>OY998265.1:13115000-15562500 GCA_963922045.1 Persicaria maculosa
CTTCTCAAAATTTTTTGAACTACAAGAGCAGGCTCTTGTACATTGGGCCGGAAAATAGTAAAGGAGGCTCTTGTACACTGGGCTAGAAATTGGGCCTCTCGTTGTAATAGGAATTCTAATCCAAAGTTGAAACGATTTTTTTTGTTTAACTGAGCCCAGTAACAATATGAATTACAATTACTAATGTTCCAAAAGGATTTCTAAATGTAAATACGAGGGTATTGAACTAACATCACAAGCCCCTTATAACTATTCCTCCAAACGTGGCAACAACCATTCATGCAAGGCGTGCCCAACTCATTCAGTCTTCTGGAATGGTTGATATGGGACCGAATTAAATGGTGAAGATCCCGACGTGTGTGTTTGGGATAGCTGCATAAGAAAAATTTGTTAATAACTGATTGCAAAGAGTCAGAAGTTAGAGAAGAGTCTGATTTTTTCTTACTCACCTGTGTAACTCGCATAGGAAGACCACGAACACCATTGAACTGACTGAACGGAGTGTTGCTTAGGCCACTTTGTTGCAAGCCTTATGTATGCATCATCTACCATAAGAGAAGGGAATAAATGATCATAAGTATCATGCTACCGAAAAGAGTGTGACATGATAGCATGTACTTCCAGTTACGTACCGAATTGTAAAATAGATGAGGATTATGCATCCCATGCGCATGTGGAATGTGCATCATGTTCGGGTGGTGTAAAGACGAAAAATAATTAATAGATATATTATATTTTATTATTTTAATTAAATATGTTGTTATTCATTGCAATTTGTAAAAGCAGAGAAAAAGTCGTCCTCGAGCACGAGTTCAATTTTAAACTCCTTCCGGCATCATTTAAATTTTGGATTTTGACGGGATTTAATTTTCACTTTCGAGTTCCGTGTATTAATAAAATTAATTTAAGTTCCGAGATGATTTAAAATTTGATTTGAATCGTAGAGTATCGGGAATTCGTTCGAGGGAGCGGAATTGGGATCGAGTGTCGGGATTTCAAATTTGTGTGTGGGGCCCACTTCACACTATTTTTTTTCTTTTACTCTTTTCTTTCTTTTCTTTTTCTCTCTCTCTCCCTCTCACTCCCTCTCGGATGTTGTTGGGTGTGTGCTGGTCCCCTGCCTCACCTCCTCCCTCCCTTTTGTCCTCTTCCCTCACACAGCTCACACCCACAAGCTACACACAATCGCCTCCTGCCTCATCTCAATATTCATCCACAATCGCACAGAGGAAAATCCTAAACTCCCTCTTCTCCTCTGCTCTTTTTTTTCACACAAAACCGCCACAGAAGAACCCCATCGGAGCCCTGTTTTCGCAGCCCCGAAGAGCTGAGCAGCAGCGGCTCCAACTGGCTCCCTTTTCTCCCTCCTTTGGCAAGCAACCAGCAACAGTGAGGATGTCTCCCATTTCCTCCAACGTCCACGAGCAGCAACCGTTTCGAGCAAACCAGGAAGGCTGAGAGCTTCCTTCTCACCCTTGTCTTCAAAACCAAGGGGCCGAGCACCCTAGCCTTCGTTTCCCTCCCTTCCTTGAGGAACTATGGGAGCATC
The DNA here is from genome assembly GCA_963922045.1 of Persicaria maculosa. Taxonomy (NCBI): domain Eukaryota; kingdom Viridiplantae; phylum Streptophyta; class Magnoliopsida; order Caryophyllales; family Polygonaceae; genus Persicaria; species Persicaria maculosa. The sequence continues at coordinate 13,116,550 of OY998265.1, forward strand.
ACCATATCCACCCTTGTTCAACGCTCATGAGTCCAGGAGTCACCATCGAAGCCGGAGCCGCCGGAGCAGCCCTCAGAACACCCCCGAAATCCTTTTTCGAAGCTCTCAGTAATCCTTCTCTCCCTCCCTTCTCTCTTGCTGGGTTTTCGTTTTGATTGCCTGGGTGTGGTCGGAATCGGGGTTCGGTCAGGATGGGGAAAGCTGGGATGGGAAGGAGTCGCCGGAGATCTCCCTCTTTCTTCCCCCTCGTCTTCGTCGTCTTTTCCATCTGTTTGGGGAAGAAGCGGTTCAGGGGACCGGTTGGTCTTCCTTCCTTTCTTTTATTTTTAGCCGGTTCGGCTCTCTTTCCCGGTTCACTTAAAAACAGAAATGGGGTTGAGATGGGGATCCGGATAGGCACTTGCGGGTATAGGCTCGGGTAAGGGTTGAGAGAAATGGGTTGTGGGCTGGGTTTGATTTCGGGTTGGGCTGGATTTTTATTTCTGAATTGGCTTATTTATATAGGTGTTGTTGTGTTTTAATTTTCATTGGTATATGTTATATGTTATGTTATATATATATATATATATATCTGTGTGTGTGTTATATTAATTGTTATTCGGATTTTGGGAAAATATAAATATATATATATATATTCTGAAATATTAAAATATAATAGAAGGTTTTAAAAGCAAAATTATTTGATATTGGGTTATAAATATATTTATGGTTATTGTTTTGAGATTATATGGATAGTAAGTGTTGAATTATTTGGATATTTCTTGGAATTTAATCGTTATGTATTGTTTATTTGTTTTAAAATAGTATTAATTGGATTATTTATATATGACGCATTTTATGAGGATTTAAATATGAGAGTGGGGAATTTTAAAGTGAGTTGTTGGTTTTGATTTATAAGTATGATGTGTGAACATAGGATTATTTTGATGATTTAATATTGAAATTTATTTATATAATATTTTTGAATTAAGAAACATGCCAGAATGATTCTATAATATGATTTTGGGAAATTGGTTTTAAGGCTTAAGTGTTTAATGTCGGGATTTGGATAAGCGATTTTAAAAGAACTATTTGATTTTCTAAGATGAGTTCTTTGAGAGATTGTTTTGGAAATGAGGTGATGAGATTATATGAGATGAACATGGAATGATATTTGTATTGTGATGAGATAAGACGGAATAATCTGAGACGAGATATGTGAAGATATGTATGATAGTTAGGGACGCCTTGTGTGAAGTAGATAGACTTATGCATATCTGTATGTTATTAGGTCATTGTGATATGTTGGACATTGCTTGCTATTGGTGATTCATTACTTGGACTCTGCTTCTGCCTTGTTCTCTTCTGTTCGGCTTATTCAGGTAAGTTCCTTTATTGGCTTACTCAGATTCGAAAGAGATTACCTGCTTGTGAATATATGACATACTAGGTGTTGCATAAGCATTAAAGCATGCCATGTAGTATCATGCTAGGATTGCACTTGTGATTGAGCATTCTATTTCCTTATGCGTATGTAACAGAACGGCCGTTATCTGTGATAGTCCTAGAGTCTCTGTTAGGGTCATAGGGTAGCCCAGCCCCATCGGGTGCCCTGAGTCTATCGAGTCGATATGAGCATGATATGATAGCCCAGCACCATCGGGCAAGAGATTAGATTATATGATATGATATGATAGCCCAGCACCATCGGGCAAGAGATGATATGATATGATATGATATGATGATGTCGTGGTGAGTGCACCACCATGAGGATATTGTTATGCTATAGCACCGAACTGGTCAGTCTCTGCACTAACGGGAAGGGGTGCAGAGGTAGGAGAGGGATATGCCACTTGGCATTCTTTGGGCGCCTTTACAGTTCTTTTTCGCATATTGTAAATTAGGATCATGTTAGTTTGATTTAATTTTCGCATTTGCATCATCTTTATATTAGCGTATGTGTATATTTGCTTGTGGGACAGGGTGTGTTGGGGTCTCGGTCTGATCCCGCTCGCACCACTTATTTTTAGGTATGATTGCTCCCTGTCTCTATGGCGTGGGAAAATCCCCGGGATATTGCAAAGAATATGTCTAACCCCGCTAATTTGGCTATACGACTTTAGAATATAGGTTTTGGTTTTGACCCAGCTCTGTCGTGGCTCTTGTATCTAAACCTCACTTCCGCTTTACTTTCATTTAAATTGAATTTTTGTAACTTTGTTTGATTGGGGTCTGAAATCCCCGCTTTGAACAATGGTTGATCTTTAGAGGTTTGAAATCTCGACCCGTACCTGAATTGAAACATTAAAATAAATATGCAACTCTAAACTAAGTATGAATATGCAAGTAAGCCTTTCCCCCAACCCATACTTAAAACTTACAGTGTCCTCACTGTATTAGAACTAGGGTTAAGAAGAAAACTTACTTAACCGTCACAAATTTCAAGAGTCGAAGAAGACAATAGGCAGGGTCGATATCGACCCTAGACATCGATATCAATGTCTCTCTCGATTTCTGCTTCAGGCTTCAGGGTGATTTGGCCTCGATCACAAACCCTATCTATGTCGACCTTGAGGTCGATGTCGACCTTGGACATCGATGTCGATGCCTTCTCAGTGTGCTTTTCTCTCTCCTGCAGTTTGAAAACTAAACACAAAACCAAATATGCAAAACAAGAAAGTGCCTAAAACCAAAACAAAAGATGTCTAAAACCAAAACTTAAGTCTTTGTTACAAGCTCTAGACTTTTAAGTCGCTAGGCCGACTTCCTCCTTCGTGCTTCTCAAGGCGGCATCTGCAGAGCCCATGTGGCTTGGGCCTCAAATATCACTCCTTTCTTGTCTCGCAGCTGCATTCCGCCATGATTAATTTGATTTACTATGAATGGTCCTAAGTTCTTATCCTTGAATCTTGTAGGGAACCAATGGTCCTTAGATTTGGCAACATAGACCTTGTCTCCTATCTCATATTGGCTTGAATCATCATCGGATACCCTACATAAGCGCACATGCCAAGGCACACCTCTTCCAAATAATGATAAGTCCTTAATTGTAATGGAATAAGAGGAATCCGTACCTTGACTTACCTTCTTCTCAGTCTGTGGCTCAGGTCGATGTCGATGTTCAGAGGTTGATATCGACCCCTGTTGTACTCCTGGAGGATCAGTCGATTTGGAGAGTTTTGACTTGATATGATCAGGTCGATTTCGACCCTCAGAGGTCGATATCGAGGTATCCTTTCCTCCCTTCTCAGCGCTGATGGTGGTCGATTTAGATAGGGTTTGGTCGATATCGACCCTTGACCCCGATATCGATGTTTACTCTTCTCCTCCGTCGACCCCATACTTAAGACCTGGCACAGAATCTTGAACATTAGTGGTCGATATCGACTTACCTGGGTTGATTTTGATGTTCTGTTGAGCTCCTTCGTTCAAGATTGCCTCAACTTCCTCTACTTGGGCTTCATTGATGGCTTTTATCTCCATTGGCCCTTGATTTTTCACCGTCTTGTTGAAGGCATACTCTATCACTTCATCACTAATTGTGAATGAGAGCAATCATTTCTTTACGCTGATGTTGGCATCGACGGTTGCTAGGAATAACCTACCTAAAATAATTGGACAAGCAGGGTCCTCCGCTATATCAACAACTAGAAAATCAGCTGGGACAAAGAATTTACCTACTTGTACTGGCACATCCGTCACTATCCCAGTTGGAATTACTACCGTATTGTTAGCCATGTACAATCTTGCATCCACGGGCTCCAGAAGACCTATCTTTACCTTGTGCAAAATGGTTAGTGGCCTCATGCTAACGCTAGCTCCCAAGTTAACTAAAGCATTAAATTTGAATTGACCTAGACCTATAGCGATAGAAAACTTACCTGGGTTCGCCCGCTTTTGTGGTAGCTCCAACCTGTTGCACTCCTCTGCGATCTCAGAGAGTGATCGCTTCTTACCCAAGATGTCCTTAAGGAACCTTACATAAGATGGCATCTCGTGAAGTGCCTCTGTGAATGGTGTAGAGACATTAAGTCCTTGGAGCATCTTCACGAACCGTTGGAACTTCTTTTCCGCTGGGTCCTTAATCACCTTTCTAGATGGTAATGGCAACACTTTTTTCCTTCCCGCGGCTGCAGTGAGGTCGACATCGACATCAGCAGGGTCGATATCGACTGGAGGAGTCGATTTCTGTGGTGACGTAGAATTAGGGTCGACATCGACTGGAAGGTCGACATCGAGTGGAAGGTCGACATCGACGTCACCTTGGTCGATATCGACAGGAGGGGTCGATATCGACGTCTGTTCTGGCTCCTTCTCCTCCGCTTTTTGCTCGGGTGTTTGTAATTGACGCCCACTTCTTAGGTTTACTGCTGCAATATGTCTAGTAGTTTTGCCCTTTTGGTTTGGCACAGTGGATCCAGGGAGTGATCCTGACGCTTTGGGCATTGCTTCCGCCAATTGACTCATTTGAGTTTCCATGTTGCACTTCCAAACGTCGATCTCCCCAAGTCTAGAATTGATGCCCTGCAGCTGAGTGTGGACGGAGTTATTGGCTTGTTTGAACTCAGCATGGTTCCTTCGCATCTCATCAAGGATGATTTGCAGGTCATCTTTCTTAGTCTCCCGCTCAGGGTGCCCTGGTGCCCTATATGTTGGGGGATCCCTTTGATAGAACCTTTGATCACCCCAATTTTGTTGATTGCCCCCTCCATAGGAGCCTCTCGTCCATATGACCTCCTCATGTTGTTCCGCCACGGATACTTGCTCAGTATGTGGACAGGCACTAGTGTTATGCCTTGTTGAGCCACACTCCTGACAAGGTTGATTGTTGCTCAGTAACCTTACTTGCTTTTGAAGGCGGCGTGTTTGATCGTTATGGAATTGTTGCCGTACCTCAGGATCTATCTCCCTTTGAGGCTCATATAGTGGCATAGATGGGGCAGGCCTTGCATCATATGCCGCAGCAGCCCCATAGGTGTTGTCAAAGTTCACAAGCCTCTCAATGGTCTCCCATGCCTCCGTTGGTGTAAGCTCAATGTACCGATAGGAGGTATATGAATTGATCCTCTCCTTATTCGGCGCATCAAGGGCGTTATAAAAGATCTCCTGGATGACATATGGAAGTTGCCCATGCGTCGGGCATGATGTCAGCAAGTCCTTAAAGCGCTCTCACGCTTGTGCTAGGGTTTCACCTAGCTTTTGTTTGAAAGCCGTGATCCTTTGTCGCAGCATCGCCGTTTTAGAAGGTGGGAAGAATTTGTTCAAGAATGCATCTTTCACCTCCGCCCATGTCCTTAGCGATTGTGGAGACAAACTTTCAAGCCATTGTAATGCCTTCCCTGCCAAAGACCATCGAAAAGATTTTAGTCGCACATACTCTAAGTTTACTCCATCGGCAACTGTTTCACATAAGTCCATAAAAGTAGAGATGTCTTGCAGGGGGCATTCATTATGTCTTCCTTCAAAAGTATTTCTTTTAATCTCAGATAGGAAGTTAATTTTCAATTCATAGTTGGAGTGAGGAATTATAATGGCAGATTCAGGAACATGAAGCGGTGGATGCATGTATTGCATCGCCGTCTGTGGATACTGATTTAGCTGCTCTTGGGCTTGTCTGCGCGCATACTCCTCCCTATTAGCACAAGCTCGCTCAGCAGTAGCGGCGGCCCTTTCAGCAACGATTGTAGCATTGTGATCCTCGATTTCCTTCCTCAACCGCTCTATGATCTCAGCTTGTGTCTCGTTGTCAGCCATGATGCGAATTGCTTTGTTGCGAAGATGGTAGAAACGTTCAGGCTCGTTGATTGGTTCCAGGATAGGTCTGCGATCAGAACGTCGCATAAACCTGCAGAATAAGCTCAGAAAACGATCGTGATTAACTTAGGTGGCGATTGATTGCCTCCCCGGCAACGACGCCAATTTGTTCGCTACGGGGATAGGTGTAGTAGGGATTCAAACAATTTAAATAAACAAAGCACAACTAGACTAACTCCCTGTCCCAAACAAATAATACAAGAATCCCCTCCCTTGTAGTAGTAGGGTAATTCAGGATCGAATCCACGAGGAGGAATGTCAGCGCTTCCCTTTTTGTATTCACGATCAAAGCTTTCGACCTCAGAAGACACTCGATATCGAGGATACTGGTCGATATCGACCTCAGTTCTGGTCGATTTCCTAGCGTAGTTCCTGTAGAAGACAAAACAGCAAGTCGACGTCGAGACAGACCTCGATATCGATGTTATACCTCGATATCGACCCTTACAGTCGATTTCGATGCTTGTCACAGAAACTGTTTTCGTAACCAATTTGTCGGAAAAGAGTCCGAAGAAAATAGAATGGAGAAGGAAGATGAACAGAAATAAAACTTAAGACTTTTATGAAGAATTCAATTAATTAAAAGGCTTCCAAAGTCGGGGTTTCATGCCACAACGATAACAATGCAAGTTTTATGCTAAAGCTATGAAATTTAATGTCTTTCCGTCAAATAACTTTCGTTATCAACACTTAGGTAATTAGAGGCTCTCGCATATTTTCTAAGAGTTACTATCCAATTCATGAGCAATTCAAGTTCACAATATGAGTGGCTTTCGCTTCAATAATGCAAATAATGAATCTCCCTAACTTTCGTAAAGGATCATGCATGGGGTAGAAGACGGAATCGCATAAAAGTCATACCTTTGATGCACTTACCTCACATTGCTATCGTCGGGCTCACCCCGACCCTAGAAGTGGGTTGACTACTAGATCCTCATCATGCACATCATCATCATTATTTTTGAAAGAAAGCTACTTGAATGAAAACTCCGAAAGAAAGTACAACCGAACAAGCCACTCCGCTCTCGCTTTACAACTCCACTCGGCCTCCTCTCTCTCTCTCTCTACTCGTCACTACTCTCTATTGAAATTGAATTGTGTGTAAAATTAGATCCCTAAACTCAGCCCTATTGGCCTCTATTGATATATGTCGATAAAGGCTCAAAACCTTATCTTTATTCTCCAAGATAAAACTAAAATAAAAGTAAAAGCTAAAACTTCATGGTAACTCAGCCTCCTCATGATAGAACTGGTGTGGAAGATAAGAAATCTCGACTTTTGGATAGACGTGCAGGCTTTGGATAGAATTCTATCAAATTCTGAGTCGGACTCTTCTGCTGGCATGGTCGATATCGACCCCTTCAAAACTTCATCTCGAGCTTCTCCTTCTCCTACTCGAACTAGCACTCGACTTCTATCAATTTGGTCGATCTAGCAGTATCGATATCGACCCCCAGACGTCGATATCGACCTCTCTGTGTCGACGTACTCTGTTTCATTTCCTGCTCGATTCCTATGTCTCTGATGTACTCGATGTCGAGGTCCCCAGTTGATTTCGACCTCTTCAGAAGACTTCGAGTTCTTTTTCCGCTCTTCTGAATTCGTCCATTTTTATCCTGTTTTCTGCAAAATCACATGGAAACTCGTGCAAACCCATATATTTGACAATTAAGCGTAAACTACACTTATCCCATGTTTTTCCATTAATATGCACGCAAAAAACGATAAAATGGATTCATATGTGCATAGAAAATATGGCAATTTGCGCGCACATCATCTATCCATAATTATATATGTATAAAATCCAAAAATATTTCTCATAAATATATCAATACCTTCAAGATACAAAGGAAAATTTTATTTCTTATTGAATTCCATAAGTTGATAACTTTTACACGGCTAAGTATTATTTTTTCAATTTACCCAAAACCTTTCATCTTCTTCATATTGATAAAGTTATTGATAAATTTATTTGATTATTATGACCATACTAAGTATTATTTCGATCAGTTTAATCAAAACTTTTTATCTTCTAAAAATATTTTCATATTGATGAAGTTATTGATAAAGTTATCTAATTAGTATGTCCACGTAATATATTGATAAAGTCATTATCTTCTAAAAATATGTTCATATATTGTGAAAATAGGTAAAATCATATCTTATATAATAGTCTTTAAAATTAGTTAATACGGAGTATCTTCTAAAAATATATCCATACCTAATCAAATTGGGTCAAATTTTATCTTATGCATATATAGATATATTGATTAAATAGAGTTAGAATAAAAATTTATCTTATGCATATATTTTAAAATTAGTTAATATCTTCTAAAAATATATCCATATTTAATCAAATTGGGTCAAATTTTATCTTAGGCATATATAGATATATTGATTAAATAGAGTAAGAATAAAATTTTATCTTATGCATATATTGATTAATTCAAAAATTTGTGATTGGTTCATACGACTATGATTAAGGTGAAACCGCCATGTGTCTCAGGCGACTTCTCCTTTATTATATATAATTGATAGGCGTTGCTTCATTGTCCTATATGGCTCATATTACTAATTAATTACCAGATCGATACATATTCCATTGACCGTTACTTTCAAGTACATAAATTGTAATAATAATGATAAAATCAGTTAAAAATATTTTCATATTCCATCCAACGTTTTTCATTCAGTTTAAGTATATAGAGTGGCATGAGGAAGAATAGATGAGGAGCAAACTGGTACATCGAATGAGGGAAAAAGTGGCAACGGCCGACACCGGGCTGGGTGAAAGCTAATTGTGATGTTGCAGTAAGGGAGAATCATGAGAGTGGAGGTAAATTTGTTGTGAGGGATGAGAAGGGGCAAGTATGTTTTCAATTATTATTTTTTTAATTTATAGATTTTATCCCAATTTAAAGTTTATTTAATTTCTAAGACTCCGAAAATTTTGAATAATTTCGTCCTCGAGCAATTGATTTATTTATATTCCTTTGAATAAATTCCGGCGAAGTTGTTAATGGATTTGAACACAAATTTATTCCGCTTTAATGATTCCAAGACTTGGAAATACTTTGATGTTTCGTTATTTAATTCAGATTCGAGTATCTATTTTAAATATATTTTAATTACGTTGTGTTAAAGTCGGAAAGCGGATTTCAGAATTTATCTCCGGGTGTTAAATTTGACTTTCTATCATATTAATTACCCCAGCCACCCTAACACATAAAGCACCCTCCCTAACCCCCCTACTCCTAGCTGTAAAGCTACCCCCCCCCCCCCCTCTTACCCCTATAAACCCATCATCACACACCACCATCACCGGCACCTCCTCTCCCTACTTCCTTGCCCGAGACACCAAAGCTCCCTCCATTTCAAGCCCCTCCATTCAATCGAGGAGCTCCTTCCCCCGCCAACCTCATCGCAGCCACCTTCAAGTCTTCAATCATCACCGTGTCTTCACATCCTTTCCCCTGTTTTGAATCAAACACACACAAAATCGCGCCCCTACTTCCGATTCGACATCAGCCGCCACCATTCCCTCTCCGGCAGAGCAGCACCAAGTCGAAGACGACCCTGGTCAGCCCCGAGCGAGGAGGGCGAGAGCGGCGGAGCCTGTAAACTACACCTCCGGCGAGCCCCTCGGAACCACGTTCCCTTGGTGAGCACCTCGCTACCTCCTCCTTTCGATCTTGTTTTGCTTGCTTTAAAACCTTGTTGTCCTTCATCCTTTTGATTCCGGGGAGGTGAGTGCGAGTGTGAGGTCGAGCGAGCGGGAGCGGCGAGAGCAAGGGCAGGAGGGTGAGCGAGAAGATGCGAGCGGGGGCAAGCATGAGCAAGAGAGCAAGCGAGGTAGACGAGAGTGAACAGGGGAGCTGGGAGCAGATTTCGTAAGCAGAAGCGGGAAGGAAGCCTGAAGGAAGAAGGAAGGAGATGGGGCCTCTCCCATCAACTCCTTGTGGGCCCCGCCACTTTTTTTCTTTATATATATATATATTATGTGTGTTTTCCAAAACCCGGAATTGAGGAAAGAAAAAAAGAGAGAGAAAGTGGGAGTGGGCTTGACTGCGGACTGGGCCGGAAAAATGGAAAGAGGATGATGGGTCGGGTTATTTTTAAGTGATTTTGGGCCTTTTCTTTTGGGATTTGGGGAAAGTAATTTTAAGGTTGTTTTATTTATTTAATTATCCGATTATTTATTCATTTAGTTGAATTATTTAATTATTATCACTTATTCTGAATTAATTAATTATTGTTTAATTATTCTGATTTAAATTATTATTTAATTGACTAGTGTTCAAATATTTATTGATTGGCTATTTTCTTATGCGATAAAGTATTTAAATGCTTATGTGATTATTTGGTGGTTTTAAAAGTGTAATATATATGTCTTTTGAAATGTTTCTTGAAGTATGAGAATTTGTTGAAACCTTAGGATAATAATTTTGAAATAGGAATTATGCCGGATTGTTTTAATAATATTATATTATGAGATTAATCTAGATTTGAAATGAAACTTACTTGTACCGGATTTTTATGACAAAATAAGTTTACAAGTTTCGTTTAAAGGTTAGTGTTTTATAATTGGATTTGGCTATGTATGACTTTCAGGGATTGTTTGGATATCGAATTGTCTTGATTTGAGGAAATTGTTTTGAATATGAGTTGACTTAACTTGAGATTTAAGAGTTTGGGGAGCTTAGGAAAAATGACTTACTTGATTTAACTTAGTGAATTGCTTGATGAATCTTAGTTGAGAATTATGTAAATTATGTGATACAAATATTATAAAGCATGATGATGATGAGGGTGATGATGCTAACGAGAATGAGATAATAAATGATGGAATATGAGATGAGATGAGACTATGCGATGATATGACTTGATGATGATAAATGAGTTTCTTATAGCTTTACTTAGTTCTGTGTAGCGGTAAATGGGTCCTTTTGTGCTTAGACTTATAATTGTTGTTTAATAAATTTTTAGGTGATGCATGATGTGATTAGCTTACTCTTGCTGCCGTACCTTGCTATTCGATCGGCGCCTCCAGGTAAGTCCTCCGGGGCTTACTCAAGTTAGAACCTCATGCCTGATGTGTCATATAGTATGTAGGCATTATAATATCATGTCATGTAGTAGCATGCCTAGGTTCTGCATTAACATATGAGCATACGTATTCTGAATGCGATTGGTAGAAACGGCCGTAAGTTGTGAGTCTAGAGTCGTTGCTAGGGTCATAGGACAACCCAGCTCCATCTGGTTTGTCCTGATAGAGTCATCTGAGAGCATGATTTACTGAGTTATATATGACTACGGCGGTGACCGAGTGTCCCACCCCGGCTGAGGTGTGGACTGAGGCATGAGATATACTGCGGCACCGACCGAGTCGTCTGGCCCCGACTGAGGGAGACATCTAACCCCGGCTGAGGTACGAATATGAGAGAGATACCTGCCCCGACTAAGGCATGGGTTTTGAGAGGTTGGGATATGACACTTGGCATTCTGTGTGGGCCCATTAACTGCATTTCTGTCATTATATATAAAATGTCAGCATGCTTGTGTGCTTAATATTCCAGTATTGCATTAGATAATTCTCATCTAGGCTTAGAGCGTATTATATGTCCTCACCGAGGTCTTCAGGGCCCGCATGAGTGGTTTGACCTTGACTCGTGGTATAGTTTCAGGTACCCATTCCCTTACTTGATTCTGTGCTATTATGACCCGGCCATGCCGTGGAAATTTGTATTATGAAATTTCCTTCTTTATGCTTTTCGAACTTAAAACGTTTTGAGCGACTTAGACAAGTAGGATAGTTTCGGGGTACCGAACGGCCCTATCGCGAATTTAGGGTGCGAAATCCCTTCTTTGAGCACTAAAACTTTGTTTTAAGACTCAACCCGTACTCGAATTGCAAGGTCCAAACGAAGGTATCCTGTAAAGACCGGAAAAGTTGAAATATTATTTTGTTAAAATATTAAATTATGTTCGACTTTAAAATTAAGATTCTAGAAATTTTGAAATTTCCCATCCTCGAGCCACTGAATTTTATTTAATTCTTCATAAACAAATTTCTTTATAGTTTCGAATTGGGTTTTAGAAATGGATTTTGATTTTCGCTTTCGAGATCGAGCATTAATAAAATTAATTTAAGCTCCGAGTATCGAAAAATTTATTTAATTCCGTTTAACTTGATATTAGTAATTGAAATTTTAATTAAATTTGATTTAGTCGATATTCGATCGGACGAGCGGGTCTTGAGTCTTTTCCGCTAATTTTGAATTTGTATTGTGGTAAATCCTGTTTTATTTTCCCTTTTCTTTATTCTTTCTCCCTCTCTCTCTCTCCCTCCCTCTCTCGGTTCACTGGCTAACAAACCGGTCCCCTCTCCTTTGTCTCTTTCCTTATGCAGCAGCACTCCTTCACCCCTCACTCTGCATTTGCCTCCCTCAGACACCCCCTCTCTCTCTCTCTCTCTCTCTCCCGTTTCACCCTCTGCACAAAGACCCACAGCCTTTCCTCTCTCTCCCTCTTTTCTATTCCTGTAAACCTCAGCCCCTTCCCTTCATTTTCACAACAAACCAAGGAGCCCATTTTCGTTTCCATAATCACCACCACCGTGACCTCCTCTCACTCTTACCTCTCCTCCAACAGCGCCACCTCTCCACCACTGAGCCACCACACCAATACCATCATCACCTCCTCTTCCTTTTGCCTCCGAGCAACAAGCACCGAGCCCAACAGCTCTACCTTTTCCCTTCGACGACGAGCAGCAACAATGTCCCCTCCCACCTCTTCCTTGCCGCCAGCAGCACCTCCGGGCGCCCTTCATTCGACGCCGAGCCCCAACCTGAAGCGCCAGAAGCCGCCGCCAAGCCCAACTTCCCCTGTTTTGCCGAGAGTAGCACCCACAGATCCACCACCTCCTCCTTCGTTCTTCTTCCTCGAGATGCCAGCAGAAGCTTCCTCCCACCACTCCTCGATGTCTCTGAGCAGCGACGAGCCACCTAGGAGCCGGAGTCACCTGGCCGTCGCCTCCTCCTAATGCCCTGTTTTCGAATCCGACGGAGCAGTAAGGTCCTTCCTCACCTCCCTACCCCCTTTCGCCCTTAAATCACTTAAAGATGAACGTTTAATTCCATTCCCTCCTCCCTAGACCATCTCCGGCGAGGATACAACTCCGACGGGGCCAATCGAGCTCCGACGTGTCCGAATCGAACCCCGCAAACCCTCGGTAAGCACCCCTTTCTCTCTCTACCTTGCTGTCGATTCCTTTTCCCATGGTGTTTGAGGGGTGGTCGGAGCCACCACCCATCGTCGGCGGACCTCCTTTCCTCCTCCTTTCCGCCTTTTTGAACCCAGATGAGCACTAGCTCTACTCGTTTCGGCATTCACCCGAGGAAGAGGAAAGAGGACTGGGCCCCTCCTTGCCACCTCGGTGCCGAGTCAGCGCATGGGCCCACCTCCCTTTTTATTTTTCTGATTTCTGGGCTGGGCTTCCTTTTGGATTCGGGTGGGCTTTTCTTTCGAGTTATATTTCTGGGTATGGGTGGATCCAGGCCTCTTTCTTCTTTCTTTCTTTCTATGTTATACATATATATATATGATAAGTGTTAAAATGTTATGTTATTTATATATATATATATATGTTATAATACTTGTTATTTCTGATTGGGAGATATATATATATATATTCTGAATTTTTAATATATTTTAAAAAGGTTTTAAAAGTGATATTATTTGATATTGGGTTATAAATATATTTATGGCTATTGTTTTGAGATTATATGATTAGTAAGTGTTAAATTGTTTGAATATTATTATTATTTTGGGATTTGGTTATAATTATAATATTCTGGAAATTAATCGTTATATATTGGTTATTTGTTTTAAAAGAGTATTAATTGGATTGTTTATTTATGATGCATTTTATGAGGATTTAAATATGTGAGTTAGGAATTTTAAAGTGAATTGTTGGTTTTGACTTATAAACATGATTTGTGAACATGGGATTATTTTGATGGTTTTATATTGGAATTTATGTATATAATGTTTGAAATAAGAAACATGCCGGAATGATTTCTATAATATGATTTTTGGGAAATTGGTTTTAAGGCTTAAATGTTTAATGTCGGAATTTGGATAAGCGATTTTAAAAGAATTGTTAATTTTCTAAGTTGAGTTCTTTGAGAGATTGTTTTGAGAATGAGATGATGAGAGGAGATGATCATGGAATGATATTTGAATTATGATGAGATAAGATGGAATAATCTGAAATGAGATATGAGAAGAGATGTATGATAGTTAGGGGCGCCTTGTGTGAATTAGATAGACTTATGCATTTGTATGTTATTAGGTGATTGTGATATGTTGGACATTGCTTGCTATTGGTGACTCATTACTTGGATTCTGCTTCTGCCTTGTTCTCTGATGTTCGGCTTATTCAGGTAAGTTCCTTTATGGGCTTACTCAAATTCGAAAGAGATTACCTGCTTGTGAATATATGACATACTAGGTGTTGCATAAGCATTAATGCATGCCATGTAGTCTCATGCTAGGATTGCACTTGTGATTGAGCATTCTATTTCTTTATGCCTAAGTAAACAGAACGACCGTTATCTGTTATAGTCCTAGAGTCTTTGCTAGGGTCATAGGGTAGCCCAGCTCCATCGGGTGCACTGAGTCTATCGAGTCGATATGAGCATGACATGATAGCCCAACACCATCGGGCAAGAGATGAGATGAGATGATATGATTAGCCCAGCACCATCGGGCATGAGCATGATATATGATATGATGATGAGATATGATATGATATGATGATACCGTGGTGAGTGCACCACCACGAGAAGGGGTGCAGAGGTAGGAGAGAGATATGCCCCTTGGCATTGTCTTGGGCCCTTTACAGTTCTTTTACGCATATTGTAAATTAGGATCATGTTAGTGTGATTTAATTTCCGCATTTGCATCATCTTTATTATTAGCGTATGTGTATGTTCGCTTGTGGGACAGGGTGTGTTGGGGCCTCGGTCTGATCCCGCTCGCACCAATTATTTTTAGGTATGATTGCTCCCTGTCTCTATGGCGTGGGAAAGTCCCCCGGGCGATTGCAAAAAATCTGTCTAACCCCGCTAATTTGGCTATATGACTTAGAATTTATGTTTTGGTTTTGACCCGGCTCTGCCGTGGCTTTTGTATCTGAACCGTATTTCCGCTTTACTTTCGTTTAAATTGAATTTCTAAGACTTCGGTTGATTAGAGTTTTGAATCCTCGACCCGTACCTGAATTGCAACATCCGAACGAAGGTATCCGACCTTCGAAACGTATCCCGGATATTTATATCCGGGCCGTTACAAAGTTGGTATCAAAGCCATGTTGTGCAATTCGGGTACGCAAGGGTCGGGTGTATATTTTGGAAACCGCCCATGGATTTCAAAAGATTTGAAAGCGTTTTAAAGGGGCAAAATGAACTTAATATGCCTAACTCAATTGGATTAAATATGAACTTGACTTGTTATAAAAAGAGGTGAACCAACTAATAAGGGATCGAGTGGGTAGAAAAGGCGCTAGACCATCCCTATTGGATGTAGTCGAAAATGGGTAGGCGAAATACTAGCTTGTTCTTTACAGATGAGTCTGAAAGATTCCGAGGAGATTGTTATAATTGTCATTGACTGATCCTGTATTGAGTGCTTGCAATGCTAGAGATCTGATTTGGATGCCCTAACAATGAAATGTGTATTGACTTATTTGTGCAAGCGGGATAGCGGGAGTACCCTTATTTCTATATGGTCAAGCCCAGCTTGGGTGGAATAACCCCTTCCACTATGTTGACCTTTGATGGCCTTATCGAGTCTTTCTTTTGAATATCGGTCCCTTCCACGGGAAATCGGGTTGGTAAACATATGGTTTCGGGAATCATGGTTGAATATGAGGGTTGCTTGGGAGAGCATTGGAAGTTGGCTTTCGATGTAAGTCTAAGTTAGAAAGCGAGTGTTTCCGAGGTTGTCTTTCTTGATTCTTATGACAATCAACCGATGTCTTCTTGCCATAAAAAGTCGTATCCGAGTCTCACGGGAAAGATGGGTGATGGGTCCGTTAGGGAGAGTCAATGTTTCCCTTATCGACCTCTATCGGGTTATCTTGATTGCTCTGTCCATGATTGTATGATACTATGTGGTACTACTCCTTGACCTATAGATTGATCCTTAGTGTGAAATTGTGCTTATGTGCTTTAATGTTCATAATGACTATTGTATGGGTTCGAGCTGCATTTATTATGTCCATACCATCCAGGCATGATCTATTTAGTATATTGCATTGTCACACTAGGGCACGAATGTATATGTCATATGCCAGGATGTTGTATAATTGATGTCCTTCCTGTGAATAGGTTCATAATAGTGTGATCGACTCTTCTTTATATGGATGCCTCATAAGATGTGCTCTTTAGCATGCTAGCTGATGATGCCTCGATGCTTATCATTCATTTTGTGACAAGAATCTATAGCATGCCCACCTATTTCGTATTCCTCAAATTAACTATTGTTGATGATTTTGCAAATTAGTATTGTTATGTGTTAATTGTGCTAAATTGAGGATATGTTAGTGTGAGTGAGTTTTGATAAACACATGCTTCCTCCCAGTATACCTCGATTTGAACTCCTGTCCCCGTCTCCTAGTCATGTTGCCCCGTTACCTAGCCTTGCTCTATACCTCGTTACATTTCCTCTCATGTTACTATGTTGTTGAGACGTGATTGATTGAACTCTTACATACCATTGTATTAATCAATCTAGTGCATGAATGTATCATATGTTATGTGAGCCATTAGTAACATATAGAATCCTTGGTTATGACTTATGCACATTTATGCCCTGCTTGCATTATTGTCCATTCTCTCTTGAACTAGGTCCTCGATAGTGTGATTCTCCCTCCCTCTATCCTCGTAAGTGTTTTCTTATCCGATTAGATTGATGTTGAATTTGGTGATCGACTTGTTTCCATGACAATTAATCCTAGCATGCGTACATGATATCGCTCGGTAGTATTTCCCTATTACTCTATGATATCTTCTTATGATTTTATGAACGTATGACTTGACACCTCGCATGATCACACACCACGTTATATCATGATTTTGCATACGCATGATGCATGAATGCTAGAATGAATTTAGTCGAGTTATCTTGATTGTGTTCAGGTTCGATATGTGCCAGTAGTGTCCTATAAGGCTTGTGATTTCTAATATGACCCACTAAATGATCACATATTGTACTTGTTCTATGATGTGACAACGACTGTACCATATATGTACTCTATGATGGTTCGTTCCTAGCATGATTATAATCTAGCACCCATGATGTCCTTCTTGTTACTTTTGATGATGCCTCATGTTTCGTGAATATTATGTTGAACTCCTCTTAATGACTCTTGACTATGCTTGTATCACCTCATGTATTGCTAGTATCATATAGGACCCATTCTTTCTAAATGTATCTCGTCATATGATTCCGTGCCACGCTTGACCTAATATATGATCATTGTGTCAGGTGAGATAGTTAATATGTTGCCCTTTTTATGATCTCGTATGATGCATACACCAAACTTGTGCATTGTTCATATATATGATAATTACTATAATACTCTTATGTGATCTCGTATGATGCTTCATCTGATTATTATAATATACTTTGCCATGATATATTTGGACTCATTTGTTGATGTGTATACCATGCTCTTACATTGATCATATACATGATGCTCATTATCTCCAATTAAATCCCGCATGACTTTGAATCATACATGATCATTGTTGGATCCGCATAGCTTGCTTGAAGTTGCTAGGCATATCTGCTTCCATGGAATCGTATACTACTAGCTTGTTTCACGAGCATCAGTGTAGGACTCGATCGTGTCTTTGGAATGAATATGTTTGTCGTTGTTCCTTGAGATAGGTACATGTTAGTGTGGATTAATGTGACTGATATGCTCCATGATAATTCATTTTGTTCGTCACCGTGGTAACCTAATAGACTTTTATAAGGGCATCGTTACTATTCCCGGGTCGGAGTCTTGTCTCTAGTCGCATCATCTTTAGCTTGGGTCCATTTTGTCTCCGAGAGAAAGATTTGGTTGTCCGCTATTGTCACTCCCCTATCTCCACTAACTTAGATTCCTACGCCTTACATTGGACGAGCGACCGCATAGAAAAGGGAACAGGAAATCGAATAGCGATAGAGCAGCGCAGCGGAAGCGTGGGCCCATAACCCACGGGCCTCAGGACCGACAATGTCGACGGAACAAGCTCGCTTAGAGGGTTGCGATTATTGAGTACGATATGACTTGCAGGTGGGAGCGTCCTCCATTCGAATTGCTAACCCTTCCTGAACTTGTTGATGGTGTATTGCACTGACTTGATGTGGAAAATTGTGTGTTGATGTGATGACTTGGTAATGATTATTGCCTGAATATCCGTTGTCTATGATGATATATATGATTCGATGCCTTATAGTCCTAATGTGCTATGATGACTTGATGTGATGCTACTCTGAGATGCCAAACATGATCTAAATTCCTTGCCTATGAGTATGAACTGCAATTGCTGAAGACCTGAACTATGTACTTGATAAGGTTATGATGAAACTTGCTAGCTTGGATTGACCATATTCATATATGATGTTTTGCAATACTTGTTGAGCATGATGGTAAATTGAGACTTGTGTTACAGTTGAAATGCCTAATGATGAACTAATGATGCTATTGATATAAATGCTAGTTGACATGATGTAATCCTTATGTGTAATAATGTCCATGATTGCTTCTTCTTTGAACATGTGAGTGAGGTACTTTGGTAGAGTGGTCGGAGGGGGGTTTTGCTTAAGTAAGATTGAGTAAGTTTTGAGAACTATAAGGAGCGATGCATGGTGGGTTCCGATGAGCTTCTAGGTGAATCTCGGGTGAGAAATAGAGATAAAGTTGGATTCTTAGAGGTGGATTGCTAGTGAGAGTGCTTGGTTAAATAAGGGTTGAGACTGGAGTGTCAAAATGAGTTGGGGTTTCTTTGGGGATTTTGACCGAGTTGGTGAATCTAGATGAAGATTGGTCTTGGCTTGAGAGTGGAGACGAGCGAGCGGGGTTGCGTTTTAGTTTGATTGGTATGATGTGAGGGTCTTCTTGATTATGTGATTTATTAACATGTACTAGCATGATGTTAGATAGCAACCATGATGAACCTGATATGGCATGATATTACATGTTGATATGCAATATTTGAAATCTAGTTGACAGTGACAAGTGTTATTATGACGTAATGATACATTGCTATCCTACTATGTTGTTCTAGAAGCATGTTATGATGTGTTGTATGAATCATGAAATAATGATATGTTGCTATGCGAGAGCATGATGTTATATTACGATCAGGAGATGTTAAATGATGAATATTGAATTGGATCGTGAATATGACTTATCTATATGTATGATATAATGGTGCGTGATTGCTAAATGATCGTTATATGGCATTGTATGAGTTGAGATGATGTTTTGTGAGTATGCTGACGTTTTGGTGATTGAAATATTGATTGACCTTTCCCTCTGCTAATTTTTAATAACCTGACCTTGTTGTGTTGATGTGTTGACAATGGGTTTTGGTTCGTTGATTCTATGATGTGAGATACTTTTATGACTTCTGGTGTGATATTGAGACGTTGTTATGATTTTGTTATGTCGTTGAGATGCATATTATGGCCTTTAGTATGATATGGAGATGCTGATGTGACCTTGTGGCACTACTCTGGTATATGTTGAGACTTGATGTGTGATGTGTTGATTGGAGATTGGATGGGTATACAGTGATGCATTTCTTATGGCTTATGCATCTTGTTTGAATTGAGACTGATAGATTGATTCGATTTTGGAACCTAGGAAGAGAATATGGGATTAGCCCTTAGAGGTGGATGATTCCACCTCCTACCTTCTGAATTTGAGTGATTGGTATGCGAGAAGCTGATTTGGTTTTTGGGGAGATTTTGACGAAATCTTGATTGAAAGGGATTTTACTTGTTTTGGTGTAAAGCTGCTTGATTAGATGTTGAATTGGAAGATTTTGAGCGGTTTTGAAAAGGTCCAACTTGGAGTTTTAAAGAAGTTGAGAGTTTCAATGATTTGGATGACAACCTTTCCATTTACAAAACGCTTTGAGAATTTACGAACTGGATTTACATTATAACGTCTCACGAAGTGGATACAAGCGTTTTATAGGGGCGATTATAGATTGCTTGTTAAGACCTAGTCGGACGCTATAATGCTTTTAGAATTGTGATACTTCCGAAAGGTCGAAGCAAGGATGTGATAAGGGCGCTTATTACACACTTGACAAGTCCAATTGGAGATGTCACAACCGTGACTAGGATATTGTGAGAATCCCGGAAGACGCGACCGAGATGATTACAAGATCCTTCTACATGGTCCTCGGACTCACCGATATCAAACTTCTCCCCATTGTTTCAAATGATTTTAGTCTCGGGGACGAGACTTATTTTTAGAGGTGGATGAATGTAAAGACCGGAAAAGTTAAAATATTATTTTCTTAAAATATTAAATTATGTTCGACTTTAAAATTAAGATTCTAGAAATTTTGAAATTTCCCGTCCTCGAGCCACTGAATTTTATTTAATTCTTCATAAACGAATTTCTATATAGTTTTGAATTGGGTTTTAGAAATGGATTTTGATTTTCGCTTTCGAGATCGAGCATTAATAAAATTAATTTAAGCTCCGAGTATCGAAAAATTTATTTAATTCCGTTTAACTTGATATTAGTAATTGAAATTTTAATTAAATTTGATTTACTCGGGATTCGATCGGGCGAGCGGGTCTTGAGTCTTTTCCACTAATTTTGAATTGGTATTGTGGTAAATCCTATTTTATTTTCCCTTTTCTTTATTCTTTTTCTCTCTCTCTCTCTCTCCCTCCCTCTCTCGGTTCACTGGCTAACAAACTGGTCACCTCTTCTTTGTCTCTTTCCTTATGCAGTAGCACTCGTTCACCCCTCACTTTACATTTGCCTCCCTCACACACCCCCTCTCTCTCTCCCGTTTCACCCTCTGCACAAAGACCCATAGCCTTTCCTCTCTCTCCCTCTTTTCTATTCCTGTAAACCTCAGCCCCTTCCCTTCATTTTCACAACAAACCAAGGAGCCCATTTTCGTGTCCATAATCACCACCACCGTGACCTCCTCTCACTCTTACCTCTCCTCCAGCAGCGCCACCTCTCCACCACCGAGCCACCACACCAACACCATTATCACCTCCTCTTCCTTTTGCCTCCGAGCAACAAGCACCGAGCCCAACAGATCCACCTTTTCCCTTCGACGACGAGCAGTAACAATGTCCCCTCCCACCTCTTCCTTGTCGCCAGCAGCACCTCTGGGCACCCTTCTTTCAACGCCGAGCCCCAACCTGAAGCGCCAAAAGCCGCCGCCAAGCCCAGCTTCCCCTGTTTTGCCGAGAGCAGCACCCACAGATCCACCACCTCCTCCTTCATTCTTCTTCCTCGAGATGACAGCAGAAGCTTCCTCCCACCACTCCTCGACGTCTCCGAGCAGCGACGAGCCACTCAGGAGCCGGAGTCACCTGGCCGCCGCCTCCTCCTAATGCCCTGTTTTCGAATCCGACGGAGCGGTAAGGTCCTTCCTCACCTCCCCACCCCCTTTCGCCCTTAAATCGCTTAAAGATGGACGTTTAATTCCATTCCTTCCTCCCTAGACCATCTCCGGCGAGGATACAACTCCGACGGGGCCAATCGAGCTCCGACGTGTCCGAATCGAACCCCGCAAACCCTCGGTAAGCACCCCTTTCTCTCTCTTCCTTGCTGTCGATTTCTTTCCCCATGGTGCCGGAGGGGTGGTCGGAGCCACCACACATCGCCGGCGGACCTCCTTTCCTCCTCCTTTCCGCGTTTTCGAACCTAGATGAGCACTAGCTCTACTGGTTTCGGCATTAACCCGGGGAAGAGGAAAGAGGGCTAGGCCCCTCCTTGCCACCTCGGCGCCGAGTCAGCGCATGGGCCCCCCTCCCTTTTTATTTTTCTGATTTCTGGGCTGGGCTTCCTTGTGGATTCGGGTGGGCTTTTCTTTCGTGTTATATTTCTGGGTAAGGGTGGATTCGGGCCTCTTTCTTCGTTCTTTCTTTCTATGTTATACATATATATATATGATAAGTGTTAAAATGTTATGTTATATATATATATGTTATAATACTTGTTATTTCTTATTGGGATATATATATATATATATATTCTGAATTTTTGGGAAATTGGTTTTAAGGCTTAAATGTTTAATGTCGGAATTTGGATAAGCGATTTTAAAAGAATTGTTGATTTTCTAAGTTGAGTTCTTTGAGAGATTGTTTTGAGAATGAGATGATGAGAGGAGATGAACATGGAATGATATTTGAATTATGATGAGATAAGATGGAATAATCTGAAATGAGATATGAGAAGAGATGTATGATAGTTAGGGGCGCCTTGTGTGAATTAGATAGACTTATGCATTTGTATGTTATTAGGTGATTGTGATATGTTGGACATTGCTTGCTATTGGTGACTCATTACTTGGATTCTGCTTCTGCCTTGTTCTTTGTTGTTCGACTTATTCAGGTAAGTTCCTTTATGGGCTTACTCAGAGTCGAAAAAGATTACCTGCTTCTGAATATATGACATACTAGGTGTTGCATAAGCATTAAAGCATGACATGTAGTATCATGCTAGGATCGCACTTGTGATTGAGCATTCTATTTCTTTATGCGTATGTAAACAGAACGGCCGTTATCTGTGATAGTCCTAGAGTCTTTGCTAGGGTCATAGGGTAGCCCAGCCCCATCGGGTGCCCTGAGTCTATCGAGTCGATATGAGCATGACATGATAGCCCAGCATCATCGGGCAAGAGATGAGATGATATGATATGATTAGCCCAGCACCATCGGGCATGAGCATGATATATGATATGATGATGAGATATGATATGATGATGAGATATGATATGATATGATGATACCGTGGTGAATGCACCACCACGAGGAAATGGCTATGCTATAGCACCGAACTGGCCAGTCTCTGCACTAACGGGAAGGGGTGCAGAGGTAGAAGAGGGATATACCACTTGGCATTGTCTTGGGCCCTTTACAGTTCTATTCCGCATATTGTAAATTAGGATCATGTTAGTGTGATTTAATTTCCGCATTTGCATCATCTTTATTATTAGCGTATGTGTATGTTCGCTTGCGGGACAGGGTGTGTTGGGGCCTCGGTCTGATCCCGCTCGCACCAATTATTTTTGGGTATGATTGCTCCCTGTCTCTATGGCGTGGGAAAGTCCCCCGGACGATTGCAAAGAATCTGTCTAACCCCGCTAATTTGGCTATATGACTTAGAATTTATGTTTTGGTTTTGACCCGGCTCTGCCGTGGCTTTTGTATCTGAACCTTATTTCCGCTTTACTTTCGTTTAAATTGAATTTCTGAGACTTCGGTTGATTGGAGTTTTGAAACCTCGACCCGTACCTGAATTGCAACATCCGAACGAAGGTATTCGACCTTCGAAACGTATCCTGGATATTTATATCTGGGCCGTTACATATACAATCCTTCGAAATGTAACCCGAATATTTATATTTGGGCCGTTACAAAGGTGGTATCAGAGCTTGGGTTGTGCGATTCGAGTACAAATTGGTTGAAGTATGATTTTGAAAACCGCCCAATGTTTTTAAAGGATTTTGATGAGTTTTAAAGGGCAAAATGAATTTAATATGGCTAAATTAATGATCAAAGCTTAATAAACTTGACTTAAAATAAGGAAAATCGGAAAAAGGGAAATCGAAAGGGTAGAAAGGCGATAGACCATCTCTATTGGATGTAGACTTGGGAAGGGGTAGGCAAAACTTAGCTTTGTACTTTACAGAGGGCCTGGAAGACTTCAAGGAGTTTGCACCGTGGTGGTTGGAGTAGCGGGGTTAGAATATAGAGGCCGAGAGGGTAGTTGCTCCTCCGATCAGTTGCCCCTCGAAGGGCAGCTTCTAGATAGATTATGTGATTTTATAAATTGGGCCTGAGGGCGATCCCCCTCGAAGGGGATCAGATTAATTGTTACTGATTGATTCTATGCTGAGTGATCTTTTTCTTGAGCAAGAACTCTGTTTGTTAACTTCTTTGATAGTTGTTGGCTATCAATCTGATGTCACCAACAACATTGAAGGATGAGCACGCATTGGATTCATAGATATGACCTGGGAAAGAGGGGCGTCCTCCATTCGAGCTACTGATATTTTCTGTGATGGTTGATAATGGTGTCGTGTTATAGACGCAGGATTGGTACGAAGATGAATTCCAATATGTTGGTGTTTTGCTACTTTGAGCTATTAGCGAATACTACCTGGCTGCTTTGCCTATGGGATGTGTGTTAATGCTGGATTCCTGATCTGCTGATTTTATTTTCTTTTCGTTCCTTTTCTTTCCTCCCCTTTCTTTCCTTTTCTTTCCTTTCATTTCCTTTCCCTTTCTTTCCTTTCCTGTTTATGTGGATTTAGGTTCTTTTGTGGAATAGTCTAGGGAGTAATCGGAGAGTTTAGGTTTGTTTCGATGATGGCATGGGATAGAGTCGTAGAAGTAGACATTGACTTAGGTCAGATCGAGTGAGTTTCTAAGGCTGATAGGAGATGATGGTTAAGGATTTTCATATGAGCATTATAGGTAGGCCTTAAGTGCGCCATAGGATGAGAATGGCAAGATTTGTGGGAATAAGATTGTAGTATAGGTGCGTAAAATTTGAAGAAGAATGGAGTAAATCCGTTTAGGTATCCTTGAGGGAAGATATGAGTAGACTAGGCATGTTTGATTTAAGAGCTCTCGTAGAGAGGATGTGATGATAGGTAAGTTATCGTACTGGGAGTTGTAGCAATGTTGCCGAGGAGCGAATTGTGGATAACGTTAATGCTTGGATCACTAGGATGACTTGAAGAATTGTAGACCTTGGGACTTAGGTTATTCGTACTGTGAGTAGGAACGACCTTGGTAAGGAATAAATTATGGATATCATTAAGGTTTGAGTGACTATGACTGCTTGTAAATTTGTGGACCTTGGGATTCGAGTTGTTTATATGATAAGGGACGAGAGGTGAGATCGATATTAAGGTTTGCTCTTGGGAATTCAGGATACTTGCTATAACTGTAATTGGAGGATTACTAGAGGCGAGATTGAAAGATTTTTAGAATAGGGAGAAATCGTAGTTGGTATCCGTGACAATGATTTGAATGTTGAGGTGCTAGGAAAAGAAAAATGAGATTTGGGGAAAGGCCTATAGCGGAAAAAGGGTATCGTTGAGATTGATCATGAGTTTGATTGATTGGGTTTAGAGATAGGAAGATTCCAAAGAACGAATATGGGAACTAGTCCAAGTGGAGGACATGATGATACTAATGGTCATGGGATTTTGGGAATGCAATAAATTGTGATGCCTTGGGTTAATACGAATAAGAATGATATATAATTTCTCTTGGAAAGAGGGTCGGTGGTTAAGGTCATTAGAGGTAAGCTATCGTTGGTTGAGGATTTTAGTCTAAGGCTAATTAGGAGTGTGCAACAATAAGGAGTTAGAATAAGATGTCTTGGGAGATTGTGACTGTTTTGGGAAAATAGTGGAATTCGAGCGATGAATTAGTGTTGGGAGTAAGTAAAAATGTCGTGATCTTTGGAAAACGTGGAGATGCGATTCGGGTAGAGATATTCTGATGAGTTGCTTGGGTAACACTTGTGTGATTGACTACTTGGGGATGGGTGTAATGAGGAGAAACTTAATGTTTATGATCTCAGTATTATCACTAGTCGGTTCTCTGGTCTAGAATATGAGGAATGCAGGCAATTGTGTATTGCTAGGGCCTTTCGATATAGCTGAGTGAGGTGCTTATGTTATTTGGGATGCATGAATAGCCTAGGAGATGAACCTTCGTCGTTGGATATTGAGGACATAGAGTATAAGAGTGCTCTTGTAAGAGGCTAGCAGTAGGAGTTGGTTCTTAGAGGTGGATTAGCAGTGGGTGCGCTTATTGGTATGGGAAGCGAGATCAGGGTATGGGGAAACAATTTAGGAGTTCTCTCATAGGGATGTTGATCGGATGGATTCTTAAGGACATATGTAGAATAACGGAATTCGGAAGAAAAACCCCCTAGATTGCTCGTGCGTTTGATAGAGGTTTTGACGAGAGTTGGAGTATTGGGCTCGATTTATGATTCCTTAGAGAGTTATGAGTTCCGATATATGGGCTTAACTTGGTTAGATGGAAAGTTGAGATTGTGAGTTAAGATCTTGTGTAAGATGATTCTTTGAGAACTTGTTAGCCTGAGAATTTAAGTATATAGTGAATGAATTGGGACTAGATTTTGACCTTGCGACTTTCGTGAATGAAATTAAGGAAGATGCCTATGAGTTTTGTTCTAAAGGGAGCGAGATGCGGTTGTATTTGGAAATTGTAGCATGTTTGAGTTATTGAACCTAGCTTAGACTTTACCTTGACTTCGAGAGTTGGTGGTGTCGTCTTGTTCTGATTGATGATGATATACAGATTTTCTGATTTTCTTTGTATTTGTTGATGATGTTATCCTTGAGATGAGTTGCAAATCCTAATGGAACTAAGGCTACCACACTGAGTTTCTGTTAAGAACGATGGTTACAATGTTGATATTCGACGCTTGAACTTTGATTGGTAGTTATGAACAAATTTCGTGATGAGATGATGTGATATGCCCCTTTTTGTGTGATGATGTGATGGTATTTTGCTATATTTGATGTGGTTCTTGTTATGAAGTACCCTCTGGATTGATTAATTATTTGGTATACGAGATAATGCCTTTTGCTCACTTATGATCCATGACATGATTGAGACTGATAAAATTAACACTGACTCTGCAAACGGAAATCAGGGAGAAAATATGGGATTAGCCCTTAGAGGTGGATGACTCCACCTCTTGAGTTTTAAGACTTGCTTGACTAACTTGAGATTTTGAAAGATTTTGGGTTGGTTTAAAAGAAAGAAACTTTGGCTTGGTTTTAAAATGGTTTTACTCTCGGGGACGAGACTTGCTTTTAGAGGTGGATAATGTAAAGACTAAGATTTTTCAATTATTTTTTTTAATTTATATATTTTATCCCAATTTAAAGTTTATTTAATTTCTAAGACTCCGAAAATTTTGAATAATTTCGTCCTCGAGCAATTGATTTATTTATATTCCTTTGAATAAATTCCGGCGAACTTGTTATTGGATTTGAAAATAAATTTATTCCGCTTTAATGATTCCAAGACTTGGAAATACTTTGAGGTTTCGTTATTTAATTTAGATTCGAGTATCTATTTTAAATTTATTTTAATTATGTCGGGTTAAGGTTGGAAAACGGATTTCAGAATTTATCTCTGTGTGTTAAATTTGACTTTCTATCATATTAATTACCCCAGCCACCCTAACCCCATAAAGCACACTCCCTAACCCCCTACTCCTAGCTGTAAAGCTAACTCCCCCTCCCCCCCCCCCTCTTACCCCTATAAACCCATCATCACACACCAACAGCACCGGCACCTCCTCTCCTTACATCCTTGCCCGAGACACCAAAGCTCCCTCCATTTTAAGCCCCTCCATTCAATCGAGGAGCTCCTTCCCCCGCCAACCTCACCGCAGCCACCTTCAAGTCTTCAATCATCACCGTGTCTTCACATCCTTTCCCCTGTTTTGAATCAAACACACACAAACTCGCGCCCCTACTTCCGATTCAACATCAGCCGCCACCATTCCCTCTCCGGCAGAGCAGCACCAAGTCGAAGACGACCCTGGTCAGCCCCGAGCGAGGAGGGCGAGAGCGGCGGAGCCTGTAAACTACACCTCCGGCGAGCCCCTCGGAACCACGTTCCCTCGGTGAGCACCTCGCCACCTCCTCCTTTCGATCTTGTTTTGCTTGCTTTACAAACCTTGTTGTCCTTCATCCTTTTGATTTCGGGGAGGTGAGTGCGAGTGTGAGGTCGAGCGAGCGGGAGCGGCGAGAGCGAGGGCAGGAGGGTGAGCGAGAAGATGCGAGCGGGGGCGAGCATGAGCGAGAGAGCAAGCGAGGTAGACGAGAGTGAACAGGGGAGCTGGGAGCGGATTTCGCGAGCAGAGGCGGGAAGGAAGCCCGGAGGAAGAAGGAAGGAGATGGGGCCTCTGCCATCAAGTCCTTGTGGGCCCCGCCACTTTTTTTCTTTATATATGTATATATATTATGTGTGTTTTCCGAAACCCGGAATTGAGGAAAGAAAAAAAATAAAAAAAAAAGAGAGAGAGGGGGAGTGGGCTTGACTGGGGATTGGGCCGGAAAAATGGAAAGAGGATTATGGGCCGGGTAATTTTTAAGTGATTTTGGGCCTTTTCTTTTGGGATTTGGGGAAAATAATTTGAAGGTTGTTTTATTTATTTAATTATCTAATTATTTATTCATTTAGTTGAATTATTTAATTATTATCACTTATTCTGAATTAATTAATTATTGTTTAATTATTCTGATTTAAATTATTATTTAATTGACTTGTGTTCAAATATTTATTGATTGACTATTTTCTTATGCGATAAAGTATTTAAATGCTTATGTGATTATTTGGTGGTTTTAAAAGTGTAATATATATGTCTTTTGAAATGTTTCTTGAAGTATGAGAATTTGTTGAAACCTTAGGATAATAATTTTGAAATAGGAATTATGCCGGATCGTTTTAATAATATTATATTATGAGATGAATCTAGATTTGAAATGAAACGGACTTGTACCGGATTTTTATGACAAAATAAGATTACAAGTTTCGTTTAAAGGTTAGTGTTTTATAATTGGATTTGGCTATGTATGACTTTCAGGGATTGTTTGGATATCGAATTGTCTTGATTTGAGGAAATTGTTTTGAATATGAGTTGACTTAACTTGAGATTTAAGAGTTTAGGGAGTTTAGGAAAAATGACTTACTTGATTTAACTTAGTGAATTGCTTGATGAATCTTAGTTGAGAATTATGTAAATTATGTTATACAAATATTATAAAGCATGATGATGATGAGGGTGATGATGCTAACGAGAATGAGATAATACATGATGGAATATGAGATGAGATGAGACTATGTGATGATATGGCTTGATGATGATAAATGAGTTTCTTATATCTTTACTTAGTTCTGTGTAGCGGTAAATGGGTCCTTTTGTGCTTAGACTTATAATTATTGCTTAATAAATTGTTAGGTGATCCATGATGTGATTAGCTTACTCTTGCTGCCATGCCTTGCTATTCGGCGCCTCCAGGTAATGTAACGGCTCGGATATAAATATCCGGGATACGTTTCGAAGGTCGGATACCTTCGTTCGGATGTTGTAATTCAGGTATGGGTCGAGGTTTCAAACCTCTAATCAATCAAAGTCTCAGAAATACAGTTTAAACGAAAGTAAAGCGGAAGTACGGTTTAGATACAAAAGCCACGGCGGAGCCGGGTCAAAACCAAAACAAAGTGGGTGATTGCCATTTGTCAAGTTAGAATATATTAGCCGGATTCTTCGATTCGCCAAAAGATTTCCCCGTCACAGAAGCATAGAGCAACCAGAGCGGTACCTAACACTATCCACGAAGTCAGGCCTGGTGATCGCCTGCGGGTCCTCTGACCGCGCTGAGGCCACATAACATGCCTATGCCTAAATAAAAGATGGCTAATGCGGTACAAGATTTAAATCACACTATCATGCCCCTAGTATATACATAATATGCAGAAAAGAACTGTAAAGGGCCCAAGACAATGCCAAGTGGCATATCCCTCTCCTACCTCTGCACCCCTTCCCGTTAGTGCAGAGACTGGCCAGTTCGGGCTATAGCATAGCACTCTCTTCGTGATGGTGCACTTCACCACGGTATCATCATATCATATCTCATCATCATATCATAAATCATGCTCATGCCCGATGGTGCTGGGCTAATCATATCATATCATATCATCTCATCTCTTGCCCGATGGTGCTGGGCTATCATATCATGCTCATATCGACTCGATAGACTCAGGGCACCCGATGGGGCTGGGCTACCCTATGACCCTAGCAAAGACTCTAGGACTATCACAAATAACGGTCGTTCTGTATTCAAACACACAAAGTAAACACATGCTCAGTTCAATGCAAACCTAACATGATACTACATGGCATGCTTTAATATGCAACAAAACTACACATTACATGACACATCAGGCAGGAGGTCCAGGTTACTGAGTAAGTCCCGTAGGATACTTACCTGGAATTGCAGAACAGCAAAAGCAATAACCAGTATAAGCAAGCCAAACCACGTCATAGATCACCTAATAGTTTAATAAGCAACAATCATAAGTCTAAAGCACAAAGGGGCCCATTAACCTCTACACATCAACTAGTAAGGCAAATAACTCATTTTCATTATTAAGCTATCCCATCACATAGTCTCATCTCATCACATATTCCAAATCAACACCATCATCTCAATTCATCATTCTTCTCAACTCATCTCATATATCAACTCGTCTCAACATATCATATCTCATAACCACCTCCATATTTATCATATAACATTTCATCATAACATCTCTTTCATCATTATATAATACTCACATATCATACATCATGCTTCACACTTATCCTCATAATCAACTTAACGTTTTAACCTAATCATGATCATATATAACTTAACATAATTCATGCCATGCTCGTAATTCACAATCATTCATATCTCGACCACATAATTTCACATTATAACATAATATAACATTCTCAACAAATCCCGTTTTAAACATATATTCATTTTAAGGCATATCATGCTTTCATAGACCAACATCTCATAATCTCATAATCGTCAGATAACACATCATATCAATATCAACATATCATGAATTATACTAAACAATTATCAATATCCTAACATCATGCTCACAATCATCACATAAGATTCATCAAGTCAAACCAAGTTAGATAAAGTAAGTCAATTGCCCAAGATTCCCGAAACGCTAAAATCTCAAGTTAGATCAATCTTTATTCACAACATTTTGTCAAGTTATCCGAAAAATCCATTTATAAACCATTGTTCTTTAAATCAACTTATTTTACTATTCTATCCAAATAAATCCGACAAGGTTAGGTTATCTTCAAAAATCCTCTTTTTAATTTTTATTAAATCCATTTCCAACATTTAAAACCCTTTTCCAACTCTTTCCAATTCAAGTCCAAGTATTACATTTTAAAACTCAATAATAATATTACATTATATATACACCATTTATTTTAATTTCCAATAATTTTAAAAGTCATAAATTTATAAAATATAGAATCCCATTATTTAATAGCTTAAAAGTCAAATCGAATTTACCCTTAAACCTTAATACACCTAACCAAAAGAAAATTAGGCCCAAACTAATTCAGAAGTAGGAAAGGCCCAATGCCCCACATTCATATCAACCCAACGAAGTCAGCCCAGCCCGGATATCAAAACCCATACCCCAAACCGGGATCCAATAACCCATAACCCATTTCTTTTATTTTACAAAAGAACCGGACCAAAAGAAGAAACAGATAACCCATTGGGTTACTGTTCACCTTCTCCCCCATCGGCTTGTTCGACAACTGGAAGGAGGGGAGAGGAGTTCGCCGGCGGTAATGGCTTGCTCCGACCACTAAAACCGACACCAAGGAAACAAAACCAGACAAGCAAAGGAGAGAGAGAGAGAGAGATTCTCACCGGGATGGGTTCGTTTGTGGTCATCGGCTTCTTCGGAGTTCTTCGAGTTCGTCGGAGTCGGAGACAAGGCGTTCTCGGCCTAGGATGGAGGCAATGGCTTAGAGGTGCTACTTTACAGGATTTCGAAGAAAAAGAAGAAATGGAGTCTTACCGGAAGTTTTTGATCGGAAACAGGGGAAATGGAGGAGGAATGGGGCTCATCGGAGGCGGAACTCGCTCGAGGGCTCCATTCTTGTCTCGACGTTGCTCCTCGGACAGCTACGACTCTCTTCTGGAGGCGTCGGACCGTGTTTCTATTGCCATTGCTACTCGAACTCGGAGGCGGAAGGTGGAGGAGCTGGGCTTCTGCTCACGAAAAAACAGGGAACAAGGAGGGTGCTCGCGGCTGTGCTCGGGGGAGCTCTGGTGACGCCGAGGTGCTCTGCTACTGCCCAGACCGGAGGCGGAAGAGAAGAAGGAGAGGAGGAGGAAGCTGGGGTGGCTGCGTTCGACAAGGAGGGTGAAGATGGTGGTAGTTGCAGAAAACAGGGCAAGGGGGGGGGGTGGTGGCTCGGTGGTGGAGAGGGGGGTCCAGCAGGGGAGACGAAAATGGGGGTTAAAGGGGGAGTTCTTTCAATTGACAATGCAAGGAAGGGGCAGCTGAGGTTGGAGTGGTGTGTGTGGGCAGGAGATTGTATTAATTTGATTCAATGCCAAAGGGTGCCTACATTCAAAGGCGTGGTGTTGGTCTGGGGGAGAGTGCCCAGGAGGGAAAGCAAGGGAAGAAGGGGGGAGAGTGTGTTTGGTTTAATCTAGGAAAGAAACAAGAATTAGCTGGGGAAAGACTTGCCTTGCTGCACATCAAGAAAGAGGTGTGTTGACTGTTGTTGCAGGATCTGGGCGCAAGAGGAAGACGCCAAGGGAGGGGTGAGGTGGGCTGGTGGGGTAGGTGTGGTCCCACTTTCAAATACCAGAAATCGATACCCGAAACCCGCTCTCTCAAATCGATCCCGACTCAATCCAATTTAAATTTAAAATTCCAACCCGAATTAATAATGAACTCGATAAATATCTTCAAGTCTCGGTCGAAAATTAGCGGAGTAAAATCCGCTTTTAAATCAAATTCGAATTTATGACGGAATTCGCTTTGGAAATTTTTTAAATAAAATTAATTGCTCGAGGACGGAATTTCAAATTTTACGAAATCTTAGAGTTCAAATCCCAATTAAATCTAAATTTATTCTTAATTTATAAAATAATATTTTAAAATTTCCGAGCCTTTACAGGTAAGTCCTCCGGGGCTTGCTCAAGTTAGAACCTCATGCCTGATGTGTCATATAGTATATAGGCATTATAATATCATGTCATGTAGTAGCATGCCTAGGTTCTGCATTAACATATGAGCATACGTATTGTGAATGTGATTGGAGAAACGGCCGTAAGTTGTGAGTCTAGAGTCGTTGCTAGGGTCATAGGACAACCCAGCTCCATCTGGTTTGTCCTGATAGAGTCATCTGAGAGCATGATTTAATGAGTTATATATGACTGCGGCGGTGACCGAGTGTCCCACCCCGGCTGAGGTGTGGACTGAGGCATGAGATATACTACGGCACCGACCGAGTCATCTGGCCCCGACTGAGGCAAACATCTGACCCCGGCTGAGGTACGGATATGAGAGAGATACCCGCCCCGACTGAGGCATGGGTTTTGAGAGGTTGGGATATGCCACTTGGCATTCTGTGTGGGCCCATTTACTGCATTTTTGTCATTATATATAAAATGTCAGCATGCTTGTGTGCTTAATATTCCAATATTGCATTAGATCATTCTCATCTAAGCTTAGAGCGTATTATATGTCCTCAACGAGGTCTTCAGGGCCCGCATGAGTGGCTCGACCTTGACTCGTGGTATAGTTTCAGGTACCCGTTCCCTTGCTTGATTCCGTGCTATTATGACGGGGGTATCTTATGGCACAATTGGAGAGAGAAACTGACTCTGGACTCCGCACTTTCGCTACTTTATATTTACTCATATTTGGTTTTGACCCGGCCATGCCGTGGAAATTTGTATTATGAGATTTCCTTCTTTATGCTTTTCGAACTTAAAACGTTTTGAGCGACTTAGACAAGTAGGATAGTTTCGGGGTACCGAACGGCCCTATCGCGAATTTAGGGTGTGAAATCTCTTCTTTGAGCACTAAAACTTTGTTTTAAGACTCAACTCGTACTCGAATTGGAAGGTCCAAACGAAGGTATCCAATCCTTCGAAACGTAACCCGAATATTTATATTTGGGCCGTTACAGCTTTGAGGATCACTTGCGTTGCCATGATGATCCTGGTAATTAAGTAGCTCGACCCGATTTTACGCTTTTTTGAGGTAAAAAACTTATTTAAAATGGATATATTGAGTTTGATGAAAACACTATTTTTATTGAGTTCTTATTGGTTGTATGTGTGAATTTTCAATCACACTATGTCAGGCTGAGAGGGTTTGTTATTAATCATGGCTTTATTAATCCTTCTTTGGTGCAATGTTCCTATGTATCGTTAGGTGTATTCACGCATACCGTATTAAGTTATTTGTTTTGCCTTGATGATGACAATAACATCCGTTGTAAAATATTGTGTGTCTTCATACTTCATGAAGTAACTACTTTAATTATCGTCAATTGGATTTTTTCGTGATCTATAATTACAAATTACATAGAAATAATGATGTACGCAATCTAGTCATACTTTACAAATTGCATAGAAACAATGAACGCATGCGTAGCACGGGTATGCCACCCAAGTGTAAGTAAAGATTGTGCAATTTCTTTTAATTGAAATATTTTACATTAATTGATATATTTACTATCATTTTTTAATAAGAAATTCAATTATAAAAATGTGAAAATTTTAAGGGTGAAATATACATTTAACATGTCTTGTAATTGTGTAATTTATAAATTTATAAGACAATATTTTAATTATAATAAGAACTAGTTTTATTGCCCGCGATCTTCGCGGGTTTTTTATATAAGTAACTTTTATTATTCATGCAAAAATTGTATAAGATCATAAAAATTATATAAATATTATTTTTTGACTTTTTAATTTCATATATATATATATATGAATACTTAATGGTAAAATCTAATCTATAGGTTGGATTAACGACATTTAATTTTGTATGATGTAATTTCATTATTCTTTTCCTAATTTTTTTTCATAAAACCAAATTATTTTATTGCTAAACAAAGCAATATGTATCATGGATATATTATTTGCATAAATTTCGTTTATAAATTAATTGTTGTTAAATATAAACACTTATTGATTTGACTTTTTTTTGAACATGTAATAGTTCGGATGGAAAGATCATACCCGAGATTATTGATTTGATTTATTTCTATTGTTTAAAGTGATTGTTTAAAGATAAATAAAATTATATGGTACATGAGCAATATTTGCATAAATTTGGTTTATAAATTAATTTTTTTGTGAAAAATAAACACTTATTAATTTGAATTATCTCTATTGGTTAATGTGGTTGTTTAATAGTTTAATAGAATATATAAATTGATTCTCTCTCTATATATATATATAATTTAATCAATTTTCGTTAGTGTAAAACAAATCTAACCTTTTTTCATATAAATTAATCTATTCTAGATTTTTTTCTACATTAAATATTTATAAAATAACTTAAGGTAAAATGATAAGATTTGTAAGATATGAGATTGAATATTTATAATAAAAATCAATATAATCATTAATTAAAATGGACACATAGGATGACACATGTATAAATAGATGAGGTTATCGTCGAGTTATTTGAGCTTGTATTATGTCCGAGCTTCAATGAGAATTTCTATTGAGTCGAACTCAAGTTGTTATCGAGCCAAACTCTAATTTATTAATTCTTATAAAAACAGCCCTATCTAAAGTTGTATGATGAGATTTAGCTTTAATGGGAACCGTAATGTGGAAAGTTGTGGTTGTGGCTAAGAAAGTTCAACGTAGATGATTAAATAATTAGTTACAAAAGTTAAATAATATTCATTGAAAAAATATTAATAATTTAAGTTGTATTATTTATAAAATAACTCAAGATAAAATGATATGTTTTGTAACCATTTAAGATATGACATTTAAAATATGATTTTTGTAGATAAAATATTTTAAAAATAACTCAAGGTGAAATGATATATTTGTAACCACTTAAAATATAAAACATTAATAATAAAAAAATATTAATAACTCATGGTAAAACGATAGATTTTGTAACCACTTTAAGATATAAGATATATACAGAGGATGACACATGAAAAATAGATTGAGTCATTGTGTGACATGTCTTAAATTTATTGGATAATCATTAATTGATGTGTCAAAAAAAACTCGGTCAGAATGCACCAAAGAACGACACATAAGTGAATCGCACCGGAACCCACCACATAAGATTTTCACGTCTCTGTTTTAGTATTATATATATATATATAGATATATATATATATATATATATATATATATATATATATATATATATATATATATATATATAAGAGAGAGAAGTGGTTCATGAAATAAATAGTCATGAACCACTTCTTGTTAACTTCATGAACAACTTCTTGTTAGCTTCACGAACCACGTGTTATACAAGAAGTGATTTATTCTTGTTAACTTCAAGAGTCACTTCTTGTTAACTTCACGAACTACATGTTATACAAGTCGTGAACCACTTCTTATTAGCTTCATGAACCACGTGTTATACGAGTCATGAACCACTTCTTATTAACTTCACGAAATACTTCTTGTTAACTTAATGAACCACGTGTTATACAAGACATGAATCACTTCTCTTCTGGTAAACTGTTAAAGCAAATCAACCATACAAGCATAGCCCTTATAGCCAAGCACTCAGATACTAATAGGGTAGGTGACTTTAGGCCTATCTCATGTTGCAATGTAGTTTACAAACTGATATCAAAGGTCCTTGCAGAAAGGCTTAAACCTGTCCTAAAAATTCTAGTGGCCCCGGCTCAGATTGGCTTTATTGTAGGGAGGAGTATGAATGAAAATGTGTTTCTGTTGCAAGAACTTATTAGGAAATATACTAGGAAAATGATAAGTCCTAGGTGCACTACTAGAATTCTGTTATTTAACATCGGTTCATTAACATCAGTCGAAAAAACCTGCCATGTTAAACAGTTTTTTAACATCGGTTTCTAAATTTGAGATGTTAAAAATAAAATAAACATCACCCTATATTTTAGACCGATGTTAAATATTTATTTTGAATTTTTTTAAAGGCGCGGAATCAAAACGTAAATTAATTTAAACACCCGCCCAACACTTTCACCCTCCGCCCTTGACCCCATATCTTATTCCCGACCTTAAAACATAGAGGAAAAAAAATCTCCCTACTCTTATTCTCGTCCCTTGTTCTTACACATCCCTCTCCTCGTCAGAGAGCATAAACCAAACCCCAACACTTTTGCATCCCAATTCCCTCTCCTACTCAGATCTGAAGCTCTCGCCACTAGATCCAGTTGCTCTGATCACAGATCCGGCATCCATGGAGGGAGTCTCATCAAGAACAAAGTCCTCTCCTGGAGTTTAGGCGTGTTTTAAGTCTCTAGCTCGACCTACTTTCCTTTTAGCCTTAGCCTGGCTCATCTTTGTCCTGAGGTATAGGTGGATCTGGTGGTTCCTCTGGTGGTAGGAAGCGTGGGAGGTCATCTAGGGGCATCATATGAAGAAGCTTGAATCTCCCCGAGTGAACGCTCCATGGCTCCACCCATTCATCTTCCCTGGCTCCAGCTAGCATGCATAAAGGAAGATATAAAGAAGATCTACATACCTCATTATCATATCTCTTCCGCTTCATTGGTTGATTTGGTTGTACGTCTCCACCCAAGCAAAACGGTGGAGTGGGAAGAGATATTTCCTCCTCATCTTGTGGAGTATCGTGCCACTTTGCTAGGACCCCATACTTGAATATGAACATCGGTTACTCAAAATCGTCGGGGATAGCCTTCACCTTGTAAGGTAAAAGCGACCTTGAAGCACCTTGGGCAACGACATCCGACTTCTTTGTTTCTAGATCTTCCTTTTCTCGGGATCCTTCAAATGGTTCATCAAAGATAGGCAACAAAGATGTAATAGAAATTGGGGAAAGACATACATGAACTTCTGTGGGACAATCGATTTCGACTGAAGTACAGTCGACATCGAGTGTTTGGACGATATCGAGTGAGGTGCACTCGACATCGACTGATGTCTCTGGATCAGTTCCTCCAGAATGCATATACGTCGAGTCCAGGTGGTCGATATCGACTGAAGGGTAGTCGATGTCGACTGGCTCATAGAAGGGGATATTGTCAAGCCAGCCTTCTTCTTATGGAGGTGGATGAATTGGCTTGTCGGGAGGAGAATGATAGGAAGCCTCAAGCCTTCGGATCAAGTCTTCCAGCCGGGCTATTTCCCTTAATCGTGCCTCCTCCTGTGCGAGCCTACTTCGCCGTCTCACATCTTCGAACCATCTTTCCTGTTCGAGATCGTATACTTCTTTCATCTTTGTACCTAACCTTTGAAATCACAATAAAGAACACAAATTAGTAGCAAAAGCTCGGCACCTAGTGGGTACCGAACAAGTAGGTGGTGGTAGGGTATGTGATAGGGTAAGAAACAAGAGATGGGCTACTCCTAAACTTTAAACAAAACTAAACTAGGCGCGATTGATATCTCCCCGGCAACGGCGCCAATTTGACGAGAGGGTTTCTCGACCAAATAAATTTATAGTCAAGACCCCCGCTATAGTATAGGGGAGTCAGGTTCATCCTCAGGAGAGAAGTCAGCGGTTCTAGGTTTCGTTGGTTTAAGGGTTCGGGAGTACCGGGAAAAGGTGGCGGTCGGTTGCTGTAGATATCGACTGAGACTAGTCGATGTAGAGGGATAGAGAGGGGATGGTGATTGGTGTCGAGTAGAATCTCTGCGGGATTTAAATAATAAAATAAAATAGTAAAAGTGCAAACTTCCAAGGTAAGGGATCACCACAACAATAAACATATGTATAAATCACGAATAACATAAAAGAGCATGCTTTACATCAAAGAATCAACTTTCGCTAATTCCAACAATTTAGGTAAATCAACTCTCGAAAATAAATCTAATTGTTTCTACCTTTTCATAATTAGGATTAATAAACTCGCGAATAAAAACCCTAATTACTATCCAAGTTTGCAACATGAATTCCTTGAACTTTCATCTAAGGGTTAAGTATAGAGGTAGATTATGATAGAAGAGGGGAATTAGAACACATGCCTATCGTTGGGCTCACCCCAACCCTAGAAGAGGGGAATTAGAAACAAAACATGAAAATAAACAACTAACTTTAAATTAAAACTAAAACTTACAAAACCTTCAATCTTCACTCTAGGCTCTCCTCCTAACTACTTGCGTCTGAAGACGACTTGACTTGAATGATTGAAAAACCAGCCCCTAGGGCTTTATTTATAGGGCTCAATCCTAGCTATTCTAAGAGAGCAATCTATCTAAATCTATCTAAAGATATACTTCTAGATAAAAGGAAATAAATCTGAATTGGTAAAATAGATAAATCCTTAGGGTAATTAATTGTTCAACCCTTTAGGATAGAAAGTAGATAAAATATCTTCTCCTTCATGTGCAAGTTTCCTCCACTCAGATTAGGACTCGGTATGGCTCGAAATCGGCTTCTGGGGTTCACTCGATATCGACCATGTTTAGACGATATCGACATGTCTTCTTAGCTTCACTCGATCTCGGCCTCTAAAGGTGATTTCGACCATGTCTTGACTCGATATCGACTGTAAAGACTGAATATATATTGCACATATATTATATTATTATTTTACATAAATATGTTAGTATTTATTTTAATTTGTAAAAGCGGAGAAAAATCGTCCTCGAGCACGACTTCAAAATTTAAAATCCTTCGGCATCATTTTAAATTAGGATTTTGACGGGATTTGATTTCGACTTCGAGTTCGAATATTAATAAAAATTTATTTAAGCTCCGAGTTTTGATTGAAATTTATTTAATTACGTTATCTTGAGATTGAATTGAAATTTTATTTAAATTTGATTTAGTCGGGATTCGATCGGGCGAGCGGGTTTCGAGTCTATTCCGCTATTTTGAATTCTTACGTTGGGGACCAATTCTATTTTATATCTTTTCCTTTTATTTCTCTCTCTCTCTCTCCCCCTCTCTCTCTGGTCCCCCGCCTCACTGTGTGTATTTCACACAGCTCACACCCACCAGCTGCTCACCTGATTTTGTCCGAATGTCCCTATAAATTGGACAACACAAACCCTAGGCCTTATACACAGATCAGCCAAGCCATAGCCTCCTTCTCATCTCCTTCATTTCAGCTCTCAAACAGCCTCCCTTTGCCTTGGTCCCGATGACCATCACCTTCCTCTGCCTCCCTTTTGTTTTGATCTCAAACAACCATAAGTTCACTATGTCACACCTTCAATTCTTCCAGCCCCGTACGCAACAACAACCCCTTTTGCCGCCAGAGCACCACCACCTCACCACCAGAGCACCACAGCCCTCCGTGCTCCCCTGACTCGTCCTCCTCGCCTCCATTGGAGTAACAGCTCCCTCCGTTTCCAGAAGGACGGAGAAGAAGGAAGAACTCCCAAGCGAGCCGAGCCAGGAGCAACCTCGGAGCCACCGCCGGAGAGCCGACGTCGAGCCCTGTCTCCCTTGTTTTCCGTCCAAGGATCCGGTGAGCCTTCCTCTTTCGTCCTTCCTTGATCGTTTTCTGTGTTATTGTTGGGTGGAGAGAGAGATCCAGTGAGGGTGGTTGGGATAGGAACCCTGGTCGCCGGAGACACCCTGGGTTCCCTTCTTCTTCTTCTCCGTCTGTCCTCCATCGCTCGGTAGAGGCTCTGTTCCTCTGCCTTTGCTGAAGAAGGCAGCCACATGGCATGGGGCCCACTTCTTTTTTTTTCTTCTTTGTTCTTTCTGGGCCACCTTCTTTCTTCAGCTCCGGATTGGACTTGGGACTGGGCTGGGATTCGGGTTCTCTTCCGGGTAAAGAATTTGTTTTGGTATCCGGGTCTCTTTTCCTTTCATTTCGGGTAAGGCTTGGACTGGGTTCTTCTTCTCTTCATTTCGGGTGGGCTTCGGTTTGTGTTGAGGGAATTGGGCCAGCTGGGCATTTAGTTTGGGTTGTTATTGTTACTTTGGATGTGTTCAATGCTATGTTATATATACATATACATATATATTTATATGTTGTATTGATTATTATTTCGGATTTTGGGAAAATACAAATATATATATATTCTGAAATATTAAAATAAAATAGAAGGTTTTAACAGTAAGTTAGTATTGTGTTTTATAATTGTGGATTATTAAAATGGATTGATTTTGGCAATTTTATTATATTTAAATATTCCTTGAGATGGGTTATTATATAATGTTTTATAAGGCGATTTTAAGACGAGGAATTTTAAAGAGATAAAATGTCGGACTTATTTCTATAATATGATTTTTTGAAATTGGTTTTAAGGCTTAGATGTTTAATGTCGGGATTTGGATAAACGATTTTAAAAGGATTGTTTGATTTCTAAGTTGAGTTCTTGGAGAGATTGTTTTGGAAAATGAGATGATGAGATGAGATGAACATGAAATGAGATATGGATTGTGATGAGATAAGATGGAATAATCTGAAATGAGATATGTGAAGATATGTATGATAGTTAGGGGCGCCTTGTGTGAAGTAGATAGACTTATGCATTTGTATGTTACTAGGTGATTGTGATATGTTGGACATTGCTTGCTATTGGTGACTCATTACTTGGATTCTGCTTCTGCCTTGTTCTCTGCTGTTCGGCTTATTCAGGTAAGTTCCTTTATGGGCTTACTCAGATTCGAAAGAGATTACCTGCTTGTGAATATATGACATACTAGGTGTTGCATAAGCATTAAAGCATGCCATGTAGTATCATGCTAGGGTTGCACTTGTGATTGAGCATTCTATTTCTTTATTCGTATGAAACAGAACGGTCGTTATCTGTGATAGTCCTAGAGTCTCTGTTAGGGTCATAGGGTAGCCCAACCCCATCGGGTGCCCTGAGTCTATCGAGTCGATATGAGCATGATATGATAGCCCAGCACCATCAGGCAAGATATGAGATGATATGATATGATATGATATGATATGATATGATATGATATGATATGATATGATATGATATGATATGATATGATATGATATGATATGATATGATATGATATGATATGATATGATATGATATGATATGATATGATGATACCGTGGGTGAGTGCACCACCACGAGGATATTGCTATGCTATAGCACCGAACTGGCCAGTCTCTGCACTAACGGGAAGGGGTGCAGAGGTAGGAGAGGGATATGCCACTTGGCATTCTTTGGGCGCCTTTACAGTTATTTTTCGCATATTGCAAATTAGGATCATGTTAGTGTGATTTAATTTTCGCATCTGCATCATCTTTATATTAGCGTATGTGTATATTTGCTTGCGGGACAGGGTGTGTTGGGGCCTCGGTCTGATCCCGCTCGCACCAATTGTTTTTAGGTTTGATTGCTCCCTGTCTCTATGGCGTGGGAAAGTCCCCCGGGCGATTGCAAAGAAATCTGTCTGACCCTGCTAATTTGGCTTTATGACTTTAGAATTTATGTTTGGTTTTGACCCGGCTTTACCGTGGCTTTTGTATCTAAACCGTACTTCCGCTTTACTTTCGTTAAATTGAATTTCTGAGACTTCGACTGATTAGAGGTTTGAAACCTTGACCCATACCTGAATTGCCACATCCGAACGAAGGTATCCGACCTTCGAAACGTATCCCGGATATTTATATCCGGGCCATTACAAAGTTGGTACAGAGCCAGGTTGTGCAATTCGAGTACGCTAGGGTCGAGTGTATGTTTTGGAAAACCGCCCATGAATTTCAAAAGATTTGAAAGTATTTTAAAGGGGCAAAATGAATTTAATATACCTAACTCAATTGGACTAAATATGAACTTGGCTTACGATAAAAGAGGAGAACCAACTAAAAAGGGATCGAGTGGGTAGAAAAGGCGCTAGACCATCCCTTTGGATGTAGTTGGGAATGGGTAGGCGAAATATTAGCTTGTTCTTTACAGATGGGTCAGGAGGACTCCAAGGAGATCGTTATATGTGGCATTGACTGATTCTATGTTGAGTGCTTGACATGCTAAAGATTGATTGGTATGTCCTAACTATTTGATGCATATTGAATGATCTGTGCGAACGAGATAGCGGGAGTACCCTTATTTCCCTATGGTTAAGTCAGCTTGTGTGAAACAGCCCTCCACTATGTTGACCCCTTGACGGTTCTATCGAGTCTCTCCCGGATGTCAGTGTCTTTCACGGGGAATTGAGTTGGTAAACACATTGTGTCGGAATCATGATTGAATATAAGGGTTGTCCGAGAGAGTATTGGAAGACGGTCCTTGATGAAATTCTGAGTTAGAGAGTGATATGTTTACGGGGCTGTCCTTATCAATTCTTATGACGATCCATCAGTGTCCTCTTTGTCACGGAAAGTCATATCCGAGTCTCACGGGAAAGATGAGTGATGAGTCAGTTAGGAAGAGTCAATGTTGCCCGTATGGATCGCTATCGGGTTATCTTGAATTGCTCTGTCCATGATTGTGTGTCACTATGTGGTACTACTCCTTGACCTACAGTTTGATCCTTAGTGTGAAATTGTACTTATGTGCTTTGATGTTCATAATGACTATTGTATGGGTTCGAGCTACATTTATTATGTCCATATCATCCCGACATGATCTACTTAGTATATTGCATTGTCATATGCTAGGATGTTGTATAATTGATGACCTCCCTGTGAGTAGGTTCATGATAGTGTGATCATTCGATTCTAGTATCATGAAAGAGTGAGCCCCTTACTTGATGGATACATGTTATGATTTGATGGCAACATGCCTTATATGCTACGTAATTCTCAGCACATGTTGTGATGATGATCTGTAATGTAAATTCATAGTTGTATGACATTCTGTACCCATGCTTGTCCCATTGTTTAGGTCCCGTGTTATGCCTTTCTTTCTCTCATGAATATATGTTGTCATCGCATATCTACTTGGCCTATTGATCGTATAATTGATTAGAAACATGAACCACACGATATGAGTCTATATGATTGTTGCCTCTTCTGAATTAGGTCCATGATAGCGTGATCGACTCTTCTTTATATGAATGCCTCATAAGATGTGCTCCTTAGCATGCTCGCCAATGACGTCTTGATGCCTATCATTCATTCTGTGACAAGAACCTATAGCACGCCCATCTATTTTGTATTTGTCAGGATAACTATTGTGAATTATTTTGCATATGATAGTGTTGTGTGTTCCTTGCATCGAATGGAGAATATGTGACATAATCGAGTCTTGAGAATGCATGTTTCCTCCTAGTATGTGCTGATTGAACTCATGTTCCCATAATCTCGTCATATTGCCCGTTACTTAGACTTGCTTTATGCCTCGTTATGTTCCTCTCATGTTACTATATCGTTGAATAGTAGTGATTGAATTCTTGCATATGGTCATGTTAATCAACTAAATACATGTATGTATCACATGTCATGCTGAGCCATTAGTATCATGCAGGACCCTCGGTTGTGACCTGTGCGAATTTATACCTTACCTACATTATTGCCGATTCTCTCTTGAATTAGTTCCTTGATAGTGTGGTTCTCCCTCTT
Organism: Persicaria maculosa; assembly: GCA_963922045.1. NCBI lineage: Eukaryota > Viridiplantae > Streptophyta > Magnoliopsida > Caryophyllales > Polygonaceae > Persicaria > Persicaria maculosa. The sequence goes on from OY998265.1 coordinate 13,160,885, forward strand.
TCTACCCTCGTAAATGTTTTACTATCCGATTAGCTTAATATTAAATTCGATGATTGACTAGCTCTCCGTGATGATTAAACCTAGCATACTTGCATGGTTAAAATGTCTATTACTCTATGATATTCTCTTATGCTTGCATGAATGTATGACTTGACACCTCGCTTGATCACGTGTTGTAGTTGTGCTATGATATGATAACTATTGTACCATATGTGTACTCTATGATGGTTCGTTCTTAGCATGTTTATAATCTAGCACCCATGATGTCCTTCTTTTTACTTTTGAAAATGCCTCATGTTTCGTGAATATTGTGTTGAACTCCTCTTAATGACTCTTGACTATGCTTGTATCACCTCATGTATCACTAGTATCATGTAGGACCTATGCTCTCTAAATGTATCTCGTCATATGATTACGTGCCATGCTTGACCTAGTATATGATCATTGTGTCAGATGAGATAGTTACTATGTTGCCCTTATATGATCTTGTATGATGCATACACCAAACTCGTGCACTGTTCATATATGTGATACGTACTATGCTGCCCTTATGTGTTCTCGTATGATTATTCACCTGTTTGTTACGACATACCTTGCCAAGATATAATTGGACTCATTTGTTGATGTGTATACCATGCTTTTACATTTGTTCATATGCATGATGCTCGTTATCTTCACTAAATTCCGCATGACTTCGAATCATATATGATCATTGTTGGTTCCGCTTATCTTGCTTGAAGTTGCTAGGCATATCTGTTTCCATGGAATACTAGTGTTAGCTTGTTTCACATACATCAGCGTGGGACTTGATTGTGTCCTTGATATGAATACGAATGTTGCCCCCGAGGTAGGTACATGTTAGTGTGGATTGATGTGATTGATATGCTCCATAATGCATTCATGCTTGTTTGTCACAAGTTGTAACCTAATGGACTCCATAAAGGCATCGTTACTATTTCCGAGTCGAAGTCTTGTCTCTAGTCATGTCGTCTTTAGCTTTGGTCTATTCCGTCTCTGAAAGAAACATTGGGTCGTCCGCCCTTGTCACTCCCCTATCTCCGCTAACTTGAACTCCTACGCGTTACACTGGACGAGCGACCGCATGGAAAAGGGAACGGGAAGTTGAATAGCGATAGAGCAGCGCAGTGAAAGCGTGGGCCCATAACCCACGGGCCTCAGGATCGACAAGGTCGACGGAACAAGCTCGCTTCGAGGGTTGCGATTATTGAGTACGATATGATTTGCAAGTGGGAGTCTCCTTCATTCGGATTGCTAACCATTTCTGAGCTTGTTGATGGTGTATTGCACTGACTTGATGTGGGAAATTGCGTGTTGATGTGATGACTTGGTAATGATTATTGCCTGAATATCCGTTGTCTATGATGACATATATGATTCGATGCCTTATAGTCCTAATGTGCCATGATGACTTGATGTGATGCTATTCTGAGTTGCTAAGCTTGATCTAAATTTCTTGCCTTTAAAAGTATGAACTACAAATGCTGAGAACCTGAACTGCTTATTTGACAAGATTATGATGAAACTTGCTAGCTTGAATTGACCATATTCATATATGTATTGTTGCTGGAGGAAGGTCTATAGTATCTCAAGTTATAAAGATGTAAATAAAGGTAAACCAACTCCTAGCCTATGCAAATAATTACAAGACTTCCTCCCGTTGTAATGGAAGGGTAGTCAGGATCGATCCACGAGGAGGCGTGTCAGCGGGATCCTAGTAGCTTTGGAAATCTCAAGTCTGCGTCGACCAGAAGCCTCGATTTCGACCTTGGGCCTCGATGTCGACCTCGGCTGTCGATCCTTTCTGCAACAGAAGACCTGCAGAAACAAAAACTGTAGTCGATATCGACTGGAAGGGGTCGATATCGATGTTAGTCCATGAAATCGACTGCCTCAGAAGACTGTCAGTTGATACAGAAGGGTCGATATCGATTCTAGGGGGTCGATATCGATGTCAAGCAAACTTCGCAGCGATGTTCGTTGTCGACTCAGAAAACTGTCGACGAACTCAGTGGTCGATATCGACGTCTGGGGTCAATATCGATGTCTTCCTGCAGTGGGTTAGTTCTTCGTCGACAAAGAAAGGCCGAAGAATTGAGAATGGAGAGAGAGGCAATGAACAGAAATAAAACAGAGGGTTTTGGGTGTATAAAATATGTAAAAAGAAACAACTCCTAGGATTAGGGTTTACCACAACGTTAACCAATGCATGCGATAAGATAAATAAGACGGACAATTGCGCTATTTCACCCGAGGGACAAGCTTTCGCCGTACACCAACTCTTAGGATTACTCTTGCAAATAAACCTAATTGTCTCTACCAATTTTATGTTTATAACTCAAGTTGTTAGCATGAATCCCTTTTCTTTCGATTAGGACTAAATATAGAATCGTAGGAGGAGAGATAGACACAACGATATCGACATCAATTACTTACCTCAAGCGCGCATGGCTAACGTCGGTCTCACCCCGACCCTAAAGGCTTTGGGGAACTACTCGCTTCTCATCATGGAACTCATTGTTGTTTGAAAAGAAGAAACTTGCATTATAATAAACTCCGAAGCTTTACAACTCAACGTCAACTTTTGTAAACGTCAAACCCTAAAACTTCTCTCTAACTCTAACTATATTGTCTTGATTGATGATTGTTTCTTGGATGATTGAATGCCAGCCCCCTAGGGCTTTATTTATAGGCTACTAATCCTTGCTATCCGAGGATTGTAACTCCTATCTAAACTATGAATTCTATCCAAACAATTAGGATAGGTCTTTTATTTTGATAAAACTTGAAGGTAAAAGATAAATAAAACTTCAGCTGCCATCTATCTTGAAAGTGTAAGATAATTTCGTGCCTCCTTGAAGATATAGTTCCAATCCGCATTTCGAAACCGAGTCTATCTTCTGTCGAGATAAGGGGTTGATATCGACACCAGAGGTCGATATCGAGGTCTCTGTTCCTGCTCGACTTGTTCAGCTCTGGTCGATGTCTATGTTGAGGTCGATATGGGGGTCGATATCGACACCAGGGGTCGATATCTACCTCTGAGGTCGATTTCTAGCTCTGCTCAGCTTCACTTGGCTTCTCCGTTTCGACTCCGATTTCGCTCGAATTCATGCATGGTTAGCTCAAAACTTGTGCAGATCCTATTTCTTGCATTTTAGCCCATTCTTAGACAAGTTTATATTCTTTTGAACCTTTTCTTTGGAGATCAAATGAAATATGAAGTCAAAAGATGCAATAAAAGGAGATATAAATATGTACATCAAAACACCCCATACTTAGACTTGCTTGTCCTCAAGCAATAACCAAGCAATAACCAATACCTACAACACACCCTTCAAGTCTTCGCCCTTGTCAAAAGCAACATCATAAGCGGTAGCAAAGCAAAGCAAGTGAATTTAATTTCATAGCACATATTTTGGCGATCCATAGGCATATGCAATTTTGATCCAACCTCACAGGGATAATGTGTTTGCTCTCAACTCTCATGTGTTTAGGCTATGAAGATCAACTCTCAACTCAATTCCATATGCAATCTCATAAACATTGTAATTTATAATAATCCACTTCGCAACCAATTATGAAAATGCAATAAGAATCATCAGGAGGACTTTCGCTCAATGGAAGACTTCAAAAAAAGACTCCATTCGGCGGGGTTGTAATGGGACTTGGTATGAAATTAAGGGCATGGAATTATTTGGCTATATGGTGCTTTTATAATTCGGGAATCAAGACTCCTAAATTTCAACACTTGCAATACCCAAACCATAACTCTTCCATGTTGCACTTTCCAAGCTCAATCTCCTATAATGCTCTTTCCCAACTCATCTTTATATAATATGCTCCAAAGATGCACTAAAAGATGTAAACCATTCTATCAACCCTTCTTCCAAGCTCTAATATACCTCTCAAAAATATAACACTTGTATGAATAAAAGACTTAAGGATTTTGGCTCATGCACTATATATATATATATATATATATATATATATATATATTTCTCTATTTTTTCGAAATTTTTTTTTTTCGGAAATAATAACTAAATACCTAAGATATGAGCATTTACATGGTGAGCCAAAAAAAATCCTTTTACAAAATATGACAAAATGTAAATATGCACCAACCCATAATTTCCTTGCGCAAAACTGGACATTATGATCTTTTCTTTCCACAAGGTATTAGTCCAGCCAATCTAAGTCTCAATTCCCAAATGAGGGTCAGGCTCAATTCGGCTAGGGATCATTTTGTGGAGTTTGTAATTTCAGGCTCAGGCTAATGTTCTGGCTTCAAGCAGGGATAATGCTGGGTAGGTAAAGAGAGGATAAAAATGGCTTAAAAGATGCCTCCATCATTTAATTCTCGTAAACATAAACATATTTATATGTTGGCCTTGAATAACTACCACAATATTTAGAGATGCTTAGGAAGAGTAAATTCACTCAAGAAAGCGGAGGGATTATTGATGTTCTCCCTATAGGCCAAAATTCTCACAAGGACAATTTTTGTTGGATTTGCTTTTTAGCCTAGGATCATATGTGCTCAATTTCATCACAAGTTCACAATCTACACAAAAATTTTAAGGACTTAGGCTAAACCATCCAAATATGCCATAGGGTTTACATGATCAAGTCATTTATTGAGTTTTCATCATAGGACATCTAAGTAGGGTTTAAAAATAAACTTAAAAATAAACATGCATTTTTTTTTTGTATTTTTGACATTTTTCTATTTTTTTGAATTTTTTGACATTTTATAGAAGTAACACTAAGAACAAAAATTTAAACATGAATGCAATGCGAAGAACAAAACCAAGTTATGACCATAAGACATGTCTTTCCCCCACCCCATACTTAAAATATACAGTGTCCTCACTGTATTAAAAAGAAGAACAAGGGTAGAGTGAAACTCACAGCGCAACCTGCGGATTCCGGTCGATTTCAAATGAAGTCGATGCCAGAAGTCGATATCTAGGTCAGTGGTCGATGTCGACTGCATCTGTCGAAGTCGAGGAAGAAAATGAAGACAAGGGCCGCCAGGTTGGGGTCAATATCGAGTATAAGGGTCGATATCGACCTCTGGTTTTTCGCTCCTGAGTCCTCGATGTCGACTCCAGGAGGTGGCTTGACCCTGGGGGGTCGATTTCGACTGGCCTGGTCGATTTCGACTGCCTCTACAGAAGCTTCTTTTTTTCTTCGTCATTCCTTTTTGCTTAATAACCTGAAATCTTGGTTAGGAATATAGATAAAGCATGAATTATCTCAGTTTTAAAAGTTTTTTTAAAAAAATTAAATCCTAAAAACCATCTATGAAAAATTTAAATATTCTATGTACATGCTCTAGAGTTTTGAGTCAGTAGGCCGACTTCTCCGTCAATTCTTCATGACCCTTTTATGTAGGGACCCTTCGAGCTTGAGCCTTCTCCTAGATCATCTAGGTCCTTTTGGTAGTAGCGAAGTTCGTCGACCAAGGCTTTTTCATCGTTCGGTTCTTCTTTGGGCGCTTTCCTTCTCTTTCTTGACCTAACTTTAGCAATATAGGTAAACCATGGAGCTTTGACCCTCTCTTTACTAGAATTATCAATATTGGGCTTAATTGATTCATCAATAAGGGACAGAGGAGGGTTAGGAGTCATACCTGGGCTTACCTGTTTGGGCCCGAAACAGAAATCTTCGGGCTGAGGGGTGGTCGATTTCGACCAATGAGGGTCGATTTCGAGTGCTGTGGTCGATATCGATATGTGGGGGTCGATATCGACCTCTGTGACCCTATACTTAAGCTCCTGGCAATGATCTGGCATACTCGATGTCGACCAAGGGGGGTCGATTTCGATGTTTTTAGCCGATATCGACTAGTTCCAGTCGATGTCGACCCTGCTTGCTGTTTCCGTCCTCGCCAACAAAAATTTTCTAAGCTTTTTTTTAGCCGACGAGATGACTACTTGCTCCAGGTGCTTCGTTTCGCTTATGGTTGGGTTGAAAGAGAATTCTATCACTCCGTTCCCTATAGTAAAGGTTAGTAATCCTCGACGTACATTGATATTGGCATCAGCAGTAGCTAAGAAAGGCCTACCAAGGATAATAGGCACTACAGGATCTTCAGGCATCTCCAATACAATGAAATCAGTAGGCACAAAGAATTTACCTACCTTTACAGGAACGTCATCAACTATACCTGTGGGCCTGACGAATGAGTTATCAGCCATATAAAGTTTCATGTCCACAGGTTCAAGTGCGCCAATGTTCACGTTTTGCCAAATAGAGAGAGGCATGAGACTTACACTTGCCCCTAGGTCACATAGGGCTTTGTAACGATGTTGGCCAAGTCCCACGGTAATTGCAAACTTCCCTGGATCACTCTTTTTTCTCAGGGAAGTCCATCTTTGAGCACTCCTCTGTGATCTCTACCATGGATCTCTTCTTGCTAAGGATGTCTTTTAGGAATCGAACATAGGCGGGCATCTCGCTTAGCGCTTCTGTAAGAGGGATGGTAACATTAAGTCCTTGAAGTATTTTTATAAAGCGCCTAAACTTACCTTTGGTGGGATCCTCCAATGCTTTGGAAGGGAATGGCAACGTCTTCTTTGTTGGAGGGGCCAAAACGGTGGTCGGAGGGTCCTGTTGAACATCGATGTCGACTGGAGTTGGGTCGATATCGACTGGTAGGGTCGATTTCGACCTCTGCTGTGATTTCTCAGGTTCTGCAGTGTCATCGACATCGACCAGGGGGTCGACATGGTGGTCGATATCGACCTCTGGGTCGACATCGACTGGTCTGTCGATGTCGACTGGGTCTGCTGCTTTCTCCTCCGTTTCCGTCCGTGGCTTATGTACTTTGGTGCCGCTCCTCAATTGCATGGCTGCGACATGGCCCGTCCCGGATTGTCCCTTAGGATTTGTAGTGGGTTGCCGAGGGACTGTTTCGGACGGTCTAGAGATTTGTGCCGCCAATTGACCCAGTTGGGTCTCTACGTTCCTTTTCCATATATCCATCTCCCCAATCCTTGTGGTAAGGTGATTGAGTTGAGAATGGATGGCATTGTTGGATTGATCATTCTTAGCTTGATTCCTCCTTATCTCATCTAGCACAAGTTGAAGATCATCCTTCTTTTGGTCTCTTTCCGGGTGCCCAGGAGCTCTATAAGGCGGAGGGTCCCTAGGGTTAACCGGGTTCCTTTGTGGTTGATAGAACCTTTGGTCTCCCCAATATTGGTGATTGGGACCCCTCATGTAGCGCGCCTCTTGGTGAGTCTCCGCTAGGTGTACTTGTTCAGCATGGGGGCACTCGATGGTGGTGTGCCGCTGCGATCCGCATTCAATGCAATCTTGGTTCGCTGAAAGGAACCTCACTTGCTTTTGGAGCTTTCGAAGTTGATCCCTATGAAATTGCTCCTTTACATCCGGATCGATTACATTGGAGGGTTCATATAAGGGCATAGATGGGACAGGCCTCGATGATGATGATGTGTCGGAAGCCTCAGGAGTCCCATATGTGTTGTCGAACTCCACCAACCTCTCTATGGTCTCCCAAGCCTCTTGTGGAGCGAGTTCAAGGTAGCCATAGGCGGTGTAAGTGTTGATCCTCTCCTTAGATGCAGCGTCAAGAGCATTGTATATGATCTCCTGAATTACATACGGTGGTTGGCCATGCGTCGGGCATGATCATAGTAGGTCCTTAAACCTTTCCCAAACAGTCGCCAGAGACTCACCAGGCTTTTGTTTGAAAGTCGTGATTTTCTGTCGGATCAACGCCGTCTTAGAAGGAGGAAAGAACTTGTTGAGGAACGCGTCCTTGACTTCATTCCAGGTGCGGAGCGATCTTGGGGCTAAGCTTTCCAACCACTGCAATGCTTTCCCTGTAAGAGACCATCGAAAGGCTTATAGTTGAACATATTCAAGACTTCGTCCATCAGCAATAGTATCACAAAGGTCTAAGAAGGTTGAAATATGTGCCATAGGGCATTCGTTACGTTTTCCTTCATATTGGTGCCTTCTAATCTCAGTTAGGAAGTTAGGTTTTATTTCAAAATTAGAGGCAGGGATAAGAATTGCCGATTCAAGCACTGTGAGAGTGGGGTGCATATATTGCTTGGCATTTCTAGGGAGGGCATTGGTTTGGGCTTCTATTTGCCTCCGGCCTTCCTCCTCCCTATCCGCACGCTCCTTAAGTGTCGCCTCTCTAGTCGTTAGGTCCTCAACCTGCTTCCTTAGTTGCTCAATAAGTTCAGCCTAGTTCCCGTTGTCCGTCGTGATTCTTTGAGCTTGGGCCCTTAGATGGAAATAATGCTCAGGGTCGTCTACTCCTTCAAATTCAGGTGGGCGATCAATGCGTCGCATACACCTGCAAAGCCAATCTAGATAGAGACGTGAGATAGACTACTAGGGCGCGATTGATTGCCTCCCCGGCAACGGCGCCAATTTGTTGTTGCAGGAGGAAGGTCTAGTATCTCAAGTTATAAAGATGTACATAAACGTAAACCAACTCCTAGCCTATGCAAATAATTACAAGACTTCCTCCCTTTGTAATGGAAGGGTAGTCAGGATCGATCCACGAGGAGGCGTGTCAGCGGGATCCTAGTAGCTTTGGAAATCTCAAGTCTGCGTCGACCAGAAGCCTCGATTTCGACCTTGGGCCTCGATGTCGACCTCGGCTGTCGATCCTTTCTGCAACAGAAGACCTGCAAAAACAAAAACTATAGTCGATATCGACTGGAAGGGGTCGATATCGATGTTAGTCCACGAAATCGACTGGCTCAGAAGACTGTCAGTCGATACAGAAGGGTCGATATCGATGCTAGGGGTCGATATCGATGTCAAGCAAACTTCGCAGTGATGTTCGTTGTCGACTCAGAAAACTGTCGACGAACTCAGTGGTCGATATCGACGTCTGGGGTCGATATCGATGTCTTCCTACAGTGGGTTAGATCTTCGTCGACAAAGAAAGGCCGAAGAATTGAGAATGGAGAGAGAGGCAATGAACAGAAATAAAACAGAGGGTTTTGGGTGTATAAAATATGTAAAAAGAAACAACTCCTAGGATTAGGGTTTACCACAACGTTAACCAATGCATGCGATAAGATAAATAAGACGGACAATTGCGCTATTTCACCCGAGGGACAAGCTTTCGCCGTACACCAACTCTTAGGATTACTCTTGCAAATAAACCTAATTGTCTCTACCAATTTTATGTTTATAACTCAAGTTGTTAGCATGAATCCCTTTTCTTTCGATTAGGACTAAACATAGAATCGTAGGAGGAGAGATAGACACAACGATATCGACATCAATTACTTACCTCAAGCGCGCATGGCTAACGTCGGGCTCACCCCGACCCTAAGAGCTTTGGGGAACTACTCGCTTCTCATCATGGAACTCATTGTTGTTTGAAAAGAAGAAACTTGCATTAAAATAAACTCCGAAGCTTTACAACTCAACGTCAACTTTCGCAAACGTCAAACCCTAAAACTTCTCTCTAACTCTAACTCTATTGTCTTGATTGATGATTGTTTCTTGGATGATTGAATGCCAGCCCCCTAGGGCTTTATTTATAGGCTACTAATCCTTGCTATCCGAGGATTGTAACTCCTATCTAAACTATGAATTTTATCCAAACAATTAGGATAGGTCTTTTATTTTGATAAAACTTGAAGGTAAAAGATAAATAAAACTTCAGCTGCCATCTATCATGAAAGTGTAAGATAATTCCGTGCCTCCTTGAAGATATAGTTCCAATCCGCATCTCGAAACCGAGTCTATCTTCTGTCGAGATAAGGGGTCGATATCGACACCAGAGGTCGATATCGAGGTCTCTGTTCCTGCTCGACTTGTTCAGCTCTGGTCGATGTCTATGTTGAGGTCGATATGGGGGTCGATATCGACACCAGGGGTCGATATCTACCTCTGAGGTCGATTTCTACCTCTGCTCAGCTTCACTTGGCTTCTCCGTTTTGACTCCGATTTCGCTCGAATTCCTGCATGGTTAGCTCAAAACTTGTGCAGACCCTATTTCTTGCATTTTAGCCCATTCTTACACAAGTTTATATTCTTTTGAACCTTTTCTTTGGAGATCGAATGAAATATAAAGTCAAAAGATGCAATAAAAGGAGATATAAATATGTACATCAATATGATGTTTTACAATACTCGTTGAGCATGACGGTAAACTGAGACTTTTGATACATGTTGCAATGTTTAATGATGAACTAATAATGCTGTTGTTATAAATGCTAGTTGATATGATATGATTGAAGGTTCGATAATGTAAAAAACAGTAATATAGAAATACTCTAGAAGGGGGGGTTGAATAGAGTATGCCGGTTTTTCGCAGATTCTCAAGACTTTTGAAGCTCGTGCAAAATCCTTTGAGATTAGACTTAGTCTTTTCTCTGAAAACCTGAATCACAAAGTTAAATAGTCAAACCAAGTGCGGAAATAAGGTAAAGCAATAAGTAAAGGACTCGATGAGTTGTTTACGAGGTTCGGCACGAACTTGGCCTACGTCCCCGCCTAGGGTTCTTCCACAACCCTAGGATTCAACCGGCTTTTATTGATTCACAGGACTTAGGATCCTAGTAGCTCCCTGAGAAGCCTCTCTCCTATACAATTGCAATCTAGTCAACTCACGTTCCCTTGGAGTCCTAGACCAATCTAGAAGAGCCCCACCTCTCTATGCTATCTAGTACAATCCTCTTACACTTAGTGAATCAATCGCCTAGTGTCAACTTCCTGAGTTACAAACTCTTGAGTATAACACTCTCTCAAAATATATCCTATAAGCTCACAGTGTAACTCTCAAATGCTTTGAAATGAAACTACAGACTCTTAAGGACTAGCAGAGAGCACACGAAGAAGATAGATCTCGCTTGAAGGCTTGAGTGTATGAAAGCTTGTGTTCAACAGGTGTATAGCTGTCTTCTTCTTCCTTTTCTTTTTATTGAAACATATCGGCGCCTAAGGATCTTCACCAACGGCTAGAGAGGATCATGACTTGAGCTGGATCTTCTATCTTTGGAAACTTTCGGAGGCCATGATCTTCCGATTTGGATCTTCTCAATTTACAACATAAGGACGGAAATAATATTCGAAAATACTTCCGTAAAGGTTAGTGTATATATAATAATATAATGGAAGCATATAATAACATAAAATAATATTCGAACATAATATCATATAGAACAGGTTTTGCTTTTCATCAATACTGTTAAAGCTTCAAGACCTTTGACACAAACAGACTGTCAAAGCCTTTGAAATTTATTCCGATTTTCATCAAGGGAGTGGAGTTATCGATCTCCCCCTTGATGAAAGACAAAACCTGTGCATCCCTGCAACTTAGTCAAGCATATATAATATAAGTAAAATCGGACTAAGTACCTGCATGGGTTAGACAAATGTTGGATCAAAATTTTAAAGCAAGAAGACCATCCAACTGAAAATTAAACCAGGGTCTTCCAAGACCTTTAAATCTCAACAGTTTTAAAAAGTCTAACACCACCACAGATCATCTCCCCCTTTTTGTCTTTCAACAAAGGGAGGAGGTAAAACAGTCACCAAAAGTTTTGAAACAGTTTCCAAAAACCAGCAATGTTTCAGATTTGGGGTAAGGGTAGGGTAGGTTAGGGTTAAGCTTCATCGTCCGGAGCATCATCAGTAAGCCGCGACCACAGACCTTGCAACAGCTTGGTTACCCCGCTCATCTCCGTCATAAACTCCTTGTGCAGCTCCTTGATATCCAGGCGAACTTCCTCCAAGCCCAACTCCAGGTTGTCCATGCGTTCATCAATGGCTGAGGCAGTGGGAAGAGCTTTTGAAGGAGAGGCAAGACTCCAAGTCCCTTGGGGGGACCGAGTGATGCCAATCTTTTCAAGGCTCTTGGAGTCGAACTTACCCGTATGACGCTGCTGTTCTTCATTTTTAAAATCGATTCCAGAAGCATCGAAGATTTGGGTCAAAAGGGTAGCGAAGGGGAGGGGAGTTCCTTTCCTGGCTTTTCTAGTATGAGCCATGGATCCTAAAATGGTGTTGGCCAAATCAAGATCAAGTCCATTGAGGATTCGGTAAAGTAGGATCATGGCATTGTCGGTTAGGAGAGAGCCAGAGTTTAGACGGGGTAAGAGGCAACGCACAATGATGTTAAATATGATCTTTGCCTCTAGGGTAAGGGATGAGTGGGTTAGCTGCTTTGAGGTGTTGGTATATGCCTCGGGTAGAAGATATTTGGATCGGGCAAGGGTAATGCAGTCTTCTTTAGAGGGGTTTTCTTGAGATGGTTGACAAGGGCTAGGAAGGCCAAGGAAATCAGCGAAGTCAAAGGAGCTGAAAGAGATTCTAACTCCCTTGACGACAGATTCCAAGAACCAACCATCGTCAGTGTGTTTGGCTTTGAGATTTATATAGAACAAGCGGGTGAGTTGGGGATAATAGACGGTTTCAAGATTGAGAAGGGTCCAAGTTGGGGATTTTTTAAGGGTAGCAATGCATGGTAAGTTCAAAGCTTCAAAGAACGCAATATCTAAAAAAATCAGAACAGCAGATCCTACGAGTTCGAAAATCATCTACCCACTTACCAGCCATTTCAGCATTTTCAAACCATGAAGAGGGGAGGGATTGATTTACCTGAATGAGAGCGGGAGGATGAGCGTTCTTCCTTCTAGCCTATGTTGGAGCAGACCTCTTGGCAGGCGCCTCAAGGCTTTTGAGGGTGCCCTTCCTGGTGCGCTTGGGAAGAGGAGACTTGGCTGTAGAGGCTTTCCGCTTCTTTGGAGACGGGGGAGGAGGAGGAGGAGAAGGAGAGGGAGCATGCTCGGGCTCCTCTTCCTCTTCTTCCTCTGACCCCAAGTCCTCAGCGTTGTCTCCATCGGTATCCTCCTCGTCCTCTCCGGATTCGTCTTGCTCCTCGTCCTCTTCCTCAGGCTCCTCTTCAGAAGGAACATCCTTGAGAGCCTCCGCCTCAGCTTCCTTCCGGATTCTCTCAGCTTCCTCCTCGACCAACCTCCTTGCAAGCTCGGCCTCCTCCTCGGCCTTTTTCTTCCTTAAAGCTTGGCTGCGTCCTTTTCCAGAATAGCATCAAGATCCTCCTCTTCTTCTTCCTCATCCACCTCCTCAGCGATGACCATCTTTTTCCCTTTCTGCTTCGCACTGAGAGGCTTCTTAGCAGAGCGTTTTTTAGAGCCCTTGGTTACTGTAGTCGTGCTCTCAGTGATGGTGCTCTGGACAGTAGCAGGGACGATGGCTTGAGGAGTGGGTTCAGGTGTAGAAGAAGTAGCAGTGTCTTGGCGTCCCTTGGGGGTGGCGCCAAGTCTTTTGGGTGTGGAAGCTTTCTTTTATTTGGGAGCCATGGAGGTATTCGGCTAGGGTTTCAGGATATTTTGAGAGATTGGAGAGGGAGAACTGGAAGAGTTTTGGGTAGTTCTGAGGTTATGAGGTAATCGAGAGGGGTTGGGGTTTTAAATAGGAGAGATTAGAGTGATGGGACGGGGTTTAGGGTTCCAATGTAAGTAATGATAACATTGCCAATTTGAAAATTATTTCATTTCAAAATTCAAATCTTCTCTTAACCATTTTAGAATATGAGGGAAATAACCGAAAATATTTTGTTCCAAAAATATCTCTACGGATAAAATATGTGACATAAATAAATTATTTTGAAATCCAATGAAAATAATACTTGATCAAATATCTAAAAAGATATTAACCAAATATATACGATCCGATATCTGTTTTCTATCATTCAGTTCACAAACCTTGACATAGAACTCAAGGGTCTTGACACTAAGTAGAATTTATCTTTCGTAAAGGGAAAGCTCCCCCTACGAAAGTGCATCCTTGTTAAGCATCCCGATCTCTCGTCTAATGAAGGTGAACCTGTCCTCTGCCAAAGGCTTAGTAAAAATGTCAGCCCATTGATAATCAGTTGAAATAAAGGAAATGGACACATCACCTTTTTCGACGTGGTCTCTAATGAAATGATGCCTTGCATCAATATGTTTGGTCCTTGAATGCTGAACAGGATTCTTTGTAATGGAGATGGCACTTGTATTGTCACACTTAATGGGAATGCCTTTGAGGTTGATGCCAAGATCTCGCATTTGTTGAGCTATCCAAAGGATTTGGGAGCAGCATGCTCCAGCTGCTATGTATTCGGCTTCAGCAGTGGATAGGGCAACTGAGTTTTGTTTCTTAGAATGCCAACTGATCAAAGATGCTCCTAAGAATTGGCAACATCCTAATGTGCTCTTCTTATCCACCTTATAGCCTGCAAAATCTGCATCAGAATACCCGATTAAAGTGAAATCCTTTTGCTTTGGGTACCATAGTCCAAGCTCCTTAGTGCCATTGAGATATCGAAAGATCCTCTTCACAACCACGAGGTGAGATTCTTTAGGATCAGCTTGAAACCTAGCACACATGCAAACACTAAACATGATGTCAGGTCTACTAGCTGTAATATATAGTAAAGATCCAATCATTCCCCGATACTCCTTTTGATTGACACTCTTCCCAGTCTTGTCTTGATCTAGGGATAATGTTGAGCTCATGGGAGTCTTGGCTGCTTTGGATTGATCCATCTTGAACTTCTTCAAGAGATCCTTAGTGTACTTGCTTTGGTTGACAAAGATCCCTTACTTGGATTGATGAACTTGTAATCCCAAAAAGAAATTGAGTTCACCCATCAAGCTCATCTCAAATTCACTGCACATGATGTCAGAAAATTCCTTGCACAAAGATGTGTTAGTAGCACCAAACAATATATCATCAACATAAATTTGAATAACCAAAATGTCCTTTCCTTTGGTCTTGATAAAAAGAGTCTTGTCGATCAACCCCCTTTTAAAATCATTTTCTAAAAGATATTTTGACAAGCGCTCATACCAAGCTCTTGGGGCTTGTTTCAAACCATAAAGCGCTTTATCAAGTTTATAAACGTGATTAGGAAATTCCAAACTTTCAAAACCTGGGGGTTGAGCCACATAAACTTCTTCTTCTAAGAAACCAGAAAGCACACTTGACATCCATTTGATATAGCTTTATGCCCATAAAAGATGCAAATGCTAATAATATGCAAATGGCTTCAAGCCTGGCTACGGGAGCAAAGGTCTCCTCGTAGTCAATACCTTCCTCTTGATTGTAGCCTTGAGCAACAAGCCTTGCCTTGTTTCTCACGATCTTACCATTCTCATCTAGTTTGTTTCGAAATACCCATCGTGTGCCAATGACTGATTGATGCTTTGGCCTAGGCTTCAAAGTCCAGACTTTGTTCCTTTCAAATTCGTTAAGCTCACTTTGCATAACAATGATCCAATCTGGCTCTTGAAGGGCCTCATTTACCTTCTTGGGTTCTATAAGAGAGACAAACGCGTGAAAAGCACAAAGATCTTTATGTTTAGAACGAGTTTGAACACTAGAAGTAGGGTCACAAATGATATCCTTTAATGAGTGTGATGAGGAGTATTTGAATTTTCTTTTGCTAGTCTCAGCTCCTTGATTCGTCACACCAGCAGGATTGATTTGTGGTACATCTGACTCCATAGTCCTGTTAGGTTCAGTTTCAGCAGTTTCTGACATTTCAAGATTGTTGAATTGGACACCAAGGGCTTTGGACGAATCTTCAACACCTTGGGCCAATTCTTCAATGTTGAGAATCTGTTCCTGCATGTTCCTCTTCTCTGTGTTCTTGGTAGCAGCATCATCACCTTCCTCGTTCTCCTAATGGATGTTAAGATCTATATCTGCAACACTTTCACTCAAAGAACCGTCATTGCATTCATCAAATATAACATGTATACTTTCTTCAACTAACTGGGTCCTTTTATTGAAGATTCTATAAGCTTTGCTACTTGTGGAGTAGCCAAGAAATATACCTTCATCACTACGCGCATCAAACTTCCCAAGGTTATCTTTTCCATTGTTATGAACAAAGCAAGTACAGCCAAAGGGTTTGAAATAAGATATAAGTGGTTTGCGGCCTTTGAAAAGTTCATAAGGAGTTTTCTTTAAGATGGAATGAATAAGACAGCGATTCAAAATATAGTTAGTTGTGTTAACAGCTTCAGCCCAATAGGTTTTAGGTAATGCATTTTCTAAAAGCATAGTCCTGGCCATATCCTCTAGGGTGCGGTTCTTTCGTTCCACAACCCCATTTTGTTGAGGTGTCCTAGGAGCAGAAAAGTTATGGGAGATGCCATATTTAGCACAAAACAAATCAAACTGAAGTTGATCAAACTTCCTATCATGATCACTTCGAATTGACACTATGGGCTCGTTTCTTAAAGTTTGCAACTCCTTACAAAGTTTTAAAAACTCAAATAAGGCCTCTGATTTTTCTTTTAAAAATGCAACCCAAGTATATCTAGAAAAATCATCAACAACAACAAGCATGTACTTTTTACCATTGGGAGATTTGACTCGCATAGGACCACATAAATCCATATGTAAAAGTTCAAGGGGTCTAGAAGAACTTACAACCTTTTTGGGTTTGAAAGAGCTACGTGTTTGTTTACCTCGTGTGCATGCATTACACATATCAATACCTTTGAAGTCCATCTCAGGTAGTCCTCTTACAAGCCCTTTGGACACAAGCTTCTGTAGTGTATGTGGACTTACATGACCGAGTCTCCTGTGCTAGAGCTTTGGATCGTCCGTCAAAGCTTTTAGACAGGTTAAGCTTCCTTGTGCCACTTGATCAGCATTCACAGCGTATATATTGTTGTAACGATATGCAGTTAGTATAACTTCACTTATATCTTCTCTGCACACTAGACATCTTTTCTTGTTAAATCTGACATTATTGCCACTATCACATAATTGAGAAACACTAAGCAAATTATACTTTAAACCATTCACAAGATAGACATTTTTAATACTATGGTTGGAATCACTCCCAACGCTACCAATACCAACGATGTCACACTTTCCTTTGTCACCAAGAATGATTGTTCCTGTGGATTGCTCCTTTAGATCATGAAAGAGAGACCTCTTCCCACTCATATGCCTCGAGCATCCACTATCAATAATCCATTTTTGCTCCTTCACCTTAGTGATCTCTTCAAGCTTCTCATCGTGAGATTCATCTTCTGATGCCATAAGACAGACATTGACCTTCTCATCGTCGGAGTCGGAGTCAGAATCGCTCCAAGTTGCCACCATGGCTTTCTTTTTCCATCTATCACCCTTCTTGGACTAGCTCTTCGTCTTTTGAGGGCAGTCTTTCACAAGATGATCTGTTTCACCACATTCAAAACAAGACAACGGTTTAGTCTTCTTATCATTTTTGTTGTATTGAGACTTACCTCGGAATTTAGAAGACTCTGATCCATCCTTGTTGTTGAATTGTTTCTTCATTTTGAGGATTCGAGCAAGGCCTCTTGTGATAAGAGCAAAAGGATCATCCTCATCGTCATCCTCATCTTCGGAATCAGATTCATCTTTGTTGTCATCCTTCTTAGATTTGAGCGCCAAATTCTTAGTGCTTGCTGGAAGTTCTCCATCGTCTTCATTAAGGATCATCTCATGCGTGATCAGTTTCCCAAGCAGGTCGTCAAGAGGCAGAGTACTGAGGTCTTGGGCTTCCTCTATAGCTGTTACTTTAGGACCCCACTTTTCTTTTGGGAGACACCTCAATATCTTCCTTACTTTCTCAACGTTTGTAAAGCTCTTGCCGAGAGAGTCAAGGTTGTTGGTAATTTCTGTGAATCGTGTGAACATGACCTTGATAGACTCATCAGGCTTCATCTTGAAAAGTTCATACTTTCGAAGGAAGATGCTGATCTTGGTGTCCTTTACTTGGTTGGTTCCCTCATAGGTGACGACCAGCTTGTCCCAAATCTCTTTAGCTGACCTACAAGATGAAATACGGTTAAACTCATCAGTGTTAAGACCACAATAAAGTAAGTTAATAGCCCTGTAGTTTTTGGAGACGAGTTCAAGATCCGCTTGGATGTATTCAAACTCCTTCTTTGCGACTTTGGTTCCATTTGGTCCGTCTTTCTCTAGAATCGTTGGCCCATTCTCTATAATGTTCCAAAGTTCCAGATCTTGGTCTATGATGAACATCTTCATCAATGATCTCCAGTGGACAAAGTTGTTTCCTACAAAGAGTGGTGGTCTGCTGGTAGACCTTCCCTGTGCAAATCCTCCGCTTGCTTCACCAGACATGATCGAAAACTCACAAGATTGTTAGATCAAAAGTAGTGAGTAAAGCTCTGATACCAATTGAAGGTTCGATAATGCAAAACACAGTAATATAGAAATACTCTAGAAGGGGGGGTTGAATAGAGTATGCCGGTTTTTCGCAGATTCTCAAGACTTTTGAAGCTCGTGCAAAATCCTTTGAGATTAGACTTAGTCTTTTCTCTGAAAACCTGAATCACAAAGTTAAACAGTCGAACCAAGTGCGGAAATAAGGTAAAGCAATAAATAAAGGACTCGATGAGTTGTTTACAAGGTTCGGCACGAACTTGGCCTACGTCCCCGCCTAGGGTTCTTCCACAACCCTAGGATTCAACCGGCTTTTATTGATTCACAGGACTTAGGATCCTAGTAGCTCCCCGAGAAGCCTCTCTCCTATACAATTGCAATCTAGTCAACTCACGTTCCCTTGGAGTCCTAGACCAAACTAGAAGAGCCCCACCTCTCTATGCTATCTAGTACAATCCTCTTACACTTAGTGAATCAATCGCCTAGTGTCAACTTCCTGAGTTACAAACTCTTGAGTATAACACTCTCTCGAAATATATCCTATAAGCTCACAGTGTACCTCTCAAATGCTTTGAAATGAAACTACAGACTCTTAAGGACTAGCAGAGAGCACACGAAGAAGACAGATCTCGCTTGAAGGCTTGAGTGTATGAAAGCTTGTGTTCAACAGGTGTATAGATGTCTTCTTCTTCCTTTTCTTTTTATTGAAACAAATCGGCGCCTAAGGATCTTCACCAATGGCTAGAGAGGATCATGGCTTGAGCTGGATCTTCTATCTTTGGAAACTTTCGGAGGCCATGATCTTCCGATTTGGATCTTCTCAATTTACAACATAAGGAAGGAAATAATATTCGAAAATACTTCCGTAAAGGTTAGTGTATATATAATAATATAATGGAAGCATATAATAACATAAAATAATATTCGAACATAATATCATATAGAACAGGTTTTGCTTTTCATCAATACTGTTAAAGCTTCAAGACCTTTGACACAAACAGACTGTCAAAGCCTTTGAAACTTATTCCGATTTTCATCAAGGGAGTGGAGTTATCAGTGATCATTATGTGTGATAATGTCCATGATTGCTTCTTCTTTGAACTTGTGGGTGAGTCTTCTTGAAAAATGGTCGGAGGCTGGTGAGGGGATTTGAGCGGTTGGAATGATTGAGGGTAGTATGAGGTGAGTTGCCGAAGAGGGGTGTTGACTTAGGTTGGACCGAGTGAGTTCAGGAATTATAAGAGGCAATGCTTGGTGGTTTCGATGAACTCTTAGGTGAATCTTGGGTGAGAGTATGGTTAGGAATAGGTCGGCTAGGCGGTGATCGAGGAATTTTACTAGAGAATGTGCGGTTAGCAGGGCATGATGCTTGTGAAATCTTGGGAAGTGTGGAAGTGTAGGAAATGGCTTTTAAGAGTATGAAGGATATAGTATGAGAGGGCCCTCGAGTGTGAGGTTAGAGATAGTAGTTGGATTCTTAGAGGTGGATTGCTAGTGAGAGTTCTTGGTGGAATGAGGGGCGAGGTTAGGGTATTGAAATGAATTAGGACTTCTTTTGAGGATGTTACCTGAGCTGATATTGGTGAATCTAGATGAGGTTGGTTTTGATGTAGGAATCTATAAATCGAGCGAGCGGGGTTTTGCGTTTATTTTGCCTGGTGGTGCTGTGAAAGCTTTCTTGATTATGTGATTTATTAAAGTGACCTGGCATGATATTAGATAGCGACTATGATAAACCTGATATGGCTTGATATTACATGTTGATATGCAATATTGGAAATATAGTTGACAGTGGCAAGTGTTATTATGATGTGTTGTATGAATCATGAAATAATGATATGTTGCTATGTGAGAGCATGATGTTATATTATGATCAGGAGATGTTAAATGATGAATATTGTATTGGATCGTGAAAATGACTTATATATATAATATAATGGTGCGTGATTGCTATATGATCGTTATATGGCATTGTATGAGTTGTGATGATGTTATGTGAGTATGCTGACGTTTTGGTGATTGATATATAGATTGATCTTCCCCTCTCCTAATTCTTAATAGTCTGACCTTGTTATAATGATGGGTTGACAATGGGTTTTGGTTCGTTGATTCTATGTGAGAGATACTTTTATGACTTCTGGTGTGATGTTGAGACGTTATGATTTTGTTATGTCGTTGAGATGCATATTATGACCTTTAGTATGATATGGAGATGTTGATGTGACCTTGTGGCACTACGATTGGTATATGTTGAAACTTGTCGTGTGATGTGTTGATTGGAGATTGGATGGCTATACAGTTATGCATTTCTTATGGCTTATGCATCTTGCTTGAATTGAGACTGATAGATTGATTCGAGTTTGGAACCTAGGAAGAGAATATGGGATTAGCCCTTAGAGGTGGATGACTCCACCTCCTACCTTCTGAATTTGATTGATTGGTTTGCGAGAAGCTGATTTGGTTTTGAGAGATTTTGTCGAAATCTTGATTTGAAAGGAATTGACTTGTTTTGGTGTAAAGTTGCTTGATTAAACATCGGATTTGAAAATTTTGAGCGGTTTTGAAAATGGCCAACTTGGGGTTTTAAAGAAGTTGAGAGTTTCAATGATTTGGATGACAACCTTTCCATTTACAAAACGCTTTGAGAATTTACGAACTGGATTTACATTATGGTGTCTCACGAAGTGGATACAAGCATTTTATAGGGGCGCTTATAGATTGCTTGCTAAGACCTAGTCGGACGCTATAATGCTTTTAGAGTCATGATACTTCCGAAAGGTCGAAGCAAGGATGTGATGGGGGCGCTTATTACACACTTGACTAGACCAATTGGAGATGTCACGACCGTGACCAGGATGTTGTGAGAATCTCGGAAGACGCAACCGAGACGATTACAAGATCCTTGGACATGGTCCTCGGACTCGCCGATTTCAAACTTCATCCTCTTTGCTTTAAAATGATTTTAGTCTCTGGGACGAGACTTGTTTTTAGAGGTGGATTAATGTAAAGACTGAATATATATTGCATATATATTATATTATTATTTTAATTAAATATGTTAGTATTTATTTCAATTTGTAAAAGCGGAGAAAAATCGTCCTCGAGCACGACCTCAAAATTTAAAATCCTTCCGGCATCATTTTAAATTAGGATTTTGACGGGATTTGATTTCGATTTCGAGTTCAAATATTAATAAAAATTTATTTAAGCTCCGAGTTTTGATTGAAATTTATTTAATTCCGTTATCTTGAGATTGAATTGAAATTATATTTAAATTTGATTTAGTCGGGATTCGATCGGGCCGGCGGGTTTCGAGTCTATTCCGCTATTTTGAATTCTTAGGTTGGGGACCAATTCTATTTTATATCTTTTCCTTTTATTTTTCTCTCTCTCTCTCCCCCTCTCTCTCTAGTCCCCCGCCTCACTGTGTGTATTTCACACAGGTCACACCCACCAGCTACTCACCCGATTTTGTCCGAATGTCCCTATAAATTGGACAACACAAACCCTAGGCCTTATACACAGATCAGCCAAGCCATAGCCTCCTTCTCATCTCCTTCATTTCAGCTCTCAAACAACCTCCCTTTGCCTTGGTCTCGATCACCATCATCTTCCTTTGCCTCCCTTTTGTTTTGATCTCAAACAACCATAAGTTCACTATGTCACACCTTCAATTCTTCCAGCCCCGTACGCAACAACAACCCCTTTTGCCGCCAGAGCACCACCACCTCACCACCAGAGCACCACAGCCCTCCGTGCTCCCCTGACTCGTCCTCAAGGCCGAGCCACCTTCGCCGAGCTCCCCTCCTCGCCTCCATTGGAGTAACAGCTCCCTCCGTTTCCAGAAGGATGGAGAAAAAGGAAGAACTCCCAAGCGAGCCGAGCGAGGAGCAACCTCGGAGCCACCGCCGGAGAGCCGACGTCGAGCCCTGTCTCCCCCGTTTTCCGTCCAAGGATCCGATGAGCCTTCCTCTTTCGTCCTTCCTTGATCGTTTTCTGTGTTATTGTTGGGCGGAGAGAGAGAGAGAGAGAGAGAGAGAGAGAGAGAGGGAGAGATCCAGTGAGGGTGGTCGGGATAGGAACCCTGGTCGCCGGAGACACCCTAGGTTCCCTTCTTCTTCTTCTCCGTCTGTCCTCCGTCGCTCGGTAGAGGCTCTGTTCCTCTGCCTTTGCTGAAGAAGGCAGCCACATGGCATGGGGCCCACTTTTTTTTTTCTTCTTTCTTCTTTCTGGGCCACCTTCTTTCTTCAGCTCCGGATTGGACTTGGGACTGGGCTGGGATTCGGGTTCTTTTCCGGGTAAAGAATTTGTTTTGGTATCCGAGTCTCTTTTCCTTTCATTTCGGGTAAGGCTTGGGCTGGGTTCTTCTTCTCTTCATTTCGGGTGGGCTTCGGTTTGGGTTGAGGGAATTGGGCCAGCTGGGCATTTAGTTTGGGTTGTTATTGTTGTTTTGGATGTGTTAAATGCTATGTTATATATACATATACATATATATTTATATGTTGTATTGATTATTATTTCGGATTTTGGGAAAATACATATATATATATATATATATATATTCTGAAATATTAAACTAAAATAGAAGGTTTTAAAAGTAAGTTAGTATTGTGTTTTATAATTGTGGATTATTAAAATGGATTGATTTTGGCAATTTTATTATATTTAAATATTCCTTGAGATGGGTTATTATATAATGTTTTATAAGGCGATTTTAAGACGAGGAATTTTAAAGAGATAAAATGTCGGACTTATTTCTATAATATGATTTTTGGAAATTGGTTTTAAGGCTTAAATTTTTAATGTCGGGATTTGGATAAACGATTTTAAAAGGATTGTTTGATTTCTAAGTTGAGTTCTTGGAGAGATTATTTTGGAAAATGAGATGATGAGATGAGATGAACATGAAATGAGATATGGATTGTGATGAGATAAGATGGAATAATCTGAAATGAGATATGTGAAGATATGTATGATAGTTAGGGGCGCCTTGTGTGAAGTAGATAGACTTATGCATTTGTATGTTACTAGGTGATTGTGATATGTTGGACATTGCTTGTTATTGGTGACTCATTACTTGGATTCTGCTTCTACCTTGTTCTCTGCTGTTCGGCTTATTCAGGTAAGTTCTTTTATGGGCTTACTCAGATTCGAAAGAGATTACCTGCTTGTGAATATATGACATACTAGGTGTTGCATAAGCATTAAAGCATGCCATGTAGTATCATGCTAGGATTGCACTTGTGATTGAGCATTCTATTTCTTTATGCGTATGAAACAGAACGGCCGTTATCTGTGATAGTCCTAGAGTCTCTGTTAGGGTCATAGGGTAGTCCAGCCCTATCGGGTGCCCTGAGTCTATCGAGTCGATATGAGCATGATATGATAGCCCAGCACCATCGGGCAAGATATGATATGATATGATATGATATGATATGATATGATATGATATGATATGATATGATATGATATGATATGATATGATATGATATGATATGATATGATATGATATGATATGATATGATATGATATGATGATACCATGGGTGAGTGCACCACCACGAGGATATTGCTATGCTATAGCACCGAACTGGCCAGTCTCTGCACTAACGGGAAGGGGTGCAAAGGTAGAAGAGGGATATGCCACTTGGCATTCTTTGGGGGCCTTTACAGTTCTTTTTCGCATATTGCAAATTAGGATCATGTTAGTGTGATTTAATTTCTGCATCTGCATCATCTTTATATTAGCGTATGTGTATATTTGCTTGCGGGACAGGGTGTGTTGGGGCCTCGGTCTGATCCCGCTCGCACCAATTGTTTTTAGGTTTGATTGCTCCCTGTCTCTATGGCGTGGGAAAGTCCCCCGAGCGATTGCAAAGAAATATGTCTCACCCTGCTAATTTGGCTTTATGACTTTAGAATTTATGTTTGGTTTTGACCCGGCTCTGCCGTGGCTTTTGTATCTAAACCGTACTTCCGCTTTACTTTCGTTAAATTGAATTTCTGAGACTTCGACTGATTAGAGGTTTGAAACCTCGACCCGTACCTGAATTGCAACATCCGAATGAAGGTATCCGACCTTCGAAACGTATCCCGGATATTTATATCCGGACCATTACATCGACCAAAGGTGGTCGATATCGACCTATTCTGTGCAGCTTCCAAGTGCTGAGTCGATTTCTGGCATTTCTGGTCGACGTGCTCCACTCGATATCGACCAAGCAAGGTCGATATCGACCTTCTTTGACAGTTCTCAGCATTCTGCATCCGTCTTGAAATGCACTTTCCCGAGTCCTCGTTCGTCCGATTGACACATACAAATATGCGTTAGAAAGCTCTTTTCGAGGGCTAAAACTCTCATGAAGACATCAGAACTTGATTCAAAATAACTCTATTGAAAAGTGGCATTTTCTCCAGCTGCACCATCCTGTGCTCTTCCTTAGCTTCTCCAACCTCTTCATGACTTTCCTTTAAGCTCCAAAGTGCGTCCGATTTCTACAAAATTAAACAGAAACTTGTGTAGACCTCCATATATTGAAAATAAATATAAACTACATAAATCTCATGCTTTCCCAACCCAAAAACATAAAATATGGACAAAAATCGAAATAGATGTAAGCGAAAAATATGGAAAATTGAGCGCACATCAACACCCCATACTTAAGCTTGCTTGTCCTCAAGCAATACTTCTAATGATCATTCAGGGGAAGAAACTAAACCCTCAACATCATAGATTCATTGTTATATGTCCCTACAATCAATTGCCATCCTCGGAAAGTTACTAATGTCAACAATATCCATGCTTGTGAATAAAAGCAACATCATACTCACAAAAGGAGGGTTATATGCATAAAAAAATTTCGTGCAACAGAGCATTAATAATCAAGAGGACTTTTTCAAGCTTATGGAAGAGTAGATTGGTAAAAGGCTAAAGGTGGGCTAATTTTTGGCCATGTGGTGTTAAATCCGGGGAAACTTTCTTTCCAAACTTTCATTCCACATTCCTTCTTCATAATATTTCTCATCTTTCACTCTTCGCTCAATGCTTTTTTTAACTATAATGCTCACAATCCCCTACCTCATTTTTGTCGCAGATTTTACGAATACGCCAACCAATCCACAGCCTGTACTTTTGAATACATTTGGTTCCCATTTAAATGGTTCTCGGCAGCTACAATAAATAGCATGTCATTGTAAGTTCATGAAGAAAACTTACCGTAGTTGAGCTTTAGGCTGTTTCGACAGTCTGAAAGTATGAAGTTAATACTATTCTTATGTGAATATTCTCTGAATTTGTTTAGCCTTTCTGTCTAAATTAATGAGATTTAGCTCTTTTTTTAGTTTACCTCTTATATCATAAATATCTCTTTTATTTGATGTTTGATGCAATACTGTGACTTTATTAAGAGTGACTTGTTTCCTTTACAAGCTATGCGGATTAGATAGAATTCAGTTTACGACATGTTAAATAAGAATTTAGTTCTCGTAGATCTACAGATTTTTAATTTTATTAAAGCTTCAGCTTTAGACCTGTGAGGTCTTATGTTCAAATATAGTCTTATTGTTTTATTGGTGCATCCTGCAAGGACAACATGCCAAAGGGAACTTTTGTTGGCGATGCAAGTATCTGGTTGAAAGCAGAGTGGAAACTTGGAGAGGTAAAATCACTTTCATTGAATTCTCTGTTTATATAAATCCGTGCTCATTTTTTATCACTCTCTGTTTTACTTTGAACCAAAAATATGAATAAATTTGTTATTCAGGAAGCAAACAGAAGGCATCTGTCTATATTTACATTTATAAAGTAGTAAGACTAAAATCAGGAAACTCAAAACTTGTAACAGCCTCCTTCAACTTGGAGCATGGACATCAAACATGCACCCTTGCATTGATTTAAAAAAAAAAGGGATTTCTACAAGTTTCTCTCTAGTTTGATGTAGTTCGGGAGCCCTGGGAAATTTCTGGGTAGACCCAGTTCTGTTTAGCTTTACATCAAATGAGATGAAAGTCAGTCTCGATATGTCATGAGATGCTAGATTTTATTTGAGGTGATATGGGGGAGAGTACCATCCGTTTTGTTTCTTGCTCCTTGAACAAGTTAGATTTTCTTACCAGAAATACTATCCTGCAAGTTTCTCTCTAGCCTTTGCAAGGATTACAACTCTCCTGCTGCCTGTTTATGTTTCTAGCTATTTGTTAAGTATCTAAATAATGTGCTTTGCATTTGCCTAGCTTCTTGGTGAGATCATGTCTTTGGTAGACCCTTTTATATATTTGTTAAGTTAGTGGTGGGGTTATCATTATCCATTTTGGAGTGACGAATCATGTGTATGTATGTGTTAGTTTCTTTTGCATGGTAGCAAATTCTACTAATATCTTATTTAAGCCTATTAGCTCAAATGGTAGAGCATTGTTCTTAAGCACAATGTTGCGGGTTCAAATCCCGCATAGGCTACTATAATAATGCAGGAAAAAAACTACCAATATTTCATTTAACATCGGCTAAAACCTGATGTTAATCAAAATTAAAAATTGATGTCTGTGTGGGTGATGTTAAAACTGAAAATCGTATAACATCGGTCAAAGTCCGATGTCTTTGTTATGTTATAACATTGGTTTTAAAATATAACCGATGTTATAAGATAACAAAGACATCAGATTTAAAAATATAACCGATGTTATAAAATACAAAGACATCGGGCTATAGTCGATGTTAAAAAGTTTTGACTTTTTACATCACCCACATAGACATCGATTTTTTTTTTAAAGACATCGGTTATTACCCGATGTTAAATGACAAAATTCTAGTAGTGGTGCATCTTTAATCTTGAACTAAGAAAGGCTTATGACACTATTTCATGGGATTTTATTGCTCAAATGTTATCCCACCTTAATTTTCCTTCTTTGTTTATAAATTGGATTCTTGAATGCATTAGCTCTACCTCCTTTTCAATTAGCATCAATGGTAATATGCATAGATTTTTTAAAGGAAAGAGGGGACTAAGGCAAGGGGATCTTATCTCCCCTCTCCTTTTTGTCCTCTCTGCTGACTACCTCTCAAGAGTCCCCAAGTGCAAGTCAAGGCTCCCCAATTTCAGGTTCTATCCAAAATGTGACAGCATGCATATCACACGTTTAGCATATATGTTGATGACCTAATTCTCCTTTCAAGTGGAGACAAAGAATCAATGAAGGTGCTCCTTGACTCTTTGGAAAATTCTCTACAGTGTCAGGATTAGAAGTGAGCTCCACAAAATCCTCCTTCTTGTAACGGCCCGGATATAAATATCCGAGATACGTTTCGAAGGTTGGATACCTTCGTTCGGATGTTGCAATTCAGGTATGGGTCGAGGTTTCAAACCTCTAGAGATCAATCAGTATTCAAGGCGGGGATTTCAAACCCCAAACAATCAAAGTCACAAAACCCAATTCAAACGAAAGTAAAGCAGAAGCAAGGTTTAGATACAAGAGCCACGGCAGAGCCGGGTCAAAACCAAAACATATATTCTAAAGTTGTATAGCCAAATTAGCGGGGTTAGACAGATTCTTTGCAATCGCCCGGGGGATTTTCCCACGCCATAGAGACAGGGAGCAATCATACCTAAAAACAAGTGGTGCGAGCGGGATCAGACCGAGACCCCAACACACCCTGTCCCGCAAGCAAATATACACATATGCTAATATAAAGATGATGCGAATGCGGAAATTAAATCACACTAACATGATCCTAATTTGCAATGTGCGGAAAAGAACTGTAAAGGGCCCAAGACAATGCCAAGTGGCATATCCCTCTCCTACCTCTGCACCCCTTCCCGTTAGTGCAGAGACTAGCCAGTTCGTTGCTATAGCATAGCAATTTCCTCGTGGTGGTGCACTCACCACGGCATCATCATATCATATCATATCATATCATATCATATCATATCATATCATATCATCTCATCTCATCTCTTGCCCGATGGTGCTGGGCTAATCATATCATATCATATCATCTCATCTCTTGCCCGGTGGTGCTGGGCTAATCATATCATGCTCATATCGACTCGATAGACTCAGGGCACCCGATGGGGCTAGGCTACCCTATGACCCTCGCAAAGACTCTAGGACTATCACAGATAACGGTCGTTCTGTATTCAAACACACAAAGTAACCAAATGCTCATTCATAAGTGCAATCCTAGAATGATACTACATGGCATGCTTTAATGCTTATGCAACACCTAGTATGCCATATATTCACAAGCAGGTATTCTCTTTCGAATCTGATTAAGCCCATAAAGGAACTTACCTGAATAAGCCGAACAGCAGAGAAACAAGGCAGAAGCAGAATTCAAGTAATGAGTCACCAATAGCAAGCAATATCCAACATATCACAATCACCTAATAACATACAAATGCATAAGTCTATCTACTTCACACAAGGCGCCCCTAACTATCATACATATCTTCACATATCTCATTTCAGATCATTCCGTCTTATCTCATCATTATATCATTTCATGTTCATATCATCTCAACATATAATATCTAATCCATCATCTCCTCTTGCATCATCATATAAAATTTTCATATCTTATTTAAAATTCACATAATTCTCAAGCAGGATTCAATAATAAATTCACCGAGTTAAATCAAATAAATCATTTTCTCAAAGTTTTCCAACTCTTAATTCTCAAGATAAGTCAACTCATATTCAAAACAATTTCTCAATTCATACTTATTCAATTCAAGAGGAAGTAACAAATTTTCTAAGTCAACCCAAAATCTTGTTTTATCAAAATATTCCGGCCTCTTGGTTTTCAAACAAAAAGTTATTTAAGAGATAATTCCGGGGAACTTTGAAAACCCTTTTTAAATAATTTTTACCAGGCAACATTTTAACTAAAATATAACACCAAAATTAAATCCTCTTTACAAATAATTTTTTTATAAATCGAGGCAGTTAATCATTTTAAAATTCTTAAAATGACATTTAAATCATCACCTGAAAATACATATTCCACATAATGTTACTTTTAAACAATATATATAATATATAATTCTTTTCCGAAAAAATATTTATCCTAAAATCAGAATAATATCACAAGTTAACACTAATTAATATAAGCATAATATATAATGTGACATCTAGCAAAATAACGTAGAAATAGCAACAATTTACAAAACACATACCCAACCAGCCCAAGTCTCCCACAAGCCCAAACTGAAACTCAAAAGGAACCCGACCTGGATCCGAGTCCGAAACCCAAGACCCGACCCAGCAAACCAAAGAAAAGGAAATGATCAGATTTGTTAGCCCCTCTCAAGATTTAGGCCCAAGCCCGGATTTGTTTTATAACATAAGCCCACTTCCCCCTTTTTCTTATCCATGAAACCGGCCCACCAAATAGGCCCGAATCTACCCCTTCCCTCAACCCAAAACCGCACCCAGAATAGAAAAAAAAAAGATGGGCCTAGGGTGACATGGCGTCGAGGTGGCAGCTGGTGGGGGCTCGCCTTCTATCTCCCTCATCCCCCAGCCGACAGAACAAAGAAAAGAGAAGGAAGGTGTGCGGCTGCCGCGCACGGGAGGGAACGGAGGAGGAAGGGGAAGCTCGGAGCTCGTCGGCGGCAACCCGGACTCCGACTCCGACTACGACTACCCGACGCCGACTACCCGACACCCATAGGTTCAAACGACAAGGAAGGGAGAGAGAGGTAGTGCTCACCGAGGTTATTCGCTGTGCCGGAATATGCTCGGGGCGGCTCGACGGCGTCGGCTGCTCCCTGGCGGATCTGGGATTTCCTGGGGCGTCAAGGGAGTCGTGAGGAGTGCTGCTGGTGGCCTGGATTGTTGTGGCTCGGTTCCTCAGCTTCGAAACAGAGGAGGAATAAGTGACGACAGTAGCGGCGTTTGGTGGTCTAAAACAGAGCTCGGCGGAGGTCCTCGCTGCGAATCGGAGGGGAAGGCAGGGGTGGAGCTATGGGATTCAATCAGAAAATAAGGAGATGGTGGAGGAAGAGAGGTGGCGGCGTTGGGTTGTTTTGGAGCTTATAGCTCTCGGCAACAATGGGGGTAAAAGAGAGAGCTTTGGATGTGTTTGGTTTAGGGGTTTGTGTGGGTATAGAAATGGGTCAAGGATCTGATTTTCTTGAAGGGTAAAATGGAAGAGAGGGGGAGGGGTGTGGGTACATTTCTGAAATAATGGAAAGGGGGAATGGGTGTGAGGGGTGTGAGGGGTGTGTGAGGAAGAGGACAAAGAGTGAGAGAGAGGGGACCTCTTCATTTTGACAGAAAAACCGAGAGAGGGAGAGAGAGAGAGAGAGAGGGAGAGAAAGAAAAATAAAAGAAAGAAAGAAAAAAGGAAAAGAAATGTATAAGTGGTCCCAAAATAAAATGTAAGGAGAATATACCCGATATTCAAATTCGAAACCCGCTAATCCCGACTCTATCAAATATCAACTTTAAATTGAACTTTCAATTAAATTTCAAGATAAATGTAATTAAATAAATTTTTATCGAAACTCGGAGCTTGAAGGTGGAATTAAAATCCGATAGAATCTAAACTCTCAAAACGATGCCGGAACGACTTTAAAAATCAAAACTTACGCTCGAGGATGGGTTTTCTTCAAACCTTATAACCCGGATAAAATAATATATTTTATATTTCTATAGAACAATAATATTTTACTATATAAAATATATTCAGTCTTTACACTTCTTTATAGCGTGGGTCAAGGAGGAGGATAAGATGTACCTAGCTGATATAACCGGATTCAGTCAAGGAGAGTTCCCATTTAGATATTTGGGCATACCTATTTCCTCAAGGAAGCTCACAATCTCGCAGTTCTCTCCTTTTTTGGAAAATTTTTTAGCTAACATTAGTTATTGGAATTATAAAACACTATCCTATACTGGTAGAGTAGAACTGATTAGAACTGTACTCTAAGGTATTGAAGCATTCTGGTTTTCCATTCTCCCCACCCCCTCCTCTCTGATTGATAAAGTAAACAGTCTATGTGCTAATTTTTTATGGAAATCACACAGAATTAGATGGAGGGTTGTGTGTCTACCTAAAAGAGAGGGAGGTTTAGGTATTAAAGAATTTCAAAGTTGGAACACTGCCTTTTTGTCAAAGGTTCTTTGGGACATTTTAAAGAAAAAATATAGTTTGTGGGTGAGGTGGATACACCACCAATATTTACACCAGGAAAATGTATGGACTTGGTTGTGCATAAGACAAATGATTCTCTACTAATCAAGAAAGTTTTAGCTATCAAAGATGAGGTGCTAACCTATGCAGGAACTGAAGAAGGAGCCCTACGGCTCATGCAATCATGGGCCTCTGTTGGTCATTATAAAATTGGAGCAGCATACGAGCACTTCAGAAGGAAAGCCCCTAAACCCCCATGGAGCTCAGTAGTGTGGGACAACTCTGTCATCCCAAAGTACTCCTTCATCGTCTGGTTAGCAGCAAAGAAAAGAGTGAGCGCAAAGGACCTCAACAGACTAAGGGAAGTAGACCCAAACCATGTCTTATGTAGCAATGCCTTAGAATCAAATGAGCACCTTTTCTTTGCTTGTGATTTTTCTGTGAATATCTGGATGCAGGTTAAAGGCTGGCTTGGACTATGGAGAGGGATGTCGACCATACAAGGAGCTTTAAAATGGATGAAAAAGGAAGCCAGAGGGAAAGGATGGCTATCAAAGGCGAAGAGAGTGGGATTAACTACAACCATTTACTATATATGGAAGGCCAGGAACGACAAGGTGTTTGAAGACAAGACATGGCGCCCAGAGGAGATCATACACCTTGTTAAGACTCATGTGTACAAGGTCTTGTATCACAATTTTTCTATACAATTTAACAATGCACCACTGTTGCGTGAGGGACTCCTCCAAGATGGGCATGTGCAGGATGGCTCAAGCTAAAGAGAATGACCCACTGCCGACAACCTTTTGCTCACTGTTACTGTGGAACTGGAGGCTATGATCAGGACGACAACTCAAGTGTCACAAGCCTCGGGTCTAGATATGTAATGGGCAACCTTTTGTCTCTTGTTGCCTATTTAGATACTCATGGCTTCATGATCTTTATGATTTGTATGATCCTGTAATGCTTCAGTGGTGGACACTAGATTAGTGGTTGTAAGTTAAAGGGTGCTCTGAGTGGTAGGTTGTAGCTCCTTGATGGCCAAGTCGAAAGGGATGCTACAACTTACTACTCATGAGAATGCGTGTCCGACTTCCGATAGCTTCGGCTTGAAGAGACAGGAACTGCATCAGGACTTAGTCCTTGCACACCCTAATGACCTCCTATTGCTCTCATTAGGACATGGGCCTTACCCATGCAAAGGCGCCACTGGATTAAATTTCGTGATGCCTATGTTCCACTTTTTGAAAACCTTGTACATATCTAGTTTTTCATTCAATATATTTACCTTAAAATAAAAAAAAACATGAATCACTTCTTGTTAATTTTCTGAACTACTTCTTGTTAACTTCACAAAACACTTACTGTTAACTTCATGAACACTCCCCTCCCCTTCAATTTTGACTTCAAACAAATTTCCCTCACCCAACACACAGATTCACCCACACCTCTTCCCTCACTTCTCCATTTCCCTTCAACCCAAAACACACCCCCAAGACCTTCTTCCATTCATCCTTTCTCTTCCCTCCTTCACCACCTCACCTCCACCAGCGCCATCATCGTCCCCTCCCTATTGAAACCGAGAGCGGCACCACTCGAGCACCTTCCCGAGCAACACCCGTTCTACCACCTCATGTGCTCCCTTCGCCTTTGTCTTCGAAACTCCGAGCAGGAGCACCCATCTCCATGACTCCATCTTCTTCCTCCCTCCCTTCCGTCGAGTAGTAGTAGCAAGCCCAGAAGTCAAGCCCAGCAGCAGCTCCTCCAACGCCTGAGATGAAGCCAAGTCGCCCAGCTCTGCTCCTCTATTTTCTCCGAGCACCGCCGTAAGCCTTTCCCCTCTTTTTCGACCAAGCCACGCCATAAAGCATCACCTTTATAACTCATACCACTCACCCAGGTCAAGCTTCCTCTATTCCGACACCGAAGAAGCCGAATCAAGCTCCGACGAGCCAAACCGAGCACCAATGGAGCCCCGACAATGTCTTTCGGCGAGTTCAAAAGGCTCGGTGAGTACCTCTCTCTTTCTCCTTTCCTGCCGTGTGTGTGTCGGTGTCGAGTAGTTGGGATTGGGTGGTCGGATTGTGGGTCGCCGGCAAGCCGCCCCACTCCCTCCTCTTCCGTTTTCGAACACAGGGAGATGGAAAATGGAGATGAACAGTAACTCCCTCCATTCTTCTTCACCCATGGGCCCTTCCACGTCATCGCCACCTCACCTCCCTGGAAGAATGGGGTTCTGGAAGAATGGGGTTTTTTTTGCTACCTTCGAAATCAGATGGAAGAATGGGGTTTTGGGCCTAACTTTTAGGCCAAATTTTTTGGTTTTAAAAGGTGTTGATTGGGCCTTTTATTTTCATAAAACAAAAGCAGTGAATTTTGGGCCAGTTTTTGCAAACAAATTCGATTTGGGGATTTTACAAATATAAAGGCCGATTTTTTTATATATAAAATAAAAATAATTAAATCCTAACTTTGGAAATATATATATATATATATATATATATATATATTAAGGGAATTTAAATTATGTATATTATGGCCTTGTAAAATATGGAGATTTAAAATATATTTTAAGACTTAAATCGAAAAAGGAATTTGACGAACGTTTTTCCAAGGTCGTAAATACTAACTACTTGATGCGGATTTTGAAACGGTTTTGAGATTAACTTGGGGATTTGACGTATTCAGTGACTGACTAGCATGATGATGTGATGGTATGTCTAATAGCATGAATGTGTGACTAATACCATGTATGGATAAGTAATAACATATATGAATGACTAATGGCATGATGAGATGTTAGAGTTATATTATCGCTTGACTTATACCTTATGAACTATAATGAATTATAATGGACTTTTGAGATATATGACTATGCAGATATATTATTATTATTATGAGCATATGAATGTGGCTGAATGGAACGATGAGAATGATGTGGTCTTATGGAAGGTGGTGATATGATGAAATGGCAATTGCGATATATTTGTTATTCTCGTTGAATGATGTATGCTTGAATGCTTGAATGATTAGACGTAGACTTATATATGTTCCTCTATCTATCTAGGTGATACTTTGTGGTTATGATTGATGTGTGCCGGATCTTCTATTATGCTATTCTGCATAGCGAGGTAAGTCTCTACGGAGCTTACTCAAATCGAATAGAACCCTGCTATATGTGCATGATATACTCGGTGTTGCATATGCATAAAAGCATGCCATGTAGTATCCTGCTTAGGTTGCATAATTAATTCAGCATACTCATTCTTTATGCGTTTGTAAACAAAACGGTCGTTATCTATGAAGTTAACTAGAGTCTTTGCTAGGGTCATAGGACAACCCAGTCCCATCGGGTCTTGTCCTGAGTCATATGAGTCATGAGCAAGAGTTGAATTCTATTACGATCATGATGACGATTATGAGCATGATGATAATACGAATGAATTGGAAATAGAATGCATTCAAAAACTGGCCAGTCTCCGCCCTATCGGGAAGAGGGGTGGAGGTAAGAGAGGGATATACCATTTGGTATTCTGTGATAAGGCTTTATTATTATTATGCACTTGATCTTAGGGGCATGCTAGTGTGTTAATATTCCGCCTTGCATCTAGAAGCATGATTATTAGGTATATTGTATGTGTGTACATATTGTGGGGACAACACCCTTAAGGAAGGGACAGACCTAAGTGGGCATCATCTGATCCCGCCCACTATTAACGTTTTTAGGTATCCATTATGCTTACCACTATTGAGGCTAGTTTGGCTCCATGACCGCAGGGTTGTGACTGGTTGGAAAGAGAGAGTTGAGACTCTGACTTAAATTAATAACGGTTTGGATTTACGTATTTGGATTAAATTAATAACGGTTTGGATTTACGTATTTGGATAATGTCTTGACCTGGCTCCGCTGTGGCAACCTTATGTATGATTTTGGAAACTTGAATGGTTGTATGATAAATGGTTTTACGACTTAGGCCATAGGGCAGGTACAGGGGACTTAACCCGGGGATTCCACCGGTCCCTCTCGGTTTTTGGGTGTGAAATCCCACTTTCAAAGCGCAATTGTTGGTTTTAAACCTTCAACCTTTACTCGGGGCACAAGATCCCATCGAGGGGTTTCATCCCTCGAAACGTAACCCGGGAATCATAATCTCGGGCCGTTACAAAGGTGGTATCAGAGCCAGGTTTTGCAAACCGAGCAGAATAAGTTGAAGTGGTTTTAAAAATGGCCCAAGGTTTTAAAATGGTTTTGAAAATATTTCCAAAGGTGAAAAATGAATTTAATTGGAGCTAACCCTAGACTAACCGACCTTTAGGATCAAACTCGTGGGTATAGACCAAAACAATAGACCATCCCTTAAGGATGTAGAACTCGGGAAAAGGTAGGCAAAATATGAGCTTTCTATTTACAGGTGGGCCTAGAAGACTCGAAGGAGTTTGCAGGTTGGAGAAGTAGGGTTAGGAGGTCGTGAGGCATTTGCCCCTCCGGTCGGCTGTCCCTCGAAGGACAACATAGATCGTCTCTATGCTTATAAATTCAACTAGTCCAGTACCCGCACTGTGTGCGGTTTTTAATTTAAATAAATTTGATAATAAAACTCGTTTATTCAATTAATTAATTTCTTACATATTTCCGATTTCTCAAATCTGAACGAATTTATAATTTATTAGTATAAAAGCTAATTTCTCCTTAGTCTTTACTTGTTACTCCTTGCTAGTATATATTAGTGGAAACAATATATGAAAAACTAATTTCTCAAATCTGAATGAATTTATACTTTATTAACAACATATGAAGCAATATATGAAAAGCTAGTATATATTAGTGGAAACAACAAAATAACATACCTTGTAACCAATCATCACGTTATTTTGAAAAGTTTACCAAGGAAATAGTAAACAAAGTCGTAAATAACCTGCAATAACAACACCAAAAAGAAGGGAGAAGACGCCAACATTTGTGAAATAACATTAACAATCTAAACTAATATAGGTCAAAATCTAAGAATCTATCGATAATTATATATGTATAAAGTCCAAAAATATATCTCATAAATATATCAATACCTTCAAGATCATAGGAAAATTTTATTTCTTTATCTGCAAAAGCGATAGATCTTCCATAAAAAAATTATGATTAAACTTTTCCAAAATTATATCCATATCTAAAAAAATTTGGGGAAAATATATTGACAAAAATTGAATTCCACGAGTTGATAACCTTCACACGGCTATGCATTATTTCAATTTACCTCAAAACTTTTTATCTTCTATATGTTCATATTGATAAAGTTATTATCTTCTAAAAATATGTTCATATATAGCGAAAATAGGTAAAATCTTATCTTATATAATAATATTTAGAATTGATTAATATCTTCTAAAAATATATCCATATCTAATCAAATTGGGTCAAATTTTATCTTATGCATATATAGATATATTGATTAAATAGATTTAGAATAAAATTTTATCTTATGCATATATTGATTATTTTAAAATTTTGTGATTAGAATAAAATTTTATCTTATCAATATCTAATGAAATTGGGTCAAATTTTATCTTAAGCATATATAGATATATTAATTAAGTAGAATTAGAATAAAATTTTATCTTATGTATATATTGATTATTTCAAAAAATCGTGATTGGTTAATACAACTATGATTAATGAGAAGTCGTCATGTGTCTCAGCCGACTTCTCCTTTATTATATATAATAGATTGGGACCGATGGCGATCCTCCTCGAAGAGGATCATATTAAAACCATTGATTGCTTTCGTGCTGAGTGTTGTTATGCTTAGGATAGAGAGCTAATTGATGTGCGTTGACTTAAACTTGAGTGCTTGTGTGAATGGGATAATGGGAGAAAATCCTCATTCTTATATAATCGGAACCCCCGTTTTGTCTGAACTGTCCTTCACCTGGTTCAACCCCCTTGATGATCGTTGTTCCGTCGTCCATTTCACAAAATGTCCAGGCATGTTAGTAAAGGCCGAAAGGTGTCCTCTCTCCCCATTTTGAGTCATGTTTCGTATTCCAACCATCGATGTTCCTATCGAGTCTCGTACGTGAGGTCTGTGTCCTCCACGGGAAAATTGGGTCGGTCAACTTACTACTTTCGGGTTTGTGTCGGATATGAGGGATTCCTGAGTATTGTAGGGAGGGTGATCAATGAAACGATCCCGAGTTAAAAACGATTTATCTTATGGAGTCAACCTTCTCGATTCTCGCATTGGTCAACCGTGTCTTCTTACCACGAGATTCTAAATACAAATTCTACCATCTCCTCTCGGATACAGTGTGAGTGTCCTTGTGTCATACCGAGCGAGTCATACTAGCGTCCCACGGGGAAACGGGGTGATGAGTCGGTGATTGCCCTTGGAGAATTCTGTCAGGTTATGAAGCCCTCCTTGTGATTGCATGACATGATGTGTTAGTATATTCCAGCATGACTTGCCATATATCTTGCATGATTACGCATATGAATGAATATATATGCCGAATGTATGAATCCCCATGATTGTTACTCTCCCTTGAATTAGGTCCATGATAGTGTGGTCAACCCTCTTGTATGAGTACCATGAGAAATAAATTCTATCATGTTAAGTTGATCAAATTAAACCTCGTTGATTATGTACTTGCTTAAGGAGTGTTGCTAGTATCATGTAGGATATATACCTCCTAATTATGGACCATCATGCAATTATGTACCATACTTGTCTTGCTATATGAATATGGTTGTATTTGATGTGATAGTTGCTATGCCCAAATGACTTAACCATATCCCCTGACATGATTATTAGAGTGCATCTTAACATGCTTACCTTGAACCCACATTGTTTTGACCTGCTTATGTGTACACTTAAAATGAGTAATGAATCATACATGTGATATCCTATAATGCTCGCTATATCATACATAACTTATGCTGCATATGTCTATTGTCGGTTTGTGCATACATGACCTTTAATATGTCAAGCATGATTGGTGAATGAAATGATAGGTTACTAGCTTGTTCCGCGTACATGTAAAGTTGATTATATGAATATATTATGAATGCATAGGTCGCTATCCCTTGAGGTAGGTACATGCTAGTGTGAAATAATGTGATTGAGATATTTCGCGATTGCTATGTGTTTGCATGCTGCACTTGTAACTTCATAGAATACCCCAAGGGCATTGTTGTAACTCTCGGGTTCGCGTCTTGTCTCGAGTCTAGTCATCTCTAGTCCTGGACTGTGTTTGAATCCTTAAGGAAGTCGTGTTGTCTTACCTTGCCGCTCCCTTATCTTCGTGACTTCTAACCCCTCGTGATTCCCTTGATGGACGTCGACATAGAAGAGAAATGGAAGCATGGTGGGCCCATGACCCATGGACCCTAGGATCGATGTCACCAAAGGAAGGACACATTTCGAAGATAATGGTTGCGGACGTAATCCTCCCAAACGACTCAAGGAATGGCGTTCTTCATTCGAATGGCGATTTCTCCTATGCAATTGGAATCGGTGTTATGCGATAAGCCTAGAACTGACTTAATGGGATGGGTGATGACTAATATGCTGGGCTAGTAGCGAATGATTGCCTGATTGACTTGTTCCTAAGATGATGTGTCTCGATGTTGTAGTATACGAACTTGCTAGTGAGTAAGATATAAGGCTTATATGGTTGATGGTGCTTCCCTCTTGAGTATGAGTCGTGAGAATCTTCGGTAAATTAGGTCAGAAAGTGGCAAGTAGATTTGAGGCCTTCAGGTATGGTCGTTGTTTGTGTGAGTTGGAGTGCAAGAAGAATGCGTTAGCTTAGGTAGAGCCGAGTGAATTTTAAGAATGGTAGGAGATAGTGGTTAGTGGACTTTCAGGTGAGCTTCCAGGTAGGTCTTATGTGAGGAGTAGGTTTAGGATGGCGAGATTTCGAGAGAGAGGTCGTAGATAGAAAGGTAGTGTAGGTAGGTAGAGTGTGCTTATGGGTAGTTAGGATAGGTCTAGAGGTGGATAGATAGGCTAGGAGTTGGTCAAAGAGTTCTTATAGAAGAAGTGTTGATAGACGGGTTAGTGTGCTAAGGGTAGTGATCGTGGGCAGCATTAAGGTTGATCGACTAAGGAATGTTTGAGAATTCGTGGAGTTTGGGACTAGGTTGTAATAACTATGATTGGGAGCGATTTCAGTAAAGGATGAAGCTGAGGAATTGCTAAGGATGGCTAGTATAGGGTTGCTTGGGAAATCATAGACCTTGGGGATTTGGTTGTTCGTGCGATGTCAAAGACTGTAAGTCAGATGTGTAATTGGGAGTTGCTTAGGTGAGATTGGTAACGTGAGACGAAGTATGAGTAAAGGATTCTAGATGCGTTGTTGAAGGATTCTAGTATAGGAAAGAAATCGAGATTGACGTGTGAAGACCGGTTAGGCTATGGAGGTATCGTTGAGGTTTTAGTAGGACTGATCGCTTGAGGTTGGAATAGGGGATTTCTGAGTAATGGGTATGGGAACTAGGCAAGGTGGAAGATATTGGGTATGTGATAGGGAGAAGAATCTTAGAAGGTTGGAGAAGTTGCGGGACTTGGGAAATTCGAGTGAGGATGATATAGACTCTATGGAATTGAGGAAGCGTGATTTGAGGCGATTGGGAACTTGTGTTAATGGGGGAAACCGGTTCAGGTAGAGGATATTGGGGATACCATAGTGAAGTGCGGAATAGGAAGATAAACAATAGACAAATACTCTAGAAGGGGGGGAGATGAATAGAGTATGGCAACTTTTTCGCAATCACAGAAACTGTAAGACCTTACCACCAGAGATAAGACCTTATCTGAAACACATAAACTAGTTAAAGCAAGAACAACGAATATAAAGCAAGCAAAAGGTAGGAAAATAACGAACACGCGAATTGTTAACGAGGTTCGGCTCAACTTGCCTACGTCCCCGCCTAGGTTTATCCAACCCGTAGGATTCAACAACTTTATTTCACTTTATCTTATGAGCCCTAGATACAACATCTAGAAGACCTTCCCTCTTATAGACTAACTTCCTATCTAGCAACCCAAACACACCAGTGAAACAAAGTCCTACCGATACCGAAGTATCTTATACGTTTGGGTAGAGATGTACCCTTAGTATAATCCTAATGAATTGTACGATAAAGCTCAATGTAAACCTCACACACTCTCAAAGAAATAAAAACGTTTAAACCAAGAGTGATGTGAGATCAGTGCTTGTAGGAGACAAAGTAATGCAAGAGAACTTGTATGCGCAGAGGGTGAAGCTTGTATCGTCTGCAATCTTCTTCTTCTCCTTATAAAGGTCGTCCGTCCGAGTAGAAAAAAATTTGAACGTTTGAATGTTTGTTGAACGGCGTTGCAAAAGATCCACTGAGATATGCTTGAAGTTCCTTCCAAAAACTTCGCCTGAGATATGCCTGGGATATGTTGAATTGGAACGTTGAAAGAGGCTGAATAATTGTTCAACCAAATCCCTACAAAATCTCAACAATCAAAATCTATATATTTGGTTAGATAAATAAAACTTAAAATACTTAAACCAAATATATATAAATTCTGAAGCCTGAGTTAGTTTAGAACTGGCCCATAAAACAAATCTAGGCCCAATAACATATTGGTCCAGATAAAGTCGGAATTATAAGGCTACTCGTGTAAAACTTGAGCCACTGTCGGTAAGGTCTTACCAGTGTCAGTAAGGCCTTACCAAAACCTGGAAACCATTGTTTTGGCTTCGAATAAGGCCTTGAAACTGTTTTGGTACTGATGGTTTGTTTTAAAACGTTGAAGGCAACTTGGAGATTGGTTCAACCAAATCTCTTGAAGATCTCAACAAACCAACAACCTTTTGAATTTGAAGATTGCTCCATAAAATCCTCAAGGAAGCTTCTAGAAAGTCAACTCCAAATATCCAATAACCAAATCAAATCCTGCATAAAATCTTCACCAACTAATTAAATATAAATCCCAATAAATATATTCGCATATATAAACGGATTGATATTATTTGTCTTTCATCATATAAAAATATATCACATATATATGCATATCATCAAGGTAGAATCAACACATAGGTTGGAGAATCGTGGAAGACTTGGTAAGATTTCAATAAGGTGGGAATTCAGATTAGGATGGAATTAAGTTTCCTTGGGAATGATGATCGATATAGAGGTTTTAAGGATGTCATAGTTATGAGGTGGTAGTGTGGGGCAATTTAGAAAAATGTTGAGTAAGGATTCTAGAGTAGGACGGCTTGAGGATTTCGAATGGTTAAGGTTTAGTAAGTTTCGGAATGGGAATTTAGTATGGTGCGAGTGGTTCGCTTTGATCTTTTGGGAGTTGAAACGCTAAGGTTCGGATTAGATGGGTCTTGAGGAGCTAGTTAGGATGAGTGTGTTATTGGTAATCTAAAGTACATGCGGGTAAGAAAGAACTTGGTAATTCATGGTTGGGAGTTAGCACTAGATGGTTTTCTGCGTTAGCGTTGTCGAGAGTAGGCAGTTGGGTGGATTCTAGCGAGGTAAGATGCTTGTGTTGGTTGAGGTATGAGAGTGGCTTAGAGGTGAACCCTTTTCGGTAATGTTGAAGAGATGGGGATGAGGATATCGTGTGTGAGATGGTCAGTATGAGTTGGGTTCTTAGAGGTGGATGGCTAGCGAGAGTAGTTGGGGTGAGGAGGTGTGATCAGGTTAGCAAGGTGATTCGAGATGTCTATTTGGGATAATAGTCAAGTGGAGTCTTGAGAGTATAGGAAGAGTGAGCGAGATTGTTAAGGAGCACATAGATCGATCGTGGGAGTGGTTCAATTAAGGACTTGAGATTTCTCTTGAAGGGTAAAGATGGGACTAGAAGGAAAAACCCTAGGACGAGAGTGTGCCTTGTAGGGAGCCTTGGTAGTCGGTTGAGATGTTAAGCTGTCAAAATAAGGGAACTGTGTGGTTGGGAACTCCGAGTTTTATCTAGATGGTCGAGTGGAAGGTAGTAGTTGAGATCGGGATATTTAAGTAGATTGATCCTTAGATGACTTGATGACCTCCGATATGTTTCTAGGTGTTAGGCTGATGTCGTAGTATTGACATAGTGACTTCTTGATTTTCGATATAATGCTGAGACGTGATGATTCTTGTACGACTTTGACGTGATAATTCTTGATAGTTAGTGTGAGTAGGATGTTATGTGATTATCCTCGATGTGACTTTGGCATGCTATCAAATGTGCCTTGAATCGAAACTGTTAGAATGATAGAAACTAAATTGATAGAAACTTATTCTGACTTGGAACCTAAGAAGAAAATATGGGATTAGCCCTTAGAGATGGATGATTCCACCTCTTGAGTTCTGAACTTGCTTGACTAACGTCGGATTTCAAAAAATTTGAACGATGTTGAAAATGACTAACTTGGATTTTGAAAGACCGAACACGATCGAAAATTTCAACGATTTTGAGGCCAATCTTTTTCAAATTGAGGAACCCTTCTTAAACTTTACCGACCCGAGCTACATTATAACGCCCTACGAAGTAGATATAAACATTTTATTGGGACACTTGTAGATCGCTTGTTAAGACCTAGTGGAGACGCTATGATGCTTTTCGAGTTATAATATAGTCGAGAAGTCGAAGTAAGGATGTGGTAGGGGCCCATATCACATTCTCGCTATGACCAATTGGAGATATTATGATCACGACGAAGATACTGTAAGGATCTCATTGGGGCACTTATGAGGTACTTACGGGACCAATGGCATGATCCTTGGAATTACGAATTTCAAACTTCCTCCCCTTGACTTAAAAGAATTTTTGTCTCAAGGACGAGACTTGTTTTTAGAGGTGGATGATGCAAAGGCTCGGGTTTCAAAAATCATAAAATTTAAAATAAATAATATAGAATGGATTTTAGTCAAAAAAGTTGGATATTTTGAAAATCCTCTCCCTCAATTAAATATTCTTACTTTAAAATCCTTAAAGCGGATTCCGGACCAATTTTGAACTTTTGGAGATAAATTTTGCCTTTTACCTCGGAATTGAAATAAACTTCGAGATGTCGATATCCACATGATTTTGAACCACTAAATTGATCGCATTGGGATAGCATCGAGAGCGGATTTCGGGATTTAATTTCGGGTATTCAAATTTTACTTTTAGGACCACCTCCTTTTGTCTTTTCTCCCCTTCCCACTTCCGAATTTCAGAAGAACAAGCAAACCCATTTCAGCTTGCTCCATCCCATTTTGGTGTAACAGCCACCTTTTCCTTTTCCCTT
Organism: Persicaria maculosa; assembly: GCA_963922045.1. Classification (NCBI taxonomy): domain Eukaryota; kingdom Viridiplantae; phylum Streptophyta; class Magnoliopsida; order Caryophyllales; family Polygonaceae; genus Persicaria; species Persicaria maculosa. The sequence goes on from OY998265.1 coordinate 13,204,478, forward strand.
CCTCACACTGTTGACCCTCCCTCTTTGGCAAATGCCAAGCACAAACCCACGCCAACTGCAGTACCACCACTCCCCTCCCCTTCAATTTTGACTTCAAACAAATTTCCCTCACCCACACAAACAGATTCACCCACACCTCTTCCCTCACTTCTCCATTTCCCTTCAACCCAAAACACACCCCCAAGACCTCCTTTCATTCATCCTTTCTCTTCCCTCCTTCACCACCTCACCTCCACCAGCCCCATCATCGTCCCCTCCCTGTTGAAACCAATAGCGGCACCACTCGAGCACCTTCCCGAGCAACACCCGTTCCACCACCTCCTGCGCTCCCTTCGCCTCTCTCTTCGAAACACCAAGCAGGAGCACCCATATCCATGACTCCATCTTTTTCCTCCCTCCCTTTCGTCGAGCAGCAGTAGCAAGCCCAAGAGTCGAGCCCAGCAGCAGCTCCTCCGACGCTCGAGATGAAGCCAAGTCGCCCAGCTCCGCTCCTCTGTTTTCTCTGAGCACCGCGGTAAGCCTTTCCCCTCTTTTTCGACCAAGCCACGCCATAAAACATCACCTTTATCAATTCTACCACTCACCCAGGTCAAGCTTCCTTGATTCCGACACCGAAGAAGCCGGATCGAGCTCCGACGAGCCAAACCAAGCACCAATGGAGCCCCGACAATGTCTTTCGGTGACTTCGAAAGGCTCGGTGAGTACCTCTCCCTGTCTCCTTTCCTGTCGTGTGTGTGCCGGTGTCGGGTAGTCGGGATTGGGTGGTCGGAATGTGGGTCGCCGACGGGCCGCCCCACTCCCTCCTCTTCCGTTTTTGAACACAGGGAGATGGAAGATGGAGATGAACAGTAATTCCCTCCATTCTTCTTCACCCGTGGGCCCTTCCACGTCATCGCCACCTCACCTCCCTGGGCCCCTCCTTTTTTCTGTTGCTGCCTTCGAAATCAGATGGAAAAATGGGGTTTTGGGCCTAACTTTTGTGCCAAATTATTTGGTTTTAAAATGTGTTGATTGGGCCTTTTATTTTCATAAAACAAAAGCAGTGAATTTTGGGCCAGTTTTTGCAAACAAATTCGATTTAGGGAATTTACAAATATAAGGGCCGATTTTTTTATATATAAAATAAAAATAATTAAATCCTAATTGAATATATATATATATATATATATATATTAAGGGAATTTAAATTATGTATATTATGGCCTTGTAAAATATGGAGATTTAAAATATATTATAAGACTTAAATCGAAAAAGGAATTTCACGAACGTTTTTCCAAGGTCGTAAATCCTAACTACTTGACGCGGATTTTGAAACGGTTTTGAGATTAACTTGGAGATTTGATGTATTCGGTGACTAACTAGTATGATGATGTGATGGTGTGACTAATACCATGAATGTGTGACTATTACCATGTATGGATAACCAATAACATGTATGAATGACTAATGGCATGATGAGATGTTAGAGTTATGTTATTGCTTGACTTATACCTTATGAACTATAATGAATTATAATGGACTTTTGAGATGTATGACTATGCGGATATATTATTATTATGAGCATATGAATGTGGCTGAATGGAACGATGAGAATGATGTGGTCCTATGGAAGGTGGTGATATGATCAAATGGCAATTATGATATATTTGTTATTCTCGTTGAATGATGTATGCTTGAATGATTAGACGTAGACTTATATATGTTTTTCTATCTATCTAGGTGATACTTTGTGGTTATGATTGATGTGTGTCGGATCTTCTATTATGCTGTTCTGCACAGCCAGGTGAGTCTCTACGGAGCTTACTCAGATCGAATAGAACCCTGCTATATTTGCATGATATACTCGGTGTTGCATATGCATAAAAGCATGCCATGTAGTATCCTACTTAGGTTGGATAATTGATTGAGCATACTCATTCTTTATGCATTTGTAAACAGAACGGTCGTTATCTGTGAAGTTATCTAAAGTCTTTGCTAGAGTCATAGGACAGTCTAGTCCCATCGGGTCTTGTCCTGAGTCATATGAGTCATGAGCAACACTTGAATTCTATTACGAGCATGATGATGATTATGAGTATGATGATAAATATGAATGAATTGGAAATAGAATGCATTCACGAACTGGCCAGTCTCCGCCCTATTGGGAAGGGGGGTGAAGGTAGGAGAGGGATATACCACTTGGTATTCTGTGATAAGGCCTTATTATTATTATTATTATTATTATTATTATTATTATTATTATTATTATTATTATTATTATTATTATTATTATGCACTTGATCTTAGGGGCATCCTAGTGTGTTAATATTCCGCCTTGCATCTAGAAGCATGATTATTAGGTATAGCGTATGTGTGTACATATTGTGGGGACAACGCCCTTAAGGAAGAGACAGACCCAAGTGGGCATCATCTGATCCCGCCCAATATTAACGTTTAGGTATCCATTATGCTTACCACTATTGAGGCTAGTTTGGCTCCATGACCGCGGGGTTTTGACTGGACAGAAAGAGAGAGTTGAGACTCTGACTACACTAAATTAATAACGGTTTAGATTTACGTATTTGGATAATGTTTTGACCCGGCTCTGTCGAGGCAACCTTATGTATGATTTGGGAAACTTGACTGGTTGTATGATAAATGGTTTTAGGACTTAGGCCATAGGGCAGGTATAGGGGACTTACCCCGGGGATTCTAACGGTTCCTCTCGGTTTTTGGGTGTGAAATCCCACTTTCAAAGCGCAATTGTTGGTTTCAAATCTTCAACCTGTACTTGGGGCGCAAGATCCCATCAAGGGGTTTCATCCCTCGAAACATAACTCGAGAATTATAATCCCGGGCCGTTACAAAGGTGGTATTAGAGCCATGTTTTGCAAACCGAGCACAATAGGTTAAAGTGGTTTTGAAAATGGCCCTAGGTTTTAAAATGGTTTTGAAAATATTTCCAAAGGGGCAAAATGAAATTAATTGGAGCTAACCCTAGACTAACCGGCCTTTAGAATCAAACTCGTGAGTAGAGACCAAAACGATAGACCATCCCTTAAGGATGTAGAACTCGGAAAAAGGTAGGAAAAATACTAGCTTTATGTCGTGTAACGGCCCGGATATAAATACCCGGGTTACATTTCGAAGGTTGGTTACCTTCGTTCGGATCTTGCAATTCGAGTACGGTTCGAGGTTTCAAACCTCAAAGGATCAGTATTTTAAAGTAGGGATTTCGAACCCCAAAACAACCGAAGGCCACTAGGAACCCTTAAGCTGTCCTAAGACTATCGCGGAAATTCATTTTCGAAACTGGTGAAAGCGGAAGTAAAGTACAACTTGCCACGCACTACTAAAATAGTCTGATATAGGGACGACCATTAGGAATAGATTCAGGGACAAATGGTCGTCCCTAATCACGTTAGGGACGAATTTAGAGATGAATCGACTATTTGTCCCTAAACATAGCGATGGTAAATAGCAACGACACGTAGCGACAAATTTAGGGATGTGTTTTAAATTAATCCCCAATTCCTTCGCTATTACCAACGACTTCCGATACGACTTAGAATGCCCCCAATAGGAACCATAATTGTGACGCCTTATATCCGTCCTTATTTTTGTCCCTATATCCGTCCCTATAACAATCACAAAACATATACCTATTTTGGTCTTTAAGTTCGTCGCAACATTCATCTCTACTTCTGCCCTGAAATCACCCTAAGTAGCGCCTCTAAATTTATCCCCAAATTTGTTCCTATATTTGTCTCTATACTTGTACCCAAATTAGTTTTTATATCCGTCTCTATACTTGTCCCCAAATACGTCCCTATATATGCATCTATATTTGTCTCGAACTTCATTCCTATATTTGTCTCTATACTTGTCCACAAATTCGTTCCTATAGTCACCTCTATACGTGTGCCAAAATTCATCCCTATATTTGTCGCTAAACGTATCCCTAAAGTCGTCTCTATATTCATCTCTATTTGATCCCAAATTCATCCATTTATTCATCTCCATATTTGTCCCACAAATTCGTCCCCATATAGTTGTCCCCCTATTTGTCCCAAAATTCATTCTTATATTCGTCCCTATATCTGTTCCTAAATTTGTCTCTATATTTGTCTATCGTAATCCATAATGCAGTTCACTTTCTATACCTAAATCCGCTCCAAATCTTTGTCATTCATAAATAAATATTCAATTGTCAATGAAAATTGAATTTATAAACCAATCAAATAATTCTTGATAAACTAACATAAAGTATTGAACTAGTATAAACATCAAATAAATCCTAATAAAATTGTTTAGCCAATAATTAATCTCTAATGCATATAACAAATGTTTCTAAAGAAAAGCTAAGAAGATTGTTTAGCAAAGAATTCCTTAACCGAGTTGATAATGGTCTCTTGAAGACTTTGATCTCTTAAATCATTGTTGAGACTTGTCTCACTCCGCATTGCATCAACAGAGTTATCTACATAAGCCTCTATGTTGGTTATATCTTCTCTTACTTGATCTTGGTTTCGTTGCATAGTATCTGCCAAGTTGGTCACATCTTTCCTTGTTTCTTCTTGGTTTTTCTGCACAATTGTCATTTTCTCATTCAAGCTTGCCATTTCATGTGTAATTTGTGCCTGCAATGATGATAGATGAGTCATCATGTCCTCTCTCATAGACTCAGATACTTCAGATGATCCACCTGCACCAAGGGATGTAGCACCACGCACATTGCGAGCCCTTTTCAACATGGATTCAGACTCAGATCCCATGCCTATAACTTGTCCTTTTCTTGAACCACCGGTTGCTTTCAACCATATTTCATTCTTATCAACCAAGGGAGGTGCCTCACTGTCCGGAGCATCTTGTGTTGCTTCTTCAAGCAATGTGTCATAATTTTCCTATGAAACGAAAAACAATAAGATTTACTCTCTTTTCAAATTTCAAGTGAGATGAAAAAATTAAGAATGAGCAAGTATAAAACAGGGGGATTAACCATATAAAAAATCACACTTAAAACGTAGACTGATTATTGCAATTCAAAGAAATTACACTTCAGTTTAATGTCAGTGAACTTAGAAATACGATCATTCAATTAAATATGCGTGGTTTACCATCTAGATCAATGTCATAAGAAAAAAAATACAATAATCACACATGGAAAACAACATTGAGCAAACTAAAGACAATACTGGTTTGTAAATAATTCCCATTAAGGTGTGTACTCTACTACCTAAGTTTATATTTTTATGAATCAGGTTTAATCTACCTACTGTCACTACCTACGTATATGGAAATCACGTTCAAATTCAGCATGCTTGCACTTCACTTTACACTGGAAAAAATCATATTATTGCATTCCAATCTAACACATAGAAGACAAAAAAAAAACTTTTACCACAATTTGTTGGCACTTCTCGCTCAAAGTACCATCCTTTTTTCTTTTATAGCATCTCTCAAATAACTTTTTTGGTGATGGTTCTTGTCCATCCTTAGCCTTCTGCAAGAAGAATCATGAAGTTTGCACTTGTAAAAAAATATTATATACATTTATAATATTATAAAATTAAATGAAATAGTGCTTGAATGCCTCAAATGCGCACATAGAAAATATAAAATCAAATGATATTTACCATTTTGTTCCTATGGGCTGTAGTAGTTATCGATCCACCTCGGTAAGGGGGGGATACCCTTTTCCGTTGCGATAGCTCGATTACGCTTGTTCACCTCAGACTTATGTTGAAATTCAGGCGATTTCCATTTGACCCACATCTCATCCCAGATCTTTTCTTTAATCCACACCGGTCTACGTTTCTTATCGCGAGCATTCTGTAATATACGACCGAGATGTCTACTACCTTCGTGATTGAATGCTTTATAAACCCGTTCTTCCGAGAATCGACCCTTGTCCCATCGACATTGTTTCTACATAAGTGAAATATATAGTAAATATAGTGGTGTGTATGGACCTATACGACAAGTAAGTTTGTAATACACTTATTTGATATGATTAACAATGTAACAAGTCAACAAGCCCATATCTTTAAATTACCCCTAACTAAGAAGCATATTTACCTTATAAATCAAATAACCTTCATTTTAATTGAAAACATTATAAATGCATGTAAGATCAGCTAACCATTACAATGAGTAGATTTGATGCATACCTTGAACATTGTCCACCACTGTTTGTGTGTTCCATCTGCAACTTCACCCCAACAAGTATACGGGCCGTCAAAATGGGAATGTACAATATGAATTAATGCATCCCTCCCAGGGCCATCCAATCTAATCATTTTAATTATAAAAAACAGAATTAGTAGTATGTACAACATAATAATTATAATTACATATTTGGTAGTGTAGGATTGAACTCACTTTTTTTTTCCTATAACTTCAATTGGCTCCCTTGTGTCTGATAGGTCGGTTGGGAGTGGAGCACTTTCTTCATTGTTCTGAGGCACCGTAGGTGTTGATGGTCGTGACCGAGTTCCCGAATCTGTAGTAGGAGCCAAAGGAGTTGGCTGCAGATTATGCACTGATGAACGGTCTGGCTGTGATACTACGATATTAGGTTGGTCATCTGGTGCATTCTGAGTAGACATATTTGGATGCGCAGTAGGCGCAGAAGAAGGTTCTTCTTGGGAGACTGCATTATTAGGCGGAGAGGCCTCAACGTTCGATGAGGATTGCCGAGGTATTAAGGCCACAGATCTTATTCCTCTCCCTCTGACAAATAATAATTAATAACAATAATAGCTTAGAAACATAACAAATTTCAAATGTCTCGTAAATATACCAAATTACAAATGAAAGACAAGGTAGTAAAAAAATTCATAGTTAGGCTTTCTAATCAAAAAAAATTAATAACAATAATAGGTTCACCTGGGGCAAGGTTAACAGCAAGGTTGATTTCAAAAAAAAAAACAGTACACAATATCTATACAGAAGCTCAGCACAGAGGTTGTTAAGAGTACATAACAAGGTCGATCTCGGTAAAAAAAAAAACAAACAGGAAACCAGTGCCGATCCTATCATTTTGGAGGCCCGGGACAAGAAAAAGAAATTAAGGCCCCTAATTTAATAAACGCTTCTTCAATACTAAAAATAAAAAAATATATATCCTACATCTTATGTTTAGTTTTTAAACTTTAAATTGAAACATGTGTAATGTTAGTATACAATGGAAGGAAATTAGTATACAATGGAAGAAAAATATATATCCTACATATTATGTTTAGTTTTGCTGTAAGGTTCATCTGTTGCCCCTAGGTTTTTTCTTATATATATATATAATTTTTGGATTAAGGTAAATTAGTATACAATGGAAGGAAATTTAGGAAAGACATTACCTAAACAAAGGATCAAGTGTAATGTTAGAAAGAAGCTAATTAACCCTCTCTGCATAGAGCAAGCAAAAGTCTAGGAAAAACAACATAGTCTACGGGGCCGAAGCCGGATGGACACATACTACTATTAGCATCAACACAAGGTCACAGTGGTCATGAAGTCCATCCAAAAACAACAGCTATGGTATTGGTAGCCATTTAAATTCAGACAACATCTCCCTGGGTGGCACAAAGGCTACACCGGACATATTAAAAAAAAATGAGGTGACAATATGAAATTGTGTTGGCAACTTGTCATATGAACAAAATAAACTCATCACAGCAAAGTATTAAGCCTCTGCAACACAGCTAACAAAACCAGGCCCGTAGGCAGCACATGAGAACAAACAACAAGAGGATCCTCAAGTTGAGATCTTTTGCTTGAAATGTAACTGAAAACAAAAACTGTTCATAGTCAAGCAGATCATAGTCGAACAACATAAAAGAACAAATCATGGTCGAAAAAAATCAGAAAAATAAAATCAGCATAAAATCAACAGCATAGTCGAATAGCATAAAACAAAACACAAAACGTACTGGGTCAATGAATTTATGAAATTGAACCCTAAAATCAATTGATGCGATCAATTTTAAGAAATTGCCACAAATTTCAAATTTTGTTGAATAACAATGCATAAAACACAAACAAACCTGGCTGAATAAGCAATATGACGAGCCATGACTAGGAGCCAAAGATATCGAAATCTAGACGAGGAGGAACGGAGAGAACGAGGCAGCGGAGAGGCGATTTCGGATATAGGTGCACCGCCAAATGAAGATGTTACAGGGACGCTTGAGATGTATTCCGACTAGCAGAGAGCCGGTTCCATGCACGACATCGCCAGAGCGTGAAGATGGCAATCAAGGAGGAACGGTGAAGAAGATATGGAAGGCCGTACTGGTGGTGGGTATTTGCCAAAAATATAGGGATTTGATTTTGATTAATTTGAAGATAAAATTGGTTTCAATTATTTCAATTCCCTCCTTAATCTTTCAATTCCCTCTTATTTTTTTAGTTATTGTAATCTTACCATCTGTGTATTATACCAATGTACTATAGTGTAGCCATGTTTGCGGTATTTATAATATTATAAAATTCATAATTTAGAATATATTTAAATAATATTTTTGACAAAAAAAAATTTACTATTTAGTATAAAGTAAATACAAAAGGTGAAAATTGTTTTTAATCATACTGCAACATATGATAATTACGTATTATAAGCTGATGCATATAAAAATTATATATTATTTTTAGGTAGAATGAATTGTTTATATATAGATTTATTATAAAATAGGTTAAAAGGTCAAACGATGTATATTTTGAGATAGGGAGTTGAGTATGTAATATCAAGATTCTTTCATACAGTATCAAATTTTTACTCTTATATATTAAGAAAGTTGTATTTCCTAGTTCGATATGGATTAATATTATGTATAATATGAAAAATTGACTAAAAATATATTTTCATATATATATATATATATATATATATATTAAGGTTATGTGATATATATATATATAGATTGAAAAAATAGCCTTTAGATAGAATAGACGATTTTGGCTCATATGAATGAATCATTACGATTTGTTGATATACCTATATAATTGGATATATATTCATATACCCATTAAATTTTATTAATTTATCATATACACATAAAAAAATTCAAATTTTTGGTTTATATACATCAAAATATAATGATCTTATTAAATTATCCAAAGTATGATTTTGGTTTAATGATTGTAGATTAAAGCTTCTAACCTATTTAGTTTTTGAGAAAATAAAATAAAAATTAGCATGTTAAGTAATTAAAATAATAGAAGTTGTGCCTTTTGTTTTAAATTAATAAAATTTATTAATTTCTACAAATTGAATTTTCTATCTATCTATCTATCAATATATATATATTGAACCCATAATCTTACTACCACATATCGCCTCCTTATGCAAAGATATATTTGATCATTTTTTTTCAATTCATTATATACTCCATTTTCTCACCAGTGATCCAATGCAAAACATTGTATACTCCATTTCGAGGCTCATTAGCAAAACTAGGATGCATTGTATTCAGCATCTTCCATGCATCTCCATCTGAAGGATGACTCATCATCCCCTCCTCCGGTACATGATTCGCATGCCAAGTCATATGGCCAGTTGTAGCCTCAGATGCATATAATCTCTGCAGACGTGGGGTTAGAGGCAAGTAAAACAGTTCTTTACACGGAGTGCTCTTATTCTCATTACTTGTGAACCTGGAATGCCCGCAAAATTTACAAGATTCTTTGCTGACATCATCCTTCCAATATAACATACAACCATTGGGACACATATCTATTCTCTCCATCGGCAAACCTAAATTACTAACCAACTTCTCTGCCTGGTAGTAATTGGTTGGAATCTTATGACCTGGAGGTAAAACCTCGTCATACAATTGGACGAAACCATTGAAGACGCTTTGAGGCACATTATATTCACACTTCAAACTCATAAGCCTTGCAGTAAAAGACAATTGTGTATGTGTAGAACATCCAGGCCACACCGGTTCCTCAGCTGCTTTAAGCACATCCCAAAAACGTTGGGACATCCTATCAATATCGGTTGGTCCTGCGTCTTCTTCCATGTCATTGACATTGCTAATTGTCTCAGAAGGTTCCGTTCCCAGATTTCCATGGTAGTCATCTCTACCTCCACAACTATTAGGTTCATTAAACCACGACGGGGTAACAAAATTAGGCCCAGCCAAATCAAATACCATTCTTTGTTCTGGATTCAATTCTCGTGGGTTACTCTCATAAAGTTCTTCCTCATTTGATGCACCAATCGACTCACCCTGTGCAGTCCATTGGTAATAATCACTCACAAACCCATGGTGATATAAGTCGTCCTTGACTTTACTTGCAACCTTAAATTTACAATTTCGACACCTCTTGCATGGACATTTTATCTTGTCTCCATCCATGTAATGTTCTTGAGAAGCAGCAAATTTCACAAACTCATCAACCCCTTCATAATATTCAGGTTTTATGCCATCAAAATTCGGCAAGTACATATCATACATCCAAGCACGATTATTCATTGTTTTCTGCACGCACATATATATTTATAAATTTAGTCTTTTCAATAAGTATGCAATTGAGTAATACTATAAAACCCTACCATGATCCATGAATTTTTATCATATAATTCAAACATTCGAATATTACATATACTTATGTCATCGAAACGAATAAATATATACAAATCTTAAGGTATATATACTTACATCGAATTATCCACAGGAAGATGTATGATTGATAGAAACGTCGTGATATTATGGAGGAAGATGAAGAAATTAAATTGGCTGATTTTCGTCCTAATTAGCTATAAATTGATTTTCGTCCTAATGACCTAATTAGAGACAGATTCAGGGACGACATCAGCGACGGATTCAGAGACGGGTTCAGTAACGAATTCGGGGGTGAATTCAGGGACGGATTTGGAGACGAATGCGGGGGCAGATTTGTGGGGACTATATCTGAGACGAATTCAGGGGCGAAGTCGGGGACGGATTTAGGGGACGGATTCGGAGACACGGTCAGAAACGGATTCAGAGACAGATTCGGAGACAGATTCAGGGACAAAATTGGAGATGAAATTGGGATTAACTTTTGTAACGCTTGTTTACTTTTTTAATGAATTTGCGTCGAACGCTCATTCATCCCTATATTCATCAGTAATTAGAAAGGAATTTAGGCGCACTTTTCTATTCGTCTCTATATAGAGACGAAATATAAATTGGTTTCTATATATGTTGCTATTTAGAGTCAAAGATAGACACGATATTTCACCATGTTCCCATTAGGAATGGATTTAGGAACCTATTATCGGATATTGCAATTAGTAACAAAATTACCGACGCTACGCTAATTTATTTCAAATTTGCGTCGATTATCACATTTTGTTCCAAAATTCATCCCTAATAGGGACATAATTAGCTACAAGTAAAATTCGTCTCTAATATCCGTCCCTATATCAAACTATTTTAGTAGTGACGGCGAGGCCGGGTCAAAACCAAATCATTAAAACATATATTCTGAAATTATATAACCAAATTAGTGGAGTTAGGCAGGTTCTTTGCAATCGCCCGGGGGATTCCCACGCCATAGAAACAAAGAGCAATCGTACCTAAAAACAAGTTGTGCGAGCGGGATCAGACCGAGACCCCAGCGCACTCTGTCCCGCAAGCAAGTATACACATACTCTATAATAAAGATGCTTTGATGCAATACGGAAATTAAATCACACTATCATGCTCCTAGGTTATGATATGTAGAAAGAACTGTAAAGGCGCCCAAAGAATGCCAAGTGGCATATCCCTCTCCTACCTCTGCACCCCTTCCCGTTAGTGTAGAGACTGGCCAGTTCGATGCTATATCATATCATATCTCATCATAGCATATCATATCTCATCATCATATCATATCTCATCATCATATCATATATCATCATCATATCATATATCATGCTCATGCCCGATGATGCTGGGCTATCTCATCATCATATCATATATCATGCTCATGCCCGATGGTGCGGGGCTATCTCATCATCACGCTCATATATCGACAATACTGACTCAGGGCACCCGATGAAGCTGGGCTACCCTATGACCCTAGCAAAGACTCTATGACTCATAGATAACGGTCGTTCTGTTTTCAAACATACAAAGTAACCGAATGCTCATTCACAAGTGCAATTCTAGCATGATACTACATGGCATGCTTTTAATACTTATGCAACACCTAGTATGTCATATAATCACAAGCAGGGATTCTCTTTCGAATCTGAGTAAGCCAATAAAGGAACTTACCTCAGCATTAATGTAGCACTTAGACAATTTAAGATCACCTAGTAATCACAATGAGTATATAAGTCTATATTCAATCACACAAGCACGAACATTCTACATAATTTCACACAATCGAAAGTCTCATCATCACATTTCATATCATCATCGTCATTCAACTCATCTCATATCTCATCGCAAAGTCTCTATATAACTCATCAAGTACCATCTCAACTCATCATCTCAACATCTTATCATGCTTTAACTTATTAGCATATCATATAATAACATATGGTAACACGTCATCGCCTCATATATATATATCATATTCATACTTTCATATTTAAGAACATATCATGTTTTTCAATCATATATCAACACTCCCTAATATCATTTTATGGACGTATATCAACATTTTATTTCATAATTCATATTCAACAAGTACGTCGACATCGTATCATAGCAATATTGGCATATCATAATTTATACTCATACTTAGCTTATATGTCACTTCATCATCATAAGTAACTAGCGTATAACCTTTCATAACACATCATCACAATATCATGCTATTAGTCATACATTCATGCTATTAGTCACACAATCATATCATCATGCTCATTAGTCATCGAATAAGTCGGATTACCAAGTTAGTTCCCAATCCATTTCAAAGTTCGAGTCAATTCGCTAGAAATTCCGATTCTTGAAAACATTTGTCAAATTCCTTTTTGTTTTAATTCGATAACATATTTTTAAGTCCCAATCTTTTATAAGGTCATAAAATAATATCTTTTAATTCTCAAAATAATATTTATATCTTTTAAGTCTCAAGATAACATTTATCTCTTTTAAATCTCAAAAGAACATTTATATCTTTTAAATCTCAATTAATATAATATAATAATTCAAATACCATTTTCTTTAAAATACTTTCAAAATAATATTTCAAAAACCTTAAAGTAATTCACCATTTTGTTTAATTAACCAAAACAGCCCATATTTTATAACTTGCTAAAACCGACCCCCCTTTTTATGTTATCAAAAAACCAGCCCTTCATTAATTTACCAAAACCACCCTTATTTTATGATTCTAGAAATCAGCCCCCTTATTTTATAAAAACCCCAACCGAAACGCATTAAAAAAAATAGGCCCAAATCAAATGCTTTTGTTTTCTGAAATTAAAAGGTCCAACAATCTCATTTGTTTCTAAATTAGTTAAACCCAGCCCAAAAAGAGAATAGGCCCAACTCTATCTCACTCTCTCCTTCAATCCGAAGCCAAATCAGATTAAAAAAAAGGGGGGGCCCAGGTGAGTTGGTCGATTATGTGGCACGGGCCCACAACCAAAAGAGATGGGGGAGGAATGAACACTGTTCATCTCCATCTCCATTCCTGCGCTCGAAATCAGGGAAGAAGGAGTGAGTGGGGATGTTCGCCGATAACCCGGGCTCCGTCCAGACTCCGACCACACCTAGGCACACACACAGGACAGTCAAGAAACGGAAAAAGGAGGAAGGAAGAAGGCTCACCGAGAGGGCTTTGAAGCTTCGTCGGAGACGCTTCGGCTTCGTTGGAGGTGTGGCTGCGTTCACCTCGGCCTAAGCTTTTGGACGGAAAATAGGGGGTTAGGGACTCGAGCGGCTCGGCTTCGACAGTCTGAGCTGCTCCACTCCGTGCTGCATCCGGCCTCGCGAGAAGGAGGTTCTTGGACTCCGAACGAGAGGAGGTGGTCGTGTGGTGGGTGGAGCGGCCGGCGGCAAGGCCTGGAAGGTGGGGAGGAGTAGCGGTGTGGTTGTGAACAAATATAAAGCGGGGAGGATTTTTGTGGGTGAAATTAGAGAAATGAAAGAGTGAAGGAGAGTTGGGGAGGTAGGTGTGCTTGGGGGGAATTAGTTTAGGTTTGAAATTGAACCAAGGGCTGAGAGGTAGAGAGGCATGGGGTTTGAAGACCAAAAGAGGAAGGGGGGGGGGGGATATGCTACATCTGAATCAGTCAGGCAAAAAGGAGGGAGAGTGTGCAGTGGCGTGGGTAGTGGCAAGGGTTTGTTTGGCTTCTTGCCACAATTGGGGAAGCAATGGTGAGTGAGGGTTAGATGGGAGGAGATGTTGTTTAACCAAAATAAGTTGGCTGATTGACCAAGGCAAGGGAAAGCATGCTTTTACAGATTTGGATGAGAGGGAGGGGTAGAAGACAAAGACACATGGTCCCCAAAAGGACCCAATTTTGAAATACCCGGAATACCAATCCCAAGACCTGCTCTCTCGATATCGTTCATATCCCGACTCTCTCGGTCAATTCGATTTTTAAAACCGAAGGAATATCGTTACCCGAAGAAATTTTTTTCGGATTCCGAGAAAAAGGCGGAATCGATCTTAGATGGTTCAAGATTGGGCCGGAATTCATTTTATGAATCTCGAGTTCACTTTATTATATTAAAGACGTGTTTATTATTTTATTATTATTTTATTTTTGGCAAAATCCGATTAAATCCGTTCTAAATTTACTTTTAATTTCCTTTTTTCGAAAATCAAGATTTTAAAATCCGGGTCTTTACATGTCGGGTGTCCTACGTACCCGTTTGGAACGGGATCAAATCACCCGTAGTTCTTTAAGGACAAATTCGATTTGATTTAAGATGGGCGACTTAATCCAACATACATCGAATTTTAATATCGGACATCCTACGTAACTCATAAAAGAGCATCAAGTCTTTATATAGTTCTTTTTACAAATAATTTGATTTTCTTCGGTTTGACAATTGAGTCTGACAAGCTTTAGCTTTATGTCAGGTGGCCTACGTATCTGACAACTCGGAATCAAATCGAACGTAGTTCCTTTTAAGAACTGTTTGAATATGGAGAAATTTGATTTGAGACCTTTGACTCCGTGTTTTGCTTAAAATTCAATGTTGAAATCGACCCACTGGAATAAGCTGGTAATAAAATTTTTAAGAGTTTAACTTTATGATTTTATCAAACCCAACCCCGCATCTGTACCATTTGTACCGAAAATTTCTTTAAAACATCAATTGCCACTTTTAAAATCTTCTAGTGGGTTTGTTTTATAATTATTATACATATATGATATGCATGTATAATATGCATGGATTTTTGTTTGCTGCTGCCTCAACATCTGAGCAACCCCACGAGCCTAAGCCCATTGCCAGATCGAACTCCCATCTTTGGTTTTTTTTTTTTTAGAGTTTGACCATAATCCAGCCCAATTTCACTTTATTTGAGCCATTTTTATAACCCAATCTGATTTTTGTCTCTTTTTTATTAACCCCTCCTCAATCGACCCAATTCAACCGGTCGGGATCCACTGGTCCAAATTTACTGTCTCCACACTGTCTCTTCTTCCCAATTGGTCCACCTGTCATCTCCTTTTTATTTTTCATTTTATTTTTACAGTAAATCAGAAGAGCATAATTTTACAGGGTGTTAGCCCATTGCACCTTCTCGCCCACTTTCCCGCTCCAGTCTTCAACCCTTCTGGTTCCAGTTCCAATCTCCCCAAACCTCCATGTCCATCAAAAATTTGAACTTTCAACCCACATTAAATGCAACCATGGACGACGGTGATTTCCAACAACAGTCGACAATCAACATTGAAAACTTAGATTCGGTGAAAATATGTTTTTTATGGATGATTTAAGTCTCTTTTGAATATTGTTTCTGTTTAAACCAAATCCCTATTAGTAATTGTGCTACTAAAGGCTTGTCTCTGTGAGAATTATGTACTTATAAAACTAACCTACTACGACTAGAATGAAATCTAATACGGCTTGTCTCGGAAACAAAACTAGTCGTATTGCACAATTACTAATCGGGGGAAATATTGTCACTGTGAATAAAATCATTGAAATAGTTCTTTATACAATTCATTAGTAGGAGTAATCAATTGTTGTTTTTAATATATATAAATTTCAAGGTTATGGATGGATTTGATGCTGCTAGTCAAAAAACACAATCCCGACGTCGATTGAAATTTGAGCAAGATGATGAGCTTACCATTGATGAAAAGAGCAAGGATGAGATGGATACTAAGATATCTAAAGCATTGGTGCCAAGGGTCATAATGGAGTTTTAAACAGAAGAAGCAACCTATGAATTTTACAACACTTATGCTTTAGAGTTTGGTTTTTCTGTTCGGAAAAGCAAGTCACATAGCTACAAAGGGAAGGTGATTGACAGGATTTTTGTGTGTTCGTGTGAAGGAAAACGTGGTCTGGATAAGCAAGATGCTTTCTATAAATCACATCGACCGGAGACAAGATGTGGATGCTTGGCTATGCTAAAAATATGTTGTCATAAAACCGATAGGTATATTGTTGTCAAGTTCATTGCGGAGCATAATCACAACTTGGCAAGTCTAAGTAAAGCTCATTTATTCAGATCACATCGAAGGATATCGATTTCTCAAGCATCTGAAGTAGATATGGCTGAAGTTTCGGGGATTGCTCCAAAAAATGCATTTGAGTTCATGGCTAACCAAGCTGGAGGTCGCGAAAATCTTGGACTTGCTCATGTGGATTACAAGAATTACTTTCGAACTAAGCGTTGCATATGCAATCAGGAGATACAGGTGGTGTTTTAGAGTACTTACAAATGATGCAAATAGATGATACTAGCTTCTTTTATGCTATTCAAGTGGATGAAGATGATTTGATTACTAATATATTTTGGGCTGATGCAAAAATGATGGCTGATTATGATGATTTTGGTGACGTAGTTTGCTTTGATACTACATATCGAAAGCATAAAGATAGTCTCCCGATTGCCTTGTTTGTTGGTGTGAATCATCACAAGCAAAGTGTTATTTTTGGCTGCGCATTATTATATAATGAAACAACTTGTTCATTTATATGATTTTTTGACACATTTAAGAGGGCTATGGGGGGGGGGGGGGAATTACTGAAGACAATCTTTACTGATCAAGATGCTGCAATGTCAAGTGCACTTGCTTCTCAATGGCCAGAGAGCTACCATCGACTTTGCTTATGGCATATGTTTCATAATGCAGCCATTCATTTGAGTCATGTGTTTACTGTCTTAAAAGAGTTTGTAGCAGATTTTAGTTCTTGTATTTATGATCATGACCATGAAGAAGGTTTTTTGAATGCTTGAAGTGAGATGCTTCGTAAGTATGACTTGCAGAACAATGCTTGGCTAAAAAGGATGTTTAGCATCAAAAAAAATGGGCATTAGTATATGGGAGAGATACTTTTTGCGCAGACATGATCACTACCCAACAGAGTGAGAGCATGAACAAGCTCATCAAAAGCTATGTAAGTTACAAGCATGATATGAGGAGATTTTTTGAGAACTTTCAACGATTACTGTATAATCGTCGATATGATGAAATGGTTGCAGATTTCAAGGCTAGCCAAAGTAAGGAGGTAGTGTCTTTCCCGGTTGAAATTTTGAAGCATGTTACGACTGTGTATACACCAAAAGTCTTGAAATTGTTCCAGGCAGAATTGTGTAAATCTTATGACCACCACATTGAACTTTGTGGTGAGGTAGATGGATTTGTGAAATATTTTGTCACACCCCATAGGAAGCACTACAAGCATGTTGTGTCTTATGATCCAGCACATGAAGAAGTCTTCTGCAGCTGTAGAAAATTTGAGTTTGCTGGTATATTATACAGTCATATATTGAAGATGTTCTTCGTCAAAGGAATTGAAAAAGTGTCTGAAAAGTACATTTTGAAGAGATGGACTAAAGATGCCAACAAACGAAGTAGTAGAGTTAATGGAGAGAGCTCAACCGAAGATCCTAAAGTGGTGATGGGAAGGCGTTACAGAAACTTGTGTCGTTTATCTATTCGGCTGGCCACAAAAGCAGCAGAGTTTGAAGATGTTTATGCCATTGTGCAAGAGGGCCTAACAAATTTACTAATAGAAGCTGATTTGAAATTAGCAGAAAAGGTTTCCCAGTCCCTCTCTGGGAGTGTTCAGCGGGTAGAAAGTGATCCTACTCATAATGATATGATGCAACAAGTGAAGGGAGTAAAGTTGAAGCCAAAACCTAGAAATAGGTCCAGTAAAAGGATCATAAGCTCTCTTGAAAAGAAGAGGAAATATCAAAGAGGGAAAAAGAAACCATTGCCTCCTGATGATGGACAAAGTTCTATGGATTATCATACTAAGCAAGACACCATGCATGGTCACCCTACAAATTTGGTACAGGTAAATTTTAAACACCATATTTTCCTGCAGTGCTAAGAAAATCCATTACCTATATATATTATAGAATGTGAAATAATTTAATTAGTTTTTTGTAAGTGTATTCATCTCAGCTAGATACTTCTGCTCTAGAGCAAGTTCAATTCCATTTTGCTTCCCTTGTTGACAATTTGAATACCCCCTCTCAGCAGCTGGCCTTGCTTCCTCTGTTGCCACATCCACAGGTATTGAAGTTTTATAATCTTTCTATTATTATATGGTTTTCAATTTTAAATGTATTTCTTACATTAATCTCTTGTTGATTCTAGTGTAATCACATATATGCTTATGCTAAACTCCTTCAAAGTAAGGACAAATGAGAGTTCAAGTGGTGAGATGTTGGTCTTGAAGACACTTGCTAGTTGCTGCTGTATTTTGTGGTACTTTATTATGCTACTGCTACAACTTTGTGATTTTGCGAGTTGCTGATATGGTGACCTGCTGATTTTGTGAATTCAACTACATCTGATTTTGTGAATGGGAGAATTCAACTGCAACTGATTTTGTAAATTGATGAATTCAATTAAAGTTGATTGTCTAAAGCCACCTCCTTTGGATTAGCAAGTTATCTACTGAATTTGATTTTGGCCTTACTGTTGCATTTTACTTATGCATTGACTTATGGATTTCCATTTACTATTTTACATTATTTGATGTAAGCCCATGTAGGATTCGAACCCACATCTTTGTGCTTTAGCATGATGCTCTACCAATTGAGCTAATAGGCTAGAAGTGTAAGGAAAAATAGCTAAAATGATTCTTGACAAAATTTACCTCTTAGTTCATAGTTTTCACAGTTTGATAAATATCAACTGAGAGGGAAACTAAATACAAGATTGATCAAAGATCAACACATACAAATTTCACAGTATCTCATGTCCTTTACTCGAATACCAATCTCTTTTATTTATCATTAGTGAAACCGATCTAACTAAAATCATCCAATTCACAAACCATAAATAAATTTCACAGTTTAACAAATCTCAGCAAAGGAAGGATTCAAAACAGTATAAAAACAATCAGAAAAGAAATTTGATCCAACGACAATAAAAATTTGCATTACATGTTTGAAAGACAACTAAAAGAAAGCAAGATGGAACATGAATCATACCTCAACACCATCATTTTCAGTGTCTGCAAAGTCCTCCTCTTCTAATTCTAACTCAGCAAGAAACCCCTGCTAAATGCAAACATGATAATATTAAGGTCGCCAATTTAGTCTTCACACCTCAACGCATAAGAATTAGCAATACGTCGGCAATAAATAAACTCAATTTAATCTCAAAAATTAAGGTAAATTTAGTACTTGAGTGGCTTGACCCAACTTGCATTACATCAACTCTTCTCCCATTGGAAAAAAACTGTGATAGAAACCCATACATATGACTTCTTAGAAATTTTCATTTGATCGAATTTGCCTAGTTTCATAAAACTGAATTTGTACAAAATATATTAAGCTAAGCTCCTGAATTACAATTCCTTGATCGTATAAAGTTCAATATGAAATTCTAATAAAAATTCCCTTCTTCAGAAAAACTAAAGTTCTTGCAAACAACCTGCAGCTAATGAAACCGGGCAACAAAAACAACAAAAAGAAATCCAATCGAAATGGGATGAAATACCTAAAAGCAAGAGGCGTCCACAAGAGCAAAAAGTGAAATGGAAAGCCAAGCAAGCTTATCAAAATAAGGAATGAATCTTTTAAAAAAACATGTGGCAATAGATACAAGGCTTCAATTTGAGAAAACCATGTGAATTTGATCATATAGTAGGTAGCCCTCTTATCAATTTTGAGAAAACCCCAAATCTTAAATAAATACCCAAATCCTAAATAAAACCCTAGAAATATGAGGTACCTTCTTTGGATTATTATAAAATATAAAGTGAAATAAAACTTAAATAGAAAGACCAACCTTTGTTTTTGTTGACCAAACTTTTGCTATTGGTCACCATCTTCAATGGAGGTTGGAGCTCTAGAAAGTTGCTGGTATTGGATGGGGAATAGCGGAAGAATTGAGGGGAAAGGACTCAAAGGAGGCGGAGCGGAAGAAAGAATCGGGAAAGAATTTTAAAGCTTATAAAAAAAGAAGAGAATTTTAAAAGTTAAATAAATGGAAGAAAAAGGGGAAAAAAAAGTGTCAGGTGGCCCAATAAAAAAAGGGAACAGTATGGAGACAGTAAACTTGGTATAGTGGATTTCCACCGCGCGGAGAAGAATTGCAATTCTCTTCTAAGATATACGTAGGCAACCCATCTCGGTTGAGGAGTTCATAATTGCAATCCTCCGTGTGCAATTCCACTGCGTGGAGAAGAAGAAGAGGAGTAACTGAGGTATGACTTTCTTCAGACAAAAAGTCATATCTCGGTTTGCAAGGGCGTAGATTGTCCCACAGTGTGAAGAAGAGGAGTAATCTAGGAGTAGATTGTCCCACTGGGCGTGCCAAAAATATGTTGAACAAAAATGCGCGAATAATTGTAGAACATATTTTATTTAATTTTAGAATTTGAGTTTGACCCCTTTTGGTTATCCTCTTGATTCAAAGTCATATTGACACCAAGACTTGAGTGGTTTTGGTGATTTGGGCTGCACCCGAATTTTAACGGGTTGCCTACGTATCTCTTAGAAGAGAATCAAGCCTTACGTAGTTCAGAGTGTATTGAACTGATTTAGTTTTTGGGTTTGGTGATTGAACCCGACGAGCTTGAGCTTTATGTCGGGTGTCCTACGTACCCGTTTGGAACGGGATCAAATCACCCGTAGTTCTCTTAAGGACAAATTCAATTTGATTCAAGATGGGCGACTGAATCCAACATACATCGAATTTTAATATCAGACTTCCTACGTAACTCATAAAAGAGCATCAAGTCTTTACGTAGTTATTTTTAGAACTAATTTGATTTTCTTCGGTTTGACAATTGATCTGACGAGCTTTAGCTTTATGTGAGGTGGCCTACGATCCGACAACTCGGAATCAAATCGAACATAATTCCTTTTAAGAACCGTTTGAATTTGGAGAAATTTGATTTGAGACCTTTGACTCCGTGTTTTGCATAGAAGTCAATGTTAAAATCGACCCACTGGAATAAGCTGACAATGAAATTTTTACGAGTTTAACTTTATAATTTTATTAAACCCAACTCGCCATTGTACCATTTGTACCGAAAATTTCATTAAAACATCAATTGCCAATTTCAAAATCTTCCAGTGGGTTTGTTTTATAATTATTATGCATGGATTTTTGTTTGTTGTTGCCTAACATCTGAGCAACCCCACGAGCCGCCCATCGCCAGATCGAACTCCCCTATTTGGTTATTTTTTTTAGGGTTTGACCATAATCCAGCCCAATTTCACTTTATTTGAGCCCATTTTTATAACCCAATCTCATTCCTGTCTTTTTTTTATTAACTCCTCCTCAATCTACCCAATTCAACGGGGTTTTATTTAGGGTAAACTGCAGAAAACCACCCCTAAAATAGGGTATAATGCTCAAAACCACCCTTTAAATGCTTAATTGCAGAAAACCACCCTTTATAGTAGTCCTGTTAGCAAATAACCACCCATATTGAATTTCCGTTTAAAGCTCCGTTAAAGGTAGCCACCTACCTCTCTTGTTCAACAGCAACAACAAAAATCAATGGAGAGATGTTCACTTCATATAAAAAAAACCTCACTTCTCTCTTGTTCAACAACTGCAACAAAAAAACAAAAGGGAGTGTTTAATTGTTCATATAAAAACCCACATCTAGTTATTCCAGTATCATCTAGATCCAACCACTATTGTGCCACATTATGTCCTCCTCTCTCTCTTTCTCCAAAAACCATAAATTACATGTTCACTCCGTTGAACCTCCGATAAGAATTTCAAATCTCCAACAATGGCTTTTTCTCATTTCATTCTCATTCTATCAACGGAATCATCCACTACAAGTCTACAACCCCTTATACATGAATGTCTCTCTCGATATATTCACAGTTACAAACAACTAGATCTGAAAAAATACAAATAGATCTTTCAATTGAAAACCTAGATCTCAAGTATAGAGTCATGGATGAAGGAGGAGAAGACCGATTAACATTGAGGGATGGTTGATGGCTTCGGTTGGGGTCACTTGAATCGAAGGGGTGGCGATTTTGGTTCAGATTTGTGTTCCTCACTCCATAGTAGTTGTGATGGGAAATCGATTTGGCAAGGAATGTGACTAGCAGGGAGAGAATCAATTTGAAGATAGAACATGAACAAGGAGGGAGGGCGAGTGATTTACACCTAGGGAGAGAGATGGGCTATTATTTTCCTTTTCCTAAATCAAATTATAATAAAAATATAAAGGGTAAAATGGTAATTGCATAATTTAACTGATTTTTTTGACAGAAACTCAAAACGGGTGATTATTTGCTAACGGAACTACTATAAGGGGTGGTTTTATGCAATTAAGCATTTAACGGGTGGTTTTGAGCATTATGTCCTATTTTAAGGGTGGTTTTCTGCAGTTTACCCTTTTATTTATTTTTTGTTCTTGTTAACCGTCTCTCTCCTTTCATTTCTTCATTCTCTTGACGACGGTGATCTTCGATCTCAGGCAACAAAAAATGAGGAGGACGGAGCACGGGCGGTTCAAAGGCGCGGACGGAGCAAGGGCGGCTAGGAACCGAGGAGACTCCGTGCTCAGGTGCGCTCTAGGGCTTTCTTTCTTTTTTTTTTTTCCTTTTGAAATGCAAATTTCAGCCCTAAATTTCATGTTGAATCCAATTTTAAGGTGATTCATGGTCCAAATCTCATATTCCCAGTCGAACCCCTTTCAATTGAGCGCCCAATTTCTACGCTCTAACTTATTTCGTTTTCAAACTGCGATTTTAGGGTTTTAATTTATGTAATTTAGGGGCTTTTTGGATTTGGGTGAAAGCGAAAGAGAGGGCAAGGAAGCGACGCGAAGACTGTAACCGGAGGTGTGGAACGTGACCAGTGGATCCGGGACTGCAATTTGAGCCCGATCGACTTCAACCCAAGGTACCTAGATTGAGGTACACTCATTCTTCTGTTTCTTTCTAATGCAAATATCAACTCCAAATCTTCTGTGTGGTTGTTTGATCTTAATGGAAGCCTGTTTCTTTGCACTGTATTGGAATCTCAGGTTGTGGTATACATCTGCAGATTTTGATTTAGGGATTTTAATTTAGGGCTAGTTGCAATTTGATAGCAACAGTGCTTTGTCTGAGAATCTGAGAGAAAGAATGTCTTGCTTAATTTGTGCTTTTTTCCTCACAAACTTAGTTTTCCTGGACTGATTTACTTTGTCCAAACAACTTGTTCTCCTTCTCCAGAGAATTTGTTCTCTTTTTATTTGATTTTAATTTCATCCTTCGCAAGACTGGCTGCAATCAATTTTGTTTCTTTTACATTGTTTGAACTGTATTTGTTTCCTTTTTGTTTAGCCTCCTTTTGACGCCTTTGATTTTTGATTTGGGTGAGAAGCCATGTGTTCTCACAACTGATTTGCTTAGTGTAGGATACCAACTGGTTTGATTTATTTGCGATAGAAACCGATTTGAGTTTGGGGTATTTGTGCAATTAGATCGCTTTGATTTAGAAAAAAATCTGTCCGGATGCAGTGAAATCACTCCCTTTTGTTCGTTTGAAACTTGCTTGGGATTTTGTGTGCTTGAATTTGTTGGCATGTTTTAGAAAATTTGAGCAGCACTTCTCCCTCTTTTAGGGCTATCGGATGATTCCGAAACCAGACCACAAGCGAAAGCTCGCAAGGTTTGCAAGGGCAGGGTTTTGAGAATCGATTTCGGAAGCACTTCCACTCAATGTAGAGTAGTTTGATGATTTCAAAACCCAAACCATAAGCGAAAGCTTGTAAGGTTTGCAAGGGCCTAAGCCACAAGCGAAAGCTTGCAAGGTTTGCTAGGGCGGAGTTTCGAGAACCAAAAGAGCCTAGATGAAAGCTCCTACCTTGCTTTGTGCTTTCTGAATTTGTGTGCTCTCTCTTCTTCTTCTTTTTTCCTGAATGCTCAGCCGTATGTTTCAGCCTTTTGTTTTTTTCCCCTGTGATTCTCCCTCTTTTTTTCTTTTCTGAATGCTCAGCCATATGTTTCAGCCTTGTGTCTGTTTTCAACTGCCCTAGGTCATCTTTTATAGGAGTGCGGATCCACTATCTCAAATCCACCTCTGTCTCCCTATCCCTCCTCACAAAATCCCACCCTTTACTTTTTTAATTTTTTTGTACAAATTTTAATCATTTTTCTTTTCTTTTTTGTTATCTTGGGGTGAGGGGAGGGGAATACAGGGGACAACAAATCCCATTCGCTTTTATAGGGGAAAAGAAAGAAAGTGAAATATACATGTTTCCTTTTTGATGTATAGACGTAGAGTTGATATCTTTTCTTTCTCTTTATTTTGGAAAGCAATACACAGTTGCATTCTTGCTTTCCTATAGAATTTTAGCTCCTCTTTTAGCCGATCTTCTTGTCTTTTTTAGCTATATTTATAGCCTTTTTTTTAGATGCTGATTATCTTCATTTATTTCTTAGTTTTCCAACAACTATTCAGCTAACTTTTTTTTATTAGGAAATAATTCGAGGCCAGGTAAACCTGAACCTCGATGGCCGACAAGTTGGCAGACGGAAACCGTCAAAAAGAGACAAAATACAACGAAGATGCAAGAAACAAGCACAAGAGCTCTACAAAGAGAAACAAGCCCCACTAAACCGGACGAGATGCGGACGTAGACGAACGAACGAAGCCAAGCGCTACCAACAGCAACACCGCAGGCCACCGGTACAACAAGTAACACTTGTGGGCAGCGAAGACGAACCTCCAAGGAAGCAGCATTCCGGGAAAAGGAGATGCCTCGATATACACTGCCACGACCCCAGCCTGACCTGACTCTAAACAGCCAGAACCTCATCAACCGAAGAAGAAAAGCCAACCCCTCCCCCCAAACCGCAGAGCAGCACCGCCTGAATCGAAAACGCACCAAAAACCCAAACCGGGAGTAAACTAACCCAAACGGGGATTATTTATATATATAAACATATATAATATATAAATATATATATATTTATATTTATAAGAAACCGACAAAGTTTCCCATTTTTTCTCTTTTTTTTTATTAAGTTCGGGCAACTTTGGGCCCAAGCTAAACCTTGGGCCCAAAGAACACCAAACGGGCTCGAACTATGGGCCTCCCATGGGCCCAAAGAAACCAAGGGCAAGGAGACAGGAGAACACCACAGAACAAATTTTTGGCCATGGCGGCAGCGCAAGCAGAAGCTATGTAGGCCGCGACAAGGGTCATCGGAGGCCGGAAAAGCCGGGCTGACTAGGGAAGGTGAGTGAGAGAGGTGGAAGAAACCTAGAAGAGCAGGCGGCGCACCGGGGAGAGGCCACCGGAACACCAACCAGCAGCCAACGGGGAAGAGGGCGAACTCTAGAACTGACTAACGAAGGCGAAAAAGCTCGAAATGGATGGGAACGGAGGAGGAAAAGGGATCCTCGACCATAGATCTGCAAAAGCCCCAAGGTAATTGAGCAAATTGTTTAGTTAATAGTGAGTTGCGAAGAACAACTCAACAAGGAGGAGTAGATTCGAGTTGACAAACGACGAGATGGTAGATCGGGAAGACAAATTGAACCCAAACTAGGGCGATTTGAAACCCCAACCAGAGATTGAGATCCCGGAGGGGCGTTGTGGTGGAGGCGAGGGGAATTAGACTCAGGTGATCGACGGTCGGAGCCGAGGTAAGCGACGGCCAGAGCCGAGGTAGCGGCGGTCGAAACCGGTGTTTATCAAGCCGGTGAAGTAGGCTCTCGGAGGAGATGTGTTGTCTCCCGGAGGAGGGTTGGGCTCCCGAAAGCGTTTGTGAGATTCTTACCATAGCCACCATGGATGACGGAGGTGGAGGGAGGCAACTAGGCAAGCCCCCGAAAGGTTTTCCGAGAGAGAGCGTTTCCTCTCTTGATAATTTGCCGGTAACTATTCAGCTAACTTTATAGCCTTTTGGGAGCTGATGTCATTAGCTTTTTATTTTATTTTTAGTTATTTTTTTCGTTTATTTTTTTTCTTTCTTTTGATTCTGACTTTCGTAAAATCCTAGGCTTCCAGCAGCCATATATTTTGAATTTGGGCTGGTCCTTTATTTTGGGATTATATTGGGCCAAGATTCTAGTTTAAAAGCTCAATCGTCTTTGTGTTGATTTTTCCTTGTAACCCACTAATTCAATCTTGTTTCTTTTGCAGATTGAATAAACAGCTAAGCTAAGTTGGATTTCGAGAAGCTTGTAGTACGTTAAAATGACATATTTGATATGTAACACATTTAACGTACTCTTTACATGTAATTATCGTTAACCAACTAATACTCGTGTTTAATCTATAATGTATCACATGAAAGTTTTCACGAGAATAATTTCATGAGCTCATACGATAATTTTTTAATTAAATACGAAATTTTACTCCCAAACAGATACCCCGAACTTTGAATTTGTGAAAAGCTCGACGAACATATTCAAAGTCCGTCCTTGATCTTTCAACCTCACTTGTTTTGTCATTTGGGAAGGAATAATATATAGCTTACATATAGGGCACTTTATTCTGAATAGGTGTAATCTTCACACGACGACCAACGTAAATTCGATCATCATTGACCAACCTTGAGAAGTACACATATCTCCCCATTGAAAAGGGCGGAAATTGGTGTGGTTTTTATTTTTGGGGTTGCATCCAGCATTCTTGATTAGCTAGATTGCCTACGTACCCTCTTTATGAGGGATCAAGCTATTCGTAGTTCATTCGGACACCTTTTTCTTCATATGTATTATAGGGTGCTTTAGCCTCGGACTAACTTCAAGTCCATACCTCTTCTTTCATTTAACTGGGATCGTTTTTTTTTACCGCATCACTCAAATCATTTGGGCCCACCTTCGGAAGGGTTTTCCAAACACTTCCGACTATCATTTGCGAACCCAGTTTTTTTTTTTGCAACTGAATTTGACATATTTTAGCTGTCAAACGACCTATGTACTCCTTGTTGGAGATCAAGTCATGACGTAGTTCTGGGCACGTTGACTCTTGAGGTCTCACGTGAAATATTTCTTCACAAATTATCCATTCACGCAGGAGTATACCACTTCGCCTTCGGCATTAGAGAGCTCATATGCCCCTTTAGGGAAAACTTTGGTCACCACATATGGACCTTCCCATTTCGATTCAAATTTTCCCTGTGATTTCCGGTTGATCATGATTGTCCGTCTAATGGTAAGGACCAAATCACCAATAGCGAATGAACGAAATTTAACCCGTTTATTGAATGCCCCAACCACTTGGGCTTGGTAGATTTCAAGTTTATGTTGTGTCGCTAGCCTATGCTCATCTAATGCCTTGAGCTCGGCCCAGCGAATCTTGACATTCTCTTTCGGGTCGGTGAGCTGAACTGCAACTCTGAGAGATGGCAATTGAATTTCTAAGGGTAGAACAGTTTCAGACCCAAAGACTAAATTGTAAGGCGTATGATGTTTGTGTTGTCGTCCGATAGGCCCATAACGCCTCTGGTAGCCGTTCATGCCAATCTCTTTTGGATTTTAACACCATCTTTTTTAGGATCTTGCATAGAACTTTGTTAAATGCCTCAACTTGACCATTTGATGAGGGGTTATAGCTCGATGAGAAGCTATGCTTAAACCCAAACTTCTCGCTCAACTTCACCAACATCTGATTTTTGAAGTAGAGAGCGTTGTTTGAGATGTTTTTTTTGAAGGAACTCAATATCGATAGATCAAGTGAGTCCTTATGAAATTAGCGACTTCTTTAGCTCACACTTCTTTCAATGGTATGGCCTCTGCCCATTTTGAGAATGTACTGGTGCCCTCGAGAGGATGCTGCCAGAATGTATTGGTGCCCTCAAGAGGATAATGGCTTTATGCTCCCCACAACATCGAGACCCCACGCATGAAATGGCCATGACAAGGTGGTTGGGTGTAACATTTGGGGAGGCTAGTGTATGAAGTCGCTGTGGATTTGACATTTGTGACAAGCCTTGGAGAAATCCATAGCATCTTTCACCATTGTTGTCCAATAATAGCCTAATCATTTGATTTGATTGGCTAACATTCCATCGAATGTCCTTCGATACAAAGTGTCATTCTTAAGTAGAAACCTTGACACTCGTCTTTTAACATTCACTCTCTTTTTACCATCGTCGGGAAGGACTCCATGACGAAGATACTCAATGAGCGGTTATCGCCAATCTACTTCTTCCTCAATTTTGTATACGGAAACGACATCCACCTCTTCAGTAGGCTCCGATCGCTCCAAAGCTGGCATAAGCAAATGTCATTCTCCAACTGTAACTTGGATTTCTCTTTCTCCGGGTAATGTCAATGACTCGGCCAACTTAGTCAATGTGTCTGCTTGGTCATTTTCGGACCTTGATATATGCACAACATCTATTTGACGGAATTGATGCATAAGTGATGTACATATTTGTACCTCTTTTTATTGCATCTTTTGACTTCTTATTTCATTCGATTTCCAAAGAAAAGGTTCAAAATGATATAAACTTGTGTAAGATTGAGCTAACGTGCAAGAAATAGAGTCTGCACAAGTTTTGATCTAATTATGTAGGAATTCGAGCGAAATCAGAGTCAAAACGGAGAAACCAAGGAAAGCTGAATAGAGGTCGAAATCGACCCACATGGTCGATGTCAACTACAGAACATCGACACAGAACTGAGTGTCGAGACAGACCGTTACACCAGCAGAAGGATAGCACTCGATATCGATCTCCTATCATCGATATCGACCATAACCCAGGAATCGAGTGAAGCTGAGCTCGTCGAGCAGAAACAGAGATGTCGAAATCGACCTTCCTGGTCGATATCGACCATACTTCAATGCGGGTTGGACACGCTTTTCGAGACGCGGATTGTCCATTCTATCTTCAAAGCCACGGAATATCTTGTAATAATTAGATAGACTACAATTGAGATTTACTTACTTATTACCTTAGAGATTTATCAAGTTGTTTAGAGTTTTATCAAAATAAAAGATCTATCCTACTAGTTTGGATAGACTTTATAGTTTAGATAGAAGTTACAATCCTTAGCTAGCAAGGGTTAGTAGCCTATAAATAAAGCCCTAGGGGGCTGGCATTCAATCATCCAATTTTAGAATCCAATTTTAGAATCCAATTACACACATACAATAGAGTTAGGAAGAAGCTTTAGGGTTTGGCGTTTGCGAGAGCCGACGTTGAGTTGTAAAGTTTCAAAGTTTTTAATGCAAATTTCTTTCCAATCAATGATGAGTTCCATGATAAGGTGCGAGTAGTCTCCCAAAGCTTCTAGGGTCGGGGTGAGCCCGACGTTAGCCATGCGTGCCAGAGGTAAGTGTTAGATGTTGATATCGTTGTGTCTATATCATCTCCTACGATTCTATGTTTAGTCCTAATCGAAAGAAAAGGGATTCATGTTAACAACTTGAGTTATAAACATAAAATTGGTAGAGACAATTAGGTTTATTTGTAAGAGTAATCCTAAGAGTTGGTGTACAGCGAAAGCTTGTCCCTCGGGTGAAATAGCGCAATTGTCCGTCTTATTTGCCTTATCGCATGCATTGGTTAACGTTGTAGTAAACCCTAATCCTAGGAGTTGCTTTTTATATAAGTTTATTCATCCAAACCACTGTCTTTATTCTGTTCATCGCTCCTCATTCATTCTTGAGTCTTCGGTCTTTCTTTGCCGACAAAAAGCTAACAACTTCGAAGGAGAAGACATCGATATCGACCCCTAGACGTCGATATCGACCACTTGCCTCGTCGACAGTCTTTTGTGTCGACGACGATCATCCCTGCACGAGTTGCTGAGATCGATATCGACCCACAACCTCGATATCGACTACCCCTGTGTTGACTGGTAGTCTTCCGAGCCAGTCGATTTCGCTGACTAATATCGATATCGACCTTCCCTAGTCAATATCGACTACTTCTTTTTGTCTCTGCAGGTCTTCTGTTGCAGAAAGAGTCGACAGCCAAGGTCGACATCGAGCACCAAGGTCGAGATCGAGGCTTCTGGTCGACTAAAGACGTGAGCTTTCCGACGCTACTAGGATCCCGCTGACACGCCTCCTCGTGGATCAATCCTGACTACCCTTCCACTACAATGGGAGGAAGTCTTGTAATTATTTGCATAGGCTAGGAGTCGGTTTGCATCTATTTCATATATTTGTATTTAAGAACTCGACTTCCCTCCTGTTTAACAATAAGATGTTTGACTCTTTGATGTAAAAGAAGCAAATTTGCATTTTTGACTTCATATTAGCCAGACACTTTTAACGGGTCAGCATTCATCTCAAGAGCTATTTCTAGGCCAATGACGAGTGCCTCATATTCCGTCATATTGTTTGTGCAGATCTCTAAAAGAGAAAACGAATAAGGCACTATTCCGTCAGCTAGGGTAATAAACATTATGCCCACTCCGGCCCCTCTTCTCTTTGCAGCATCATTAAAATATAATTGCCAAGATTTTCCTTTTGTCATGAAGACTTCTTCATCTGACAAATCATCTAACAGCTCCTCGTTGTCCAGAGTAGGATGAGCGGCTGAGAAATCAGCTATGACTTGCCCCTTAACCGCCTTTTGAGACACATACTTGATGTCGAATGGAGCTAAAACCATAGCCCATTTGTCCAGTCTCCCTGAGAACACCGTCTTGGACAAAATGTATCACAAGGGATCAGCTCTGTAGATTAATGTGATTTGATGAGCCAAGAGATAATGTCGTAGCTTTTGGATAGCAAAGATCAATGCTAGACATATCTTCTCCATAGCAGGATAATTTAGTTCTGCTCCGACCATCGTTTGGCTGATGTAGTATAAGGCATTTTCTTTCCCTTCATCATTATTTTGGGCTAACATGGCCCCTAACAACCGCTCAAGACTTGCAGTGTACAAGATTAAAGGTCTTCCTTGAAATGGTGCCATGAGGACTGGCGGATGAGTCAAGTATTTCGATAGCATTTTGATAGGCTTGGTCCCATATGAATGGACCATCTTTCTTCATCAGCCTTAGGAAGGGTTGACACCTCCATGTCAGATTTGAAATGAAGCGTCGTATATAGGCAAGTTTACCCTACAAACCTCGTAACTCATGAAGATTCTTCGGGGCTGGCATTTGGATAATCGCCTTGATTTTATCGGGGTCAATTTCTATTCCCCGTCCTTGAACAATGAAGCCAAGAAACTTGCTTGACATTACACCAAAGGCACATTTGAGGGCATTCATTTTAAATTGGTGTTTTCACAACCTCTCGAAGATTCTTTTAAGATCATCCAAATGATCCTCTCTTTTCTTTGTTTTTACCACAAGGTCATCCACATAACACTCAATTGTGTTGTGAAGCAGATCATGAAAGATAACCGTCATGGCCCTTTGATAGGTTGCCCCCACATTTTTCAAACCAAAAGGTATTACTGTATAACAATACGTGCTTGTTCGGGGGTGAAATTTTCACGTCAAACATATTCAAACACAAGTGCATATTCATTAAAAAAAATGTGTATTGAGTCATTGTATACATATCAAACAAATTTATTACAATTTGGGTATTCTGTGTCTTATAAAACTCGATGACAAATGTAGAAAGCTAATACATTGGTCAAATGTTCAAGCCTCACCAACTTTTACAAAAGTCACTTGTTAAAGCTCCAAATAAAGCTTGTTTACAAGCTTCCGTGAGCAAAGAGTCCAGCTGAAAAGAAAGAGAAGAAAGCATAGTGATGTTATTATAACATTGCATATAATAATTCAGTTTGAATGGGATAAAAAAAATGAGGCATCTGATGGGCTTGGGCAAGCCCAGCCCGGATGTATATTATGGGCAGTTGTAAAAGAAAAAGGAAAGAGTAGTAAGCAAGGCCAAAAAAAAGGGCGAGCCGAAGCGCACCCTACACGCATCTAGGATGCGTGTAGATGCGCACCCAACAAATACGCATCCTGGATGCGTGTTTGTGTTGTATTTTATTAGGGAACCGGGATAAAAAGGCAAGGCCATAAAAAGTAGATACACGCATCTAGGATGCGTGTACTTTAAAATTTATTTAAAGTTAAATTTCTTGTGCAAGCACGTGAGATCACATGAGCTCGTGCAGTCGACGCTTGCGCAGATGGTGCATGTGGACACTGGTCGCCCGTTGGCTGAGGACATCATCGAGAAGAAGAGCTACGGCAGACACATCGCCGCGATGTTGTGGAAGGACCCGTACGCGGTACGATATAGAACAATAGTAAAACATGTCAATAATGAATAAATCATTGTTTTTTAATAATCACGCCTGAATCTCAAATTGTGTGATAGGTGAGGGGAGAGAAAAATCTCAAGATCTATAGGAAAGAGAAATGGTTGGACAAGCCGAAGGAGGTGTATGTGAATGCGAGGGAAAAGGCAGAGGCATGGGTGACGTTAGTCGATCGTACTCCCTTACCGAGCTTGCTGACTTTGCCGGTTAAGGGCGTTGATCATGTACTGGTCGAGTCGTTCACAGATCGTTGGTGGGCGGAGACCAACACATTTCACATGCCATTTGGGGAGATGACCATCACCCTGCATGAGGTCGAACAACTTTTTGGTCTTCCAATTGATGGCGAGTGCATGGGGGTCATGTTGGACGACGGGCCACAAGGACCTTTGCGTGAGGTCCTCGGTCAGATATTCGGTTACACTGATGGCCAGGCTGGGAGGTACATCAAGAAGGGCGGGATTCTAGCCACGGAGTTGTTTTCGAAGTTGAGTGCGATGCGGGCTGACCCTGCGGTATCGGCAGAGAGGATTGCATCTGTTTTCCTTATGTTGGTGCTCGGGATCACATTCTTCCTTGACAAGTCTAGCGGAGGGGTCAAGTGCAGAGTGGTGGCGCTGGTTTATGACCACGGGAGAACTCCTCACATGGCTTGGGGCACTGGCTTGCTTGCCTACTTTTATAGATGCCTCGAAGGGGGTCGTGCAAGGGTATCAGCGGCTTTTCAGCTCTACTCCATGTAAGTTTTGTTTGCTTTTTATTAGTGAATCTTTCCGGAAATAGTATGTAACAAATTATGTTTATGGTTGCAGCACTGGATTTGGTCGTATTTTCCGATCTTACACGGGCATTCGGAGCCGAGTATGACGATTGCGAACGATCCTCGGAAAGCGGTCTACCACCGATAGGAGAGGACTCCCAAACAAGCTGGGTCACTACAGCATTATCATGCTCGACTGGACAATTTGATGGTTACCGAGTTACACGTCTATTTCAATTATTGTCTAGTTATCTAATTATATGCAACTCCGCTCAATATTGTGTGCATGACAGGTGAACTGGCAGCCACATACTGCGATCACGTGCGAGAGTTTACTTGCATCGTCCTATAGAGGGACGATCAAGTGATTTGATGTGGAGGAGCCTTACCACCCGGATCGCGTGTTGAGACAGTTTGATCGGATTCAGACGATCCCAGCTGAGCGACCTATCCAGCCCGAGGAGATCCACAGGACGACAGCGGGAAAGTACAGCATCGCATTTGCCCGTGACACTTGCAAGTGGGAGGACCGTGCGAACCACCGATGCGCACTCATCTTGCAGCCTTGGTATTGGAGACATGGTCATCCTTTCATCTTTAGATCATCGTTGGAGAAGCAGATTGCCATCCACCACTGCCTTAGGCCCCCACGAGATGCCCCGACCACCCTGTCGGAGCCAGTAGATCATGCACGTCGCTTGCAGTTGGTCATGTCGATGTTGTTGGATTACCAGGATCGACGTGTGCTCCCGACGATGGATCAGCTCAATGACATTATCTCCGTCGGACTTGGTGAGATTCATCCATCAGAGAAGCTGATTTCCCACGCACTCAGCCATCTCAGCATCACTAGGTCGTGTGTTTCTTGTAGATCGTTTCTTATATAAATTTCTGGATTTGAATTATATTTTTGGCTTGCGATATCTATGCATTATAATTTGAATATCGATACATTATAACTTTTGAAAATATATATCATCTTTTTGGCAGTCAAATCGCTCCTAAAACGCTCAAAATGACACTTTAATATCACTTGTACCAAGGCTGGGGGGGGGTCGGTATGGGCACTGCAGTACTCGACACACTCGACAGAACCTATATCGAGGCTGGGGGGTCGGTATGGGGTCAGTATGGGGTCGGTATGGGCACTGCAGTACTCGACACACTCGACAGAACCTGTACCGAGGCTGGGGGGTCGATATGGGGTCGGTATGAGGTCGGTATGGGCATTGCAGTACTCGACACACTCGACAGAACCTATACCGAAGCTGGGGGGTCGGTATGGGCACTGCAGTACTCGACACACTCGACAAAACCTGTACCGAGGCTGGGGGGTCGGTATGGGGTCGATATGGGCACTGCAGTACTCGACACAGCAAAATAGGAAAAGAAAATGAAGGGAAAGAAAGAAAAAACTTGGATTTTTACCTCTTTTTTATTAAAACCCTTAGTAAGGACATTTTAAACTTGGATGAACTTGAACAACAAAACCAAATATGGATGCGTAATAGTCACGCAACAACGGTCTACCACTAAGTTCCTGATTGATATGAAACTCCTCAATACGACTTGCATATTGTGTGTCATATCCGTCGACACTTTCGTCATGGGAGTCTTTCCAATACATAGTGACGGGAGGCATGGGAAATGGATTTTCCATAGTCACCTACAAAATAATAAAAAACAATAAGATAACTTATAATCAAAATCAAACCAAATTATAATAGAATATAGAGGAGAAGCTTACCGCGACAAAATGGGCACGCCATCCTATTAAGCAAATCACGATGATCGCCCCGGATGGGGGTGCGCCGGGAGCAGGAGCTTGTTTGACAAGCGGGAGGAAAGTCATTGACGCGCTGTAATCCAAAAATACAAGGGTGCATTGATACGTTGTCGCAAAAACATGGTCGTAGGTCAAGCCATGCATCTTCACCAAGCCCCATGGCGAATGCCAATGCGCGAAATCCACAATTTCCGTCTGGCCTCACATCTTGCACACGACGAACGAATCCTTTCATGAACTCGTCAAT
The DNA here is from genome assembly GCA_963922045.1 of Persicaria maculosa. NCBI lineage: Eukaryota > Viridiplantae > Streptophyta > Magnoliopsida > Caryophyllales > Polygonaceae > Persicaria > Persicaria maculosa. Next base: position 13,239,995 of record OY998265.1, read on the forward strand.
GGTGTTATTCCCAAAGTCGAATGAATCAGGTACAACTCTTGGAAGTGGGGGCACAGACCTTGAACTCCTCGAGGTCCCACGACGGGGGTGCCCACGCGTCCCACGTATTGCAACTCGTGATGACTCATCCACCGGAGGAATATGATGGTCAGAATTGCCCCTACCCATTCTCGTGCTCCTCGGGGGGCGACCACGACCACGAGTCCCACGTGACACAAACATAAACCCTTGAAATTGAAACCGAAACTAGTCAAATTTCGAAATTGAACATTTGATTGGAAATAGATGTAAGAGAGAACTCAAAATTTGGGGTTCAAACTGTCGAAATCTTAAAACTAATAACGAATTGGGGCGGAAATCCACAAGAAAAAAAAAAAACCTACGACGTACCCCTTTGGAAGCACTTGGGGTCTGGAGGCCTGAATTTGTGTACTGTCGTTGAAACCGGAATCGTTCCGCCCGTCCGTTTCAATTGACAAATGCAGACCCTCAAATTCGTGCGTGAGAAGGTCTCTGTTGCCGATGGAGGCAGGCGCCCTCTTCGTTCTGTCGTTTGAGGAGAAGAACTGAGTCTCCAAATACAAAAGTCAAAACAAAAAAAAAATGAGTCAATGACAAAAGAGGAAGATGTAGCCCATCTTAAGTGGGTTGGGCTTTGGCTTTCTTAAAATAAGAATGGGGTTTAATTGGACTCAACCTGCCAAAAACCATAAAAAAAAAAAACGAAAGAAATCATAGCAACTAGCCAACTATATAGTATGTACGTGTAGGCTTGGCAAGTTTTAAAGAAATTTTTGTTTAATTACAAAATCGACCCACTAAAATATAAATGTTATATAATTGGCATAAATTAAAAATTCGAGTTTGATCAAAACATAAAATTAAACTCGTCAAATATTCCTCACCAATTAATTCTAGTGGGTCAATCTTAAATCGGCTTCAACCAAAATGGAGTCGAAACCTCAAATCAAGTTTTACCAAATATAAGCTTGGTTTTCTTGTAAAAAAAACTACATAAGATTTGATTCCGCTTTGCCAGATATGTAGGAAACTTGATACAAAGCTATCGCTATTCGGGTTCAATCGCACGATCCTCAAACGATCGTATTTTTAAAAACCAAATCAATCAGGTTCAAAAAAGAACTACGTAAAGACTTGATACTCTTTTAAGAGTTACGTAGGAAATTCGGTGTAAAATCTAACGTATACCGAATTCTGTCACCTTTTCCAAATTAAATCAAATTGACCTTCCAAAAAGAACTATGTAAGACTTGATACTCTTATACGAGTTACGTAGGAAATCCGGTATCAAGTTCAACATATATCGGATTCAGTCGCCCATCTCAAATTAAATCGAATTTGTTCCTTTTAAAAGAACTACGGGTGATTTGATCTCGTTCAAACGGGTACGTAGGTAGCTCGACATAAAGCTTAAGTTCGTTGGGTACAATCACCGATACAAAAAACCAAATTGTTTGTCCATTTTGAACTACGTAAGGCTTGATTCTCTTCTAAGAGATACGTAGGCAACCCGCTAAATTTCGGGTGCAACCCAAATCACCAAAACCAACTAAATCTTGGTATCGATACGACTTCGAATCAAGAGGATAACCAAAAGGGGTCGAACTCAAATATTAAAAAATTAAAAAAATTAAATTAAATTAAATGTGTTGTACGATTATTTGCGCATTTTTGTCCAACATATTTTTGGCACGCCCAGTGGGACCCTTTTTGCCTTTTCATCTCTTAGTTTTATTCGATACTAATATTTATCTATTTGTTTTGGTTGCAAGGAACATGGCACCAAGAGCGATTGTGAAGTTCAATGAGTTGCCTGCGATTTTCCTCGTAGAGGGTGGTCGTTGGTTGAGGAAGAGATCCTTCAAGGTGCAATTTGAAGTGACCCGGGACTCAATCTCCACCGAGATCCCGACAAGCAATGTGCTTGAGGCGATCCAAGAGGATGCAGCGGTGCAGACTTGTGTCCCAAGAACCTCTGTCCCTTTCTCGGGACAAATTGACAAGAAGTCCCCCAAAGTGTTCCTCAAGAAGAAGCCAGCTTACGTCAAAGTCCGGGGATCCAGAGCGGCTAGCGGCAATGAGAGCAGGCCCACCCACGTTGTTTCTCGGAGGCCTATCATTCGGATTATCAAGAAAAGTGATAGTCCAATGAAGGATTCCATTCCACCGGTGGTTCTAGGAAGGAGAACAAGGCCCGAAGAAGAAGGGGGCGAAAGTGTGGTTCCCGGCGCGGGAAGGCTGGGGCACTTCACAAGTTAGCCCCATCCCCAGCGTTGGAACTAGCCAACGCAACCCTATGGAAGGCCGCCAAAGACCTCCTCGAGGCAAATAAAGTTATCCTCGCACCTCAAACTGCAAGCCCAAGCCATACTTCCTTTGGTTCAATTCCTTTGGATATGAACCATGTGGAACAAGTCATGGTTACCTCCTATTTGGAGGGGGAAGTCGAAGAAAGATCTTTGAAAATGAGAGATCGGAAAGCCAAAACTCCGAGGGTCAAAATGTTAAAGCCTATAGAGCCTCAGAAGGATGTCCAAGCATCTTCTCAAGCTCAGGACAAGGGGAAGAGCATAATGGTGCCGAAAAAAGCTACCTCGCTCCCTATTTATATAGAGGTGTACGAGGGGCGCGTGACGAGGTCAATGTCTAAGACCACATCATACGCCGGTGCGGTTGTTTGTTCTTCGAGTCCACCGGCTATACAAGAAAAGAAACAAAGCTCTCATTTATATGGAGATTCGGATTCTTTGTTCCATGAAGATGAGTTTAGGATGACAGTCTTCAGCGGTATCAGATCAAATGATGGATCCGAAGAGGAAGTTGAAAGCATGTCAGTGCTAGTTACCGGTGCCTCAACCGTTGAAGAACAACTCCAGGAATTACAGAAAAAACTGGAAGAAAGGGATGCTCAAATCCCACTCCTTATAGCTCAAGCTCAACAGTAAAATTCCGAAAACAGGCAAGAGCAAAGGCGAGAGGAAAGTAGCTCCTCTATCTCTCCCCAAGAGATAAAGGAGTTAATCGCTCAAGGGATTCGAGAATTTAAGATCTCTCAAAGTCCGCCAGTGGTTGGCTATAGAAAGCCTTACCCTGCAGATTATGATACAATTCCTTTCCCTCCGAACTATCAGATACCAACTTTTGATAAATTTGATTGTATTCATGGTTCGCCTCATGAGCATCTAGCTCACTTTTACTCCGCGTGGGGAGAAACTACTTTAAGCGATCAATTATTGATAAGGCAGTTTATCTAATCATTAAGAGGATCGACGTTTACATGGTATACGCAGCTTCAGCCGGAGTCGATCCACACTTGGGATGACTTACAAAAGGAGTTTTTGGCCCAATTTGTAAGTTCAAAAGCTAAAGTTTCCATCATGGATCTCGCTAATGCTCATCAAAGGCCGAATGAATCAGCTAATGATTTCATTGCAAGGTGGAGAAGCTTGAGACTTCAATGCCCAGAAAAATTGAGTGAAGAAGCATGTGTGCAAATGTGTACTAATAACTTGATTCCGGAGCTAGCGGTGCATGTAGGCAACGCGGAACCTCGAGCTTTTGATGCTTTAGTGTCGAAGGCTTGAAATGTTGAACGCCAATTGGCTCGGCGTAAAACCGGGGTGAATCGGCCTCAAGTTAATGAAGTAAGGAAAGATGAGGGTAGAAAACCCGTGAAAAAAGGAGAATCGATGACCACCTTCATTAAGCGCCAAGGAAAACCCTCCGGTAATACTTCTAGGGCACAAGAGAAGGGTCAAGCCAGAGAGACTACTTAAAGGCTATCTCTCGAGGAGAAGAAGCAAAAGAAATACCCCTTTGATGATGAAGATGTAAGGGGTATATTCAGCGAGTTGATGAAGGAGAAAATGATATCTCTCCCGGAGTCAAAGAGGCCAAATGAGGCCAACAAAATGGGTGATCCAAGGTATTGCCCTTATCACCGGATTGTTAGTCATCCAATTGAAGACTGCTATGTTTTTAAAGACATCGTCGAGAGGATGATTAATAAGGGCGAGATTGAGATCGAGGGAGTAAGCTTTAAAGACCAAACGGCTTCATCAAATCCCATCTCAATAGCGGAGGAGGTAGAGAACAATCCTCCATTGGAGGATATTAAAGAGGAGGCTATCCCTACAGTATCATTACCTCCGAAGGCCGTCCCCGTGCAGTTTCAAATGTGTAATGAGGTGCGTACGGTATGGGCCTATCCGGATATGCCGAGAGACGAACCAAGTGGCATGTCTTTGTATGAAGTATTGATGCACGCAAACGTCGAAGAATCGTTTTCGCAAGATGGCGATGGCGAGAATGGTTCTAAGTGGCAGGTTTGTGTGAGTCGGAAAAAGTTTCATTCAAAGACAACCCGACGAGCAGGACCTACGGGCTTTAGAATGATCGGTAGAAAGCCCGAAAAGAAAAATAAGAAGAAGAAAAATAAGAAGAAGGGTAAAAAGAATAAGAAGCCCGAAAGTGAGTCCGACGAAGAATATACTCAACCCGGACGTAAAATGTTCACTCTTAAGGATTATGTTCTGAAAGAGTTCTTAGAGGATGACTCTTCCGATGAAGAATTATTTTGGGAAGATGAAGTTGTCCAGTGTTGCATGACCTCATGGGCCGACATGGTCGAGGAAGAAGAGGTCGATGAAGTTTCTCTTCGTTCGGGCAAGAAGTTGTCTTCTCCTAAACCCAAGGAAAAAGAAAAGGGTAAGGAGTCACCTATTGGTGAGATTTTAAAGACGATAAATTTTGAAGAGTCGGTTGACAAAGAAGTTTCTATACCAAGCCAAAAAGATAAGGAAGTTGGGGCATCCGATCCAAAGGATGTTGTGCCACGAATGTCGACGTCGCTTCAGAAAACTTCTGGTAAAGAGAAGGTGAAGTACGATGTCATCGGTCACTTGAAGCGCATTCCTGCACGTCTAAGTGTATATGATGCTTTACAAATGTCGACCGACCTAAGAAAAGCATTAATTCAAGCTCTTATGGATCTGAAGGATTATAAAGACCAAGTTGATCATGTAGAGGTCGATGAAGTCATGCCATCTCCTCCGGTTCATTGCACTTCCTGCATGGCATGTATAACCTTTTCCGATGAAGATCTCCAATTGGGGAGCAATGATCATAACAGGCCGTTATATGTAACAGGCATGGTCGGAGAGTCAAAATTGAATAGAATCCTATTGGATTGTGGGTCTGCAGTGAACTTATTGCCATTGCTGGCTTTGAAAGTGATGGGGTTGACCTTTGATCATCTATCGCCAACATTACTCACCATTCAGGGATTCAACCAATTGGGGCAAAAAGCGCTAGGTGCTATTGCCTTAAAAGTGGTTCTGGATGATCTTTACAAAGATGCGCTCTTTCATGTGATCGATGCCGGAACCTTATATAATGCTTTACTTGGAAGACCATGGCTTCATGCTAGCAAATCAATCATTTCTACACTTCATCAGTGCTTAAAATACACCGATGAGAATGGGAATGAGAGGACTATCCGAGGTGACACTGATCCTTTTCAAGGTGAAAGTGTTAACTACACGGATGCCAAGTTTTACAAATCAGTGTATTTTAGTCCTAGTGCACATTTGGAAGCAAAAGAGGACAGTAGAAGTGCAAGTCCTCAAAAAGGAGAAATTGGCCGAAAGGAGTCTTCACCGCCTAAAATCTCTCTTGTTTGCAATAAGGAGGTGCAAGGAATTCGTCCGAAGGTGTTGTTCAAATACACACCCAAAGACAAACGTCAACCTGGCCAAAAGCCATTAAGTGCAATGAAGAAAGCCATGCATTCTTTAATGACAAGTTACACTTGTCCTCTCCGCAAGATTGATCAATCGGTGCCTAAGAAGAAGTTGGTCATTCATCGACATTTTGGCGAGAAAAGAAATGAAGACACGAGGGTAGTGTTCACAGGCGAGTCCTCTAAGTTGCCCGATGAACAGGTCTCTTCAAAGCTTGATAAGAAAGTCAAAATAAAGGTGATGAAACCCTCGTGGAAATGCAAAAGCCAACAAAACCCTCCTAGCAAGATCTCAATGGATGATTTGCAACTTTCGCAAGAAGGCAAGTTGTTATCGGCCAAAGTTTTAGAGCCTATGACTTTCACAAGCCAGGAGCAACGTATGTTCTTGCAGGAATCAACAAATGCTCCACGGGTCTCTGTTTTTGGAAGACTAGGAACAAGTTCCCCAAAATTTTTTGTGTTTAAGAGACTTGGAGAAGTTAGTGTGTCCAAGAACAAGAAGGCTAATGGAAAGAAAAATAAAAAGTGGAAGCTTAAGAAAAAGAAGTCGAGAGCTCCTACTTGCAAGCCGGAGGATCTAACAGATACTCAAATGGAGGAGGTGAACATGGTGTTGGCCTTTAGTGAGAGTGAATCAGTCGAGGACTCACAGGATTTTGTTAATATAATCCAACCGGCCCCACTGAAAATGGAGGATGGTGGTCAAGCCACGGTCGATAAACTTCAAGAGATCAACCTGGGGAGTATAGAAAATCCTAAGCCTGTTTTTGTTAGTGCTTTACTAACAGATAAGGAAAAAGGATTATATGAGAAGCTTCTCCATGAATATCGAGACGTGTTTGCCTGGGGGTACCAAGACATGCCTGGATTAGATCCTAAGGTGGCAATGCACAAGTTGTCTATCTCGGAAGAAGAGAAGCCAGTAAAGCAAGCGCAGCGCCGTTTTCGGCCCGAGTTGACTGTACAAATTAAAGTTGAAGTCAATAAGCTCATCGAGGCCGGATTCATTCGGGAAGTCCAATATCTGATATGGTTGGCTAACATTTTTCCCGTAAAGAAGAAAAACGGTCAATTGCGCATTGTGTTGATTTCAGGGACTTAAATGAAGCATGTCCCAAGGATGAGTTCCCTCTTCCCATAATAGAGCTCTTGGTTGATTTCACTACGGGGTTTCAAGCCTTGTCCTTTATGGATGGATTCTCGAGTTACAACCAAATCAAAATGCATCCCGAAGATAAGGAACTAACGGCTTTCCGTACACCATTAGGCACATATTGCTATACCGTGATGCCTTTTGGATTAAAGAATGCCGGGGCAACCTATCAAAGAGCCATGACAGTCATCTTTCATGATCTTCTTCACAACACCATTGAGTGTTATGTAGATGAGCTTGTGGTGAAAACGAAGAAGAGGGAGGATCATATAAATGATCTTAAAATTATTTTCGAAAGATTGCGCAAGCACCAGTTGAAAATAAACCCTCTTAAATGCGCCTTTGGTGTAACATCGGGAAAGTTTCTTGGTTTCGTTGTTCAAGGTCGAGGAATAGAAATTGATCCCGATAAAATTAAGGCGATCATGGAAATGCCAGCTCCGAGGAATCTCCGTGAACTGCGAGGCTTACAAGGCAGGCTTGCTTATATCCGACGGTTCATTTTGAACCTAACAGGGAGATGTCAACCCTTTCTAAGGTTGATGAAGAAAGATGTTCCCTTCGTTTGGGATCAAGCTTACCAAAATGCCCTCGAGAGCATCAAGAAATATTTGATTGATCCGCCAGTTCTTATGGCACCAGTTCAAGGAAGGCCCTTGATTTTGTACATCGCAAGTCTTGAGCGATCGTTAGGGGCTATGTTGGCTCAAAATAATGATGACGGAAAGGAAAATGCCTTGTACTACATCAGCCGAACAATGGTGGGAGCAGAACAAAATTATTCCGCTATGGAGAAGATATGTCTAGCGTTGATCTTTGCCATCCAAAAGCTACGACATTACCTTTTATCCCACCAAATCACATTAATATCCAAAGTCGATCCTCTACGGTACATTTTATCAAAAATTGTGTTGTCGGGACGATTGGCCAAATGGCCTATGCTTCTAGCTCCTTTTGACATCAAATATGTGCCTCAAAAGGCAGTAAAGGGGCAAGTTATAGCTGATTTTATCAGCAACCCATCCTACTCCGGATAACGAGTAGTTGTCGGACAATTTGCCAAATGAAGAAGTCTTTATGACGGAGGAAAAATCTTGGCAGTTATATTTCGATGGCGCTGCAACAAAAAGAGGGGCCGGTGTAGGTATTGTTTTCATTACCCCAAGTGATAGAATAGTGCCTTATTCATTTTCTCTGTTGGAGAATTGCACAAATAATGTGGCAGAATATGAGGCACTCATTATCGGCTTGGAGATAGCTCTTGAAATGCGTGTTGATCCATTAAAGGTGTTTGGTGACTCTCAATTAGTCATTAGACAATTAAATGGGCAATACGAGGTCAAAAACTCAAACTTGATCCCTTTGCATCAAAGGGATAAATACCTCACACATCAATTCCGTCAAATTGAAGTAGTGCATATATCAAGGTGTGAGAATGACAAGGCAGATGCTTTGGAAAAATTAGCTTCATTGTTGACGTTACCAGATGAAAGAGAAATTCAGGTTACCATTAGTGAACGTCATCTGCTTATACCATCCTCGGAGCGAGATGAGCCAAAAGAAGAAGTGGAAATCGCTTCCATTTATGAAGTCGAAGAAGAAATGGATTGGCGACAGCCACTTATCGAATATCTTTGTCATGGAGTCCTCCCCGATGATGCAAAAAGGAGGGTGGACGTTAAAAGACGAGTGTCAAGATTCTTACTTAAGAATGATACGTTGTATTGAAGAACATTTGACGGAATCTTGCTAAGATGCTTGTCCAAAGAGGAAGCTAGATACATTCTAGTTGAAACTCATGCCGGAGTGTGTGGAGCGCATCAAACTGGTCCTAAATTGGTTAATCAAATCAAACGATTAGGCTACTATTGGACCACTATGGTGAAAGATGCTATGGACTTTGCTAAAGCTTGTCACGCTTGCCAAATTCACAGTGACTTCATACATCAACCTCTTCAAATGCTACATCCTACTACTTTATCATGGCCATTCCACGCATGGGGTCTTGATGTGGTAGGGAGTATAAAACTATCTTCTTCTCGAGGTCACCAATATATTTTGGCGGCTACAGATTATTTCTCCAAATGGGCCGAAGCTATACCGTTGAAGGAGGTGGGAGCTAAAGAAGTCGCCAATTTCATAAGGACTCACTTGATCTGTCGATATGGGGTTCCTGCAAAGATCATCTCCGATAATGCTCTTTACTTCAAGAATCAAATGTTGATGAAGTTGAGTGAGAAATTCGGGTTTAAACACAGCTTTTCATCTAGCTATAACCCGTCATCAAATGACCAAGCTGAAGCATTTAATAAAGTGCTATGCAAAATTCTCAAAAAGATGGTCTCAAAATCGAAGAGAGATTGGCATGAACGGTTACCCGAGGCATTATGGGCATACCAGACAACAATACGAACCTCGACTGGTTGTACACCATACAACTTGGTCTTTGGATCCGAGGCCGTTTTGCCATTAGAAATACAATTGCCATCTCTTAGAGTAGCGGTTCAACTTACCGACCCCGAAGAGAATGTCAAAATCTGTTTGGTTGAGCTTGAAGCATTGGATGAGTTTAGGCTAGCAACACAACAAAAGCTTGAAATCTATCAAGCTCAAGTGGCTAGGGCATTCAACAAGCGGGTCAAGGTTCGCTCATTCGCTATTGGTGACTTGGTTCTTACCATTCGGCGACCGATTCTCATCAATCGAAAAGCATAAGGAATGTTTGAATCGAAATGGCATGGTCCTTATGTAGTGACCAAAGTTTTTCCCAAAGGTGCATATGAACTCTCGAATACCGAAGGCGAAGTGGTATAACTCATGTGTGAACGAAAAATTTGTGAAGAAGTTTTTCACATGAAGCTTGAGAGTTAAAATGTCAAGAACTACATTAAGACTTGATCTCCAATAAGGAGTACGTAGGACGTTTGACATCAAAGCATTTGTCAAATTCAGTTGCGCAAAAAAAAAAATCGGGTTCGCACATGATAGTCGGGTCATTTGAGAAACTCTTTCTAGAAGGTGGGCCTAAGTAATCCGAGTGATGCGGTAAAAAAAAAAAGAAAAATCCTGGTAAAAAAAATGATGAATGAAATGAAAGTATGGACTTGAAGCATATGTGACAAAATGGGTGCCCAAAAGAACTACAAACGGCTTGATTCCTCATGAAGAGGGTACGTAGGCAGTCTAGCTAGTCAAAAACGCTAGATGCAGCCCCAAAAACAAACACAATACCAATTGCCCTCTTAAAAGGAGAGTGAATACATTTTTCATAAGAAGGTGTCACTCTTAAGGGTAGACCAATGGCTTTTGGTCAAGTTCATGTTGGTGTTGAAATATTATTCAAATAAAATATAGTGAGATTGGAAGTCAGCCAATTGGTTCTAAAACTTGGCTCACAAAATACAAAGGCCCTATCATGACGAGTGTGTAAGCCCAACTTTTCTTAGTTGAATGTGGGTGATCAATAGAAGAGTATGGAGAAGAACTGTTTTGAGTGCATGCAAAATACATGCAGGGGCATATACTTACCTTATCCAAGAAGCAAGAGTGAATTATGTCATATTAATGAAATGACAATAATTTGTGTTGATTTGATATTTGGTATCACAATTCTTACCAATATTAAGTTTCGCAGAGCTCTTGTATCGGAAAAAAAAATGTTTGCATGTACCCATAAAAAATGTATGTGCAAAATCAAATAGGGGCCTAAAAGTTCCTAAAGCATATAAAAAAAATGATGAAAGGAAAAAATCCACTAACTAAATAGAGGCAAATGAAGTAAAAGCGGTAACTAAAGTTTGGAGGTGAGCCTTCTTTAAGTTGAGATCCTCTAGCTTCATTCGGCCTTCTTGCTCCTGCTTTTCTAGGTCTTGCCATTTCTGTGTGGCGAGTTGGATACGATGTTCAGCCTCAGATGTACTCTTTGCTAGTACTTCTTTGTCCCTAGCAAGGCTTTCTTCCTCTGCTCGGAACTTCTCCATCATTATCGTGATCTCTCTTTCTTGCTTTTCTATGGCAAGAGACTTTTCTTGCAGCTGGGCTAATGTCTTCTCTTCGGAGGCCAGATCCTCATTACAATAAGAAAGATTGGTAGATACCTCATTCCAGGCAGTAGAATCGATAGTGCTCTCTATTGCAGCTATAACTTCCATCTTCTCAAAAAGATTGTGAACTCGGGAAACTATCCAAGAAAAACTCACATCATCCACTTCGGCAGCTTTGGCAGTAAGTTTCAATGCCTCCAAGTGGTTAAAAACTTCATCTCGAGTTGACAACAAAGTCAAAGTAGATTGAGAAGCTAGAATAATTTTAGCAATGGCTTTGATACCTTCCATAACTGTGCGGAGGTAGGGATACACCGAGTTAGGAAATAGACTGTCTAGCAAATTCTAGCAAACCATGAATCGATTGACTCAGATAAGGAGTTGAAACTGCAGCCCACCAGGAACAATACCCCCAATTACATTGCCCATGAAAATTCGAACGGGGTATATGAAAAAGCTCACCGGTATTTCTCCTGAGTAGATGACGGAGGGAAAACCTGTCGTTGATCCGTCAAAGTAAACTCAAACCTATAACTAGTACAACAATAAGTAAGAGGTCGATCCACATGGAGATTTGTTGCTCAAGTATGATTCAAGTGTCGATTAAGTAACCAATGGGGGGTTTTAGGAGTGTGCGAATTGACGAAAGCAAGAGTAAATGGTTAAGATTCAAACAAATGAGAGAAGCAGTTCTACTTATAATTTTTCACTTTATTTGGTTGAAACGATCCTTGTAACTTCTTCTCGTCCTATTAAGTTTCCTATGAATGCCCTTGTCCCGACCTAATATAGTTACTAGTCCAATCAGTCCTAGAAACCCTTATCAATCGAACAATCCGTAAAAAAGGATTTAACCCAATTGATAACTTTAAGTCCAGAGATTAGCCAAGGTATTTGCAGTCCCTAAAGAGGGATTTAACAATACATCAAACTTCCTACCTATCCGATTAGTTCAATCAGCCTTAAAGGGATAAGTTTGCTACTTAGGTTAAGATTCACAATCAGGAATCTACAAAACCCTAACAATTGAATTGATCTAACTAGTTGGCCAGACAAGATAGAACAAAGCAATAATCAATAAGCGCAAAGAAGTTGAAGCATTCAATCAAGGAATTAAGGAACGAGAATTAGAAACTCACAATCAATCCAAATAAAGTTTCAAATTATAGGCAGAACCGATGAGTTTAGTTCCTCATGGAAAACATCGCTCAATCTCTAAAATATCTTATAGAACGTAGAATGAAAATGAAGTACTTGAAAACTAATAACACTCGGTCTTAAAAAGTCTAAGCCGAACCAAAAAACGAAATAATAAATAAACTAGGGTTTCAATAAAGTAAAACTCGGCGCTCAGGCGACCAGTGCGGCGACCGCGGCATGGTGCTGCGGCCGCTGCACGCGGGCTCTTCCACTACTTGCTGCGTCTCTCCTTGCGGCGGCCGCGACACACTTGCTGCGGCCGCTGCATCTCTCGCTGCCAGGTCCTCGCAGCTAAGCCGAGAGCACTCCAATCTCGTCTCTTCTTTCTTCAAGTCTTTCTTCTTTTTCCTCCAAGATCATGCATCCCAATTGCGTTCGAATCTAACTCTGTAAAAATACTCACAAATTCGCACAAAATCCGAACTCTTCCAAAATAATCGTCAGATGCACTTTAACTCCAAATCATTAACTAAATGCAACCTAACTAGCCTAAAAATGCCTATAATGCCTATCTAGAATATGCATTATTAGTAGACGAGCATATCAAGTAGCAATATCCTCCAAAGACCTATGGGATCTAAGCCGAAAGCTAAACTTCAAATCATTAGTAGGCACTCCCTGGTTAAAACCAAACTGAAAACCAAACCTATTCGGGTAGTAAGGTTCCAAGAGTAAAGATCGGCCCACCCGAACTGGTAATACAGCTGAGCGTAAATAAACTAAACGCTCAAAGTCAGTGTCTGAAGTCCCATCAACATCAGCCAGATCTAGGTCAACCCTCTCCTCGAATGGTATAATGCGGTATCGAACATGTTGATCGTGTCTCAACATGAATCTGGCCTTCTGAATCTCATGTGCCTCACCGCTGAGCCCTGCACAATGCTTAAAAAGAGGGTAATCGCTAGGGAAGTCACTATCAGTGTTGCTCCAATACAAACCAGGGAAATACTCAGACAGCCAACCAATTACAAAGTGAATTCCAAAGCTAGGGTTTGCTCTTCCAGGATAAGTAGGGTGTGTTGCCATTTCGTTAAGGTCATGGTAAATGTGACCTAAAACTGTGGGAGCCAGTGAAATTTGTATGCCTTGAGCCATCGAGCAGGCCATCACAAATGTTTCAAGCCGAACTGCCCGAGGATATTGTGGTAAAATGAATCTGCTCAGCATAAGGGCCAAAAATACGGAAACTCAACTTGTTCATTTACCTCTAGAGGGAGCAAAATCTTCTGACGTATGGTTTTAGTATGAGACAAGGAGCTTGTATGGAGAGATTGTTTAACTTTGATAGTAACATCAGAGCCTTCTTCAGTAGCGACATAGATCTCCTATCCCCAATAAAAATGAGCTAGCCAGTTTTCCTAAGAAATCCACTCATGGCTATGATGCTTGCAAAGATCAGCATGGGTTTGTAAAAGCTCTGCAACAGCACAAGGGAACTGGTCTCTATCCGATAGTTGTTCGTTGGGCGGTAGAAACTCCTCATAAGGCTCACCAAGAATTGGAAACCCTGCAATTTGCTTCAAATCATGGAGAGAAATCCCAAGTTCACCACTTGCATGATGCAAGGTGTTCGTTAAGGGACTCCAAAGCTCACAGAAGGCCCTCTAGACATCTTTGATATACATGTAGGGAAAGCGTGAAATCGCTACAAGGCCATAAATACCAGCCTGACGCAAGATGTCTTCATGCTGATCTATCATCCTCTCAGTCCATTCCATCAAACAGAGCATGAAAGTGGCCAGTCCACTAAAAGCGAAACTTGATCCCCAGTTTAGTCTTCTTGATAACAAACTTTTGAGCACTGGATAAAATTCCTTATCAACAGGGAGCTTAGTGGAGTATTCACCCGCCTGAACCTTATCAAGGAAGATACTAGTAAATCGCTTACCAAAATCTTTGGTGTTTTGTACACAACCTCTAGCATCATCACGACTTACCAAAATCTTTGGTGTTTTGTACACAACCTCTAGCATCATCACGGACAAATCGCAAGCTACCGTGAAAAGTGTCCTATTTTCTGGTCCACGTCTTTAGTGAGGGAAATTGCTTAGAAACGGAAACCTCTCGAATTGAGTAGGACCTGGGATAAATAGGACCATAATCAAATTCCTCCCATAGCTCTTTGAGGTTGAGCATCTCCATAAGCATTCATTTTGAGAACCTAAAGGAGTGTTCATCAAGTTAGAAAATCAAAAGAAGTAGGCGAACTTTGAATATGTTCGATGGGTTCTTACAAATTCAAAGTTCCGGGGCAACTGTTCGGGGGTGAAATTTTCACGTCAAACATATTTAAACACAAGTGCATATTCATTCAAAAAAAAATGTGTATCGAGTCGTTGTATACATATCAAACAAATTTATTACAATTTGGGTATTCTGTGTCTTACAAAACTCGATGAAAAATGTAGAAAGCTAATACATTGGTCAAATGTTCAAGGCTCACCAACTTTTACAAAAGTCACTTGTTAAAACTCCAAATACAGCCTGTTTACAAGCTTCCGTGAGCAAAGAATCCAGCTGAAAAGAAAGAGAAGAAAGCATAGTGATGTTATTATAACATTGCATATAATAATTCAGTTTGAATGGGCTAAAAAAATGAGGCATCTGATGGGCTTGGGCAAGCCCAGCCCGGATGTATGTTATGGGCAGTTGTAAAAGAAAAAGGAAAGAGTAGTGAGCAAGGCCAAAAAAACTGCATAACTGCCTAGTAACTTCTACAGTTAAAAAAAATGAAGAGAAGCTGTTAGGGCTGTTATCTGAGCCGAACAGCTCGGGCTAGGCTCGGGCTCGGCTCCAAAAAGCACGAGCTCGGCTCGTTCGAATATGCAAAACAAGCCGAGCTTGAACAATATTTTGGGCTTGAACCGAGCTCGAGCCGAGCCCGAGCCCGAGCCGAGCTCGAAAGCTCGTTCAAGGTGTCGAAATTACATAAATGCCCCTAGGGTTATTTGACTATTTGAGGCTTGATAGCTTTCGCCTTTCACTTGTTCCACTTGGAAGCGTTCACCCTCATCGACCTCCGACCTCGACTCCGGCTTCCCCGTCACTTCCCCGACCTCGACTCCGGCCGCGCCTCCATCAGATCCGAGCCTCCCACTGTACCTTCGAGCGCGCCATAGCGGATCTGGTTCGTGTACCGGTCACCTCCTGCTCAGATCTGGCGTCTATGGAGGTCGTGTGGAGGTAGTGTGCTCTCAGATTTGAATCTCTCGCCATCCTTCTTCCCTCTGTCATTCCTCTTTCATCAATCGGCGCTGTTCGATTCCGCTTACTCAGGCGGCGCCGACTTCTTTTCTTCCCTTAGGGAGCGCTGTCCTTCCAACAGCACAGGTAAGGGAATGGAGATTGAAAATTTAGGGAATGGAGATTGAAAATTTGTAAAGCTGTGGCCTATGGGAGAATAGAGATTGAAAAATTTTGCTCGTTTGAAATTTGTACAGCTCTAATTATGGTGATTAGAAATTTGTAAAATGAAGATTTTTTTCTTAATTGGAAGAATTTTGCTTGATTGGAAATTTGTAACGCTTGAAATTCAAGGATTTTGCTTGATTAGAAACTTGTAGTCTTGTATAGCTTAGTTATGGTGATTGAAAATTTTAGGGTTTTAGATACAAACCGAGTCGAACGAGCTTGAACGAGCCCAACTGACGAGCTCAAACGAGCTCAGGCTCCTTCGTTCAGCTTGTTCGAGCTCAAACAAGATGAGCTCGAGTTTCACCCTGGGCTCGCGAGCTGAGCTTGAACGCCAAAAAAAAGCTCGAATAATTTTTGGGCTCGGACTCGGCTCGTTTCCCATTCGAGCCAAGCTTGAACATGTCAAGCTCGGCTCGTTCGGCTCGAATATCACCCCTAGAAGCTGTACGGGGGAGTGAAAGTGGGGTAGTGGGGTAGGCTATACAACTGCTACTATTACTCCCTATAAACGGCAATTGTGTGGCATCAATGTTTTTTTTTTTTGGGGAGAACAGAGAAGAAAAAAAGCAAAGTCACACACACACGACATCAGCAAGAAAGCAAAAAAAAAAAAGAGAATACAAAGCTTTTATGCTTTAAGCAAGTGGTATGTATAGGTTTTGGGGCCACCAAACTACCTCAAAATCATGCCGAAATGCTGTTGAAATGGACTCTCGGAACCAACCCTTGCAAAGCTTTTATGCTTTAAGCAAGTGGTTTGGGTTTCAGAGCAACCAAACTGCCCAAAACAATGCCGAAATGCTGTTGAAATGGACTCTCGAAACCCACCCTTGCAAAGTTTTTATGCTTTAAGCAAGTGGTAGGGGTTCCGGAGTCCCGAAATCGCCCCAATCAAGGCGAAACTCTGAAAAAATTTCACTAACCAAACAAATGGAACTCTAGCTTTTATTAGGTTCAACAAGAGGGCATTAAACATAAACTAGAGATCACCAAAGAAAAGAAAATCAAAAATCAGTAGGAATGACAGTTTAAAGAGGAAAAAGTCATGCCTAAACAAATTCCGAAACAAAATTACCAAAGCTGGATATTATCAAAAAAAAGGGGGCAAGATCCAATAAAAGAAATAAGTGCCAGTTTAATCAAGTTAAATGCAGGCTTGAAACTCAACGATTAACTGTTGGTGTGGTACACATCTGGTGAAGACGAAGATAGAAGACAACCAGGAGCGACGTCGTTTTGTTTCATTTTGTAACAGAATATGTAAAACGGTGTCGTTTTGCTTTGAATGCTGTAAATGAACGCACGTGCTAATCACGTGGCTAATGATGTACAAATAACAAACTCGGTTTGTTACACCGGGCAACTAAATCAAACGGAGTGTTTCTCCTTCTTCAACCTCTGTTCTCTTCCTCTCTCTTCTGGTTTTCGATTCTTGATTCCACAAAATCCAACATGGTATCAGAGCCATTCTAGCTCATTTTGTTTTGTTCCGCGTGTTTTTGTTGTTCTTCGCGATTGCTAGAAGATGGATCGAGTTCCTGATCAGCATCAGCGAACTGGCTTTGACACACGAGATCCGCTGTATCTTCACCCGTCGGACAGCTCGGGGATGGTGCTCGTTTCAAAGGTATTTGATGGATCTGGTTTTGGTACATGGAAAAGATCAATGTTGATTGCCTTATCAGCGAAAAATAAGGTTGGTTTCGTGAATGGTAGAATTGAAAAACCTAGTGAAGATTCTCCTGATTTCTATGATTGGCAAAGATGCAATGACATGGTTGTATCTTGGATTCTGAATGCTTTAGGCAAAGAATATGCAGAAAGCATAATATACAGTGATTCTGCAGCTGAGATTTGGCTTGATTTAGTGTCTCGTTTTGAACAAGCAAGCTTGGTTCAACGTTTCTCTGTGCGCAAAGAACTTTGCGTAATTTCTCAAGGCAGTGATGATTTTGCTACTTTCTACACTAAGATCAAGAAACTTTGGGACGAATTGAAGGTCTTGCAGACAGTTCCAAGGTGTTCTTGTGGTGCTAGTCAAGAATTCTGCAAATTCGAAGAGGATCAGAGGCTTCTTGAACTGTTGATGGGATTGAATGACAGCTTCAATTCAATTCGTGGCCAAATCTTGATGATGAAGCCCAGTCCAACCATTGCAGAAGCATATTCGATGTTGAGTCGTGAAGAGAAACAGTTGAATTTCAAGTCCAATAGCAGTTTCACGAGTGATTCATATGCTATGAACACTCAAAGCAAGAAAGCTGGTGGAAATAGTTCACAGCAGCAAAATGCTGGACAAAAACCTAAACAAGAAGGGTCAGTTCCTACCAAACGACCTTCTTATGTTTGCACTCATTGCAAAAAGACAGGGCATAAGGTTGAATTTTGTTATAAATTGATCGGGTATCCAAGTGATTCAAAGGCTCCTAAGGACAGGAAATTTGCTGGTAACACTGGTTCTGAGGAAGTGATTGAACAAGCATCTGCCATTCCAGGATTCACAGCTGAGCAGTGTTCTCAACTTCTCTCCATGTTGACTAAAGGAGTGTCTCAATCTCAAGAACAAAGCACAGAGATAGCTAGCTGCTCCATGGCAGGTATTTGCACTTCTGATCATATGAATTACTCTAAGTATTTAGCTCTAAGTGCACAGTCTGAAATGAAAAGTAATGGACATGTTTGGATCTTGGACACAGGCGCCACTGATCATATGTGTTTTGACCAAAATTCTTTTGACCAACTTGTCCCTCTCTCTCATCCACACAAAATTACCCTTCCAAATAACACATTCCTCACGGTTAAGTTTCATGGTTCAGTTAAAATCTTGCCTAAAATCACACTGAATCATGTGTTTTTTGTCCCTGAGTTCAAATTTAATTTGTTGTCCATCAGCAAGTTAACCTCCCAAATGAAATGTGATGCTCATTTCTCTTCAAACATTTGCCTATTGCAGGCCCCTTCTCTGAAGAGGCCACTGGTGCTTGGTGAGCACAAGGATGGACTTTATCTGCTGCACTCCTCTCCAAAAGTTTCCTTGCACTCTGATGAATCTTTTTCAACTTGTAATACTCTTAAATGTGTTTCTGATTCTGCTATACTTTGGCATTTGAGATTGGGTCACATGCCTTTTGACAAGCTCAAACTGTTAAAGTCAATTGAGGTTTCTTTTCCTTCTATAAATGATCATGTGTGTGATGTATGCCATAAAGCTAGACAACACAGGTTGCCATTTCCAAATAGCTCCATTAAATCCAAGCTTCCTTTTGACCTCATACATATTGATGTGTGGGGACCTTATCACACCCCTACCTATATGGGCCACAAATACTTCATGACAATTGTAGATGACTTCACCAGATGCACTTGGACTCATTTACTGTCTTCAAAAGCAAGTGCTTTTTCTTTCCTCAAAAGCTTTGTCTTCATGGTTCAAACACAATTTCATATTACCCCAAAAGTCATTCGTTCTGACAATGCTTTTGAGCTTGGCTCAAGCATAGCAGGCATTGAGTTCTTTAAATTTCATGGCATTATACACCAGACCAGTTGTGCTCACACACCACAACAGAATGGTGTTGTTGAAAGGAAACATAAACACCTTCTTGAAACAGCCAAAGCCTTAATGTTTCAATCCCATGTACCTACTAAATACTGGGGTGATTGTGTTCTTATGGCCACACATTTAATCAACAGATTTCCCTCCAAAATCCTTCAAAATGCAAGCCCTTATGAGAGATTATTTTCTGTCACTCCTGATTATTCTCTCTTGAAACCTTTTGGTTGCCTGTGTTATGCTACCACATATCCAAAGTCCAAAGACAAGCTTTATCCCCGTGCTCAAGCTTGTGTTTTTTTGGGATTTCCTTTTGGGAAGAAAGCTTACAAGCTTCTCAACATTTCTTCAAAAGAAGTGGTTATAGCCAGAAGTGTCATCTTCTATGAGACAAAATTTCCTTTTCAGTCCCTCTCAAAGTCCTCATCTGATGTCACTCTCCCTTGTCCTGCTTCAGATGACCAGTTTCACACCACAAATATGCCCCCCACCCCTTCATCACCTCAAATTCCATCTCCTTCTCTTTCAGACCATGACCCTTCTCCCATTGAAAATCATTATCCTCCCAATATTATTTCAGAACACATTCCAGTTGTTAGAAGATCGTCAAGAGTGCATGTTCCTCCATCCTATCTCAATGATTATGCTTGCAGCTCCTTTTGCTCAAACACTATTACCTCTGCTTGTTTTTCACCCCCATCCATTTGTGCCAGTGTCCTTTCCAGTAATGATCACCATTTACTTTCTTTTCTTTCTGTTGCACATGAGCCATCTACATATGCAGAAGCAGCTAAATCACCAGCTTGGCTAGAAGATGTGGACAAGGAGTTCACTGCTTTAGAATTAAACAATACATGGTCTCTTGTCCCTTTGCCCAAGGGAAAGAAACCAATTGGTTGCAAATGGGTTTTCAAGTTAAAGCTGCGTCCTGATGGTTCAATTGAAAGGCACAAGGCTCGGTTAGTTATCAGAGGCTGCACACAGAAAGCTGGTATTGATTTCACTGAAACCTTCTCACCTGTCATAAAGTTGACAACCATCAGAGTTCTTGTTTCCATTGCTCTTAAGCAAAATGGAAAATGTTTCAGCTAGACGTGAATAATGCGTTTTTACATGGTGACCTTCATGAAGATGTCTATATGAAGGTCCCTCCTGGTTTAAATGTTGAAGATTCTTCCTTAGTTTGCAAATTAAACAAGTCTCTATATGGTTTTCGTCAAGCCTCCAAGCAGTGGTATTCCAAATTATCTGATTCTTTGAGTACTCGTGGGTACTCTCATTCTCCCAATGATCATTCTTTATTCATAAGAAGAGATGGAGATTCGGTTGTTTTTTTGGCCATTTATGTTGATGATATTCTTCTCACTGGAAATGATGAATCTGCCATGAGTGATTTGAAGTCATTTCTTGATGATCAGTTTAAAATCAAGGATTTGGGAGAACTGCATTACTTTCTGGGTATCGAGTTCTTAAGAGTTCCTCAGGGAATGGTTCTATGTCAGAAGAAATTTGTCTCAGACCTTCTGAAGGATTTCAATGTCACTTCAGGATCTGCTCAAGCTCCTTTGATTGCTGGTGTTGATCTATATAAAACGTCGAGTCCTCCTCTGTCAGATCCCCTTTTTTACAGAAGGTTGATTGGGAAACTCAATTTTTTGACTCATACGCGTCCAGATTTGGCTTTTGCTGTTCAGTATCTGAGTCAGTTCATGCATTCTCCCTCGGAGGCTCATCTGGATGCAGCTTTCCATGTTTTGAAATACCTTAGGCATCATCCTGACTTGGGTATTCTTCTCAATTCTTCCTCTGACATGGAATTGCTGGGGTATAGTGACTCTGACTGGGCTGCTTGCTCCCACACTAGAAGATCAGTAAGTGGGTATTTTGTTTCGTTTGGAGGTTGCCCCATTTCATGGAAGGCAAAGAAGCAGTCCATCGTATCTCTGTCATCTGCTGAAGCAGAGTACAGATCGCTGCGTCGCCTAACAGCAGAAATTGCTTGGCTAACGCGTCTATTGGCTGAATGTGGTGTTACAGGAATTCTACCTGTTCCTGTGAAGTGTGATAGCCTTGCAGCAATCCATATTGCTAAAAATCCGGTTTACCATGAGCGCACAAAACATGTAGATCTTGACTGCCATTTTGTGCGGCACAAGTTATGTGAAGGTTTGATCAGTCTTTCTTACCTTCCTACTCGAGAGCAGCTGGCTGACATCTTCACCAAATCACTCCCAGGACCCCGTCACCATGAGCTTTTGTCCAAGTTGAAAATGGTCTTACCACCTTCAACTTGAGGGGGGGTGTTGGTGTGGTACACATCTGGTGAAGACGAAGATAGAAGACAACCAGGAGCGACGTCGTTTTGTTTCATTTTGTAACAGAATATGTAAAACAGTGTCGTTTTGCTTTGAATGCTGTAAATGAACGCACGTGCTAATCACGTGGCTAATGATGTACAAATAACAAACTCGGTTTGTTACACCGGGCAACTAAATCAAACGGAGTGTTTCTCCTTCTTCAACCTCTGTTCTCTTCCTCTCTCTTCTGGTTTTCGATTCTTGATTCCACAAAATCCAACATTAACCAAAAACAGAGAAGTAAATTTTGGACGGAAGTCTTCAGAAATCCACATACCTAATCGACGGTCCTTCTCTGGTCGGTATTATCTTGGCTTATTCGTTCTCAGCCACCCCAAGTATCTGCTATGCCTCCTCTTTTGATCACTCAAACCAAAATGCCCAAAGTGATCACTCAAACCAAAATGCCCCAAGTGACACAAACATAAACCCTAGAAATTGAAACCGAAAATAGTCAAATTTCGAAATTGAACATTTGATTGGAAGTAGATATAAGAGAGAACTCGAAATTTGGGGTTCAAACTGTCGAAATCTTAAAACTAATAACAAATTTGGGCTGAAATCCACAAGAAAAAAAAACCTACGACGTACCCCTTTGGAAGCACTTGGGGTCTGGAGGCCTGAATTTGTGTACTGTCGTTGAAACCGGAATCGTTCCGCCCGTCCGTTTCAATTGACAAATGCAGACCCTCAAATTCGTGCGTGAGAAGGTCTCTATTGCCGATGGAGGCAGGCGCCCTCTTCGTTCTGTCGTTTGAGGAGAAGAGCTGAGTCTCCAAATACAAAAGTCAAAACAAAAAAAAAATGAGTCAATGACAAAAGAGGAAGATGTAGCCCGTCTTAAGTGGGTTGGGCTTTGACTTTTTTAAAATAAGAATCGGGTTTAATTGGACTCAACCTGCCAAAAACCATTAAAAAAAAACGAAAGAAATCATAGCAACTAGCCAACTATATAGTATGTACGTGTAGGCTTGGCATGTTTTAAAGAAATTTGTGTTTAATTACAAAATTGACCCACTAAAATATAAATGTTATATAATTGGCATAAATTAAAAATTCGAGTTTGATCAAAACATAAAATTAAACTCGTCAAATATTCCTCGTCAATTAATTCTAGTGGGTCAATCTTAAATCGGCTTCAAACAAAATGGAGTCAAAACCTCAAATCAAGTTTTACCAAATATAAGCTTGGTTTTCTTGTAAAAAAACTACATACGATTTGATTCCGCTTTGCCGGATATGTAGGAAACTTGATACAAAGCTATCGCTATTCGGGTTCAATTGCACGATCCTCAAACCATCGTATTTTTTAAAACCAAATCAATCAGGTTCAAAAAAGAACTACGTAAAGACTTGATACTCTTTTAAAAGTTACGTAGGAAATTCGGTGTAAAATCTAACATATATCGAATTCAATCACCTTTTCCAAATTAAATCAAATTGACCTTCAAAAAAAATACGTAAGACTTGATACTCTTATACGAGTTACGTAGGAAATCCGGTATCAAGTTCAACATATATCGGATTCAGTCGCCCATATCAAATTAAATCAAATTTGTTCCTTTTAAAAGAACTACGGGTGATTTGATCCCGTTCAAACGGGTACTTAGGTAGCTCGACATAAAGCTTAAGCTCGTCGGGTACAATCACCGATACAAAAAACCAAATTGTTTGTCCATTTTGAACTACGTAAGGCTTGATTCTCTTCTAAGAGATACGTAGGCAACCCGCTAAATTTCGGGTGCAGCCCAAATCACCAAAACCACCTAAATCTTGGTATCGATACAACTTCAAATCAAGAGGATAACCAAAAGGGGTCGAACTCAAATATTAAAAAAAATAAATTAAATAAAATGTGTTGTACGATTATTTGCGCATTTTTGTCCAACATATTTTGCCTAAAGGCGTTCGGAAAGTTGTTAGCTTCTCATCATCAGGATGCATTTTATTCTGATTGTATCCCGAGAATCCATCCATGAAGAACAGAGCTTGGAACCTGGTGGTGGAATCAACCAATAATTCAGTTATCCACTACAAAAAAAAATGAAATTCGCCACACTACCTAGCTTCGGCATGGGCTTGTCGTGGCAAATGATACCCTTTTGCCACGGCATTAGCCACGGGCCGCGTTCAATCCAAAAAAGAAGACAAATTGGACACGGATAGTAGCTTCGGCAGAGTTGCCGTGGCAAAACACTACAAAAAATACAGAAATTTGCCACGCTATCTAGCGTCGGCAGAGGCTTGCCGTGGCAATTGATAACCTTTTGCCACCGATGGTAGCTTCGGCAAGGTTTGCCGTAGCTACACAACAAAAAAGTTCAATTTGCCACGACATTTTGCAACGGGGCTTGCCGTCGCTATTGATATGTCGTAAATAAAAATAAAATAAATTAAACAGATGAATTAAACCCTAATTGTCGAGCTTTGCTTCCACTCCTCTATTCGATCTATACGCCGCTCCTCTCTCTCAGTTCTTCCTTGTTCTTCCTTGTTCTTCCTCCGATCTTTGCAAATCTCCATCTCTAACACCTCAATCTCTAGTTCTTCGCTTCGTCCTGCATCTCTACTATAAATCTCTCAGATCTCGACCTTGTCTCTCTCAGATCTCGACCTTATCTCTCTCTGTCTCTCATCTGTAACACCTAACCTTCACAAAGCCCTAAATTTTACGCTCTCTCTCTCTCTCTCGAATCTGTGCTTTGTCAACTAGAGGCAGTTGTAGACAACATCACCTCCTCGTCTCATGTCCGACATCGATTGCATTAAATAGATCTGATACGATTTATTTAGATCTACAATTTCGCAGGTTCGCTCCTCTCTTCTACTCTCCTGTTCTTCTTTGTTTTGTTGTAATCTGTGGCGTGATTTGTGTAGATCTACTATTTCGCAGGGCAACTTGTAGATCTAGGGTTTCGCTGTGATTTTTGGGGTCTTGCTGCGATTTTCTGGAGCAGGAACAACAAGAAGAATATGGGATTTTGGGTCTCTTAACACAGGAATTAAGCAAGGAATAGAGTTAAGTCTTTCTATTAGATTTTGCATTTGACTTGTGTGAATTTCATCAGTTTTGGTCGTTTTGGAAATGTTTACTACATTTGGAGCCTTTTATCTTTAAAAGTGATATGATATCAAGTGGTATAGGGGACTACTAATCATTGAATCTGCTTGTTGCAGTGTTTTGGTTCTTGATGTCTGCTGAAGTTGATACAAGCCCGTGGAGAGGTAATAATAAATGATCCATAGCATATATTTACAAGCCTTGTTTTGTGAAAACATGGAGCTGGGTAATGGGATCAGATATGGTGAAAAATTGCAATGGTGCTTATTTGTGTGTTCATGTTATATTTTGATTGATAAGTGCTTAGTGCAGTGCTCTAATATGTAGAATAATTCATATTATTTACACCTGAAGTGAAATGGGCATGTGAACTGCTAGATATTAGCAATGGAATTTCCAAAAGAGGCTTTAATCATTAAAAAGCTTTCCATAAAAGGGGCTAATATTCTTGTAGAGGAGAAAAAACTGTGTGAAATGGGCATGTGAACTGCTAGATATTAGCAATGGAAATCCATGAATTGAGATTATTTTTCTTTTCTATTTTGTTTTTAGTTGGTCCCAGCTGTTACCGAGATGGGTGAATCAGTGAGTCTAATTTAGTGTTTTATATACCTTTGATCAGATTAATGAGGTTGAGGCAAAGTTAAAGCAGCAAGAACAGTTTGAAGAAGACTCTTCTAAGCTTTGTGAAAAGGTACTGGTATTTCTATAATGTTATTTTCATTTATTTTCTCTTTTGTTGGTTGTGAATTGTTGATTACAAAAATGTTCTGTTTTACCTCAATTTGCACATAGTGAGATTTTTAGACCATCTATCTTGAAAATCAAACCAATGAAAATAATCACCAACTTAGATAAACTACTTTGTTATATTTCATGATTGTCAAGAGTCACATTTCAAATTCTTCATTGGAAATCCATGAATTGAGATTATTTTTCTTTTCTATTTTGTTTTTAGTTGGTCCCAGCTGTTACCGAGACGGGTGAATCAATGAGTCTAATTTAGTGTTTTTTATACCTCTGATCAGATTAATGAGCTTGAGCCAAAGTTAAAGCAACAAGAACAGTTTGAAGAAGACTTTTCTAAGCTTTGTGAAAAGGTACTGGTATTTCTATAATTTTATTTTCATTTATTTTCTCTTTTATAGGTTGTGAATTGTTGATTACAAAAATTTTGGTTAGTCAAGTGCCTATAGTCAATCCTTTTGACTGTCAAAGGTCCTCTTATATTTGTTTTTTTTTTAGGTTAAAGTCTGTCTTACATTGTCATTAATGGTTATGTGTTTAATGTAGTTGCTTATATTTTTGGATTTGTTACCTTGTAATTGTTCAAGGCCTCCCGTTGATGTTTTGCCCTTGTGTTGTTGTTTTTCTTGTTGCTGTTGCATATTATTGTGAACATAGTAGTTGGTTTTTTTGCATTTCGATTCTAATTAACATTAGTGCTCTGACATATATCATGTAATGCATCATCTAAAGAGTAACGAGCGCTCGAGTTTTGTAGCTCGTTATAATGCGCTGCTTTTGGGGGGCTACACCTGCACACACAGCACTTATCAAAACTTAGATAATATGAGAATAGAGAACTTTTCAGAACTTAGATAATAAAATCACAAAACTTAGATAATAAACACTTGTACAAAATAAAGGGAAGAAAACTTAGATAATAGCTTATCGAAACTTATCAGAACATAGAGAGAGGAGGGAAAGTTATCAGAACTTAGATAATAAACACTTGTATGAATTTCTCAATGAAGATCACACATGAATAAACACATGCAAAAGCTACTGACATGAATTTCTTAAAATGCTACTGAGATGAAAGTCATATGATTTTGCCATTTGATTTTGCCATATTAAAAGCTACTGACATGAAAAATTTAGGCACAAAGTTTGTCCAACTAAACAAGTTTGTGTCAAAAAATTATATTAAAATGCTACTGAGATCAATAAACAATAAGGAAATTAACACATCTTAGCTCAACCAATCAAGGAGATGTGAAATCAAGAAAACCTAGGATCTTACTTGAACAAGGGAGGTGGCGTTGCATCGCTTAAATTGCCAGCTTCTGAGGACGATGGTGGCGTGGATTGGCTGATATCCTCAAGCTCGAGCTTCTTTCCAGATGCCACCGTCACGAGCGCTCGAGTTTTGTAGCTCGTTATAATGGGCTGCTTTTGGGGGGCTACACCTGCACACACAGAACTTATCAAAACTTAGATAATATGAGAATAGAGAACTTTTCAGAACTTAGATAATAAAATCACAAAACTTAGATAATAAACACTTGTACAAAATAAAGGGAAGAAAACTTAGATAATAGCTTATCGAAACTTATCAGAACATAGAGAGAGGAGGGAAAGTTATCAGAACTTAGATAATAAACACTTGTATGAATTTCTCAATGAAGATCACACATGAATAAACACATGCAAAAGCTACTGACATGAATTTCTTAAAATGCTACTGAGATGAAAGTCATATGATTTTGCCATTTGATTTTGCCATATTAAAAGCTACTGACATGAAAAATTTAGGCACAAAGTTTGTCCAACTAAACAAGTTTGTGTCAAAAAATTATATTAAAATGCTACTGAGATCAATAAACAATAAGGAAATAATAAGGAAATTAACACATCTTAGCTCAACCAATCAAGGAGATGTGAAATCAAGAAAACCTAGGATCTTACTTGAACAAGGGAGGTGGCGTTGCATCGCTTAAATTGCCAGCTTCTGAGGACGATGGTGGCGTGGATTGGCTGATATCCTCAAGCTCGAGCTTTTTTCCAGATGCCACCGTCACGAGCGCTCGAGTTTTGTAGCTCGTTATAATGCGCTGCTTTTGGGGGGCTACACCTGCACACACAGAACTTATCAAAACTTAGATAATATGAGAATAGAGAACTTTTCAGAACTTAGATAATAAAATCACAAAACTTAGATAATAAACACTTGTACAAAATAAAGGGAAGAAAACTTAGATAATAGCTTATCGAAACTTATCAGAACATAGAGAGAGGAGGGAAAGTTATCAGAACTTAGATAATAAACACTTGTATGAATTTCTCAATGAAGATCACACATGAATAAACACATGCAAAAGCTACTGACATGAATTTCTTAAAATGCTACTGAGATGAAAGTCATATGATTTTGCCATTTGATTTTGCCATATTAAAAGCTACTGACATGAAAAATTTAGGCACAAAGTTTGTCCAACTAAACAAGTTTGTGTCAAAAAATTATATTAAAATGCTACTGAGATCAATAAACAATAAGGAAATTAACACATCTTAGCTCAACCAATCAAGGAGATGTGAAATCAAGAAAACCTAGGATCTTACTTGAACAAGGGAGGTGGCGTTGCATCGCTTAAATTGCCAGCTTCTGAGGACGATGGTGGCGTGGATTGGCTGATATCCTCAAGCTCGAGCTTCTTTCCAGATGCCACCGTCACGAGCGCTCGAGTTTTGTAGCTCGTTATAATGGGCTGCTTTTGGGGGGCTACACCTGCACACACAGAACTTATCAAAACTTAGATAATATGAGAATAGAGAACTTTTCAGAACTTAGATAATAAAATCACAAAACTTAGATAATAAACACTTGTACAAAATAAAGGGAAGAAAACTTAGATAATAGCTTATCGAAACTTATCAGAACATAGAGAGAGGAGGGAAAGTTATCAGAACTTAGATAATAAACACTTGTATGAATTTCTCAATGAAGATCACACATGAATAAACACATGCAAAAGCTACTGACATGAATTTCTTAAAATGCTACTGAGATGAAAGTCATATGATTTTGCCATTTGATTTTGCCATATTAAAAGCTACTGACATGAAAAATTTAGGCACAAAGTTTGTCCAACTAAACAAGTTTGTGTCAAAAAATTATATTAAAATGCTACTGAGATCAATAAACAATAAGGAAATAATAAGGAAATTAACACATCTTAGCTCAACCAATCAAGGAGATGTGAAATCAAGAAAACCTAGGATCTTACTTGAACAAATTTCAAGTACTAAGACTAAATCAACCTAAACTAAAAACGAAAAAGGAAGCTTCGTAGATTTTAATCAATCAATATGGGTTTTTGAGATCATGTACATTCCACCAACTGTATTTACAATTTTGGGTTACATGCAGCATCATCCCTCTCTGCCTTTGAGTTTATGATTATTTGACGCTTTGTAGATTTTAATCAATCAATATTGCCCTTCTTCCTTCTGCCCATACGCGTTCACGTTTCTTGCTGCTGCAGCAGCATCCCTCTCTGCCTGTGCCCAGCTGGCCAGCTGACTAGTTGAGTCCCTTTGTAGCAGTCAAGGTTGCAGCTTTGATCTTTTCAGTGGCAACCTGAGATTTCTCTTCCTTCTTACACGACATGATTAAATCACAAAGGGAAACTAACAACTCACAAACAGTAATTTCTACCTCTTCTCAAAGACTTGACACCCAAAGCTTTATCCAATAGAAACACTTCAACAAACCTAGAAAAGTAGAGATATTTACTCCTTGCACAATAATAATGTGGGGAAATTGCATAAAATAACACAGACTTTAGGGTGTTAAGATAATGACATGCATTATTAAAAATTATATAAAATATCAACTTTTAATAAAGTTTAAGGGTCTGTATCTGCTGCCTGAGTACAAATTACTATTTATACAAATTTTTTTTATAATGATAAAAATTATATAAAATATCAACTTTTAATAATCCAACATTAATAGCGCAACATTAACCAAACAATGAATAGCAAAAGACCATAGGATTACACAACAACGACACAAACATTTAAATCATCCAACAAACAAGGAAGCAGATACAGACCCATAACAATGAGTAGGAAAATACATAACAATCGGTAGCAACATCCGATAGGATTAAACAACAATGACAGAAATAGTTCAAACCCTTCAACAAACCACAATGTCCATAAAAACCAGTAGGATTAGACCAATAAAACACTTATCAGAACATAGAAATTCCTCGTAACATGAAGCGAAAATGCGGCTGCGTGGTCCATTTGTATCCATCCCAGTCGAAGTGTGGGCGCAGTCTGTTGGGACGATAAAGCTGGAGGTCCCCGGTCAGAGGGAATTCGACCCTGAAAGTTGGGTCATTCCCAAAATAACACACTTCAACCACCTTACCTGACCAGTACCCTTCTCTTGCACGACAATCCACACGGTCATCGATCGTGTAGGCATCATATGAAACATGAGGTGGGAGGGGACGAATTCGGAGAACGGGAAGGATTTCCTTTAGGTTATCTTTTCTGTTTTCGTCTAGGAGGGTTACATATTCCACCTCCCAGTGGGTTGGATCCACTTTGCGTACAAGGGTCGCCTCGAAGAACGACCCTAGCATCCCACCCTCGCCCCCGACAACCTCCACTTTTTGATTTGGTCGGTATGGGTGCGGCGTTGGTGCTGCATAAAAAACACATAAACAAGCTATTATAATCATAAACGTAGCAAAATTAAAATGTAAACCAACAAAATAAGTGACTAACCTGAACTCTCACTCCCATCGTCTGAGCTATCGGATGGTATATTGATGGGCACAGGGCGGGGAGGGAGGCCTGATGACGAGCCGTGGTGGTATGAGTATGCCATTTCTTTCAAGGGGAGATGGGTGTGGGAGAGAGGGTTGTGAGGAAGATGGTAAATAGGAAGGTGTCATTTTCACCAAAAGGGATAACATATATATATAGGGAATGAGAAAGTAGCAATTATGCATAAGCTTGTTTGGTGTGTTCGTTTGTAGTTGATTGTTTCCATCTAGGGTAAATTACATTAAACCACCCGTTAAATATGTCACTTTGCATAAAACCACCTACGAAAAGAAAAATTACATAAAACCACCCTTTATACACCTTTTGTTAACCAAAGACCACCCCCACCCATTATTTCAGTTAGATTAAGAAAAATAAGAAATAAATTGTATCTTTGGTGAAAGAACAAGAAACAAAATGGGTTGGAATTCTAGAACTAGAAAAATTGTATCTTTGGTGACCCATATTCTCTACCATATAACAAAGTCCCAGCTCCATCATCTTCATCTATAGCAATTAGATCTATTCTTCCCCATCAAAAAAATTAATCGATTACAAATGTAGCCCATTGATTTCATGATTTGAAGTTCAAACAACTTAAAACCCCAAAATAAATTCTTCTGTTAACTACAATCTATTATGGGTGGTTTTATGCAATTTTCTTTTTAACGGGTGGTTTTATGCAAAGAGCCCTATTTAACGGGTGGTTTACTGTAATTTACCCTTCCATATATTTGGATGCATTTGTTTGTTGTTGTTCTTTCCCAAAAAAAAAAGTAGCATCTTTTCTATATGCTTGTCTCCATATGGTGTTGTTTGTTTCCAAAAAAAAACAGTCCCCATGCTTGTCTCTATGTCCAAATTGGTTGTTTCCAACAAAAAGTAGCATATTTTCAGGTTTTTTTTTTGTTTTTTCCTGTTTTTTTTTCTGTTTTTTTTTCAGCATTTGTTAAATCATTTTTCTGTTTTTGTTTTTCTGTTTTCCTATATGTTGTGTCATTGTATTGTTTTGTTTGTTTCTGGTTTGTACTGTTTTCCAGCATCTTCTCTGAAGTTTTCTGTTTTTTTCTAGTTCGTACTGTTTCCAAGCATCTTTTCTGATGTGTTCTGAAGTTTTCTGGTATTTTCTGTTTTTTTTGTTTTTCAGAATATTTTCTGTTTTTTATGTGTGTTACTGTTTTTTTCTTTCGGTTTTTTTTCTTCTGTTTTTTTCCTTCTGTTTTTTCTGTGTGTTACTTTTTTTTTTTCTGGTTTTGTATAGTAGTTTTTTTATCCTTTTTCTGTTTTTTTTCTGTGTTTTACTGTTTTTTTGTGTTTCACTTCTGTTTTTTTCCAGTTTTTTCTGTCTTTTCTGTTTTCCAGTTTTTTACTTTTCTGTTTTCCAGCTTTTTACTTTTCTGTTTTCCAATTTTTTACTTTTCAGTTTTTTTTTGTGTTTATATTTATATAACTATTCTACATGTGAACTTCCCTATTTATACTATTGAGCATGTGAACAATAACTGATAACTTCCTTCACTGGGAGTTGAATCGCAAGGTTGTTTCCTTCTTTCTGATTTTTTTTTTATTGATTTTGTAAGGGAGTGGGAAAAACAATAACTGATATGACTTTGCATAAAAAAAGTACTTAAATTTTTATTTATAATTTATTGTTAAATGTTATTTTACAATTTTCTATACTAAATGTAGCAAAGTATGTTTCCAGTACTTCTTAAATTTTTGGATAAAAAAAAGTACTTCTTAAATTTGCAACCTTAACTTTCTTAAATTGGTGAAAGTGAAAACCCCCAAATATTTAAATTTCTTAAATTTCCAACCCTATTTTTGTTTGAATCGGACTAGATTCAGAATGCAATTTTGATTTGAAGTATAACAAAATCGAAGCAAAACGGAATCTTTTTTTTTTTCAAAATTGTGAAAGAGAACATTTAGACAAATATTTAGAAACAATTTATAGCTTTTGAGTATTTAAACACAATTTGTAGTGCTGAAATTAGATTGACATTTAAACACAAGTTGTATTATGAACAACCATAATAAATCTTCTTTTTATCCACGAAATGCAATAAAATCCAACATGAATATGCCTTGTACTCTTATAGGAAGGAACATTTTATACATTAAAATCCAACATGAATATGCCTTGTACTCTAATAGGAAGGAACATTTCAAACATTCACATTAACATCAGCAACAATGAGCATAGAATGGTATCTGAATTACCAGAGGTGCCAATGACTCGCCACTTGAAAAGTAATGGCCCCATGATAGCAACATCAACTCATAAAGCAACAACCACTTACTGTATACCTTAACAACCAATGCCTTAATCACAGAAGAAAGTTCAGCAATATGTTTATAAAGAGGAACCTGAAATGAAAAAACAATTGTCGAAGTTCAAGTGATAGAGTTCTTTATCCATTAGCAGAAACAACTGTATACTTGTGTGTGTTTTCAATCACTTTCCTAATTGCCAACTATGTATAAATGTGTTTGGATTATATACATTTCGATTCTTCTTTTGAAGCTTTACTTTTACGAACTCCACTGCAATTACAATTAGGTTTGAAAATATAGTTCCTTGAAAGTATTCATAAATACTTATCTCTTTCCCAATTTCTCTAAAATAGGTCATGACTCTGCGTTTAGACAAGTCATGGATTGATTGGGGTACTAGAGTTTCCGAGGCATATTTTGCAAAGCTAGATGAATTCCTAGAATTTGCATATGCCAACAAGGATGCTAGGACTCGCATATACTGTCCTTGTAG
Source organism: Persicaria maculosa (assembly GCA_963922045.1). Lineage (NCBI taxonomy): Eukaryota > Viridiplantae > Streptophyta > Magnoliopsida > Caryophyllales > Polygonaceae > Persicaria > Persicaria maculosa. Next base: position 13,272,878 of record OY998265.1, read on the forward strand.
GAAATGTCAAAACAGGGGATTGTTTGGTAGAGAAGTGGTGAGGAAGCATCTTCGGGAAAATGGGTTTATGGTTAGTTATAAGTTATGGACTAAACATGGTGAGACGATTCGTGATCTGATTGAGGAGCCGCAACAGAGGGATGAAGTGCCAACTGAGTCTGATGGTTTTATGGATGTGGACATGACGAGATTGGTGGAAGCTGCTTTAGGAAGGACCGACATACCTGAACTGCAAATTATGGAAGATGACGGTGACCGTGAGGGTGCTACTACTGAGCAAACGGAGTCTACTGACCAGTTTTTCAAGTTAATGGAAGCTGCAAACTTGCCATTGTATCCAGGATCTAAGAAGCACACTGCGTTGTCCTTCGCTGTGCGACTATTACAAGCAAAAAGTTTACATGGTTGGACAGATCATTCATTTAAAGAGGTGTTGGATATATTTTCTGAGACTTTGCCCGAAGGGGTGAACCTACCTAAATCTTATTATCAAGCCCAAAAGTTAGTGGAAGATTTGGGATTCACTTTTACAACCGTGGACGCATGTCCTAATAGTTGTATGCTCTTCCGAAATGAAAATGCAAACCTAGATCGATGTATAATATGCAATGAATCGCGATGGAGGGAAACTGCTGAGGGTTTTGAATCAGTTACCCAAAAAGCTGCAAAACAAGCTCGGTATTTTCCGTTGACGCCACGCCTCCAAAGGCTATTTGGGACAGCAAAGTCTGCCACCCTAATGAAATGGCATTCCTTGAAACGAGTTGATGATGGTGTGTACCGGCATCCGGCTGACTCCCCTGCTTGGAAGCATCTTGATGCTATACACCCGAGTTTTGGAGCTGAGATGAGGAATGTGCGCCTAGGCCTTGCTTCTGATGGATTTAATCCTTTTGGAAATCAAAATGTGAATCATAGTACATGGCCTGTTGTCCTCGTTCCGTACAACTTGCCACCTATGTCTATCATGAAGCAACCATATATATACCTTTCTGTGCTCATAGATGGACCAAAAGGACCCGGAGATAAGATAGATGTGTATTTGGAGCCTTTGATAGAAGAGCTAAAGGAATTGTGGGAAGTGGGCGTAGAAACATTTGATGCTTCCATGAATGAAATGTTTCAAATGCGAGCTGCTGTTCTTTGGACTATCAACGACTTTCCAGCTTACGCGAATTTGTCTGGGTGGAGTACTAAAGGTGAGTATGCATGTCCAAATTGCAACATAGAGCCAGGGGCAACATACTTAAAAGCTAGCCACAAGTGGTCGTACGGGAGGAGTAGGCGGTTCTTGCCCTACGATCACAAGTATCGAAGAGACTCAAAGTCCTCTTATGATGGACGAGAATTTGATCTTCCACCTCCTAGATTGACTGCGGCTGATCACCTCTCACAGCTTGAAGCTAACAAAGTGCTTACTTGTTATAAAAAGGATGACATGATATTGAGAAAGGAGATGGGAGCAGATAGACCGGAAAGGGATCCAACCAAAAAAAAGAAGCATAATTGGAAGAAGAAAACCATCTTCTATGAGCTACCTTATTGGAAAGACAATTTGTTGCCATACAGCATAGATGCGATGCACTCCGAGAAGAATTACGCCGAAAATGTTTTGAACACAATCATGGGAGTGAAAGGTAGAACAAAGGACAATGTCTCTGCCCGTCACGACCTTGAAAGCCTTGGAATTCGCAAGGAATACCATGTCAAGCTCACAGAATCAGGTACTCAGGTGTATGAGAGAGCTGAATTTGAGATGGACAACGACGGGAAGGATAAGTTCTTGTTAGCATTATCCAAGGCGAGAATGCCGGATGGTTTATGTTCTAGTATTGCCCGGAGGGTTAACTTAAAGGATCGAACCATTGGGGGCCTTAAAAGCCATGATTATCGCATCCTTTTACAACAACTAATTCCGCTCTGTGTACGGAGTTCCTTGCCCGGGAATGTGGTTTCCGTTTTGATTGAAGTAGGCAAGTTCTTCAAGGTATTGAGCTCAAAAGTTAATACAAGTGCTTCATTAGAAGAGACACGTTCTCAGATCATCTTAACCCAATGTGAGATTGAGAAAATATTTCCGCCATCTTTCATGGATGTGATGGAGCATTTACCTGTGCATCTGGCAGAGGAAGCATTAATCGGTGGACCTGTACAATTTCGTTGGATGTACCCTATCGAGAGATTCCTATTGACTTTGAAGACTTATGTACGCCAACAAGCTCGGCCAGAAGCATCACTAGCCAAAGGTTACATCATGGAAGAGTGCATGAACTTTTGCTCTCAGTATTTAGAAGACGTGGAGAGCAAGGCGCAAAGACCTCCAAGAAGAATAGATGATGGCGATAAAAAGGGAAAGGGATTCATTCTGCCAGAAGTCACGCGTTCCCAAATTCACCGATGGATATTGTTTCATTCAAATGCAGTCACACCGTATCTAGAGTAAGTATTATTCTACCTAGCTTCATTTTTCTTTGGCTGGTTATCAACGCATAATTACATGCCTTGCTAACGAGTCTACCTACTTCTTAACATTGAAGGGAACATTTGGAGTCCCTTAAACACCAAAATCCTACGGCAAATGATACGTCACTAGCAAGACTTCATTTCAGCACGTTCCCGGAATGGTTCAAGTCACATGTGAGTCTACAATCCTAGACTCCAAGTCAAAATATTGTGTTTCATGTATTTCAATAATATGTGAACTTCAATGGCCGTCCCACCTACAATCAGGTCGCAGTGTTGCGCCGGGAAGGAGATGTTACATTAAGCGATGAAGTCGTGGCATTGTCCAACTTCCCTTCTCCGGTGGCTGCACGGCTGACCTCATACACATCCAACGGCTATTTCTTTCGTGTCAAAAGTGTTGACATCAAAAGAACGAGACAGAATTGTGGGGTGTATTTGCATGGAGATACCCTACCCTATTATGGGAGATTAATAGATATCATAAGGGTTACATATGCCTTAAATATCGAGTACGTATTATTTAGGTGTGAGTGGGCACACCCTTCGACAGGGGTCAAACTGGACCCTTTTCAATTACCCTTAGTAAACTTCGGGAAGTTACTATACCCACATGATCGTCTTGAAGATGAGCCTTTTATCTTAGCAACGCAAGCACAACAAGTATGGTATAATGCACATCCTTCTGGACATGGGTGGTTAACGGTTGGGGAAGTTGAGTCTAAAGCGTATGCCCATGTGGATGATGAAAATGTGGATGATGACAATGTGAACGATGACAATGCAGATCCATCAGAACTGTATTAGGAGGAGCTTGGCCCTTCTGGTAAACAGAATTTACTAGGAAGCTCCATATTTTTCTATACATGTTCAAGACAAAAGAATTCAAATTTTCGAAATTTAACCCTTTGTACAGAAACACTCTTCATGCGTTATGCTTTCCATGAAGATCCAATCCATCAGGTATCAATCCATGATTTGTGATTTTTTCTCAATACGTTTGTCTTGCATAAACTAATGTTCAACGACATACCTTACGATATATAAGTACGTCTTACAGAAATACCTAGGATAAACCTCTTTGTAGAAAATTTCATCTCAATCTTTTTTCTAGTTACATTATTTCTGTAATACGTAGTTATTTCTTCTTGGCCATGTTGTTTGATTGCAATCATCATAGGAATTCATGGGGAAACGAAAGGGTGCATCCACTAGACCGCGAACCATGGGTGAACTCCTAAGTTCTGCCAACTCACCCCCCGTATCCCAAAGTAGCTCCTCATCGTCCGTAGTAGCAGTTGGAACACTCCCGCTCACAGCTCCACAACCGGCTACACCAATGCCTCAGCTTGCAGATGCATCTTCACAACCAGCTCCACAACCGACTCCGCTTTTGGAGGCAACTCCACAACTCGGTCCGCTTGCGACTACAGCTGCAATAACGGTAGGTCACATGCTTACTAGCGAGAAGACACGCAAGGTTGGAGGAGGCAGACCGCGAACAATATCCGATTTTCTACGGCCTACTAGCGAGAGATCCTCCCAGCTGAGTGGTTCCTCACCGCCCGCGCCAGGAGCTGTTACACAACCTGTCACTGTACCCAGTGCCTCGCAGCAGCAGGCCGTGGCATCAACATCGACACCGCTGTCGGCAGATGCTCTACAGTCCGACGACCATTCATCTGGTTAGGCATTTACATGCATCGTTTTATACACTTTTAAATTGTTTGGATTGTTATGTGCACATGTTAATAACAGTTTAAATATTTTTTGTTTCAAGATGAAGAAGCAATTCCTATTCGTAGAGGTCACACTACGGGTGTACCGGGCTGGAACAGCGGAGCCAAGTATGCAGTCGAATTCAATGAGTTGTTCGTTCCAGTTGGGGTTAATGCCAAACAGCTGAGGTCACAACTAGGGATATTAGTGCGTGATGGGCAACGACTTCCACTGACTACACTGGATTGGAACTCATTCGGAGATGATGTGATGGATGGTATATGGGAAGAAGTGAAGGTATTTCTGTAAGACTTAGAAAACTAGGTTATAATATTTATGGTTAGAACATTTCTGAAATAATGGAAACAACTAGGTTCATTCTTATGAAGAGGAAAAAAAATCCATTGTTGGACATGTTTTTTTTTTTGAAATTCCATCTGATTTTACCTTGTTACTTACTACTAATCTGACTGCAGTTTCAGTTATTGCCTTCATTTTGTGTTTCGTTTTGGTGTAGACAAATATAATCAATCCTCCCGACAAGTTCAAAGAGGTTTGCTTACACATGTGCAACCTCATGTGGAAGGACTACAAGGCGAAAACAAAGTCTAAATATTTTACGAAGGTCATAAATGATCCTAATCTGGAGAAGAACCGTCCACCGAATGTCCTGCCAGATTATTGGGTTACGCTTGTTGCATTTTGGAGAAGTGAATATGCCCAGGTAGTCTTTATTTCATCCTCGTGTTACTTGGTCCATAAGCATTTACATGTGCATCCACTTTGTAAAGTCTTGCTTTATACAGAAACAAGCGCAACAGAACTCAAAGAATCGAGATAAGCATGGACCGGCGCATATCACCGGGCGAAAGTCATTCGCTGAAGTAAGACATGAGGTTCGTATCTGTACGCTGCCTGATTTTGTGCATTTCTTTTGTTTTTTAGTGAATAGTGAGACAATTTTGACTACTTGGGTGGATCAAATCCATGACTTTTGTATTTAATATGCATTGGATTTCTTTCATGTAAATAGAGGAGCAAATCCAAGCAACCAACAGACAAAATGAGCATGTGGGTTGCATCCCGAAATGCAGATGATCCTGACGTTATTGAGACCATTGTAAGGTTCTTTACCCTTTTACTTTTCTGCTTATGATGTTGCGGTAATGTTGGTTCTGACGTTAATTCCCGTCTTAGGGTTGACGTACTTTAGATTTCAACTTTGCTGTCATGGTTGATTTATGATTGCTTTCATAGTTGATTGTAGGGTCAATTTTAGGTTTCGATTTTACTGTCATGGTTGATTTTACTGTCATGGTTGTAATTGCTAATTCTCGCTTTGTCATGGACTGTCAATTGTATTTGTGCTCTGCAAATCAACCAATATTCCATTTCAATTGAATAAAAAATAGTTATAGACTTCAATTAAGTTATATATTGGCCTAGGCTTGAATAAAAAAATAGGTCTACACTTCAATTAGATTGCATCATTATCTTCTGTAAAAAAAAATTTCCATCTTTATATGTTGAATTCTTCTGATAATGTAGAAAGAGTTCAATGCCCTCTTAGAGCTGGAACCCGAGGAGGAGCGAGCTCTTGACTCCACGAAAGATAGGATATTCCATCGGATCATTGGACCTGATGGTCACGGGTATTGCCGCACATATGGTGCTAGTGTGCCTCCGCGTTTGGTGTATAACTCTCTCTCAAACTCGGCTCAAATTGGTGTTAGCGATCTTCGCGAGATTGCACAACAACTGGAAACCAACATCAAAAACCACCTAGAGACGAGACTCCAAGAATTTAAATCTGAATGGATGGCGAGTTGTTGGTGCCATGGCGAGAGTGGCTCACGTTCACAGGGACAGGTAAGTTAGGACTTGTTTGAAATGATTGCAAAGGAAAATAACTGATGCATTAATAATTGTTTGTTTATTTCATTCCTTTATTTTTCTTTACAATATATATGAAAGATAGAAAATCCTTCTGTTATCAAACTCGTAATTGCACTGCTAAAACTTAGCTCAATTGGATAGGTTTTGTTGCCATCTTTATAATTTTATGTTGCTTAGTCCGATGTATAGTCCAACTACACTTCAAACGACTTAGAATATGTTTCAATGAATTATGAGCTAAAGTTGTTAGCTTTACTGTAAGTCATTTTCTTCTTAAAACTAGCATGTTACCTCTTGCGTTTATTTCTGTTCATTATTCATTTTATTGATCGAGATGATTTAGGGTCAGTTTAGCATAGCATTCATGTTCTGGTTTGTTAGTTTCTCTGATCAGTTGGTTGCTTTGGCTCAGTCTGAATATTTAGTGAATTTGGCTGAGTTTCTGGCCTTTTTCTGGTTTGTTAGTTTCTCTGATCAGTTGGTTGCTTTGGCTCAGTTCTGAATATTTAGTGAATTTGGCTGAATATTTAGTGAATCAGCTCATGTTCTGGCCTTTTTTCGTAGTATACTAGTTTCTGCCCTTTTTTGTCCTATTTAGGAAGTCATTTTTTCTACTTTTCTATTGTAGACAAGTGTTCATCAAACACTTCGGCGGGAGTCAATTGGAGATGGTGCTGCTGTCCTATCCAACGACGATGACGCTGCTCTCAACAACTCAACACAACCTGAAGGAGACACCAACCACTCTGCCCACGATGTGAATGACGGAGGTGTTGTCTGACAGGGTCACTTTCCCGCAGTTTAGCACCAGGTTCTATGGACTTTTAGTTTGTGACACTATGACTGTGTACGTCTTTTTGTCAGATTGAACTACATTTTGGACTTCGTAGTCATTGTTAGGCTCGCTTTATGCATGGACATATGTTTCGGTCGTCTATTGGCTTCAAGTAGATGTTGGACTTAACATGCTTGTTTTGTTGATATCTTTTGAACAAGGTGTATGTAGGACTTATTGGAATGGTTTTGAACAAGGTGTGTGTATATATATATATATACATATATCCCAACAGGAGATTATATACCAAATGTGCAGTAGCTGGTATTATACAACCCGACCCGTAGCAACGGCTTGTCGCCGTAGCAAATAATTTATAAACATTTCAGATTACAAAACGTCAATAGCTTCGGATAAATGCCGTGGCAATATCATTATAAGAATTGCTATCGTAGCTTCGGCTATATGTCGTGGCAACATAATAGCTACGCCAACTTTTGTGGGAAAAATCTAATTTTGGCGCCAATTTGTTAGCCACGGCATCTGCCGTGGCAATCGACAGAAAAAGGCGCCAAATTTTTGGCGCCTTGCATTTCACTAGCGACGGCAAAGTACCGTCGCAAGAGCCTTCATTTTCATCACGCGTCGCTCGCCGTTGCTGCAGCCGTTGCAAATTTCTTGCCACGGCTAGTAGCCGACGCTCGTGACTTTTGCCACCGCCCTGTTGGCTACGCCCCCATTTGCCGTCGCAGTGCCGAAGCTACACCCGTTTTGCCACCGCAGACAGCTCTTTTGCCACGGCTTTTTGCCGAAGCAAATTTACTTTTTTTTTGTAGTGATCGGAAGAGGAAATTCATCCTTGGGACATTCTTCATTTAAATCCCGAAAATCCACACAAATACGAAGCTGGCCATTCTTTTTCTTGACAGGAATGATATTAGCCAACCACATAAGGTATTGGACTTCCCGGATAAATCCAGCCTCAATGAGCTTATTGACCTCAGATTTAATTTGCACTGTCAGCTCGTGCCGAAAACGACGTTGGGCTTGCTTTATTGGCTTTTCCTCTTCGGAGATGGATAACTTATGCATAGCCACCTTGGGGTCTAAACCATGCATGTCTTGATATCCCCAAGCAAACACGTCTTTGTATTCATCGAGGAGTTGTTCATATGATTCTTTTTCCTCTTCTGTTAGCAAAGCACTAACGAATACGGGTTTAGGATCTTCTGTAGTCCCCAGGTTAATCTCTTGCAGTTTGTCAACAGTGGCTTCACCACCATCTTCCATTTCTGGTGGAGCAGATTGGACCACATTAAGGAAATCCTAAGGATCTTCACTTGGTTCACTTCTCGTATAGGTCAACACCATATTTACTTCGTCCATTTGAGCATCTGTGGGATCCTCTGATTCGCAAGTGGAGGCTTTTGGCTCCTTATTCTTCAGCTTCCACTTTCTGGTCTTCTTGGTGTTGGCCTTCTTGTTCTTAGGCATTTTAACTCTTTCAAGCCTCTCGAACACAGAAACTCTTAGAGCACTTGCCTCAAGCCTTTCGAAGACCAAGACTCGGGGTGCATTTGTTGCGTCTTGTAAGAAAATACTTTGCTCTTGGATTGTTAGAGTCATAGGCTCCATGACTTTAGCAGACAATAACTCCCCCTCTTGAGAGATCTGTAGACCATCCATCGAGATCTCGTTTAGGGATTTCTGCAAAGCTTTACTTTTCAACGGGGGTCTTTTTTCCTTAACTTTGATCCCCTTATTGTGCTTTGAAGAGACCTGCTCGATGGGTGCCTTAGAAGACTCATTCTTGAACACTACCCTTACATTTTCATCTATTGATCTCCGAAATGTCTTTCAATGACCAACTTCTTCTTTGGAACGGATGGGTCAATCTTGCGGAGAGGACAAGTGTAGCTTGTCCTTAGGGAGTGCATAGCCTTCTCTGCTGCACTCAATGGCTTATGCCCGGGTTGTCTCTTATCCTTGGATGTGTATTTGAATAACACCTTAGGACGTGTCTCTCGCTCTTCCTTTTTTCGGACAAGAGAAACCTTAGGTGACGGTGACTCTTCTTGTGTCGTTGCTCCCTTTTGAGGACTGTCACTTTTACCCTCCTCTCTTGCTTCTGTGCGTTGTTTAGAGTTAGAGTGCAATGTCTTGTAAAACTTGGCGTCCACATAATTGACACTTTCCCCTTGAAAAGGATCGCTGTCGCCACGGATAGTCCTTTTGTTTCCGTTTTCATCGGTGTACTTCAAGCACTGATGAAGTGTAGAAGCAATCGACTTACTGGCATGGAGCCATGGCCTCCCTAGCAAAGCGTTATAGGAGGTTCCAGCGTCAATGACATGGAAAAGAGCATCCTTGTAAAGATCATCTAGGACCACTTTTAAAGAAATGGCACCCAAACTTTTTGACCCACCTGGTTGAAGCCTTGAATGATGAGCAATGTAGGCGACAAATGATCGACCGTTAGCCCCATTGCTTCCAAAACTCGTAAGGGTAATAGGGGGGTCTATTGTGATCAGTGCTCCCTAACTGAAGGTCCCCATCAGAGAAAGTTACGGATGCCATACATGAAGCACATTGAGATGAAGTGGGTAAAATCACTTCATCAACCTCAACTTGATCCACTTGGTCTTTGTAATCTTTTGGATCCATGAGGGCTTGAATCAAGGTCTTCCTTAACTCGGTCAACATTTGTAATGCATCATACACACTTAAGCGTGCAGGAATGCGCTATAAATGACTGATCACACTACTAGAAAACTTCAATTAGACATTTGTTGTCAACAGATGTAATTCAAAAAACATTTTCGATCTCTTAGTGCGTGTAGTAAAAGATCCAAACTTTCCACATCGGTTTTAAGCTGATGTCTTTTCTTGGTAAAAACATCTATTTTAATTTGAATATAGATATAAATCAATCCCTCAATTTTTTTTATGACATATTCACTTGTTGATAAATAACCATGATTTTTTATTTGAAAACTTTAAAGATGTTCACCCAAAGCAAAAAAGTGACATTTACATCATTATTTATGAAATAAACAATGTCTTAAGACAAAATAGATATCTTTTTTATTATACTAATCACGTGTATTAACATTTTATACATATAATTTATGATTTTATATTGTTTCAAACTAACCCACCACATGAAATATAGGCATAACTGATATCGTTTTTCATGTTCATATCAGTTTTTTCTACAAGAACCGAGATTTTTAAAAGATATTATTTATATAAATTATAGATTTTATTCTAATTTAAATTCCATTAAGTTTTAAGACTCCAAAAATTTTTGAAAGTTGCGTCCTCAAGTAACTGATTTATTTTATTTTCTCGAGACAAATTCCGACATGAACTTGTTATACGATTTAAAAACGAATTCATTCTGCTTTATTATTCCGAGGCTTGAAAATATTTTTTTTTGTGTTTCGTTATTTAATTCTAATTAAAATATTTATTTTAAATTTATTTTAATCGCATTGAATTAAGGTCGGAAAGCGGGTTTTGGATTTTATTCCGGGTATTAATTTTGACTTTTATACCAATTTATGCACTCCCACTCCCTCACCCCTACAAGCCCCCATACTCCTTACTTCTGTCATTCACCGTCTCCTCCTCTCTTGACTTTTCATTTCTTCATTACACCTCCCCTCACCCTGTTTATAGCTCCTAATACCTATTCCCACCGCTACAAACCCAATCAAACACACAAGCTCCCCCTTTCCTTTTTCTTTCATACTTCACTCCCTCCTGTTGATTTCAAATACACCTCCCGATTCTCAGCTCCTCTCCAAGAACCCACTGCCAATTTGAGCTCACCCACACATTCCCATTTCCTTCCTGCTCAAAGATCACTCACCATTTTACCTTCCACATTACACACCTCCTTCCCCTTTTTCTTCCTTGGGCTTGGCGGCAACAAGCCAGCAGCTCCTCTCTGCCTTTCGCCCTTTTTTGCAGCCGAACAAACCCAGACAAGACCAAACTTCTCCTCTTTCTTTCAAACTTCAAAGCACTCCCTCCCTTTCCATTCTTTCGGCACCACCACCACCTACGAACACCCTCTCTCTCTCCTGTCTCGCCACCACCAAATCACTACAGACACAACCGATGCCAATAGCCCCATAGTTGAGCAGAGCACTGGAGCCTTCCCGATCGAAGAAGAGTGAGCGAGATCGATGCCTCCAAACGAACCTCCGATGAATCTCCGGCGAGTTTCGAGCCCCTCGGTAAGCCTTTCCTTTCAAATTCATTTCCCAGTTCCCTTATGTCACTGAAACCTTGACCCCGGGGTATGAGCAGTGAGCGAGAGTGGTGAAGTCGAGCGAGGGAGTCGTGGGTATGAGCGAGAGCGAGCGGGGATGCAAGCGAGAGAACGACGAGTGAGCGGGAGAGTGAGAGAGTGAGCATGAGAGTGTGTGTGGGAGCTAGAGTAGAGTGTGAGCGAGAGTGGATGAGAGCTAGCGAGCTCAACGAGGACCCGAGGGCGAAACCACGAGCAGAGGAGGCTGAAGGTGGAAGACGGGTTCACTGAGAGATGCGGGTTGGGTTTTTCTTTCTTTTTGGTTCGTTTTCTTTTATTTTATATTGAGTCTGGTTCGGTTCCTTTAATTATTGATCCGGTTCTCTTCCTTATAAATCAGATTATGGTTGGGTTGGGCCGAAAAGGGCATTGTGCCGAGGTTGTTAGATTGGGTGTCATTTTGGAATTTGGGCCTATTTTGCTGAAATCAGTTTATAAGATTATTTTGATTATGTTATATAAATTGTTGTTTGATTATTTTGATGCTAATTAAATGGGTAGAAATTTAAAATTTATTATTTGTGGTAAATATTAAAGTGTTGGAACTAATTTAAATTATTATAATCAAGATTTTGAAATAATACTAACTTGGACTGGAACATTTTAATAAATTATTGTAAATTTGGTTTGAAGGATTAAAGGTTTTAGCATCGGAACTCAGTTAAAGTATTATTTTAAAACAAATTATTTGACTAGCAAATTGTCCTTAGTTGAGATCAAATGGCTTTTAGAACTTTGGAACCGAATTACTTGAGTTGACTTGGGGATTGACTTACTTGATTTAGCTTGGGGAATTACTTGAATAATCTTATGTATGAAATTACGCGAATAATGTTAGGGTCTGATTATGTTGCAAGAATGATTGATATTTGAAATCTCTAGTTGATGATTAAGAAGCATGGTGTGTTGATATATGAGTTATTATATGATGAAATATGAAATGCTAGAGGAGATGATATATGTGAGATGGAAAATGATGAGATAAGACAAAATGATATGACGAGATAATGTGGAACGTTCCTAGATGAGTTGAGACGATGTTGATGATATGGCTTGAAGATGATATTGAATTCCCTGCTTTTACTTAGTTCCGTGTAGCGGTAAATGGGTCCTCTATACTTTAGACTTATATTTTGTATCTATTGAAATTATTAGGTAATCTGTGATGTGATTGACTTGCTTACTACTGGTTTATTGCTTTTGCTGATCTGCTACTCCAGGTAAGTCCTCCGGGGCTTACTCAAGTTAGAACCTTATGCCTGATGTGTCATATAGTGTGTAGGTGTTGCATCCTGCATATTCATGTAGTAGCATGCTTAGGTTGCACAACTGAACGAGCATCCGTATTCTCTTTGCGTATGGTAGAACGACCGTTAAATTGTGAGTCCTAGAGTCATTTGCTAGGGTCATAGGACGACCTAATCTCATCGGGTTTGTTCCTAATCGAGTCTGATATCATTCCATGAGAAAGAAAGAAAATAATGACATATGAAATGAGACATGACACATGATATACGACATGATGAGATGTTGCTATATAACATTGAACGCGGCCGGTTCCTGTAGTAATGAGCATGGGTGCGGGAGTAGGAGAGGGACATGCCACTTGGCATTCTATGCGGGATCCCATTTAATCACTTTTTGCATATATATATATATATATATATATATATATATATAAACTGCTAGCATGCTTGAGTGTTTAATATTTCCGCACTGCATTAGAGCATCCTTTATTTAGGTATGGGCATATTATATGTCCTCAGCGAGGTCTTCAGGGCCCGCATGAGTGGCTCGACCTTGACTTCGTGGTTAGTTTCAGGTACACGTACCCTTGCTTGATCATGTGCTGCTGTGGCGGGGGATATCTTATGGCACAGTGAGAGGGAGAGAAAGACCGACTTGAACTCCACCCTTTTGCTACTTATTTCCTCGTATTTGGTTTTTGACCCGGCCATGTCGTGGCAAGTTGTATTATGAAATTTCCTTCTTTATGTTTTTCGAACTTAAAACGTTTTGAGCGACTTAGGCAAGCAAGTAGGACAGGTTCGGGGTACCCAGCGGCCCTATCGCGAATTTATGGTGCGAAATCCCTTCTTTGGGCATTAAAAACTTGGTTTTAAAACTCAACTCGTACTCGAATTGCAAGATCCGAATGAAGGTATCCGATCATTCGAAACGTAACCCAAATACTTATATTTGGGCCGTTACAAATGTGGTATCAGAGCTTGGGTTGCGCGATTCGAGTACAAATGGGTTGAAGTATGATTTTGAAAATCGCCCAATGTTTTAAAGGATTTTTGAAGAGTTTTAAAGGGCAAAATGAATTTAATATGGCTAAATTAATAAACAAAGCTTAATAAACTTGACTTAAGGAAAATCGAAAAAAGGGAAATCGAGTGGGTAGAAAGGCGATAGACCATCCCTATTGGATGTAGACTTGGGAAAGGGTAGGCGAAACTTAGCTTTGTACTTTACAGAGGGCCTGGAAGACTCTAAGGAGTTTGCACCGTGGTGGTTGGAGTAGCAGGGTTAGAATGTAGAGGCCGAGAGGATAGTTGCCCCTCCGGTCAGTTGCCCCTTGAAGGGCAACTTCTAGATAGCTTATGTGATTTTATGAAAATTGAGCCCGAGTGCGATCCCCCTCGAAGGGGATTAGAATAATTATCGTTAATTGATGTTGTGTTGAGTGTTGTCTTCCTTAAGCAAGAATTCGAATTGTTGATATGTTTAATATCTGTTGGCTATGAGTTGAACTTCTGTGTGAACGGAATAGTGGGAGAGTCCTTCCTTACTCTGCAGTCGGGATTTCAGTACTTGTAAAGCAATCTTTTCCATTATTCAACTGTCAGTGTCATTTTCTTTTCATTTTGCCTTCTGTTCAACAGATTTCTAAGGTTGACAATTGTCGGGGAGTGTATTCATTTCATTCCGTTTTTCTCATATCTCATGCCTCTAAATGATGTCTTATCGATCATTTCCTTTTCCTTCTTTTTCCTTCCTATTCCTTTCCTTCCTTTTCTCTCCCAACTATTCTTTTCTTCTTCTTCTCTTTCTTTTATCCTCTTCCATAGATGTTTTATCGAGTCTCCTCTATGATATTACCGTCTTCCACGGGAAATTGGGTTGGGAATCTAATCATATTCGGGAGAAATGTTCGGGTGCATTGATTACTTGGGTGTGTGATGGAGTGTGGTACTTGATGCCATATGTTATGCCACGAGTTAATTAATGTACTAGAATATCAACTTCGAATAACCTAAGTTTCTCGACGTGATTCTGAGTCTAATGGAATGGGTTGTTTTGTCGAATCATCCCTCTCGAATCTTGCGATGGTCAACAAGTGTCTTCTTGTCATGAGACTTTGTCCAGAGTTCGACCACTCTTCTTTGGGAAACAATTTGGGTACTCTTTCCTCTTACCCAAATGTGACATACCAACATTTCACGGGAAATGGTCTCTTGAGTGAGTGGGTCGATGCTGCCCTATGACATTATATTAAATACATGTCCTATTCAGATATTGTTTATTTGAATATATGTCCCTATATCGTTGTCATTCTCGGGCTGGGGCCTCGTTTTTAGTCTCGTTATCCTTCGTCTTAGTCCGTATTTGACTCCGTAAGAAATCCGGGTTGTCCTCCTTTGTCTCTCCCCTATCTTCATTAGCTTAGAACCTCTCTATTATCTTTTTGTAACGAACGACGACATGAGGAAAAGAACAACCAGCTGGATAGCACCAGAGCGGCGCAACGGAAGCATGGTGAGCCCATAACCCACAAGTCTTAGAACTGATGTTGTCCGCAGCCTTGGAGGATGAGTACGCAATAGATTCGTAGATATGCCTTATGAAAGGGGGCGTTCCCAATTCGAGCTACTAACCTTCCTTGTGATGATTGAGAATGAGGGTTGTGTGTAATAGGCCTAGATGTGATAAGATTCTGATGCTATGATGTTTTTATGTTGATATTTGAGTTGTCGTTGAGTATGGCCTCGTTGCCCTTGCATATGAGACATGGGTTACTAATACTAGTGAGTAGATGGTTGTTGATGTGTTAGCGAGTTTGGACGTAGTGGGTACGCTTGATGATCTTCCTTACTTCTTTTTCCTTTACTTTCCTTTTCCTTTCTTTCCTTTTCTTCCCTTTTCTTCTCTTAAGGATTTTGGTCCCATTTGCAGTAGGATTAGAGGGGTGTATAGGAGGACTAGAAGTCGTAGGTTTCAATCGTTGATGATGAGAGATAGGAACATAGGTAGGAGACATTGGTTTAGGCAAGACCGAGAGAGTTTCCAGGAGCGGTAGGAGGCGGTGGCTAGAAATTTTCATATAAGCCTTCTAGGTAGGCCTTAGATGAGGCATAGGATGAGAATGGCAAGAGTTGCGGAATTACGGTTGTAGTATACGTGAGTAAATTGGGATGAAGGATAGAGTAAATCTGTTTAGGTATCCTTGAGGGAAGATATGAGTAGACTGGGCATGTTTGATTTAGGAGCTCTCGTAAAGGGAATGTGACGATAGGAAGGTTATCATACTAGGAGTGGTAGCAATGTTGTCGATGAGCGAATTGTGGATGGCGTTAAGGTTTGGGTAACTAGGGTTGTTGTGAAGTTATAGACCACGGGACTGAGGTTATTCACATTGAGAACAGGGACGACTTTCAAAAAAGGGAGTGAATTACGAATATTGTTAAGGTTTGAGCGGCTAGGACGGTCAATGACTAGTAGATCTTGAGAGTAAGGTTGTTCTTATGATAGGTGACAGAATATGAAATATGTACTAGGAGATAGGCTCGTGTGTTATTATGGATACTTACTAGAAGATAATTGGAGAATTATTAAAGGCGTAATCAGGAGAATTCTAGAATAGGAAGGCGATTGTAATTGGTATGAATAGCAGTGATTTGAACGCTGGGGTATTAGGGAAAGACAAATGAGTTATCGAGGAAAGGCCTATAGCTGAGTAAGGGAGATTGTTAGGGTTGGTCGTAGGTCTGTTTTATTGGGTGGAGAGATTGAAGTTTTGAATGGTGAATATGGGAATACCAATGGTTGTGGAACTTTGGGAAATTTAAATAGCTTGTGATGCCTTGGGTAATTTCGAATAAGGATAACGTAGGGATTCTCTGAAGAAATGATTGGTCATAAAGGTCAACTAGAGGTAAGTTGTCGTTGGTTGAGACATGTGGTGTAAGGCTAATTGGGAGTGTGCAATAATAAGGAATTAGAATAAGACGTCTTGGGAGATTGTGATTGTTTTGGGAAAATAGTGGAATCCCGAGCGATGAATTATTGTTGGGAGTGAGTGAAAATGTTGTGACCTTTGGAAAATGAGGAGATGTGATTCGGTTTAGAAATATTCTGATGCGTTGCTTGGGTAACACTTATGTGCTTGACCACTTGGGGATAGGTGCAGATGAGGAGGAACTTGATGATTTATGGTTGGATATTATCACTAGTTGGCTCTCTGGTTTAGAATATGAGGAATGCAGACGATTGAGTATTGCTAGGACCTTTCGATATAGCTGAGTAAGGTGCTTGTGTTATTTGGGATGCATGAATAGCTTGGGAGATGAACCTTTGTCGTTAAATATTGAGGGTATAGAATGTAAGAGTGCTCTTGTTGGGGTTAGCAATAGGAGTTGGTTCTTTGAGGTGGATTAGAAATGAGTGTGCATATTCGTATGAGAAGTATGATAAGAGTATTGGAGCGATTTGGGAACCTTTAGAGATAATGATCGGATGGATTTTAAGGGAATAGGGAGAATGAATGAATTTGGGAAGAAGCACCTAGATTGATCGTGTACTTGATAGAGGTTTGATAAGAGTATGGAATATTGGGCTCGATCTATGATTGCTTGGAGGATTATAATTTCAGAATATGTGGGTTCTAGCTGATTAGATGGAAGACGAGACTGTGAGCTTGACATCTTGTGTAAGGCAATTTTTAATGGACTCGTTGACATGAGCTTTGTGAGATATATTTGACGGACTTGGACTAGGCTTTGACTTGTAGGCTTTAGGAAATAATTAAAGAGAAATCTATGAGTTTTGGTTTTAAGAGAAATGAGACGCGGGTGTACTCGAGGATTTTAACTTAAATTGAGATGGTGGACCTAGCTGAGGCTTGACTTTGATTTCGGGAGCTCGACGGTGAGGTGTGACTAATGAGTGGGTTCTGTTCTGATCGGTAACTATATGCATATTCTTTCAATGTTATGACCTATTAATATGTGTTGATATGATAGAGTTCGCTATGAGATGTTAGCAATAAGAGTTAATATGTTACTAATAGGATGAAACGAAAATTCCCTTATGACAAATTCTACTACTGACATTAGATAAGACAATATTTGATATGGTGAATTTTATTATGTGATGTTTCGACGGGATGATAATTGATTACATTTATATTACGATATGCAGATATATGATATTCTGGTGTGTTAGTGGTTGACATGATGATCCCTTGAGCCTTGATATGATAATAGACCTTGATGTTGATGAATTTTGCTATGATGTGCTATTCAGTGGTGTGATGTCTTAAGATGTCTGAATATGTCGTGATCTTAAGCTTGAAAGGGTGAAATTGGTCTTGAAATATGAACCTAGGAAGTGAATATGAGATTAGCCCTTAGAGGTGGATGACTCTACCTCTTGAGTTCTGAGACTTGCTTGACTAACTTGAGATTAATTTTGAAAGATTTTGGGTTGGTATAAAAGAAAGAAAGTTTCGCTTAGTTTTAAAATGGTTTTAGTCTCGGGGACGAGACTTTTTTTAGAGGTGGATAATGTAAGGACCGAGATTTTTAAAAGATATTATTTATATAAATTATAGATTTTATTCTAATTTAAATTCCATTAAGTTTTAAGACTCCGAAAAATTTTGAAAGTTGCGTCCTCAAGTAACTGATTTATTTTATTTTCTCGAGACAAATTCCGGCATGAACTTGTTATACGATTTAAAAACGAATTCATTCTGCTTTATTATTCCGAGGCTTGAAAATATTTTTTTGTGTTTCGTTATTTAATTCTAATTAAAATATTTATTTTAAATTTATTTTAATCGCATTGAATTAAGGTCGGAAAGCAGATTTTAGATTTAATTTCGGGTATTAATTTTAACTTTTATACCCATTTATACACTCCCACTCCCTCAGCCCTACAAGCCCCCCCTACTCCTTACTTCTGTCATTCACCGTCACCTCCTCTCTTGACTTTTCATTTCTTCATTACACCTCCCCTCACCCTGTTTATAGCTCCTAATACCTATTCCCACCCCTACAAACCCAATCAAACACACAAGCTCCCCCTTTCCTTTTTCTTTCATACTTCACTCCCTCTTGTTGATTTCAAATACACCTCTCGATTCTCAGCTCCTCTCCAAGAACCCACTGCCAATTTGAGCTCACCCACACATTCCCATTTCCTTCCTGCCCAAAGATCACTCACCATTTTACCTTCCACATCACACACCTCCTTCCCCTTTTTCTTCCTTGGGCTTGGCGGCAACAAGCCAGCAGCTCCTCTCTGCCTTTCACCCTTTGTTGCAGCCGAAAAAACCCAGACGAGACCAAGCTTCTCCTCTTTCTTTCAAACTTCAAAGCACTCCCTCCCTTTCCATTCTTTCGGCACCACCACTACCTATGAACACCCTCTCACTCCACTGTCTCGCCGCCACCAAATCACTACAGACACAACCGACGCCACTAGCCCCATAGCATAGTAGAGCACTGGAGCCTTCCCGATCGAAGAAGAGCGAGCGAGATCGATGCCTCCAAACGAACCTCCAGTGAATCTATGACGAGTTTCGAGCCCCTCGGTAATCCTTTCCTTTCGAATTCATTTCCCAGTTCCCTTATGTCACTGAAATCTTGACCCCGGGGTGTGAGCAGCGAGCGAGAGCGGTGAAGTCGAGCGAGGGAGTCGTGGGTATGAGCGAGAGCGAGCGGGGATGCAAGTGAGAGAACGACGAGTGAGCGGGAGAGTGCGAGAGTGAGCGTGAGAGTGAGTGTGGGAGCTAGAGTAGAGTGTGAGTGAGAGTGGACGAGAGCCAGCGAGCTCAACGAGGAGCCGAGGGCGAAACCACGAGCAGAGGAGGCTGAAGGTGGAAGACGGGTTCACTGAGGGATGCGGGTTGGGTTTTTCTTTCTTTTTGGTTCGTTTTCTTTTATTTTATATTGGGTCCGGTTCGGTTCCTTTAATTACTGATCCGGTTCTCTTCCTTATAAATCAGATTATGGTTAGGTTGGGCCGAAAAGGGTATTGGGCCGGGGTTGTTAGATTGGGTGTCATTTTGGAATTTGGGCCTATTTTGCTGAAATCAGTTTATAAGATTATTTTATTGTGTTATATAAATTGTTATTTGATTATTTTGATGCTAATTAAATGGGTAGAAATTTAAAATATATTATTTGTGGTAACTATTAAAGTATTAGAACTAATTTAAATTATTAGAATCAACATTTTGAAATAATACTAACTTGGACTGAAACATTTTAATAAATTATTGTAAATTTGGTTTGAAGGATTAAACATTTTAGCATCGGAACTCAGCTAAAGTATTATTTTAAAACAAATTATTTGACTAGCAAATTGTCCTTAGTTGAGATCAAATGGCTTTTAGAACTTTGGAACCGAATTACTTGAGTTGACTTGGGGATTGACTTACTTGATTTAGCTTGGGGAATTACTTGAATAATCTTATGTATGAAATTACGCGAATAATGTTAGGGTCTGATTATGTTGCAAGAATGATTGATATTTGAAATCTCTAGTTGATGATTAAGAAGCATGGTGTGTTGATATATGAGTTATTATATGATGAAATATGAAATGCTAGAGGAGATGATATATGTGAGATGGAAAATGATGAGATAAGATGAAATGATATGACGAGATAATGTGGAAGGTTCCTAGATGAGTTGAGACGATGTTGATGATATGGCTTGAAGATGATAATGAATTCCCTGCTTTTACTTAGTTCCGTGTAGCCGTAAATGGGTCCTCTATACTTTAGACTTATATTATGTATCTATTGAAATTATTAGGTAATCCGTGATGTGATTGACTTGCTTACTACTGGTTTATTGCTTTTGCTGATCTGCTACTCCAGGTAAGTCCTCCGGGGCTTACTCAAGTTAGAACCTCATGCCTGATGTGTCATATAGTGTGTAGGTGTTGCATCCTGCATATTCATGTAGTAGCATGCTTAGGTTGCACAACTGAACGAGCATCCGTATTCTCTTTGCGTATGGTAGAACGACCGTTAAATTGTGAGTCCTAGAGTCATTTGCTAGGGTCATAGGACGACCTAATCTCATCGGGTTTGTTCCTAATCGAGTCTGATATCATTCCATGAGAAAGAAAGAAAGAAAATAATGACATATGAAATGAGACATGACACATGATATACGACATGATGAGATGTTGCTATATAGCATTGAACGCGGCCGGTTCCTACACTAACGAGCATGGGTGCGGGAGTAGGAGAGGGACATGCCACTTGGCATTCTATACGGAGATCCCATTTAATCGCTTTCTGCATATATATATATATATATATATATATATATATATATATATATATATATATATATATATATATATATATATATATATATATATAAACTACTAGCATACTTGAGTGTTTAATATTTCCGCACTGCATTAGAGCATCCTTTATTTAGGTATAGGCATATTATATGTCCTCAGCGAGGTCTTCAGGGCCCGTATGAGTGGTTCGACCTTGACTTCGTGGTTAGTTTCAGGTACCCGTACCCTTGCTTGATCATGTGCTGTTGTGGCGGGGGATATCTTATGGTGCAGTGAGAGGGAGAGAAAGACCGACTTGAACTCAACCCTTTTGCTACTTATTTCCTCGTATTTGGTTTTTGACCCGGCCTTGCCGTGACAAGTTGTATTATGAAATTTCCTTCTTTATGCTTTTCGAACTTAAAACGTTTTGAGCGACTTAGGCAAGTAGGACAGGTTCGGGGTACCCAGCGGCCCTATCTCGAATTTAGGGTGCGAAATCCCTTCTTTGGGCATTAAAAACTTGGTTTTAAAACTCAACCCGTACTCGAATTGCAAGATCCGAACGAATGTATCCGATCCTTCGAAACGTAACCCGAATATTTATATTTGGGCCGTTACATTTTCAAAATAAAACAATGTCGTTGTTACATGAAACATCGATTTAATTGGCATATTACGATGTTACTTTGACAAATATATATATCAGTTCATATATCATTTTACTATAAAACCTAGTGTTTCACATTGATTTAAATAAATAGACCGATGTGAATAATTATATTGACATCTATTTTCATTTACTGATTTGATTTTAAAGGTAGGAAGCTACTATCATTTTCATATACAATCCGATGTTTGTTTGTTTGATACACAACACTCTTTTCTTAATAGAACATTGCATTTTGTTTATGCTTGAAAACGATAGGTCATTTAGTGAAAACATGGACATTACTAACATGATAGAGTACCATTTACAAAATATGATCGTCAACACCAATGCTTCGACGTCAATATACCTGGCCACATTTACATTAACTAACCACAAACTTGGCTAGGCAAAGCCACAACAATTTGCGCCTACATACCTAGCTACCCAAAACATCTCAAAAAAAAAGGATAGGCTAGCCCGAACGCCTTAAACTTTCCCAACACGCTCATAGAAAGAAGCCAATAAGCAGGATAACCACTATGTTCGGGCATCTCAACCTACATAAGAAAATTGATAACCTAACATGAGCTTTGAGCACTTCTACATAAAAAAACAATTTCACATTTGAAAGGATTTATTCATTCTGAATTCCCATAAGCACCAATATATGCTAATTTAATACATGTTTCAACAAATCTACTCATTCCAAATTACGAAGCACCAATGTGTACTAATAGAATTCTTACTAACAATTCTTACTAACAAGAGTTTGAAAAGAAATCAATAAATTGCTTAATCTCATAAAATTTTAGGGGAGAGAAGAAAAAGAAGTGACCTTGTGTGCAATTCAAACATAGGGCAGGAGGCAAGTATAATTGGCCTATATGCAAGATAAAGGCGGCTCGGAGTTGCTACTCTTACAGCAGAAAACATGCATACATAAAGACTGTACTAAACCAATTTAAATTCCAAATCTAATAACTACTACTACAGTTTTCCCACACCCGAAGGCACCTGGTATGGCACATGTCCCACCAAGTTCAGAGGGAAAGAGTGCATCAAGAACCCGCTACTAAAATTACCCGAATCATTTCCAATTGTTCTAAATATAAAAAATATTATTCAAATTCCAAACAACATTGAAGAATGTACTCATTTGTATGTTACCTACCTAAACCGTAAAAAGAGGAGTATGAGCAGCAAGTTTGGTCATGGAGTATGAATAGGCCAACTCTTCATGAGTGAGGAGCAATCATATTAAGGAACACAATTCGAGTAAAAGCCAGTAACTATTAAGAAATGAGTGAATTGTGCATACAACAAAAAATCACCTGAAGCATGGTGAATTGCTTTTCAACTCCTTCAAACTCAAGTTGAGTTACTTTTGTAGTAAACAAGTTTCAAGATAGTATCCTGCACACATACAAAGCACTTATGAGGTAGTTGAAAGAGCTCATAAAAGATACATAATAAACAATTGCAAAGCTCAAACAGAAATTTCTGTCAGATTAGAATTGACAAGAACACCACCATAGTTTATCCCAAATTAATACAATCTCCGAACACGATGAAACGAGCCATCTTAGCAGAAAGAATTAGACCATCTAACACAGTAACACAACATAACTATATTTGGAAGAAAACATCAGTAGCTCAACATCATAGCATATCAAAATGTTTCAGCACTGAGATGATCTTAATTTACCAGTGGGCATTCGAAAAATAATAAGCAGTTTTCAGACAATATGCTGAGTAAAAGAGAGATGAAATTGCACTAAAATGTTAAAAAAACACATATAATTGGCAATACATTACAAATAGATAACTGAATACCCCAGTGTATTAGATCCTTAAGCCATAACGCCTCATGTTAACAAGCTACTCATCACAACAGAGATTATTAAAGTCAATTTGGATCAGTTCCCATAATACTGATAGTGGAAAAATAATTAACAATTGGATCTTATTCCATTATGTGGTTTAATCATTATAAATATAAAAATAAATAAACAAAGTTTGCCTGCTATATACCATTTTATGAATTTTCAATTAAGCTCACAAGTGGAGGAATTTCATTTCTAGCTTCCCTTTCTGGCTACTAAATTGATCGTGTTAGACCTAGGGCTCGGTCCATTGGTCCGATGGGTGAATGGTGATTGATGAGCAAATCAATTTGGGGATCTGAAGTTTAAGAATCAACAATCAATTTGTGTCATGCAAAACATAAAGAGAAAATTTCATAATGAATAATCCACTCCAAGTATCTTACCTTCGATCATGCTATTGAAATCATCATCAAGATCAGAAGCCTGATTAATGTTAAAAAAAATTGGTATAAGAGCATAATTGACAAATGAGCCGCCTAAAAAAAGGCCATCTCAAATGGGTTTCAAGTATTG
The DNA here is from genome assembly GCA_963922045.1 of Persicaria maculosa. Lineage (NCBI taxonomy): Eukaryota > Viridiplantae > Streptophyta > Magnoliopsida > Caryophyllales > Polygonaceae > Persicaria > Persicaria maculosa. The sequence continues at coordinate 13,296,631 of OY998265.1, forward strand.
ACATTATTGTGTACTTGTTTTCGAATGCCATTATCAGTTTTTAGTTTCAAGTATTGACATTATTAAAACTAATACTAGCATGAGATCTGTACTACCTCAATTAGCCAGTTAATTAGAATGGATCTCATCTTTTCGTTAATGTCGCATTGTTGAGACATAATATTATAATCCAGTGAGGGAGCTAAAAGCCTGCAATAATTTTATAAGCCAAACCCGAAATTATTCATGTGCTGGTTTCTCAATTACATTAAACTACATAGCCGAAATTAAGAGAGCTTTTTAAAGATCACCTCCATTTTTCTGTCGTAAGCATAGATATCTCCCACATAGTCCACCACTGCAAGGTGGTCCTTCGAATCGCATCTATGGATATCTATGAAAGGCTCCTCCAAAATGTCTTCCATCTCAACCTTCTCCTGTCATCGGGTGTGGTTGGAAGGACAATAAAGGGAACCCCTTTTCCTTTGTCTATGGGATTTGAAGGTTAGAAAGCAAAATGAGATATTCATCATTTACCATCTGATTAATTTTGCCATTGAATACTCAGTTGGATTCACATTTGAGATTTTGCATTCCTCAATTTGATTTGAAATTTGAACTGGTGGATCTTGCTTCTTAATCCCCTAATTAATCAAATTTGAACACAACATATCAGATCCACTTACAAATATCAATTTTTTAAAAGGGGAGGGGGGAGGGGCTCAAGGAAATTTTAGAAAGTGTTTACCGCCAAACAATTTTTTTGTTGTTGCTGGGTATTTTAGAGTCGGGCAGCAAACTTTCTGAAATCAAAACGTGAATGGATCTAAGAATTAGACGAACAAGTTTCGAATGTAAAACGAAGAAGCTTATAAGAATTTGCGTTTCTTACCTAGAAATTGATCTCTTTACTGGATTGGAGAGGTTCTCATCAAAAATATAACATTCCCTGCAACCAAGTGGAAGGTCCAAATTAGACCCCAAAATTGAAGAAAATGGGTCCTCAAGTAATATGAACGAGATACCGACTCTTTAATGGCTCTTCTTCTATTGCGTCGATTGTTCTCTGCTTTGATCTTCTTCATAACCATTTCACCTCCACCTTCAAGAGAAAATTTAGAAACCCCGGATTTTTAGAGATTTGATCTCAAAGCTCATGTCTTTCAACCTAAATAAAATACCTGTATCTGTGTCTAAGACCGAGAAAGGTTTGAAATTTAAATTTGCCTTGCGAATTTGTTGGGCAAATAAGGGAGCTACTGTTCTCGTTAGTGGCCATTGAATTCTTGTACCAAATGCAAAAAGAAGAAAAAAAGATAGTCGTTATCAAAGGACATTTAATTTATGTTTACTCGTTAAATCTTGATCTCCACTAATTAACTACCACATAACAGGAAAAAGAATCACATTTTGACAAACACATTTACATCCACAACAAGGAAATCAGAATTAACAAATCAGATAAAAAGAAATTAAGATCCAAATCTATCATCCATACATGAATATATATATATATATAAGGGAGAAGCTACTGTCAGGGAAGGGGCTTAAAATAATGGTTAATCCCAATTAACGAAGGGAGTGATTACAAGATTTGAAAGGTTACAACAACCAGATCTAATGGGATGAACCTCGTGCTCATCCAACTGAATCACCCTCTATAAACCAGCTACTCAAATTCAAACAACTGAAATTATCTGGAGCAAGATGAAGCTAAATTAGGGTTTAGTCAGTCAATCTAAAAAGAACTGAAATCAATTGGAGCCTAAAATGCAATTTGAGAGCCGAAGAAAGAGAAACCTGGATTTCACCTATAGGGCTCGCAAATTGAAAGGAAAGAGATTCACATGGGTTACCTGAATTTCACCGAGAGGTATCCTAAAGAACGATGAAAGTGGCGACCGACAAGGAGAACACCGGCGAATCAACTCAGATCCGAGGAAGGGAGACACCGACGAAAGTAGACGAGGAGAACACCAGCGGCATTAGGGTGACCTCCACTCCAGCGATGAAGATAATGGAGAGAGAGAGAGAAGAGAGAGAGCAGACAATAGGCGGCAGCGGTGACGACGATGGGGGAGAGCGAGAGTAAACAGAGGAGGAGGGGGGAGGGGAGGTCAAGGGAGAGGTTGGGGGTTACTATTGTCTCCGATAGGGTCTCAATCAAATCTGGAGAGTGGGAGGGGAGGGAGAGGTGGGGGATTTGGGGGAGGGTGGGTAGATCTGGTGGCGGCAAATACCCTGCCGCCCCGGCGATGGAGAAGGAGGAGGAGGAGGTGCTCTGGGATGGCGGCGAGGGTTTTGAGGGATTGAGAGTTAGAGCGGAAGAGCACGTTTGATTTGGAGGAAGAGTTGAATAAAAGGGAGCCTTTATTTTTCCAAGTATTTAGATATACATTTGAGCGGGTTTTCAAATTTAACCCTTCAAATTTTTGTTAAGTGTTTCAATTCCGCGCGTTTCAACTTAGAGATTTAAAACTGCGTGTTTTAAATTTTTTTAGAATGAACAATTTAACATTTGTCAAAAATATTAACTGATGTTTAATATTTTTTCAACATCGTATATTTAAAAATTGATATAATAGACTAATTTCACATCTGGTGTTTTTTTAACAGACTTAAATCGCATGATGTTTAATTGCAGTATTCTAGTAGGGTCACATCATACTTCCTTTTATCCTTAGTAGAAGCTTTACGAAGCAACATCGGTCGTCGTGGCACGGTAACTTTTTGGGCAGATGCCCCAGCTTCCTGGTCTTTCTGAGCCAAAGTGGACGCCTCATTTTCAACCGCTTCTTCAAAATTTACAGCCTTTGGAGTCTCACTGACAAGTGGCCCCCTCCCTTTCCCTTTTTCCTTAGGCTTAGAAGGTGGCAAATTTTTCCTCGAACGAAGAGTAATCTCATCAACCTCTAGCTCTTCTTCTTTAACTATTTCGGCCCATGTGGTCATACAACATAGGCCAACTTCTTCTTCCCAAAATGACTCATCTTCAAAGGAATCATTTTCGAGGAGCTCTTTAGGAATAAAGTCCTTAAGAGTGATCCTTTGGCGTACAGGTTGAATGTACTCTTTGTCAGAATCATCTTCTGATTTCTTGTTCTTCTTGTTTTTCTTCTTGCTTTTCTTTTTCTTGTTTTTCTTCTCATGTTTTCTACCAATCATTCTGAAGCCCATAGGTCCGACATGTCGGGCACTCTTAGGATGAGACTTCTTCCGACTTAGACAAACCTACCATTTAGAATCATTCTCACCATCTCCATCATGTGAAAACGATTCTTCGATGTTTGATTGCATTAAGACCTCTTATGAGGTTGGGTATCATGGCTTATCCCTTGGCATGTCATGATATGCCCTTACAGTGCGCACTTTGTCACACATTTGAAACTGCACTAGGGCTGCCTTCGGGGGTAATGACACGGTAGGGATGTCGTCTAGTGAAGGAATAACCTCAACCTCTTCTACTGTGGAGATGGGGTTTGACGAGGCTGCTGTCCCTTTTGAGCTTACCCCTTCAATTTCAATTTCTTCCTTGTTAATCATCTTCTCCATGATGTCCTTGAACATATAGCTAGCAGTCTTCGAGAGGATAACTAACAATTCGATGATAAGGGCAATACTTTGGATCACCCGTTTGTTAGCCTCGTTTGGCCTCTTTAGCTCGGGGAAGGACAACATATTTTTTGTCATTAGCTCATTGAATATCCCTCTTACATCTTCATCATCAAAGAGATAGTTCTTCTCCTTTCTCTCCTCAAGAGACAACCTTTTAACGGGCTCTCTAGTTTGCCCCTTTTCTTGTACCTTAGAATTAGTTCCAGAGGACTTTCCACGAGGTTTAATGAACGTAGCCATGGAGTCTCACTTTTTTATAGACTTTCTGTTATCATCCTTCCTCGTCTCATTGATTGGAGGTCGGCTTGTCGCAGGTTTGTGTCGAGGCAGTTGGCGTTCAACGTTGCAAGCCTTTGAAACCAAGGCGTCGAAAGCACAAGGCTCAGCACTCCCGACATGTATAGCGAGCTCTGGGAGTAGCTTGTTGATGCACATCTACACACACGCCTCTTCGCTCAATTGGTCCCACTGGGCGTGCCAGTGGGACAATATACGCCCTTGCAAACCACGCGTACATATTTAATCCCGTCATTTTTCTTCAATATTTGACTGAATTAGTAGATTTTGAGTGCGGTCTTGGGAGTTTCCGGATTTGGTAGTTGTTATTAGTTATTTGGGATGTCTTTGAAGTTGTTGGCATTGTTGTTAACGAATTATTGATTGGGAGAGGAGAGGTTGAGAAGGTGTAGTCAGGGAGGAGGGGGATCATGGTTTGGTTTGGGAGATGGGAGGGAGATTAGTGTTGGTTTGGGAATTAGGGATAGGTAGAAGTGTTTTTGTGTTCATTGCTGCAATTGATTTTATTTTCTTTTGTTTTGTTGTCGAGTGGTGGGGAGAAGAGATTCCTATTTTGAAGTTAGGGTTTTGTTGCATATAGACGAAGGGGATGCAGTTGCACTCGTCGTCGAGCATGAGAAACATTACGATTTCAAGCAACAATGGATTCGTTGATTTGATGAAGATCAAGGTCGTTGCTCGTCACATCTCCTATTGAACCCTCTTCCACACCATTGTGACAGATGGAGATTGCCCTCTTCTGTCTCCCCCCCCCCTTTTTAATTTAATTGAATTTCTTTTTTCTTAATACAAACTTAATGAGATTTGTTAAAAACAATGATAAGGACATGAGGTGAAATGATTTATAACCTCAGGGGCCCCTCATGATACATGTAAAATGTAAAGACCTGGAAATTTTGAATTCATGAAAAATATCTTCATTAAATTATCGACTCTATTTAATTAACTCGAAACCTTATTAGAAAATTTATAAGCTGATTTTAGTAAGTTTTCCTTGAACGTATTCAATTAAAATCTTTTCATTTTCAACATGAGAAATTGTGGTTGATAGTTTTGTGGTGATTTTAATTTAGATGTATATTAGCGCACTGAATTCTATAATTTAATGGGGTAGGGTTTTTGCAAAACAAAAACAGCGAATTAATTTTTGTGGATTCTCGTAGCTCAATTTAACGGTAGTTGAGGTAGTATATGGGTGTGTATGGGAGCAATATAAACTACTAAAAAAGTAGTAGAATTAGGACAATTAAATTTAAACTGTGTATGGGGGCTAATTTTAGTTAGTTTATAGTTAAGAAAAGTAGTTAAAAAAAAAAGCTAAAGAAACAAGTTTTTTGGTGTTTATTTTGTTTATTTGGTTTGAAAGTACCACAATACCCCTAATAACAACCAAATAAACTCTACTTTTTACAAATAAACTGTTTTTTGCCCCATACGAAGATTATCTTATTATTTAAATTTTTAACTACTTTTACCAACAATTTATAAATTTTACCATGTTTATAATTTTAGTCAGTTTATTAACCCCGTCCCATATCAACCCTATATCTCCCATTATAACTCAATTCCTCCACCCACTATTCAGCCTCCCTCCTCCTTTTACTGTTCATCCCTCCCTTCTCCTTTCGGATCTGGGAACTCCTTGTTAATAGGAGGAATGTCGAGTTCTTAAATACAAATATAAAGATGTATAAATGTAAACCGACTCCTAGCCTATGCAAATAATTACAAGACTTCCTCCTGTTGTAGTGGAAGGGTAATCAGGATCGATCCACGAGGAGGCGTGACAGCGGGATTCTAGTAGCGTCGGGAATCTCACGTCTTTTTTCGACATGAAGCCTCGATTTCGACCTTGGTGCTCGATGTCGACCTCGGCTGTCGATCCTTTCTGCAACAGAAGACCTGCAGAGACAAAAACAAGCAGTCGATATCGACAGGGAAAGGTCGATATCGATGTTAGCAGACGGAATCGACTGGCTCAAAAGACTGCCAGTCGATACAAGTGGTCGATATCGACGTTGGGGGGTCGATATCGATGTTCAGTAACTCCGCAAGATGATCGTCGTCGACTCAGAAAACTATCGATGAAACTCAGTGGTCGATATCGACGTCTGTGGTCGATATCGATGTCTTCTCCTGCAAAGTTATTAGCTTTTGTCGGCAAAGAAAGGCCGAAGACTTTAGGATGGATGAGGATGCGATGAACAGAGATAAAAAACAGCGGTTTAGATGAATTAACTTATATAAAAAAGCAACTCCTAGGATTAGGGTTTACCACAACGTTAACCAATGCATGCGATAAGGTAAATAAGACGGACAATTGCGCTATTTCACCCGAGGGACAAGCTTTCGCTATACACCAACTCTTAGGATTAGTCTTGCAAATAAACCTAATATTCTCTACAAATTTTATGTTTATAACTCAAGTTGTTAGCATGAATCCCTTTTCTTTCGATTAGGACTAAACATAGAATTGTATGAGATTATATAGACACAACGATATCAACATCTAACACTTACCTCAAGCATGCATGGCTAACGTCGGGCTCACCCCGACCCTAAGAGCTTTGGGGGACTACTCGCACCTCATCATGGAACTCATCATTGATTGAAAGAAATAAACTTGCATTAAACTATAAACTCCGAAGCTTTACAACTCAACGTCGGCTTTCGCAAACGCCAAACCCTAAAACTTCTCTCTAACTCTATTGAATGTAATTCAACTCTAAAATTGGATGATTGAATGCCAGCCCCCTAGGGCTTTATTTATAGGCTACTAATCCTCGCTATCCAAGGATTGTAACTTCTATCTAAACTTTAAACTCTATCCAAACAACTAGGATAGGTCTTTTATTTTGATAAAATTCTAAACAACTTGATAAAACTAAAAGGTAAAAAGTAAATAAATCTCCAGCTGCCATCTATCTAAATAGTACAAGATAATTCGTGCCTTTTTGAAGATAGAATTGCCAATCCGAGCCTCGAAATCGAATCTATCTTCTATCGAGATATGGTCGATATCGACCACAGAGGTCGATATCGATGTCTGTATTCCTGCTCGACTTTTCCAGCTCCACTCGATGTCTATGTTGAGGTCGATATCGATGTTAGGTGATCGATATCGAGTGCTTTGGTCTGCTGTGTGATGGTCTGTCTCGACACTCAGTTCTGTTGATGTACTGTAGTCGATGTCGATGTTTAAGGTCGATATCGACCTCTCTTATGCTCTCATTGGTTTCTTCATTTTGACTCCGATTTTGCTCGAATTCCTGCATGGTTAGCTCAAAACTTGTGCAGACTCTATTTCTTGTATTTTAGCCCATTCTTACACAAGTTTATATACTTTTGAAACTTTTCTTTGGAAATCGAATGAAATATGAAGTCAAAAGATGCAATAAAAGGAGGTACAAATATGTACATCAAAACACCCCATACTTAGACTTGTTTGTCCTCAAGCAATAACCAAGCAATAACCAACACCTACAACACACCCTTCAAGTCTTCGCCCTTGTGAAAAGCAACATCATAAGCGGTAGCAAAGCAAAGCAAATGAATTTAACGTCATAACACATATTTAGGCGATCCATAGGCATATGCAATTTATGATCCAACCTCACAGGGATAATGTGTTTGCACTCAACTCTCATGTGTTTAGGTTATGAAGATCAACTCTCAACTCAATTCCATACACAATCTTATAAACATTGCAATTTATAAAAATCCACTTCACAACCAATTATGAAAATGCAATAAGAACCATCAGGAGGACTTTCGCTCAATGGAAGAGTTCAAAGAAGACTCCATTCGGTGGGGTTGTAATGGGGCTTGGTATAAAATAAAAGGGTATGGAATTATTTTGCTATGTGGTGCTTATATAATTCGGGAATCAAGACTCCTAAATCTCAACACTTGCAATATCCAAACCATAACTCTTCAATGTCGCACTTTCCAAGCTCAATCTCCCATAATGCTCTTTCCCAACTCATCTTTCCATAATATGCTCTAAAGATGCACTAAAAGATGTAAACCATACTATCAACCCTTCTTTCAAGACCTTATATGCCTCTAAAAAATATAACACTTGTATGAAATGAATAAAGGACTTGAGGACTTTGGCTCATGCACTACATATATACATCTCTTTTTTTCTTTTTTTTTTCTTTTTTTTCTTCTTTTTTTTTGACGAAAATAATAAATAAATACTAAAAAATATGTGCATTTATATGGTGAGCCAAAAATCCTTTTACAAAATATGACAAGATGAAAATATATACCAACCCATAATTTCCTTGCTCAAAACTGAATATATGCACTTTTCTTTCCACAATGCATTAATCTAACCATTCTAAGTCTCAATTCCCAAATGGTGGTCAGGCTCAATTCAGCTAGGGATAATTTTGTGGAGTTTGCAATATCAGGCTCATGCTAATATTCTGGCTTCAAGCAGAGATAATGCAGGGTAGGTAAAAAGAGGATAAAAATGGCTTAAAAGATGACTCCATCATTTAATTCTCGTAAACATAAACATATATATGCATTGGCTTTGAATAACTATCACAACATTTACAGATGCATAGGAAGAGTAAATACACTCAAGAAATCGGAGGGATTTTTTATGTTCTCCCTATAGGCCAAAATTCTCACAAGGACAATTTTTGTTGGATTTGCTTTTTAGCCTAGGATCATATGTGCTCAATTTCATCACAAGTTCACAATCTACACAAAATTTTTAAGTACTTAGGCTAAACCATCCAAATATGCCATAGGATTTACATGATCAAGTCAGCTATTGAGTTTTCATCATAGGACATCTAAGTAGGGTTTAAAAACAAACTTAAAAATAAACATGCATTTTTTTTGTATTTTTGACATTTTTCTATTTTTTTGGATTTTTTGACATTTTATAAAAGTAAAACTAAGAACAAAATTTTAAACATGAATGCAATGTGAAGAAGAAAACCAAGTTCTGACCATAAGACATGTTTTTCCCCCACCCCATACATAAAATATACAGTGTCCTCACTGTATTAAAAAGAAGAACAAGGGTAGAGAGAAACTCACAGCGCAACCTGCAGATTCAGGTCGATTTCAGATTTGGTCGATGCTAGAAGTCGATATCTATATCAGTGGTCGATGTCGACTGCATCTGTCGAAGTCGAGGAAGAAAATGAAGTCAAGGGCTGCCAGGGGATGGTCGATATCGATGATTATGGTCGATATCGACCTTTGCTTTTTGCTCTTGAGTCCTCGATGTCGACTCTAGGAGATGGCTTGATCCTGGGGGGTCGATTTCGACTGGCCTGGTCGATTTCGACTTCCTCTGCAGAACCTTCTTTTCTTCTTCGTCGTTTCTTTTTGCTTAGAAACCTGAAATCTTTGTTAAAAGTATAGATAAAGTCACGAATTATCTTAGTTTTAAAAGTTTAAAATCCAAATATCAAAACCTAAAAACCATCCATGAAAGAAAATCAAGTTTTATGTACAAGCTCTAGAGTTTTGAGTCGCTAGGCCGACTTCTCCGTCAATTCTTCACGAGCCTTTTATGTAGGGACCCTTTGAGCTCGAGCCTTTTCATGGATCATCTAGGTCCTTTTGGTAGTAGCTAAGTTCGGCGACCAAGGCTTCTTCATTGTTAGATTCTTCTTTGGTCACTTTCCTTCTCTTTCTTGACCTAACTTTTGCAATATAGGCAAACTATGGAGCTTTAACCCTCTCATTAGTTGAATTATCAATAATTGGCTTAATTGATTTATCAATAATGGGCAGAGGAGGGTTGGGAGTCATACCAGGGCTTACCTGTTTGGGCCCGAAACAGAAATCTTCGGGCTGAGTGGTGGTCGATTTCGACCAAGGTGGGTCCATTTTGAGTGATTTGGTCGATGTCGACCTGTGGGGGTCGATGTCGACCTCTGTGACCCCATACTTAAGCTCCTGGCAACAATCTGGCATACTCGATTTCGATCAAGGGGGGTCGATTTCGATGTTTTTAGTCGATATCGACTTGTTCCAGTCAATGTCGACCCTGCTTGCTGTTTCCGTCCTCGCCAATAAAAATTTTCTAAGCTTTTTCCTTAGCCGGCGAGAGGACTACTTGCTCCAGGTGCTTCGTTTCGCTCATGGTTGGGTTGAAAGAGAATTCTATCACTTCGTTCCCTATAGTAAAGGTTAGTAATCCTCGACGTACATTGATATTGGCATCAGCAGTAGCTAAGAAAGGCCTACCAAGGATAATAGGAACTATAGGATCTTCAGACATCTCCAATACAATGAAATCAGTAGGCACAAAGAAATTACCTACCTTTACTGGAACGTCATCAACTATACCTGTGGGCTTGACGAATGAATTATTAGCCATATAGAATTTCATGTCCACAGGTTCAAGTGCGCCAATTTCACCTTTTGCCAAATAGAAGGAGGCATGAGACTTACGCTTGCCCCTAGGTCACATAGGTCTTTGTAGCAATGTTGGCCAAGTCCCACGGTGATTGCAAACTTCCCTGGATCACTCTTCTTCTCAAGGAAGTCCATCTTTGAGCACTCCTCTGCGATCTCTGCCATGGATCTCTTCTTACTAAGGATGTCTTTGAGGAATCGTACATAGGCGGGCATCTCGCTTAGGGCTTTTGTAAGAGGAATGGTAACATTAAGACCTTGAAGAATTTTTACAAAGTGCCTAAACTTACCTTTGGTGGGATCTTCCAATGCTTTGGATGGGAATGACAACGTTTTCTTTGGTGGAGGGACCAAAACGGTGGTCGGAGGAGCCTGCTGAACATCGATGTCGACTGGGATCTGGTCGATATCGACTGGAATGGTCGATGTCGACCTCTGTTGTAGCTCTAGAGGCTCTATAGTGGCATCGATGTCGACCAGTGGGTCGACCTGGTGGTCGATATCGACCTCTTCCTCGACATCGATTGGGCTGTCGATGTCGACTAGATCTGCTGCTTTCTTCGATTCCGTTCGTGGCTTTTGTACTTTATTGCCACTCCTTAATTGCATGGCTGCTACATGGCCCATCCCGGATTGCCCCTTAGGATTTGTAGTTGGTTGCCCAGGGAATGTTCCGGATGGTCTAGGGATTTGTGCCGCCAATTGACCCAGTTGGGTCTCTACATTCTTTTTCCAAATATCCATCTCCCCAATCCTTGTGGTAAGGTGATTGAGTTGAGAATGGATTGCATTGTTGGATTGATCATTCTTTTCCTGGTTCCGCCTTATCTCATCCAGCACAAGTTGTAGATCATCCTTCCTTTGGTCCCTCTCCGGGTGCCCAGAAGCTCTATAAGGCGGGGGGTCCCTAGGGTTAACCGGGTTCCTTTGTGGTTGATGGAACCTTTGGTCTCCCCAATATTGGTGATTGGGGCCCCTCATGTAGTGCGCCTCTTGGTGAGTCTCCGCTAGTTGTACTTGTTCAGCATGGGGGCACTCGATGGTGGTGTGCCGCTGCGATCCGCATTCAATGCAATCTTGGTTCGTTGAAAGGAACCTCACTTGCTTTTGGAGCTTTCGAATTTGATCTCTATGGAATTGCTCCTTCACGTCCGGATCGATTACATTGGAGGGTTCATATAAGGGCATAGATGGGGCAGGCCTCGAGGATGATGATGTGTCGGAAGCCTCAGGAGTCCCCTATGTGCTATCAAACTCCACCAACCTCTCTATGGTCTCCCGAGCCTCTTGTGGAGCGAGTTCAAGGTAGCCATAGGAGGTGTAAGTGTTGATCCTCTCCTTGGTTGCAACATCAAGAGCATTGTAAATGATCTCCTGAATTACGTACGGTGGTTGGCCATGCGTCGGGCATGATCGTAGTAGGTCCTTAAACCTTTCCCAAACAGTCGCCAGAGCCTCACCAGGCTTTTGTTTGAAAGCCGTGATTTTCTGTCGGATCAATGCCGTCTTAGAAGGAGGGAAGAACTTGTTAAGGAATGCGTCATTGACTTCATTCCAGGTGCGGAGCGATCTTGGGGCTAAGCTTTCCAACCACTGCAATGCGTTTCCTGTAAGGGACCAATGAAAGGCTTTTAGTTGGACATATTCAAGACTATATCCATCAGCAATAGTATCACAGAGGTCTAAGAAGGTTGATATATGTGCCATAGGGCATTCATTAGGTTTTCCTTCATATTGATGCCTTCTTATTTCAGTAAGGAAGTTAGGTTTAATTTCAAAATTAGAGGCAGGGATAAGAATCGCCGATTCAGGCACTGTGAGAGCAGGGTGCATATATTGCTTGGCATTCCGAGGAAGGGCATTGATTTGGCCTTCTATTTGCCTCCGGCCTTCCTCCTCCCTGTCAGCACGCTCCTTAAGTGCAACCTCTCTAGTTTTTAAGTCCTCAACCTGCTTCCTTAGTTGCTCAATTAGTTCAGCCTGGTTCGCGTTGTCTACCATGATTCTCTGAGCTTGGGCTCTTAGGTGGAAATAACGCTCAGGGTCATCTACTCCTTCAAATTCAGGTGGGCGATCAGCGCGTCGCATACACCTACAAAGCCAAACTAGATAGAAACGTCAGATAGACTACTATGGCGCGATTGATTGCCTCCCCGGTGACGGTGCCAATTTGTTAATAGGAGGAATGTCGAGTTCTTAAATACAAATATAAAGATGTATAAATGTAAACCGACTCCTAGCCTATGCAAATAATTACAAGACTTCCTCCCGTTGTACTGGAAGGGTAGTCAGGATCGATCCACGAGGAGGCGTGTCAGCGGGATCCTAGTAGCGTCGGGAATCTCACGTCTTTCTTCGACCAGAAGCCTCGATTTCGACCTTGGTGCTCGATGTCGACCTCGGCTGTCGATCCTTTTTGCAACAGAAGACCTGCAGAGACAAAAACAAGCAGTCGATATCGACAGGGAAAGGTTGATATCGATGTTAGCAGACGGAATCGACTGGCTCACTGCCAGTTGACACAAGTGGTCGATATCGACGTTGGGGGGTCGATATCGATGTTCAGTAACTCCACAGGATGATCGTCGTTGACTCGGAAAACCGTCGACAAAACTCAATGGTCGATATCGACGTCTGTGGTCGATATCGATGTCTTCTCCTGCAAAGTTGTTAGCTTTTGTCGGCAAAGAAAGGCTGAAGACTTTAGGATGGATGAGGATGCGATGAACAGAAATAAAGACAGTGGTTTAGATGAATTAACTTATATAAAAAAGCAACTCCTAGGATTAGGGTTTACCACAACGTTAACCAATGCATGCGATAAGGTAAATAAGACGGACAATTGCGCTATTTCACCCGAGGGACAAGCTTTCGCTGTACACCAACTCTTAGGATTACTCTTGCAAATAAACCTAATTGTCTCTACAAATTTTATGTTTATAACTCAAGTTGTTAGCATGAATCCCTTTTCTTTCGATTAGGACTAAACATAGAATCGTAGGAGATGATATAGACACAACGATATCAACATCTAACACTTACCTCAAGCACGCATGGCTAACGTCGGGCTCACCCCGACCCTAAGAGCTTTGGGGGACTACTCGCACCTCATCATGGAACTCATCATTGATTGAAAGAAATAAACTTGCATTAAACTGTAAACTCCGAAGCTTTACAACTCAACGTCGGCTTTCGCAAACGCCAAACCCTAAAACTTCTCTCTAACTCTATTGAATGTAATTCAACTCTAAAATTGGATGATTGAATGCCAGCCCCCTAGGGCTTTATTTATAGGCTACTAATCCTCGCTATCCAAGGATTGTAACTTCTATCTAAACTTTAAACTCTATCCAAACAACTAGGATAGGTCTTTTATTTTGATAAAATTCTAAACAACTTGATAAAACTTAAAGGTAAAAAGTAAATAAATCTACAGCTGCCATCTATCTAAATAGTACAAGATAATTCGTGCCTTTTTTAAGATAGAATTGCCAATCCGAGCCTCGAAATCGAATCTATCTTCTATCGAGATATGGTCGATATCGACCATAGAGGTCGATATCGATGTCTGTATTCTTGCTCGACTTGTCCAGCTCCACTCGATGTCTATGTTGAGGTCGATATCGATGTCAGGTGATCGATATCGAGTGCTTTGGTCTGCTGTGTGATGGTCTGTCTCGACACTCAGTTCTGTCGATGTACTGTAGTCGATGTCGATGTTTAAGGTCGATATCGACCTCTCTTATGCTCTCCTTGGTTTCTTCGTTTTGACTCCGATTTCGCTCGAATTCCTGCATGGTTAGCTCAAAACTTGTGCAGACTCTATTTCTTGTATTTTAGCCCATTCTTACACAAGTTTATATACTTTTGAAACTTTTCTTTGGAAATCGAATGAAATATGAAGTCAAAAGATGCAATAAAAGGAGGTATAAATATGTACTTCACTCCTCACTCGCCGACCTTGAGTTCCCGAGCTCAAGAGCTCTCGTGGCTTCCTTCTCACTACAACCCCTGCTCAACCTTCCTCCCATCTCGTCTCCTTGCTCTCTTGCTCTCGCTTCCTTCCATCCTCCCCACCTTCTTCTTCCATTCCTCACTGACGACGCTCCCACAAGCCCGAGCACGCCGGAAGCCCTGATTCAGGCCGCCATTTTCTTTTCGCGAACAAAGCTCCCTCCTCCCCGGATCTACCAGCTCCGTTGCCGCCTCAAAAATCCTCATCTCCAAATCTCAGGCTTGAAGTGTGCCGCTTCTCTCTCTCGATGGCCGAGATCGAGGCCGAGCCTGAGCCGCTTCCATCGATGACGCCTTGGGCCACCCACACCGAAGACGATCCCGTTGCCAGAAGCAAGCCTCCATCTTCCCACGTCGAGCCTCATTGCTGCAGATGTGAGATCCAAACCCAACAGCCCCCGAGTTCTAAGTTAGCCCTGATTCCGCCTACAGCACGAGCGTCTCTTTCGATTTGATCTCCGTTGGATGGAGGAAATGACTTTGACAATGACCTTGTTGACTATAATTGTTGCTATTATATGCCTTGTTTTGCTCTTACCAAAATATTAAATCTATCCTATCAATCAGGGTATGGATTCTACTTTGGCTATAATCTAAACTTCAAGTTATACGACTAATTGATTAACGGGATTAAATTATTTGTGTTACCTCAAAGACATAACTTGTTGTGATGTCTTTTAAATGTATTGATGAATAATTCATTTTAGGTAACCTCATTGTATTGATGAACTTGTTGTGATGTCTTTTAAATGTATTGATGAACTTGTTGTGATGTCTTTTAAATGTGTTGAGTAGTTAGTCACAATATCGAATTTATGAAGAATTATGTGTACATGTAAATATGTAATACATGGTTTTGGTTTTGCTTACTAAACAAATCTATTAGTTAAATGATTATAAGTTACTTTAGAGCATGGGCATTGGTAGTTCCTTAATCAAAAAATTTAGAAACCTATTATTATTATATTACATTTGTAAAAAATAGTATATGGAATGATTTGATAGGTTGCTTAATAAGAAATCTTTAAACACCATACTTGATGGGGTTTGTATGGGTAGAGAGCCAATGAAATTGTATGTGTGGGTCCAAAGAAGAGAGAAGGAAAGAGAAAGATAAAGGTGTGATGGGGTCCATTTTTTATTTTAAATTAATTGATTTGTTAGCTAGGAAATTGGGTGGTATGGATGTGGGTATAAATTTGAGTTGGGTTTTTAAAGAAGAGAATTAAAAAAAAAGTGGAGTTAAGGAACCCTAGAAGGTTCGAGGGATGTGGATGCTCTTAGGTAGTTGGGTTTGATGGCTCATTTCGATTTAAATGGTTAAGTTTTGAAACGGTAGATAAATGTTTTGTCATGTCATTTAGTGTGATTATAAGGTTCTTAATAATTGACTTGATACTTGACATCTGGTTGCATTAGGAAGAATTTATAAGCTGACTTAGATTAGAATAGAAATTTCACAACTATTGTTACACATGCTGCAGATAAAAGGAGGCTTAGTAGTTTATAAATGGCTAATTCTGGTAAGAGATTATAAAATGTGTCCTAAAAACTTGTTATATTTGTAAAGCTTGTTGTTGTGCTTTTGAGTTATGGATTTGTGTAGTAAGACTATACAAAGGGCGTTTTGCAAATTAAGATACTTGTGTGCTTTTAAGCTTTCTTGTAGAGTCTTGTTGTTAAGTGGTTTCTTGTAATTGGATTTATAGCTTATTTCTTGAAACATCGACTTACTTTGATTTACTCGTTCAACATGATTTATTATGTGAGTTTTGATAAATAATACTTGTTGATCCTTGGATTTGAGAACTTATGGTTTTGCTAAGCATTTGAGAATTTGATAATGGATGAATTACTTGAGCAAATGTTTAAGGGAAACCTGAGTTTAATCTCAAGTAAGATGTTATTGGTGATGATATTGGTAAGGTTTTGAATTAAGTTTCATACTTGATGGGAACGAGGTTAATTGAGAATAATGGTCATGATGAGAATGCTAGATTACTTGAATAAAATATTGTTTAGTCATGTGTTGAATTGAAAGCCTGCTTGTGTGATGATTAACTATGTATTAATGAGTTATTCCTTGCTTATTACTTGCTAGTGTGAGGATTCTATGAGTAGCTTGTTTGCTGGTTAATTGGATGTGAAGACTCCAGGTAAGTTCCTTCATGGAGCTTACTCAGATTGATCAGATTTATTCCCTTCTGCATGTAGTCACATGATGTACTAGGTGTTGCATATGTATAAAAGCATGACCATGTAGTATCCTGCTTAAGGTTGCACCATTGAATGAGCATCTGTTTTATCTATGTGTTTGCAAACCAAACGGCTGTTATCTGTGAGTCTTAAAGTCATTTCTAGGATCATTAGGGCATTCATGTTTCTTAATGTTTCGGTCCAAGTCGAGTCAATGAGCATGATCTCTATATTGATGGTTCGGTCTAGAGAGGTTGAGTGTCGTACCTCGGAGTTGGGTACGGAGTTATATTGATGGTTCGGTCTAGAGAGGCCGAGCCCCCTACCTCGAAGTTGGGTAGGGATCTATCAGAGATCGGGGATATGTCATTTGGCATTCTTTGGGCCATTTACTGTACTTTCTACATATATACATATATTGATAAGCATGACTTGTGTGTTTAAATTCCACCTTACATTAGAAGCATCTTTATTTAGGTATAGCATATATGTGTGCCTACTGTGGGATCTAGTCACATGTGTGGGCCTCAACCTAATTCCACGCCCCACATTATTTTTTTAGGTACGTTTGCAGATTCATGATTGTTCTGTGCTTCCGTGGCGGGGTTTTCTCATAGGATGAGAGTGTTAAGAAGACTTCGCACATCTTACACTTGACTTTACAAATGTTCTCATTAAGTAGGTCATTTGGAAACAATGCGTATGTATTTTGATTTAAACTCGGTTTGTTCCTTTTGAGTTTTTGACTAGTTGAAATAGGTCAGGTTCTGTGCGAAAGCACAAAATCATGTGGATTATTTGACCGTTTTGAGGGGTTTAAATCCCCTTTTTCTTGAATTGCATCACTTAATTCTTAAGACTTAAAGAGGATTATAACTTAAAGAGGACAAATAATCAACTCGTACTTGGATTGCTAAGATCAGATAGAGAGATATTTCTTCCTTACAAACATAACCCGGATTTTATAATCTAGGCCGTTATATAAAATAGTTGGTCACCACGTGAATTAAGTCATACTTTAAGGGTACCTCGTGAAGTTTTCGGTATAAAATAAAGCTAGTCAAAACTCATAATCAAAGAAAAAAAAATAAAATTAAGATAGGAAAAAAAAATCATATGAGGGATTTGTAAGATCAATTTCAATGGAACTAAGCTCATATCTAGTGAGGCTTCAATATAAAATGTGATTTGTGACAATTCTAAGTGTCATTCTTACTTGTAAAGTTGTGATTCATTTGGCCTTCATTAGGCTTGTTGTTGTCAAGAGTTTAGGAAACAACTGAATTGAGATAGAAGAGACAATCTAGGTGCTATCATTTTACATCCATGAAATTGACACAATGGTTGATAAGGTGACCCGGTTAAGGCTAGACCTATCAATTGAGTTATTCAGATCGGGTACGGATCAGGTCATTTTGGATTTCGGCTAAAACGGGTTCTGAGTAAAACGGGTTTCGGGTAGATCTGGGTTAACTCAAACCCGGTTTCGGGTCAAATCGGATCAATTTTGGGTTTGTTATTTTTTTTTCACTTTTGATAAAAAATCGTATTTTGATGACTTCATAATAACTTCAAAATACTAAAGTTAAAGACGGGGTTGCAAAGTTATTTTTTTTGGGCTATATACTTATTAGAAGATGTCATCCAAAACTCGAACGCATGTAATTACTACTTCTGATCTAAAATATTTGATTTTTACTATTACTCATTATCTTTAATAAAATGTAAATAAAACTATATAAAATATCAATGTTTTAATTAACTATTTGAAATTAATCCATACCGATTAATATTGAGTATAAAAATTTAATATTTTATAGAGTTTTTTCAGTTTTTTAAAAAACATGCTGAAACCCATTTAACCCTACTATGACTTTGAAACTTTTTTGGCTTTTTATTAATCAAAGTTTTATTTTAATAAACCGGACGGGTCAATCGAGCCACCAAATCAAAACCTATTTAACTCAGAAAAATATCGATTTTTCGAGTTCGGGTCATCGGATCGGGTTGGTTTCGACAGCTCTACTTAAAGCTGATACTGTTCTTTTGGTTTCTCAATTCTCCCAGGCTTTAGGTACTACCTAGCAATGGCCCAGATGCCACCAAAATCCTTGCAATTTAAAAATAAATAAATAAATAAAATTCGCTTCGCTTATCTGTTGGGCAAACCCTAGAAGATAGAAGATCCGGATTCGGGCTTTTCGATTGTGGTACCCAGTGGTCAATTGGGGCTTCGGAGATCGTTATTTGGGCGTACGTAGCTGCTTGGTGGTGTGTTATCGGTGACATCAGTGTTGAGCTACTGGTGGTGGCATGGGTTGTGAAGCGCGCCTGGAGCACTTTCTTCCTTCTCTTACATCCCCGTCGGGCTCCATTTCACGTAAATTCCTGAAATGTTAGGATAAATTTGATTTGTTGGCGCTATCTGTTATTACTTACTTCTGTTTGTGTTTTAAGGTAGTTTCTCTTGATGAATTCAACCTCGCTGGTGTTTGCTATCCATTAGTCATTGATATTTGCTATTCAACTTCAGAATTCAGGGAATGGGATGATAATTTCTATGTATACTTGTATATTCACGGTTATCTGTTATATATTGAATGCTGAATGTCTGCTAAGTACCGGACTTGTTGCCTGCGGTATGATTTCTTAATTGTATAAATCGTGAAGCCTCTCTTGATTTCTGTATTCTAGACATGTTGCTTTTGATTAATAGCATGAATGTACATTGATAAATGTAATGCATAGATGTAATTTAGAGTTTCAATTACAAGCATTTTGAGTGTATTGTGGTAACATTCTTATTGAATTCATAGATCCTTATCATCCTATTCTGAAATCCTGGATACTAATAACATTTAGCTTAGGCTTAGGCAGTATGTTTGAATCATGATCTCATAAATGAAACGTTGTGAAAGTCATTCACATGTTTTTGACACAGGTGAAATCCCCCTAATAACATTTATCTTAGGCTTAGGCATTATGCTGATTTGGGGATGGAGGATTTTAACCTTTTTATGTTAACATTATTTTTGAAACCCCCCTAACTATGAGAAGCCTTTACCGAGATTTGAGCTCCTGTAATATAACCTCCTTTGTGATACACCTATGACTTGTGCGTTGGTGTTGCTTTGCAGTCTCCTTGATATATTGTGGGAACAATGACTGGAGCGGAAAATGATGAGATGGAATCTTCTGAAAATGGTACTGAAATATCTCCAGATGACATTGGATCTATAGAGGAAATACCTAAAGACACAACCTTGTTGCGACAGACTTCTGTTAATTTGATTCCGTTCATTGGTCAAAGATTTGTTTCTCAAGATGCTGCTTATGAATTCTATTGTAGCTTTGCAAAACAATGTGGCTTTTCAATTAGACGTCATCGTACAAGAGGAAAAGATGGTGTTGGTCGCGGAATTACAAGGAGAGATTTTACTTGCCATCGCGGTGGATACCCACAGATGAAACAAACAGATGAAGGGAAGTTGCAGAGGAATCGAAAATCCTCTCGTTGTGGGTGTCAAGCATACATGCGCATTGTGAAGCGAGCAGATTTTGATGTTCCTGAATGGCGTGTAACTGGTTTTAGCAACAATCACAACCATGAACTTCTTAAATCAGATGAAGTATGCCTACTTCCAGCCCATTGTACCATATCTGCTGATGACAAAAGCCGAATATGCATGTTTGCAAAAGCTGGAATGTCTGTTCGACAGATGTTGAGGTTGATGGAGCTAGAGAAAGGTATTAAATTAGGCTGCCTGCCATTTACTGAAATAGATGTCAGAAACCTGCTACAGTCTTTTAGGCACGTAGATCGGGATAATGATGCTATTGATCTTATATCAATGTGCAAAAAAGCAAAAGATGAAAACCCTAACTTCAAGTATGACTTCAAGTTAGATGGCTACAATAGGTTGGATCGCATTGCATGGTCATATGGGTCATGTGTCCATCAGTACGCATCTTATGGAGATGCTGTGGTTTTTGACACAACCCATCGTCTCGATGCTTATGATATGCTTCTAGGCCTTTGGGTTGGAGTGGACAACCAGGGAGTGACTTGTCTTTTTGGCTGTGCACTATTGCGGGATGAAAATGCTGAATCTTTTGCTTGGGCATTGAAGGTAAGCTTGTTTTCTGCACTTCCACATGTGGTGAACATTATGAAATCTTATCACGATGGTTAAAGTTTCAATTTTATTTGAGATCCTGGACTATAATATAAACTGCCTGCAGAAAACAGTTCCTTTGTGAAAGCTAAAAATAAGATGAACGACATTTGTATCTTATTTTACTAAATCAGGAATCTAACATTCTGATTTTGCTCTCCCTTTTTCCACTGTAGACATTTCTAAACTTTATGAGAGGTAAAGCTCCGCAGACAATATTAACTGATCAAAACATGTGGCTAAAAGAGGCTATTGCAACAGAGCTTCCAGAAACAAAACATGCTTTTTGCATCTGGCACATCATGGCGAAGTTCTCGGAATGGTTCTCTCTGCTACTTAGTTCACATTATGATACATGGAAGACTGAATTCTACCGGCTTTATAATTTGGAGATTATAGAAGATTTTGAGAATGAATGGAGGGAGATGGTGGTCAGATATGGACTCCAATCAAACAAGCATATTACTAGTCTTTACACATTAAGGTCATTTTGGGCACTGTCCTTCTTAAAGCGCTACTTTTTTGCTGGGCTGATGAATAAATGTCAGTTAGAATCAAATAATGCTTACATTCAACGGATTTTAAGTGCCCAGTCACAATTGGACTTATTCATAGAAAAGGCATGTATCTTCTACTCTCTATACTTACCTTAAAAAACAAGTGAATAGGGCTCATTGGCAGTTTTCATTGTGCAGGTGGCTGATATTGCCGAGTATAATGACCAGGCTGGAGCAAAGCACAAGGCACAGATAAAACTGCAGAAAATCTCCCTGAAAACTGGATCACCAATTGAGTCTCATGCTGCTACCGCCTTCTCACCTTATGCCTTCTGTATACTGCAAGAGGAACTTTTGCTAGCCCCACAGTTTGCATCTGTTTTAGTGGGCGAAGGTTGCTTCCATGTTAGACACCACTCACAAATGGATGCAGGACATGATGTTTTCTGGGATCCACATCGGGAGCTCATTAGGTGTAGTTGCCATCAATTCGAGTTTCTTGGGATCCTGTGCAGACATATCCTCCGAGTATTGTCAGCAAACAACTGTTTTCACATCCCGAACCAATACATACCTATTCGATGGCGCTCATCTTCCATGAAACACTTCCAGCCAACTTCTCCTGGGGAAAATACTGGGAAAGTTCAGTTGTTAGAATCGTTGGTCTCAACCATCATAACAGAATCAGTTGAAGCGGAGGAGCGTCTTGACATTGCTTGTGATCAACTCTCCATGGTATTATCCCACATCAAACAGCTCCCGGGGTCAGGAGATCACGCACATGGCATTTCATATAACAGTCCATCTGGTTCACTGATTTTACCGGAGGTTGAAGATTCGGATGGGATTGTTCAGAGCTTCACAATTGGCAGTATCCAGGATCCTCTCTCTCTGGGGAAGTTGAAAGAGCAAAGACCAAGTGGCGGATGTGATACCTCTAGGAAGAGGAGGCGATATTCTTTGCAATGTTGTGGGCAGTTTGGGCACGATGCATCTGGTTGTCCAATTATGCCCGGGGGTAATTTAACTGGGGAAGGAGATGCTCTAGGGTTCTTGTGATATAAGACATCATACAAGTAGACGAACAGGAAGTTGTGAAATATGTCTTCCATTTCTAAACATTCGGAAATTGTTCCATATTTATCACGATTCTTCCAGCCCATTCTGCTAAACTTTCTTTTGTTGGAAAACCCCATATAATATGTTGTTTTAGTTCTCTCTGTAGAAATTAAAAATTTGTGAATTTACTGATTTCAATTAGACTGGATAGCAAGTTCTCATTATGTTCAAGCCTACGAATCATTGTCTCCTCTTTCTCAATACTTACTCTCTTAAAATGCATCATGTTTTTTGGACGTTGGTTTAATTGTTTGTAGGAAGAAATAAACGCGATCGTCATCAAGGTCTCTTTGGCAAAATAATCTTTTATCTACTAACAAGATGAATTTTAAATAATTATACTCAGGGTCTTTTCATTTTTTATAAAATAATTACATGAGATTTTAAAAAAAAAAACTTAATCAACTGCTACTTCCATAATTACGTTTCTCACATGTTCATCTCACCTCTCAAACTAGTCGGTTAAATAATCTTTTAAATCTAAATACTTCGTATTTGATTCAAACTAACTTAAACATGATAACCAAATGAGAAAATATTAATTCATATATATAATTTCTTTTAGTTTGTTATAATTTAAATAATTTTGGTATTAACACACGTTCAACTGATTAATTATTTTCCTCTTGGTTGCTCATGGACAAGGCATTGCAACCGATAGCTTTTGAAATGTTCTCAAGCGTCATAATGGGTTTCATTTAGATTCATCTCGAATGTCACGATCTTGGATCATTCTACAACTTTTCTAGGTGGAAAGAATTGACAAACAAAATGCATCTAGGAGTTGTTTAAAAGTTTGAATTGAGTTTAGGGAAATGGATTGGTGCTAGGTTTTAGCTTTTCCGTAGAGCGAGAAGAGGAATACTATAAGGCGGATTACATCATCCCTCCATATTAACCCCTCGTTTGTTTTTTGGTTCAGAAAGGTAATGATTACCTTTATAAATATAGTCCATATTTAAGTTAAGATTCATTGATCACTATTCTAATCATTCCCCTTCTTCTCCCATTTTTCATACAAATTTATTACCCTTCTATTCCCTAATTTGAAGGAGGGTAACTAATACCTCTAGGATGGGCTAATAATCCCCCCCACCCTCTCCTCCAAGCTTACAAAAAATGATAATCATATATATTTTACATGTAAAATTTAATACCTTACCTTTCCATTCCTCTCTTATATAAACAAACGAGTCCTAAATGTATTAATGACCTCTAGAAAAGTCATGCGGATCGATGGCGATTCTCATCTAATATCCTTCAAACCGATTTCCTTATATCAATTGGATTAGATCTAATTTAACCTTAAAATTTTCTACTTCTATCAAAGGTAAAAATAATACCAGAAACAATAAAAATATTAGTAGGGACAATATACTCACCTAAGTTCGCAGACTAGCAACATTCTTTGTATTATCTGATAGATTACATATTCATATATTGTATAGCATATGGGCCTAAAAGCCCAATCTGACTCACTTGTAATCTATATATGTTCATATGATGAGGAATGAAATCCTAAGGAGGATTTTACACCAAAACATACGTTTCTACATGGTATCAGCATTTCTTCCTCACGGAACCCTAATTTGATCCTACCTCTCCCCTCTCTTCCGCCACCTTTCCCCTCTCGGCAGTCCCTCCCGCCGCCCTAACCACCACCCTCCTTCCCTTCCGCCGCCCCTCTCGGCAACATGGCCGACATCCCGCCTCCATTCCATTCCGCCCTCACCATCTCCGGCATCAATCCTTGCATCCCTCTACCCGCCTCCTGTCACTTCAGAAGCCCTACCACCGCCTACTCGCCTCCTGTCTCCATTCTTGGTCAGGCGCGCTCTACGCAGCAGGGCAGCGGCATTGGCAGCGGCCGCGGCAGCGGCATTGGCAGTGGCCACAGCTCTGTGCGACGCCTGCAGCAATGGTGGACTGGTGGCACTCGCCCTTGGAACGCCGCCCCTAGATGGTCCCTAGTGCTTGGCTTCAACCCTCAGTGGATGCACTTCGGCTATCCTGCCCCTCGACTTGCCGGTCCTTAGACCTATCTGACATCGTCTAATCAAGACTATGTTCCGCCTGATGAGCAACACGCCTTCTCCTCTATGCCGCTGACACCTACAGACTCCTCTTGGTACATGGACACTAGTGCCACCTCACATATGACGAACTCTTCAGGTACTCTCTCTTCTATTTCCTTTAAAGGTCCTGCACCCTCTATTATCGTCGGCAATGGTGGTCGCCTCGCTACTTCGGGTATTGGCCAAGCCACATTACAGACCCCAACCCACCCCCTACACCTTAACGATGTCCTGATTGCTCCAAAGCTTGTCAAAAACCTTATCTCTGTCCGTCGGTTCACTACCGACAATAACGTTTCCCTTGCGTTCGACCTTTTTGGTTTCTCTGTGAAGGATCTTACTACGGGGGTTACTCGTCTGAGTCGTGTCCGGTCGTCCTCTCGGCATCGTCGTCCAGCCTGTGGCATGCACGCCTTGGCCATCCCATTGCTGCCATTTTAGATGTCCTTCATTCTCAGAGTCGGTAGTAGAGCCAGTCACTAGCCGAATCCCTCTAAGAGAAAGGAAAGGCTCTTAACTTGATTTGATCATCCGTTACGTTCCTCGGCTTCATGCCTGTGCAGACAGCATGAAACTCTGCTAGGTGCTTATTAGGGTCTTCTCCACTAAGACCATGAATCTTCGGCAGCAAATGTATCAGTCCAGATTTCAACTCAAAACTCACACCGTCAGTAAGCTCTGGAAACTCTATAGCAAGCGGTTGTTGTGTCAGATTCGGGGCAGTCAACTGCCTCAAAGTCTGATTCGAATTAGCCATCTCAACTCTTTCTGACCGATCCTGATCTCCACGAGATTCTCTACGAAGCCTGGAAAGTGTTCTCTCGATCTCTGGATCAAAATGCAAATCAGATGTATTAGTAGCACGGGTGCGAACCATAAGCCAGGTTCTCAACCCAATTAACACACAAAAACAAGCACACAAATAACAATTTGACTCCCCGGCAACGGCGCCAATTTTGACAGAGGATTTTCAGTCGCCTTAAATCCTATCAAATATAACCGACTGGCCTAACTAATGTAGTTTGGCAAGCACGGGTCGATCCCACAGAGAGTCTATGATTCGTATGCAAATCAGAGTGCGTCAACAAGAACAAGAAATAAAGGGGGGGATTTTGGATGGTTTGAACTAACTAGCTAAGAAACTATAGTAAGCAAAACCGTAAAGTAAAACAGATTAAGTGAACAAATATGAGAGAATAGCTCAGGTCAATCAATCTCAGCAATCAGGTTTGCTCATTGATCATCGAAATCAAATAGATAACTTCCTCTCGAATACTTTGTTGTGGAAAGACTAGGTCTTTTGAATCCAATTCCTTATCGAATCTAGTTAACAGGACAACCAGACCCTGAAAACCCTAATTATCAAACAATCTTGAAACTATCAAGATTCAATTCAATAATTGATTAAGCTTAAAGGAAATCAACAAAGACAATCGATACGCACAACCAATTATTGCATCAATTGCAAATCAATTCTCTATACAAATCCCTAAATCAACCCGTTTCAGAGATTTATACTTTGCTACTCAAGAACATAGATAACTCAACCAGAAATTACCTATATCTAGCTATAGATTATCATGAAAAGGCATCAGTTGATCAGACTAACGGAAATTCACGAGAACCCTAAACAATCTAGGCAAAGAATTGATAGAATTCAAAGAAGAGTATTAAGAACGGAAATCTCACAATGAAATAGAAAACCTGAAGCTTCGATTAATTTCCCCGAGCAAAGAGGATTAGTTGTTCATAATCGATAAATTAGCAAAAGCATAAGAAAATCAAAACCTACGTACCAACCTCTTCGTCGTTCCTCCGTTCGATTCAAAACAAAAAACCCAAAACACCCAGTACAAGACTCTCTAACGTTTCATGTCCTCTAATTAAAAATTCAGAATGAAAATAAAGTAACAGCTGTTTCTGGGAAACGAAATAAAACTCGGGTGTGCCACAAAACTCGGCCGAGTTTCTTCTTGTTCCACCCGAGTTTCTCTGAATCCACAAACTCGGTTTCCTTCACAAAACTCGGTCGAGTTTTCTAGCATTTCGGCCCGAGTTTCCTCCCAAACTCACAACTCGGTTCTCTTCAATGGACTCGGCCGAGTTTCATGCAATCTTGGCCCGAGTTCTTTACAGTTCCATTCCATTGCACTTGTTCAGCTCCTCTCTTTGGCCCTCTTGCTCAAGACTCCGATTTCCATCTCATCTTCTATCATTTATACGAGCTTAGCTCCACCTTTCCACAATCACCTGAAATCATGCACAAAACTTGTAGATTCCGACTCTAATTGAAACATAATAAAAAAAACATGAAAACTACTCTAAGCCATGCATTTTACCCTATCTAAACCCATCTAAATGCCTAAATTAACACTACCTAAATGTGCATGATCAATAAGTCCGGTAAGGACAAGATAGGAACCTATTACAAGTGATAAACGTAACAATCAAGATTAAAACACTAGTCCCCACCCATCCAAAACCCATGTGAATTATCCAATTTCCTATCCAAATCCGAGCACAAGTATTGTGCAGAAAGTGAGAGGAAGCTGGCAGCCAAAAGCAGCAGAGGAAGCACCAAGGATGGCACCATTGAAGCCACCCACGTAGCTGGAATAGCAGCAACAGCAAGTATTCAGCAACAGACAGCAGCTCCAAAGGCCACCAGACCCAAGCAGAATCGTCCCAAGCCGCGTCAGAGCAAACAAAAGCCATACAGAACTTGCAGAGAACGAAAGCAAGAGCAAGAAAACTCCACAAGAAATAGAAAGTCATAGAGAAGTTAATCAAGAAAGATGCAAGGAGAAGTAACGGATTAAGCAAGCCGCAATTTGTGTGAAAATTCAATTTTAGAAAGGTTGATAAAACATTCTCAATTTGAACTACGGAGAGCCTTTGAGAATGGTTGATGAACTCGTGTAAGTCATTAGAATGAATAGGCGATTGAAGAGATGAAAGATCGAAAAAGATGAATAGGTAATCGAAGAGCAACAAGACTCGTAACCATAACTCCGTTGAAGTAAACAAGGATGTAAGAACACCGACATTCAGTAGAATGATAAACCAAGACTAAATTCGGCCAATTACGGAAGACATAATAACTATCCCAAAAGATCAAACCAACAATGATGGATTCATCGCAGCATACAACAAGATATAATTTAGGGTAACAGGTGACTCTATAATGTGTAGCAAACATCATGATATAATAAGATTCTATGAGATATCGAATAACATAAACGAAAGAGTTCTCAATCCAAAAAAGCTGAGAAACAGTGGAGTGAATTACATGAGAAACCATCGGAGTTGCCGAAAATGAGCAAGGGTAGTAATCCGTTTGAGGTAACCGGTAGGCCTTGTAAAGGCAAGCAGTGGTTTCTATTAGTTAAAAGAAATAACGGGGTTGAAGGAACTCGCCCCAGGCCCCAACACACAATCTACAGAAAGAAGAAATCATGTCACAACAAGAAGTAGCAGATTCTAATTGAACCAAATCCTTAACACAAGAGCTGAATTTCGCAGTACTACTTAAATTAATAAAACCATGGTGGATAAAAACAGTCCAGTAAATCAACTGATTAGAGAAATTAGCAGATGTAAAAGTGGGATTGTGATCCGAAATGTATCCTGTAGGACAGATTAAGAAAGTATGATGCTTGTAAGCCATAACAAAGGTCAAGTGTTTAGTCGAGAGAGAAGGCGAACTTACAAAGATGAAAGACGATCGGCAGCGCGAGGAACCATCAAGCAAGCAAGACAAGGCAGACATCAGATCGGAGTCCCCCATAAATGAGCAACAGAGCATCAACCAGGAGGAGGGACCAAACAACCACCAACTCCACCGAGAAAGGCGACGGCGCCCGGCCGGCCACCACCGGCTAAACCCAACCCTCAAACAAGCCCGTATGCAAGCACGAAAGATCCTCCAAGTGGGCGGTTCATGCCCAAACGAGAGCGATTCATGAAGCAGCGGCACCACCGCTCGGAAGGCCTTGCACAGGTGTAAACCGTCATGAACGGGGAGAGAGCGAGTGGGCCAGAATCGACGACTCGCAGGAGTTGGTGAAAGGATCAGGCCAGGGCAGGAGGGAGTAGCAGAGGGAGTAGCCTTCGGCTTTCGCAGGTGGGCGGGACGGGATCCGCTAGGGTTTGGTAGTGGCGGCGGCTGTTCTGCCTTCTTGGGAGAGAAAGAGGGTTTCTTCATTCCGGTGTTTTTTTCTATCGGAAACACATATTAATAAGTATAAAATTTCATACATATAATAAGTATAAAATTACTTTAAAAAATTTATTTAAAAAGTTGATATTTTATATAATTTTTATATCCTATGAAATGTATGTGAATAGTAAATGACATATTTTGTCGAACGGAAGTTCATATCAATATTTATATAAAATACTAAAGCAGATGCCTGAAATGGCCTCTGGTGCGATTTCACATACCTGGAATTTTCTGGATTAAAATGAGATTATTTTTGGTTACGTATTATATTCTGGATTAAATTGGTATTATATTTTTGGGCCACATCAATTAATAAACCAATATAGTTAGATAGAAAACTTATCTTTTTAAATCAAATAATCTATCCAATATAACCTTATATCTTAATTATAATTTTTTTATTATAAATATTCAACTTTATATCTTAATAAGGTAGAAAACTTATCGATTTAGATAAATTTTAAATTAGAGATCAAAGTAGAGTTTTTACCATGCCTAATCCATAGTAAATTTCAAAACAATTGATCTGCTTATTCAATCAACTTTCCCTTGATCGATTTAGATATAATATTTTGCATATCAAATCCTTCCACCTACGTTGATGAATTTAATTTCAACTTTGATATAATATTTTTCTAAGAAATATATATTGTAAGATATAAATGGGTAGCATCATCTTAATAATTAAATCGTAAACCCAAGTTATTTTTAAAAAAAATTGATATTATTTATCAATTAGATATATTTACTTTATATGGAGTAGTAATTTATATTAATTCAAAATTGTTTTATATAATAAAATTTATAAAAAATCGCACAACGGGCGAGTAATAAAACTAGTATAATACTAAAACAGAGACGTAAAAATCCTATGTAGCAGGCTCTGGTGCAATTCGCTTACGTGTCGATCTCTGATGCAATCTGGCCCGGATTTTTTGACACGTCAATTAATGATGAACCAATATATTTATGCCACATCAATTAATGATTCAACCTCTTTTCACATCCTATCATCTTATGTGTCCACCTTAATGGATAATTGCAATTAAACAATTTTAATAGAAAAATATTTAAAATATAGTTATCCATATTTTGATTAATATTTACCTAAAAGATTGATATCAAATCTTTTAACATATAACTTTATTAATATATCATTTAGTTAGATTTTTTTAGTGGGTAGGTAAAAAAAACATGGGATAGATTTCAAGTTAGCTAGTAACTTAGTACGGGTGATTCCAAATCAGAAAATTTGTGAAGAATACAACAATCTAATTTATTTATCCGTATCATCCAATATGTTCATCTTAACTGATGACCAACTAATTTTTATATCATAAATAGTTACAAAATCGATTATACAACTAATTTTATATATTGATTGGTTATAAAATCCATCATATAATTAATTTTTATATCTTAAGTGGGTAAAAAATTTAATTATTTTACTTATCAATACGAACAAACATAATTTTTGGCTATAAATATTAACGTGAAGTAGGTAAATTGGTTTTTTATATAAATAATTCACCTTAAATTATTTTATCTTTAGTCATTTGGTTAGGTTAGTTGATTATATGTAATGATAAGATTTTATTATATTCACGTGACTTCCTTGTGTCCATCTTAATTGATGACTATTATTAATTTTTAATATAAATATTCAACCTCACAATAATTTTATCCTTTTTTTATCAACAAATACACAGTAATTGATTTATTTCAAAGTACAGAGTATCATTAAAAAACTCGTACTATTTTTAAACTATAAAAACTAGGATATGTTTTCATAAAATCCTTTAGGATATGACAATTAAATAGGATGATTTAAAAAAAATGATGAACGAAAAGATTCAAGCGCTGTAGATATATACTTTAATTTCTAATCATGTTATGATTTTTCAAAAAAAAGAATATTTAGATATAAAAATACCTATACAATATTGCCTATATTTAAAAATAGATATTATTAATATCAATTATGTTTTAATTATTTTTACATAATTAAATAATCTATATAAATAATATTATATACACTAAAAAGAGATGTTAATCTCGGGTCGAATTCACTTATGCGTTAGACCCATATTTTTTAACTACATCAATTAAAGATTTTTTTATATTTTTTTATCCACGTTAATTAATCAATTAATGATTTTATAATTTTCTTTAAGTCACCTTATTTAACATGGTCCACTTAAATTAACAAAAAAAATATAATTGAATCAAATAATATCTTTTCTATTAAATATATTAAATTATTTTTTATGTAATATACTAAAAAGTAAGTATTTATTTAATATAAATTGTATTTTAATCTATCTTTGTTGATTGAACCTAATCTATTAAAATAAACGGAACTTCCTAGCAACTAAGTAAATCATCTATCTATATCTATTATTCAACATAAGAAAGATTTATCATCTATCTATATCTATTATTGGTTGAAGATATTTTTTAATTAATATAAAAAACATAAATTTTAGGGGCAATTTGCGAAATGTCCATAAAATATGTACTAATTGGTGAAATATCCACTTTTTGGGACAAATTTGTGAAATGTCCACAATATAAACCTTCCCATTGCCACGCGCTTTCTCTCTCCTACGCGCTCTCCCTCTCCGCACGCTTTCTCTCTCTCTCACGCCCTGCTCGACGGCGATTTTGTAGAATTAGTGCCGATCATCTCTCCGATCTCATCAAAAGCACCGATTTCAGCATCTCTTCTACGGAATCAAGTAAGTACAGCATTCGATTACAAACTACATCCAAAGCTGCCTTGAATTCATTGAAAATTTGCGCCAAAGGCGCAAATTTTCATATATTTTTGACGATTCTAAGTTGATTCTGAATTATGCTGACGAAATTACTACTCTGTCCATTAGAATCACATAAAATTTGCGCCTTCGGCGCAAATTTCCTTCAATTTTTGACTTATCGAACACGATTTTGAAAACAACCGAATCTGAGCTTGTTTTAGTTCGTTTTTGATATATCTGTATAAAATACAGTCGAATCTAGTGATTACTGCTATGGAATGCCTCAAAATTTGCGCCAAAGGCGCAAATTTTGATTGATTTTTGAAGCATCAATTACTGATTATGATCGTTTTTTGCTATATGTGTCTGATTTTCAAGTCTACAATCGAATCTGTGCTTGTTTATGCTTATTTATCCTCGTTAATATGTTACATTGGTAAATCTGTATCAAATACATTCGAATTCAAATGATTACTGCAATGAAATTACAGAAAATTTC
The DNA here is from genome assembly GCA_963922045.1 of Persicaria maculosa. Lineage (NCBI taxonomy): Eukaryota > Viridiplantae > Streptophyta > Magnoliopsida > Caryophyllales > Polygonaceae > Persicaria > Persicaria maculosa. The sequence goes on from OY998265.1 coordinate 13,328,471, forward strand.
ATTTTTGATGTATTGGATGAGATTTTGAAGTCTCCTTTTGAATCCATGCTTCTTTATGCTCATTCGAATTATGTGCTTGCACTTTAAATGTAGCATTGCTATATCTAGTTCAAATACATTCGAATAATGTGCTTACACTTTGATTCCTCTCATGTCATCACTGCACTTAAATCATAGAAAATTTGCACCGGAGGTGCAAATTTTGTAGGATTGTGTTTATAACTGGTGTATTCTATTCATATAGTTGATTTAATGATATCCATTCCTCACTGTTGCATCCAATATTGTATTTGACAATATAATGAACTCCACATTCATTATTACACTTTGATTGCTCCATGTCAGCACTGCATTTGAATCATAGAAAATTTTGGTTCCTTGTGTCAACACTTCAATCAGATTGTGTGTGTTACTACTGCAATCTATTTGTCCTCTTAAATTCATATTCTACAGATTACAATGGCAACCAACGTTATTACAGTTATATATGGTGGGAAATGGTTATTTGATGAATCAAGTCCAACCTTTGTCGGAGACACTACTTCAAAAGTGTTCATACTTGATGACTCAATAACACTACAGGGTTTAAGTAAATAAGTGCACAACAGATTCAATGTAGACAGTGCATTTGAATTAGAATTCAATCATTTGCACCCTTTCAAAGTCTTGAGAGCTCCTCTTAACGTTGAATGTGATGCTGATTTGAAAGAGTTTTTAGAGTTGTCCAAACTAGAGGATGTTAAATTTGCTGTTGAGTTGTGTGTCAGCATTAAAACAGATAATGACAAAGAAGATCAACAAACATTTCCAGCTAATAGTTTGGAGTTGGTGACATGCAATCCAAATATAACCGACATTGTCACTGAAGAAAATAGCATGACATTGATCGGTGACAGCAGGATGAAGGGTGTGTTGTTAGAAGATATTGGAGATGACATGTATTCTGGAAACAGTGATACTCCCAGTGATGAAGATTCTGCATCTGAAAAATTAAGATGCTGACAGCTCTACCATGCCTAGTATGAATCTGAATTCAGAAAAATTGATGTACATAGGCAAAACCTTTGAATCCAGGAAAGCAGTTAAGAATGCTTTGAGAATCTTGTCAATAACCGAGATATTTGGTTTTCGTGTGGCAAAATCAGAACCCAGGTATTATATGGTGCATTGTGTAGATCCTAACTGCAAATGGAAAGTGCATGTCAAAACTTTTGGTCAAACTTGGCATTAGGTTACAGTATACGATGACATGCACACCTGCACGTGGGATATCAGAACAAAACACTGCAAAAAACCTTCATCATCAGTGGTTGCAAGCATCATCAAATCAAGGTGAGTAAATTTTATAAGAAATAGTATTTAGATTTAATCTTGGTTTTTAATATATTATTTATTCTAATTTCAATATACTTCCACAGCGTTGACACTGGATACAAACCAGCACAGATAATGGATAAGCTGAGAACAGAACAAAAGATGACAATTACGTACTGGATAGCATGAAAATCATCAAAAATTGCAAAAGAAATAGTCAAGGGGACACCAGAATCCAATTATGCAAATTTGCCATCATTTTGCCACATGCTTATGGAGAAAAACAATGGGACTATAGCATTGATTTCAACAGACAAAGAAGACAGGTTTAAGTACTTGTTCCTATCCTTTGACCAATGCATCAGAGCATTCCCCTTCTTAAAGAAGGTATGTCTTACTCAGTGTCAGCATAAATTATGTTCTCATTGATTTTCATAAATTCAATATAATTAGTAATTTCATTTATTTATCTACCAGGTTGTTGTTATTGATGGAACATTCTTAACTGGACAATATAGAGGCACATTGCTTGGAGCAGTTGCTCAAGATGCAAACAGACATATTTATCCCCTTGCTTTTGGAATTGTTGACTCTGAAAACAACAGCTCTTGGGAATGGTTTTTGTACCGGCTGCTGAAGGTTGTGCCTCCCTCAAATGACTTAGTGTTTGTCTATGATAGACAAGCTAGCATTGCAAGGGCTATATCTTTAGTTTACCCAACAACTACACACTGCATATGTATGTGCCACTTGAAACAAAACATCAAAGCGACATTCAAGAAAAAGCACCTGGGAAAAATGTTCAAGAAAGCAGCAGAGAGTTACACTATCCAAGAGTTCAACAGCTGGCTCGCACAAATAGAAGCAACATGTCCAAAACTATCAGAATATTTGGCGTCAGCACGTTTTGAAAAATGGGCTAGAGCACATGCAAAGTGCAATAGATACAATATGATGACTTCCAACAATGCAGAGAGCTTGAACTCTATTTTCAAAGGGAAAAAGGATTATCCTATTGTGGCACTTATGGAGTTTGCTAGAGAAAAGCTCACATCATGGTTCCAGGAGAGAAGAGAGAAAGCACTAGAAAACCAAGACAGAATAACTCTTGAAATCCTTAAGGTGATAAGGAAATCACATGAGCAAGTTGGATTATACAGAGTAGAAAGGATGAATGCATCACAATTTGAGATCAAAGGCGAAGGAGTTGTAGCTATAGTTGATCTATCAACGAAGACATGTACGTGCAGGGTATTTGATGTCGAGAAAATACCTTCTGTACATGCTCTATCAGCCATTACACACGTAAAGGCAAATGTATCTGATTTTGTTGCAAATTTTTACAGCAATGATGCTTGGCGTATGGCATATGCAGAAACAATATATCCAGTGTTGGATTAAAATGAAGGGAACGTCCCTGATGCGATAAAATCTATCAAATGTTACCCCCCTGTAGTAAGAAAGAGAGCAAGAAGACCGCCTTCAAATAGAAAGCTTTCAATGGGAGAGTTCAAGAGGAGGATAAAGCATTCAAAATAAGGTTGTCAGCAAAATTTCTGTCATCGGTATTATATAAAATTACTACTAGGAAAGAATACAGCTTAGACATTATGAATGACATTTATGTTCCAAAATAAACATTAATTCAACATTATAGAATAAAATTTTAGATTTTATCATGTAATAATACAAGTTTGTACATTCTTTTCTCTATGTCAGCGCAATTTTAGAATAAAATAAGAGCATGTTGAGCAAATTTCAAACAAACGCCGACGTTGTGCAATTATAGTCTATTGTTGAGCAAAAATAAGGCCATGTTGTGCAATTATCTATAGAGAAACTATGAGAACACATTGAGAAAAAATAAGATCAAATTGAGCACAATTTCACAAAGTCTTGATAGTTATGCAAATATAAACTATTGTTGAGCAAAAATAAGAGCATGTTGAGCAAATTTCCACCAAACGCCCCACGTTGTGCAATTATACTCTATTGATGAGCAAAAATAAGACTGTGTTGAGCAAAAATAAGAGCATGTTGAGCAAATTTCCACCAAACGCCCATGTTGTGCAATTATAGGCTATTGATGAGCAAAAATAAGATTGTGTTGAGCAAAAATAAGAGCATTTTGAGCAAATTTCCAACAAACGCCCATGTTGTGCAATTATAGGCTATTGATGAGCAAAAATAACACCATGTTGAGCAAAAATAAGAGCATGTTGAGCAAATTTCCAACAAACGCCCATGTTGTGCAATTATAGTCTATTGTTGAGCAAAAATAAGACCGTGTTGTGCAATTATCTATAGACAAACTATGAGAACATATTGAGAAAAAATAATATCATGTTGAGCACAATTTCACAAAATCTTTATAGTTGTGCAAATATAAACTATTATTGAGGAAAAATAAGAGCATGTTGAGCAAATTTCCACCAAACGCCCATGTTGTGCAATTATAGGCTATTGATGAGCAAAAATAAGACCGTGTTGAGCAAAAATAAGAGCATGTTGAGCAAAATTCCACCAAACGCCCATGTTGTGCAATTATAGGCTATTGATGAGCAAAAATAATACCGTGTTGAGCAAAAATAAGAGCATGTTGACCAAATTTCAACGAAACACCCATGTTGTGCAATTATAGGCTATTGATGAGCAAAAATAAGATTGTGTTGAGCAACAATAAGAGCATGTTGAGCAAATTTCCAAGAAACGCCCATGTTGTGCAATTATAGTCTATTGTTGAGCAAAAATAATACCGTGTTGTGCAATTATCTGTAAAGAAACTATGAGAATATATTGAGAAAAAATAAGATCATGTTGAGCACAATTCACAAAGTCTTGATAGTTGTGCAAATATAAACTATTGTTGAGCAAAAATAAGAGCATGTTGAGCAAATTTCCACCAAATGCCCATGTTGTGCAATTATAGGCTATTGATGAGCAAAAATAAGACCGTGTTGAGCAAAAATAAGAGCATGTTGACCAAATTTCCAACAAACGCCCATGTTGTGCAATTATAGGCTATTGATGAGCAAATATAAGACCATCTTGAGCAAAAATAAGAGCATGTTGAGCAAATTTCCAACAAACGCTCATGTTGTGCAATTATAGTCTATTGTTGAGCAAAAATAAGACTGTGTTGTGCAATTATCTATAGAGAAACTAAGAGAACATATTGACAAAAATAAGATCATGTTGACCACAATTTCACAAAGTCTTGATAGTTGTGCAAAAATAAACTATTGTTGAGCAAAAATAAGAGCATGTTGAGCAAATTTACACTAATCCCCCCCCATGTTGTGCAACTTTATTCTATGGGCACAAAATTCACAACATAACATTAGAATTCCCCAAATAAAGGATCATATTGTGGAAAAATAAAGTGGTGTGCAATTACAAGCTAAAAATTAATCAATAAATAAAGTATTAAACACTTACCGTATTTTTTACAAAAAAGAAAAGAAAAGAAAAATTGTTTTCCTTGAAAAAATAGTAAAAAGCAATAAATAAGGTATTAAAACACTCATTCTAGAAACACAGTCGGTCATCGTCATTTCTTTCATCCTCCACCGAAATCTCCTCTCTCTTGCTCTGCAAGTTTGCTTCACGTTTTGATTATACGCTCCTTGAGACCAGATCGGAAATCCCCTCTCTCTTGCTCTACCATATACATCACCATGTCTTCAGAACGGAAAGGTTTCATTTCCTATTCTCCGTTTATTACAGTTTAAATTAGAATGATTACGGTTTAGGGTTCCACGAAAAGCAGGAAATGGTAGTTATTCAAGTTATTCGACCTTCTACGAGCTGCCTTTGCTAATTTAATGACTTCGGCATTATAATGTGTAGTTAATGTGATGGATTTATCGTTCAATTTTGAAATTTATATGGAATAAACTCCCTTCTTTTACAATGTCATTACATGCATTATTTGTAGAAAATTGATTTTCAGTGTTCATTACATAGGTAAACGCCCACAAGGATTGAGTGACTCACCTACTCTAGACAGTCAAAACCGAATTTCGAAGAGATCAAAAAGATCTGGGTTTAAACCTCCAGTAATTGATTTGTCTAGGGATTCACCAGCTTTCAAGGATGAACTGTTTGAAGATACTCAGCCTGATAGAGCATATGAAACAGGGGTGGGTTCCCTATCACTTGAATCTAAAGATTCACAACCGCTTGTTCGGAAAAATAGTAAGAAAGAGGTCCCCCTTGTGACTGTTGTTCCTACTAGCACTGTTGGTTTAGAAGCCCTTGAAATTACAGTTTTGCAAGACGATTTGCCTAATGTACCGCTTGGTCAACCAGTGAACCCAACTTTGCATAACATCACATCTGATGAGCAAACAGAAGGCACTGAAATCCAACCTATCTCAGAAAACAGACACATGATTGCGAAGACCGAGAGGGACAGCAGACAAAAACAATTCAACTCTTTGAAAACACGTTCAAGCCCCCGCCTGCTTGTGTCATCATTACAGAAAATGAATGACAAGCAAAAGAAATTCATTAGAGATATTGGGTTTGTATGTTTGTTCGACTTGAACATTGTTTCCCTTCCACAATATCTTTCATATTGGTTAGTGGATCAGTTTGACCCTAACAAGTGTTGTTTGGTTATGGCTAATGGAGGAGAACTTGAAATTATTGAGATTGATGTTCATATCACATTGGGATTGCCTATGGGAAAGGTTTCAGTAGCAAGAAAAACAGCGAAAGAGAATTTCCACCTTGTGAAAGATTGTAGAAACAAATTTGAGGTTAAGGATAATATAACATCAGCTATGGTTATGGATAAATTGATAGCTGACACTGATTGTGGTAACCAATTCCTCGTGAACTTTATTGTTGTATTAGACCCTTACTTGACTGATACTTTAGGAAATGGACATGCAAACCATAGTTTAGTAAGAGTTGTTCCGGAATTAGGTGACATGAAAGAGCTAAATTGGTGTGGTCTTGTGTTAGAAAGTTTGGTTGACGCGAAAAAAAGTTGGGAAAAGAACAAGGATGGACACTTCAGAGGGCCTATATTATTCTTGGTTGTAAGTATTTTTTCAAACCTTTCCTCTGATGTTGAATTAATTTCTTTACCATGACTGTAGTACCCATGTCACCAGTGCCTATTTTAACTTTCATATCTACAATATTATTCATGTCAGCACTCCCCCCTCCATCATCTTTCCTCTGTTGTTAAATTAATTTCTTTACCATGACTGTAGTACCCATGTCACCAGTGCTTATTTTAAGTTTCATATATACAATATTATTCATGTCAGCACTCCCCCACTCCCATCATCTTTCATGTGATGTTAAATTCATTTATTTACCATGTCTGTAGTACCCATGTCACCAGTGCCTATTTTTACTTTCATATCTACAATATTATTCATGTCAGCACTCCCCGCTCCATCATCTTTCTCTATGATGTTAAATTAAGTTCTTTACCATGTCTGTAGTACCCATGACACCAGTGCCTATTTTTACATTCATATCTACAATATTATTCATGTCACCACTCCCCCCTTAATTTCTTTACCATGTCTGTAGTACCAATGTCACCAGTGCCTATTTTTACTTTCATATATACAATATTATTCATGTCAGCACTCCCCCCCCCCTCCATCATTATACTGATATATGTTTATCCCATTGATGTGCCAGTTGCTGTATATGGATAGGGTGAAACTGTTCACAAGCACAGCGCTTAGAAGAATACCTCTTTCTTTGCCAGTGTTTTTTGGCATCAATTCCAAACTTTTGCGCCAACGAGAAACTGATGACATTAATAGTGGAGGCTTTGGCCGTGGCTCAATCCAACCTCGCCAAATCGTTCCTCCCCCTTACGACATACCTCCTATAACTTGTCCCCAATCTACTACACACAACGAAGAATGCACCGAACACCCTACTGGTCCAGAAAAACAACCACCTCCAGTTCAGGTCTATATGAATTTTTTTAACCAATTCAATCTAAAATTGTGCAGTTTATCATGTTTTGTTATTTACTGATGTTTTTTTTTATTCTTATTTTATCATGTGCTCTTGTCTTCTAGAATTGGATACAGACTTTTGCTCAAAAGACTTCTGTGCTTGCATCTGCTATTTCTGAATTTTTGGAGTAGTCTACAAATATACCGCCTGAACTACAAAATGATGACAAGGTGACTTCACTTCTTCGTGGAGCCAACCAGCTCCTAGGGATGGGAGATGTGACCCCTGCGCCTGCTACAGATGCTGCTGACAGGTCATATATGAATGACTCTCCAAACACAATTTTTAACAACTCCCAACACCCATTCTGGTCAGACCCTGCTCTTATAGATTGCCTTACTCAGATTGAGGTCGCGTATCAAAATAAGCAAAAATTGAAATCAAATATCAAAGGAGATGGGCAATTTTCATTTGATATATTTGTAAATGATCCTATTTTGGGGGAAGATAAAGGGATACCACAGAACGTTGCAGATGCAACCAAGGATGGTAATGACGCACACCAAGCTCCTGCTGTCAGCCATGGTCATCCTCCAATACAACAGGATGTTCAAGCTAAAACTGCAGACACATTATGCACCCCTCCCAATCCCCTCCACACTCAATTCCAAACTGATATTCCACCAGAGAAGCCTTTGGGGGATAAAAGAAAATCCAAGTCCCCTGCTCCCTTGCCCCCACGGAGGTCACCACGTGTCAATGCAGCTGATGCGAATGCAGCACAACAAATTCATGACACAAAGAGAGAAAAAGCTGCAAGGAGAGCATATAAACCGCCTGCATCTTCGAGAAGCCCCTATTACTCCCGTGTTGTTGATATTAACGATCCTATCTCTGAAATTGAGCGGACTGTTTCAGCCTATTTAGCAATGACAACAACTCATAGCACGTAAAGTTCATTTTAATCTTAATTTACTTAATGTATGTTCAGTTACAAGTAAAAGATAATTTTTATTTAATCCATCTTCATAATGACTTGCATTTGCAGTGAAGTTTTATTTAAAAACAAGTCTGTTGAGGTGGTTAGAACAAACATGGGTATACTTGAAGATGAAACCCAACTGTCTAGTGTCATTATTGATGCATGGACAGCAGTCCTCAACCACAAGGAGCAATATAAAAGTGCTCAGTCACCAGCAAGACTATTTGTCAATATCAACAAATCTGTAATATTTTTACTTATTCATCTTTCAATTACACTCCATTCTTTGTCATTAGTACAATGGGTCTGTTTTTTTACTAATTTTTATTCTTGATCCAGTTTAATGTGGAGAGTGTGTCATCAGGAGCTTGTGATGAACAGTTTCAGAGGTTTAACCTCCACCTTGATACTGTTTTGTCATTGTCACCACACATTTCTTTGAAAGATATAGACATGGTAATCCCTTCACAATCACCAGAATGAAAGTTCTCTAAATACTGATTTTGAGATCAAAGTTAACAAACTCAATCCCTAATTTCTATCTGTTTAATATTATGTTCATTAGTTTGTATTTGGAGTTCAACAAGAAGAGGTCTACATCATGGTTGTCTTCAACTTGAAAAACAAAGTCACCCAAATCATTGATATCAACCCAACTTGCCCTGCTGAAACTTGCACCTTTGCATCCCCCTTTGAATGTTTGGTAAGTTTTATTAATGATATATAATATCTTCTTGAGTTGTATTAACTTCAATCCAATATCACCTCAGTTTACAATTAACATTAAATGCTTTATAATTCAATCCATGCAGGGGGATATGCTGATTGCGTATCTAACAGACAAGGGGCTTGAAGCAAAGGCAGAAATAGTGTCGACTGCACCAATATCAATTGTCCCCATCGCGTGGGCTGGAGAAGAGAAAGTTCAGCATTCTAGGGTATGCCTCATGCGTCACATGGAGACCTTCTTTGGGGCAGAGAGAGGGTACAAGTGTGGATTTGAAAAGGGCAATTTCAAGAATATCTCAAAACTACGGGTGAAGTACCTAACAGATATTGTGTGCTCAGAGCTGAATGAAGTGAACAAAGAAGTTATGAAGGCAGCAAAAATCCCATTAAAAAATTACTTCAGAGGGGATTCAAGGCCAGAAACTAAACCTTGGTTGAACAGCTACAACACAATTTCATGTTTTTTTTGCAAACTTTCAAATGTATTGGGGTGTAGACAGTTGTGTACTCTGCTTCTGAAAAGTTATTTCGTGAGCATTAAGACAGTTGTTTTGTAAAGACTGAATATATTATTATATTATTACATTTGAGTAATTAAATTATTATTTTATTCAATCGGCATAAATGTGAGAAAACCCGTCCTCGAGTGTAAGTTTTGACTTTAAAGTCATTCCGACATTGTTTCGAGAAATTAGATTATAGCGGATTTGATTCCGCCTTTGAGCTCCGAGTTTTGATAAAATTAATTTAATTCCGTTTATCTTGAAATTTAATTGAAATTTGATTTAATTTGATTTTGTTGGGATTCGATCGGGCGAGCGGGTTCCGAGTCTATTCCGCAAAATTGAATTCTTTTGTGGGGACCTCTTTTATTTCTTATTTTCCTTTTTCTTTTCTCTCTCTCTCTCCCCCCTTCGGTCCCCCCTTCCTCACACACTCTGCAATTCACACAGCACACACAGTTTGTCTTCTTCCTTCAAGCACCTTACCTGCACCCGGAATTCAGCCCTCCCACGCCTCTCTTTACCTCACAAATTCAGAAATTGTTGTTTTATGCCCCATTTCTCTCTGCCCTCCTTCTCACCCACCCCAAAACCTCAACCCAAAAAACCCACAAGACAATCCCATTTATCCCTGAAATTTCCGAGCCCCAGCCACCACCACTGTTACTTCCTTTCTTGCCGTCCAAGCCACCATCATTCTTCCTCCTCATCTTCGATCAGTCACCAGTGAACACCACCATCACCATTGTAGCTCTCCTCCTCCCAGCAGCTCCACCATCACCCATGTCCTCGTCGTCGTCCTTGAAACCAAGCTCCCACAGCTTCCACTCCCTTCTCCTTCCTCCGAGTAGTAGCAGCAGCATCCAGGAGCCTCGACGAACCCTAGGAGCCACCCAGGAGGCCGGAGCCACATCCCTCGGAGCCGCTGAAGCCGCAAATCGCTCTGTTTTTCCATTTAGGTCGGTTTTTGGATTTCATTTCATTTTTGAGTTCAAACCCTTCAGTCGCGCTGGTAATCACCCCTTATCTTCTCCTTGGCCCTCAAGCGACTTCGTCACGACCTCTCGCAGTGGGAGGAGCCACCATCGAAGCTCGGAGACCCCCCGGAGGTGCGCTGTAAGTACTCTAATTTCTCCCTCCCCCCTTGCGTCGTTCCTCTCTTGTTGGTTGGGTCTTGGTCGGAATGGGGAGTCGAGCACCTGGGTAGAATTTGGGGCGGAGAGGGTCGCCGGAGAAGCCTGCGCTTCACCTCCCTCCTTCGTCTTTTCTTTCCGTCAGAGCAGAGGTGGGAGACGGGTTCAGGGGGCCTGTTCAGCGCCCTTTTCTTTCTTTTTTCAATTTGTCCGGTTTAGGCATTGTCCCGGTTCACTTACTCCAAAAATTCGTATCCGTTTCTGGATACCATTCCGGGTTTGGGGTTTCCATTGGGCGGGTCTTCTACTTTGGGCCTTTTCTCTTCGGGCTAGCCCTATATCCGGATTGGTATGGGTTGTTTTTTTAGGCTGATTAGTTATTTATTTATATGTTCTGAAATTATTAATATTTATATTTAAAAAGGTTTTAAAAGTGATATGATTTGATATTGGGTTATAAATATATTATTGGTTATTGTTTTGAGATTATATGGATAGTGAGTGTTAAATTATTTGAATATTAGTATTATTTTGGGATTGGTTATAATTATAAATTATGGAAATTAATCTTTATATATTGTTTATATTGTTTTAAAATAGTATTAATTGGATTATTTATATATGATGCATTTTATGAGGATTTGAATATGCGAGTTAGGAATTTTAAAAAGTGAATTGTTGGTTTTGATTTATAAATATGATTTGTGAACATAGGATTATTTTGATGATTTAATATTGGAGTTTATTTATATAATGTTTTAAAATAAGAAACATGCCAGAATTATTTTATAACATGATTTTGGGAAATTGGTTTTAAGGCTTAAATGTTTAATGTCGGAATTTGGCCAAGTATGACTTGAGCAATTATTTTGAACATGAGTTGACTTAAATTGGGATTTATGAGTTGAAAATATGGTTGGTATGATTTTATCAAGGGGTTTGATTGGAAGATGATTTTGGTCGATCTGATCGTATCGAAAAGGTTTTAGAAAACGGTTTTACTATCGGTCGGTTTTGAGGATGTTCAGAACTTGGGTTCGTGTGTATGAATGTGAACAGGTAGCTTATGGAAATGACTTGATGATAGGTGTGTATTGCTTTTGGATTGCTTTGGACTTGCACTTGGGCCCTTGCTTGTGTTATCTTGCTGTTCTGCATCAACAGGTAAGTATCCTACGGGACTTACTCAGTAACCTGGACCTCCTGCCTCATGTGTCATGTAATGTGTAGTTTTGTTGCATATTAAAGCATGCCATGTAGTATCATGCTAGGAATGCATTGAACTGAGTATGTGTTTACTTTGTGTATTTGAAACAGAACGGCCGTTATCTGTGATAGTCCTAGAGTTTTTGCTAGGGTCATAGGGTAGCCTAGCCCCATCGGGTGCCCTGAGTCTATCGAGTCGATATGAGCATGATATGATAGCCCAGCACCATCGGGCAAGATATGAGATGATATGATATGATATGATATGATATGATGATACCATGGGTGAGTGCACCACCACGAGGATATTGCTATGCTATAGCACTGAACTGGCCAGTTTCTGCACTAACGGGAAGGGGTGCAGAGGTAGGAGAGGGATATGCCACTTGGCATTGTCTTAGGCCCTTTACAGTTCTTTTCCGCATATTATATATATACTAGGGGCATGATAGTGTGATTTAAATCCTGTACCGCATTAGTCATCTTTTATTTAGGCATAGGCATGTTATGTGGCCTCAGCGCGGTCAGAGGACCCGCATGCGATCACCAGGCCTGACTTCGTGGATAGTGTTAGGTACCGCTCTTGTTGCTCCATGCTTCTGTGACGGGGAAATCTTTTGGCCAATCGAAGAATCCGGCTAATATATTCTAACTTGACAAATGGCAATCACCCACTTTGTTTTGGTTTTGACCCGGCTCTGTCGTGGCACTTGTATCTAAACCTTGCTTCTGCCTTACTTTCATTTGAATCGAATTTCCGCGACTTTGATTGCTTGGGGTTCGAAATCCCCGTTTTGGAATGCTAATCTTCGAGGTTTGAAACCTCGACCCGTACCTGAATTGCAACATCCGGACGAAGGTATCCGACCTTCGAAACGTAACCCGGGTATTTATATCCGGGCCGTTACATGTTTTCCCTATGATTTTAAGCTGGATTGTATTTGTCAATTTCATACAACTATAACTGCGTCTGACCAGTTCTGTATTCTTTTCTCTATTTTAACACAATTCTGTCACCGGTAGTAAAATATTTAATTTCTGTTTATAACTGGTGTATTTTATTCATATAGTTGATTTGACGATATCCATTCCTCACTATTGACTATACTTTGCAAGAGAAAGATTTCAATAGGAGAGTTCAAGAAGAGGGTAAAGCACTTAAAATAAGCATGTCAGCGCAATTCTGTCATCGATACTATACAAAAACACTACTAGGAAAAGAATATATCTTAGACATTATGAATGACATTTATGTTCCAAAATAAAAAATTAATTCAATATTATAGAATAAATTTTATATTTTATCGTGTAATAAGACAAGCTTGTGTATTCGTTTCTCTATGGCAGCACAATTCTGTCATCGGTACTCATCAAACGCCCATGTTGTGCAATTTTATTCTATTGAAGAGCAAAAATAAGACCATGTTGTGCAATAATCTATTTAGAAAGTATGAGAACGTATTAAGAAAAGATAAGATCATGTTGAGAACAAATTCACAAGGCTCGATTGTTGTGCAAAATATAAATTATTGTTGAGCAAAATATAAGATGATATTGAGCAAATTTTCACAAATCCCCCCCCCCCATGTTGTACAATTTTATTCTATAGATGAGCAAAAATAATACAATGTTGTGAAATAATCTATTTAGACAGTATGAAAACATATTGAGAAAAAATAAGATCATGTTGAGAACAAATTCACAAGGCTCGATTGTTGTGCAAATATAAAGTATTGTTGAGCAAAAATAAGATGATCTTGAGCAAATTTTCACCAATCCCCCCCCCATGTTGTGCAATTTTATTCCATAGATGAGCAAAAATAATACCATGTTGTGCAATTATCCAGATCGTCCATCATTTGGTGGAATCTTGTGCAAAACTCAACAGTGTTGCCATAATTCATCTTTTTGGAGGGAAATGTTTAAGAAGTAAGAATACAAGTTCTGGTATTCTGATTTCTGTTAAAATCAGTTTGTAGACACCAATGGACACCAAAGAATTATTTCTGGATATATATAACCAATAATTATACAGTTTTCTTCCTTATGATAGTTATTTGAGTCCCTTCATTACAAAGTACTTGTAAAAAACTGTAAAAACTGTAAAAATATAAACTGTAAATGGATTACAGTTATTTGAGTTATAGTTATCAGTGTTGGACATTAACCACCTCGTGTCAGCACTACTTTGGGCCTTAACCACCTAGTGTCACCACATAAACTTCAATAACAGAAAACGTCACCACATACACTTCCACATCAGAAAACACACAAGGCCAGTGTCACCAATACTTCCAACTACTCTAACCAACAGTGTCACACAAGACTTTGGGCCTTACCAGCTCGTGCAACAACATATACTACAAAATCAAAAAAAATACAAGGCTACTGTCGCTAATACTTGTAACTAATATCAGTGTCAACACTGCTTTGGGGCTTACCCATCTAGTGTCACCACATAAACTTCAATAACAGAAAATGTCACCCCATACACTTCAATATCAGAAAAAACAAGGGTAGTGTCACCACTACTTGTAACTAATATCATTGTCAGCCCTACTTTGGGCCTCAACCACCTAGTGTTACCACATACACTTCAAAATCAAAAAATGCAAGACTGGTATCACCACTACTTGTAACTAATATCAGTGTCAGCACTACTTTGGACCTCACCCCACATAGTGTCACCACATACACTACAAAAATCAAAATATGCAAGACTGGTGTCACCACTATTTGTAACTAATAACAGTGTCAACACTACTTTGGGCCTCAAACACCTAGTGTCACCACATAAACTTCAATATCAGAAAACACCAGACTGGTGTCACCACTATTTGTAACTAATAACAGTGTCAGCACTACTTTGGACCTCAAACACCTAGTGTCACCACATAAACTTCAATATCAGAAAACACCAGACTGGTGTCACCACTATTTCTAAGTAATGTAACCATCACTATCACCCCCCCCCAACTTTTGTTATAGCATGGTAAATATGTACGCATGCCCCCCACATTCTTAATACAAATTCAAATAAAACATTGTCATTGCAGAAATAGATAACTTAATAAACATTAATAAAAGTTAAAATGTACAATCATTACAGATTCAAAGTCACACCCAAATACAGGGCATCCAAAAAATATCCCATAAAATCCATTACCTACAAATATACATACATGTCCACCAAATTAACTATTTGAGTACATAGGTTCTCATATTACATCCAAAATATCCCATGTATGCACCAACTACATATCTAAACAATTGTTTTAAAACCTAAAACTCCAGGTCTCCTTGATCAGATCTGAGCACATGAGTTCTCTGTATCGAAAGAGCTTTTCGTTGTTGAATCGTTTCACATCTCCCCCAAAGACAGATGCTTCAATTACTTTTAATGTAAAGACGCCGCATGAAGCCCTGCAAACACAAAAAGACCACATGTAATGTGAGCACATAAATAACAAGTATCTTAGGCTAAACGACAAACAGTACAAGATATAAAATACATACCCAGTAGAATCATGCATTAACCCATCAACCATGTTTAGCTGGAAAGGAGAGGAAGTAAAGTTTTAATAGAGCCCAGCCTTTGCCAAATGAATTGGGAACCAAATAGCAAACGGTTGCAATCGTTCTTCAAGTACACCAGCCTTAACAGCAGTCACATTGCAATCGTACACGTTGATTACCCTCTCCTCAAGGATAATCTCCAACGCCACCCAATGCTTGTTTATAACATTGAATATTGTGTAGATTTTCTTTATAGAGTCCCATGGCTTCCCATACTCAGCAAGGCACATACCAACAAAATACTCCTCAGTGTTAACTTCAAGAGGCAAATCTTCCCCATTATTTGCAGCATAGTCAGGCAGGTACTTTAAGTAAAATAGCCAATCAAGAACAAGAACCTCTCGATATTTCACATGGTCCTCAGAAATGCGCCTCCTAAAGTGAATCAAACATGCTTCTAGATGCTACACAACATAGTAAAAAAAAGATGTCAACAATCAACAAACACAATAGAATCCAATCCACACCCACACATACACACACACACACACACACAGATATATATATATATATATATATATATATATATATATATATATATATATATATATATATATATATATATATATATATATATATATATATATATATATTTCAAAAACAAGCAGGTATTACCTGACAATCAAGCCACATATTCTTTGATATGATGTGCTGGAAAAACTTTTTGTCCCACCTTGATATTGGACCAGCAACAGAAAAATTCCTAAACAAAATTACACAAGATGAATAAAAATATATCTAGAATGAGGTGTTGTAACTAATACAATGAAAACATTCCATAAAAAAGATTGAACAAAACAATAAAGCATACCTTTGCTTCTTTAAAAGTCCATACATAAATTCATGATCTTCAAAGCTGATCAATGACTTGTTAGGGACGTGCTTTAAGATCCTCACCTTCTTTTCAATCTCAGCTGGGCCATACAGGAATGTACTGGTTGACGGGATAAGATTCGAAGCCTTTAATTTTTCAACTTCATTTATAATTTCAGTATCATTGGCTAACGAATCCCAATCAACACCTGCAACCGTGTCATAATCATCATTAGACAGAGATATGAACTTTTCCAACGATGAGTGCCCTCCAACTGCACCGACTTCAGCATCACCACCTTCCCTTTCACACTTGGAAGATTGAGCAACTTCAGCAGAAGTTGATGGAATTCCAAACTCATCTGCACTCCTTTTGGCATCATCAACTTCATTCTTAGTTAATGAAATATCACCTTTCAAATCCTTCAAACCTTTCACATCTGCACCTACAACCTCAACCTCAGTGTCAACGACAACAGTTGGAAACACAGGAAGAATTTCAGTAGACAGAATCTCCTTATCCACAATTGGGCCCTCTGATCTTATTGAGGGCAAAGACACGTCCTCAACATTGACAGAAGGGGGTGATGATTTCACCATTTCCTCATCAGCAGAGAAACACTTCTGAAGATCAGCGACAACATCATTGACAATTTTTGTGCTGACATCTTCATCAATAACCTTCACAGGAGTGCCCTGGGACTTACCACCCATATGCTTATCATCAGGATTGCCAGGATTTACCTGCGACCTGGCAAACAAAGCCTCATAATTAGCAACCCTAACCTCAAGCTCATCATACTTCATCGCCATCTCACCAACAACTCCAAGCATCCCAGCCATCTCCGCAAACTTTGATTCAAGTGCATCAACCCTCGTAGCCAACACATCCATACGCTGAGGTACCTCTTCAAGCTTCTCACTCCTCGTAAAAATCTCCTTCACCCAATCAGGATAAGATGGGGTAGAAGAAGCAAAAGCATCACCATGTGTTTTTGGAGGCAACTCCCCCGTTGAATCATTGTTGGCATCCATTTGGGGAGATACACCTTCAGTACCTACCACTTTATCTCCTTCGCCTCCCATTTTAGCAGCTTCAAAACTTGAATCATGAATTTCTTCATTCCCACCCGCATTAGACGTTTGACAAAACACAGACCCCCCATCAACCCCATCATGTGCTTCCTCACCCCCCAAAGGTGACCTCTTCACACAAGGTATCACTACATCACCCTCTCCCCGCCTGTCTACAAAAGATGTCTCAACTCCTTCAACCTTGTCAGCACAACCAACCACATCTGCAACCTCCGCCAAAATAGAAAGCCCAGCAGTAGGAGGAGCAGCCAACTCATCAGATCCACAAGAATGGGTGTCAATAGTAAAATCATCAACCTTTTCATCGCCATCGCTGCCTTCACCACCAGATTTAAAGACTGCAGCATGAATATCTTCATTCTCCACTCCATGAGCGCTCTGATTATCACCAAGAGAAACTGAAGGAAGAACCGAAGACCTGCCAGCAGTACAATCATCACCCTTGTCATCACCATTGCTGCCTTCACCACCAGATTTAGAGACTGCAGCATGAACATTTTCGTTGTCCACTCCACGAGCACTCTGATTATCAACAACAGAAACTGAAGGAAGAACAGAAGACATGTCAACAGTACTATCATAAAACGGTCTCCCACTACCTAACCCAGCTTTCTTCATCTTATACCTCCGCTGAAAGACAATATTCAGCGGGGCATCATCATCTAATAAATCACATAAATTAGTAACCAACCGACCTCTCTTGGAAGGTGAAGCAACCACATCAACCTCCTCATGTAGATCTGTGTCAGCATTAACTCTCTTCACCTTCTTAGAAGGAAGAACTCTACCACATTCCCTAACTGCTGAAGCCTTCTGTCTAATCTTCTTTACTTTACTCTTGACATGGCTAGCAGAACGACCCCTCCTCACACACACCAATCCCTCAGTAGTATTGTTGGACGCCACCTTCTGTTTCTTTTTACCAGCCATCCCTCCAGTCTCAGATTTCCTCTTCTTTGAGGTCTCTACAACATCTTCGTTTTCTACCTCAAGGAAAACTTCAAAAGCAGTATCAAAGGACTTCCCATCCTGTTTCTTTTCAGCAGCTTTGCCTCTCTTCACAGGTGTCTTCTTCTTTGAGGTCTTCGCTTCATCACCTTTCTGCAAGATATTATCTTCTTCACCACCAGCTTGGACAACCCTGTTTGAAAACCTAGCTTCATATGCCCTTTGACGAAAATGACGACTGTCATATAATGCATCATCAACAGCTCCACCACATACTTCATCAACTGATGCATCAACTACTGGATCATCTTTTTCATCAACAAACCCCATCCTTGTTGTACGTGCAAACTCCCCATAAGTAGGGAACAACGGAGTCTGTACAAAATGCATGTATAAAAATATTAAAAAAAAACAAACCAAAGATGCATCAACTAAAAATGGTCTTAAAGATAAATAACATAAAAATATTACCAAATCACCATGATACAAATGCTCAGCTTCAACATACGAATGGCTAAACTCGCATACCTAGTGCAATGAGTATGGATCTCTATCAGGCATCATAAAATTACAGTCAATTTTAGTAGAGAGGGCTGGGAAAGCTTCTAATATCCAAGCCTGTTACAAAATAAAACGCATAAAGAGATTACAAAACAATATTAGACAAAAATGCTAACATACACAATAAAGTTGTGCTGACACAGACAATAATTGATGACAAAAGTGATTCAAGCACTAAAACAAAATACCTGGAATGCAAGGCAATACCCGTACATTTGATAAGAGCCCCTAACACCAGCACGATCTGCAACAGAAGAACTCTTCAACGACTTCAATAAACGGCTATATGACTCTCTACCCCAAGGATATAGTTCAAATTCCTTCTCATTACATGCAAGAGATAGGAATTGTGCACTAACAACCTCTGACCTTCTATAAACAATTAACCTCTCAATCAACAACAACTTTGCCATAATCAACTTCTTCTTAGACTTCGGGCTCTCAGATTTGAAACGAGCAACTAACTCATCATGAGTCATTTTCTTCTGCCTAAAAAATTCAGATATTGACACTTTCTTTGAGATATTACAAACACGTTCTTCACAAGGAAGACCAGTGATGACATGAAACTCAAAAATTGAAAAGCGTGCAAGATATCCACCAACTCTAAACCACAACTCATTCTCCTTTTGCGTTTGTACTTGACGAAACACCATTTGATGCATAAGCTGAAAATTGGTAGCCATTTTGGTGCCTTGTGTCAGCACCCATCCAACACAACTTTTCCGCAGAATATTGTAATCAGAAGGAGACAAATGCTTCTCAATCAGATCGCAAACAGAAGGATATGAATATATGTTGGACCTACAATGGAATCGTTCAGAAACAGGAATGCAATATTCCAAGCCATGATCAATCACAGACAAGTACCCAAAAAACCAACATCAGATTAGGAAAAAATCAAAACTTGCTCATCAACAAAAAAATTCCAAATGGAAAACCAAAATAACTTACATCCCCTATGAGAGGTGGATGAATCACCAGATTGAGCTGCTGCTAAAAACAAAATAAAGAATAATATAAAAATACAATAACAGAATCCATGATAGACCAAATAACCATAAAAAATAATAAAATGGCACCACCACATAGTAAAAGAACATAAACATCACAAAGACAACGCAGAATACCCAATCCAAGTACACACATTGTTGAAACTACCATAAACTAACACAACCATATATAAAAACAGACAGTTTCAGCGCCCTTACACATGAGCATACCTACAGATATCTACACTATGAACAACACAAACAATACAAAGCATCAAAAACAGATTTACCTACACGAATAACGCTAAAAAAGCACATACAAAGTGCCGCATCACAAAAATTGAAGCACACAAACAGTTAAAATCAACGGATTGAAACATACAAATTACTTAAACTACCTACAACACTCAAAATCGCACACATTTATGCATATCAAGCATCGATTTACCCATAAATGATCAAAACTTAAAGCAGAAATCAATAAAATCAACATAAATCAACTTCTTCCAAAACCCTAGCACGAAATATTTAGCAAAAACAAGCGAAATCGATACCTGAAGAGTTGGTAGATGACGACATTGAAGAAGATAGCACAAAAACGAACAGAAATCGGCCGAAAACTCACTACTTACGCACATATTGAAGGAAGGAGAACGAAGAAAACCGAAGAAAGAAGACGAGCGCGAAGAGAGAGTTTGGAAGAGAGTAAACACGGGAATATGTCCGTACAATTGAGAATAAGTATTTATAGTGGACATTTTGCTAATTTGTCCAAAAAGGTGGACAATTCTCCAATTTATCCAAATAAAGTGCCTGTTTGGCAAATTTTTTCTAAATTTTAATGAAGATATTTGGTCCAATGGTCATTTCCATAAAACCTTTTAGTAATGTCCACCCTCATCCCATTTTTTAGTATTTGTCCAAAAAAATTTGATAATACCAAGTTTGCCCCTTAAATTAAACCCCCTCCCCCTATTTCCGTTTCTTCTTCCTCATTTGCTCCTGTTCAGCTCGCCTCGTTCTCCGGCGTATGCTCCGACGTCGGCTTGCTCTCATTCGATGCCGCCTCCCTCCACGAATGTCCTCGACGTGGTCACTCCGGACGGTGCTGGTCCCGTCGCCGGCTGCGTGGGGTGACTTCGTTGGATTCTCATCGGCCTTGGCTTCACCAGATCCGCGATATGGTGCTGGTTCATTGGTTGTCTGCGGTGCTGTCGGCCTGGTCCCGCTCGGGGTCTTCTACGGGCTTCTCCGCAGGTTGTCGATGTGTTGCCTCTAGCCGATTGATGCACTGTATCAGCCGACAATTGCGTCGCCCGCAGCCACCGTGAAGCCGGATCTGGAGCCGAAACAAGCGGTGGACAGTTCTCCTCCCACCATAAAATCGACGCCTCTGGATCAACCGCTAGCTCTCCGGTTAAGCAATTGGTTGGATTATATAAATCAGGTGGCCGCTGTTTCGCTTTTGTGCTCGGCTCAAGCTGCAAGCCTCTTGCAAGGAAATCACAACTTAATCCCGGTGATATAGCTATCAAACAGATTGTGGATTTTGTGTACTTCAATGGATTGATTTATGGTGTTGATAGATGTGGCTATATATCTATGTGCTTGACGACCAGAAATTCCAGTGGCCCCAAATCAATCATGGAAACCTGGCCCATAAATTTTTGTTTTTTTTTAACCGGAAAAATTTTGGCAATAAGGATACCTTATATGCCAAGAGCATCCAAACGGATGAAATCAAGAAGCGCAGGATCGTCAGGTGTCCATGGGCCAGAGAAGACAAGTGAAAGGTGTGATAGTCGATCAGCAACCCGGTTTGCTTCTCTAAAGACGTGACGAATCAATAAAGATTGGAAAAAGCCAAGGGAGACTAGACTGTCTGAGGCAATCATATCAGAGTCGCCCGGAGGTTTTTCACAGCCCTTAAGGCTGTTTATAATGGTGAGATTATCACCTTCAATTATTAGATTAGGTATGTTGAGTTGGCGTGCGGCATTGATACCATTCCAGAGGCCAAGAGATTCAACACCGGCAATAGATGCAATTGATGCCGGCCCAGCGCTACAGAAGATAGGTTTCCCAGTGTGGTCTCTAATGATATATCCAAACGAGCCCCCTAGAGTTGGAGAGAAAGCACCGTCAAAGTTAAGTTTAAAAGTACCTGATTCTGGTGCCTGCCATCTAGTCTTGTTTCTTGCCTTTTTGGATGTGGTTCGAGAATTCTTGCTCCTATTATCTGGATGTTGGTCATATGTGGTTTCATCACTATATTTGGTAGTGTTCCATAAATGGATTTGATCTCTAACAAAGGAGATTATTCTTTGTATGTTTGGTGTCGTGTTATCGAAGAGCGCCCTGTTGCGGGAGAACCAAATACCCCACCAACCAAATGCAAGTTTTGCGAACTTTTGGGTGCCTATTTTTCCTTTTATGTCAGTTATGGTATTATTTAATTCAGTTCCTTGGGAGAAACAATTGTTTAGGGTTATGATGAGACCGGGGTCCAGGTTTGCTAGTGCTGCTCTGGAGATTGGGCAATCTCATAGTAAGTGATTTAGGTCTTCGTAATTGGAAGCAGAATGAGGGCATGTTGTAGGAATTCCCAAATCACGAGAGGCTAATTTAACTGATGTGGGTAACCCATTCTTTGTGATTTTCCATAGTAGCGTTTTGACCTTTGAGGGGATATCTAAACTCCAGATCTACCTCATATCTGATTTTTAATGCCTTTTGGAGTAGTTGATCATTTGAATAGTTGTGCTTGTGCTAAACCATTCATTTCTGCTCCATTTCCAGTACAGCATATCCATGTGAATATTTTTGGGGATTGGAAAAGTCAAAATTTGATCCAGTATGTCCTTATCCAGAATGTTTTGAAATGTGGCAGTTAACTTATTTGAATTCCAGGTTTTATCTTGTGATATAAATTGATCTATGGTAGTACTTGTATCAATTGGTGTCGTGTCGTTAATTGTGCATATAAGAGGTGATGTGCCAAGCCAGTGATCAGACCAGAAGTTGATATTTTTGCCATTCCCGATTGACCATCGAATTCCATTTTTAAAGAGAGGAATTAATTCCTGACCCATAAATTATTGTTATTTCCTCATCTCTCCTTTTTATTTTGTGATATTTTTTTATGATAATTTTTAGTGGTAATAATAACATAGTGACACTAAATTATTACTTAATAAAAAAAATAACATAGTGACACTATATTTTAGTGATATTATATGGTAAAATGTTATCACCAGTTTCACCAAAAGTGCAATGATAAGAGTTTTCTTTGGTGACAACGGTGATTAGGGTGATGACAGGGACCTCGTAAAAAAAACTGTAAAAATAAAGTGATAAGGGTGATGATAGTGATAAGGGTGGTGACAGCGATAAGGGTAGTGACCCCGTAAAATAAAGTTGTCACCACATGTTTTTATAGTGGTGGCAGTGTCTATGATCCTGTTTTTATTTTGGTTACAGTGTCTATGAACCTGTTTTTATAGTGGTGACAATGTCTATGACCTTGTTTTTATAGTGATTACAATGTCTATAACCCTGTTTTTATTTTGGTTACAACATCTATGACCCTCTTACCCATTCATATATTAGAGGAGAACGGTCACCCCATTTATTTTGGCTTCTCATTAGCCCCTATAGGGTTTAAGCTTCACATGTCCTAGGGTTTTCCTTTGGTTACAGCTTCTATGACCCTCTTACCCATTCATATATTAGAGAAGAACTGTCACCACATGTATTTTGACTTCTCATTAGCCTTTGGTTGTGCTTCCCTTGTCCTAGGGTTTTCCTTTTGGTGATAACATTTATCTCTTAACGATGTACTAAACTTAACATTTTAGGGTTTAGGATTTAGGGTTTAAGGCCTTGGTCCTAAACCCAAGACTTAACCCTAAACCATACTGTACAACACGTGTTCTTTTGGTTAGGTTTAGCCCCTTTATGGTTTGTGCTTCCCTTGTCCTAGGGTTTTCCTTTGGTTACAGTGTCTATGGTCCTGTTTTTATAGTAGTGACAGTGTCTAGGACCCTGTTTTTATAGTGGTGACAGTGTCTCTAACTCTGTTTTTATAGTGGTGACAGTGTCTATGACCCTGTTTTATTTTTGGTTACACTGTCTATCACCCTGTTTTTATAGCGGTGACAGTATCTATGACCCTGTTTTTGTGTTGGTGATACCACTATTAACACTTGGTTATTCTTTTCTCTTGTCTTAGGGTTTTTCATTTGGTGATAGCAATGGTTTTGATTAGTATTAGCTCCTCTTTGGTTTGTGCTACCTTTGTTCTACGAGTGCAGGTCAAATGTGAGTGTCTTACAAATGTGAATATTTTATTGATCATGGATAGATTCTTCATATGTGGCATACTAACATGTATGCATCAAACTACATTTTATTTTTTCATGCATAATACATCTCCATCTCTCATTTTATATAACAAATTAATGTTTCTGAAATACCATGTGCTAGCAATTTATGTATATTTAATATCTCCATCTCTTATTTTACATGGGCTGCCCACTTATGACTTTCACAAATGACTCAACTCCTTAGTGGTCTGTTTTTTAAGCAAGCTATTGCAGCAGCCAGTGGCAAACTTGCAAAGCCTGAAATTTTGTTAGCCACCTACTCCGTATTTGTTAACCAAACTGGAAACACATCAATTTCAGAGTAGCTATGGTTTCCATTCTGTATACGCATTAATAGGAGAGGAAAACATCAATTCCAATTTTATAATCAAATCTCAAACATCATATAATGATATAGAAAGCAGTTTTGCTCACACTGAATCCAATCCACCATCCACACAGACCTGAATTTTTTTTACCCAGATCGAACAGAGAGAGAATGCGAAACCTAGAAGATCAAGGAGATTGAAGAGTGGGAATTGAGGGGATATAGAAACAGCAGCATCGTCAATCGCCAGTCGCTACCCCTTTTGCCGCCTTCAATCGCATCCGTCGCCGTCGCCTTGTCCCATCGGGATCGGACGACGGAATTTCGATCCCTTTGGTACTGGGAAGCCGAAGGTAGGCAGAGACCAAGCAAATCGAACCTCCGCGATCGAGCAAGACGAAGGTAGGCATGGCATCGGGCTTCCTTTCAATAGAGATGCGGAAATTGAATCTCCACTTAGGACGCCATTGATGTCCCGCTCGCCAGATTTCCCTTCCCTTATTTTAATTTGGGGTTTTAATCAGAGGGAGAAGGTGAAGAAATATAGGCAGGGGTAAAAGTGTCAATTTAGGACATTCACCTAATTTCCTTAAGAAAATGGACAAGAAGCTAAAATTTGGCCCCCAAATGGACACATAGCAATTTTTCCCAATTTTAATTAAAACTTTTCTATGATATGTGCTATGTACATCTATTATCATAGTTATATATATATAGGGAAGGGTTAGGGTGTAAAATTGTCATAGGGTGTAAAATGCTTAAGGTGTAAAATTTTGGGTTGGGGCGCGCGGGTCAGAAAAAGAGAAAAAAAACCAGACTAAACCGGGGAAAATAAGGGGAAAAAAAGTGAACGGCTCCCTCCCAAACGCGCCTGGTCGCTCGCGAAAACCTTCGGAATCGAACAACGAGAAGCTTCGGCTTCTCGCCGGCGATTAAAGACCGGCAAAACCAATTGCAAGACCTGCACTCCTCAATAGGATTCAACGAAGCTCGGTTGAACATCACGTAAGGAATCAACAACCACGAAACATATAATCAGAAGAAGGCAATTTCAGAAAAAGGTGCACAATATCTTCATCCTTACTTTAGATTCAAATTCAAATTCGTTAACCTATTAATCTGGCCAAAAATGGCATAATGTAACACTATTTCAGTGTAATTTATGTAAACGAATTCCTGAATTAAATTAAAAATCACATTAGAAGTAATAACAAACCTAGGGTTTGAACTTTAAATAACAACAAAAGTCTGTCAATTAAAATCGATTTGCACTTTGAAATTGCACAAATTGAATTCAATACATTGTTATTTGACAATACGATTCTTATTTACTTGAAATTGATATGAAAATAACCTCAAAGTAATGATGCCTGAGAATTTGCTGTCTGATCTTAATATTCAGTTTAACATGTTGTTTTAGCACTTACAGATTCATAAATTGCACTGTTAAGAGATTGATGACACATACTATTTGACTAATTTTAAAATTCAAACTACATATTGCACAACATATGGAGTGTGTTATATATTCAAATATTGAAAACATAGCATGCTCAGCTGCTTCTAGCAATGCAATCATTTCTATCACACCAAATAGTACTACTATAGAGGCTGAAAGAAATATTACTAATCTGAGAGAACAAGAGCAGCTACGCTACAGAATATTTGTATCCCCAAACAGCATAAGGTATTGGATTCCCATCTGCAATGAAGAATTAGAACCAACAGAAGGAAAAGTTTTCCAAACAATTAATGAAGTTATGAAGGCATATATAGATTATGCATATAAAGTGGGATTTGATGTAAGATATGGGAAAGCAGTTAAAGTTGATGGTGTAGAGAAGCTGAAATACTTATATTGCAACAGATCTGGATACAAGAATGATAAGGTGACGAAGAATTTAAGGAAAAGGCTATCTACACGAGTTGGTTGTAGTGTTAGAATCATATTCAAATATGTTGAGGGTGAAGGATACATGGTGAAAACGTTTGAGGAGAAGCACACACATCCTTTTGTTGATGATATATGTAAGGTATACATGAAGAAGAATAGGAAGATGAAAAGCCATCATCAAAAGTTGAATTTTTTTTCGAAATATTCATAGAAAAATAAATATTTACGTAAATATTCAATGGTTTAAACTAATTACAAAAATATTCATTTTTTGCAGGTTTGGTAGAAAAACGCGTACTGGGTCCGCGTTTTATGTACAAAACTCGAAAGAGAATTGGCGCCGGGGTTGGGGCTTGAATTTTTCAAAAGAAACGCGGCCTGAGGCCGCGTTTCTATTAAAAAATAAAATGAAATTGTACGTATATGTACAGATGCTGAGATGGCACTAGAAACGCGACCTCAGGCCGCGTTTTTCCTTTGGAATTGGGCCCCAGTTGCCGACTGGATGGGACGCAAGGCAAAAACGCGGCCCCAGACCGCGTTTTTCTGTGTTTCAGAAAAAGAGAGTCAAAGATTTTTATTCTTTGAGTGTGATATACATAAAACGCGGCCTGGGGCCGCGTTTTATTCATTTCCTCAACTCAGCCAAATTCACCATTGTCTTTACCCGTCTTCAAGTACTCTTTCCTTTGCATTTGGTTCTTCTTCGTATCCTCTTTCTATTGCATTTCCTTCTTCTTCATATCATCCTTTCTTTGCATTTGCTTCTTCTTCAAATTACATATTGTCTCATATTTGATCAAGGCTTGGCTAAGGTTAGTTTTGCACTCTTATTTAAGTTTTTCACATTTATTTGAATGAGTAAGAGGTTTGAAATCCTTAATAATCTTCTATGAGTTTTGAATCTTTAATTATGATGTAGTTACTATCATGATTATGATGTAGGATTATGTAGTTGTGTTGTTGCTTTTCATTTTTTTGGTCGA
The DNA here is from genome assembly GCA_963922045.1 of Persicaria maculosa. Taxonomy (NCBI): domain Eukaryota; kingdom Viridiplantae; phylum Streptophyta; class Magnoliopsida; order Caryophyllales; family Polygonaceae; genus Persicaria; species Persicaria maculosa. The sequence continues at coordinate 13,355,832 of OY998265.1, forward strand.
GAATATAGTTTTGTTATATGAACTTGTACTTATTATCGTGATTAACTTGTTTAACTTGTAGGATTATTTAGTTAATATTTGTTGATGAAATAGATTGAAATACTTGTTTAACTTGTAGGATTTTGTAGGAGTACGTAGTTTTCATTGTAATTAATTCATGAAAACATTTAATATTTATGATAAACTAACTTACAGTTAATTATATTATAGGATGAATGAGTATAACAACACATCTCAGCAAGGGATCGAACAAGTGAATGAGATCTATGTTGATGCTCTTGGTGTTGATCACGAAGACGACTTGGATAATTCTGAAGAGGACGATGATGCTACTAGGGAGGCGGCGATTAGGGCCGAGGCCTCTAATCCCAACTGGAATATTGTTGAAGCTGATCCAATGATAACAACTTCATGGCAAGGGTTCAATCCACTTGTCCAATTAGATGATGGAAGACAGTTTTTTCGTGGACAAATGTTCAACTCGCTGGAGGGGTTAAAATGAGATTTGACCGAGCATTCTGTGCATTTGAGTAAGCCATACAGGACAAAGAAGGCGAGTCCAGATAGGTACACAGTTTTTTGTGATAGGAAGGACAGTTGTGGATGCACATGGCGACTATCTGCTCGTCGTGTTGATCGAACTGTTGATATGTGGACGGTCGTCAATTACAGTGGGCCTCATGCAGCCAATTGTGTTGGAGAGGTTTTGCAGTTGGATAATGGTAACGTTACCTCAAATTTCATCAGAGGTGAGATTCTTGGATTTCTTCGCAATGATCAAGACACGAAGCCAAGTTTCATACTCGAGCATCTGAAAAAAAAGGTATGGGATTTGTGTCTCATACATGAAAGCATGGAGGGCAAAGCAGAAAGCTATTGCAGAGATATATGGTGATTGGGAGGAGTCGTACACGGAGTTGCCAAGGTTCATGGCTGCGCTACAAGCTACAAATCCGGGAACAGTGGTTGAATGGTGCAATCTGGATTCCCCAACTCCACAAGTGAAGATATTCGGTCGTGTTTTCTGGGCTTTTGCACCATCCATTGCTGGGTTTGCACACTATCGTCCTTTGATATCGATCGATGGCACCCATCTGTATGGAAAGTACAAGCATGTTGTGTAAATGGCAATAGGTATGGATGGAAATGATCAGCTTTTCCCTCTGGCTTTTGCAGTTGTGGAGAGTGAAAATGGAGATAGTTGGTCTTGGTTCTTGGATTGTATAGGGAGACACGTCACTCAGAGACTCGGATTATGCATTATTTCAGATAGACATGCGGGCATCCTAAAGACCATACAGGAGCTGCCTAGAAGGAGGGCGTCGAGTGCACATCATAGGATATGCATTCGACATTTGAAGTCGAATGTGAACTCCACGTTCCACGATTATAAATTGAAAGGCATGGTAGGCTGGACTGCTTATCAGCTCACTACACGTGGGTTCGAGAAGAGGTGTCACGCCCTCCAACAGATGAACGGTGAAGCTTGGGAATACTTAACCGCGATTGAGCCAGAGAAGTGGGCCATTTGTAAGGATGGAGGGGCAAGGTATGGTGTCATGACAACAAACTTATCTGAAGCTTTTAATGGTGTCCTGAAGGGTGGGAGGAGTCTTCCGATCACAGCTCTTGTTCGACAAACCTTTTATAAGGTGAACAGTTACTTTGTGCGGAGGAGAGCGGACGCTCTTACTCGCTCCACACAACGTTTCCCACTGACAGAGGCGGTCGATGGTAAGATTGGAGTACTTATTGAAGCTGCAAGAAATGCACACGTCATATCATTTGATCTGCAGAATGGAATATTTGAGGTTATTTTGAACCCGCGGGGGTCACAAGGTAGGCGAAGTGGCCGGTCGTACACAGTGAACTTACGTCGTAGGACATGTACATGTGCTAGTTGGAAGTTCCTGAGGACACCTTGCGCACATGTCTTGGCTGTTTGCAGAGATCAGAGCATTTCCTTCGTACCATTAGTGGAAAGTTACTTTACAACGGAGTTATACTCATTGACATACAAAGAAACATTTATGCCAGTGGGTGAGCCATTCAACTGGCCAGAAGTGGGAGGTCCCAGGCTGGTCGCCGATCAATCGCGTCTGCGAGATGTTGGGCGAACCCCATCACGACGGATTAGGAATGAGATGGATTTTGGCGTCCCAGGTCAAGTGCGTTGTGGAAACTGTGGAGGTTATGGGCACAACAGACGATCTTGCCCGAGTCGAGCGGGTCCATCCGGTTCGTGATCTTTATGATGCTCCAACTAGTATTATTTTCGTGTTATTAATTGTCGTGTTATTAGTTATCGTGTTATTAATTGTCGTGTTATTATTTGTCAAGAACTTATGCTTTGGTTGGTTGAACGATGAAACTATATTAGAGTAAACTACATTGTCTATTTCTCTGGATGGTCATTCACACAAACATAGCAAACATAAACCAAATTAAACTAAAAAAAGATCCAAGAACAACATCCCAACATAAACCAAATTAAACGTGAACATACACCAAATTAAACTAAAAAAAGATCCAAGAACAACATCCCAACATAAACCAAATTAAACGTGAACATAAACCAAATTAAACTAAAAAAAGATCCAAGAACAACATCCCAACATAAAAAAACAGTCACTCTACTCATCCTCCTCATACTCGGGTTGGCAGTACAGGTTGGGGTCTGGCGCAGGCCGAGCTGGAGGTGTGGCACCGTACAGGTTGCAAGGGTCAGGGTACACAATCCGCCCTTGATGACAAGGCGGGGTGGTCAAGAACGTAGGTGCAGGGCCGAACTGGGTCGACTGGGGGCCATAAATCCGCCCTTGATGACAAGCCAGAGGCCACAAACGTCGACTGGGGGAACATAAATCGTGGATCCATCATGACTGGAGCTGTGCCACCAGGAGTACCGTATGACGGGTACGAAGGAAACACCATCGACGATTGGGTCTGCATCTCAGGTTGGGATGACACTCCATACCCAGTGGGTGGCATATGTGCTTGAGATGGTCGATGCATTCTGGGTCCAGTCGGAATGTGTGATAGTGTAGGGTTGTAGGACACTTGACTGAGAAGTTGCGATCCATGTGTTGCCATGTAGTTGCAATACTCATCCACTTGACCCATCATGGAGTTGTACTGGTGTTGGGCATAGAAATTATGCGATTGTTCCGTAGTTTGGGTTGCCCGAGTACTAGCATCCATCACGAAGTTTCCCTGGACATAACGATATAGTTATAATGAGCAAGTGAAACACTGAAGCATGATGGGGGGACCACTTGCACATCCCCAAACTGGCGGGAGACCCGCTCTAGGTGGTGCACCTCTACAATCTCGAAACAAATTAGAGGTGTAGTAGATCGCCAGATGTTTGCACCTTCTCGACAGATGGGAGCAAGGCGAGCTAGTACGTCACTCGAGTAGGGCTCCCACACAAACTGTGTTGTAAAGTAATGCATGTGACTACAATAGTTCTTAATTCTACGATATACAAGGATGAGAAGTGACAACAAAACTGACTAACCTGATCTGAAGTTTGGCGATCTAATGCATCTCGATAGTACATCAAGGTCTTCGGGGTAGTTCCATAGGAGTATGAGCAATTCAACCATCTCATAGCCAGTGAATCCTCCCCATCTACAAATCGAACACTGAATTGGGGAGGTTGTGAACCGTAACCTGTCTTCTTCCTTTTCTCTTGTCTTCTAGCCCTCCCAACTGCATTATGGTCATCACCTTCACCAAGTGGGATAATGCAACGTGGTCGTCCAATGGGGATATGCTCCTAGGCCCACAACTAGTATTATTGTAAAGGTAATAAGTTCACGAGCTCATTGACTGTAGATGTATGAAATGAAATAATTACCGTACCTGTAGTAAGATGACTGGCCCAATGATCTCAACTTTCTCTCTTTCTGTAACTCTACAAAGCTGTCGATAGAGGAAGGACAATGTCGCACTACCCCAACTGTACTGGCTAGCAGCCTCCAAATCCGCTAACAGTGGGAGGTACAATAGTTGCACTTGACCGCCACTACTGTCCGCGAACATGACACTTCCCATTAGCAAGAGAATGTACGCCCTAGCCTGACATTGCACTACATGTTCCTCCACATCTTCTGGTAAGGGCACCAGTAGCTGTCGTAGCCAGGCCACTTTCACCGACGAACCCCTTATCTGATTTGGCGGGGGTCTTTGCCCAAGTAGTGTTTCAGTAACGGTTGGCCAATCGTAGCATGCAGTTCCAGTAACTGCAAGACCGTCAACACGTAGCCCCAATAAAACTGAATCATCTTGGAGTGTGATTGTGGCCTCCCCTACGTTGAAGTGGAAGGTGTGGGTCTCAGGTCTCCATCTCTCTATCAACGTCGTAATTAACTCATTGTCTAGCTCGAACCCAGACCCAAGCTTGTAGATGCATTCGAATCCTTCATCCTTTATGTATTGCATCACTCTCTGGTCTGGAGCTAGATCTCGCCCAATCTTACACAAGTGTAGTCTATGCTGGATCACGCCATTCGTCTATAAATATAACGCAAACAAACATTAGTTTCTGATCTATTTGTAACATATACTTACATATTCTTCACGATAACAACATGTACTTACATATTCTTCGCGATTCCAGACATCAGTTGACCTATGGAGATGTTGTATATGGAGCACCTCATTCACCAGCGGACCGGGATTCAATTGCATGGCCATTTGTACCCTAAGACAGAACACATAATTTGTGCAGAATGACTTAATGAATTTCTAAATCTTAATTTTGTATTTATACAATTCAAAAGTACTTATCCTACCATCCTTAGCAATCAAAGTCTTTTAAATGCTCTTCTCCTTTTTTTTTATTTTTTCCCTAATTCAATTCTAAACTTCTATAATTTTTTTCTTATATACAATTTATTCTACTATTACTTTATGCAATCAATAATGTTTTCTAAATCTATTCTACAATTATATAATACAATCTTTCAAGTATATATATACACAATCAAAATCTAATTTTCTATTATTTCATGACTCCTAAAATTTTTTCTCTTCTAATAATCATACAATATTTGCTATATGACAAACATCACACAATTCCGGATCTATAATAATCACTAATCTATATTCGTTCAAACAAACATACAAATATCAAAATTTATGATCATCTATCAAAACATACAACTATCATCAAATACAACTTTCTAAATTTTGGATTAAATCGATCTACAACTATCACACAATTTCAACTATATGTAATAATCACTAATCAACAATAAAAAACATACAAATATCACCAAAACCCTCATCCATTCCGACCAAAATCAATCTATCACCATCCATATTCGTTCAAAAAAAAAACTAACCTTCAACTGGCGATTTGGAAGATGACCGAAGAAGAGATGAACGACGAGGGGATGATGAAGGTGAACGAGGAGGGGACGATAAAGGATGAACGAGCAAGAGAAGAAGACGGACGAACGAAGAAGATGAAGTGAAGAACTTGGAGAAGGAGGCAGGTTGGCCTAGGGTTAATACACTAAAAACGCGGCCCCAGGCCGCGTTTTTGGTGTAACTGCCACCAACTGCAGTAATTACCTTTGACCATCTTTTTTTTCCTGAAATTCTAGAAAAACGCGGCCTGGGGCCGCGTTTTTGCTTGGCGTCCCATCTAGTCAGCAACTGGGGCCCAAGTACAGAGGAGAAACGCGGCCTCAGGCCGCATTTCTAGTGCCAACTCAGCATCTGTACATATACGTACAATTTCATTTTATTTTTTAATAGAAACACGGCCCGAGGCCGCGTTTCTTTTGTAAAATTCAAAACCCAACCCCGGCGCCAATTCTCTTTCGAGTTTTGTACATAAAACGCGGACCCAGTACGCGTTTTTCTGCAAAACCTGCAAAAAATGAATATTTTTGTAATTAGTTTAAACCATTGAATATTTACGTAAATATTTATTTTTCTATGAATATTTCGAAAAAAAATTCTCAAAAGTTTGTGCTTGACTGTGCAAAGCAAAGGGTTGGATCTGCAAAAGACTACAGATTATTTCAAGAAATGGTGGGAGGATATAGCAATGTTGGGCCGCTGGCTATTGATTTCAAAAACCAAAGAAGAGATCTTCTAGCTTATTTCAAAGGATCTGATGCTCAAGTTGTCATAGATAGGTTTTCCACAAGCAAGAGATATGCAGTGCATTCTATTTTGCTTTTGATGTGGATGAAGACAATAAATTGAATAGATTGTTCTGGTGTGATGCCACAAGTAGGAAGAACTACTCGTTATTTGGAGACATTATATCATTTGATTCAACTTATAATACAAACAGGTATTACCACCATCCATATTTAGAATATACGTACCCAATTTATGTAAGCACTTTCCCCACATTTTACTTTATATATGTTATCTATAATTGCACAATCTATTATAAATTTACTTTATAATTTACTTTATATATGTTAATTTAGGATAAGAAATTGCACTGATACATAGAATGTTCACACATATTACTGATTTCTTCTTAATCAGCTTCGGCAGTGAACTCATTGCACATAACTCATTTAAATTTTATCTAATGTATATACATCAACATACTGAATATGCACACTATGGTTTTGTAATTGCACAACATGATTGTGTGTCTGCACAACATCATGCAATACATACACAACATAACCTTATCAATGCACAAAAATAAATTATAACAGCACAACATAAAAGTATATTAGCACATTAAGGGAAATATAATAGAAATAATAATCAAACTTTGTGCTTGACTTAATATAAATGCACTTTATTATTACAAAATATTGTAATTTCAGTTTTTTTAGACAAATATAATATGTAAGAACTTTTAAATTTTGTTTTTTTTAGATAGATATAATGATTGCATTTATAGGAAGTTGAAGAGGTTAAAGTGCCTAGGAAAACCGCCCTTTAGATAGAGGCGACCAGATGATAGGAGTTGAAGAGCCACAACTGCCTATATTACTCCCCTTCCCCTCAAAAACCATCACTCCTCCGCCACCCTCCCATCAAATCGTACCCCATCAAAAATCTTCTGAAAAGAGTCACCCCCATCAAATCGTACCCCCATTAAAAAATCGTCTAGAAAGAGTCACCCCCCATCAAATCCTACCCCCATCAAAAATCGTCTGAAAAGAGTCATAAAAATTATTACTCCCCTTCCCCTCAAAAACCAACAAATCTCCCCCCTCAAACCAAAAAAATGAATGCATTCAAACCAGTGATTTTCTGCCAAGAAAACTACAGAATCAATGGAGAGATCGACAATATCCTTTACTCAGGATATCATATGTCTCTTTTAGAAGAAGCAGCAGAAACCAACACAGAGACCATCAGGAGGGACCTGATGTATGCCGCTGAGAAACATCAAGATTTCCTCTCTGCACTCAGACAAGATAAAAATGCAAACGCTTACAAGATCTTGGAGGCAACTGCAGATGGTGATCAACAACTACTAGAAGCGGTAAGTTATAAAGCTTTTATACAGTATAATTTAAATAAGAATCCAATATTATTTAACTTTTGAATATATAAATTTATGTAGTTGCAAAAAAAAACAAGAAGAAGTGGAGGAAGAATTGGTGGAGTACATAGGATATGTCATTGAATGCATCAGGGAGATCTTCAAAGAAGAAGACAAGAGAAGGAGGAAGATTGCAAACTTCCTTGGAAAGTAGGCCATCAAGAGAAGGAAGAAGAAGAAAATGAAGAATACAGACTTTACTTTTGCAATCTTAATTATGCATAATTTTAGTTAAAATGTATGTATTTCTTTTTAATTTGAAGTTGAAATGTTTGAAACAATGTTATTTTGAATTTCAGAATATTATCAATCTTAAATATTAATATGGTTTTATGATATTAGTGTTCCATGGCATATTAAATGTGATTTATTATAATGCACATCACTTTATTATATTTTCACAATGTATTGTTGTATTTGCACAAAAATATTGTCTAACTGCAAAACTTAATATTACCCCTACACAACCCAATCATATGAGTGCACAACATTAAATAAAAATAGCACAACATAAACGTATATGCGCACGAAGTAAACTTATATTTAAAAACTTATGCAACTGATATTATTTTAGACAAAATATTATATTATTATAAAAACTGATTTAAAAAAAAAAAGAAAAGAACAAAACTTATAAAACCAACAAAAAGAAAGGGGAAAAAATAATAATAGATTTAAAGTCAATTTTTAAAATTATGTGAAAACATAACAAACAAATAGCAGAACAACATAACAAATAGATTACCAAACTCAATTAGATAAATAAAAACATTATATTACATATGCACAATAGGGTATTGGATTTGCACAACATGACAGTATGATTGCACATTATAATACTAGGCCTGCACAAGAGTATATTATACTGTCACGACATAAATGTATATAGTTGCACATAATACATTTATAATTGCACATAATACATTTATAATTGCACAACAAGGGTTTACTCATGCACTAATTACAGTCGAAAAAAGAAGTTGGACATAAATGTGAGTTTTAATCTATATAAAACGCACAAAGAGTCAAACCCATTCACAAAACCCACAAAAACTTAAAATCCAAACAGATATAGACTGCCAACAGGCACAACTACACCAACATAAACTCGTGAATAGATTACCCAACTCAATTAGATAAATAAAAAAACATTTCATTACATATGCACAATAGGGTGTTGAATTTGCACAACATGACAGTGTGATTGCACATTATAATACTAGGCCTGTGTAAAGACTGAATATATTTTATATATTAGTATATTATTGTTCTATAGAAATATAAAATATATTATTTTATCCGGGTTATAAGGTTTGAAGAAAACCCGTCCTCGAGCGTAAGTTTTGATTTTAAAGTCGTTCCGGCATCGTTTTGAGAATTTCGATTCTATCGGATTTTAATTCCGCCTTCAAGCTCCGAGTATTGATAAAAATTAATTTAATTCCGTTTATCTTAAAATTGAATTGAAATTTGATTTAAATTCGATTTAGTCGGGATTCGATCGGGCGAGCAGGTTTCGAGTCTATTCCCTTTTCTTTTATTTCTCTCTCTCTCTCTCTCTCTCTCTCTCTCTCTCTCTCTCTCCCTCCCTCTCTCGGTTTTCTGTCAAATAGAATGGTTCCCTACCTCACATTTTATCTCTTCTAAGTATACAACTCACACACCAAATGCAACAACACACCCCTCTGCCTCATACCCTCAACCTCTCCTCCCTCTCTCTTCCATTTGCTCTCTGCATCCACAAACCTTCCTCCTCTCTCCCTCTCTCACCCTCTGAGCACCCTCCTTTTCCTCCTTAAGCCACCACCACCACCATTGTCATTGACTCAGCCACACCTCCATTCCTCTCTCTTTCACGTTTTCAAACCCCAGGAGGGAGCCTTCCTCCCTCTCTTCCAATTCGTCTCTGCAAACCCATAAGGAAGCGCCCCTCTTCCCTCTCCATTTCCGAGTGAATTCCCTCCTCCACTTCGGTTTTGAATCCCAGGGAGTCATCCCAGGAAGCATAGAAGGCCGCCGGAGCCGCCAGCGCCACCGCGAGCATTACTCCCCTGTTTTTTCCGATTTAAAGGTCGGTATTGTTTTGTGTTTGTTTCGATTCCAAACCATGGAAAAATGCACCTCTACTTACTTACTTTCCTCATAGACTCAGAACGAAGCTCCCCTCTCACTGACGAAGCCAGAGCAGCCCTCGAGCACTCCCCGGAGTTGATTTTTTAAAGCTCGGTAATCTCTCTTCCTCCCTCCTTCTTCTCACGTCGCTTCATTCTTTGAGGTTGGGTTGTGGTCGGAATCCTATTTCGATCATCAGGGTAAAATTTGAAGCCGAACGGAGCCCCATTGCCTGAGATCCCACCCTCCTTCTCCGTCGTTCGTCCGCTCCTCCTCTGTTGCCCAAGGAAGGAGACGATGCTACTTTCTTCCTTGTTGGGCTGGGCCAGATCCGAACCTCTTTCGGGTTATCTCATTTCAAATTCGGATCCTTCCTTCCCTCTTTCTTTTACTTGTTTTCCGGGTTGGGCCTCACTCTTGGATCCGGGTTGTAAAGGGTTGGGCTGTTGGGCTTTAGGGGAGGGCGGGCCTCTTCTTTTTTTTTTCTCTGATGGATCCGGGTTGGGACCTTTCTCAGTTTTGGGCTACGGGTTGGGTCTCCTTTTTCGGGTACGGGTTTGGGCCTTTCCTCGGGTATGGGCTGGGCATTTATTTGGTTGTGTTTGTCTTGGTTACCACTATTTTAAATATAGATATGTGTTATATTATATAATGGCTTTTATTTGTTTGTTTTATTATTACTAATGTTATTATCTTGATGAATCTAATTTTATGAAAATAGAATTTCAGAAAGTGTTTAATATTATGGAATTATTTTAAAAGTAATTTAGTGTTGTTGTTTTATAAATGTGGGTTATTAAAATGGATTGATTTTGGTAATTTCTTACATTTAAATATTAGTTGGAGTGTGTTGTTAGATGTTGTTTAAAAATGGAGTTTTAAAGTAATATTTGAGAAGTGTTATTATATAATTATTTATAAGGTGATTTTAAGATGAGGATTTTAAAGAGATAAAATGGCGGAATTATTTTAAGTAGTATACATTTGCAAGTTGATTGAAGAGTTAATGTTTTGTAAATAGGGTTTATAAAGATGGATTTATTTTGGAATTAAAATGCCGGAATTATTTCTATAATGTGATTTTGGGAGATTGGTTTTAAGGTTTAAATGTTTAATGTCGGAATTTGGCCAAGTATGATTTGAGGAATTATTTTAAATATGAGTTGACTTAATTTGGGATTTAAGAGTTGGAAAATATGGTTGGTATGATTTTATCAATGGGTTGATTGGAAGAATGATTTTGGTTGATTTGATCGTATTGGAAAGGTTTTGGAAAATGGTTGTACTATCGGTTGGTTTTGAGGATGTTGAGAACTTGGGTTTTGTGTGTATGAATGTTGGTCCGGTAACTTATGAAAATGGCTTGATGATATGTGTGTATTGCTTTTGGATTGCTTTGGACATGCATTGGGCCCTTGCTTGTGTTAACTTGCTGTTCTGAATCTTCAGGTAAGTATCCTACGGGACTTACTCAGTACCCTGGACCTCCTGCCTGATTTGTCATGTGATGTGTAGTTTTGTTGCATATTAAAGCATGCTGTAACGGCCCGGATATAAATATCCGGGATACGTTTTGAAGGTCGGATACCTTCGTTCGGATGTTGCAATTCAGGTACGGGTCGAGGTTTCAAAACCTCTAATCAGTCGAAGTTTCAGAAATACGATTTAAACGAAAGTAAAGCGAAACATGACTTAGATACAAAAGCCGCGGCAGAGCCGGGTCAAAACCAAAACAAAGTGGGCGATTGTCATTGTCAAGTTAGAATATATTAGCCGGATTCTTCGATTCGCCAAAAGATTTCCCCGTCACAGAAGCATGGAGCAACAAGAGCGGTACCTAACACTATCCACAAAGTCAGGCCTGGTGATCGCCTGCGGGTCCTCTAACCGCACTGAGGCCACATAACATGCCTATGCCTAAATAAAAGATGACTAATGCGGTACAAGATTTAAATCACACTATCATGCCCCTAGTATATATATATAATATGCAGAAAGAACTGTAAAGGGCCCCAGGCAATGCCAAGTGGCATATCCCTCTCCTACCACTGCACCCCTTCCCGTTAGTGCAGAGACTGGCCAGTTCGGGCTATAGCATAGCACTCTCTTCGTGGTGGTGCACTCACCACGGTATCATCATATCATATCATATCTCATCATCATATCATATCTCATCATCATATCATAAAATAAATAAAACATGTCCGATGATGCTGGGCTAATCGTATCATATCAAATCATCTCATCTCTTGCCCGATGGTGCTGGGCTATCATATCATGCTCATATCGACTCGATAGACTCAGGGCACCCGATGGGGCTGGGCTACCCTATGACCCTAGCAAAGACTCTAGGACTATCACAGATAACGACCGTTCTGTATTCAAACACACAAAGTAAACACATGCTCAGTTCAATGCAATCCTAACATGATACTACATGGCATGCTTTAATATGCAACAAAACTACACATTACATGACACATCAGGCAGGAGGTCCAGGTTACTGAGTAAGTCCCGTAGGATACTTACCTGAAGATGCAGAACAGCAAGATAACACAAGTAAGGGCCCAAATGCAAGTCCCAAGCAATCCAAAAGCAATACACACCTATCATCAAGCCATTTCCATAAGCTGCCAGATCAACTTTCATATGCACGAAACCCAAGTTCTCAACATCCTCAAAATCGACCGATAGTGAAACCGTTTTCCCAAGATCTTTCCGATACGATCAAATCGACCAAAATCATTCATTCAATCAAACTCATTGATAAATCATACCAACCATATTTTCAACTCATAAATCCCAATTTAAGTCAACTCATGTTCAAAATAATTTCTCAAATCATACTTGGCCAAATTCCGACATTAAACATTTAAGCCTTAAAACTAGTCTCTCAAAATCACATTATAGAAATTATTTCGGCATGTTTCTTATTTCAAAAACATTACATAAATAAATTCCAACATTAAATTATCAAAATAATCCTATGTTCATACTTCATATTTATAGATCAAAACCAACAACTTACCTTAAAATTCCTCACTCTCATATTTAAATCCTTATACAATGCGTCATATATAAATAATCCTATATCAATTAATATTACACTTAAAACCTTTTAAAATATATAAGGTAATAATTTCAGATCAAATATATATATATATTATATATATATATATATATGTATATACATATGTTCCGAAAAAATCATAAATACACAAAATATTGCATATGCATAATGTAACCTATTGAAACAAACCCAACAGGCCCAACCCATGAGAGAAACCGGATCCAAGAGAATAGAAGGAAAGACCCAACCCGGCCCAGATAGAAGAGAAAGAGAATAGGATCCGAATCAGGCCTAGAAACAAAAGCCCAAACCCGGAATTCAGGCCCAACCCGAGCCCACCTTTGCTTTACATTCCAATACGCTAGATCAGAAGGGAGGAAAAGAAAAAGGAGGTGGGGCCGGCTGATATGGCAGGAGCTGCTGACGGGGCCCATGGGTAAGAGAAATGGGGGATGAGAGAGGCACTGTTCACCCTCTTCAGCGGCAGGGGAGTTCGAAACAGGTAGAGAAGAAGGTTCGGTCGGCGACCGCTAGCTTCCGGCTTCGACTCCGACAGGACCACCCTACACCGACTACCCGACACACACACAGAACATGGAAGGAAAGGAAGAAGGAGGAAGGGAGAAACTCACCGGGGGATTCGAAGTCGGACACGTCGACTTCGCCGGAGTTCGGGTATGGCCGGCGACAATGGAGCTCATCTCGGGCTACCTCGGGCTCGCCAGAATCGCTGGGGGGAGGAAGTAGTGGCTCGAGTCTTCAAACGAAAGGAAGTAGGTATGTGCTCAGTGGGACCTCGAAAACAGGGGAGCGAAGCAATGGTGGCTCAGCCGGCTCTCGATCACGAATCAGGCGTGGTCGGTGGAGCTTCGGTTGTGCTTGAAGGAGAGGAAAGAAATATGGGTTCAAGGTGGCTCGGATTATGTTGTGGGTAGGGGAAGATTGTGTTGGAAAGGAAAATGAAAGGAGTGGTGGCGTTCTCTGCATTGAAGGAAGGCAAAATGGGGGTTTGGTTGGGATTCAAAATGGAGTGACAAGAAGGGAAGCTGTGTGTTTCTAAAGATAAGAAAGGAGGAGGAGGTGAGTTGTTGGGTCTGATTTTTGGGTGCACATGGCATGAGGAGCTTTGTCATTTTGCCCAGAATGGTGGAGCAATAGGGTGAGGGAGAAGGGTGGGTTTTATGATGAATTGGCACAAAACAACACTGTGAAATGTACATTTGCAAGGCATGGAATCTGCTCCCACAGATTCTGAAACGAGATAAAGAGAGAGAGAGAGAGAAAAAGAGAGAAAAGGAAAAATAAAATGTATATGTGGTTCTAAAGTAATATGTAAGGAGATTATACCCGATATTCAAATTCGAAACCGCTAATCCCGACTCTATCGAATCCCGACTAAATTTAATTTAAATAAAATTTCAATTACTAATTTCAAGATAAACGGAATTAAATAAATTTTATCCAAAACTCGAAGCTCGAAGGCGGAATTAAAATCCACTAGAATCCAAATTCTCAAAATGATGCCGGAATAACTTAAAATCCAAAACTTACGCTCGAGGACGGGTTTTATTCCATTTTTACAAATTGAATTTTATAATAATTTATTTAATTAAAATAATCATAATATATAAATATACTCGGTCTTTACATTTATCCACCTCTAAAAACAAGTCTCGTCCCCGAGACTAAAATCATTTTAAAGCAAAGGGGATGAAGTTTTTAAAATCGGTGAGTCCGAGGACCATGTCCAAGGATCTTGTAATCGTCTCGGTTGCGTCTTCCGAGATTCTCACAATATCCTAGTCATGGTCGTGACATCTCCAATTGGTCTTGTCAAGTGTGTAATAAGCGCCCTTATCACATCCTCGCTTCGACTTTTCGGAAGTACCACAACTCTAAAAGCCTTATAGCGCCCGACTAGGTCTTAGCAAGCAATCTATAAGCGCCCCTATACAATGCTTGTATCCACTTCGTGAGACGTCATAATGTAAATCCAGTTCGTAAACCTCAAAGTGTTTTGTAAATGGAAAGATTGTCATCCAAATCATTGAAACCCTCAACTTCGTTAAAACCTCAAGTTGGCCATTTTTTTTTTAAAACCGCTCAAAATCTTCAAATTCAATTTTTTAATCAAGCAACTTTACACCAAAACAAGTCAAATCCTCTCAAATAAAGATTTCGTCAAAGTCTCCCAAAAACCAAATCAGCTTCACGCAACCAATCAATCAAGTTCAGAAGGTAGGAGGTGGAGTCATCCACCTCTAAGGGCTAATCCCATATTCTCATCCTAGGTTCCAAAATCATTCCCTCATCATTCACAACTCAACATGAACAAAGTAAATCAACTCATCAACTCATAACATCATCAACCACCTCTCATATGGCAATCCTCAACATCAATCATGATAATCTCAATCAATCGACATCGTAACCGCATAACATGTTTACCCATAGCATAAAGTATACCATTCCTTCAAACGCATCAAAAACAACAACCACATCTCAACGTCATATCACGGGTCATAAAGTGTATCTATATCATACCGAAGGCATCACAAGTGCATCATTGAATTCTCATAAATCATATCAGCACACATGTCAAGAGATCAAAGAGGTTAGGTGTCATGGAGTCAGTACACTACTACAAGTCAAATCTCACGATCGCATCTCAACATCGCACACTAGTAGAACCAGTCATAACAAGGGATCTCATGTAAAGCATAATTTCACATAGTCATCCTATCCAATTTCTATCTCGCATTATCATAACATATTATCACATCAACCCAGCAAAATCATGCTATTAAGATTCAACCAAAAAGGGAAGATCAACAGTATATCACATCAAAATATCATCATGCTTTCCAGACGTCATCTTAGCTCATCACAATGTCATATAACGATTAATAGCAGTCATGCACCATCATCTTATATATACACATAAGTCATACCTATGATACAAGTCATATTCATCACTTACCTATTCATAATCAGGCTTATCAACCATATAGGATAACATCATGCTTTCACATAACAACGTATCATCATCTCATGATTCATTCAACACATTATAACATGCTTTTAGAACAACATAGTAGGATACCAATGGATCATTATATCATGTTCATAGTTGTCACTACCAATTTTAACTCAGTATTGCATATCAACAGTAATATCATGCCATACAGGTTTATCATGGTTGCTATCTAACATCATGCCAGTACATATTAACAAATCACATAATCAAGAAGACCCTCACATCATACCAATCACTCAATTCCCTTAACCGCTCTCTAACCATTCTACCAAGGGACCTCACTCACATGTTTCAAGAAGAAGCAATCATTAACATTATTACACAGAAGGGCTACATCATATCAATCAGCATTTATCAATAGCATCATTAGCTCATCACTTACGCATTGCAATTGGGTTTAAAGTCTCAATTTACTGTCATGCTCAATAAGTATTGGAAAACATCATATATGAACCTAATCAAGTCAAGCTAGCACATCACATCATAACCACATCTAATAAACAGTTTAGGTTCTCAGCATTTGCAGTTCACATTATAGGCAAGGAATTTAGATCATGCTTGGCATCTCTGAATAGCATCACATCAAGTCATCATAGCACATTAGGACAATAAGGCACCGAATCATATATATCATCATAGAAATCGGATAATCAGGCAATAATCATTACCAAGTCATCACATCAACACGCAATTTTCCACATCAAGTCAGTGCAATATCATCATCAACACGCTTAGAAAGGGTTAGCAATTCGAAAAGAGGACGTTCCCACCTGCAAGTCATATCGTACTCAACAATCGTGATCCTCGAAACGAGCTTATTCCGTCGACATTATCGATCCCGAGGCCCGTGGGTTATGGGCCCATGCTTCCGCTGTATTGCTCTATCACTATTCGACTTTCCGATTTCCTTTTTCCATGCGGTTGCTCATCCAAGGTAACGCGTAGGAGTTTAAGTTAGCAGAGATAGGGGAGTGACAAGAGCGGACAACCCAACGTTTTCTCTCGGAGACCAAATGGACCAAAGCTAAAGACGACACGACTAGAGACAAGACTCTGACCCGGGAATGGTAACGATGCCTTTATGGGAGTCCATTAGGGTACAATTGTGACAAACAAGCATGAATTCACTATGGAGCATATCCATCACATCAATCCATACTAACATGTACTTATCTCGGGGAAACATTCGTATTCATATCAAAGACACAATCAAGTCCTACGCTGATGTATGTGAAACAACCTAACATTCTAGTATTCTATGGAAAAAGATATGCCTAGCAATCTTCAAGCAAGATAGACAGAACCGGCAATGATCATGTATGATACGAAGTCGTGCGGAATGTTAATGAAGATAACGAGCATCATGTATATGAGCAATGTAGGAACATGGTATACATATCAACAATTGAGTCCAAATATATCATGGCAAGGTATATTATAACAATCAGATGAAGCGTCATACGAGAACACATAAGAGTAGCATAGTAATTATCACATATACGAACAATGCACAAGTTTGGTGTATGCATCATACGAAATCATATAAGGGCAACATAGTAACTATCTCACAATGATCATATATTAGGTCAAGCATGGCACGGAACCATATGACGAGATACATCTAGAGAGCATGGGTCCTACATGATACTAGGGGTAGATAATGGGACACAAGCATAGTCAAGAGTCATTAAGAGGAGTTCAACATAATATTCACGAAACATGAGGCATCATCAAAAGTAACAAGATGGACATCATGGATGATAGGTTATAATCATGCTAAGAAAGAACCATCATAGAGTACATATATGGTATGATAGCTGTCACATTATAGAACAAGCATGATATGAAATCATTCAGCAGGTCATATTGGAAGTCGTAAGCTCCACATGATACTAATAGCACACATCGAACATGAGTAGAATTTAAAGTAATTCAACTAGATTCATTACGGTATTCATGTGTCATGTGTATGCAAAATCAAGATATAGAGTGGTGTGTGATCAAGCGGGGTGTCAAATCATAGGTTCATGCAAACACGAGAGAATAACATAGAGTAGTAGACATTTTAACCATTTAAGCATGCTAGGTTCAACCATTACGGAAGGCTAGTCAATCATCGAATTCAACATTAAGCTAGTCAAGACGAGTGAAACATGTTTAGAGAACGGGAAGAGGAAAGAGCCACACTATCAAGGACCTAGTTCAAGAGAAAATCAACAATAAGGTAGGCAAAGTAGAACTCGCACAAGTCACAACCAAGGGCCCAACATGTTACTAGTGGTTCATTATAACATATGGTACATACATGCACTTGACTGGTTAATACGACGGTATGCAAGAGTTCATTCAATCACATCTCAACGACATAGTAGCACGAGAGGAAAACGCAACGAGGTATAGAGCAAGTCTAAGCAACATGGCTAGAATATGAGGACATGAGTTCAAATTGATGTATACTAGGATAGAACATGTATTTATCAAGACTCGCTTACACTAACATATTCTCACCTTAGCACAATTAACACATAACAATACTCATTTGCAAAATCATCAACAATAGTTAATCTAAGAAATACAAAATAGGTGAGCATGCCATAGATTCTTGTCACAAGATGAATGATAAGCATCGAGGCATCATCGGCGAGCATGCTAAGGAGCACATCTTATGAGGCATTCATATAAAGAAGAGTCGATCACACTATCATGGACCTAATTCAAAAAAGGTAAAAACATATAGACTCATATCATGTGGTTCATGTTTCTAATCAATCATACGAGCAATACAATAGGCCAAGTAGACATGTTATGACAACCCATAACCATGATAGAAAGTAAGGCATAACACGAGACCTAAGCAATGAGACAAGCATGGGTACAGAATGTTATATAACTACGAATTCACATTAAATATCATCATCATAACGTGTACCGGGAATTACGTAGCATATAAGGCACGTTGACATCAAATCATAACACATATCCATCAAGTAAGGGGTTCACTCTATCATGATACCAGAACTGAAAAATCACACTATCATGAACCTATTCACAGGAAGGCATCAGTTAGACGGCATCCTAGCATATGACATACTTATTCGTGCCCTAGTATGACGATGCAACATACTAAGTAGATCATGTTGGGATGATTTAGGTATGATAAATGTAGCTCGAACCCATACAATAGTCATTATGAACATTAAGGCACATAAGCACAATTTCAAACTAAGGATCAAACTGTTGATCAAGGAGTAATGCATATAGAATCACATAATCATGGACAGAGCAATCAAGATAACCCGATAGAAATCCATAAGGGCAACATTGTCTCTTCCCAACTGACTCATTACCCCTCCATCCCGTGGGATTCGGATACGAATTTTCCGTGACAAAAGGACACTGATGGATCGTCATAAGGATTGGTAACGACAGCCTCGTAAACATCTCACTCTCTAGCTCGGAATTTCATCAGGGACCGTCTTCCAATACTCTCTCGGACAACCTCTATATTTAATCATGATTCCCGACACCATGTGTTTACTAACCCACTTCCCGTGGAAGACCGATATTCGAAGAGAGGACTCGATTGAATTGTCAAAAGGGTTCATAAGGAAAGGGGCAATTCCACAAAAGTTGAGCTTAATCATAGGGAAATAAGGGTACCCCCGCTATCTCGTTCACAGATCATCAATATTCTTTCAATAGTTAGAACATAACAATCAAATCTTTAGCATATCAAGCACTCAATCATAGAATCAGTCAATGGCAATTACAATGATCTCCTTGGAGTCTTCCCGACCCATCTGTAAAGGACAAGCTAGTATTTCGCCTACCCGTTTCCGACTACATCCAATAGGGATGGCCTATCGCCTTTTCTACCCACTCGATCCCTTATTAGTTGGTTCTCCTCTTTTATCATAAGCCAAGTTCATATTTAGTCCAATTGAGTTAGGCATATTAAGTTCATTTTGCCCCTTTAAAACGATTTCAAATCCTTTGACATTCATGGGCGGTTTTCTAAAACATACACTCGACCCTTGCGTACCCGAATTGCACAACCTGGCTCTGATACCAACTTTGTAACGGCCCGGATATAAATATCCGGGATACGTTTCGAAGGTCGGATACCTTCGTTCGGATGTTGCAATTCAGGTACGGGTCGAGGTTTCAAAACCTCTAATCAGTCGAAGTTTCAGAAATACGATTTAAACGAAAGTAAAGCGAAACATGACTTAGATACAAAAGCCGCGGCAGAGCCGGGTCAAAACCAAAACAAAGTGGGCGATTGTCATTGTCAAGTTAGAATATATTAGCCGGATTCTTCGATTCACCAAAAGATTTCCCCGTCACAGAAGCATGGAGCAACAAGAGCGGTACCTAACACTATCCACGAAGTCAGGCCCGGTGATCGCCTGCGGGTCCTCTGACCGCACTGAGGCCACATAACATGCCTATGCCTAAATAAAAGATGACTAATGCGGTACAAGATTTAAATCACACTATCATGCCCCTAGTATATATATATATATATATATAATATGCAGAAAGAACTGTAAAGGGCCCCAGGCAATGCCAAGTGGCATATCCCTCTCCTACCTCTGCACCCCTTCCCTTTAGTGCAGAGACTGGCCAGTTCGGGCTATAGCATAGCACTCTCTTCATGGTGGTGCACTCACCACGGTATCATCATATCATATCATATCTCATCATCATATCATATCTCATCATCATATCATAAAATAAATAAAACATGCCCGATGATGCTGGGCTAATCGTATCATATCAAATCATCTCATCTCTTGCCCGATGGTGCTGGGCTATCATATCATGCTCATATCGACTCGATAGACTCAGGGCACCCGATGGGGCTGGGCTACCCTATGACCCTAGCAAAGACTCTAGGACTATCACAGATAACGACCGTTCTGTATTCAAACACACAAAGTAAACACATGCTCAGTTCAATGCAATCCTAACATGATAGTACATGGCATGCTTTAATATGCAACAAAACTACACATTACATGACACATCAGGCAGGAGGTCCAGGTTACTGAGTAAGTCCCGTAGGATACTTACCTGAAGATGCAGAACAGCAAGATAACACAAGTAAGGGCCCAAATGCAAGTCCCAAGCAATCCAAAAGCAATACACACCTATCATCAAGCCATTTCCATAAGCTACCAGATCAACATTCATACGCACGAAACCCAAGTTCTCAACATCCTCAAAATCGACCGATGGTGAAACCGTTTTCCCAAGATCTTTCCGATACGATCAAATCGACCAAAATCATTCTTTCAATCAAACTCATTGATAAATCATACCAACCATATTTTCAACTCATAAATCCCAATTTAAGTCAACTCATGTTCAAAATAATTTCTCAAATCATACTTGGCCAAATTCCGACATTAAACATTTAAGCCTTAAAACTAGTCTCTCAAAATCACATTATAGAAATTATTTCGGCATGTTTCTTATTTCAAAAACATTACATAAATAAATTCAAACATTAAATTATCAAAATAATCCTATGTTCATACTTCATATTTATAGATCAAAACCAACAACTTACCTTAAAATTCCTCACTCTCATATTTAAATCCTTATACAATGCGTCATATATAAATAATCCTATATCAATTAATATTACACTTAAAACCTTTTAAAATATATAAGGTAATAATTTCAGATCAAATATATATATATATATATATATATATATATATATATATATATATATATATATATATATATATATATTATATATATATATATGTATATACATATGTTCCGAAAAAATCATAAATACACAAAATATTGCATATACATAATGTAACCTATTGAAACAAACCCAACAGGCCCAACCCATGAGAGAAACCGGATCCAAGAGAATAGAAGGAAAGACCCAACCCGGCCCAGATAGAAGAGAAAGAGAATAGGATCCGAATCAAGCCTAGAAACAAAAGCCCAAACCCGGAATTCAGGCCCAACCCGAGCCCACCTTTGCTTTACATTCCAACACGCTACATCAGAAGGGAGGAAAAGAAAAAGGAGGTGGGGCCGGCTGATATGGCAGGAGCTGCTGACGGGGCCCACGGGTAAGAGAAATGGGGGATGAGAGAGGCACTGTTCACCCTCTTCAGCGGCAGGGGAGTTCGAAACAGGTAGAGAAGAAGGTTCGGTCGGCGACCGCTAGCTTCCGGCTTCGACTCCGACAGGACCACCCTACACCGACTACCCGACACACACACAGAACATGGAAGGAAAGGAAGAAGGAGGAAGGGAGAAACTCACCGGGGGATTCGAAGTCGGACACGTCGGCTTCGCCGGAGTTCGGGTATGGCCGGCGACAATGGAGCTCATCTCGGGCTACCTCGGGCTCGCCAGAATCGCTGGGGGGAGGAAGTAGTGGCTCGAGTCTTCAAACGAAAGGAAGTAGGTATGTGCTCAGTGGGACCTCGAAAACAGGGGAGCGAAGCCATGGTGGCTCAGCTGGCTCTCGATCACGAATCAGGCGTGGTCGGTGGAGCTTCGGTTGTGCTTGAATGAGAGGAAAGAAATATGGGTTCAAGGTGGCTCGGATTATGTTGTGGGTAGGGGAAGATTGTGTTGGAAAGGAAAATGAAAGGAGTGGTGGCGTTCTCTGCATTAAAGGAAGGCAAAATGGGGGTTTGGTTGGGATTCAAAATGGAGTGACAAGAAGGGAAGCTGTGTGTTTCTAAAGATAAGAAAGGAGGAGGAGGTGAGTTGTTGGGTCTGATTTTTGGGTGCACATGGCATGAGGAGCTTTGTCATTTTGCCCAGAATGGTGGAGCAATAGGGTGAGGGAGAAGGGTGGGTTTTATGATGAATTGGCACAAAACAACACTGTGAAATGTACATTTGCAAGGCATGGAATCTGCTCCCACAGATTCTGAAACGAGATAAAGAGAGAGAGAGAGAGAGAGAGAAAAAGAGAGAAAAGGAAAAATAAAATGTATATGTGGTTCTAAAGTAATATGTAAGGAGATTATACCCGATATTCAAATTCGAAACCGCTAATCCCGACTCTATCGAATCCCGACTAAATTTAATTTAAATAAAATTTCAATTACTAATTTCAAGATAAACGGAATTAAATAAATTTTATCCAAAACTCGAAGCTCGAAGGCGGAATTAAAATCCACTAGAATCCAAATTCTCAAAATGATGCCGGAATAACTTAAAATCCAAAACTTACGCTCGAGGACGGGTTTTATTCCATTTTTACAAATTGAATTTTATAATAATTTATTTAATTAAAATAATCATAATATATAAATATACTCGGTCTTTACACATGCGATGTAGTATCAACCTAGGATTGCATTGAACTGAGCATGTGGTAACTATGTGTGTTTGAATACAGAACGGTCGTTATCTGTGATAGTCCTAGAGTCTTTGCTAGGGTCATAGGGTAGCCCAGCCCCATCGGGTTGCCCTGACTAAATCGAGTCGATATGAGCATGATATGATAGCCCATCACCATCGGGTAAGGGATGAGATGATATGATATGATATGATGATGTCGTTGTTTGTGCACCACCACGAGGAAATTGCTATGCTATAGCACCGAACTGGCCAGTCTCTGCACTAACGGGAAGGGGTGCAGAGGTAGGAGAGGGATATGCCACTTGGCATTGTCTTGGGCCCTTTACAGTTTTTTGCATATTATAACTGTCAAGCATGCCTATGTGATTTAAATCTTGTACAGCATTATTCATCCTTTATTTAGGTATAGGCATGTTATGTGGCCTCAGCGCGGTCAGAGGACCCGCGGGCGATTACCGGGCCTGACTTCGTGGATAGTGTTAGGTACCGCTCTTGTTTGCTCCTTGCTTCTGTGACGGGGAATCTCTTGGCGAACCGAAGAATCCGGCTAATATTCTAACTTGATAAAATGGCAATCACACACTATGTTTTGTTTTTGACCCGGCTCTGTCGTGGCACTTGTATCTAAACTTTGCTTCCGCTTTACTTTCATTTGAATCGAATTTCCGAGACTTTGATTGCTTGGGGTTCGAAATCCCCGCTTTGAATACTGATCTTTAGAGGTTTGAAACCTCGACCCGTACCTGAATTGCGACATCCGAACGAAGGTATCCAACCTTCGAAACGTAACCCGGTATTTATATCCGGGCCGTTACAGCCTGCACAAGACTATATTATACTACCACGACATAAATGTATATAGTTGCACATAATACATTTATAATTGCACAACACGGGTTTACTCATGCACTAATTATAGTCGAAAAAAGAAGGTGGACTTAAATGTGAGTTTTAATCTATATAAAACGCACAAAGTGTCAAAACCCATTCAAAAAACCAACAAAAACTTAAAATCCAAACAGATATAGACTACCAACAGGCTTGTACCAACATAAACTAAAACCGACAAAAGCAACTCAAAAAAGGGCATCGCAAAGGGTTATACATTACAAGACAGTCAAAACCCAAAATGTGTATACCCTAAAAAGTAATAACAACTGTCCAGAAACTACTAATGTTTGAAAAAGTACTAGTTTCTTTGCAATCAATCCAACCTTAATTTCTGAGCACGAACACCTTTTAAAGTCAAGGTCGCATGTGACTTAGCTGCATATACAATTTCAGAGCGCACTGCATTCACATCTGAACAGATTATGTTAGTCATATACTTCACACGCAGCTTTGAGATGTTCTTGTCACTCCCTTGTTCAAAACCACACTTGAATCCCTTCTCCAATCCAACAAATGCCTCCATATGGCGCATCAGACAAATCCGAGAATGGGAACGCTTTTCCTCACCAGCCCAGAGAAGATAAATGTGTCATTGACTTAAAAGAGAAACAAAGTCTGCCTTCTTAGAAAATCCTTTAGACCTCAAATACTAAGTCAACAAATCTTGCTACAAAAAAAATATCAAAAAAGAGGAAATTACTTTAAATGACACACTGAAAATAGAAAGAACTAAAATAAAGGGCCAAAAGCAAAAAATTGACAGATAAATATGAAAACTAACCAAAGTCCCAACTGTATATTGGAAGATGGAACTAGAATTTGGAGTATCACTTGACGCATCCAGAAATTTAACAGCTTTCATCTTCAGATTAAAAACTACCATGCAATAGACGGTACCTTGATAAAGATCAAACACAAACTATACACAAATATAAAAAAAAGGTAACAAAAACAAATAAAGTAAGAAAAAGGGTAAGGTAGATAAGCAACGAAATTATTAAAAAGCATAAAATAAAATTTATACTTAATTACCATATCAACATCTTTTAATCGAATGTGAGAAGCAGCAGCCAGTTCAACATCAAGGCGGATACTAAATTTTGCCAAACGTTCAGTTAAGTCAACTTCAAGGGGACTTGGGGCATACTGCTGCAAAATAAAAAAAAAGAACAAGGAAATAAACACATGTAGAATGATAAATAAATAGGACAAGAGGAGATGGAAACTAAAAAAAAAAAATCTTACAGAAGATATGATAGATACAAAAAGCCTTGATGGAGAAACAACACTTTTGTATTGTTCTTTATGATTAAGGACAGAAGCCCATGCGTTCAAAACAGAAAAAGCCACTTCAAAATCTTCTTCAAGAGATTTTAAATCAGCTCTAATAACTTCAAAAGAGGAGTTCTTAAAAAGAACCTCACTGCAATAGGCAAACAACAAATTATAAAAAGAAATATAACTCACATAAAATTAAATATAAAAACACAAGTCATTGATAAATAAAACAGACTTACACATCAGAAGCTGATCTCTTAGATAAATATGCACAAATGCAACGCTCAATGTCAGACAAATGCTCATTCACATCAACAACTCTAGAATAGTAAGGACTCTTCAAAGAAGTAGCAGGTTTAGGTACCTTCTTACCCCCAACATCTTTCTCACTTTGATCTTGCCTTGAAACATCTGAAACAACATAAAAACCCCTAGTAGAGCTACGTAAAGGCAAGACAACAGGAGACTTTTGCTTCCTCTTAAACACTTTAGGACTTGCACAAGGAATGTCACTTGAAGTTGAAATCCCTGAAGGAGAAGCAACACCTCCCTCAGCATATTCCTTGTCAATACCGACAACTGAGGCAGGAACACCAGATACACCCTCAACATCCTTCGT
Source organism: Persicaria maculosa (assembly GCA_963922045.1). Taxonomy (NCBI): domain Eukaryota; kingdom Viridiplantae; phylum Streptophyta; class Magnoliopsida; order Caryophyllales; family Polygonaceae; genus Persicaria; species Persicaria maculosa. The sequence continues at coordinate 13,381,732 of OY998265.1, forward strand.
TGCAACTCTGATATCATTATGTGCATCAGTATTGTGGTTGGGTGCAGATACAAAACCCTTTTGGGCATACTGATCACACTTAGCAAAATCCTGAGCAAATTCCTCTTTAGTAGATTTCTTTTGGGAATTGAAGACATGATCAAAACCAAAAAGATCAAAAGATGGCTCAGCAGGAAGATTCATTCCCATATTCCCCTTACTCTTAGCACCTGCAAGAGCACCCTTCTTCCCAATATCACAATCATTTTCACAACCAACACCACCAAGCCCCCCTCCAGCTACATAACCAAATGAAGCAAAAGGATGATCGTCCTAAGTAGCCACTTTCATCTTACCCTTGTTCTTGTAAGCTAACTCAATTTGAGCAAGAAAGTCCAAAAACACAGGATCTGACCATAAAGGATCCTGGGAGGAATTCAAGAGAGAAGAAGGGGATTCATTCAAATGAGAATGGTCTGCAGAAGCAGACCCACCCTTATCACCTTCAACCTCCAAACCGAACAGCTTCTTTGCAGCATTACTAAGCGTTTTAACCATTTCATTATCTTTAAACTTAGGAGGAATTTTATCAGCCAATTCAACAAACTCAGATATTGAAGTGAATAAAACTCTACAAAATAAAAAAAACAACACACAAACAGAGACCCAAAATCAAATAAAACTATAAAAAGACAAAAAATTTCACTTATATATAAGGTACAACAAAAACCTCGATAGGAGATGATTCTTTATCAGGAACAGATGGATTGTCAGTGGGAGCAGCTGAAGGAGGAGCACAGGGAGAAATAGATTGACATGGAGGAACAGATTGATGTCCCTGAATTCTGCCACGTCCAAAGCCTCCACTGGAAAGATCATCATCCTCACGCTGACGAAGCATTGGTGATGTCAACCCCATAAAAACAAGGAAAGACCGAGTTACTCTCCTCAATGCGGTACTCGAGAATAACTTCACCCTATCAATATAAAACAGCTAACAACCACAAACACACCAAAAACCCAAGAAAACAGATTCAGAACCAAAGTAACTAAAAAATGTAATGCATTGGAAAAAAAAGTCAATTACACAGGTAAATAATAAGGCCATTAGCTTTCAATATGAAAGGGAATTATCTCTAGACATCAAATTATTAAAAAATACAAAACATGATACTATAATAGCACAACAGAATAGTATAAATGCAAAAGATAGTAAAAAAAAATACTCACAATAAGGAAGAGGATAGGACCTTTGAACTGACTGGTTTTGTTCTTTTCCCAAATTTTCTTTGAATCCACTAAGCTTTCAAGAACAAATGCACACCAATTCAACTCCTTGAAGTCCTCATTTCCACACAAAACTTCAACCAAGCTTTGATTAACATTCCCATTTTGGTTACTGTCCACAAGCAAGGAATGAAATAACATAGCAAAGTTGACAACAAATTGATCACTAGCAGCAACATCAGCAACCATATTATCAGTAAGAACAGATGGAGTAATGGAATCTCCACCAGAAAACAAACTCCTCCACTTCTTAAGAATATCTAAGTTCTCTTTAGAACTTTTCCTACATATCAATTTCTTCCCCATTGGCAAGCCTAATGTAATATGCACATCAACTTCAGTAATATCTAACTTACTTCCATCATCAAACACCAAGCAACATCTGTTCGCGTCAAAATGATCAATCAACCAATGACAAAGACACAAAGGAAGATAGTGAATACCTAAATCTAATAAACACCCAAATCCTATCCTTTTGATACAATCTTTATGTTTATCATTAAATCTAGCCACTGCAGAAACAAACGCTCGAGGATTCGACCTTGTTTTCAAAGAGGGGTATTGATTAGCCCTTCTAATCCCCGACTTCTTAACAAGAACAGCCCCCTCCCTAACTTCTTGGGGGACAGTGGATGCTTGGAGTAGCACATCAGGAGCTTCATGCTACACATTAGGCTCGTCAGATTGCACATGCTCTACACCAGTTGATTGCCCTTCCTTATCAACAGAAACACCAACTCCAGAAGGAAGCTCGTCACTAACATTGGGCAGGAAACGACTAGACAAAATCTCAGGAACAGGAGCTGAGGAAATACCATGAGACACATCATTGGATGAACCACCTAGACTAGTACGATCTTCCCTTGAGTGACGATTAAGGGGCACATCATCTTTTGAGTCAATATCCATTGACCCACCTTCCCCCCCTTCACCACATGATACAGAAAACCCAAGGGAATCCCGTGCCAAATCAATAGCTTTAGGAGCCTTACGGGGAACCCGAGATTTCTTGATACGTTTTCGACCACAAGACGCAACAGCAAGAGATAGACCATCACCACTAGACCATGTTCGTTTACCTATAAGGACACAAATGTCAAATTATAGAACAATAAAGCACTAACAGATTAAAATATAAACAAACAATAAAACCCTAACCGCTAATAACTGAACACGAAGAACAATAAATACATAAAATTGACAAAGGACAATAAATGAACACCAAAAAGTGACAAAAAATGAAAACAAAACAGAGTAGAAATACAAATTCACAAAGAACATTAGTAAAATTGAATAACTAAGAGCATAAAAGACTAAAAACAATAAAATAAAGAAAGAAACCAGGTATAAATGAACGAAATCGAAAATGAAACAGATTGAATACACAAATGCACACACACATTTAACCAATACAAGCACTGAAACATAAAATCATTGAACAAAAGATAAAAACGAAACCGGACAAAATGGAGGGGCCAACAAAACCCTAACCCCCCGACAAATTAAATAGGAGAGAAAAACAGGAAATCAATGTCGTACCTACTGGAGAGCTCGACATCATGGAAGGACGACAACAACAACAACGCACAAAGGATCGCCGGAGATCAAGGACACCGAGAAATCGAGCACGAAACCTCCAACGGGAAAGAGAAAAGAAGATCAGAGTTGAAGAGGAAAAAACAAACCCAATAATAGAAACAATACGGGAATAAGAACATGGGCAGCCCAAACAAACAGGCCCAACTCCCTTCATTAAACACTAATCCGCCCCAACAGCTTAATTAAGGAAATTTTACACCTTAAGCAAATTTTACATCCTAAGGCAATTTTACATTTGAACCTTTGCCTATATATATATATATATATATATATATATATATATATATATATATATATATAAGTTTGAATATATTTTACTACTAAATCAAACTATGGATAACTCTAAAATTTATAAGTTTGTATTAGTGAATGATTTTTGGTATTTCAAATCAAAATTTATCATAATATAAAAATATTTATTTTAATGTAAATTTATTAGTGAAGTCCTCGACGAAACTTGAATTATTAAATAATAGTATATTTCAATAGATTATTTTATTTTATTAAGCTTTATACATTTTTATTAGTTGCAACACAATTTTGTTTATTTTTAGCTTTAAATTTGTTAATGATATTTTTTATTTAATCAATATATTTTAATGAATTGTATATTGATTTAATAGAACGTTTTTTATCAAATTATTTTTTATCTTCATAATTTAATTATAGAAAAATCAAGGATAATATATATAATAAAATAATAATTGTTAAACTGTCGCGTAACACGCGGGCAACAAGACTAGTAGTACGGCTAGTACCTATAGCAACTATATATAGGTATTTATATATTGATTTTTTTTAAATTTTTTTACAGTAGGCAAAGAGTTGGATGTACTACAGACATCCATGATCATCTGAAAAGATGATGTTTTGGAACTTCTAACAGTAAGATCCTAGGATAATATTACAATTTAAAGAAGATTTTTCAAGGAAATCGGCTGCCTGATTTGCCTCTCTGTAGCAATGCTGAAAACTGATCGATTCGAAGTGTTCTTTTAGAGACTTGATTTTTTCAATTAATTGTGCTATCTCCCATGGGGTTTTGATTATGTGATTGATGGCATTGATGATGGTTGCGTTGTCACTTTCAATAATGATTCTTCTGATCCCCAAGTCGTTTGCCTGTCTTATACCTGCATATATAGCCATAGCTTCTGCTAAAATAATAGAGCATTTTGTAATGTTGCTTTTGTATATATGAATTACTTGACCATAGTTGTTTCTCAGAATGCAACTAATTTGAGTTTTATGATTAACTTTAACTGAGGCATCTACATTAATTTTGATCGTGTTAGGAGGTGGGTGTTTCCAAAATAATTTATGTTGAGGTTTACTGATTTTAGGTTTTATATAATTATTATTTTCTTTATTCTAGGAGGATATGTTGTCAATTGTTTGGTATAGCGTGTTGATGATGTTTTTGTTTTTGTTATTTCAGAAGATTATATTGTTTCTGAGTTCCCATATGCTGTGTCATAAGTAACAAAGGCCAGAGAATTCTTTATTGAGTGTTTTAGTGTTAATGATGTTTTCAGATATTGATTGATCGTTTGATGAAGTTGATTGATTGATTAATTGATAATTAATAAAAACGGTTATTTCATTTAAAACATGTGATGTTGTGTGGTTTATCTCTATTTCTTCTTTTAAAATCATCTTACATCAAATAGATCAAACTTAAAGTTAACAACTGGTTGCTCTTTCCAAAGCAAGTTTCATTTTCATCTCGAAATAGTAGCAAGTCTCTTTAATTAGTGTTGGGTTTTGTTTGGTTTAAAAAAAATTGAAAAATCCATTAAGTTGAATAATCCCCAAAAGTAAAATAAACACGTGCGTTTTATTTTTAGAAAAACAAATTTTAATTTTATGTGAATTTCAATTATATTCCTCTAAAATTTAATAAGATATATATAAAGAGTCTTATGTTTTGGCTTTTAGTGTGATTCGTATATGTGTCATATCTTGAAAAAATATGGTCTCATCTCTTTTAGACACGTTAATTAATGATCTAATAAAATTTTTAACATGTCGGACAATGATCTCACTTATTTAATTCATATCATCCTATAAATTTACCTTAATTGACGACTTCAATTAATTTTTATATAAATATTCAATATTGTATGTTAAGTAGTTACAAAATCTATCTACCCCGTATCCAAGTAATATTTAATATTAATCATAAACATTAAATTTATAAAATTTCATTTTGATTATAGTTCATATTGAATATTAATTTTTATGGAGCTGGACCTATTTGATTAAAAGATAATTTACATAGATATACCAAACCTTTGACACTTTGGCAAAAATGTCATTTTTTTTGGTAACGCTTGTGGGGTTCTGATGTTGTCGACTAATTCCCCACGGGTCCAACCTCTAATCGGTAAAGGACTCGAATCGGTAAGTCAGGTGACAAATTGGCAAGCCACTAGACAAGCTCAACATCTTGGAATTCAAGAGGGAAATGACATAAGCTCAACATCATGGAATTCATGGGGGAAATGACATGATGCTCAGGTTGTTTCTAAAGGGCATGAAGTTGCTAATAATATAATGTGGACCTAACTAAACTAACCAAGGGAGAGAAATGAGTGAAGACAATGTGTTCAACGAAAGAGATAGAAACTTTGTAGTATCGCGATTTCAAAGTACATAAATAGTTATAGAAGGGTGTATACAATGCGTCTTCACCTGATGTCCGGAGTTAAGTATGACAACTTGAGTTTAATTTGTTTCAACATGTTTCATAGGTGATGAAACATTCTATAGCCAACGAAAATTCGTTCTTTTTTTTTTGTTTTTGGCGGAGGGCGGGGAGGAGGGGTGGGGGCTTGTATATGCCTTCATGTATACTTATATCCATTTGATCATATAACAGCATCTAAGGATCCCATTTCCACAACTTTCACGTTGAGCAAAATGTTATATTTACAAGGAGAGGAAAATTCACTCATTTTTCACTTTTACGCATATATTTAGGTATGAAAGAAAATTAAGTTAAATTGAAACCTTATTTTACATGCAACATAACGAAGTGTTGTGGGTGATAGAAGAAGAGAAGGAGCGATGGATTTATTTAGCAATTACCACTTTTGACAACATCTCTCTTTTCATAGTGGTAAGATGGTAACATTAAATCATTCCATAACTCCTATTTTTTTAATTAATTGGGAGGTTACTTTTTTTATATGGGGTAGTTATTTTTCCACTTTTAATGAGTAGGAGATTGAGTGGTTACTTCTTATATGAGGTAGTTATTTTTCCACTTTTAATGTGTAGGAGATATTGTAATGGAGAGGTTACTTGTATATGGCAGAGCGAATCTATTGTCCCTTTTTTTCCCTGTCTCTTTATACCCTCTTACGAAAATTCCACTCTTTACTAATTTTTTTTTCAAATTTTAATAAATTTTTTTTATTATTGGCCGATTTGCGAAAATACACCAAATTGGTGTTCGGTTTGCAAGTGTGAGAATAGCAAAAATAGGATAGATGGATCATTTGCGCTAAAAAATAATGGATGATTTTACCTTTAAATTTAAATGTAAAAATCTTTAAAAGGAGAATTATGAATTAAAAGAAAAGTTAAAAAATATTTAAAAAAAATGAAATATATATTAAAATAATGTTTTTAATATTTTTTCCAGAAACTTAAAAATAATAAAACTAACCAGGTGAAATGTAAAGACTGAATATATTCATATTATTATATATTATTATTTTGGAAAGGTAATTGATTATATTTGACTAGATTTGAAAATTCGAAAAATTTTGAATATTCCGTCCTCGAGCATCGTGTTTTTATTCTTAATCTTTTCGAAGTAGATTCCGGCATCGTTTTAAAATTTGGGTTGTAGCGGATTTTAATCCCGTTTTCGAGTTTGATTATCAATAAGATTATATTAATTTCCGTAATGATTTAAAATTTGATTTAAATTGTCGAGTGTCGGGTTTTGTTTTCGTGAGCGGAATTGAGGTCGGACGTCGGGAATTCAAATTTGAGATCATGGGACCACTCTTCTCCTAATTTCATTTTCTTTTTCTATTTCTCTCTCTCTCTCCCCCCCCTCTCTCTCGGTTTTACTGTTATATAGGTCCCCCCTCCCTAGTCCTCTTCCTCACACCCATCCCACCCTGCAATTGCATCTCTCAGCCTCTCCTCTCTCTCACTCTTTCTATTCTATAACCCACAAACCCACAGAGTACCTCCCCTCTCTCCTTTCTATCCTCTGCATGAAACTCATCAAAAGAAACAAACTCCTCACCCCTACCTCCCCATCATGTCCTGATCTGAAATTGCTTCGGAGTTTATTTTAATGCAAGTTTATTTTAATGCAAGTTTATTTCCTTCAATCTACTTAGTATATTGCATTGTCATACTAGGGCACGAATATATATGTCATACGCTAGGAAGTTGTATAATTTATGTCCTCTCTGTGAATAGGTTCATGATAATGTGATCGTTCAGTTCTTGTATCATGATAGAATGAGCCCCTTACTTGATGGATACGTGTTATGATTTGATGTCAACATGCTGTATATGCTACGTAATCCTCAGTACATGTTATGACGATGGCCATTAATGTAAATTCGTGGTTGTATGACATCATGTATCCATGCTGGTCACATTACTTAGGTCTCGTGTTCTATCATGGTTAGATGTCATTATAGCATGTCTACTTGGCCTATCGTATCGATCTTGCTGATGATTGATGGAGAGCATAAACCACATGATATGAGTCTATATGATTGTTGCTTCTCTTGGAGTAGGCCCATGATAGTGTGATCAATTCTTCTTTGTATGAATGCTCGTAAGATATTCTCCTTAGCATGCTCGCCGATGACGTCTTGATGCCTATCATTCCTTCTGTGACAAGAACCTATAACATGCCCATCTATTTTGTGGTTGTCATATTAACTATTGTGGATTACTTTGCATATGGTGGTGTTGTGTGTTCATTGCATTGAATGGAGAATATGTGGCATAATTGAGTCTTGAGAATGCATGTTTCATCCTAGTATAAGCTGATTCGAACTCATGTCCCCATATTCTCGTCATATTTCCCGTTACTTAGACTTGCTTTATACATCGTTATGTTCCTCTCATGTTACTATATTGTTGGAATAGTATTGATTGAATTCTTGCATATTGTCATGTTAATCAACTAAAATACATGTATGTATCATATGTCATGCTGAGCCATTAGTATCATGCAGGACCCTTGGTTGTGACTTGTGTGAATTTATACCTTACCTACATTATTGTCGATTCTCTCTTGAACTAGGTCCTTGATAGTGTGGTTCTCCCTCTTTCTACCCTCGTAAATGTTTTACTATCCGATTAGATTGATGTTAAAATCGATGATCGACTTGCTTTCCGTGAGGGTTGATCCTAGCATTCTTACATGGTATCGCCCGGCGCTATTTCTCTATTACGCTATGATATCCTCTCGTGCTTGCATGAACGTATTACTGACACCTCGCATGATCACACACCACCCTATATCATGATCTTGCATATGCATGATGCATGAATATCGGAATAAATCTGGCTGAATTACTTTAGTTGTACTCCTGTTCGATGTGTGCTATTAGTATCATGTAAGACTTATGATTTCCAATATGACCCGCTAAATGATCACGTGTTGTACTTGTTCTATGATGTGACAACTATTGTACCATATATGTACTCTATGATGATTCATTCTTAGCATGATTATAATCTAGCCCCCATGATGTCCTTCTTGTTACTTTTGATGATGCCTCATGTTTCGTGAATATTATGTTGAACTCCTCTTAATGACTCTTGACTATGCTTGTATCACATCGTGTATCGCTAGTATCATGGAGGACCCATGCTTTCTAAATGTATCTCGTCATATGATTACGTGCCATGCTTGACCTAATATATGATCATTGTGTCAGATGAGATAGTTACTATGTTGCCCTTATATGATCTCGTATGATGCATACACCAAACTCGTGCATTGTTCATATATGTGATAATTACTATGCTGCTCTTATGTGTTCTCGTATGACGCCTCACCTGTTTTTTATGACATACCTTGCCATGATATATGTGGACTCATTTGTTGATGTGTATACCATGCTCTTACATTGTTCATATACATGATGCTCGTTATCTTCACTAAATTCCGCATGACTTCGAATCATACATGACCATTATTGACTCCGCATAACTTGCCTAGGTTGCTAGACATATCTGCATCCATGGAACGAAAGACTATTAAGCTTGTCTCACCTGCATCCATGTAGGATTCGATTGTGTCTTTTGGAGTGAATATGTATGTCATTCTCCTCGAATAGGTACATGTTAGTGTGGATTAGTGTGATTGATATGCTCCATGATGATTTTGTGCTTCTTGTCACAATTGTAACCTAATAGACCTCCTTAAGGGCATTGTTACTATTCCCGAGTCGGAGTCTTGACTCTAGTCGTGTCATCTTTAGCTTTGGTCCATTCTGTCTCCAAAAGAAACGTTGGGTTGTCCGCTCTTGTCACTCCCCTATCTCTGCTAACTTAGACTCATACGCGATACATTGAATGAGCGACCACATAGAAGAGGGGACGAGAAGTTAGATAGCGATAGAGCAGCGCAGCGGAAGCGTGGGCCCATAACCCACGGGCCTCAGGATCGACAATGTCGACAAGACAAGCTTGCTTCGAGGATTGCGGTTATGGAGTACAATATAACTTGCAAGCGAGAGTGTCCTCCATTCAAATTGTTGATCCCTTCGGAATATGTTGATGATGATATTGCACTAACTTAATGTTGAAAATTGCGTGTTGATGTGATGACTTGGTAATGATTGTTGCCTGATTATCCGTTGTCTATGATGAGATATATGATTCGATGCCTTACAGTCCTAATGTGCTATGATGACTTGACGTGATGTAACTCTGAGTTGCTAAGCATGATCTAAATTCCTTTCCTATATAGTATGAACTGCAAATGCTGAGAACCTGAACTGTTTATTAGATATGGTTATGATGAAACTTGCTAGCTTGGTTTGATTAGGTTCATATATGATGTTTTACAACACTTTTTGAGCATGACGGTGGATTGAGACTTTTGATATAGTTGCAGTGCTTAGTGATGAACTAATGATGCTATTGATATAAATGCTAGTTGATATGATGTAATCTTCATGTGTAATAATGTCCATGATTGCTTCTTCTTTGAACATGTGGGTGAGATTCTTTTGCGGAGTGGTCGGAGAATGGTGGGAGGAATTTGAGCGGTTAGAATGATCGATGGTAGTATGAGGTAAGTCACATGAGAGGGGTTTGGCTTAAGTAAGGACGAGTGAGTTTTGAGATTTATAAGAAGCAGTGCTTGGGGGTTTTCGATGAGCTCCTAGGGGAATCTTGGATAAGGGGTATGGTTAGGAATAGGCTGGTTAGGTAGTGACCGAGAAAATTTTTATAGAAGATGTGTGGTTAGCAGGGCATGATGTTGTGATATCTTGGGAAGTGTGAGAAGTGTAAGAAATGACCTTGTGGATATCGAGATCATAGTATGGAGGGGTGCTCGGGCGTGAAAACAGAGATATGGGTTGGAGTCTTAAAAGTGGATTATTAGTGAGAGTGCTTGGCGGGAAGAGGTGTGAAATTGAAAGATCGAAATGGATTGGGGCTTCTTCTGTGGGGTAGTATCCGAGTGGATGTTGGTCGGTCTAGATGAAGGTTGGTCTTGGCTTGAGAGTGGGAGACGAGCGAGCGGGGACTGCGTTTCGTTTTGACTGGTAGTGATGTGAGGATTTTCTTGATTATGTGAATTATAATATGTACTGGCATGATGTTAGATAGCGACCATGATAAACCTGATATGACATGATATTACATGTTGATATGCAATATTGAAATCTAGTTGACAGTGACAAGTGTTATCGTGATATATTGATGCTTTATGATGTGGTTTTAGAAGCATGATAGGATGTGTTGTGATATAATATGTGAGAAATGATGTGTTATGATGTGAGAGCATGATGTTATACTATATGGTTGATAACATGTGTATGAATAGGTAAATGATGAATATTGACTTGGATCATGGATATGACTTATATATATGTGAGATAATGGTGCGTGATTGCTAAGTGATCGTTATATGGCATTGTATGAGTTGAGATGATGTTTGTGAGTATGCTGATGTTTTGGTGATTGATATATTGATTGACCTTCCCCTCTGCTGAATCTTAATAGCCTGACCTTGTTGTGTTGATGTGTTGACAATGGGTTTTGGTTCGTTGGTTCTATGATGAGTGATACTTTATGCCCTTCGGTGTGATGTTGAGACGTTAGTATGATTTTGTTATGTCGTTGAGATGCATATTATGACCTTTAGTATGATATGGAGATGTTGATGTGACCTTGTGACACTACGTTGGCATATGTTGAGACTTGCCGTGTGATGTGTTGATTGGAGATTGGATGGTTATACAGTTATGCATTTCTTATGGCTTATGCATCTTGCTTGAATTGAGACTGATAGATTGATTCGATTTAGAACCTAGGAAGAGAATATGGGATTAGCCCTTAGAGGTGGATGATTCCACCTCCTACCTTCTGAATTTAATTGATTGGTATGTGAGAAGCTGATTTGGTTTTTAGGAGATTTTGACGAAATCTTGATTTGAAAGGATTTGACTTGTTTTGGTGTAAAGTAGCTTGATTAAACATCGGATTTGAAGATTTTGAGCGGTTTTGAAAATGGCCAACTTGGGGTTTTAAAGAAGTTGAGAGTTTCAATGATTTAGATGACAATCTTTCCATTTACAAAACGCTTTAAGGTTTTACGAACTGGATTTACATTATGACGTCTCACGAAGTGGATACAAGCATTTTATAGGGGCGCTTATAGATTGCTTGATAAGACCTAGTCGGGACGCTATAATACTTTTAGAGTTGTGGTACTTCCGAAAGGTCGAAGCGAGGATGTGATAGTGGCGCTTATTACACACTTGACAAGACCAATTGGAGATATCACGACCGTGACTAGGATGTTGTGAGAATCCCGGAAGACGCAACCGAGATGATTACAAGATCCTTGGACATGGTCCTCGGACTCACCGATTTTAAAATTTCATCCCCTTTGCTTTAAAATGATTTTAGTCTCGGGGACGAGACTTGTTTTTAGAGGTGGATAAATGTAAAGACTGAATATATTCATATTATTATATATTATTATTTTAGAAAGGTAATTGACTATATTTGAGTAGATTTAAAAATTCGAAAATTTTTGAATATTCTGTCCTCGAGCATCGTGTTTTTATTCTTAATCTTTTCGAAGTAGATTCCGACATCGTTTTAAAATAGGGTTGTAGCGGATTTTAATCCCGTTTTCGAGTTTGATTATCGATAAGATTATATTAATTTCCGTAATGATTTAAATTTGATTTAAATTATCGAGTGTCGGGTTTTATTTTCGTGAGCGGAATTGAGGTCGGACGTCGAGAATTCAAATTTGAGATCATGGGACCACTCTTCTCCTAATTTCATTTTCTTTTTCTATTTCTCTCTCTCTCTTTTTCTCTCTCTCTCTCCCCTCTCTCTCGGTTTTACTGTTACATAGGTCCCCCCCTCCCTTGTCCTCTTCCTCACACCCATCCCACCCTGCAATTGCATCTCTCAGCCTCTCCTCTCTCGCACTCTTTCTATTCTATAACTTACAAACCCACAGAGTACCTCCCCTCTCTCATTTCTATCCTCTGCAGGAAACCCATCAGAAGAAACAAACTCCTCACCCCTACATCCCCATCTTGTCCTGATTTGAAATTGCAACCACCGAGCACCACCTCACCGTCCCCATTCCACCTCCTAATCCCGGTCGTCTCAATTTTCCGACCACCAAGGAGGCTTCCTCTTCCTCTGTCGCGGCCACCATCACGAGCCTCCCTGTTCTCTCATCCGAACAGCCACCTGGGGACCCAGTTCCCATTGCCCTGGCCGGCCGAAAGTCTTCAACTTCCATCTCCTCCTTCTTTCTCCATGTTCAAGCAGCAGCAGCAGCAGGTCTCCGACGACCGAGGCGAAGCCATAACAACAGAGCGCCGTGAGGAGCGCCAACAACCGGCCACCGGAACCCCGAACGCAGCCACTCGTCCCCGATTTCTGATTGGAGGTCTGTTTCGATTTTCATTCAATTTCGATACCAAACCCCTCGAAGTAACTTGTACTCATCTCTCTCGTGCTTCCTAGGCCGATAGGGACCCTCCTCCATCGTCGTCGAGCCGGAATCTGCCATCGAAGCCCCGGAGGTCCTCTCGGAGTCGCTTGGTGTAATTGCCCGGATATAAATACCCGGGTTACGTTTCGAAGGTCGGATACCTTCGTTCGGATGTTGCAATTCAGGTACGGGACAAGGTTTCAAACCTCTAAAGATCAATATTCAAAGCGGGGATTTCGAACCCCAAGCAATCAAGTCACGGAAATTCAATTCAAATGAAAGTAAAGCGGAAGCAAAGTTTAGATACAGGTGCCACGGCAGAGCAGGGTCAAAACCAAAACATATTGGGTGATTTTCATTTTAGCAAGCTAGAATAAGTGCCGGATTCTTCAATTCGCCAAAAGATTTCCCCGTCACAGAAGCAAGGAGCAACAAGAGCGATACCTAACACTATCCACGAAGTCAGGCCCGATGATTGCCTGCGGGTCCTCTGACCGCGCTGAGGCCACATAACATGCCTATACCTAAATAAAAGATGACTAATGCGGTACAAGATTTAAATCACACTATCATGCCCCTAGTATAGATATAATATGCAGAAAAGAACTCTAAAGGGCCCAAGACAATGCCAAGTGGCATATCCCTCTCCTACCTCTGCACCCCTTCCCGTTAGTGTAGAGACTGGCCAGTTCGGTGCTATAGCATAGCAATTTCCTCGTGGTGGTGCACTAACCACGGCATCATCATATCATATCATATCATATCATCTCAACTCTTGCCCGATGGTGTTGGGCTATCATATCATATCATATCATCTCTTGCCCGATGGTGCTGGGCTATCATATCATGCTCATATCGACTCGATAGACTCAGGGCACCCGATGGGGCTGGGCTACCCTATGACCCTAGCAAAGACTCTAGGACTATCATAGATAACGACCGTTCTATATTCAAACACACAAAGTAAACACATGCTCAGTTCAATGCAATCCTTGCATGATACTACATGGCATGCTTTAATATGCAACAAAACTACACATTACACGCCACATCAGGCAGGAGGTCCAGGTTACTGAGTAAGTCCCGTAGGATACTTACCTGAAGATGCAGAACAACAAGATAACACAAGCAAGGGCCCAAATGCAAGTCCAAAGCAAATCCAAAAGCAATACACACCTATCATCAAGCCATTTCCATAAGCTACCAGACCAATATTCATACACACGAACCCAAGTTCTCAATATCCTCAAAACCGACCGATAGTAAAACCGTTTTCCAAAATCTTTCCGATACGATCAAATCGACCAAAATCATTCTTTCAATCAAACCCATTGATTAAATCATACCAACCATATTTTCAAACTCTTAAATCCCAAATTAAGTCAACTCATATTCAAAATGATTTCTCAACTCATACTTGGCTAAATTCCGACATTAAACATTTAACTTTAAAACCAATCTCTCAAAATTACATTATAGAAATGATTCAGGCATTTTAAATTTCGAAATAAATCCAACTTCTCAAACCTTTTTTACAAAACATTAACTCTTAGTCAACTTGCAAATTTATACTATTAAAATAATTCCGGCATAACTTACTTTATTTAAAACCATCATCTTAAAATTCACCTTTATAAAACCTTACATGAAATAACTCTTCTCAAATAATATTTAGCTAAAAAAAATACAACACCAAAATTAAATCATCTTTACTCATCATATTTATAATCCAAAGTCAATAAATTATCTCAAATTTCCTAACATCTCATATTAAAACCCCACTCGATTACATATTCCAAATAATCTCACTTTTAAAACCATGTAAAATAATATATTAATATTTTCAGAAGATATATATATATATATATATATATATATATATATATATTCCTAAAATCAGAAATAATATATAAAATAACATATATATATATATATATATATATATATATATACTAACATAACACATCACATATACAAAATAATAATAACAACCCAACAGCAAGCCCGAACCCAAAAACCAACAGTCCAACTCCCACCAGGTCCACAAGCCCAAGCCCGGAGTAATGAAAGGAACCCAACCCTTACCCGAAAAAGCAAAACCGGATCCAAAAGGGGGAAGAAAGAAAGAAAAGAAGCAGAGAAGAGAAAGCCCAATCCGGAAGTCATGACCCGGCCCAGATATGAGAAAAGGAAGTAAGAAAGGAATCCAGACCAAATTAAGAAAGAGACCAACCCGACCCGTTAGGAGGTATTCGGGCCAGGCCCAACCCGAAAAATTAGGCCTAATGCTTCATCTCCTTCCCAAACTCAGAACAGGGCTCTGCAATTTTGACAGAACGAAGAACGAAAGAGAAGGAAGATGAAGACTCGACCTCCGGCGGCCTTTCAGCCTGAGATTCACCCATCTTAACCGATCCCCGATTTCGACCATACCCGTACAAACAGAGGGCAGCAAGGGAGGAGGGAGGGAGAGAAGGATTACCGTGATCAGAGTTCTCGCCGAGAGATCTTCGTCGGAGGCACGATTGGCTTCGATCGAACTCGTCGAGAGTGGAGGGGGCTCCGAGATGCCTGGGTTTGACGGGTAAGATCGTAAAGGAGGACCTTTAAGAGATTTTAAGTCGGAAACAAAACGAGAATGTTACCGGCCTCGCAGAACAGGGGAGAAGGGGAGATGGTGTGGTGGTGGCTCGGCCTCGGTTCGCAGGACAGGGGCGCAATGGCGCTTCGAGGCTCAGTTTCCTGGAGTCGGAGGGCCCTAGCTGCTGCTGCTTCGACAGGGACGGGGAGGAAGGGAACGTGGCTCCTTCGTGGCGAGCAGGGGAGGCTCGGCTCTTGGTGGAGACGATGAACGGCGAGGAAGAACTGGAGCCGTTGCAGCAGCTGGACGACGATGACAACGGCGCTAGAGGCTTCCCCTTGTGCTAAAAAATGACGACAGAGGGAGGGGGGTGGAGCAAAGGTGGTGACTTTGGTGGCTGAGGGGTGTAGGTGTGGTGGTTCTTTGAAGGTGGTGATGGTGGTGGTGAGGTGCTCAACACAACGCAAGAACAAGGTGCACCAATGGAGGCTCCTTGGCTTGACAAAAGGGGCAAGAAAAGGGGAGACTTTGGGGCTGTTTGGATCACGGGAAAGAGAGAGTGAGGGTGTGTGAATGAGGGCTGCTGCAATGAGACAGAGGAGGTGAGGAGGGTGTTGTGGTCCTTGTAATGTGAGGCAGGGGACCAATGTGCATAATTCCAATAGAATCCGGGAGAGAGAGGGAGAGAGAGAGAGAGAGAGAGAGAGAGAGAGAGAGAGAGAGAGAGAGAGAGCGCAAAGAGAGAGAGAGCAAAGAAAAGAAAGAAAAGAAGAAAAGAAAAATAGGGAGGAGTGGACCCCACAACACCAATTTGAAATCCCAACACTCGATCCCAATTCTGCTCACTAAAACAAAACCCGACACTCGACAATTTAAATCGAATTTTAAATCATTACGGGAATTAATATAATTTTATCGATAATCAAACTCGACAACGGGATTAAAATTCGCTACAACCCAAATTTTAAAACGATGTCGGAATCTACTTCGAAAAGATTAAGAATAAAACACGTTGCTCGAGGACGGAATATCAAAATTTTCCGAATTTTCAAATCTACTCGAATATAATCAATTACCTTCCCAAAATAATAATATATAATAATATGAATATATTCAGCCTTTACACTCGGTGAGTCTCGTTCCTCTTCCTCTCCTTTACTCGCGCTTTGCTCTCTTTGGTTTGGGTGTGGTCGGAATTCCAAGTCGGTCGGGAGTGGGTTGGGTCGGAGAGTGAGAGCCGCCGGCGAGCTTCTCCTCCTCCTTTCCTCTTCCCCGTCATTTTTCGATGTTCCAGTGCTCTGTTCTATTGATTTGGGAAGAAGGGTTCAGGTGAACCCGGTCTCCTCTTTTCTTTTCTTATTCCCCTTAGACCGGTTTGGTTCAATTCTTTTAAAAAGAGAGTGGGGTGGGTCATGTTGTATTCGGGTATGGGCATGGGTTTTGGGTTGGATCCTGTTCTAGTTTCGGGTTCGGGCTTGGATTTGGGCTGGGTTTTGTTGGGTGTAGTATTTTATTTGTGGGCGTTATATATATATTATGTGATGAATTGTGTATGTTATATATATATATATATGATATTAATTATTATTTCTGATATTAGGAAAATGAATATATATATTTTTATGTTCTGAAATTATTAATATTTATATTTAAAAAGGTATTAAAAGTGATATTAATTGATATGGGGTTATAAATATATTTATGGTTATTGTTTTGAGAGTATATGGATAGTAAGTGTTAAATTATTTGAATATTATTATTATTTTGGGATTGGTTATAATTATATATTCTGAAAATTATTCGTTATATATTGTTTATTTGTTTTAAAATAGTATTAATTGGATTATTTATTTATGATGCATTTTATGAGGATTTAAATATGTGCGTTAGGAATTTTAAAGTGAATTGTTGGTTTTGATTTATAAACATGATTTGTGAACATAGGAGTATTTTGATGATTTAATATTGGAATTTATTTATATAATGTTTTTGAAATAAGAAACATGTCGGAATGATTTCTATAATATGATTTTGGGAAATTGGTTTTAAGGCTTAAGTGTTTAATGTCGGGATTCGGATAAGCGATTTTAAAAGAATTGTTTGATTTTCTAAGTGGAGTTCTTTGAGAGATTGTTTTGAAAATGAGATGATGAGATGAGATGAACATGAAATGATATATGGATTGTGATGAGATAAGATGGAATAATCTGAAATGAGATATGTGAAGATATGTATGATAGTTAGGGGCGCCTTGTGTGAATTAGATAGACTTATGCATTTGTATGTTATTGTGATTGTGATATGTTGGACATTGCTTACTATTGGTGACTCATTACTTGGATTCTGCTTTTGCCTTGTTTCTCTGTTGTTCGGCTTATTCAGGTAAGTTCATTTATGGGCTTACTCAGATTCGAAAGAGAATACCTGCTTGTGAATATATGACATACTAGGTGTTGCATAATCATTAAAGCATGTCATGTAGTATCATGCTAGGATTGCACTTATGAATGAGCATTCGGTTACTTTGTGTGTTTGAATACAGAACGGTCGTTATCTGTGATAGTCCTAGAGTCTTTGCTAGGTTCATAGGGTAGCCCAGCCCCATCGGGTGCCCTGAGTCTATCGAGTCGATATGAGCATGATGATAGCCCAGCACGATCGGGCATGAGCATGATATATGATATGATGATGAGATATGATATGCTATGATGAGATATTATATGCTATAGCATCGAACTGGCCAGTCTCTGCACTAACGGAAAGGGGTGTAGAGGTAGGAGAGGGATATGCCACTTGGCATTCTATGGGCGCCTTTACAGTTCTTTTCCGCATATTATGATTTAGGAACATGCTAGTGTGATTCAATTTCCGCATTGCATCGAAGCATCTTTATTATAGCGTATGTGTATATTTGCTTGCGGGACAGGGTGTGTTGGAGTCTCGGTCTGATCCCGCTCGCACCACTTGTTTTTAGGTATGATTGCTCCCTGTCTCTATAGCGTGGGAAAATTCCCCGGGCGATTGCACAGAATCTGTCTAACCGGCTAATTTCGCTATACGACTTTAGAATATATGTTTTGGTTTTGACCCGGCTCTGCCGTGGCTCTTGTATCTAAACCTTACTTCCGCTTTACTTTCGTTTAATTTGAATTTCTGCGACTTCGATTGATTGGGGTTCGAAATCCCCGCTTTGAATACTGATTGATCTTTAGAGGTTTGAAACCTCGACCCGTACCTGAATTGCAACATCCGAACGAAGGTATCCAACCTTCGTAACGTATCTCGGATATTTATATCCGGGCCGTTACATGAAAAACATTGCCTTAGTAAGGGATTAGAATAAGAATGTCAATACGTGCGTATCCACACTATTAAAATTTCACTTTGACAGGATAAATGTTCATCATGACAAAGCTGAGAAATAATACTGATAGGATGGAATCTATAATCGGGAAGAGAATAAAGATACGATTTTATCTATACCATAACTTCTAGATTATTAAGCATAATTAGAAATTAAAGACATCTCAAAGATGACAACGTTATTTATTTACATTGACAAGATTAATGTTTATAGTGACAAGGCTACAAGTTTATGTTGACATGATTGAAGTTATAATCGGAGAGAGATTGACTAAAGATACGGTAAATCATATCTACTGGATTATTAACCATATTTAGAAAAGGAATGTCAACATATGTATAGAAATCATAACATTATCACATTGACAGGATGAATATCAATGTTGACAATGCCAATTATGAACATTGACAGGATACGTGCAATAATCACATATTTTTTTATTATTTAATTATTTAATATAATTTAAATATATAAGAAAAAAGATAAATACCAAAAATATTTTACCTTTTTTTATTTTCTGATTTTTTGGGGTGGTGGGGCAGTTTTGATAATTAAATATATTATTTTTTGTAAATTTTCAAATGTGGATGCAATTGTTTTCAAAACTAGGTATTTTTGCAAATCAATTACCAAAGTGGGGTATTTACTACTAATTCCCCTTTATTATTTTGGGGGTGGGGAGGAGAACACAGGGGCATGTCCCCGGGACAGATGATCCCAATCGTGTATATGGGGTAGTTATTTTTCCACTCTTAAGTAGTTACTTGTATTCATTTAATTGGGAGGTTTGGGGTAGTTATTTTGAAATTTTAATCAATTATCGAGAGATTACTTGTATATTTGAGTAGTTATTTTGCTCTTTAAATCATTTCAGGTGCAAAGGTTCACAAGATTCGAATCCCTGTTATCAAGTACGTTATCAGGATCCAACAAGCTCTGGCAGAGCGCACACATAGCATCCCCGTTTGGGTTTCCGGAAACCAAGTTGAGAGCAACCAACAAAGAAGTAGCCCACATTAATCCGATGACAGAGGTAGTTCTCATCTCCGTAGTTTGTCCTAGGGCTGGGAAAAAGTTGGATCGGACCGGAATCGGACCGGGACCAGACCTAAAATTACGGTCTTTGGATTGGACCGGTATATTACGGTCTGGTCCGCAGTCCAAGAAAATTTGATTTCTGGTTTCCGGTCCAAACCCGGTGTAAAGGATCGGATTTTAAAAGTCCTAATTTTCGAAAAAGAAAAATTAAAAATAAATTTAAAACAGATTAATCGGATGTGTTAAGAAAAAATCGTCTTTAAATTAATAAATCGAGCTCGAAACTATTAAAACGAATTCCAGCCCAATCTTGAAACTTTTAAGATCGATTCCGTCTTTATCTCGAAATCCGAAATTTTTCTTCGAATAACGATATTCTTTCGGCTTTAAAAACCTAATTGATCGAGAGAGCGGAATTCGGAAAACCAAACGTCGAAAATTTGAATTTTTAACTCGGGACCACAATTCCATCCTATTTTACCCATTCTTATCCATTCCAACTCACCTCCTCCTAGTTGGGTAAAATCTTATCTCCACTCCCTCCCTCTTTTCCTTCGATTCCCACATATTTGGAAAACAAACAACCAATTTCACTCTTCAAAAATCAGATTCTTAGACCACCTTCATACCCATACAATCCCAAATATCCAAACACAACCTTATCCCTTTCTCTCCTTGATTTGCCGAGAACATTGAGCTCCAAAGATCCTCCTTTGCTCAGCCACTGCGCCACCCCACCACCACCACCACTTCGCAGCCATAACACCACCACCGTCACCTCCCCATCCTCCTTACCGTCGTCATCATTCACCGTCGGCCACCGCCCCAATTTCTCCTCCTTCCCTCGGCAATCTGGGTAGTAAGCCCGATTTTTTTTCCTCCGGCTTTGAAAATCAGGCCACCCACCATCATCTCCTTCCCATTTGAAGCTAGCGCCCCCACTCCTCCTTCTGAGGACCCGATGAAGTGAAGCCGAGCGAGCAGCAGCCCCGAAGCCACTAGGAACACCATCGTCAAACCCTCCCCTTCATCTTCTTCCTTTGCTTTTAAGCTCGGTAAGCTTGGATTTCCCTTCCTTTCACTCCAAAAGTAATAAAGCTCTACCTTTGAGCTTCTTCTCTTCCGTCCTAGGCTACCTCCGATGAATTCCGACTCCGATAAGGCCACATCGAAGCTCCGAGCGTTCCGGCGAGACAACCCTCCCTCGGTGAGCACTCCCCTTTCACTCCTTCCTTCTTGTCGATTCTGTGTCTATAGGTGTCGATTGGGTGGTCGAAACTCAGAAGTCGACGTCAGGGAGTCCCTTTCTCCTCCCCCTTCTCAGTTTTTCGAACAAAAGAGTGGAGAGATGAAGAATAGAGGCGGGAGAAGGGGTTGCTTCCGGAGGTAGAAGAAGGCCGATTGGGCCACGCCTCCTGCTCTGCATCCACGTCAGCGCCACTTCGGCGTGGGGCCATGCTCCTTCATTTTTCAGATTATATGGGAGAAGGGGCTGGAGAATGGGCCTAAATCGTGGGCCTCATTTTTGGTTAAAAAGGAAGCTGATGAATTTGTGCCATTTTCGCAAAAACAAATCCGGTTTTAATTTAACAAATAAAATAAGGCGGTTTTGGTAACTTTAAAAGGGGCCGGTTTTAATTAATAAAAATGGTTGGGGCTAATTTGATAAAATACACACACACGCACACACACACACACATATTCTAATATTGACGGTCGGAAATTGATAAATTATTGGAGTTGAATTGAAAAGGGGAATGGGAAAATATTTTCAAAAGTCGGAAATTGATTTGATAACCTTAAAGAGGAATTTTGTGAAATATTCTAACATTGACGGTCTTGTTTTAATAAAATAAGATAATAAGTTGATTAAAGGGTTATGCTTTTGAAATGGATTTTGGATCACATAGGAATTGGGAAAAATGTTTTGAATAAAATTGATCTAACTTGAGATTCTAAATGGATTTAGGGAAATCTTGGGAAATTGACTTACTTGTTTAACTTGAATGTGTATAAACTGTGATATGTGATATTGATGTGTTATATGTCGATTATGAAGCATGTTATGTTGTGATGTGATATATGAATTGTGATATAAGATAAAGATGTGTTGTTATATGAAGGCATGATGTGATATGATTGAAAAGCATGATATGTTCTTAAATATAAAAGTGTGAATATGATCTATATATGAGGCGATGACATGTTACCATATGTTGTTATATGATATGATGATAAGTTAAAGCTTGATGAGATGTTTAGATGATGAGTTGAGATGGTACTTGATGAGTTATATAGAGACTTTGCGATGAAATATGAGATGAGTTGAATGACGATTATGATATGGAATGTTATGATGAGACTTTCGATATGTTATGAAATCACGTGTGATTGTGTGTTTGAATAGATAGACTTATACTTCCATTATGACTACTAGGTGACTTTGAATTGTGTGATTGCTACAATGTTGTTCTCCACCGTCGGGTAAGACCCTACGGATCTTACTCAGATCGAATAGATATTCCCTGCCTTATGTGCATGATATACTAGGTACTTGCATTCATGATCAGCATGCCATGTAGTATCCTGCTAGGTTGCATTGATCGTTGAGCATTCTATTTCTTTATGCGTATGTAAATAGAACGTCCGTTATCTGTGAAGTAACTAGAGCCTTTGCTATGGTCATAGGACGACTTAGTCTCATCGGGTCCCGTCCTGAGTCAATCGAGTCATATGGAACTTCCTTTACTTATATTATGAGCATGATTACGAGGTTTGCCTGCGCGCTTTATATATGATTACGGATCGGGCCTGCGGGCCAATTCGATTATAATAGAATGGAATGCATTCATGAACTTCCCAGTCTCCGCCTTATCGGAAGGGGGTGGAGGTAGGAGAAGGATATACCATTTGGTATTCTGTGACAAGGCCTTATTATTATTATGCACTTGATCTTAGGGGCATGCTAGTGTGTTCATATTCTGCCTTGCATCTAGAAGCATGATTATTAGGTATAGCGTATGCGTGTACATATTGTGGGGGCAGCACCCTTAAGGAAGGGACAGACCCAAGTGGGCATCATCTGATCCCGCCCACTATTAATGTTTTTGAGTATCCATTACGTACGCTTAATACTATTGATATTGATTTGGCTCCATGACCGCAGGATATAACATGGCGGAAAGAGAGAGTTGAGACTCTGACTACAGAAAATTAATAATGATGTGAAATTAAGTAATTGGATTATGTTTTGACCCGGCTCTGCCCTGGAAACCTTATATATAATTTTGGAAACTTCACTGGGTTGTATGATAAATGTATTTTACGACTTAGGCCATAGGGCAGGTACAGGGGGCTTACCCCATGGATCCCAACAATCCCTCTCGTTTTTGGGTGCGAAATCCATTTTTACATCGAAATTGTTGATTTCAAACTTTCAACCTATACTCGGTGCCCAAGATCCCACGAGCGGTTTCATCCCTCGAAACGTAAATCGAGAATCATAATCCCGAGACGTTACAAAGTTGGTGTCAGAGCCAGGTTTAATGGCCCACGGATTTCAAATGGCTTTGGAACATGTTTTCAAGGCGCAAAATGAATTTAATTGGACCTAACCCTAGACTAACCGGCCTTTAGGACCAAACTCGTGGGTAGAGACCCAAGTGGTAGACATCCCTTTTGGATGTAGAATTCGAGGAAAGGTAGGCAAAATACTAGCATTCTTTTACAAACGGGTTTTGAAGACTCCAAGGAGCCTGAGGGTTGGAGTAGCATGGGTTAGGAGATCGAGAGGTATTTACACCCTCCGGCCAGCCATCCCTCGAAGGATGGCATAGATCGTCTCTGTGCTTTTATAAACTTCAAAAGAGATCATACTAAACTCGTTGGTTGCTTCCATGTTGCGTGTTATTGTGCTTAGGATAGAGAACTAATTAGTATGTCTGAACTTGAACTTGAGTGTCTGTGCAAACGAGATAGTGGGAGGAAACCTTGTTCTTATGTAGTTGGATTTCTTGTCTTGTCAAAATACCTCCTTAACGATCCCAATTTCGTCATCCTTCCCACCAAGACACCTAGGTATGTTAGTAAAGGTCGAAAAGTGTCCTCTATCCCCATTTTGAGTCCTATTTTGTATTCCAACCATCAATGTTCCTATTGAGTCTCGTATTTTAGGTCGATGTCCTCCACGGGAAATTTGGGTCTGTCTACTAACTACTTTCGAGGTTGTGTCGAATATGAGGGATTCCTGAGTAAGTTAGGGAGGGTGACTATTGAAATGAATTCCGAGTTAGTAGTGAGTTGTCTTATGGAGTCATCCCTCTTGATTCTCGTACTGGTCAACCGTGTCTTCTTGTCACAAGAGTCTGAAAATGAACTCTACCATCCCCTTTCGAAAAGTAAAGTGAATAACCTCTCACCTTACCATGATAAGACGCACTAGAGTCCCACGGGAAATGGGGTGACGAGTCGGTTGGGATGAGTCGGTGATTGCCCTTAGAGATTTCTGTCTGATTATAATGGTAGCGTTTCTAGAAGTGCATGACTTGATGTGATATTATGTACATTCCTGACATGAACCTTGTGAATGATCATTAGCTACATTGCTTAGGTCTCGTGTTATACCTTGCTACAATTCTATCATGATCCTATGAAGTTCCAACATGATCTACTTGGCTTGTTGCAATTGTCGTGATAACGGTTCATTGAGAGTATGTGTCCCATGTTATGAATCCGCCTGATTGTTGCTCTCCCTTGACTCAAGTTCATGATAGTGTGGTAAGCTTTTCTTGGTATACATATTCCCGTAAAATGATCTCCTTAGCATGTTACTCGATGATGCCTCGATGATTATCATGCCTTCTATGACAATAAACCCATATCATGCTCACCCCTTTTGACATTCGTGATGCTCCCCTCCTCCTACCCTATGATATACTCTCGTGCTTGTATGGGCATATGACTTGACCCCTCGCATGAAACATAAACATTATCCCGAATTCATTTAGATCACCCTTGACTATGCTCATGTCCTGTCACGTGTCACTAGTATCATGTAGGACCTATACTTTCAAAATGTATCCTTTCGTATGATTACATGTCGTATTTACCCTATTATGCGAATGTTATTTGACATAGAGTGTGATAGGTTACTATACTGCCTTTATGTGTCATATTCATGACATTTAATCCGATTAGCATGATATATCTCGACATGCTTGCATTTAACTCCACATTGTTATGACCCGACTATGTGTATGCCATACCCGAGCCATTGTTCTTACATGAGAAGTGATAGGTTGCTAGATCGTCTCGCATGCGCATTGTTATAGAATTTGAGCATCTTCTCCCTCAACGAATGCATGTCACGCTATTCTTTGAGATAGGTACATGCTAGTGTTCTATGATGTGACTAATATGCTTCATGATTGATATGTGTTTTGCTTGCCGCAAGTATAACCTCATAGATTTCCATAAGGGCATCGTTGTCATTCTCGGGTTGGAACCTTGTCTCTAGTCTTATCGTCTTTAGCCAAGGTCTATGTTCGAGCCTGTCAAGAATTCGGATTTTCCGCCCTTGTCCTTCCCCTATCTCCGTTGACTTGGAACCCTATGCTATAGTTCTAAAATTGACATGATGATGAATTCTGACGTGCTGACATTGATAGGTTGGGATGGTAGTAAATATTACTTGATGCCTTAGTGTTCTGATATGCAATGATGATATGACATATGATATTCTGAGTTAATGATTATTTCCTGAATACTTTGCCTATAAAATGTGAACCTCAATTGTTGGGACCATGATCTGGTGATATGATATGATAGATAATAGGCTCTGTTAGTGTGAGATGATGAACCAATATGATGTTTATATGATATTATCCGTGTTGTGGTTGTGTCATGATGCAACTTGATGATTTCACTTGAATATGTCTATATGTATAATGATTCGCAGTATTACTAAGTATAGTAGCACCTTGAGTTGTGTGACATGACCAATAATGTGCCGATGATGTTGTAGATATGGGGTGTTATTAAGTATGACGTAGGATATGTGTGATGACTTCCATGTTTGTTCGCTTGAGTATGTGGGCTGAGGACCTTAGGTAGAATGATCGGAGAGCAGTGAGAGGAATGAGTTGTAGGATTGTTCTATGATAGTGTGAGATAGAGGTGTAGGGAGGCAATGTTATCTTAGGTAGGACCGAGCGAGCTCTAGGACGGATAGGAGATAGTGGTTAGTGGCTTTGAGATGACCTTCTAGGTAGACTAGGCGTGTTGATCAAGGAATTCTTATAGAAAGGATGTAGCGATAGATAGGTTGTTGCACGAGGAGTGGTAACAATGTTGTTGAGGAAACAAGCTTCGGATGGCAATGAGATTTAAGGTAACTAAGGAATGCTTGAGGAATTATAGAATTTGGGATTAGATTGTAGGTGTTGTGATTGGGAATAGCTTCGGAAAAGAATGAATTTGGGAGTTGTTAGGGCAAGAAGTATAGGGCACTTGAGAAAATCGTGGATCTTGGGATTTGGTTGCAGAATGTACACTTGGGGTTTTGCTCCGTTAATATTAGGGATGTTTGGTAGAGTTATGAGAAGAAGATCGGTAGATGCGATATTGGATGATTCTAGTATAGGGAAGGAAACCGAAATTAATGTGTAAGAATTGTCTTGGCCGTTGAGGTATTAGGGAACGGGAGATGGACCTTTGAGGAGAAGTGGTAATATTTAGGTGAGAATGTCATTGAGGTTGTTGTAGGACTGATTGCTTGAGGTTCAAGATAGGAAGATTTTGAGTAATGAGTGAGAAATCTAGTCAAGGTGGAAGATATCGGGAGTACTATAGATAAAGGGATTGTGGAGGATTCGATGCGATGTGGTGGTTTGGGTAATTGGGATGGCATAGGTATTCTCTGGGGGTAATGATGGGAAATAGAGGCTTTGAGCGGTGATGTCGTGGTTCGAGGAATTGTGATCTAAGACAACTTAGGAAAATGTGGAATAAGGAACGGGAATAAGACAACTTGAGAATCGCAATTGGTTAAGGTTATAGTGAGGTTCGGAATGGTGATTGTTGTTGCAGAAGGATGATATGTCGAGTAATTACAAATAATAAATATGTAATAAACGTAAACCAACTCCTAGCCTAAGCAAATAATTACAAGACTTCCTCCCGTTGTAGTGGACGGGTAGTCAGGATCGATCCACGAGGAGGCGTGTCAGCGGGATCCTAGTAGCCTCGGAAATCTCAAGTCTGTGTCAACCAGAAGCCTCGATTTCGACCTTGGGCCTCGATGTCGACCTCGGTTGTCGATGTTCTCTGCAACAGAAGACCTGTAAAGACAAAAACAAGTGGTCGATATCGACGGGAGGGGGTCGATATCGATGTCAGGAAACTCCTCAGCGATGTTCGTCGTCGACTCAGAAAACTGTCGATGAACTCAGTGGACGATATCGACGTCTGGGGTCGATATCGATGTCTCCCTGCAGTGAGTTAGTTCTTTGTCGGCAAAGAAAAGGCCGAAGAATTAAGGATGGAGAGAGAAGCAATGAACAGAAATAAAACAGTGGGTTTTGGTGAATTAAACTATGTGAAAGCAACTCCTAGGACTAGGGTTTACCACAACGTTAACCAATGCATGCGATGAGATAAATAAGACGGACAATTGCGCTATTTCTCCCGAGGGACGAGCTTTCTCCGTACACCAACTCTTAGGATTACTCTTGCAAATAAACCTAATTGTCTCTACCAATTTTATATTTATAACTCAAGTTGTTAGCATGAATCCCTTTTCTTTCGATTAGGACTAAACATAGAATCGTAGGAGGAGAGATAGACACAACGATATCAACATCAAATACTTACCTCAAGCGCGCATGGCTAACGTCGGGCTCACCCCGACCCTAAGAGCTTTGGGGAACTACTCGCTTCTCATCATGGAACTCATCATTGATTGAACGGAAGAAGCTTGCATTAAAAATAACTTCGAAGCTTTACAACTCAACGTCAACTTTCGCAAACGTCAAACCCTAAAACTTCTCTCTAACTCTAACTCTATTGTCTATTGTCTTTGTCTTGGGTTGTTCTATGATTGGATGATTGAAAGATGATCTAACAAATCAGCCCCTAGGGCTTTATTTATAGGCTACTAGTCCTTGCTATCCAAGGATTGTAACTCCTATCTAAACTATGAACTCTATCCGAACAATTAGAATAGGTCTTTTATTTTGATAAAAACTTAATGGTAAAAGATAAATAAAACTTCAGCTGTCCTCTATCTTGAAAGTATGAGATAATTCCGTTCCTCTTTGAAGATATAGTTCAGATCCGCATTCGAAATCGAGTCTATCTTCTGTCGAGATAAGGGGTCGATATCGACACCAGAGGTCGATATCGAGGTCTCTGTTCCTGCTCGACTTGTTCAGCTCTGGTCGATTTCTATGTTGAGGTCGATATGGGGGTCGATATCTGGGTCTAAGGTCGATATCTACCTCTTCTCAACTTCACTTGATGTCTATGTTGAGGTCGATATCTATGTTGAAGGTCGATATCTACACCAGAGGTCGATATCTGGGTCTAGGGTCGATATCTACCTCTGCTCAGCTTCACTTGGCTTCTCCGTTTTGACTCCGATTTCGCTCGAATTCCTGCATGGTTAACTTAAAACATGTGCAGACTCTATTTCTTGTATTTTAGCCCATTTTTACACAAGTTTATTTTCTTTTGAACCTTTTCTTTGGAGATCGAATGAAATACGAAGTCAAAAGATGCAATAAAAGAAGGTGCAAATGTGTACATCAAAACACCCCATACTTAGACTTGCTTGTCCTCATGCAATAACCAAGCAATAACCAACACCTACAACACACCCTTCGAGTCTTCGCCTTTGTCAAAAGCAACATCATAAGCGGTAGCAAAGCAAAGCAAGTGAATTTAACGTCATAGCACATATTTTGGCGATCCATAGGCATATGCAATTTTGATCCAACCTCACAGGGATAATGTGTTTGCACTCAACTCTCATGTGTTTAGGCTATGAGGATCAACTCTCAACTCAATTCCATATACAATCTCATAAACATTGTAATTTATAATAATCCACTTCGCAACCAATTATGAAAATGCAATAAGAATCATCAGGAGGACTTTCGCTCAATGGAAGACTTCAAAGAAGACTCCATTCGGCGGGGTTGTAATGGGGCTTGGTATGAAATAAAAGGTATGGAATTATTTGGCTATGTGGTGCTTTTATAATTCGGGAATCAAGACTCCTAAATCTCAACACTTGCAACACCCAAACCATAACTCTTCAATGTAAGCTCAATTTCTATAATGCTTTTTCCCAAACTCATCTTTCCATAATATGCTCTCAAAAATATAACACCTGTATGAATAAAGGACTTAAGGATTTTGGCTCATGCACTATATATATATATTTTTTTTCGGATTTTTTTTTCGGGAATAATACTAAAGCTATGTGCATTTATATGGTGAGCCAAAAAAAAATCCTTCTACAAAATATGACAAAATGTAAATATGCACCATCCTATAATTTCCTTGCTCAAAACTGGACATTATGCTCTTTTCTTTCCACAAGGCATTAGTTCCAACCAATCTAAGTCTCAATTCCCAAATAGGGGTCAGGCTCAATTCGGCTAGGGATAATTTTGTGGAGTTTGCAATTTCAGGCTCAGGCTAATGTTCTGGCTTCAAGCAGGGATAATGCAGGGTAGGTAAAGAGAGGATAAAAATGGCTTAAAAGATGCCTCCATCATTTAATTCTTGTAAACATAAACATATATATGCATTGGTTTTGAATAACTATCACAATATTTAGAGATGCATAGGAAGAGTAAATTCACTCAAGAAAGCGGAGGGATTTTTGATGTTCTCCCTATAGGTCAAAATTCTCACAAGGACAATTTTTGTTGGATTTGCTTTTTAGCCTAGGATCATATGTGCTCAATTTCATCACAAGTTCACAATCTACATAAAAATTTTAAGGACTTAGGCTACACCATCCAAATATGCCATAGGGTTTACATGATCAAGTCAGCTATTGAGTTTTCATCATAGGACATCTAAGTAGGGTAAAAAACAAACTTAAAAAAAATAAACATGCATTTTTTTGTATTTTTTACATTTTTCTATTTTTTTGGATTTTTGACATTTTATAAAAGTAAAACTAAGAACAAAAATTTAAACATGAATGCAATGCGAAGAAGAAACCATGTTAAGACCATAAGACATGTTTTTCCCCCACCCCATACTTAAAATATACAGTGTCCTCACTGTATTAAAAAGAAGAACAAGGGTAGAGAGAAACTCACAGCGCAACCTGCGGATTCAGGTCGATTTCAAGTGGAGTCGATGCCAGATGTCGATCTCTAGGTCAGTGGTCGATGTCGATTGCATCTGTCGAAGTCGAGGAAGAAAATGAAGACAAGGGCTACCAGGTTGGGGTCGATATCGTGTATAATGGTCGATATCGACCTCTCTTTTTGCTCCTGAGTCCTCGATGTCGACTCCAGGAGATGGCTTGACCCTGGGGAGGTCGATTTCGACTGGCCTGGTCGATTTCGACTGCCTCTGCAGAAGCTTCTTTTCTTCTTCGTCATTCCTTTTGCTTGATAACCTGAAATCTTGTTAGAAATATAGATAAAGCACGAATTATCTCAGTTTTAAAAGTTTTAAACAGCCAAAAATTAAATCCTAAACCATCTATGCGAAATTTAAATGTTTTATGTACATGCTCTAGATTTTTGAGTCGCTTAGGCCGACTTCTCCGTCAATTCCTCATGACCCTTTTATGTAGGGACCCTTCGAGCGTGAGCCTTCTCCTGGATCATCTAGGTCCTTGTGGTAGTAGCTAAGTTCGGCGACCAAGGCTTCTTCATCATTAGGTTCTTCTTTGGGCGCTTTTCTTCTCTTTCTTGACCTAACTTTAGCAATATAGGCAAACCATGGAGCTTTGACCCTCTCTTTAGTAGAATTATCAATAATCGGCTTAATTGATTCATCAATAAGGGACAGAGGAGGGTTAGGAGTCATACCTGGGCTTACCTGTTTGGGCCCGAAACTGAAATCTTCGGGCTGAGGGGTGGTCGATTTCGACCAAGGTGGGTCGATTTCGAGTGCTGTGGTCGATATCGATATGTGAGGGTCGATATCGACCTCTGTGACCCCATACTTAAGCTCCTGGCAATGATCTGGCATACTCGATTTCGACCAAGGGGGTCGATTTCGATGCTTTTAGTCGATATCGACTATTTCCAGTCGATGTCGACCCTGCTTGCTGTTTCCTTCCTCGCCAACAAGAATTTTCTAAGCTTTTCTTTGGCCGGCGAGAGGACTACTTGCTCCAGGTGCTTTGTTTCGCTCATGGTTGGGTTGAAAGAGAATTCTATCACTTCGTTCCCTATAGTAAAGGTTAGTAACCCTCGACGTACATTGATATTGGCATCTGCAGTAGCTAAGAAAGGCCTACCAAGTATAATAGGCACTACAGGATCTTCAGGCATTTCCAATACAATGAAATCAGTAGGCACAAAGAACTTACCTACCTTTACCGGAACGTCATCAACTATACCTGTGGGCCTGACGAATGAGTTGTCAGCCATATAGAGCTTCATGTCCACAGGTTCAAGGGCACCAATGTTCACCTTCTGCCAAATAGAGAGAGGCATGAGACTTACACTTGCCCCTAGGTCACATAGGGCTTTATAACGATGTTGGCCAAGTCCCACGGTGATTGCGAACTTCCCTGGATCACTCTTCTTCTCAGGGAAGTCCATCTTTGAGCACTCCTCTGCGATCTCTGCCATGGATCTCTTCTTGCTTAGGATGTCTTTCAGGAATCGCACATAGGCAAGCATCTCACTTAGGGCTTCTTTAAGAGGGATAGTGATGTTGAGTCCTTGAAATATCTTTATGAAGCGCCTAAACTTGCCTTTGGTGGGATCCTCCAATGCTTTGGAAGGGAATGGCAACGTCTTCTTTGGTGGGGGGCCAAAACGGAGGTCGGAGGGGCCTGCTGAACATCGATATCGATTGGAGTTGGGTCGATATCGACTGGTAGGGTCGATTTCGACCTCTGTTGTGGCTCTGATGGCTCTATAGTGTCATCGACGTCGACCAGGGGGTCGACATGGGGGTCGATTTCGACCTCTGGGTCGACATCGAATGGGTCTACTACTTTCTCCTCTGTTTCCGTTCGTGGCTTGTGTACTTTGGTGCCACTCCTCAATTGTATGGCTGCGACGTGGCCTGTCCCGGATTGTCCCTTAGGATTTGTAGTGGGTTGCCCAGGGAGTGTTCCTGACGGCCTAGGGATTTGCGCCGCCAATTGACCCAGTTGGGTCTCTACGTTCTTCTTCCATATATCCATCTCCCCAATCCTTGTGGTAAGGTGATTGAGTTGAGAGTGGATAGCATTGTTGGATTGATAGTTCTTAGCTTGGTTCCACCTTATCTCGTCCAACACAAGTTGAAGATCATCCTTCTTTTGGTCTCTCTCCGGGTGCCCAGGAGCTCTATAAGGCGGAGGGTCCCTAGGGTTAACCTGGTTCCTTTGTGGTTGATGGAACCTTTGGTCTCCCCAATATTGGTGATTGGGACCCCTCATGTAGCGCGCCTCTTGGTGAGTCTCCGCTAGGTGTACTTGTTCGGCATGGGGGCACTCGACGGTGGTATGCCGCTGCGATCCACATTCAATGCAATCTTGGTTCACTGAAAGGAACCTTACTTGCTTTTGGAGCTTTCTAAGTTGATCTCTATGGAATTGCTCCTTCACGTCCAGATCGATTACATCGGAGGGTTCATATAAGGGCATAGATGGGGCAGGCCTCGATGATGATGATGTGTCGGAAGCCTCAGGAGTCCCATATGTGTTGTCGAACTCCACCAACCTCTCTATGGTCTCCCAAGCCTCTTGTGGGGCGAGTTCAAGGTAGCCATAGGCGGTGTAGGTGTTGATCCTCTCCTTTGTGGCAGTGTCAAGAGCATTGTATATGATCTCCTGAATGACATATGGTTGTTGGCCATGCGTCGGGCATGATAGTAGTAGGTCCTTAAACCTTTCCCAAACAGTCGCTAGAGCCTCACCAGGCTTTTGTTTGAAAGTCGTGATTTTCTGTCGGATCAGCGCCGTCTTAGAAGGAGGAAAGAACTTGTTGAGGAACGCGTCCTTGACTTCATTCCAGGTGCGGAGCGATATTGGGGCTAAACTCTCCAACCACTGCAATGCTTTACCTGTAAGAGACCATCGAAAGGCTTTTAGTTGGACATATTCAAGACTTCGTCCATCAGCAATAGTATCACAAATGTCTAAGAAGGTTGAAATATGTTCCATAGGGCACTCATTAGGTTTTCCTTCATATTGATGCCTTCTTATTTCAGTCAGGAAGTTAGGTTTAATTTCGAAATTAGAGGCAGGGATAAGAATTGCCGATTCAGGCGCTGTGAGAGCGGGGTGCATATATTGCTTGGCATTCCTAGGGAGGGCATTGATTTGGGCTTCTATTTGCCTCCGGCCTTCCTCCTCCCTATCCGCACGCTCCTTAAGTGCCGCCTCTCTAGTCGTTAAGTCCTCAACCTGCTTCCTTAGTTGTTCAATAAGTTCTGCTTGGTTTGCGTTTTCCGCCATGATTCTTTGAGCTTGGGCCCTTAGATGGAAATAACGCTCAGGGTCGTCTACTCCTTCAAATTCAGGTGGGCGATCAGCGCGTCGCATACACCTGCAAGACCAAACTAGGTAGAGACGTGAGATAGACTACTAGGGCGCGATTGATTGCCTCCCCGGCAACAGCGCCAATTTTGTTGTTGCAGGAGGATGATATGTCGAGTAATTACAAATAATAAATATGTAATAAACGTAAACCAACTCCTAGCCTAAGCAAATAATTACAAGACTTCCTCCCGTTGTAGTGGAAGGGTAGTCAGGATCGATCCACGAGGAGGCGTGTCAGCGGGATCCTAGTAGCCTTGGAAATCTCAAGTCTGTGTCGACCAGAAGCCTCGATTTTGACCTTGGGCCTCGATGTCGACCTCGGCTGTCGATGTTCTCTGCAACAGAAGACCTGCAAAGACAAAAACAAGTGGTCGATATCGACGGGTGGGGGTCGATATCGATGTCAGGAAACTCCTCAGCGATGTTCGTCGTCGACTCAGAAAACTGTCGATGAACTCAGTGGTCGATATCGACGTCTGGGGTCGATATCGATGTCTCGCTGCAGTGAGTTAGTTCTTTGTCGGCAAAGAAAAGGCCGAAGAATTAAGGATGGAGAGAGAAGCAATGAACAGAAATAAAACAGTGGGTTTTGGTGAATTAAACTATGTAAAAGCAACTCCTAGGACTAGGGTTTACCACAACGTTAACCAATGCATGCGATGAGATAAATAAGACGGACAATTGCGCTATTTCTCCCGAGGGACGAGCTTTCGCCGTACACCAACTCTTAGGATTACTCTTGCAAATAAACCTAATTGTCTCTACCAATTTTATGTTTATAACTCAAGTTGTTAGCATGAATCCCTTTTCTTTCGATTAGGACTAAACATAGAATCGTAGGAGGAGAGATAGACACAACGATATCAACATCAAATACTTACCTCAAGCGCGCATGGCTAACGTCGGGCTCACCCCGACCCTAAGAGCTTTGGGGAACTACTCGCTTCTCATCATGGAACTCATCATTGATTGAACGGAAGAAGCTTGCATTAAAAATAACTTCGAAGCTTTACAACTCAACGTCAACTTTCGCAAACGTCAAACCCTAAAACTTCTCTCTAACTCTAACTCTAATGTCTATTGTCTTTGTCTTGGGTTGTTCTATGATTGGATGATTGAAAGATGATCTAACAAATCAGCCCCTAGGGCTTTATTTATAGGCTACTAATCCTTGCTATCCAAGGATTGTAACTCCTATCTAAACTATGAACTCTATCCGAACAATTAGGATAGGTCTTTTATTTTGATAAAAACTTAATGGTAAAAGATAAATAAAACTTCAGCTGTCCTCTATCTTGAAAGTATGAGATAATTTCGTGCCTCTTTGAAGATATAGTTCCAATCCGCATTCGAAATCGAGTCTATCTTCTGTCGAGATAAGGGGTCGATATCGACACCAGAGGTCGATATCGAGGTCTCTGTTCCTGCTCGACTTGTTCAGCTCTGGTCGATTTCTATGTTGAGGTCGATATGGGGGTCGATATCTGGGTCTAAGGTCGATATCTACCTCTTCTCAGCTTCACTTGATGTCTATGTTGAGGTCGATATCTATGTTGAAGGTCGATATCTACACCAGAGGTCGATATCTGGGTCTAGGGTCGATATCTACCTCTGCTCAGCTTCACTTGGCTTCTCCGTTTTGACTCCGATTTCGCTCGAATTCCTGCATGGTTAACTTAAAACTTGTGCAGACTCTATTTCTTGTATTTTAGCCCATTCTTACACAAGTTTATATTCTTTTGAACCTTTTCTTTGGAGATCGAATGAAATACGAAGTCAAAAGATGCAATAAAAGAAGGTGCAAATGTGTACATCAGTGATTTGGTGCGATGAATGAGGTAGATTGCTATGATCTTATTGGGATGTGGAGCAATGCGGTTCGAATTAATTGTGTCCTGGTGAGTTAGTTGGGTAGAATGTGATTGTGAGATTTGGGATCGATGCGGGAACTTGATTATGCGTGGTTATGAGTTAGCATTAGAAGTTTCTATGGGGTAGAAATTGTCGAGGGTAGGCGGTCGAGTAATTCTATCAAGGTGAGCTACTCGTGTTTTTTGGGATGCGTGAGCCATTTAGGAAAATGAAAACATGCATTGAGTATTGAGGATATAGTATGATGCTGTTGATGAAGCTAGCAGTAAGAGTCTGATCATTATAGGTGGATTAGTAGTGGGAATGGTTAGTGGTGTCGGAAGTAAGATTTGAACAATTAGGTGACTTGGGATGCCTCTTTGAGGGTTAATGGTCGGGCAAAATTTGAAGAATATAGGGGAAACGGATGAGATCAGTAGGACGCACCTATGATGAGGATGCACTTGATAGGGAGTCTTAGTAGCTAATTGAGATGTTGGGCTTGGCAAAATAGGTAATTGGACGGTTGTGGATTCCGGGATGTGGGTTCTAGATGGTTAGGTGGAATGTTAGGACTTGAGCTTGAATTATTAAGGAAAATTGATCCTTAGATGACTTGATGACCTAAGAGTTAAAATACTTAGTAATTGAGTTGAGACTTGGGTTTTGATTGCGGGTGTTATGAGGCTAAAGAGATCATCTATGAGTGAGATATAGAATAAGCAAGATGCAATGGTACTTCAGAACTATTATCGGATTTGAGTTAGTGGACCTAGATGAGGTTGATTATTACTTGAGAGTGATGACGGACGAGTGATGGTTGTATTCTGTTATGGTAGGTAGCTATATGCAGGTTTCTTGATGATGTGACCCATTGATATGTGATGAATCCTACTATGTGCGATGCTATACTAGATGCGTTATGGGGTGTGATTTTTCTCGGTATGACTTAGCAGGCTATTGAATGCGCTACATGATTGTTGTGTTATGAGATGCCTTGAATCAAAATTGTTAGAATGATAGAAGCTGAATTGGTAGAACCTGATTCTTGACAGTTAGTACAAGTAGGATGTTATGTGATTATCCGGTTAGCATGATGTGTAACTTATGAGCCCTACTGATGTGTGATGTTATTCTAGAAGTGTTTAGCATATCTGATTGACTTAGGAATGTGCTACATGAATTATTATACTATATGATGCCTTGAGTTCTGAACTGATGAAACCTGGTAGGATCTGACTTGCTAGACGTGATTATGATCTGAAACCTAGGAAGAGAATATCGGATTATCCCTTAGAGGTGGATGATTCCACCTCTTAAGTCTTGAAATTGCTTGACTAACGTCGGATTTAAAAGATTTTGAACGGTGTTAAAAAGAACTCGCTCGGATTTTAAGAAAACTATTGTAACCCGACTTTTCATTATGACGCCATATGAAGTGGATACAAGCATTTATGGGGGGCACCTGTGGATCGCTTGCTAAGACCTAGTGGAGATGCCATGATGATTCTTTTGAGTGATGATATGACCGAAAAGTTGGAGTGAGGATGTGGTAGGGGCCCATACCACATTCTTGCTACAACCGAATGGGAGTATTATGATCATGGTGACGGTACTAAGAGACCTCATGGGGGCACTTATGAGGTACTCACGGGATCAATGACATGATCCTTGGACTCACCCATTTCAAACTTCATTCCCTTACTTTAAAATGATTTTTTTCTCGAGGATGAGACTTGTTTTTAGAGGTGGATGATGTAAAGGCTTGGATTTTAAAAGTCCTAATTTTCGGAAAAGAAAAATTAAAAATAAATTAAAAATGGATTTAATCAGATATGTTAAGAAAAACTCGTCTTTAAATTAATAAAACAAGCTCGAAACTATTAAAAAGAATTCCGGCCCAATCTTGAACCTTTTAAGATCAATTCTGTCTTTATCTCGGAATCCTAAATTTTTCTTCGAATAATGATATTCTTCCGGCTTTAAAAACCTAATTGATCGAGAGAGCGGAATTCGGAAAACCAAATGTCGGAAATTTGAATTTCCGACTCGGGACCACAATTCCGTCC
Source organism: Persicaria maculosa (assembly GCA_963922045.1). Classification (NCBI taxonomy): domain Eukaryota; kingdom Viridiplantae; phylum Streptophyta; class Magnoliopsida; order Caryophyllales; family Polygonaceae; genus Persicaria; species Persicaria maculosa. The sequence continues at coordinate 13,419,424 of OY998265.1, forward strand.
TATTTTACCCATTCTTATTCTTTCCAACTCACCTCCTCCTAGTTGGGTAAAATCTTATCTCCACTCCCTCCCTCCTTTCCTTTGATTCCTACATATTTGGAAAACAAACAACCAATTTCACTCTTCAAAAATCAGATTCTTTGACCACCTTCATACCCACACAATCCTAAATATCTAAACACAACGTTATCCCTATCTCTCATTGGTTTGCCGAGAACATTGAGCTCCAAAGCTCCTCCTTTGCTCAGCCACTGCGCCACCCCACCACCACCACCACTCCGCAGCCACAACACCACCACCGTCACCTCCCCATCCTCCTTACCGTCGTCATCGTTCACCGTCGGCCACCGCCCAAATTTCTCCTCCTTCCCTCGGCAATCTGGGCAGGGAGCCCGATTTTTTTTCCTCTGGCTTCGAAAACAAGGCTAACCACCATCATCTCCTTCCCATTCGAAGCTAGCTCCCCCACTCCTCCTTCTGGGGACCCACTGAAGTGAAGCCGAGCGAGCAGCAGCCCCGGAGCCACCGAGAGCACCATTGTCAAGCCCTCCCCTTCATCTTCTTCCTTTGCTTTTAAGCTCGGTAAGCTTGGCTTTCCCTTCCTTTGGCTCCAAAAGTAATAAAGCTCCACCTTTAAGCTTCTTCTCTTCCGTCCTAGGGTACTTCTGATGAATATCGACTCAAATGAGGCCACATCCAAGCTCCGAGCATTCCGGCGAGACAACCCTCCCTCGATAAGCACTCCCCTTTCTCTCCTTCCTTCTTGTCGATTCAGTGTCTATGGGTGTCGATTGGGTTGTCGAAACTCAGAAGTCGACGCCGACGAGTCCCTTTCTCGTCCCCCTTATCGATTTTTCAAACAGTAGAGTGGAGAGAAGATGAATAGAGGCGGGAGCAGGGGTTGCTTCCGGAGGTAGAAGAAGGCCGAGTGGGCCCCGCCTCCATCTCCGCATCAACGTCAGCGCCACTTCGGCGTGGGGCCATGCTCCTTCATTTTTCAGATTATATGGGAGAAGGGGCTGAAGAATGGGCCTAAATCGTGGGCCTCAGTTTTGGTTAAATAGGAAGCTGATGAATTTGGGTCATTTTTGCAAAAACAAATCCGGTTTTGATTTAGCAAATAAAATGGGGCGATTTTGGTAACTTTAAAAGGGGCCGGTTTTTAATTAATAAAAATAGTTGGGGCTAATTTGATAATATATATACACACATATATATTAAGGGTATTTTAAAACATATTATGAGCTTTGGAAAAATATATGAAAATTTAAAATAAATTATTGGAGTTGAATTGTAAAGGGGAATGGGAAAATATTTTCAAAAGTCGGAAATTGATTTGATAACCTTAAAGAGGAATTTTGGGAAATATTCTAACATTAACGGTCTTGTTTTAATAAAATAAGATAATAAGTTGATTAAAAGGTTATGCTTTAGAAATGGATTTTGGATCTAGTAGGAATTCGGAAAAATGTTTTGAATAAAGATTGATCTAACTTGGTATTCTAAATTGATTTAGGGAAATCTTGGGAAATTGACTTACTTGTCTAACTTGTATGTGTATAAATTGTGATATGTGATATTATGTGTTATATGTCGATTATGAAGCATGTTATGTTGTGATGTGATATATGAATTGTGATATAAGATAAAGATGTGTTGTTATATGAAGGCATGATGTGATATGATTGAAAAGCATGATATATTCTTAAATATAAAAGTTTGAATATGATCTATATATGAGGCGATGACATATTACCATATGTTATTATATGATATGATGATAAGTTAAAGCATGATGAGATGTTGAGATGATGAGTTGAGTGGTACTTGATGAGTTATATAGAGACTTTGCGATGAAATATGAGATTAGTTGAATGACGATGATGATATGGAATGTGATGATGAGACTTTCGATATGTTATGAAATCGTGTGTGCTTGTGTGTTTGAATAGATAGACTTATACTTCCATTATGTCTACTAGGTGACTTTGAAATGTGTGATTGCTACAATGTTGTTCTGCACCGTCAGGTAAGTCTCTACGGAGCTTACTCAGATCGAATAGATATTCCCTGTCGTATGTGCATGATATACTAGGTGCTTGCATTCATGATCAGCATGCCATGTAGTATCCTGCTAGGTTGCATTGATCGTTGAGCATTCTATTTCTTTATGCGTATATAAACAGAACGTCTGTTATCTGTGAAGTAACTAGAGTCTTTGCTAGGGTCATAGGATAGCCTAGTCCCATCGGGTCCTGTCTTGATTCAATCGAGTCATATGAAACTTCCTTTACTTATATTATAAGCATGATTACGAGGTTTGCATGTGGGCTTTATATATGATTACGGGTCGGGCCTGCGGGCCGATTTGATTATAGTGGAATGGAATGCATTCACGAACTGCCCAGTCTCTGCCCTATCGGAAAGGGGTGGAGGTAGGAGAGGGATATACCATTTGGTATTATGTGATAAGGCCTTATTATTATTATTATTATTATTATTATTATTATTATTATTATTATTATTATTATTATTATTATTATTATTATTATTATTATTATTATTATTATGCACTTGATCTTAGGGACATGCTAGTGTGTTTATATTCCGCCTTGCATCTAGAAGCATGATTATTTGCTATAGCTAGACCTGTCAAAACACAACCCGACCCGGTCGACCCGACCCGAACGCCCGGAAAATTTCCGACCCGAACCCGAAAATTTTGATCTGGAAATTTTTTCTGACTCGAACCCGAAAACCAAGAAATTTTCTGGGTAATCTGGGTTTCGACCCGGTGACCCAATTGACCCGGTAATTTTGACCCGATTTACCCAATTGACCCGGTGACCCGATTGACCCGGTTGATTTATAATAATATATGATTAAATTTTTTTATGGAGATTCCAATTTATTACATTTTATAATTACAATCACTTGATCTTTCATTTTCAAATCAATTTTTATACTTATTTGTATTGTGAAATACTCCGTCCGATCGATAGTATTTAATTTTTTGTTTTTCAATAGACTTTTTAAGAAGATAAAAATTCTAAAAAATATTAAAATATTAAAAAAAACTCTATGCTTATTACTAATTGCATGAAATTATTTTTAAAAAATTATTTGAAAATTTGATATTTCATATATTATTAAATTTTATTAAAAATTATGAAAAATAATAAAAAAATCAAATGTTTTTTAATAAAATATAATAATATATAGAATATCAAATTTTTAATAAAATTATTTTTTAAAAATTATTAACATTTTGATATTTATATATTATTACATTTTATTAAAAATTATGAGAAATAATAAAAATCAAATATTTTAGATCAGATATAGTATATAATTACTAGCACTAGAACTTATGAACAATGTCTTTAATTTTAGATTTTTAAATTTATCGCAAAATTATCAAATTTTGATTTTTTTAATTTTAAAAAGAAAAAATTGACCAACCCGAAATGACCCGAAACCCGGTCAAACTCGGGTTCGATTCAAACCGGAAATACCCAAAACCCGTATTACCCGAGACCCGTATTACCCGGGACCCGAAGTGACCCGACCCGAACCCGACCCGAATGACCCGTTTGACAGGTCTAGCTATAGCGTATGTCTGTACATATTGTGGGGGCAGCACCCTTAAGGAAGGGGCATACCCAAGTGGGCATCATCTGATCCCGCCCACTATTAATATTTTTAGGTATCCATTATGCTTAATACTATTGATGCTGATTTGGCTCCATGACTGCGGGATCTAACATGGCAGAAAGAGAGAGTTGAGACTCTGACTACACAAAATTAATAATGATTTCAAATTAAGTAACTGGATTATGTTTTGACCCGGCTCTGCCGTGACAACCTTATGTATGATTTTGGAAACTGCACTGGGTTGTCTAATAAATGGATTTTACGACTTAGGCCATAGGGCAGGTACAGGAGGCTTACCCCGGGATCCCAACGATCCCTATCGGTTTTGGGTGCGAAATCCCACTTTTACAGCGAAATTGTTGATTTTAAAACTTCGACCTGTACTCGGTGCGCAAGATCCCACCAGGGGTTTCATCCCTCGAAACGTAACTCGGGAATCATAATCCCGGGCCGTTACACCCGGGACCAAACCAGAATTTCTGGTCCGGACCAAAATTAGACCGGTTTCTATTTTTAAAAAAAACACACCGTATGTAATTATGTATGCCCTTGCCAAGTTGAGCCATTTCTTTAATCTTCACTTCGCAACCGAACATTGCATAGACAAAGTCACAGATCTCCACCCAAACCCGCTTCACACAGACAGAGTCCCGAAGGCCGAAGCCATCCGCCCGCTCCTCCCTCCAACCCTCCTCCCTTAGTCGACCGGCCCTCCTCCCTCAGTGCTCATTCGACATCCGCTCCAAGCCTCCAACGACAGTGCTCTTCACTTCTTCTTCCCTCTCTTTTCACTTTTTAGTTTTAGATCTAGATTTATTGTAGGTATATTTTTATTATTTTCAAAAATTATTGTCGATTTCGATCTAGATTTGAGATATTTTTTAGATCTAGGGTTAGAGAAATCTAGGGCTTGAGAAACATTCAAGACTAATATTTTTCAAATCTAGATTTGAGAATTTTTTTGCTGTAAAAAAAAGGAAATGGGGTTGCTTGAACCAAACCGGTCCAATTGGTCTTTCCGGTCCGCGGATTGGAAACCTAGGACCATATTTCTCTGTCCCAGTTCATTCGCAGTCCATGTTCTTAGAAATTCCGAACCACTGGTCTTGGACCGGATCAAAATTGCTTGTCTGGTTCGATCCAGTCCAAACCGGAAGCCTAACCCTAGTTTGCCCTCCTCGATCAGTTCATCGATAGTTTCCATTTTGAGGATGAAAATGTGGATTTCGTTATTGCATACCGAGCAATTTATGCATCCATTTATGTTTACATACGCATTATCAAATACTTTTTTTGGTGTATGTCTGCTGGGATTGTGGTAGGTAAGCAATATCTTCAACATGGATGACAAAAGTGCAAGGCAAGCAACAAGTAGAATGAAGAGAGCGAATGCATTGAGGGAGAAGGTTTAAAGATTGTAATATGTGATGAGTACTCTAAACTTTTAACCTCTACTCAATGTTCTAAAATGCGCTTGACAGTCGCCAGGCGGCAGGTGGCTGGTTGGCGCCTAGTCGGCGTCTAGGCGGACTTAGAACAAACATCATATTTCGTTATATTTTAACGTATAACACATCTCAATAATTCATATAATGTAATAATAATCCATAATATCACTCATAAACCCAAATTTATGGTGCTTAATTAACACTAAAGTAAATAAACACAAAAGTACACATCAAAATGGCGACTCTAAACCTCAAAAAATCCAAAACCATAGATTTGACTCAAAAGCATATACATCCCGACTTGGGGCATAAACAAAACTATAAGTCGAACAATCAGTTGCCAAAATGCTAAAACTGAATAATCGTCCACCTAGACATGCCTAGGCGGTACCTAGGAAGGATTAGGAGGGCCTAGGCGAGTCTTTGCAGGGTCTAGGCGGCATCTAGGAGGTGCCTAGGTGGATTTCCACCTAGAGATCGACCTGCCTAGGTGTGATTTTTACAACACTGCCTCTACTGCTAATGTAGTGTAAAAAGAAGTTTTTCACGGTGTTTAGTTTGTAGAAAATCGCGTTGAGGACATACGTATACTGCTTTTATCTGTCCAATCCAACAAATAAGTGGAAAAAACCCATTATTAAAGTTTGTCAAGCAGCTAGAGATTTTATGGTAAGTTTTCCAACCACCCTCTAATGGCTTCACTTATTTGTATGTATCGATTGACTGCATTTGAGAACCTTTCATATAGTGTTGAATGACTCTAACAAGTATATCAAGGACTTACAATATAGCAAATAACATACTCAACTTCTATCATGTCTGTAGCTTCCTCCCAAAAAGACGATACACAACGAGGAACTAGGCAAAATCATGTGAATGGCTATACAATGTGAGATCAGTCTATGCTTTTATAGTTCAATGTCTATGCTTTTCTTGGTTTAGTTTACGGTGCAGTGGAGTGATATTTGTTTCATGTTGGTTGTTGCTTTGACATAATAATTTATTGTTATTTAGTCAAGAAGGTTAATGTCTATGCTTCAATTTATGGTTCAAGGTATGGTTAATATTGGTAGCTGCTTAGATTAATTTTAAAAATCTCTTGCATGGCGTACGGGCTCTGTGCTAGTTCCTAATAAAAAGTAGATAAATTAAGACTTCCAAAATATGTAAAATGGAGAATTTTTTTTCTTTTGAGTAAGTGCTTGTTTGGATAAATGTAGGAAGTTTACTTCCCGGGAATTTAAGTCCTAAGAAGTCTACTTCCCGGGAATTTAAGTCCTAAGAAGTCTACTTCCCATGAATTACACTTTATGGGATTTTATGAAACATGTTTGGTTGAAAAATGAAATAATGGTGGATTTGATATAGTGAGATAAATAAGGGATTTTTATTAGTAAGAAAAGGGTGGAAGTTGTCTTACCATGTAAACCCTGGTAATTCCAATTCCTGTATTTCACAAGAAGTTAAATTCATGGGAATTTCAATTCCTGGGTTTTTGAAGATGAAAAATTTTAACCAAACGCAGATATTCTATCCAACTTCTTGGGATATTCAACTTTGTAAAAGAAAAATTTTGACAATGAATCTAATCAAAACATGATCAGATAAAGCAAGAAAAATGTGATCGGAAGAAAATAGATCAATGCAGGATGAAATTCATGAAGGAGGAAAACTTGCTCTAGGGTTGTACTTGGCAGCCAAGCTGCACTCAAAAATATCTCTTACACATACATCAAAATAACTAAAATAAGAGTATTTATACTCAGCTAGGTGGTCCTCACAAGTGACCTTATTTACATAAAATAAAATGAAAAACATAGAGGAAATTAGCTGGCAAAAACAGAGGAGCATGAGGCATTATAAGACGTTGTGGTGCTGCTGCTTCATGATGCAATGTGGTCCTATTGCACCATCAACATATAAATTCAATACCCCCTCCTCAAGTTGGACTTTGTTAGAGATCAACAAGGCTCAACTTGTCAAAGAAAAACTTATATTGGTCTTCACCAAAAGGTTTAGTTAGAACATCTGCAACCTGCATAGCAGTTCGAACATGAGGAGTGTGAATGAATCCTTCAAGGACTTTCTCCCTGATGAAGTGACAATCAACTTTGATGTGTTTGGTCCGCTCATGGAAGACTGGATTAGCTGCTATATAGATGGCAGCTTTACTGTCACAATGCAAAGGTATTGGCAAAACAGATTGTATGGACAAATCTTGTAAGATGCCATGTATCCACACCAACTCACTAGCAATCTTAGACATGCTCCTATATTCAGATTCAACTGATGATTTAGAAACAATGGGTTGCTTCTTTGTCTTCCATGATACCAATGATTGACCAAGGTAAACACAATAAGATGTTAAGATCTACCACTATAAGCACATGATGCCCAGTCTGTATCACAGAAACTAGTGATATTTTAATCTCCATCCTTTCTAAAAAATAATCCAACACTAATGGTGCCTGCCAAATATCTAACAACATGCAATGCAGCTGCCATATGAGGTTCTCTAGGACAACTCATAAATTGACTTAAGTGTTGAATTGAGTGTGGCAAATCAGGCCTTGTCAAATTGGGAAACAAAAGCCTTCCAATCAACCGTTTGTATCTATCAAGCTCCTTCAAAGGCTCTCCAATGTCTAAAGACAGTTTGAGACCTCTTGGCACAGGGAAACCACTAGTTTTGTAGTTCATCATATCACAATCATTAATGATGTCTAGAATATACTTTCTTTGGTGCAAATAAATACCTGAAGAGGATCTAGTTACTTCCAATCCTAAGAAGTACCTTGCCCATCCCAAACCTTTAATGGTATAAGCCTTGTGCAGAGAGGCCTTCACTGATTTGATCACATGATCATCATCTCCAGTGATCAATAAGTCATCAACATACACCAAAGCTATCACTTGTCCTTTTGGGACATTTATAATAAACAAAGAGTAATCATGTTTGGATTGCTTGAATCCAAAATTGATCAAGAACTGAGTCAACTCTGTGTTCCACTGTCTGAAGGCCTGCTTGAGACCATATAGGGATTTCTGGAGCTTGCAATAATAGCCTGGTGGAGCAGCATACTGTTCGTAAGGGGAGGGGATCCGCTTAAATAAAATACTCAAATAAATATCAGATACAACCGACTCCCTTGTCCAAGCAAATAAAATACAAGAATCCCTCCCGATGTAGTGGTAGGGTAATTCAGGATCGAATCCACAAGGAGGTATATCAGCGCTTCATAAGCTTGAAGTCACGATCAAGTTTTGACTCCAGAAGACCACTCGATATCGAGTAATGCAGTCGATATCGACCTTAGTTCTGGTCGATTTCCACCTGTTTCCTACAGAAGACAGAAGCAAGGTCGATGTCGAGATTTTCACTCGATATCGACGTTAGCACTCGATATCGACCTCTGCAGTCAAAATCGAGTCTTCGCAGAAACAGTAATGTAACTAATTTGCATCGGAAAAGATGTCCGAAGAACGTAGGAATGATGATGGAAGGGTGGACAGAATAAATACTCAGATATTTATATAACTCAATAAACTAAAAGCTTCCAAGATCAGGGATTCATGCCACAACGATAACCATGCAAGATTTATGCCAAATTCATGAAAGATGATGCCTTTCCGTCAAATAACTTTCGTTACCAACAATTAGGTGATTAGAGGCTCTCGCATAAAACCTAAGAGTTACTATCCAATTTCATGACAAATCCAAATTCACAATATAATTGGCTTTCACTTCAATAATGCAAATAATGAATCTCCTCAACTTTTGCAAAGGATCATGCATAGGATAGAAGACGGAATCACATAAAAATCATACCTTTGATGCACAAACTTACATTGTTATCGTCAGGCTCACCCCGACCCTAGAAGTGGGTTGACTACTCGCGCTTCATCATCTTAGACATCATCATTGAAAAGAAACTACTTTTATTAAACTTGCAAAGGAAAGAAAGTACACCAAACAAAGCCAAATCTCCGCTCTCAGTTCCCTCCAACTCAACTCGGCTCTCTCTCTCTCTACTATTCTCTACGTGTAACTAAAACTGAATGTGTGTTCTTGGATTGGATTTCAATTCTTGGATTGGATTTCAATTCTTGGATGATTCAAACTCATCCCTAATGGCCTCTAATTATAGATCTCAAACCTCGCTATCCAAAGATTCGAAAACCTATCTTTATTCCTAAGATAAAACTTAAATAAAGTAAATAACTAAAACTCCTTAGGTAAATAACAAATTCACCATAAGGGATAACAAGTCTGGTGGTATATGATAGAAGATCTTGACTTTAGGATAGATGCAAAGCTTCGGATAGAATTCTATCAAAAAGAGCGTCGGATCTGTCTGCAGCAGCAGTCGATATCGACCATGGACCTCGATATCGACCTATTCTTTTCTCTATCTCGAGCAGTCCTACTCGACCTCGGATTGGCACTCGACTTCTATCTTTTATCTCGATTTAGGCCACTCGATATCGACCTTGTAACATCGATATCGACCTCTTCATGTCGACATGCTCTGTTCTTCCTCTGCTCGATTTCTGGTACTCTGTTTCACTCGATGTCGAGTCTTTAGGTCGATTTCGACTCTTCAGTAGACTTCGAGTTCTTTTTCCGCTCTTCTTCTCTTGTCCAAATATATCCATTTTTGTCTCAATTTTTGTGAAATAACATAAAAACTCGTGTAGACCTCTATATTTGACAAATAAGGATAAACTACACTAATCTTATGTTTTCCCAACCAATATGCATGCAAATATCGACAAAATGGACATAAATGTGCATAGAAAATATGGCAATTTACGCTCACATCACATACCCCTCTGGTGGACACATATACACCTTTTCCTCTAATGTCCCATGGAGAAAAGCATTGTTTATATCAAGTTGGTACACAGACCAGTCCTTCTTATCAACAATAGAGAAAACAATTCTCACAGTTGCCAACTTAGCCACTGGAGAAAATTTATGTTTATAGTCCTTTCTTTCCACTTGACTGTATCTCGTAGCGACAAGTCTTGCCTTGTGCCTTTCAATTGAACTGTCTGGCCTATACTTAATCTTGTACACCCATCTGCAACCTATTGGCTTCTTATCATGAGGTAAAGGAGCCATGACCCAAGTCTGATTTTGTTCAAGTGCCACAAGCTCCTTATTCATAGCCTCTTGCGACAAGGTGCTCTTAGCAGCATTCTTGTATGTTCTTCGTTCAATTTCACCAACCACATTGGCAAATGAGTTCACAAACTCATGAGAATATGATTTTAAATCTCCCAATACTCTAACAAGCAATGCTTCTGATTGTGGCCCAACTGTTGCATTGCAAATTAAGTCATTCAACCTTCTAGGTCTGTTGACAGTTCTCTCAGATCACCTTAGAGGGTAAACTCAACAGGGTCAGGAATATGAACTTGCCCACCTTTTGGTGCTGGCATAGCTCTTCAAGGTGATGGAATATGTGCACTTGATGCACTATCGTCATTAGCAGAAACAGATGAATGACTCTTTATAGAGTCTGTCATCACATCTCCATGCATCTGTGGTAAGGCTTTTTCAAAGCCTGCGGCATGATTAACAAGAGGCAAAACACTGATTTCTGTCCTCTTCAACTGTTGGACCTCATTTTCCTTAAAAGGAAAAACTTTCTCATTGAAAGTCACATCTCTATTAACAAAAATCTGCTTAGAAGCTTTCTGAGCATGTGGATAACCAAGGAAGATGCATCTTCTTCCCTTAGCTTCAAACTTATCTATCTTATAGTGCTCTACAGGTGCATAACATAGACAACCCACCACTCTTAGCTCTTCATAGGAAGGCTTTCTGTCAAACAGAACTTCATAAGGAATCTTCCATTCCAAAATTGCAGTGGGCAACTTGTTAATAACCTGTGTTGCTGATAAAACACATTCACTCCAAAACCTGGTTAGCAACTCAGCATGCAATTTCATAGTCCTGGCTGCCTCTATGAGATGCCTATGCTTTCTCTCCACACGCCCATTTTGTTGGGGTGTGTAAGGTGCAGTCCTTTGATGAATTATACCCTGTGAAGCCAAGAACTCAAAGCAATCCCTGTTTCAAAGCAATCCCTGTGAACAATCTCAGTACCATTATCACTCCTAATGCACTTTACTTTCTTCCCAAACTGAGTACAAGCATAACTGATAAAAATTTTGATGTTTTTCAAAACATCCATCTTATCCTTCAAGAGGAAAGTCCATGTTGCTCTATTGTGATCATCAACCACAGTTAATAAATATTTAGCATTTGTTACACTTGGTGTCCTATAAGGACCCCACAAATCAACATGAATCAACTCAAATATATCTCTACCAACAGAATTACTTAATTCAAAGGGCATCTTATGATGCTTTGCCAAACTACAAGTATCACAAAATAGATTATCCATATCAAAATTCTTTCAAAACTCTAGGTGTCTTATCTTAGAAGCAGACGTGTGCCCAAGCCTAGCCTGGTGCACATCTAAGCCTATTTTAGTTGAAACAAAAACTGAAGAATAAGGTCTGCAACAGCTGCTGGTTTCTCTGCTCAAAATTGCTTGATCATCTTCTTGCAAGATCTTGTATAGACCACCACTTATGTATCCCTTAAGAAGGACCTTCTCACATCCAGGGCCCTGTACAGTGCAACCATATTTGTCAAACACTGCCTTAAAATTTGATTTATTAACAAGCTTTCCTACTGAAAGCAAATTGTGCTTGAATCCTGGCACAAATAGAACATTCTCCAAGACAATGTCTCTTGATAGGTGATGTGCGCTCAATTTGCCATGTTTTTCGCTTACATCTATTTCGATTTTCGTCCATATTTTATGTTTTTGGGTTGGGAAAGCATGAGATTTGTGTAGTTTATGTTTATTTGGAATATATGGAGGTCTACACAAGTTTCTGTTTAATTTTGCAGAAATGGGACGCACTTTGGAGCTTAAAAGAAAAGTCATGAAGACGTTGCAGAAGCTAAGGAAGAGCACATGATGGTGCATCTGGAGAAAACGCCACTTTTTACCATTCAACATTTTGAATCAAGTTCGGATGTCTTCATGAGATTTGTATCCCTCGAAAAGAGCTTTCCAACGCATACTCATATGCGTCAATCGGACGAACGAGGACTCAGGAAATTGCGTTTCAAGACGGATGCACAATGCTGAGAACTGTCAAGGATGTCGATATCGACCTTACTTGGTCGATATCGAGTGAAGCACGTCGACCAGAAATGCCAGAAATCGACTCATCACTTGGAAGTTGCACAGAAGAGGTCGATATCGACCAACTTTCGTCGATATCGAGTCAAGACATGGTCAAAATCACCTTCAGAGGCCGAGATCGAGTGAAGCTGAGAAGACGGGTCGATATCAACTGAACATGGTCGATATCGAGTGAACCCCAGAGGCCGATTTCGAGCCATACCAAGTCCCAATCCGAGTGGAGGAAACTTGCACATGAAGGAGAAGATATTTTATCTATTTTATCTACTTTCTATCCTAAAGGGTTGAACAATTAATTACCCTAAAGATTTATCTATTTTACCAATTTAGATTTATTTCCTTTTATCTAGAAGTATATCTTTAGATAGATTTAGATAGATTGCTCTCTTAGAATAGCTAGGATTGAGCCCTATAAATAAAGCCCTAGGGGCTGGTTTTTGAATCATTGAAGTCAAGTCGTCTTCGGACGCAAGTAGTTAGGAGGGGAGCCTAGAGTGAAGATTGAAGGTTTTGTAAGTTTTAGTTTTAATTTAAAGTTAGTTGTTTATTTTCATGTTCTGTTTCTAAATCTCCTCTTCTAGGGTTGGGGTGAGCCCAACGATAGGCATGTGTTCTTAATCGATGAATTCATAATTGTGTGTGTTTCTATCACCATCTACCTCTATGTTTAACCCTTAGATGAAAGTTCAAGGAATTCATGTTGCAAACTTGGATAGTAATTAGGGTTTTTATTCGCGAGTTTATTAATCCTAATTAAGAAAAGGTAGAAATAATTAGGTTTATTTTCGAGAGTTGATTTACCTAAATTGTTGGAATTAGCAAAAGTTGATTCTTTGATGTAAAGCATGCTCTTTTATGTTATTCGTGATTTATACATATGTTTATTGTTGTGGTGATCCCTTACCTTGGAAGTTTGCACTTTTACTATTTTATTTTATTATTTAAATTCTGCAGAGATTCTACTCGACACCAACCACCATCCCCTCTCCATCCCTCGACATCGACCAGTCTCAGTCGATATCGACAGCAACCGATCGCCACCTTTTCCCGCTACTCCCGAATCCCAAAACCAACTAAACCTAGAACCGCTGACTTCTCTCCTGAGGATGAACCTGACTCACCTATACTATAGCGGGGGTCTTGACTATAAATTTATTTGGTCGAGAAACCCTCTCGTCAATAGGAAAACCTTCCCTGATTCAGTCACATGAATTATGTGGCCATCAGGTAATCCCACATAGAAGGGTTGAACCAACCTCTTCCTTTCATGCAAGAGTGAGTCATTACTCACCATATGATCAATTGCACTTGTATCAATTATCCATTCCACATAATTATGTTCCTTATTAACTGAATCGATTGTGGCAAAGCAACATTTACCTACAAAATTAACTGATGATGTCCCTTCAGCTAGAATCTTGCCCTTCGTGAACTTGAAATCTTCCTGGCAAACAACATTGACAAGTGCCTTATCAAGGCCTGATTCAGTGCCCCCTTTCTGAGACTTCTCCTTATCCAGAGGACTATCTTGTTCATGAACTCCAGCTGTGTTAGCAGACACCTTTCTTGAGTCCCTTGGACCTTGAAGCCACTTTGGGTAGCCATGTAATTTGAAACATTGCTCCATGAAATGCCCCTTTTGATGAAAAAAGTTGCATTTTTTGTTAGACTTATCAAACATGTCATATCTTCCTTGTCCATCAGACTTATCATACCTTCCTTGACCATTAAACATGTCATATCTTCCTTGACCTTCCTTCTTGAAATCCTTTTTATCTGAGCTACCACTCCCTTGATAAGGTGCCTTGGTAAAATTCTTATTACCTTGCCTATTGACAGACATAGCACTCGAATCCTAAGGATTAGTGCTTGAATTTCCAACTTCTTTCTGACTTTCAACTTATGAAACAAGATAATAAGCCCTGTTGATACTGGGAATAGGATTAGTTGAGAGAATCTGACTCCTTACCGCCTCATAGACATCAGGCGATTCCTCATTTCTGCTTCCTTCAACCTTTTCTGTAACTCACATCTGCAGTTTACAATGCCACCACAGGTACAAACAGGGATCTCTTCTAAAACTTGCAACTGATCCCAAATAACCTTCAACTTATTGAAGTAATCAGCAACAAATAAGCTATCTTGCATAATCATACTTAGCTTCTTCTTTAATTGAAAAATCAGTGGACCATTAGACTGACCATATCTCTTAGCTATCTCGTCCCACAGTTACTTAGCAGAATCAACATAGATAAAACTTTCCTTTATAGAGGTAGACATAGAGTTAAGAAGCCAACACCTGACCATGAAATCGGCTCTAACCCATTTCTGTGAATCAACAGAAGTTTCAGGCATGGGTTTAACACAGGACCCATCAATAAAACCAAGTTTGTTCTTGGCTCCTTAGGCCATCATAATCCCTCTCATCCATGGTAAATAATTAATACCATCAAAAACAATAGTGACCAACTGAGTACCAGGTGGTCGGAATTAGCTAAAAAATAAAGGATCTCCAAAGTTACCTGCTGATTCATTGTTAACAAGCCCATTCGCTAGCCTTCCTTCATCTGCTTCATGCTCCATCGTAACGGAAACTAAGGATCTTCAGCCTTTAGCTCTGATGCCATATAAAAAGAACAATTTAGACAATGAATCTGATCAAAACATGATCAGATAAAGCAAGAACAATGTGATCGGAAGAAAATAGATCAATGCAAGATGAAATTCATGAAGGAGGAAAACTTGCTCTACGGTTTTACTTGGAAGTCAAGCTGCACTGAAAACTATCTCTTACACATACATCAAAATAACTAAAATGAGAGTATATATACTCAACTATGTGGTCCTCACAAGTGACCTTATTTATGTAAAATAAAACGAAATACAGAGAGGAAATTAGCTGGCAAAAACAGAAGAGCATGAGGCATTATAAGGTGTTGTGGTGCTGCTGCTTCATAATGCAATGTGGCCCCATTGCACCATTAACATATAACTTCAATAAACTTCCTGGGTTTTTCAATCCAATCCAAACGAGCACTAAGAAAAAGTTCGGATTGAACAGAGCATAGACGATAACATCCAAGCGGATGAGGTCATATAGACCGGAATGTTTGAGAATATCGTGGTTGTCAGGAGATATATAAAATGGAGATGCTCTAATGTGTGGAAAAATCGATTAAAAAGACGTAATTAGTTGAAATTTTGTATTTTCCCCTTCAACCAAACAAGCCTTGTTAAAAATTTTCTTATTCGTATGAGATTTAGTCAAAAATGGATCCGATGATCGCAATAGATTTAGTAGTGGAAGAAAAAACGGGTTTAAAATGGTGAAATATATGGAGATAGTAATTAATTACGAGGATGAAATGAAAATGTAGAGATATTATTAAAATAACAGAATTTCTGAAGTGAATTATCTATAAATAAATTGGTGATCAGTTGGAGGTAATCCACATCCAAATTACAAGGGATCGACATCTTGACTGATTATTATCCAAATCTGATATGGCCCCGAATCTCTCTCCCAGCAATATACCATCCCACCACATATATATATGAGTGAATTAAACAAAGTAAGGTGTGTTTTGGTTTTGGTTTTGGTTTTGGTGGGGGCGGCGAGTGGCGGTGCAGCAGCAGTGGAGAAAAAGAAACAGATCGGTATCTACGAATTAAAGAGGGGTGATATGACTGCTCGCTTCACCAATTGGGGAGCCACCATTGTTTCCCTCATTCTCCCTGATCAAACTGGCATGTACGTTAATTATGACACACGCTGTATTTATTGATTGTGAGATCGATCGAGTTTGTTGATCAATAATTTGTATGTACGTACGTGTATGCTTTCTCAGGCAAGTTGGAGGATGTTGTTCTTTGCTTTGAATCCCTTGATTCCTACGCTGTAAGACGATATGATGGATCCCCTTCCAATCTTCCACACACACACACACACATATATATATATATATATATATATATATATATATATATATATATATATATATATATATATATATATATATATATATATATATATATAGATTGACTCCGGTGAAAACCTTAAATTGTGGTAAAAACTGTGAGCACTACTTTATAGCTTGGTTTATTTGAAACATGTGCTAAAAACCTCAATTACACAGTCAGTTCAACCTAAAAACCGTGCTAAAAACTCCAGTTTTAAAATAACACATGACTTTATATTTCGGTTAAACCTAAAAACCGTGCTAAAAACTCATGTTTTAAAATTACATAGTGACTTTATAGCTCGGTTTTATTCAGAACCGGGCTAAAATATGTGACTTTATAGATCGGTTCTATTCAGAACCGGGCTATAAAGCTAGTGAACCGGCTTTTGGTTTTTACCGCAATTTTGGTTTTCACCGGAGCGCACCTATATATATATAGGGTGTAGTTCGGGTGTACACATCCCTTAAAGTGTACCTTGTTCACAAATATTATTCGGTGAAATGTGAAACATTATTCGATGAAATGTGAAACATTCTTCCGAATAATGTTATCTTTTCTTTTCCCGTTTAGTTCAGATGAAAACTTTCCAATTCCACTGAATAATTTGTAACATTCTACCGAATAATGTTTAGTTTTTTTATTCATCTATTTCAAATAAAAGAAACCTCAATTCCCTAAACAATACTTACAATTTATACAAAAATGCTTCAAATTTCACCAAATAATATTTCTCATTCCCCTAAACAATACTCATATTTCACCGAATAATGCTTCAAATTTCACTGAATAATGTTTCACATTTCACCAAATAATATTTGTGAACAAGGTACACTTTAAGACTTGTGTACAAATGATCCATACACTATATATATATATATAGGGTCACGCTCCGGTGAAAACCAAAATTAGGGTAAAAACCGTGAGAAGAAATTTGATTGGTCAATCTGTCACACGCACCCCACCTCTTGTTCGAAGCACGTCAAAAATTCCATTGGAGCCGCGCCTACTTAGCGCGTGTTTGGCAATTTGGGGGTTTTTTAGGGGTTGGGTATTTTTTAGGAGGTGGAGTTTATTTCGTGTATTATGGAGGTGTGGGAGGTGGAGATTTTTTAAAAAAAATAACCTTGTAAAAAAGATGATTGATGTTTGGTGGGTATAAGGTTTGTAAGTGGGTATTGTGGATGAAAAGTCAAAAATACCCTTT
Organism: Persicaria maculosa; assembly: GCA_963922045.1. Classification (NCBI taxonomy): domain Eukaryota; kingdom Viridiplantae; phylum Streptophyta; class Magnoliopsida; order Caryophyllales; family Polygonaceae; genus Persicaria; species Persicaria maculosa. Next base: position 13,436,925 of record OY998265.1, read on the forward strand.
AGATACGAAAAGGGGAAAAAAGGAGTAGGGGTAAAAGTGTACAAATTTTCATAACCTGATTAAATAACCTCCCAAAGCTACCCCTCCCAGCTTCCAAAATCAGAAAAAATAAGCTCCACCTCCAACTCCATAACCTCAAGCCAAAGCTGCTTCCAAACATGGAGCTTCAGATCTTATTTTTTTTTTTAAACTCCATAACCCCCCCAAACCCCACCTCAACCTTCTATCAAACACACCCTTAGTTTTCATTCTTTTGTGGGCTTAATTGGGCCTAATCAACTGGTCTTAAATATCATCCAATTTCAGCCTGCAATGTTTTTAATTCATTCGCTATTAATTAGTATAGTAGGATATTATGTACTACTCGTTGAACAAAAAACAATTGTGATAAACTAGATTCTGAATTAAGTAGGTTCAAGTTTTTACGATGATGGATTAACCTCTATTAATATTTTTAAATATTAAACCCATAGTTATATATAGCCCTAAATTGACATTTTGATGTCTTACTTTTCATGTCGGTTTATTAAGTAGATTCAAGTTTTTATTATGATGTATTACCTCCATTTCAAGTAGGTTCAAGATTTTTAAATCTTGAACCCATAGGTATATATAACCCTAAAGTGAAATCTTGATGTCTTACATTTCATGTCGGTTTATTAAGTAGGTTCAAGTTTTTATTATAATGTATTGCCTCCATTTAAAGTAGGTTCAAGATTTTTAAATCTTGAACCCATAGTTATGTAACCCTAAAGTGACATCTTGCCATCTTACATTTCATGTCGGTTTATTAAGTAGGTTCAAGTTTTTATTATGGTGTATTGCCTCCATTTAAAGTAGGTTCAAGATTTTTAAATCTTGAACCCATAGTTATATATAGACCTAAAGTGACTTCTTGATGCCTTACATTTCATGTTGGCTTATTAAGTAGGTTCAAATTTTTATGATGGTGTATTGCCTCCATTTAAAGTAGGTTCAAAATTTTTAAATCTTGAACCCATAGTTATATATATATAGGGATTGACTCCGGTGAAAACCTCAAATTGCGGTAAAAACCGTGAGGACTACTTTATAGCTTGGTTTATTTGAAACCCGTGCTAAAAACCTCAATTACATAGTGACTTTACAACTCAGTTCAACCTAAAAACCGTGCTAAAATCTCCAGTTTTAAAATAACACATAACTTTATATATCAGTTAAACCTAAAAGCCGTGCTGAAAACTCATGTTTTAAAATTACATTAGTGACTTTATAGCTCGGTTTTATTCAGAACCGGGCTAAAATATGTGACCTTATAGATCGGTTCTTTTTATAACCGGGCTATAAAGCTAGTGAACGGGGCTAAAAAGCCGGTCCTCACAGGTTTTTACCGCAATTTTGGTTTTCACCGGAGCGCAACCCTATATATATATATATAGTACTACCTCCGATCCAAAATAAGGGTCATTTTAGCTATTGACACATTTTTTAAGTAAAGTATTAATGTTCATTGGTTTTATACATTTTTTTTCTAAATCTTATCATTTATTAAATGCTTACTAACATTTTCAACCAATAAGTGAAGAGTATGAAAGAAAAAGTAGTCAATCAATACAATTTTCAATATCAATTTTTATTAATCAATCTATTAAATTTGCCTAGAAAACATAAAACGACACTTATTTTGGATCAAATTCAAAAGTCTAAAATGACACTTATTTTGGATCGGAGGGAGTACTAAAGTGACATCTTACTACCTTATCTTTCATGTTGATTTATTGAGTAGGTTTAAGTTTTTATGATGGTGTATTACCTCCATTTAAAGTAGGTTCAAGATTTTAAATCTTGAACTCATAATTAGAAAATCATGAACACATGATTATAAAATCACGACTTACCATTACAACCAACTTGAACCTTGATGAAGCGCCCCCAAGAAAATTATATAAGGGACCCACTTTCGATAGGCCCCTGGGGATTTGGACACGAGTAAATATTAATGATGTTACATGGGCTTACCTGACACACGAATACATTCATTCGCTATTTAACCTGAGCCGCGCTTTTACTCTAATTTATAGGATTTAATCATAATCCTGCCTATTTTCATGGGAGTTCATCCATTTATTTTATATCGTGAGGATTCATACATGTCCGCGGAGATTGAGCAGAGACGTACAGTTCGTCGCGGATATATAGGTTTCTTCCCTTTCTGTCTCTCTATCTCTTCTTAATTTCACGCGGTCAGTTCACGAGTTCTGCGATTTTCTTCCCATCTCTCCCCCCCCCCCTTTTCTCCAGTTCACTTCCCTATTTATATGGCTCGGCCAGGATCTCTTTCTTTGACACGTGTCGTCATTGGGCTGACACGTGTGATTGTCGTGGGTGGTGGGCATGATGGACATGTGTCATCACTTTATGTCCGCGTCTACCTTATATCCCGGCTCTCCTTGGAGACCATTTCTCTTATATCCGCGTCCAATTCTTTGTTATTTCCGCATGGTTTCATCACAGCTCCTCAGGTCGGGTTGAGTTCCAGGAGAGCTTAAAACGATTCGATTTTTTCCGCGGAAATACATCCCTTTTTTCTTTTTGTAGGGGATAGTCCGCGCCCCTCGTCTTCGAGGAGCCTTAATGGGCCGGTTAAGAGGTAACTTTGGGCCCGCCAAGGGTTTTCTACGGCCCATATTATTTTGGGGGGAACTGAAGAGTCGGTAATTTTCTTATAAATTACCCCGTTCCGTTTTTACTTTTTTCACTTCACATCTTTTGTCTGTTTGTGGCATTCGCTTAGTTTCTCATCTTTCGGGGTTCCAGGTTGGTTCTCCGGCTGTTCTTCGTCTTTCCGTTGAGTTTTCCGGTTGTTCTTCATTTCCGTTGAGTTTTTCGATCGTTCGTTCTTCATTTTCTAAGGTAACTTCAATTTCTATTCTTGGGTTCTTGATTTGTTCTTGCATGCCGCTTGTTTAAATATTATCATCTTTGTTAGAGAACTTTAGCTCAGTTTTCTCTTCCTTCCTCGTTTTCTTCTCTTGAATCTGTTTGGATCTTTCCCCCTTTTTTCGGTTTTGTTTCTTTGGGGTTTTTTGATCTTTTGGTCCGCGTACGGGTTCCTTTTCAGATCAGCTTTCTAATTCCTTGAAGGATGGCTAACTTTGAGGGGAACCCGGACGTACTGGACGAGTTCGAGAGGGAGGAAGGATGGAGAGAGGATCTTCCCTCGAATCCAGGAGGGGATATTCCTGCGGTCGTGTTGGATTCTTCGTCTTCGTCTAGCGGGAGTTCATCCTCCGATTTAGGAAGTTCCTCCGACTCGTCTTCTTCCAGTATTTCTTCTCCAGACCGTGTGGGTCCTTTTGGTGATCCAATTAAGGTGAGGCGACGACGGAACCGCTCTGATCCTGATTATTATTCCTCTCCTTTTTTAACTTCTTCTTCTTCGAAGGGGGATGACGTTCATCCAAAGGATGTGGAGACCCAAGCTCCAACCGACGCGGATGCCTCTTTCAGTCCACGTCCATCAACTAGCGGTCGGGAATCTGAGTTGTCTTGGGTTCCTTATGCGGAGTCCCCTGTAGGCCTTGCTGAGAAGTGTGCAAGAGTTCGTTCGAAGGATGTTCTCAGCGACCTCGACCTCCCATCTTATTCCCTTGACGATTTGGGTTCTTGTTCCTTTCGGGGAGAGTTCTCTCTTCGCGACCCTCAACCCTGCCCTCCTGTTATTTCCGAGAGGGTTCGTCCGCGTCGTTCTCCTATTCAAGAGGTGCGAGGATGTGCAACGTTGCTTGATCTTTCAAGTGTTGAAGCTTTGGCCCGGATATTTCCATGGCCAGCAGGCGTGGAGTTGTGTCTTCCTTCGGAGGGCGGAGGGTGTTTAGACGCTTATGAGGATTGCTTGGTTGTTTACGCGGCGAGTTTATCCCAAGGATTTCGCTTGCCTCTTCACCCTCTGTTCATAGCCTTCTTGTCCGAGTATAATTTGAGCCCCGCGCAAGTCGTACCAAACTGTTGGATGTTTTTCGCCAGCTTTGTGATGCGCTGCAAGGATATCGGTGTGCTTCCCACGAAAGAATTAATGCTTAGCATTTTCTCTTTGAAGAAAGGGCATCAAGATCCTAGGTTCTACCAGTGCAACTCCAGCTGTAGTTATATCGAGAGGCTTTCCAGTAAGCCGAACTGGAAACATAAGTGGTTTTTGGTTCGTGACAAGGCTGGCGTTTGCCTTGAATTTAAGACTGTTCCTGGGTGGTTCAGCGCGGTCAAGAAGCCATGGGTCGCCCATTTAGATAAGTTTAAGGATTCCTTCGTTCATGAGCCAAAGTTACCGTGGCGATCGATGGTTTCAGCTCTTCGCCTCGAGATGGCGGGGTTGAGTCTGCCTCATCCGCGATTAGGTGTTTGCCTTAGTCTTTTTTCATTTTTACTTTTGGGATTATCTTAGCGTTTCGTTTATACCATTCACACGCTCTTATTTTTCTTCTTTTTGAAAAGGACTTGCGTGTTCTGCGAACAGTTATTCATGCCTTGTCTTTTGCTTTCTTTTTGGCAGATCTGATGGATTTGAGTTCCCTAGCCGATCGCCATTCTGTTCAGGAAAGCGGAAAGGTGAGGAAGAAGAAGTCGGCCAAGCATGCCCCCCGTCCGCCTGTTGCGCCTCAAGGAGTGGCGGTTGAGGACGCGGATAGGGTTAACGAACCTGTGGTGGAAACCGAGGTTGCGGCTTCAGATGTCCGCGAGAAACGTCCCGCCCCTTCAGGTGGGGACACTTCTCGTCCTCAAAAGAAAAGGAAGGTCGTGGGTTCGTCTCGTGCCTCTGGTAGCGGGGAGGAGGAGGCACTTTTTCTCCAAGGGGATGATGCTTTGCCCGCCTTTCGTATCCCCGGCTTCGGGGTCGATGATCTAGTTCGTCTCCGCGGTTCAGAAAAGTTTGCGCGGAATGAACGATCATGGGTGCGGCGCTTGGAGTCGGATGACTTTTCTCTACAATTTGAGCGTGCGGCTGAGTGGGTAAGTCCGTGGTGGGGACCTTTTTATGTTTAATTAGGTTTTTGTTCGATTCTTGCCTCCTTTATTTTTACTTCTTTCTTGGTTCCTTTTAGGTTAGGAGTTTCCAAATTGACTCAGAGAGGCGGCTGGTGTCCCTTGAGTCGGAGCTTTCTAAGAAGGCCGCTGAGGTAAAAGCGTTGAATCACAAGTTGAGGACGCTAGGTAATACCGTTGGAGACCCTTCCTCGGTCGAGAAATTCAAGAAGCGGGTCGTGGAACTTCATGAGAAGTTGCAGGCTGCTATTGAGGAGATTTCTACTTTGAGGGAGCAGAATTCTACTTTGAGGGAGCAGAATTCCGCTTTGTCCTCTAAGCTTGACGCGGAACTTTCGAATTCGGATGTTCTACGTCGTCAAGGGGAAGAATTTCGTCAATCCGTGGAACAGATGAAGAAGGAACTGGAGACATTCGAGGCACGTCTTAGAGAGCTTCAAGTGGAGCATTCCATTGTTGAAGAAGATCGCGCCCTGATGAAGCAGGAGTTGGAGAAGCTCCAGTCCCAGGCTCCTCAAGAGGCCGCGCTCCAATGGCTGGGATCCCCTGAAGGTCTTAAGTTCTTGACTTCTGAGTGGTTCAAAACCGAGGCGGGTACTTCCTTCCTCTCTTCAATAGCAAAACCATGCCTTCGATCTCCTGAGGGTGTTGAGCTTTTAAAGGACAAGTGCTTTAGTTACTTTCGAAAAGGAATGTCTGCTGGCATTAACCAAAGCGTCGTCCGTTCGCGGGCTAACCCCGGCGTTCCTTTGGAAAAGTTCGAGGCAAGCTTATCGGTCGCGGATTGGGGATTGACCCCAGAAGAGATGGCGGGAGAGGAACTCTCGGACGAGGATGATTCCGATGATGAAGAAGTTGACGTCGTTGCTGACCCTTGAGGCTTTAGGGGCGCAATTTTCTTGTTTTTATCAGACTTTGCGGATGTCGGCCAATTTTGTAATCAACTCCTGTGGTGACTAAGCTATCTTTGCGTTTTTTAAGTTCAAACAATGTTTCTTTCTGACTCGCCCGCGAGGTTATGCTTTTGTATATAATTACTCTTTTATAGTAATCATCATTTTGATCGGTTTGGCCACTTGTGTTGCGGTTGATGAAAGTTTCTCGCCACTTGTCTGCCATGCTTGAATACTCTCGACTCGCGTCTTTAGTTCTTTATAATTGTGGTTCCTCCCTCTGATGAGGATTCATGGCGCCTGGGATTTCTAACCCTTGGGCGTTTTTCTGCACTTTGGGATGCGTTGATCATCTTTCTTCACTCGTAGGGTTTTTCGATAGCATCGGTTTTTAAAATGTTTCTTTCTACTCCTTTTTCTTCAACTTCAATTATCTGACTTATGTTTCTCTTTGACAGCCTCTCCCTAATCAATTTGAGGAGGAGTTCAGATCTCCTCCTCCGCGGAAGATTTTCTTGACTTCTCATGCCATTAAGAATCTTCAGGTTGAGGTGGAAAGGGGATCGGATGGTCGCTTATACCTCTGTCGTGGCTGGGATAGATTCGTTACTCGTCACGGCTTTGTTGTTGGGTCATCGATGACTTTTTTCTACGTGGGTCGTGCTTGTTTTAAAGTTTGTCCGCGGCGTGATTTAGAATGTGCTGGAATTGAGGACTATGTTCCAGTCGTTTCTTCCAGCGACTCATGTTGAGCAGTTTATAAATTAGGAGAATCCGCCCGCTGTTCGAGTTTATTTCGTGAATAAAGAGAGCGCTTTGCTCTTGAAACTCTGGACCGTGGAGATCCACTCTTATTATTTCGTAATAGATAGCGTCATACGATTTCTAGGCTTTATTTAGTTAGAACGTTATTCCGTTCTTTTACACAGACATTTTAAAAGGCATTGGGATCGCAATGCTAGTTGCCCTTGTGGTGGTTCTTTATCCGCGTCTCTCTACTCCGTTGTAATCACAGTCGGGGTTTGCAACGTATACCTCGAAGATCGAATCCCCCTGGTATACGAAGATTAGAGCTACCCCAACGCTTATCCTGTTAGCTTCTATGAATCCGGGCCATCCGTCGGTGAACCAATAGATTCCGTCTGCGTCCACCTCGACCTTGACTTCATGCTCGCGGTTGGATCGACACCACAGATGCACCAAGCGATGCGCATCCTCCTCTAGGAGGACGTACATCAGTGGGAGGCGTAGAGATTGAAGTTGTTCTTCTGTAACGATAACTCTGTAAAAGGCTTTTGGTGGGTTTTCGAACTCCATTTCTTTGTTCTATGCATGATAATCTCTGCAGGAGTTCACGGGGTTCTTATATTCGATCAAACGCGCCGCGTGTTTCAGCTCGTCATCCTGGGGTTCTTCTACGTGGTATTCTTTAGGCCGCGTGTCCGTTTTAGGCCTGAGCTTCGCCTAGCCTTTGTTTTGCCTGTTACTCCTGGAGGTCGAGTCGTTTCATTGAATTTACTTCTGCAGCTCTCGTGACCACTCTGCCGCCTTGGTTGGCGAGCTCGCACTTCTTCAATTTTTAGAGGAATCTTATGCCAGATGGTAGTCATGCATGCTGCTCTTTTTAGGCTCTTATAGGGGGTATCTCCACTTTTTCTTTTTTCACTACCTTGTAACTGCCTTCTCGGTTCTCCAATTGTGTTCATGGCCGCCCCTAGATCGGATAGGTGGGCCTTTTTTCAGTCTATTGATCGTCTTAGCCAGACATCCCGCTTGGTAAATTCTCTTTGGGAACACGTGTTTTAACATCATTTATTCTTTGCATTTGATTTTTTGTTCTCTTTCGTTTCCAGCTCTTGCCTATGCGTTTCGAGGGTGAATTTGCGGGTGATATCCCCGAGCAAATATTCCTTTCATCCCACCTCTTACGCGATTTTCCGGTCTGCGTTTACAAGGGTGATTACGGGATGTTTTGGCTTTGCCGCGGATGGAGAGATTTTATTGAATCTCACGGGCTTGTGGTTGGATCCTCTATGGTTTTTATCCACAAGGGGAATGCACATTTCGAAGTCCAAATCATGGGTTTGGAGGATGGAGACGAGATCGTAGGTTATTCTTCTTTCGAGCCTGCTAATATTTTAACCAACGGTTTCTATCCATGATTGGTTTTTTCTCGTATCCTTTTTGTAAGCCGAGGAGGTTATCTTTATTGGCACGTATTTCCTCTCGTTATGAATAAGAAGTGGTTATGCCCAAGATTCTTCTTGGTCTTCGTGTGATTCAGACTTGTCTTTTCAATTCATGACTTTAGCTAGCCTATGTCCTGTGGTGGTTGTGTTCTCTTTTCGAGGATTCTGAAAGATTCTTTCGAGAATATATTCCATCTTCTTTGCTTTGTGAGGCTATATATGTGAGGGACAAAGGTGTTCTCTCCCCTAGTGTCTTTTTGATTTTTAAATGGAGGCATCAAATGCAAACCCCTGGGCTTTTTACTTAGCCCTGGATTTTGAAGAACAGCTGCTGGAACGAGTGAGTCGTGTTCTTCTTCTCCTTCTTTGTCCTTGAGAAGATTTACTCCTTTTCTTCACGCCTTATTTGTTTTGTTGTTTCCCAGTCGTTGCCTGCTTTCTTTGAAGACGAGACAGGCGTTATCAACCCAACCCAAGTCTTTTTATCCCTGAACTCAACTGTGGATTTTCCGATCCAAGTAGTCAAAAAGGACTATGGGATTTTTTGGCTTGTCAATGGTTGGAGTGATTTCCTTGCGTCGCAAGGGCTAGGAATGGGGACTGTCATGGTACTTCGCCATCGTGGCGGTGTTTACTTCGATGTTCGTGTGCTTGACGAGGGATCCATTTGTGTGGAGAATGGTTGGGTCATGTCGCCTCCAAGGCCGGTTATCCTTCCGGACGTGTGAAATCTCTTTTGCAATTGTTGTATCACGTGTTTGCGCTCTCCTTATTCAATGTGTGTGATGGGATCAAGGAGAATGTTTGTTTTCTTTGTGACGCTTGTTTGCGGTTGTACTCCTCTGAGTACTCAGACTTACGATCGCGGTATTGAACTATGTTTGCAATTATTTCGATTTTTTGAGGAGTCGTGTATCCTGGTCGGAGGTGAGACGCGGAAAAATTTCCGATGTTTGTCGTTCTCACGCTTATTGATTCTCCTTTGAGTAATCATGGGTTCCAAAAGAGAGATTGACGCGGAATAAGCTCCCGCATTATTGGTTTTTACGCCCATTAGCTCAATTTTGAGGGATCGAGAGTTTTGATCAAGGGGGTGACGCGGAGTAAGCTCCAGCGTCATCATCCTTCTTGTTCGTTTGCTCGACCTTGAGAGATCAAGAGTCTCAATCAAGGGAGTGACGCGGAATGAGCTCCAGCGTTATCGATTTCCTTGTTTCGTACACTCCAAATCCGACACGCGTCCGTTAAAAGAAGTTAGGCCCAACAAACGTGGGTTCGCTCAGGGCGATTAGCCCATTAGGAACCCACAAGGACTCTTGAAAGCGTCAAGGCGCCAAAACCTAAAAAGTGAGCCTGCAAGAGTTGATGTGCCTGAGAATGGATAAAGCTGTTTTTCCTATGCTGACTGATTTTCCTTCTCGGGAAGGAAATTAATAAAGCTGGAAAATTAATAAAGCTGTTTTTCCTATGCTAACCGACTTTCCTTCTCGGGAAGGAAATTAATAAAGTTGGGAAATTAATAAAGCTGTTTTTCCTTCACTGATCGATTTTTCTTCTCGGGAAGGAAATTAATAAAGTTGGGAAATTAATAAAGCTGTTTTTCCTTCACTGATCTATTTTTCTTCTCGGGAAACTTTGGGAAGCGACGTTTCGGAGAGGATACTCGGGTTTTGTGAATTAATAAAAAACTGAACATGCGAGTGAACAGTGGCTCACAATTTTTCTATAAGACCGGGGACCAGAGATCCCCTCAAGGCACACTCTTCATAAGGAAGCATATAAAACACAACAGTTCTGGAGAAAACATGGCATCAGGTGGAGGCCGCTCGAGGGATTTCATTCGATTGATTCAGGACGCTTCTTTTTTACAAAGAACGGTAACGCCCTTCTAAAAACTCCCTTACTAAACGTTCTTGTCTTTTCTTACGATTAACCATTTTATCCAATCAAACACAAGCCCCTACCGGAGTGCTTTGAAGAGGAATATGGTCTTTTTGGTGTTGAGAGAATCGTCCTAACCAACGGACTGGGAAGGAGGGGAACGCGCATCTTAGTAGAAAGGGACGAAGCAGGGGTGCTCTGGCTCACGCAAGGATGGAGAGCATTCACCCGGTCCAGGAACGTTCGCGTGGGAGGGGGCGTCGTATTCAAGTATCTGGGCGACGCGCGCTTCAAGGCCACCTACGTACCTTCAGGGGAAAACACTTCAGAAGATGAGGGTTATGGCGGTTCCCCTTGAGAGAGGGGCGTTCCATATTATGTGTTTAGATTATCAAGCAAAAGGAAGTCTTGTAATAAATAAGAGTGTTGAACGAAAAATATTAAAATGACGGAGTGTCGAGGTTTCCTAAATCTTCTTGTCCGTTAGCTCGTCCTTGAGAGACCAAGAGTCTCGATCAAGGAAGTGACGCGGAATGAGCTCCTGCGTCACCATTCTTCTCGTTTGTTAACTCGACCTTGAGAGATCAGGAGTCACGATCAAGGGAGCGACGCGGAATGAGCTCCTGCGTCATCGATCTTCTCGTTTGTTAACTCGACCTTGAGAGATCAGGAGTCACGATCAAGGGAGCGACGCGGAATGAGCTCCTGCGTCATCGATCTTCTTGTTTGTTAACTCGACCTTGAGAGATCAGGAGTCTCGATCAAGGGAGTGACGCGGAGTGAGCTCCTGCGTCATCGATCTTCTCGTTTGTTAACTCGACCTTGAGAGATCAGGAGTCTCAATCAAGGAAGTGACGCGGAATGAGCTCCTGCGTCACCATTCTTCTCGTTTGTTAACTCGACCTTGAGAGATCAGGAGTCACGATCAAGGGAGCGACGCGGAATGAGCTCCTGCGTCATCGATCTTCTCGTTTGTTAACTCGACCTTGAGAGATCAGGAGTCACGATCAAGGGAGCGACGCGGAGTGAGCTCCTGCGTCATCGATCTTCTTGTTTGTTAACTCGACCTTGAGAGATCAGGAGTCTCGATCAAGGGAGTGACGCGGAGTGAGCTCCTGCGTCATCGATCTTCTCGTTTGTTAACTCGACCTTGAGAGATCAGGAGTCACGATCAAGGGAGCGACGCGGAATGAGCTCCTGCGTCATCGATCTTCTTGTTTGTTAACTCGACCTTGAGAGATCAGGAGTCTCGATCAAGGGAGTGACGCGGAGTGAGCTCCTGCATCATCGATCTTCTCGTTTGTTAACTCGACCTTGAGAGATCAGGAGTCTCAATCAAGGGAGTGACGCGGAGTGAGCTCCTGCGTCATCGATCTTCTCGTTTGATAACTCGACCTTGGGAGATCAGGAGTCTCGATCAAGGGAGTGACGCGGAGCGAGCTCCAGCGTCATTTGAAGTTAATGGTCATTCTTAGTAAATCATAGAAAACGCCCGCTAACCGCTTATCCAACTACCTGCGGGGGCGATTATTAAACCAAAGGGCAGTGTTCCAAGATTTACACAAAGTACTTTTTCAGACAATTGGCGTTCCAGGTCTTGTTTAGGATTTCTCCATTTTCATTCTTCAACTTGTAGGCGCCAGCTTGAATGACGTCGGCTACTACGTACGGGCCTTCCCAGTTGGCATCCAGCTTTCCTCCTGTCTGTATCAGTCGTAGAACTAGATCTCCCTTCTGGAATTGTCGAGGGCGAACCTTCTGGTCGTGGTACTTTGCAGCGCATCTTTTGTATTCTTCTGCTTTCAAGGCGGCCATCATTCTTCGTTCTTCCCTCAGATGCATTTCCACTTCAAGCGCTTCTTCGTTGGTCTGTGGTTTGAAACCGGAAACACGTGCTGACGGAATCATCCGCTCGACTGGTATGACCGCATCAACGCCGTAGACCAGAGAAAAGGGCGTCTCTCCTGTTGGCGTCTTCGTGGATGTTCTGTGAGACCACAGCACTAGAGGAAGGAGTTCTGCCCATCTCCCTTTGGCCGTGTTTCCCAATTTCTTCCGTATGCCTTCCAGGATTTGCCGATTAGTGACCTCTGCTTGTCCGTTCGTTTGAGGGTGCGCTACAGATGAGAATTTGAGATTGATTTTGAGATCTTTACAGAAACTTCGGATGGTTTCGCAGTCGAACTGGGGACCGTGATCGGTGATGATTGATTCCGGGACCCCGAAGCGACAGATCAGATTCTTCCATAAGAACTTTTTTACCTTTTCAGCCGTGATGAGTCCCATGGCTTCCGCCTCTACCCACTTGGTGAAGTAGTCCACAATCACGATCACGTATTTCAGCTGGCCTGGCGCAGTTGGAAATGGTCCCAAAATGTCCATTCCCCACAGGGAGAAAGGGCAGGCACCATGGATTTCTTTCATAGTTTCCGCGGGCTGATGGATAGCATTTCCATATTTTTGGCACGCGTCACACTTTTTGACGAATTCCTGAGCATCTTGCTTCATCGTTGGCCAATAGTATCCCGTCCTTATGATCTTAACTGCCAGTGCTCTCCAACCTTGGTGGTGTGCACATACACCAGAGTGTAGCTCCCGTATAATCATCATTCCTTCCTCTGTAGTAACACATGTCAGGTCTGGCTGCGCGAAACCTTTTTTGTATAGCCGTCCATCGCGGACAGTGAATCTTGCTGCTCTCATCTTGATTTGTTTAGCCTCATGTTTTTCTGTGGGAAGAATTCCTTTTTCCAGGTATTCTGCCACGGGTGTTCTCCAGTCGTTTTCTCCATTTGTTTCGACGAAGAAAACTTCTTTCATTAGCCCACGGCTTTCTCTTTTCTCGAACATGAATTCCGCACCGACCTCGGATGGCATCGCCGCGCCGACCCTTGCCAGAGCATCTGCCTGTTGATTTTCTTCCCTCGGGACGGCCGTTATTTTGAAATTCAAGAAAGCCTTTCGCAAAGCCAGGACTTTTCTCAGATAGTCCGGCATCAAGCCTGTTTTAGCCTCATAGTCCCCTCCTATCTGTCTTGCCAAGACCTCAGAGTCTGTATATGCAATCACACTCCTAGCTCCTCTTGACAGCGTTATTTCCAAACCCGTTATGAGAGCTTCATACTCAGCTTCGTTGTTCGTCGCTTGGAAGGCAAGCTTATAAGCGTAGTTTGCTATCTGTCCTTCAGGGGATACCAAAGCTATTCCTGCTCCACTACCTGCTTGATTGACTGCTCCATCAACTCTCAAAACCCAACTTCCTTCTTCAAACGATGCTTGTTCTTCAAAACTTGTTTCACAGATGAAATCTGCCAGTGTTTGTGCCAGCGCTGCCTTCTGCGGTTTGTAGTCAATATCAAACTCCGACAATTCCACTGCCCATTTCGTCATTCGTCCTGAGAGGCATGGGGAGTGCAGGATTTGCCTCAAAGGGAGGTTGGTTAAGACCTGGACTGAGTGGTCCTGGAAGTAAGGCCGTAGTCTCCTTGCCGCGAACACTAAACACAGAATCATTTTCTCGATCGGTTCATATCTTGTTTCAGCATCTTGCAAGACTCTGCTTATGTAATAAATTGGATATTTCTCTTCGCGGGTGAGTACTGCACTGATGGTCGCACTCCTGACAGCTAAGTAGAGGTATAGGTCCTCAAGCCTTTCGGGTCGGTGTAAGGTTGGCAGCTTCGTCAGATAATCTTTCAAACCTTCGAATGCTTGTTGCAAGTCCGGTGTCCACTGCATTGGTCCTTTCTTCTTTAGCAGAGCGAAGAAAGGCAGAGATTTATCCGCGAGACAAGAGCAGAATCGGCTGATATAGTTGACCGCGCCGTTGAGAGCTTGGACTTCTTTGATCGTTCTGGGCGGTCGCATCCCTTGAATCGCCGTGATCTTTTCAGGGTTCACATCTATCCCTCGCTGGCTGACTAGGAATCCCAAAAATTTTCCAGAATCAACACCGAAAACACATTTTTCCGCGTTTAAGTTTAACCCTCCGCGTCTCAGAGAGTCGAAGGTCTCCTGCAGATCAGCGGCGTGGTCCTCTGCTTTCAAGCTTTTTACCACGATATCATCTACATAGATCGATACGTTTCTCCCGGCCTGGGCTCGAAAGATTTTGTCAACAGTCCTCTGGAACGTGGCCCCTGCATTTCTTAACCCGAACGGCATAACCTTGTAACAGAAAATTCCCTGATTGGTAATAAAGGTTGTGGCTTTCTTATCGAGGGGATCCATACGGATCTGGTTATATCCTGAATATGCGTCCAAGAAACTGAGGACAGCGTTCCCGGAAGTTTCATCAACCAACTCATCAATTGAGGGAAGGGGATAACTATCTTTGGGACATGATTTGTTGAGGTCTGAAAAATCAACGCACATACGCCACTTCCCATTCGACTTTCTGACCAGAACCACGTTGGACAGCCATTCGGAGTCTTCTACTTCCTCAATGAAACCGGCATCCAGTAACTTTTCTGTTTCTTCTTTCGCCGCGAGAGCTTTTTCAGGCGCCATCTTTCTCTTTTTCTGAGCAATTGGCCTAGCATCATATCTTATTCTGAGGGTGTGCAGGGCGATGGACGGAGGGACCCCCAGTAGATCTTTCGGTGACCAGGCGAAAATGTCCCTCGACCTTGCAATTATGTCGAGGACTCGCTGTTTCTCTTTGGGCTCTAATGCTTGCCCCATATATACTCTCTCTTCCGGGTTGGAGAATGGGGAGTGGACCTGTCTCTCGTCAGCGGTTGGAATTTCTCTTGCCGCGGGTCTTACCTCCAACTCTGCTTCAGTACCGGTACTCCCTTGATCTGTTTCTTCTACAAGCTCCCTTTGCGAGTTTTCTACTCTCTTTTCAGTTGTGCTCGCGGCGTATACTTCAATCTGCATCACTTCTCTTTTCTTTCTGAGGGAGGTTAAATAACAGCTTCGGCTCTCTGGTTGTTGTCCACGGACCTCACCTACTTCTCCTCCTATTACGGGGAACTTGGCCAAAAAATGGTAGATGGAGACCACCATCTGAAACTTGTAGAGTGAGACTCTTCCTAGCAGGGCGTTGTACACTGTTGGGACCCGCACGACGGTAAAAACTATGTTTTCCATCCTTCGTCTTGGAGCGGATCCGAGCACTACCGTCAGTTCTATGGTCCCTGCGACTGGTATTTCATCTCCGGAGAAAGCAACTAATGTCCCTGAGTATGGCTTGAGTGCTGTTGTCGAGACTCCGAGTTGTAGAAAGGCTTCCCATGCGAGTATATCAACCGATGATCCCGTGTCAATGAACACCCTTTTGACGGTCTTGGTTGCTATTTGAGCATGTATAACCAGCGGGTCAGAGTGAGGCATCCTCACATCTTCCGCGTCTCTTGCCGCGAATACCATCTCTGCGTGCGGCGTGTGAGCAATTCGTCTGCTCTCCGCGGAAGGTGGTTGTTTTCCTTCTCGCTCATGATTTCTCCTCTCCTGGTTACTAGCTCCCGACAGAGAGGGTCCTCCAGCTAGGGTGTCGATGTATCCTTCGGGTTCTGGAATACGCTCAACCGCGGACCTCAACCTTCCATCCTGCTCGCGGGGAGCCTGATTTACTGACCCTTGAGGGGGTGGGGGACCGTTATGACGTCCTCTCCGCCATCGTCGTCCTCGGCCTCTCCCTCGATACGGTTGTGGTGCCTCCTCACGCTCTCTGTATCGGTCAGGATCTCTATTTTGATGACGAGGATACTCCTCGCCCTGCATGTGACGTTCTACCAGGTGTCGATCGTGCCTTCTATTCTGGTGGTGTTCTCGAGGTCGGTTTTCTCGATCATGGTAGTCATCCCTCCGCGGTTGATGGCTTCTATTGCGGTCGTCTCCTTCTCTCCGATCATTCCTTTGATGACGATGCTCTTCCCTCCTGTCTGAATTGAAGTGGACTTCGTCATTCTGTTGGTGGTGTCCCGCGGATGGTTGTTTGGGAGGTTTCGCCGCCCCTTTATCCTTTCTGAATTTACCTGCCAGTTTGCTGAAAAAGCCTTGATGCCCGCCGTTTGCTCTTGAACTTGACGCGGCTGCTTCTTCTGCATCTATCTGTCGAGACACCAGGTCCCTTAACTGATCATAGCTTCTGGGTTTCTTCCTGAACAGGTAAGTTTTGAAATCACCCTCCGCCAGATTGCCCATGAGGATGATAGTTGCGGATTCATGATTGAAATTCGGGATTTGGACGACCACACTGGTGAACCGGGCGAAGAAGTGACCCAGGGTTTCATCCCCTCCCTGCTTGATCGAGTTCAAGTCTAGCATGGTTTTCTTTCTTGACCGTGCGCTTCCGAAGTGAGATTGGAAGATCCGGTTCAAGTCAGAGAAGCTGCTAACTGAACCCTTTGGTAAGTTGGTGAACCAGGTTAAGGCGATCTTGGTGAGGGTTGATGGGAAAGTCCGACATAGCATAGCATCATTGTATTCGTTGATCCCCATTGCCGTCATGAAATGACACATATGATCTTCTGGATCTGTGGTTCCATCGTACTTCATGAGATTCACATCCCTCCATCGCTTGGGAACCGGTGCTCGGCAAATATCTTGAGTAAAAACGGAGGGAAGAGTGTCTGGGACGTCAACTTTCATTTGCGTTGAGCCGGACTTGGTGGAAGTCGACACGTCAGTTGAATGCTCTCCTCGTCGATGTTTGCTAGGTCGCATATTGATCCCTTGCGCGTCCTGATGCAGGGGATCGAATCCATATCCTGATGCTCCAGGTGCAGGGTTCCCATACTGATTCAGATTGATTGTTTCTGCCGCGTCTGGATGTCTATGCATGTCATAGGGCTGGTTATGAGCCCCGGGCTGGCTTTGATATATGTTTTCATAATCATGGTAATGTCGCGGCTCGTTTACTGGCTGGTGCTGGTGTTGTGGCCCTGATGCCGGTTGATAATAATATTGCGTCGCGGGGACCGGCTGATAATAGGGTTGAGGCTCGGGAGCTTGCGGGAAGTAATAATGCGGTTCTTGCTGCATCGCATGTGGCACGTACACAGGCGGTATGTATTCGGGCACGTATGTCGGGAAATAAGGGGTCACGAATGGTGATGCCCACATGCTCTGTTGTTCCCCTGTTTGCAGTACAGATGGATTGTACGTACTAGTGGCCTCTTGTTCTGGTATCGTGCTTTGGCTCATTTCATCCGAGTCTTCGTTGTTATACATGTTTCCTGTCCGACCTGAACCACTCACAGTTTTGTTAGTAAAAGTGTTCGACAGGGCGTTTGTTATCTTATGCTTTTAGCTAATCATCTTCCTACTTCCCCCTTTTGTGGGGGTTTTTCCAGAGGCCTGCGCGTCCCTCGTAGATTAGAAGGCTGTCTAGTCGGGACCGCGGATAGGCGACGTTTTAGACTTAAAGCATGCGTAGGTTGTTTTAATAGAAACCCAAAATTGAACCCCTCAGGGTGAGTGGGTTCCCACAGACGGCGCCAGTGATGAAGCGCCCCCAAGAAAATTATATAAGGGACCCACTTTCGATAGGCCCCTGGGGATTTGGACACGAGTAAATATTAATGATGTTACACGGGCTTACCTGACACACGAATACATTCATTCGCTATTTAACCTGAGCCGCGCTTTTACTCTAATTTATAGGATTTAATCATAATCCCGCCTATTTTCATGGGAGTTCATCCATTTATTTTATATCGTGAGGATTCATACCTGTCCGCGGAGATTGAGCAGAGACGTACAGTTCGTCGCGGATATATAGGTTTCTTCCCTTTCTTTCTCTCTATCTCTTCTTAATTTCACGCGGTCAGTTCACGAGTTCTGCGATTTTCTTCCCATCTCTCCCCCCCCCCCCTTTTCTCTTGTTCACTTCCCTATTTATATGGCTCGGCCAGGATCTCTTTCTTTGACACGTGTCGTCATTGGGCTGACACGTGTGATTGTCGTGGGTGGTGGGCATGATGGACATGTGTCATCACTTTATGTCCGTGTCTACCTTATATTCCGGCTCTCCTTGGAGACCATTTCTCTTATATCCGCGTCCAATTCTTTGTTATTTCCGCATGGTTTCATCAAACCTAGCGTTAGAAAATCTTGAACTTATAGTTATAAAATATTAAACCTACCAATATAATAAATATGCTGATATTATAATAAGTATTTTGTAAATATTTTGATATTATAATAAACTTATATTGACATATTTACCAACTAACAATTTGATAGGTACGGTAATCTAAAAAATCTTGAACCATAGTTATTAAAAAATCTTGAACCCACAATTACAATAAACATTTTCGAAATATTTTGATATTTTAAATAAGTTCAAAACTTTAAAATTTTGAACTCATAATTATAAGATAACATGTTTAAAATTTTAAAATTTTGAACCCATAATTATAAAATAATATGTTCAAAATTTTAAAATTTTGACCATATTATTTTATAATATGGTCAAAATTTTAGTAAGTAGATTCAACTTTTTTTATTATGATAGTTCAAGATTTAACATTTTTATAACTATAAGTTTAAATTATTATTTTTTTGAGGAAAGTTTAAATATTGAAGAATCTCTTATGAATTCTTGAAACTTGGCTAAAAAAAGTTCTGGGATGATTTTCATAAATTTTAAAACTAAAACAGGGCATAATTTCAACAAACTGAAAAATATGGGAGGAGAAACATAATTTCTCTTTCTTCTCCCTTAATCCGTCAGCCTCCATAGCCAAACCCTCCATTGGTGAGCTCCGACAAACACCGGCGATTTGGTGAGCACCGAAGGTAGCACGACAACGGAAGGTAAGGGTGGATACACGTCCAGGAGATGGAGGTGATTCCACTGGTGGCTTCGAGCGATGACACCAATGGAGGAAAGCGGTGGGCGACGGTGGCACCGATGAAGGTAAATCCAAAATTGGGGCTTTTTAATTTATGATGTTTTTGTGATAAATTTTTTAATAGGATTGTTCCTAGATGTCTTTAGAAAGTGTTGGAGTATGTTTGAAGCTTAGGTATTTGGTGTAATGGGGGTATTAAGTCCTATAAATTTTAAGGGATTTTGCTCTCCATCGACCTTCCCCTTGCCACCATCTCCGCCACCGCCTGGAACCACTATCGGCCTCACCGGACCTTCTTGAAGTCGTATCCACCATCTCCTGCTACGCCGCCATCGAAAAGCTACAATTGTTGCTCGACTACTCTGTTTCCTTGACATAGAGGCGGGAGGTAAGGGATGATTGGATGAATATTAACAGACAGGAAAAAGGCATATTTACCCCTAAAATATTACTCCGTACACGCGTCTCATTCCCCTTGTTTATTTATGTTTCAACCAATCAGATTGCTCCTCACGGTTTTCACCATAAAAATTGGTTTTCACCGGAATAAATCCCTATATATATAGGGAAGAGTTAAAATATAAAATTATCATAGGGTGTAAAATCCTTAAAGTGTAAAATTTTGTCTTTTAGTGCAAACCGAGATGCGGGCCTGATTTAAAAAAAACCGAACCGGGCTGAACCGGCAAAAAAAAACACGTTGAACAAAAATAGAAGCCCACCCGACCTGTGAGCACGGCAGCGTTGTGGTGGGGCGAGGCCGAGGACGACGACTCGGAGCAATGGCACAGAGAATCTCTTGCAGCAATGACGTGAGGTGGAGGCTCTAAAACGGAATTGAAGGTGCCGAATGAGAAATCCAAGAAGAGGATTCAATCTCTCCTTGAGGTCGACTCCAAAGGCGGTGGATTCATCGATCTCTGCGAGTTCATCAACACCAGCGGCGTCGACTCCGACGAGGCTCTGATCAATCTTTGCGAGGCATTCACTGTCTACGACATTAACAGAAATGGATCCATCTCCATCGAGGAGTTGATGGAGGTCATGAAGAGCCTCGGTGACAACTGCTCCATCTCCGACTGCCGGAAGATGATTTCCTGCATCGATGCAGACGGCGATGGCACTATGAGCTTCGAGGAGTTCAATGGGAGCCAGATTTAACGGAGTCACCTAGGGTTTCAGAAATTGATTCCTTCTTTCATTCAACTAATCAACCGATCTATGTCTCCGAAATGCTGAAGTATTAGATGCGGCAGAGTGTTGAGATATGTTGGATGATCAAGGAGGAAGATGATCTATACGACGTCGCAGGAGTTAATAGGAGCAAACGACGTCGTTTCATTTAAAACAGAAAGTTTAAATGAAAGAAGTCATACGGCGCCGTTTCAATCATCTTCAACAAATCAAGGTTCTTCCACAACAGCTTCACCCCGATTCAATGGATTCAACGGCCGCTCCTCCATGGTCAAAATTCAGTTAGTTTTGGCGCCAAGCCATGTACACGTGGATCATTGTAGACCATTCGTTTGTTCTGTCATTTGTATATAAATAGAGGTTTCATCCTCAATCTGTAACAACTTGGAAGATACAGAAATAATACAGAGTTTTTTTCCTCAAAATCTCTCAACTTTCTACATGGTATCAGAGCTATTCTAGAGAGTTCTGAGAGTTTCTTCGTTTCCGCTGCACAAATTCACGATGAAGACTACCTTTGAGGAAGGATCAAACTCAAAGACAGGAAGCACGCAGAGGCCAGGAGCAAAATTGGTGTTCGAGGAAGGTTCTGGTTCCAAGCAAAATGCAGAAGCATATGCCATTAATCATGCTTTACAGAGTGATCCGATGTCGCTTTCGAACTCGGATCATCCTGGCATGACTCTGACCGATGTTCCTTTTAATGGAGGAAATTATCTTGGATGGAGAAGGCAGGTACGCATGGCGCTTGGGGCAAAGCTTAAGCTCGGATTCATCGATGGAACATGTGTGAAGCCTGAGGCAGGGAATCCAGATCTGGAACGCTGGATTCGCTGTGATTACATGGTTAGCTGTGGGATTCTTAATTCCATGGCGCCAGAGTTTTCCAGTGCTTTTCTTTATGCGAGTTCTGCAAGAGAATTGTGGCTAGAAATCACTGAAAGGTTTAGCCAGTCCAATGCACCTCTGATATTTCATTTGAGACAAGAAATAGGTCAGATACAGAAAGTTAATGTTTCAATTGCAACTTATTTCTCAAAAATGAAACGGTGCTGGGATGAATTGGACAATCTGTGTGGTTTACCTACTTGTACTTGTGGACATATGAATCGATGTTCTTGTGTGATTCTATCACGAGTTTTGGATATGGAAAATCAAAACCGTTTAATGCAGTTTCTGATGAATCTTAACTCTGATTATGATCAAGTGAGAAGCCAAATCCTTGCTATGGATCCTCTTCCTACTGTCAATATGGCTTATTACCTCCTCCAGCAAGTGGAAAGGCAGAAGTAGGTAATTCACATTACCTCTGAGCCTACTGCTTTCACTGTTCAGCAAGGAGGAACATCCAATGGTGGTTATTCAGGAGGAAAGAAGGACAACAAGAAAAACAAATCTGGTGGAAAACGTGTTTGTGATCACTGCAAGGAGGAGGGACATCTGTCAGATCAATGCTTTGAGATCATTGGCTACCCTGACTGGTACAAAGGGAAGAGAGGAAAGAAAGAAAAGTTGATGGCTCAAGTGAGTATTGGGGGTCAGGATATGATGGACACTCCTATTGCAGGAGATGGTGGTCCAGTTCACATGAATCCAGATTTTGTTCAAGCAGTTTGTTAGGAGGTTCTGAGAGTCATTAAAGGCAAAGGAGTTGATAACTTTGGTTATCCTACTAGTGGTGCTTCTTCCAGTTCTTCTGATTTTGCATGTACTATCTTAACTAAATCACTGGTTATGAGTTCTCAGTTATTTGACAAAGATGGAATATCATGGATCTTGGACACTGGTGCTTCTGATCATGTGACTTGTTCTATGCATCATTTGTTTAATGTTTCTAAATTTCAGCATCCGATTTATGTGATTTTGCCTGATCATTCTCGACGTGAGGTTCAGTTTACTGGTTCTATTAATATTGGGAGCCATATTGCCTTGACAAATGTGTTGTATGTGCCTGATTTTCATCACCATTTGATCTCTGTCAACAAACTTCTTCATTCTAGCAAATTAGGAGCTTATTTCACTAAGGATTATTGCTGCATACAGGACCGTTTGAGTAATACAGTCATTGATGAAGGAGTTGCTGTTGATGGCATTTACAAGTTGGGAACAAGTACTACTGTTCAGAAGAGCAATGGTGGTGTTGACAAGTTTGCTGGTTCTTCAATGTCTAGTGTGTCTTTGTCTATGTTTCATAATCGACTAGGGCATCCCTCTGTTGGGAAAATAAGGCATTTATCTGTGTGTAAGGAGTTTGTAACTCAAGGATTTGTGTGTGATGTCTATGACATCTCCAAGATGCATCGTCTTCCTTTTAGTTTGAGTTCTTCTGTTCACAATGTACTGGAGTTGATACATGCTGATGTTTGGGGTCCTTACAGGATTCCCACTTTGAATGGAGAATGTTTCTTTCTTACTCTTGTGGATGATGGATCTAAAGCAACTTGGACTTACTTGCTCCAATCTAAATCTCAAGTGTGCCAGATCTTATCTTCATTCTTTATGTACATTAAGAATCATTTCTCTGTCACTCCTAATTTTCTTAGATCAGATAATGGATCTGAATTTATGAATAAGGATTGCAGGGATTTGTTATCTTCTCTTGGGGTGTTACATCAGAAATCAATGGTTTATACTCCACAACAAAATGGTAAAGTTGAGCGTAAGCATCGCCATTTATTAGACACTGCCAAGACTTTGTCCCTATTTGCTCAATTACCTGCTTTCTTATGGGGGGAGTGTGTCCTTGCTGCCACATATTTGATAAACTTGATGCATGTGCAGTCCTTAAATTGGATTTCTCCTTTTGAAAAGCTGTTTGGGAAACCTCCCCTGTATGATCATCTAAGGGTTGTAGATTGCCTATGTTATGCTACTTCAATGGCTCCTGATAGGGATAAGTTTGCTGCAAAAGGTAGAAGATGTGTCTTTATTGGGTATCCCCTTAATCAAAAGGGATAAAGGTTGATGGATTTGGCTTCAAAGGAAATTTTTTGTAGCAGAGATGTATTGTTCAGGGAAGAAATCCTTCCTTTTGTGAGCACTGCTGGGTCTTCTTCAGATAAGGCACCAGCTCATTTGGCTTCTCCTTTGGTTGTTCTTGATGATGACATTGTGGTCCTCCCTGCATCTAACCATGTCAGGTTTTCTTCTCCTGCTTCATCTCATTCAGACTCTGCTTTTGAGCATGCCAGTGTTCCTTCTCTTAAGCCTACCATCCAGGATGCTTCTCCATCTTTGACACCTTCCTCACATTCTTCTTCTATTGATATTCATCCTGGTTCCCCACATATTGTGACTCGTCCCACCAGGAATACTAAGCCTCCTGTGTGGCATGAGGATTTTGTCATGGCCACTTCTGTTAGTTCTCCTGCGATTATTGATGACTCAACAGCTTTTTCAGTGTCTTTGGCTAATGTTTTGAGTACTCTCGAGCCTCAACATTATAGGGAGGTTGTGAAGCATGAATGTTGGCGCTTGGCTATGGATCTTGAGTTACAAGCTCTTGAAAAAAACCATACTTGGGACCTTACTCCCTTACCTTCTGACAAACGAGCTCTTCCATCTAAGTGGGTATATAGAGTAAAATTCTAACCTGATGGATCTGTCGACAAGTATAAGGCTAGATTGGTCATCAAGGGCTATAACCAGAAGCTTGGTAAAGACTACAAGCACACGTTTTCTCCTGTTGCTAAGATTGCTACGGTTAGGATCCTTATTGCTGCATCAATGGCCATTGTGTCAAGTAGATGTCAACAATGCTTTCTTACATGGGTTTTTGGATGAAGAGATTTTTATGAAACCGCCAGATGGGTTGTCTGTTGCATCATCAGATCTTGTTTGCAAATTGAAGCGATCCCTCTATGGGCTCAAGCAGGCGTCAAGCCAGTGGAATACTGAGCTCACTAGGTTCTTTTGTTCTTTGGGGTTTCTGCAATCTACCCATGATTATTCCTTGTTTGTTTTCAGCAAGAATGGGACATTCACAGCTGCTCTTGTGTATGTCGATGATATTTTACTGACCGGTAATAGTTTGCAGCACATTGAATCGGTCAAGGGTGATTTGAATTCCAAATTCACCATTAAGGACCTTGGGTTTGCTAGATATTTTCTGGGCATTGAGCTCTTGCACACAGAGGAGGGTACACATCTCACTCAACGGAAATATGTTCTGGATATTCTCTCAGACTATGCCATGACTTCTGCTAAAGTCTCAGGGTTTCCATTTCTTACGGGTCTCAAGCTCAGTGCTGATTCAGGGGAGCTTCTCCCGGATCCAGAGTCTTACAGAACTTTGGTGGGTCGATTGCTTTATCTCACCTTAACTCGTCCAGATTTGTCCTATTCAGTACAACACCTTAGTCAGTTTGTTTCTTCTCCACGAGTTCCTCACTGGCAAGCTGCTCAGTATGTTCTTCGGTATTTGAGTGGAACTGTGTCTCGTGGTTTATTTTATCCTGTGCAGAGTTCTCTTAAATTGGTGGGGTTCTTAGATGCTGATTGGGGGTCATGCCTCACCACCAGGCACTCCCTTACTGGATATTGTGTCTTCTTGTGTCACTCTTTGATTGCTTGGAAGACCAAGAAGCAGGCCACGGTTTCTCAAAGCTCTGCTGAATCTGAATACCGAGGGATGGCTACCACTACGGCTGAGCTTGTTTGGGTGTCTTATATCATGCGGGATTTGCATTTACCTTTTTCTCTCCCAGTTACACTATTCTGTGATAACAAAGTAGCTCAGCAAATTGCTGCTAATCCTTGTTTTCATGAGCACACAAAGCATCTGGACATTGATTGCCACTTCACTCGTGAGCGAATTCAATCTGGGTTTTTGGCCACTGCTCATGTTCCTTCTAGTCTCCAACTTGCGGATGTTCTTACCAAAGGCTTGTCTCAGGCTCAGCATGAATTTCTCTGTTCCAAATTGGGTCTTCAATCGGCTCCAATTTAGGGGGGGGGGATGTTGAGATATGTTGGATGATCAAGGAGGAAGATGATCTATACGACGTCGTAGGAGTTAATAGGAGCAAACGACGTCGTTTCATTTAAAACAAAAAGTTTAAATGAAAGAAGTTATACGGCGCCGTTTCAATCATCTTCAACAAATCAAGGTTCTTTCACAACAGCTTCACCCCGATTCAATGGATTCAACGGCCGCTCCTCCTTGGTCAAAATTCAGTTAGTTTTGGCGCCAAGCCATGTACACGTGGATCAATGTAGACCATTCGTTTGTTCTGTCATTTGTATATAAATAGAGGTTTCATCCTCAATCTGTAACAACTTGGAAGATACAGAAATAATACAGAGTTTTTTTTTCTCAAAATCTCTCAACTTTCTACACAGAGGTCACGCAATGACGAAATTGGTACATTACTTTGATGGATTTTTTTTTAGAAACAGATCGTCCGTTTTGTTTCCAAATCCTTCATGAAGCTTACAGCAATATCATCTGACAGTGCTTGCACCGAAAAAACATAGAGTGGTTGATCGGTCTGATGGCCGCTAGCTCATGAGCGACTTTGTTCCCAGCCCTCCGTATATAGATAAACATAATAGAATCAAAAAAATTAGTCTGAGATGTTATGACAGGAATAAGATTATAAAGTAACCCCTTCCCAACAATAAGATTAGTCTGAGATGTTATCAATTTTTTATCTTCGTTTGAAATTGCTCCATTATGTGAAAATGTTTTTGTAAGAGCAAGTGCAATGACTCACCGTGATTTAAACCATTTTGTTTCCTTTGGTGATTCATAAGGAAAAATGGCACATAATTCTTTATGAGTAAATTACTGTATGCCAATTTGAGTGCTCAAATGCCTTTCATTAGCAGGTCTTTGTTCGGAATCCATAAATGCTTCTGATGTTGCATATGGAGCAAATTTTCTAGCTATATTGATTGATTGGTAGACTGACTATCAAATCAAGTTTGCATATGAATTTTTCTTGATGATACAGATTGGCTTCTAAATTTTAAATCTAACAAGAATAGACTACATTTGAGTTGTGTGCTTCTGACATGGAAAGGATAGTTAAGTAAGCATATTTGCTGTTATGTGGGAGTAGCCACATGCATTTCTAGCATCTTTTTGTTGAATTTTTAATGTGAGCTCTCTTTGATTGTTGTGGGAGTAGCCACCCAAGTTACTATTTTTGCATTTTTTCATTTGAGTTATACACATTATAATGTTTATTGTGCACTTCATAATATTATTCACGCACTTCGATCATTATTTTATTCTTACACTTTATCATTTTATTTATACACTTTATAATCTTAATTGTGCACTTCATAATTTTATTCATGCACTTTCTATTATTATTCATACACATCATCATTTTATTCTTGCACTTTATCAGTTTATTTATGTACTTCATATTTGCACAACAAAAAGTGTTGAAAACGAAAAAAAAGGTGTTGGCGCGGAAAAAAAATGAAATTATTATATTTGCACAACATAATGTTATATGTGCACAACATCAAGTTATATTTACACAACAAAAACTACCGACACAAAGAAAAAAAAGTGCTGGCGCAAAAAAAAACCTGACCCGTGAAGGGGGGCACAGGGGCAGGGGGGCCACGCATTTAATTTCAAACTTTTTAACCTTAATTATGCACATTTTAACCTTAATTATGCACATTTTAATCTTATTTATGCACTTTAATTTAAAAGCCTATTATATATGCACACCATAATGTTATATTTGCACAACATAACATTATATTTGCACATTTTAATCTTATTTATGCACTTTAATTTAAAAGCCTATTATATATGCACACCATAATGTTATATTTGCACAACATAATATTATATTTGCACATTTTAATCTTATTTATGCACTTTAATTTGAAATTGTTATACGTAAAAAACAGATAGACCACTGCCGGGGCGCTCCGCCCCCCGGACCCCCCGATGCGACGCCGGTGAAAAATGATTCAAGACACATTAACAATAATCTTAATTGTGCACTTCATATTATTATTCATACACATCGTCATTTTATTCTTGCACTTTATCATTTTATTTATACACTTTATATTTGCACAACAAAAAGTGTTGAAAACGGGAAAAAGTGCATTTACCCATAAAATTAGACATATTTACCTATTTACCCATAAAATTAGGCTCATTTACCTATTTACCTATAAGAAATTATTATGTCTGCACAACATAAAGTTATATTTGCACAACATAATATTATATGTTCACAACATTAAGTTATATTTGCACAACAGAAAGTGTTGACACGAAAAAAAAAATCATGCAGTGTAAAAAAAAATACCCGAGAAGGGGGCACAGTGGGGGGCACAGGGGCAAGGGGCACACGCATGGGGCAAGGAGCACATGAGGTTGATATTTTTACTAATTAAATTAGACCCATTTACTTATAAATTAGGCTCATTAGCAATTTACTTACAAAAATTAGGTCCATTAAGAGAATTTTACACCTTAAGCATTTTACACCCTATGACAATTTTACATTTGATCCAATTCATATATATATATATATAGAGGGTTTGGTTCAAGAGTACACACCTCTTATAGTGTACCTTGTGCACAAATCTGGATCGTTAATAGAGATGAAATGAATGGATATGATTAAAAGTGGATTTTTAATTAATTTTGGTTTAAAAATGGTGGGACCCTCCATACAAAACCACTCACTCTCCCATCCAAAAGCGTGCGTTGCAACCAATGGAGTGGGACCCATTTGAAAAAAAAATCTCATTATTTTCCATCCTAAAACCACTTCCATTTGCAATCATTTTTTTTACTAAATATTGTGATGGGTTTGTTTTATCTGATTTGATACGTTTTAGAAATTTGGTAATTACACCGAATAATTTTTCATATGTTACCGAATAATAATGTGTTTTTTTATCCAGTTTAGATCAAAATTTAACAATTCTACTGAATAATTTGTTACATGCTAACGAATAATATTTTATTTTATTTTTCCATCAATTTCAAATAAAAGAAATCATAAATCCCTAAACAATGCTTACGATTTATACGAATAATTCTTCATATTTCACCGAATAATGTTTCACATTTCACCGAATAATTTTTAGTTGTGTAGTTATTATACTCGTGTGATCTAACGAATAATGAATCATATTTCACTAAATAATTGACCAACTCATTAACACTAGTAACAAAAATTCAACACATACATATGAATAATTGAAGAATATTAAATAAACTTATGCATCTCGAAAACCTTACACTAACTTCGACTAAAACTGATGCATAAGTCTGAATAATTCTTCGTTTTTCCCTAAATAATGTGAAAAAACGTCCATTTCCAATTACAATTACAACACAAATATAAACATAATGAAGTTCACGTTTGCAATTTTATTACCCAAAAAGAAGAATAAATTAGCCATGAAAGGAGATTAGCATTTTCCAATAAACCCACCAATCAAAACCCAAATCCCCTTTTTACACCTACAACTAGAAATTTGTCAAAATAAGAAACAAATTTAGTCATGAGTAGAAGAAGGAAGCCAACCCGTTAAAATAAAATAAACAAATTTAGTCATCCTTGAGTAGAAGGAGGAAACCATAAAAGACCTCCGATCAGACCTCCGCCTCGCCTCGCCTCGCCTCAACGCTAAATCGATCATACCTTCGATCAGGCAACCGACCACCTTCGATCAGACCTCCGCCTCGCCTCAACGCTGAATCGCCTCCTCGCCGGCCTCCACCACCTTGATGTAGGATCGAAAGGGTTTCGGACCAGCCACAAGACATGCCAACCACGAGGGAGGTGCTCGCCGCCGGCTACTAAGCGAGATCAAAAGGAAGGGATCAGACCACCTTTCCGTCGGCCTTTGAGATCCCCCAATCAAATCGTCGCCGCCGCCGTCGCTCTCGTCGTTGCCGGAATGCCAATATCAGCCACCGAACATCACCAACCATGGAGTTGGCCATCGTCCTCGCCCTTATCGCCTCCGCTTAGCCTTCCTCGTTCCACACGGTGACACAATGAAGAAGATGATGGATTTAGGTTTTTATTTTCCAGATTTCACTCTCCTCACACTCCTAATTTTAAGTTTTAGATAACCTTTTTATTTTTTTTTTTAGAAAAAAAATGGGACATGTGTCATAATCTTATGCCTCCAGTCAATTTCAATCAAATCTCATGCCTTCAGTCAATTTCAATCAAGGGTCCACATTTGTGTACAATGTACACCCTAAGGGGTGTGTACAAAAGATCCATACTATATATATAATCTTCAATTCAATTCCTACTATTACTGTGCCTGTAATTGATTTAATTAAGATGGACGGATGGATTATGATTTACACTTGCGGCCTTGTTGTTTGGATTAGAATGATACAACCTATTTTGGAGCCATTGTGGGGCGTGTTGCTAACAGAATCGGAGGTGCCAAGTTCACTCCCAATGGCACCCTCTACAATCTCGATGCCAATGAAGGCCCCAACATTCTTCATCGTAATCTAAGCCCGGCCTTGTTATTTTATTTTATTTATCGATAAATTAATTTCATGCTCATAAACTTAAAATTATTATTAGCTAGTTAATTTTTTTTTGATGTTTTAATTGATTAGTGAATTAATGTGTATGTACACGTTGACGTTGTAAGGCGGGCACAAGGGCTTCAGCGAAGTTATATGGGACGTCACGAATTACGTCAAGGACAGCCACATCACATTCAGTTACCACAGCTATGACGGAGAATCAGGCTTCCCTGGCGCTGTCGACGTCGAGGTCACTTACATGTTCATCGCATCCAACAAGCTTGGCGTCAGGATGGCAGCCAACCCTCTAGACAAGCCTACTCCCATCAACATGGCCTTCCATGTTTACTGGAACCTCGCCGGACATGCGAGTGGTGACATCCTTTCCCACACCATCCGACTCTTTGCCTCCAAGATCACTCCTGTTGATGACCAACTCATCCCCAAAGGGCAAAATCCTAGAAATAGATGGCTCAACCTATGACTTCCATCCAGGCCCGGCCCTGGGGGAGGGCAAGGTGGGCGACTGTCCCGGGCCTCCGATTTTACGGGGCCTCATTTTTTTACTAATTTTAGTATATATAATAAAACATTTTTAAAATTAACACAATTGTCTGTTGGCGTGGTGGTTGTTGAATTGATATGGGACATACATGTTTTCTTACAATCACGGGTTCGAATCCCAAATTTAGCACACTTCTCAACATTTTAACCTTTTTTTTCTATTGGTTAGGCCGCCCCCACCTATTTCTCTTCATTTATGTAACTAATAATTCCGAGACCTCAATAAATATAGCTTGCATACGTAATCTGTACACATGCTAAATTTTAAAGAGTTTTCTATAATTTTCCTTAAATACCAACAAAAAATAATATAAATTTTTTTAACATACTCATCCCTAAGATATAAAAAAAATTAAAAAATTACATATAAAATTTATAATTTATAAAATTATGACTCGGGCCTCCAAAATTGATTGGACGGCCCTGCTTCCATCTGGAACGTACCATACAGAGCCGGTTTGACCTGCTGCCTGACGGTTATGACATCAACTACGCCCTCGATGGGTCCGGTGGAGTCCACCTGGGGAAGGTGGTTGCGGTGTCCGAGGGCTGCTCCGGGAGGCTGTTGGAGCTCTGGATTAACCAGCCTGGGGTGCAGTTCTACATAGGCAATTTGATTGGGGTTGCTCAGGGCGGCAAAGGGGGTGCTGTTTACACCTACCATGCTGGCTTGTGCTTGGAGACGCAAAGGTTTCCTGACTCCGTCAACCACCCCAACTTCCCGAATAAGATAGTGAACCCCGGCCAAACGTACAAGCATGTTATGGTGTACAGGTTTACTGCTGATCATTAGGGGGATTGGAACAGCTAGTAGTTAAAGTTTGGTCTTTTTCATTATTAGGTTTTTTCGGGAACGAATAAATTCACGGGTTTTAGTTGGGATATTCAATCTTTGATCCTATATTTTTATTATTGTTAAATACAAGTTGTTGAATGCATCTGTTGCTTCTTTAGCCTTCTCTATCTAGCACATTCAGAGAGAAGAACCGATTGCTAACCACAATTTCTATCTCTTGTAGTGAACACTGCATTCAATTCTTCGACTCGATCAACAAGTAAGTATCCATTGTGAGTTTACTCCAACATCCATCATCCTCAATCCAACCCATCTCCTTCATAACCCCATTGACGCCTGGAAACAGGGCAGATATTGTGCCACCACGAAAGGATGCACTCCAACTGGTACTGATTGCTTGCGGCATCTCCCTCGTGCGATCTCCTACCACAAACTGACTCCTTGCATACCGGACAAATGCAGGGACTGCTGCTTAACAGATTGTCTCCGAGTGACCTCTACTATAATGCCGAATAGCCCTTATTATGCCTTGATGTATTCTTTGATAGGAAAGTCATAGCCATGGTGTGTTTTTATAAATCAAGAATCACCTAAACTGGATGCCATGCATTCAGAGATAAACAAACCTCTGCATTCATTTACAGTGATTGCGTTGTCGATAACAAGCCAAAAAAGGATACCTTGGACGCTTTGTATAATAATAGTCTCTTTCTTTTCGCTTTTTGGCTGACTGAAAGGCAAATGATATCTATATATGCTTCTAAGACAACTTAACGTAACTACATGCCAACTTAACCATCTCGTTACCACGTTTTACAGAAGACGTAGGTAAGTAGGTTGATGCTGCATGACTAACCAAAAAACTGCACTTCTTTCCCTTGGCTGCCGTGATCTCATAACAAGAGTTCCAAGAACAAAACCGATCATACATATCCTCAGATTAATTTTCACTGGAGAAAGTGTTTCAATTTACCAAGTCTATAACAAAAACAGCCCTATGAAAATGCATCAAAGGTAAGTAAGACCAAACCCACCACAGATCAAACCCTAGACCAATCACATGAAAGAGTCATACATGTAACCTATTCTTCAACAAATAGGAGACCCGATGCGGTATGTTAACCGGAAATGTAATGCCCCATGAGCCAGTCTCCCCTTTCCACCTTCATAACAGTCGTTGCAAGAAGAATTAGCACTCGGGAGTCGGGATATTTCTAAGCTGGTCTAGTTGGTCTAATTGGGTTAAAATTAGAAGACGAAGAAGCTACTCAAACTTCATTTACAGTCCAAATGAGCCTAGTCCTATGGTAAGTATACTGAAAAGTACAACAAGAACCCCAACTCATACCAGCAGCTTCGTGTAAGTCCAGTTGGTCGAAAACACTCAACTCTTGGATATGGCTCCTGCTGCAAACAGCAGATTTCGTCGAGAAAACTGCAAAAACCCAGTTGTAGAAGCCATTGAATTCACAAAAGAAAATCAGTTTCAGTGATTGATTCACATTTACGAAGTATCAGTGAACATATATTGCTTACCTGTAGAGAATACACAGGCGTAGACTTAGTAGGAAGAGTCTTCAATGATCTAATTCTGCTGTTCAAGTTTCCACTTTTACTAGCAAAAGAAGAAAGTAACCTTTGATCACTTCCCTTACTCAGATGTAAATGAATTTATTTAGTATTAGGAGATTTGTGTATTATGAACTCACCTTTCTTCTGCCCTTACTGTCTTAGCGCTAGCCGTTACATCCCATAATTTTACTGTGGAATCGGCTGATCCAGAAGCAAGAAGTGCGCCTTCGCCACTGATATGCTCATATAGCAAATGCCAGAAGCAATTACTTTCTCCATATTTATGAAAAACTTACAAGAAATTTACCGAATTAGCTTACTCACCTAAAGGCAAGTGTCCATACACAAGACATGTGACCCATCAAGGGGGCAATGCAACGGCCACTGTCAAGGTCCCACAACATAATTGCGCCATCCTCATCACCTGATGCCATATACCGCCCTTCAGGAGACATTGCCAGAGACAACACCATGCTCCTGTGCCCAATCAGGATTCTCACACATTCCCCAGTTTTCACATCCCATACTCGAACTATTTTGTCACTAGACCCCGTCGCAATGTAATTGCAGTTTGGATGCCATTGAACACACTACAAGAAAAGTCCAAGCAACTAATCAAGCAAGTTTGAGAAAGTGGACGATGGCTATTCCTAGTCAGGGCATCCAATAAGAAAGCATCGGCTGAATGATGGAAAGCTACCCCCATCTAATATTGTTTGTCCATTTTAGGGAGCTGGGGGGAAAACCCTTTGCATGTGATTTGTTATTACTTAATATTCAAAGTTTCAAACTTGTTCTCCCTTATCGGTTATTCAAGATCATTGGTTTTTCTGGGTAATTTCAGTAATCTATCACTCATCAAATAAGAGGATATATTTTTTTTTCACAGTTTCCCAGTCTGCAACAATCATTTTGGTGGATAAAAGCCCACCAAGTGCTTTAATTGCCAAAGGAAGACCCTTACAATGCTCCAACATTTCTCTACCTAGTACTATATAAAAAACAGAAGCAAGATGGTTGTACATGGCTTCACAATCTTCCGTTCCACGTGTCATCATTATAGAGCACCTCATCTACTTCTTCACCTAATTACACGCAAGCAGCTACATGGCATCCATTTTTTTAAAAAAAAAAAACATATTTAAACTCAATATCCACCTCACTACTCATCCCACTACTATATACATTTTCTTATTTCTTATTTTTTGAAAACAAGAAATAAATAAATTCATTCCACAATAAATACATCATTCAACTAAAAAAATTAGGGGGCATTTTAAAAAATAAATATATACATAAAAACTAATTTTACTGTTACTTTGATTGTTATTTTGCTACAAAAAAAAATTAGAAATTCAATTGGTAATTCTCAGCCTTTTGGGATGATTTCAAATTCAAGTCTCTTGAAACAAAACAAAATAAAAAAAAAACTAATTTTACTGTTACTTTGATTGTTAGTTTGCTATAGAAAATTAGAATTCAGTTTGTCTTTTTCAGCCTTTTGGGATGGTTTCAAATCCAGGTCTCTTGAAACAGTCCTATAAGGAAAAATGTACGGAGAGGGTAAAATAGCCAGGGAAAAGTAAGAGGTAGAGAGAGAGAGAGACTCCTTACATCAACATCAGATAAGTGGCCTGCCATTATTCTAAGAGGATGTATTCTGTCCATGGACCAGACTCTTGCAGTTCTATCATGAGAACAACTGGCAAAATAGTGTCCCCGAGGGCTAAACTGCAATACCCAACAATGAAATGAAAAGAAATAGATTAAGCTTCAGACCTGATCAAGTAACATATTGAAGTGGAAATCCTCTGTTTGACCTTGATCAAAAATAATCATTTAAAGAGACAATTGCATAAAACCACCCGTTAAATAAGGTGATTTGCCCCAAACCACCCCTTAAAATAGAAATTTCAACAACCCATCCCGAAAAGAGTATCTGTTAACATATAACCACCCTGGATTAGGTTCCATTTCTCAACCATCGAGTAGTTGAAAAGAGATGTAGATGATGCCCTTCTGAAACCCCATTTGAGCTTCCATCCCTTCTGACTATGGTGTGTCAGACCTGTTAAACCTTCATCCATGGTGTGAAGCACTGCTTCCAGCCACTTTTGATACTAACAAACAACCTTCTTCAATTTTTACTTCTTAAAACCATATAAAAATACCCAGAATCTTTTACCACAACCTTCTAATTTGGGAATTTGATTTTGTTTAAATGCAGTCTAAGATTCTTCGATTTTGAAACATAAAACAAGTCAATGTCCTATTCACAATCTCTATTTTGCTAATTGAGATCTTCATTGGAAGATTCAAGCTTTGTTTATTTTAAGAGCGAGGAAGAAAGTGGTTTTTGCAGATTTAAGGATGACCTTCATAGATTTTTGTGTGAAATTAAAGGGCTTCTGATTTTGGGCTAAACATTCAATTGGTTAAAAAGTACTGGATTAGGATATGGTTGCATGGATTTGGATCTAAATTTGATTTGTGGTATGTGGCTGGTCGAACCAATTTTCTTAACAGTACTTTGATATAGGGGTGGCATTTGGTTAACATATACTCCCTCCGTTCGTCAAAACATGTCACTTTAGAATATTAATTTTGTTCAAAAAAGTATGTCAATTGTAGATTTTTTTATCTTTTTTTGGTTAAATGTAAATCTTTTGATCTCTACTTTACGAAAATGCCCTTTTAATGATTAGTAGATTGTTGGTGTTAGTTTTACTAAGAGAGAATATTTCTGAAATGCAATACAAAAAACCCAAAATAAATACAAGAAAGGACGGAAGTCTAAGGGTTGCAATATGAAAATACCAGGATTAATTGCAATTAATACCTAGAAAACATAATAATTGTATCTAAAAGTATACTAGGAATGCTTGTAATCTACCTAACACAACTTACAAGAAAAGTAAAGACTATCATATTTCCAATAGTGTAATAAATGAGGGTATAATAGTATACTCCCTCCGTTCGGCAAAACTTGTCATTTTAGCCTTTTTCACAAGTTTTAAGACAATTAACAAATGTACCAATTTACCCTCAATTATTACCCTCTTTTTTTACTTTATCGAAAACTACAACTAACAAATCATCAATCATATCAAGGACAATTTTGTAAAGTGAAGGGCAAAATACCTACAATGACAAGTTTTTTTGAACAAAAATAACACCCTAAAATGACAAGTTTTGCCGAACGGAGGGAGTATTTTTTTATTTCCTTAAAATTTGTGAAAGAAATAATGACATGTTTTGGCAAACTGAGGGAGTACACTTCAAGGGTGGTTTGCTGTAATTTCTTTTTTAAAGGGTGGCTTTAAGCAAATCCCTTATTTTACAGGTGTTTTTCTGCAATTTGGCAGTTTTAGCCTAAAACAAACCCAGAAAAAATATAGACATAGATGAACTGCATAAGAATCCAAAGCTTGATAATACTAGACCTACCTGTACATCCCACACAGGGTAGTTATGACCCTTGTAGCAAACAAGATTTGCATTTAGTTTAGTACTCCATAGCCGCACTACATTCAAAGTATTTTCTCATCAATATTACATCCAGTACTATGATATAAAACAGAATAGGTGCATTTCTCATGCAAAGGAGGGTCAATAAATGAGAGGGCTCGAAAATATCATCTAGGTGAACATACCAGTTGAATCTGATGATGAAGAGAGAATGAAATCCCCAAGGGGGCTGAAAGAGGCCGAATAAACAGGGCCGGAGTGACCTTGAAATAAAGTGTAGGATTTTTTTCCTGCATTGGCAGCAAGCATAAGTTCACTGGATGATGCATCATTTTCACCCTGCAAGGTAGCTGATACCAACAAAGGTTAAGGGCCAACTGCTTTCTAAATATAATAAACAATATATTGTCTTTTTACAAGTATCTAAAATAATCACAAAAGACTTACAATTGCCTGCTTGTTGCCCTGACTTTGACATGTCCCATATCTACAGGAAAAAAAAACACTAAACTATTATGATATAGACAAAAGATATGGGTAAACTAGGGTTCACCAAATTCTACTACGGTAAATACAAACCTTCAGTGAAGAGTCTGAAAAGCCTCCAGCGACCAAGGATCCATCATTGGAGATTGATGCACAATTTAAACTGAAGGATAATTCATTTGTATGATAAGAATGGAGAATTGGTATGGGAAAGAACTGAACAATTACGGAATAACAAATAGTGATATTAGCCAATGAAAAGTCAAATATGCCACCTGTTATGAGCATTTAGAAATGTATAAAAGCAGACTGAAGGTAACGATGTACTACTCAGTTGCACACGATTTCGCAAGTCTTCAAGCATAGAAAGTTCCACTTCAGCTGGACTGCATTGTAATGTAGAATACATAAGTTATCACACTGAAAATTTGGGATGAAAAACCTCAAAGATTAAGGAATGATAACTATTCAAAGGATTCAAAGAACCAAAAGGTACAATTTAAATAGAGCCCACATGAAAAGCAAGATGAAGAAAATGAAGAAAGCAGGTTAAGTACAAGACAAGATTGAATGTTATTATATCAGGTTTAAAAACTCAGCAAACTGAAGCTGCATAAGCCGTAGAGTAAGCACATTACATTACAGGCAAAGGAAGCTCTGCTTTGACTCGTGGTGCCATTGATGAAGTATTAGACTCAGGACGTGTGGCTTTCCCTGTAACAGTGCTGACTTTATCCTTCTTCACTTTTTTTACAGATGCACCTTGCTTCCCTGCATCGCCTGTCCTTTTCTGCAGGTATATAAATAAAATTGTCAGAAACAAAGAGATAAAAAGGACAAATAATCAAATATGATGACAGTATGTAACATAAAATCAACAACATATTTTTAGCTACCTTAGCCTCTTCTGTGTCTCCATCTTTAGTTTCTCCGTCTTGTTTTTCTGAATCGGAAAGCAGGCCAGCTGCCTTCTCCAAGCGATCATCTACTGAATCATCCAGCAACTGTAATAACCCAAAGGTAAGAGATTAACCGAATGTAGAGCATGTGATAATGATCAACAGCTACGGAGGAAATCATAACTAGATAATCATTCCGCAACAAAATCAGGCATAGCATAACTTCATTTCAGGGTGAAAAGTGGTTGTCCACACTTATCTAAGGCACTAACTACTTATAAACTATAACTTCATTTCCGAGCTACATTTCTGACCTGTATAAAGTCTTTCAACCTGCATTTGGATCCAAACATCCCTATAATTAAATGAATAACAACCACCAAATCCTTACCCGGATCCTAATATCCCTAAAAACTGCTTCATTGGTATAATGAAGATAAAATGTTTCATTATGCAGCTCTTCTTTCCACTTAAGGCTTGATTGTATGACAGTAATAGAAAGATTTTGAATAAATCTCGGGAGCTTGAAAATTTTCAATTCCCTTTGTTGGTGGGAAAGTGGAAATGGCCTAGGGTTTGCAAATATCTGTTTGTCCCTTCCAATCTGCCTTGCCTTTGCAAGATCCATATGTGATGCCCATTTCATTGCCACTGATTATCAGTGTCCACACAGCTATTTAATCTTGTTGAATTGATTGCGAACTGTTGAATTATATGCCAATATTATTAGGATTATATTTTAAGTGCCACCTAAGGAAATGTATGAAGAGGGTGGACAATAAGGCAGAGAAAAAATGGCTGAATAGGGTTCAGGAATGATATGCAGTGACCATGGCATGCAAAGTGGATGATGCAAACATCCTTTAGACCAAAGATGGTGGTTGGTGCTGTAGAAGAATTAAGAATAGAAGAGTAAAAAATAAAAATTTTAACTTCGGGAACTTCTTCACCCCATTCTGATACAAACCCAAGTTATAATTTTAATAGTTTTATTATCTTCGTTTTCCTGCATTATGTAGTCAGTTACTTAAAATTCCGTAATCCGACTACCTAGTTTTAAGGCACTTTTCCATAGCCCACTTCTCCCCATGTTTCCCATTATCCTAAATGCTAGGTATTTAGTCTTTTATTAATAATGGGAGAGCCAGTTTTGTTTTCTCTAATATAAGAGGAGTTGCAACTTGAATTCATTCATAATGAAATCTAATGTTCTAAAAGGCGGCTAGGCGGGTGCCTAGGCGGCGCCAAGGCGGATTTAGAACAAACTTGATTATTTTCTTATCTTTAACGTATAACACATGTCAATAATTCATATAATGTAATAATAATCCAATATATCGCTATATAAACCCAAATTTGCAGTGCTTAACTAACATTAAAGTAAATAAATGCAAAAGTACGCGTCCGACTAACGACTCTAAACCTCCTAAAATCCAAAACCATAGTTTCAACTAAACAAAACAAATATATCTCGACCGGGGGATAAAAAAATTCTAAGTTGACTAATCACATGCATAAAAGCTAAAATTGAATAATCTTGGGGCTTGGCGGGACTAGGCGGCGCCCGGGCGGGACTAGGGGGTCTAAGCGGCGCCCGGGCGGGACTAGGCGGGTCTAGGCAGCGCCCGGGCAAAAATTGAATAATCTTGGGGCTAGGCGGAACTAGGCGGCACCCGGGCGGGACTAGGTGGCGCCCGGGCAGTGCCTAGGCGGATTTCCGCCTAGAGGGCCGCCTACGGTTAAAAATTCCTAGGTCCCCGCCTAGGCGCGATTTTTAGAACACTATTGAAATCTAAGAATCTGACGTTTTCTCAATTCCTGGAGTGTGAGTTACTTGCTTTCAGTTTTCTATCCCTTTGTAGGTAGGTTCCTAACACATTTCCTGTATACCAATTAACCTGTAAAGGAGTATAATTTCCCATAAGTCCCACAAATGTTAGCATAAATAACTGCAGACACAGCTCTAAGAACTTACACCCCAATGGATTTCTTTCTGATTTACGAGGCCAGCCACTTCTTGGCCACTGCCAACAAGTGTTACAGCTTCAGCATCATCACATATTGTGCCAGGCTGTCCAGGAGCAACTGAATGGAATCATAAGTTATATTGGTCAGATTAACATAGAAGTAAAAAAATTCTTGGAATCAAACCTTAATTGAAGCCAATAGTGACACTGAGATCACACACAAAAAAAAAAAGCTAACCTTGGAAGTTAATGTGCTCATTAATAATACCCAACATAGTAATAGATTGTGAATTGTGAAGGTACTGCAGAAGGAGGTCATAAGAGTACTGCATATATGAAAGTATAATTTAGCTGTATGCAATCAAGATAAATGTTTTTGACCAATTGAAAAATAATTATACCTAATGAAGCATTAGATAAACTAAAATAAGGCAAAGAGTGAGTAAAGTAGAAAATATTTATGTACTTGAGGAAAAAAGCAAGTGCAATGCCTTTCCCTGAGCAGACATAATGCCGGCTTACTCCAGACAAAATGACACAAACAATATGAAGAATAAATGACACTACATGGCAAGAAAAAGTTTAGCCAATTCAATAATACCGTACTTGACATATCTTGATGTTCACTTTGCTCTGCCTTAGAGAATGGGCAAATTCCATTTCCTACGAAAGTGTTTATGGCAGCACAGTATTATAGAAAATGAACATTGACAAATTTCAATAGACAAAACTAAAAGGGTCTAACCTTCAAGTGAGATGGAGACAACACTCCTTCCAACTTTTGAAGGTCCCTTTGATGAATTGTTTCATGATCCTCACGGAAAGTATTGAAAAATGTATGGGCTGAAAGAGTAGAAAAATGGCATCAACAAACTGAAAACTTGCAATTGAAATCAAGGATGGCACCAAGAGTTGATTTCCTACCTTCTTGCAAATGCCCTTTTGCAATGAGGTCCATGAAGGAATGAATGAATACTGGATAAAGTACTCTCAGCAGTTCATGCTGTGAAGTTCAAATCAAACACAAAGCGAGTTCAATGTGGATGGACATCCAATTTTCGTATACCATTCCTTCTTGGGGAAACGTAAACTTCATAAGATCACAAATATCAGCAATTCTAGGGTCCAGAGAGTAGCATCAACATTGCGATAAGATTTAAGATTTTCACAATGAAAAAACAAAAAGCCTGAATGCCACTGAAGCAATAATGGCAATCAGTGACTTAGCTTACATCTATCTTACAAGGCACAACATTTGGCAAGTGATAGGGCAGTAGAGCCATGCAATTCAGACTGCACAACGGCAATAAATAACTAAAAATATATGGAATGGAACTACTTACCAAGCTATCTTACAAGTGACAACATTTGTGGCCAGAGTTTTGTCACTGGAAATTAGCTTCAAAATTGGTTTCACACTTTAATGTTCGGAATAAAGTCCTCGCAGAGCAGGATATTTCAATTACTTTTTTCCAATTGAAAAATTAAAAGATCAAATATTTACCAGGTAAAATATACGTGGTCACACTAAACTAACAATATCAGCATGCTAGTAAGAAATACGGAGTATAGTATATATCTGAAACCATATTGGATATAAGGGTCACAGACAACCACAGATTTAATATAAATCTATCCAGTAATCCAACAATATATTTTCTCCATTAAGTATAGCAAAACAGAATACATTGAATATACACATTTCCATCCAAAAGAAAAGATGCCTCCCCAATATTCTAGGATTTACATGGTATCCGGCTACTAGCACCTAGCTATTGCCATGAGCTCTGAAGTTAACCACCCGGTAAACCACCGGTGGCCACCCTCGGAAGGATTCAAACTTGGGACCTTTGAATATTGGGGAGGTAATCTGACCTTTGAATATTGGTGTTGCGAGATTGTGTACTTAAAAACAAAGGCATGGTTTCAGGGGGGTGGGGGGTAACATATTTTGGTACACCAATCTAGTCACCCAAAAGCAAGAAAATTGATTACCTTATACAGATCCAAGGAACTATATGTCCATGACCTCAGCTTGCTGTATCCATCGTGAATTTTTGCAGGAAGATACTCCATGCTGGAAAGATGAAAGAGCACAAAGTATGAAAGTCATATCTATTAATACAGAAAATGGCATTCACCCAGAATATCCCTCACCATAATCAGCTTGAGGACCACAAAAAAGATCGAATTCTACACAGACACAATCAGGTAAAATCTAAAACATAACAGTGGCATGAGAAAGAGGCCCCCAGTTTTGACATTATCACCCTCTTAAATGCATCAAACACCTTACTTGCCAAAAACTGAGAACTAGGAACTCGAGCCCACCTCTCATTAATCTCGTTTTCTCAAATTGAAAGTCCAACGACTGATTTTACAAGCGTAGAATCATGTTGAAAATTATCAGGGTAAAAAGCTAGCAACTGTCCGTCAATCTAAACTCACTCTCAAGCTTCATATGGGGAAAAAGCTAGGAATTAAATTATTCTCAGTGATACAATCTCAATCTAGTTCCGCTCTACCTGAATGATTCGTCTTCCTATTGCGAAAATACCTAATTAAAAGTGCAGAAATTTTAAATGGAGAGTGCGGGGAATTTCAGCGTTTGCACCATTTAAGACCTAAAAATTGGGGAGGCAGATTGGAAAGATAGAGGGAGAGGGTGATTACTCGGAGGAGAAGGAGAGAATGAGCTTGGAGACATCGGGGTCGGTCTGGGAAATGGAGGAGGAGTTCTTGGTTTGTTGCTCTTCTTGGAAAGCGAGTTCGGTGTGCTTAAACCCTTTCTTCTTCAGATATGCAAGCACTGCTTTCTCTATTTCTTCTTCCTCCATTACTGATTACGACTTTCCTCTCCACCACCTCCTCCTCCTCCTGAATTGCAATTTCAATTGGAAAGAAGCTTCGTCCGCAATATGAGATCGTTCTGATAAATCTCCTCGACGACAGCCAGACGTATGTATATAAGGTCTCTTCGTCTGCAATTTGGGACGTATACAGAGAAGAGGGGCGTGAGACGGATCTTGAACCTCGACTCCAATACACGGGGCCTCCGGTCTGTTATTAGTAGGATTATATTTCAGATTTTTCGCCTGGCCCCCAATGTAAAGCTAAATTCGCCAGGTGAACGAAACATTAGAATACTAGTATTCGTTACCCGTGCGATTGCGCGTTTTGTTAATAAATTATATTTTATTATATTAATTATATTAAAATATTATATTCGATAATTAATTGACGTGGCTTAAAAAATAAAATCAAATTAACGTGGCTCACAAAAATAAAACCATATATAAATATATTATATTCAATTTGATCTAAAAGGTAGAATAACGCACCAAATATTCCTTCTTCATCTTTTAAAATAATAAATAATGTATTTTATTAACAAAAGCATGAAAATAATAAATATGTATAACAACTAATTCAAGTTATATTGGATAGATTATTAATCTAAAAAGATAAGTTTTTAGTTAACTATATTCGTTTATTAATTGATGTGGGCCAGAAATATAATACCACTTTAATTCAGAAAATGTCACGTAAGCAAAAATAATCCCGCTTTAATCCAGAAAATTCCGTTGACGCGAGATCGCACCAGAGCCCGTTTCAGGCCTCTGCTTTAGTATTTTACTAGTTTTGTTATTCGCCCGTTGTGCGATTTTTAAATAAATTTTATTATATAAAACATCTTTGAATATATATATATATATATATATATATATATATATATATATCAATTAATCAATTAATAATACTAAAAGAGAAGTCGCTTACGCCATGTGGCGACTTCTCTTTTAATATAGGTTTGTTTGTTAACTAATTAAATATTTATCTATATTTAGATAAATTATTATTTATTATAAATTAAATTACTTCTTTAAATAAGTAATTAATTAATGCTTTTCTTTTTCTAAATCTTAACCGATTGATTTTATTTTTAAATTACTTTTTTCAATAAAAACATATAATCTTTGTAGTTTGATTCATGGTATAATATATATAAATAACGATTAAATCCATTTAATAAATTACTTTGTTATAATTTGATTATATATTTACTTTAGTCAATTATTCTCATTTCAATGATAACGATTTTTTTTATCTTAATCCAATTCGATCGACTCAGTCGCTCTACATCTGGACCGGGTAAAAGATAATAGATTTAGGAGTTATAATATACTATTGAATTAATGCAACAATAGTAAAGGGAAATCATTAGTTGAACGGGTATTAATATAAAATTTAT
Source organism: Persicaria maculosa (assembly GCA_963922045.1). Lineage (NCBI taxonomy): Eukaryota > Viridiplantae > Streptophyta > Magnoliopsida > Caryophyllales > Polygonaceae > Persicaria > Persicaria maculosa. Next base: position 13,480,402 of record OY998265.1, read on the forward strand.
TTAAATTTTAAAAAAAATTTAGATAAAGTGATAAAAAATCCTATTGTATTTTAAGTTATATAAATGTTTTATATATTTATAAAATTTTTATATAAAAAGCATCCGCACAACTGTGCGGGCACTAATCTAGTATATATATATATATATATATATATATATATATATATATATATATATATATATATATATATATATATATATATATATATATATATTCAAAGTCACTAATCAAGATATATAACATTTTAGTGATAAAGTTGCAATTGTACGTGTTTTTTTATCATAATTTGATGTAAAAGGTATAATAATTAACCCAAATTTGACGGTAGATATTTATATATAGATATATATTCAATTTTTGACAAAATAGTGGATAGCTTATTTGATCTAAAAAGATAAGTTTTTTACCTAACTATATCGCCTTATATTAATTTTATAAATTATTACTTATGTAAAAATATATTTGAATTAGTTAGAGATAAGATGCATGAAAAATTTTGTGAAGAAAAAATCTTTATTTAAAAATTGACATAAACATAAACTTTTTGAAATCAAATAAATTAATATAATGTGATAAACTTACAATAATAAAAATTATTGTAAAAATGTAAATATATCAAACAAATATAAACAATAATAAATTAAAATGGTATTATCATACCCACATTGTAAAAGCTTATAATTTATTACCGAATACACCTGTACCAATATGTAGATACAATTGATACGGGTGTAGTATAAATAAAAATTAATTTAGCCATTTTTTATAAATTAATATAGTCTTTTAAGATTATGTAGATTTTTTTTGGTAAAATAACGGTATTTTTCAAACAAAGATAACTTTTTTTTGACAAAAAATACACATTTATCTATAGATATATTATATTCAATTTTGACCAAATATTGGATAGATTATTGATCTAAAAGGATAAGTTTTTTACCTAACTATATTGGTTTATTAATTGATGTGGCCCAGAAATATAATACCACTTTAATCCAGAAAATGACACGTAAGCAAAAATAACCCCGCTTTAATCCAGAAAAGTCCGTGGATGCGAGATCGCACCAGAGGCCGTTTCAGGCCTCCGCTTTAGTATTTTATATAGATATAGCTATATAGATATAGATTTCACCAAATGTCCCTAAGGTTTTCGTTTTTTTTTTTTTTTGTCAAATACCCCTCCGTCTAATTTTTAAGATACATAAATTTTGCATAGTACCCCTGTGTATTTCGTAGAGGTGGCAATCGGGCGAGTTGGGGCGCGTTCGGGTCGGGTTATGTAAAGACCGAAAAATTTAAAATATTATTTTCTTAAAATATTAAATTATGTCGGACTTTAAAATTAAGATTCTGAAAATTTTGAAATTTCCCGTCCTCGAGCAACTGAATTTTATTAAATTCTTCAGAAACGAATTTCTATATAGTTTTGAATTGGGTTTTAGAAATGGATTTTGATTTTCGCTTTCGAGATCGAGCATTAATAAAAATTTATTTGAGCTACGAGTATTGATTGAAATTTATTTAATTTTCGATTATCTTGAAATTGAATTAAAATTAGATTAAATTTGATTTAGTCGGGATTCGATCGGGCGAGCGGGTTTTGAGTCTTTTCCGTTAATTTGAATTGGTATTGTTAGGACCACACACACACACACATATATATATATATATATATATATATATATATACATTTATTCCCCCCCCCCCCCTATCTCTCTCTCACAGCTCCCACGCCAAAACGCAGAGCTTGTTACTCCCTCCCCTACATTCCTACAACACACATTGGTCCCCTTCCTTGTCCTCTTCCTCACACACTGATCACACACCCAATTGCCCTCCCAGCTCATCTTTTGGTCCCCTCCATATTCAAAACCTCCCTCTGCCTCATACCCTCTCCTCCCTCTCGTTACTGTCAAATAAAAAAAAACCCATAAACCCCCCAAACCACCATGCCTCCACCACTGAGCCTTCCTTCCTTCTTTATTCTTCCAAGCTCTAAGTCGCCAGGCACCGCGACTTCCTGTTTCTCCTCCGTGTCCAAGCAGCAGCAGCAGAACTCCATTTCCACTTCTTTTGATTCTTCCTTCGTCCTTTGATTGTCGAGCCAAGCCACTGCCCTCCTTCTATTTACGGTTCAAGACCTGCATGACCGTCCTCCATTTTCGCAACCAGAAGCGACCCCTCCACGGCGTCGCCGAGCCGCGTCACCCCTCCCTTCCCCTGTTTCGAATCCGAAAGGTAAAACCTTCGATTTCCCTCTTGTTTTGGCTTGAATCGATGTAAAAGTGCACCTTGCTGATCCTCCACTCTCGAACCAGTTTCTATAAACCCTCTTCCATTATCGTCACAGACGGAGCCTCCCTCGAAGCCTCCCGACGCCGGAAATCAGCCCTCTGTAAGCCTTCCTTCTCCCTTCTCTTTTCTTGTGTCATTCATTTTCTGTCGGTCCAGGGGTGGTCGGAACCCCTAGTCGATCTCCGTGGTGGAAGGACGGAGGCCAATGGGCCGCCGGAGGCCGGGAAATGCCCTCCCTCCTCTTCCCGTCGCTCTTCCGCATCTCCTCTGCTTCGGCTGGAGGTTGAAGACGAGGAAGCTCTTTGGGCCTATTCTGCTGGGCTTTGACCCTCGGATCCGGGTTATATCGTTTTCTAAACCGGATCCTTTCTTTCCCTTTCATTTCATGGAATCCGGATTGGGTTCTTTGTTTTCCTTCTCTTCTTTGGGCTTCCATTGGGCTGGATCCGGACTCGGGTTAGGGCTTTAGGGTTGGGCTGGTTTTGATTTTTGAATTGGGGTTATATATATTTGAGGTTATTGTTTTATTTATTTTATCGGTAGTATTTATTTATATATATATATGTATATGTTATATGTTAATATTTTTTTTTTCTGATTTTGGAAGATGATTTTATATTTATATATTCTGAAATATTTTAGAATATTTAAAAGGTTTTAAAAGTAATAATAATTGATATTGGGTTATGTATACATTTATGGATTGTTTGAGATTTTATGGATAACAAGTGTTGAATTATTTGAATATTATTATTTTGGGATTTTTATAAATTCTGGAAAATTAATCGTTATATATCGTATATTGTTTTAAGATTATATTGATTGGCTTATTTAATTGATGCATTTTAAGAGGATTTTACTATGTGAGTTATGAATTTTAAGGTGAATTGTTGGTTTTGAATTATAATTATGATTGTGAACATAGGTTATCTTGATGATTTAATATTGGAGTTTATTTATATAATATTTTTGAAATAAGAAACATGCCGGAACGATTTCTATTATATGATTTTGGAAATGGGCCTTAAGGTTTAAATGTGTAATGTCGGGTTTTGACTAAGTACGATTTTAAAAGAATTATTTGATTTTCTAAGTTGAGTTCTTTGAGAGATTGTTTTGGAAATGAGATGATGAGACGAGATGAGATGAGATGAACATGAAATGAGATATGGTTTGTGATGAAATGAGATGGAATAATCTGAAATGAGATATGAAAAGAGATGTATGATAGTTAGGGGCGCCTTGTGTGAATTAGATAGACTTATGCATTTGTATGTTATTAGGTGATTGTGATATGTTGGACATTGCTTGCTATTGGTGACTCTTACTTGGATTCTGCTTCTGCCTTGTTCTCTGCTGTTCGGCTTATTCAGGTAAGTTCCTTTATGGGTTTACTCAGATTCGAAAGAGATTACCGGCTTGTGAATGTATGACATACTAGGTGTTGCATAAGCATTAATGCATGCCATGTAGTATCATGCTAGGTTGCACTTGTGATTGAGCATTCTATTTCTTTACGCGTATGAAACAGAACGGCCGTTATCTGTCATAGTCCTAGAGTCTTTGCTAGGGTCATAGGGTAGCCCAGCCCCATCGGGTGCCCTGAGTCTATCGAGTCGATATGAGTATGATGATAGCCCAGCACCATCGGGCATGTTTATTTTAATTTATGTTATGATGATGAGATATGATATGATGATGTGATATGATATGCTATAGCATCGAACTGGCCAGTCTCTGCACTAACGGAAAGGGGTGCAGAGGTAGGAGAGGGACATGCCATTTGGCATTCTTTGGGCGCATTTACAGTATTTCTCGCATATTGTAAATTAGGATCATGCTAGTGTGATTTAATTTCCGCATCTGCATCATCTTTATTATTAGCGTATGTGTATGTTCGCTTGCTGGACAGAGCGTGTTGGGGCCTCGGTCTGACCCCGCTCGCACCAATTGTTTTTAAGTATGATTGCTCCCTGTTTATATGGCGTGGGAATGTCCCCCGTCGATTGCAAAGAAATCTGTCTAACCCCGCTAATCTGGCCATACGACTTTAGAATTTTGTTTCGGTTTGACCCGGCCTTGCCGTGGCTTTTGTATCTAAATCGTATTTCTGCCTTACTTTCGTTTAAACTGAATTTATGAAAACTTCGACTGATTAGAGGTTTGAAACCTCGACCCGTACCTGAATTGCAACATCCGAACGAAGGTATCCGACCGTCGAAACGTATCCCGGATATTTATATCCGGGCCGTTACAAAGTTGGTATCAGAGCCAGGTTGTGCAATTCGGGTACGCAAGGGTCGAGTGTATGTTTTGGAAAACCGCCCATGGATTTCGAAAGATTGAAAGCGTTTTAAAGGGGCAAAATGAACTTAATATGTCTAACTCAATTGGACTAAATATGAACTTGGCTTATGGTAAAAGAGGAGAACCAACTAATAAGGGATCGAGTGGGTAGAAAAGGTGATAGACCATCCCTATTGGATGTAGTCGGAAATTGGTAGGCGAAATACTAGCTTGTTCTTTACAGATGGGTCGGGATGACTTCAATGAGATCATTATAATTGTCATTAACTGATTCTATGATTGAGTGCTTGATATGCTAAAGATTTAATTGTTATGTTCTAACTATTGAATGAATATTGAACGATCTGTGCAAACGGGATAGCGGAAGTACCCTTCTTCTTATATGGTTAAGCTCAGCTTTTGTGGAACCGCCCCTTTCCTTATGAACCCTTTTGACAATTCAATCGAGTCCCCCCTTCGCATATTGGTCTTCCACGGGAATTTGGGTTGGTAAACACATGGTGTCGGGAATCATGATTGAATATAAAGGTTGTCCATGAGAGTATTGAAAGACGGCCTTGATGAAATTCCGAGTTAGAAAATGAGATATTTACGAGGCTGTCCTTATCGATTCTTATGACAATCTATCAGTGTCCTCTTGTCATGAAAAGTCGTATCCGAGTCTCACGGGAAAGATGGGTGATGAGTCAGTTAGGGAGAGTTAATGTTGCCCTTATGGACCCCTATCAGGTTATCTTGATTGCCCTGTTCATGATTGTGTGATTCTATATGCACTATTCCTTGACCTACAATTGATCCTTAGTGTGAATTTGTGCTTATGTGCTTTGATGCTCATGATGACCATTGTATAGGTTCGAACTACATTTATTATGTCCATATCATCCCGACATGATCTGTTTAGTATATTACATTGTCATACTCGGGCACGATTATAGATGTCATATGTTAGGAAGTTGTACAATTGATGGACTCCCCATGAATAGGTTCATGATAGTGTGATCGACTCTTCTTTATATGAATGCCTCATAAGATGTACTCTTTAGCATGCTAGCCGATTATGCCTCGATGCTTATCATTCATTATGTGACAAGAATCTATAGCATGCCCACCTATTCTGTGATTAACTGTTGTGGATTATTCTAGTAACTGCTATGCGTTAATTGTGCTAAGTGAGAATATGGTAGTGTGAACGAGTCTTGATAAATACATGTTCTATCCTAGTATACATCAATTTGAACTCATGTCCTCATATTCTAGCCATGTTGCTTAGACTTGCTCTATACCTCGTTGCGTTTTCCTCTCGTGCCACTATGTCGTTGAGACGTGATTGAATGAACTCTTGCATACCGTCGTATTAGCCAGTCAAGCGCATGTATGTACCATATGTTATATTGAACCACTAGTAACATACTGGTCCCTTGGTTGTGTTTTGTGCAAATTCTACTTTGCCTACGTTATTGTTGATTCACTCTTGAACTAGGTACCTGATAGTGTGGCTCTTTCCTCTTTCTGTTCTCTTAACATGTTTTACTCGTCCTGATGAGTTTAATGTTGAATCCGATGATTGATTAGCTTTCCGTGATGATCAAACCTGGCATGCTTACCTGGTAAAGATGTCTATTACTCTATGATGGCTCCTTGCGCTTGCATGAACCTATGACTTGACACCTCGCATGATCACGCACCACCCTATATCATGATTTTTCATCTGCATGACGCATGAATATCGGAATGAACCCAGTTGAATTACTCTAGCGTACTCATGTTCGATGTGTGCTATTAGTATCATATGGAGCTTATGACTTCCAATCTGACCCGCTGAATGATTTCATATCATGCTTGTTCTATAATGTGACAACTATTGTACCACACATGTGCTCTATGATGGTTCGTTCTTAGCATTATTATAATCTAACACCCATGATATTCTTCTTGTTACTTTTGATGATGCCTCATGTTTCGTGAATAATATGTTGAACTCCTCTTAATGACTCTTGTCTATGCTTGTATCACATCATGTATCGCTAGTATCATGTAGGATCTATGCTCCCTAAATGTATCTCGTCGTATGATTACATGTCATCCTTAACTTACTATCTGACCATTGCTGTTAGGTGTGATAGTTACTATGCTGTTCTTATGAGCCCTCGTATGACGCTTCATCTGATTATTATAATATACTTTGCCATGATATATTTGGACTCATTTGTTGCTGTGTATACCATGCTCTTACATTGATCATATGCATGATGCTCGTTATCTTCCCTAAATTCCGCTTGACTTCGAATCATATATGATCATTGTTGATTCCGCCTATCTTGCTCGAAGTTACTAGGCAGATCTGTTTCCATGGAATACTAGAATGTTAGCTTGTTTCACATGCATCAGCGTAGGACTTGATTGTGTCTTTGATATGAATACGAATGTTCCCTTGAGATAGGTACATGTTAGTATGGATTGATGTGATGGATATGCTCCTTAGTGAATTCATGCTTGTTTGTCACAATTATACCCTAATGGACTTCCATAAAGGCATCGTTACTATTCCCGAGTCGGAGTCTTGTCTCTAGTCATGTCGTCTTTAGCTTTGGCCTATTCCTTCTCCAAAAGAAACATTGGGTCGTCCGCTCTTGTCACTCCCCTATCTCCGCTAACTTAGACTCTTACGCGTTACTTTGGATGAGCGACGACATGGAAAAAGGGAACGGGAAGTCGGATAGCGATAGAGCAGTGCAGCGGAAGCGTGGGCCCATAACCCACGGGCCTCAGGATCGATAATATCGACGGAACAAGCTCGCTTCAAGGATTACGATTGATGATTACGGTATGACTTGCAAGTGGGAGCATCCTATATTTGAATTGCTAACCCTTTCTGAGCTTGTTGATGCTGATTTGCACTGACTTGATGTTGAAAGTTGCTTGTTGATGTGATGACTGTTGCTTGATTGTCTGTTGACTATGATGATATGATTCGATGCCTTACAATCTTAATGTGCCTCGATGACTTAATGTGATGCTACTCTGAGATACCAAGCATGATCTAAATTCCTTGCCTATGAGTATGAACTGCAAACGTCGTAAAACCTGGATCGTTTATCTAATAAGGTTCTAATGAAACTTGCTAGTTTGGATTGACTTTATTCATATATGGTGTTATGTGATAACTTCGAGCATGACGGTAAATTGAGACTTTTTGATACTTGTTGCAATGCTTAATGATGCTAGTTGATATAATGTAGTCCTTATGTGCAATAATGTCCATGATTGCTTCTTTTTTTAACATGTGAGTGAGGTCCTTTTGGTTGAGCGGTCAGAGAGTGGAGAAAGGTTGAGTGATTAGAATGATCGATGGTGGTAAGGGAAAGTTGCAGAAGAGGGGTGTTGACTTAGGTTGGACCGAGTGAGTTCGGGAATTATAAGAGGCAATGCTTGGTGGTTTCGATGAACTCTTAGGTGAATCTTGGATAAGGGATATGGGTAGGATAGGTTGGTAAGGTAGTGATCGAGAAGATTTGTTCAAGATGCGTGATTGAAAGGGTTCTACGTTGTGGTATCTTGGGAAGAGTGAGAAATGTAAGAAATGACCTTTGGGGGTATCGAGGACATAGTATGCAGGGGTGCTCGGGTGTGAAAACAGAGATGAGGGTTGGATTCTTAGAGGTGGATTGCTAGTGAGAGCGCCTGGTGAAATGAGGGGTGAAACGGGAGTATCAAAATGAGTTGGGGTTCTTTGGGGATATTATCCGAGTTGGTGAGTTTAGATGAGGATTGGTTTTGGCTTGGGAGTTGGGGACGAGCGAACGGGGTTGCGTTTTATTTTAACTTGTATGATGTGCAAAATTTTCTTGATTATGTGATTAGCTGATATGTACTGGCATGATGTTAGATAGCGACCATGATAAACCAAATACGACTTGATATTACATGTTGATATGCAATATTGAAATCTAGTTGACAGTGACAAGTATTATCATGAAATAGTGGTACATTGCTATCCTACTATATTGTTCTAGAAGCATGTTATGATGTGTTGTATGAATCATGAAATAATGATATGTTGCTATGTGAGAGCATGATGTTATATTATGATCAGGGATGTTAAATGATGAATATTGATTCGGATCATGTATCTGACTTATATATATATATGAGATAGTGGTGCGTGATTGCTAAGTGATCGTTATATGACATTATATGAGTTGAGATGATGTTTGGGAGTATGCGGATATTTTGGTGATTGATATATATTGATTGAACTTTCCCTATGCTGAACCTTAATAGCTTGACCTTGTTGTGTTGATGCGTTGACAATGGATTTTGGTTCATTGATTCGGTGATGAGGGATACTTTTATGACTTCTGGTGTGATGTTGAGACGTTGTGATGATTTTGTTATGTCATTGAGATGCATATTATGACCTTTGGCATGATCTGGAGATGTTGATGTGACCTTGTGGCACTACTCTGGTATATGTTGAGACTTGGTGTGTGATGCGTTGATTGGAGATTGGATGGTTATACAGTTATGCATTCTTATGGCTTATGCACCTTGCTTGAATTGAGACTGATAGATTGATTCGATTCTGGAAACTAGGAAGAGAATATGGGATTAGCCCTTAGAGGTGGATGACTCCACCTCCTACCTTCTGAATTTGATTGATTGGTATGCGTGAAGCTGATTCGGTTTTCGGAAGAGTTGACGAAATCTTGATTTGGGAGGATTTGATTTGATTTTGGTGTAAAGTTGCTTGATTAAAAAATTGAATTTGAGGATTTTGAGCGGTTTTAAAAATGGCCAACTTGGGGTTTTAAAGAAGTTGAGAGTTTCAATGATTTGGATGACAATCTTTCCATTTACAAACGCTTTGAGGATTTACAAACTGGATTTACATTATGACGTCTCACGAAGTGGATACAAGCATTGTATAGGGGCGCTTATAGATTGCTTGCTAAGACCTAGTCGGACGCTATAATGCTTTTAGAGTTGTGACACTTCCGAAAAGTCGAAGCGAGGATGTGATAGGGGCGCTTATTACACACTCGACAAGGCCCATTTGGAGATGTCACGACCGTGACCAGGATATTGTGAGAATCCCGGAAGACGCAACCGAGATGATTACCAGATCCTTGGTCATGGTCCTCGAACTCACCGATTTTAAAACTTCACCCCTTTGTTTTAAAATGAATTTAGTCTCCGGGACGAGACTTGTTTTTAGAGGTGGATGAATGTAAAGACCGAAAAATTTAAAATATTATTTTCTTAAAATATTAAATTATGTCCGACTTTAAAATTAAGATTCTGGAAATTTTGAAATTTCCCGTCCTCGAGCAACTGAATTTTATTAAATTCTTCAGAAACGAATTTCTATATAGTTTTGAATTGGGTTTTAGAAATGGATTTTGATTTTCGCTTTCGAGATCGAGCATTAATAAAAATTTATTTAAGCTACGAGTATTGATTGAAATTTATTTAATTTTCGATTATCTTGAAATTGAATTAAAATTGGATTAAATTTGATTTAGTCGGGATTCGATCGGGCGAGCGGGTTTTGAGTCTTTTCCGTTAATTTGAATTGGTATTGTTAGGACCACACACACATATATATATATACATTTATTTTCCCCCCCTCTCTCTCTCTCTCTCTCACAGCTCCCACGCCAAAACGCAGAGCTTGTTACTCCCTCCCCTGCATTCCTACAACACACATTGGTCCCCTTCCTTGTCCTCTTCCTCATACACTGATCACACACCCAATTGCCCTCCCAGCTCATCTTTTGGTCCCCTCCATGTTCAAAATCTCCCTCTGCCTCATACCCTCTCCTCCCTCTCGTTACTGTCAAATAAAAAAAAAACCCATAAACCCCCCAAACCACCATGCCTCCACCACTGAGCCTTCCTTCCTTCTTTATTCTTCCAAGCTCCAAGTCGCTAGGCGCCGCGATTTCCTGTTTCTCCTCCGTGTCCAAGCAGCAGCAGCAGAACTCCATTTCCACTTCTTTTGATTCTTCCTTCGTCCTTTGATTGTCGAGCCAAGCCACTGCCCTCCTTCTATTTACGGTTCAAGACCTGCATCACCGTCCTCCATTTTCGCAGCCAAAAGCGACCCCTCCACGGCGTCGCCGAGCCGCGTCACCCCTCCCTTCCCCTGTTTCGAATTCGAAAGGTAAAACCTTCGATTTCCCTCTTGTTTTGGCTTGAATCGATGTAAAAGTGCACCTTGCTGATCCTCCACTCTCGAACCAGTTTCTATAAACCCTCTTCCATTATCGTCACAGACGGAGCCTCCCTCGAAGCCTCCCGACGCCGGAAATCAGCCCTCTGTAAGCCTTCCTTCTCCCTTCTCTTTTCTTGCGTCATTCATTTTCTGTCGGTCCAGGGGTGGTCGGAACCCCTAGTCGATCTCCGTGGTGGAAGGACGGAGGCCAATGGGCCGCCGGAGGCCGGGAAATGCCCTCCCTCCTCTTCCCGTCGCTCTTCCGCATCTCCTCTGCTTCGGCTGGAGGTTGAAGACGAGGAAGCTCTTTGGGCCTATTCTGCTGGGCTTTGACCCTCAGATCCTGGTTATATCGTTTCCTAAACCGGATCCTTTCTTTCCCTTTCATTTCATGGAATCCGGATTGGGTTCTTTGTTTTCCTTCTCTTCTTTGGGCTTCCATTGGGCTGGATCCGGACTCGGGTTAGGGCTTTAGGGTTGGGCTGGTTTTGATTTTTTATTTGGGGTTATACATATTTGAGGTTATTGTTTTATTTATTTTATCGGTAGTATATATATTTATATGTATATGTTATATGTTAATATTTTTTTTTCTGATTTTGGAAGATGATTTTATATTTATATATTCTGAAATATTTTAAAATATTTAAAAGGTTTTAAAAGTAATAATAATTGATATTGGGTTATGTATACATTTATGGATTGTTTGAGATTTTATGGATAACAAGTGTTGAATTATTTGAATATTATTATTTTGGGATTTTTATAAATTCTGGAAAATTAATCGTTATATATCGTATATTGTTTTAAGATTATATTGATTGGCTTATTTAATTGATGCATTTTAAGAGGATTTTACTATGTGAGTTATGAATTTTAAGGTGAATTGTTGGTTTTGAATTATAATTATGATTGTGAACATAGGTTATCTTGATGATTTAATATTGGAGTTTATTTATATAATATTTTTGAAATAAGAAACATGCCGGAACGATTTCTATTATATGATTTTGGAAATGGGCCTTAAGGTTTAAATGTATAATGTCGGGTTTTGACTAAGTACGATTTTAAAAGAATTATTTGATTTTCTAAGTTGAGTTCTTTGAGAGATTGTTTTGGAAATGAGATGATGAGATGAGATGAGATGAACATGAAATGAGATATGGTTTGTGATGAAATGAGATGGAATAATCTGAAATGAGATATGAAAAGAGATGTATGATAGTTAGGGGCGCCTTGTGTGAATTAGATAGACTTATGCATTTGTATGTTATTAGGTGATTGTGATATGTTGGACATTGCTTGCTATTGGTGACTCTTACTTGGATTTTGCTTCTGCCTTGTTCTCTGCTGTTCGGCTTATTCAGGTAAGTTCCTTTATGGGCTTACTCAGATTCGAAAGAGATTACCGGCTTGTGAATGTATGACATACTAGGTGTTGCATAAGCATTAATGCATGCCATGTAGTATCATGCTAGGTTGCACTTGTGATTGAGCATTCTATTTCTTTACGCGTATGAAACAGAACGATCGTTATCTGTCATAGTCCTAGAGTCTTTGCTAGGGTCATAGGGTAGCCCAGCCCCATCGGGTGCCCTGAGTCTATCGAGTCGATATGAGTATGATGATAGCCCAGCACCATCGGGCATGTTTATTTTAATTTATGTTATGATGATGAGATATGATATGATGATGAGATATGATATGCTATAGGATCGAACTGGCCAGTCTCTGCACTAACGGAAAGGGGTGCAGAGGTAGGAGAGGGACATGCCATTTGGCATTCTTTGGGCGCATTTACAGTATTTCTCGCATATTGTAAATTAGGATCATGCTAGTGTGATTTAATTTCCGCATCTGCATCATCTTTATTATTAGCGTATGTGTATGTTCGCTTGCTGGACAGAGCGTGTTGGGGCCTCGGTCTGACCCCGCTCGCACCAATTGTTTTTAAGTATGATTGCTCCCTGTTTATATGGCGTGGGAATGTCCCCCGGTGATTGCAAAGAAATCTGTCTAACCCCGCTAATCTGGCCATACGACTTTAGAATTTTGTTTCGGTTTGACCCGGCCTTGCCGTGGCTTTTGTATCTAAATCGTATTTCTGCCTTACTTTCGTTTAAACTGAATTTATGAAAACTTCGACTGATTAGAGGTTTGAAACCTCGACCCGTACCTGAATTACAACATCCGAACGAAGGTATCCGACCGTCGAAACGTATCCCGGATATTTATATCCGGGCCGTTACAAGTTATTCGGTTTTGGGTCATATCGGACTCAGGTTGATATCGGGTGTGATGACCATTCGGGTCTGATCAGGTTCGGGACGGGTTTATTCGGGCATTATTTTATCGGATTTTCGGGTCCTAATTAGTTCGGGCGAACCGGATTTCGGTCTAAACGGGATCGGGTGAATCGGGTTTCGGTCTAAACGGGTTTGGGTGAATCGGATTTCGGTCTAAACGGGTTCCGATGAATTGGGTTTCGATCACAACAATTTTGTCGAATTGGGTTCAGTCAAATCGAACCCAAAAGAATCATATTGGATAAAAAAAAATCAAATTTATATTTTTTTTACCTATGACATATTTATCCCTCTATATAGATTAAGCTAATGTTTATCAATTCTTAATCAATACTACATTCGTTAAAAAAACGTAAGTCTTCTCACTTTTTAGAACATGTTTTAAAAAGTCAATATTATATAAAATATTATTTTTTAATATTAATTTCATACTAATTGCTCATAACTACGAAATTATAAAAATAACCAACAAGTGATATTTATATAGTTTTGGCTCTTAAAAAATGCTAAAAAGTGACTTTTTTTAATGGAGGGAGTACAAAATTATATTTTATTATATTATATGCAGGATAGTATTACTATCTATTATTAAGTAATCAAATACTTATTTTATTTTGAGTATTTTAGGAAAAATGCTAAGATTTTTAATTTATTTAAGATATAATCGGGTTTGAATTATTTCAAGTGTCAGTTATAATCGGGTTCGGTTATTTCGGATTTCGGATATGTTCGGGTTGGGCAATTTCGGGTTTCGGGTTGATTTCGGTTTGGGCCATTCGGATATAATCGGGTTTGGGTTATTAGTAGGTTCAGATTGCTTTCGGGTTCGGGCTTAACTCGGATCGGGTCGGTCGGTCTCAGATACAAATTTTTTTTTAATTATTCGGGTGTCGGACGGGTTCAGGTCGAATCAATCGGATCGGTTTTCTCGGGTTGGGTCGGGTATTGCCAGCTCTAGTATTTCGCGTGATGTACGATACTTTGACATATTTTGCCAAATGCCCTCGTGGTTTATAAAATTTCGTCTCGTGCCCCTAACCTATTAAATCTAACAGCTTCGTTAAGTTTGGGGTAAAAAGGCAAATTGAGAAAAAATGGTTCAACTCCCTCTGATAATTTTTACGCAAAGGAACCACTATAGAAAGACTCGACGCTGCCGAAGAATGGAGTGGACGAAGACGGCAATGCCTATGGTTAGGATTGAATGAAGAGTCAAGGGGTCCAGAATCCACTTAATGAAAACTGGAAACTTTTGGTTCACAAATTGATTGGCCGGACCGGTGAAGGAGACAAAGACATCGACAAGATGGAGGCTGACAATAGAAGCAGCGAGGATTGGCATCATCCGTGCTTCCAACGACATAGTCAACGATGTGGTGTCGAAGATGCATCCATAAAGAGGTATGTGATGCTCTAATTTGGGTTTAAGCTTCACAATTAGGGCTTTTTTATTGTTTAAATGCAATTTAGGGTTTAGGGTTTGAATTAAGGGCTTGAGATTTCGATTTCAAGTATTAGACGAAGAAGTTGTACTTCACCTAAACTACTCGAGATAGTATCCAAGAAATCAGGCACTGGGAGACTACCATCATGGAAACACATGACAGGTAGTGCAAGTTAGTTAGAACTAAAGGATTGTTAACATGGTTAAGTTAGCTAGTAGCAGTTTATCCTAGTACTTTGTTAATAAGCTAGCTAAGATTAGATGTAATTAGCAAGAGAATAAATAGAGGTAGTGACAAGAGGAAAACCTATCGTTGTTCTTGCCAAAGAATACTCAAACCTACAACTAGTATATTGTGTAAGAAAGAGGTCGATCCACATGGAAATCTAATCAATTCAAGTGTCAATTCAATCGCAAGTAAAGAAAAGAGAGTTTTGTGAGAAAAAGATCCGTCTTTTGTCAATGCGGAAACAAGAAAACAGAGTAATGTGGGTTCTAGAATGCAATAGAGAGAAATAGATTCACTTACAATTTATCACTTCAGTTGATGAATTTGATCCTTGTCTCAGCCTCTAATTCTTGTCTTTTCCTATGAATGTTCTTGTCTAGATCTTACGTAAATTGTTATCCTACGAGTTCTAGTAATCCTTATCTCTAAATAACCCTAACACAGTTAAGATTCAACCTAGAGATAGCATTAAGAATATGAATTAACCAAGATACATGTAATATCAAGCTACGTGTCGATATTCAACATATATTCAACTTCTTACACATCCAATTAGTCCTACGAGTCCTTAAGGGATATGTTAGCTACTTGGGTTAAGGTTCGCTACGAGGAATATGCAAAACCCTAGCAATTGAATAAATCTACTCCAACTAGTTGATCCGGCTAGAGAGAATAAAACACATTCAAGGAATTGAGCACAAAGAAGTCAAAACATTCAAATAGGAATAAGAACTAGATTAAACTCGCAGTTCAACAACTAAAGATCCAAACTATAGGCGAAACCTTCGAGAGTTTAGTTGGTCATGCTCAACGTTGCTCTCTCAATAATCTCAAAGTGCATAAGGTAACTAAAACATAACCCTAAGATGTCTTTAAATAACATAAAAGAGTCGGCCAACATAACTCAAAAAACCCTAATTAAAGTCTGAATATTAAATCGGCGGTTTGGCAAAGGTCGCGAAGCGGCTAACCCAAGCCGCGGGGCGGCCAAGGCAATTGAAAAATCCTTCTCTGCGCTACTAGCTTGGCCGCGGGACAGCTTGCGATTCTTTCAACTTCTGTAACACATCAGTTCTTCAGCTTTCCAAGCATTTCCTTTTCTCTTTTCTCTTCTCTTTTGCATCCTTAAATGCTTTCAACTCTCATTGGATCTATTCTACCTCAAATCCAATCATAAACTTGTATAGATTCTGCCTCTTCCAATACCACAAGTGATCATGTAAAAACATGCAATATTTACCACCAAATTATACTAAATGCAATCTATTATGCCTAACTAATCATGCTCTATCAGGTAGCATGAGATTTTTGTAATTGATTTTTCATGCTTTTCAATACACATAAAATGGGTCACAAAATATCTTCTTATTCGCCCTAGTTTGGCTTGATATCTAGGTGTGCAGAGTGCAATTAGGGGTGATATTCAAGCCGAGTAGCTCGAGCTCGGCTCGGGCTCGGCTCGGAAAAAGCTCGGCTCGAGCTCGTTCGAATTTGAAAACAAGCCGAGTTTGAGCCCAGAGTCGAGCTCGTGACGAGCTCGAGCCGAGCTCGAGTAGGCTCGATTACTCGTTTCTATGTGTATTTACTCTTTTACCCATAGGTTTAATTTTAGTATTTTACCAACCCTCCCCCAACCCCCATGGCCGCCTCCAATAGTCCAACCCTCTCATATTCATTCCATTCACTGTCGATCCCGTCATCCAGCTCTTAGCCTTTCCTCCCTCCTCTGGCCGCCGGCCACAATCGTCGAGCCTGTCCTCTCTGGTAGTCGGCCCGCCGCCGCTCTTATCTCCTCTCTGGTTGTCGATCTCGAGCTCGAACCTCGTCTCTCCACTTTCATCTCTTTGTTGCTGCTCCATCTGTTTTGGCTGTTATAGCTTCACTTGTTGTTTGCACTGGCTGTCTGTCGTCGTTGCCCTACCCCCTTTTCTCTCTACTCTGTCTCCGCCGTCACTCGCCAACAGATCTGGTCGTGCCCTCCTCTCTCGTCAGTCGCCGTATACTCTGCTCTCATTTTTCTCTGTCTCGCTTGTCACTTCTCATCTTTCTGCTGCTTGATCCAGATCTCACCTTATGGCTTCTTCTTATGCATAGATTATTAGATTACATTGGAAAACAGTGATTTTTTTTGGTCAAATTGGATTTCAATGATTAATTTGTGAATTGGATTACGATACGTGATTAATCTTGCCTTCTTATTTATGTTTGATTTCTCATTTATGTTTGATTATAGTGGAGTGGATATGTGATTAAACTTGCAAACAAAGATAAATTTGTATGCTTGCAATGGGTAACAAGAACTATGTAACCGAGCTCGGCTTGAATATAACCGAGCTCACGAGCTCGAGCTCGACTCGAATATAAGCGAGCTCACGAGCTCGAGCTCGAGCACCCTTCTCAGCTCGCGAGCCGAGCTCGAGTACCTGTTTGGGCTCGTTTTGATATGGAGCTCGAGCTCGACCTCGTGAGCTCGTATATCACCCCTAAGTGCAATATTGCATCTATACTTTATGAATGAGATTGAGATTGACAAGTAGCCTATTAGGTTAATTGGTAAAGCGGTGTGTTTTCACACAATGATGTGAGTTCGACTCCCACATAGGCTAATATGCTATGGTATTGTAACTTTTTCTAAAATTTTGTTAGACCAAATGAAATCATTCAGTCTCCTCAAATTGCTCTAAACTTTCAAAGTGTTCAACTAATTGATGAACTTTTCAGTTTTCGGTATTTAGATTTTTTTTCTGTTTTTCCCTTTTCACATTTTGATTGTAAAAAAGTTGTATTTTAGCCGTGAGTTTTCTGTTTTTGGCATTGAGTTTTCTATTTTTCCCCATTGGGTTTTTTAGAAGTTGTATTTAGATAATTTTCAATTTTGGTTGAATTTGTATTAGCCTATGTGGGAGTTAAACCCACATCTTGTGCATACGCACATGCTTTACCATTTGAGTGAATAAGCTTTAAAACAAGCTTCAAAGTAATTTTATACCCGACCCCATGCGTATATATGTTTAATGTAAGCTGACATGTAATCCCCATAATTTTGTGAAACTAAAATGATGTATACATTCTTCTGAGCACAATTTATGTGCTTGATTTAGAGGATTTATTCATTTAATCATAAAAACAAATTACATATAACGGGATATGGATATAAGAGGTAATAATTAAAAACAAAGCAACATATACTAGCTAGTTAGATATAGAGCCACTTATTGTGAGACACTTTATATGTCAAGGCAACTATTCATTAGTTAATCTTACCAAGAGTTTCTAAAAAAAAAAACAAAAATTACTTACCATGCACATTTGAACAAATCTGTCATTCAGACAATATATATATATATATATAGAGCAAAATAAATCCGTAATGAAATTCACGATTGGTAAGCAGCCATCAAAACTCAAACATATTCGCAATTAAAAAACCCTAGGGCTAGAGGCGATTTTCGGCGTCCGCTTTCTGGTGGTCTCCGATTCACCTTCTCTCTCTCCGGTCTAGGGTTGTGAGAGCTAGGTGTTCCCTCGCCGGCACCGTGCGAGATTCACCACGTTCAGGGGGTTGCTTAGGGCATTGGATTCATTCGAGTTGCACATGCTTTCGATTTGGGGATAGGTATGGGGAGCAAAGGAAAAGAGATTCACCCGATAGAAGAGGAGGCGGTTGTCATTGAGGGGGATGAAGTGATCAAGGATAATGTCTCGGTTTAGGCGAAGATGTCTCTCATCGGGACAGTTCTCTCAACTAGGGCACCAAACGCACAAGTGTTGAAATCGACCATGAAAGGGGCGTGGCGTACTCGACAGGGATTCATATTTCGGGAGATTAAGGAGAACCTCTTTAGTTTTCAGTTCAGTACAGCGGAGGACAAGTTAAAGGTTATCAAAGACGGCCCGTGGTCCTTTGACAGAGCGCTGCTGGTGTTAAAGGAACCAGGAATGGAGCAAACTTTGGCAATCAGGTTCACAAGCTGTGCTTTTTGGATTCGTTTCTATGAATTTCCTATTGCGGCATATACTAGAGCCTTGGCTGAGAAAATAGGGCAAGTGTTTGGGGGTCTAGTGGAGATGAATGAGGAGGAGCTAGTCGTGTATTAGATTTCTCCGACTGAAAGTGTTCGTCGACCTGCAGAAGCCGCTAAGAAGGGGGCTGATGATATCCTTTGGGGGAAAGCGGATATGGGTTGACATAAAATACGAAAGGCTCCCCAACTTTTGTTACACGTGCGAAAGGTTAGGTCATACGGAATTTGAATGTAAGAGTAATGAGGAGGAGCAGTTCCAAGGAAAGTACGACGACAGGATGAGAGCCTCACCGATTAAAATCATTAGGGAAAGGAATAGTGCTGATAGAGAGGAGGAGAGAAGGGTCCTCAAAAAGATAACGGGGAAGAGTGGCAGGAGTGAACATGAGACTGAACGAAGGGAGGGAAGGAGGAAGACTTTACATGAAATATTAGAGGATAAGGAGGAGGAGGATGCAGGGAATGATGGTGAGGAGAGGGAATTGGGAGAAGATGGTGAATTCATTGTTGAGAGAGTGAACCAGGTCTCACTTGTGGAGGGTGACGACAAGGGTGACGGTTTGGAGGGGGAGCTTAATAATAAAACATATGGTGGCAATGGGGGGTTAATAAAGGGGGGGGGGGGGGTGAGAGCTGAAAAAAAGAGGGATGGGGGATGAGGGTTAAAGGGAGTTGGAAGACGGCTGAGAGAAACAATGCCAAGACAGTAGAAGGGATGGTTGTCTCGAGCATTGCGGGGATTAAGATAAAGGAGGGAGGGGTGTTAGACGATGACGATGCTATGGGCGTCGATGGCTTAAATAACATGGAGGATTTTGATGGGGATCGTAGCAAGAGACCAAGGGTTGTGATTAGTCCACCCGAAAAAATTATATCGGTCGTGGATAATATCACCCGTCGGGAGCCATGAATTGCATAAGCTTTAACTGTCGGGGAGTGGGGGAGGCCCGCACAATTCAAAAACTTACCGACATGGTAAGAAGGGAGGCCCCAAAAGTCCTCTTTCTCATGGAGACTAAAAGCAGGAGGGAGAGGATGGAATCAATAAGGGTAGAGCTGGGTTTTAAGGGGGTGTTTACGGTTGATTGTGTGGGTAGGTCTAGGGGTTTGACTTTGTTTTGGGAAGAGGATTGTGATGTTAGTATCATGTCATACACCCAACACCATATTGATGCCACCTTAAAGGTTGGAGAGGAGCAGGAATGGAATGTGACAGGGGTGTATGGGTGGCCGGAAAGCGCCAACAAACATCTTACTATGGGACTGCTTCGTAGATTGCATGAGGAGTCCACCACTGCTTGGTTGTGCATGGGTGATTTTAATTTACTCACCACACTGGAGGACAAACAAAGTGGTCGGGCACCTCAAGTGGATAGGCTAATCGAATTCAGAGAGGTGCTAGAGGCTTGCGAGCTTAGGGATATCCCGTTTTCGGGAAACCGTTTTACCTGGGATAACGAGAGGGAGGGGGATCCTTCATGCAGGAACGTTTGGATATGGCTTTTGGTAATGATAGGTTGTTGGAGATGCTCCTGAATATTAGAGTACGCCATTTGGGTAGGTGTCATTCGGATCATGTCCCGATTAAAGTATGCCTGCAAGGTATAGAATGGGATAATAATCACAAGGGGGAGCGTCCTTTCCATTTCAAGGCCATGTGGTTGACGGAGGAGGATAGCATGGAAGTGATTATTAACGCATGGGAAAATCCGGGATCATCGCATGTTTCGCATAATATAGAGGGAAAGATCGAGAGGTGTGCAGGGGATCTAAAAGATTGGGACAAGGTGTGGTTTGGGAATATCCGAGTGGAACTAGGTAAGTCTGAAAAAGGCTTACGGAGTTGGGGAATATGGAAATGTCGGGGCTATTAGTGAAGGAGAGAAGGGAGCTGAAGAGAAAAGAGAAGCTGCTAATGGATAAGGAAGAAGTTATGTGGTTTCAAAGGGCAAGGGCGAATGAATTTCGGTGCGGGGATAGAAACACTAGCTTTTTCCATAAGACGGCCACGGGTAGAAGAAAGAGGAACATGGTGCGGAAGTTAATAGGGGAGGATGACCGAGAGGAGTACAGTTGGGTTGGGAAGAACTCGGTGGCGATCGAATACTTTTGCAATTTGATTGAATCCAATTCCTTAGCCAACCCTGACACAACTACTCAAGGAATCGAGCCTCTTGTGACGGCGGAGGATAACAATGAGCTGACACATCCCTTCACCGCAAGAGAGGTAAAATTTGGCCTTCTTTTAATGCATCCGACAAAAGCACCGGGCCCGGACGGGATGCCAGCACTTTTTTACCAAAAGTGTTGGCATATCGTCGGGAACGACGTCACAAATTATGTTCTTGGGATTCTAAATGGGCAGCCGATACCTCCGGGATTGAACCACACTTTCATTACACTGATCCCGAAGGTGTCGGACCCATGCAGGATGAAGGATCTTCAACCCATTAGTTTATGCAATGTGTTGTATAAGATTATCTCGAAGGTACTAACCAACAGGTTGAAGAAATTCCTTGGGAGGTTGATAGCACCTAGCTAGAGTGCCTTTGTACCTGGCAGGCTTATAACATATAATGTACTTGCTGCTTTCGAAGTTTTCCACCATATGAAGACAAGGAAAGGGAAGAAAGGGTTCATGGCTCTAAAGCTGGATATAGCAAAGGCGTACGACCGAGTGGAATGGGGATTTCTCGAGCATTGCATGAGGAGATTTGGGTTTGATGAGAGGTGTGTCTCCCTGATCATGGGGTGTGTGAGGACCGTGACCTTCTCGGTTCTGATGGAGGGGTTCCATCTGAGACATTCACACCAGGAAGGGGACTGAGACAAGGAGATCCTCTATCTCCGTATCTCTTCCTCTTATGTATCGAGGGCTTGTCCGGAACGCTTCGGGTAGCTGAGTCCCAATCACTACTAGAAGGCATTCGGATCTCTCCTAGAGCACCTTCTATATCTCATTTATTTTTTGTTGATGACTGTGTTTTGTTCTTGCGAGCCTCCTATCAACAGAGCGAGACAGTGATGAATATTCTCTATACTTATGGAGCAGCGTCCGGACAACAGGTGAATTTCTCCAAGTCAGAACTGTCCTTCAGCAGAAATGTCAGTGATGAGCTTAAGGGTGCGATTTAGGGAGTGACGAACATTCGGGAGGTGTCTAAGCACAAGCGGTATTTGGGAGTTCCGACTATGGTCGGGAGGTCAAAAAAGGTGATCTTTCAGTAGCTGAAGGAGAGGGTTTGGAAGAAAATGAAAGGATGGAAAGAAAAGACCCTATCGAGAGTGGGCAAAGAGGTCTTGATCAAGTTTATCGCGCAGGCCATTCTGAGCTACACAATGTCATGCTTTATGCTCCCGGATGGACTGTGCAAAGAGCTAGAGATGCTCATGAGCAACTTTTGGTGGGGCGAGCAGGGAGGCAAGTGAAAAACACATTGGATAAGTTGGGAAAGAATGTGTAAAGCCAAGTGTGAGGGAGGCATGGGGTTTAGGGATCTAGTGAGCTTCAATTTGGCGCTTCTGGCACGACAGGCCCGGAGGATATTATAAGAACCGGATTCGCTGCTTGCTCGGTTGTTGAAGGCCAAGTACTACCCACACTCGTCTCTATTGGCAGCCTCGAAGGGGTATCAGCTGAGCTACACTTGGAGGAGCCTGCTCGCAGGGCGAGATGCTTTGAGAGAGGGGCTGATTTGGTGTGTGGGAAACAGCTCCGATGTGAATGTGTGGGTTGATAGTTGCTTCCAGGGACATCCTCCGGGCGTGTGATAGGAAACTTTTTTCGGGGGGGGGGGGGATCCGAACATGAGAGTGATGGAGATGATCGATTGGGAATGTGGGCGGTGGAATGAGGAGGCCATACGACAGGTGCTGCTTCTAGGGAATGCAGAGAAGGTTTTGAGTTTACGGCTTACCGAACTGGATATCAACGATAGGCTGATTTGGAGACACACGAAAAATGGGCTGTTTTCGGTTCGATCGACTTATCATATGATTAGAGAGATAAAGAAAGCAGAGGTCGATAGGGCGGGACAATTGGATCCGGGTGTCACAAAGAGAGCTTGGAAGGCTCTGTGGTGGCTCAAACTCCTGCCAAAGGTCACTTCACTGGATTGGAGGGAGGCTAAGGAGGTGCTATCGTTAAAATGGAACCTTCATAGGCACAAGATGGCGAAGGACCCGTTCTGCGAGGTTTGTGGCCGGGTGGCAATGGGGTTTCATGCGGTCTTTGAGTGCCCATATGTTCGAGCAATGTGGCATCTCCAACCATCTTTGGAAAGAAGATGGCTCACGGGACAAACTGTCTTTGAAGCCTTTATGATAGTCTTCTCGAGTTGTAAGGATGAGGAGCGACAATTGTGGTCGATGATGGCAGGCTTGGGAGGCGAGGAACAAGTTGCTATTTGAGGGGGTTTGGAAGGAGCCAAAACAACTGATGTCGAGGGTGCAAGAGCTGTTGGAGGATTACAAGAGGTACCAAGACCCTGCGGCACCAGCTCAAAAGGAACCCGCAAAACCAGGAGGGGATAGGTGGAAGAGACTGGCACCGGGAGCCGTCAAGATCAATTGCGATGCGTTAGTCTCTGCTGATGGAAGCGCAGGCATTGGGTTCATAGTGCGGGATGAAGGAGGCGGCTTCGTGATGGCTGGCCACAAGGGTGTGCAGGCCTCGGAGGACATTGAGGTTGTTGAAGCGGAGAGTGTGCAATGGGCATTAGCTTGGGTCGGGGAAAGAGGCTACGAGCGAGTTCACCTGGAGTCAGACTGCCTTAGTCTGATTACGAAACTGGGAAGAGGATATGACGGGTTAGGCACCCTTCAAAATATGATCGACAAAATCCAGAGGCAGGCGGCATCCTTTGTTTCGGTCGAATGGTCTCATGTTAGAAGGCAATGGAACACATTTGCTCATGGTCTAGCCAATGTTCGGCTTATTTTTCATACTCTGTTTTTTGAAAAGGACTCAATGCCTCAAGCAGCTCTCGTAAGCTACGATGGGGATGTTACTGAATAAATCTTCTCTTGTTTGAGCTCAAAAAAAAAATCAAAACTCAAACATAGTTTCTAATAATACAGTAGTGACAACTTTCAATATTTATGACAATAGTATCTTTCAAAATTACTAGTGGACTACCCCGTGCTACGCATGAGATTATCGACTTTTGTATCAATGAATATATACATTCATATATTAATGCAAATAAAAATAAATCAAAATTGAAAATTAATTAAATATAAACTCGATCTAATCTATTTGATATTTTTAGACTTTTTTATTTCATATTTTAGTTATTCCTTAAATTAAGTATGTAAGGTTTAAATTTTCCATTTAGATTATACTAAAACTATTTTAGTTTTATTTTTCTATACACTTTTTTTTCTTGTCGGAAACTGAAATTATGGTAGAGCATTGATGCAGTGCAATTGTCGATGACTCCTGGTGACATTGAGGACAACATGAAGGTTCCATTTGACGGTCCTATCACTCGTGCAAGGGCCAAGAGGATTCAAGATGCAACTAGAGCTCTTCTTGTCCGTTACCAAGGAACTATGGAGCAAGGGTTCAGGCCACCCTAGATCACTTTGCTCAGGACTACACCACCAACACAAGACTTGAGATTGCGTCCGCACACAGAGCTCATGAAGACTCGTCAGCATCCCCCTTGATCAACACACATGTCACACTCGGCCCAAGCCCATGTCGAGTGAAAGGGAGGCCCATGTCGAGTACCTTGTGATGTTTGGGCCGGTTCACTTTATTTAATTAAGTTATTATTTTATGCAACTTAGATTAATAAGGTGGAATTAATTATATCTTACCTAGATGTAATTCTTGTCCACTAAGTTTTTATCTTCTAGGTTTATTTATCTTTAGGATTTTAATTATATCTTTTATCAATCTAAATTCTATCTTGTATGGTAGAATTGGTTCTTAGAATTTCTATTTAATCATTGTAATCCCCTTCGAATTAATTAGATTGAATAGAATTGAGGAAACCCTTTAAGGATTAAGGGTTCTTCGATTTCAATCCCCAAAAGCTTCAAGTGCTATTGTGATCTATCTACAATCGGCAAACACATCACCAAACCCTAATTCACAATCATCATCACCGAATCACAAACAAACACACAATCCGCAAATCATCGCTAAAAGGCAGGCGCCACTGTCGCCGAATAGAGAAGGAATCCGTTGCGCCTCACCCACAAACCCTAGGTGGCGGCCGCCCCAGGTCTGCAGCGGCCGCTGCATCCCAGCCGCCCCGTCGCTCACGCGCGCTCCGTGTCCTCGCTCCCAGGCGCCCGCGCGCCCTTCCGCGCTGTTTCCTCTCTTCTCTCGCTTCCTTTGTGTTCTGTCGCTATTCTGTTTTGCTGGAATTATTCTAAGTGTGGTTCTGTCGCTAAAATCAGAATATTAATTACTTGTTAATTTGTTCCAATCAGGAGATATCAAAGAGCATTGCAAGGTCGGGCAAATATACGGCGTGGTTCTTGATCTTGATCCCACAGGCGAAGGATCGGGTGTCCCAAACGTATCAAGTAGTCTCGGATTCTCAGGTTTATGCAAGTTCTTTACTCTCTTGATTCCTTTTTGAGTGATTTATTTTCGTGCCATGATTTTCACCATTCCCGCTGCATAAATTTTAGTTCTTTATTATTTACCCTAAAAATTGGAACTTTATTTTAGTTATTTTCTTGTTTGGATCTTTAATTTGGAAGATATTGAGTTCTTGATTGCAAGTTTTGATTTTTATTCCTTTTTGCTACATATCATGCGTATGAATGTGATTCTTCGATTAAAGCATTATATGAACTTGCACCACTAAAGAACCCTAATTTTCCAGATTTCTAGCCTATTTCCCTTATTTTCTTTATTTTTGCTTACTTTTGGATCATCGTAGCTTATATTTTTTTTTATTTTTTTGCTATTTCTGTCGCATTACAGCCCTTACAGCAGCGTTTCTAGTAAAAAAAAACAGAAAAGCCGAGAGCTTAAAAAAAAACAAACATTCCTCCTACCTTTTGTTGAGTTAGTAACTCATTGCATCTTGTTCTTTCTTTTAGTTAGCTACTTGTTCGATGATCTGATTGGTTTTAAGCTTCACAAAAGAACCCCCTTGTGTGATTTTGTGTTGTGCCGACATATGAACTTTGGTCAAACCCCTCTTTTCTTGAACCGTGTTGCAACCGTCTGATAATAGTTGATGGAGTGTGTGCACTTGCTTACCCTTGTGATTGCATCGTGTCTATTGCTACATATTATTATATTTTCGAGCATCACATTGTAGCTATTATTTTCTACACTTTAGCCGCTTGTTTATACTTGCGATCCTTGCTATCCGACTTGTGGCTGATTTCTTTTGCAATTTAATCTCTACGTGCTATCTTCAATATTGCAAAATTCTGTGTCCAGGGAAGATTACTTGAATTGAGTGCCTTATTTTCTCGCCTCTTTGATTTCTAAAACTGAATCACTCTTAGGATCAAAAGGGCTTGCATTACTCGGTTTCCGGTCTTTGCTCCATTTACTTGTTGCTCTTTTGATATTGTAGGAACATATCGAACGGAAACGACCCAAACTCTTCCCCTACCCCTCCGGCTCCCTTACTACAGCCAATGTGGAGGCCATTGTTGCAAATGCAATCACCCAGTTGACCAATCACTTGGCCATTGATAGGGCTAAGGAGCGTGCTGATTTATCTTCCCAGATTAGCCAGGAAATTGCTCGGCATTTCGAGGAGAGGCAGAATGAGGCTTCTGGATCTACACCTCCCTCAGGTGGTAAGCCGCCTCCTACAGGTCATACACCTCCCTCAGGTAATACCCCACCGTCAGGTAATCCACCCACGTCTGGTCAATTACACTTTAAATTGCGATCTACTACGCCTAACCCTTTTGCAGGAGAGAATGACAATGATCCGTTATCTGGATTTAATGGTAATGATGTACGCCGAGACCACACCCCCCCGACATCAGCAACATGGACGGCAACAGCAGCACCAACCACCTAACCAGACTCACGCCAATCCTCTGTTCGTCAGAGCCAACTGGGACGATAGTCGTAGCATTGCTGATCTCAACGACATGCCCCACTTGGAGGACGCTTACCAAGAGGTAGATCCTAACTTTGATGATTTACCTAACCCTAATTTTGGTCGTCCTAGATTTGATAATGCACAGGCTATCCAAAGGCGCGATGTTAAAATAAAATTGGAAACTTTTGATGGTACTAATAATCCTGAAGCTTATCTTGTTTGGGAAGATTATACTAATTATGTTTTGGAACATCTGCGCTATGAGGAAACAAAGAAGTTGGAAGTTATTATATTACATTTGACAGGAATGGCTCGCACTTGGTGGTTCCGCACTCGTGAGATCCGCCGTCGTCAAGGTAAGCAACCTGTTGAAACTTGGCCCCAACTTCGCTATATGTTGAAGAAACACCATGTGCCTGAGGAATACACAGAAACAATGAGGATGCGCCTAACTTCTTGTCGCCAAGGAGCTCGCTCACCCATGGAATACAGAGACGAGCTTGAATGACTCGCTCATCAGGCTAATGTTTATCTTACTGAACGTGCTTTATGTACTCAATTTCTTGCTGGGCATAATATCTCTATTAAAAATCCTTTGGCTATTCATTCTATTAGGGATATTAACAATTTATCTCATAAGGCACAACTTCTGTATGAGCAGCAGCAACAACAGCAGAGGACCAGGATCGATCAAGCCTCCCAAGGTCGCAGGTTTGTTCCCTTTGCTTCTTCTAGTCAATCCAGACCTTCTACTAACCCTTCTATGCAGCAAAAGGGAGTTTCCAACTCACCTCAACAGGGTTATCAGGTTGAAACTAGAAGAGTTGCTGCACCATCTAAGGATCACACCAAAGACATCCGCTGCTTCACTTGTGGTGGTTTTGGACATGTGTCTCGCGAATGCCCTCAGAAAAGGAATGTTCTTCTCAATGATTTGGGAGACCATTACTATGAGGAGGAGACTATCGAGGACCATGTAATTTTGAGTGAAGTGGAGCAGGACCAGCCGATTGAGCCTAACGACACAATAGACCCCAGTGACTTGCAAGAGACTCTCTGTCATGTCAATCGTCGGGTCCTACACATCTAGGAAGCTCCCATGGCTGATCAAAGGGAGAACATCTTCCACACCAAGTGTGTGGTTCGTGAGGCTAACTTGAGCGTCATAGTCGACGGTGTGAGTTGCTGCAACCTCATCAATGAAAACGTAGTGGACTTCTTACACTTGACTACTACTCCTAGGGCGGCTCACTATGGTTTAAATGGCATAACTGATGATGGATCTGATATTATGGTAACTAAACAATGCTTAGTTTCATTTTCTATTGGCTCATATCATGATAAAGTTTTATGTGATGTTGCTAGAATGGATTGTAGTCATATTTTGCTAGGCCGTCCTTGGTTATATGATCGTTCTGTTATACATGATGGTCGTGCGAATACATATTCCTTCACTTTTGATGGGAGGAGAGTTATTCTCCTACCCCTTTTGCCTCAAGCTGTTTTGAAGGAACAGGTTCGCAAGAAACAACAGCAGGACACTCAAAAGGAGGCCCAACAGAAGGGGAAGCAACATGAGGGCTCGACAAGACACACCTCGGCGCCCACAGCCCAGTCACCCGCGCCCGCGGCCTCCAAGGCCGCACCCGCGGCCACCTCGGTGCCTATCCCCTCTCCTTCCGCATCAACACAGCCCTCTCATACTCGGCTTCAGGGCTCTGTTGAACAACATTCTTTGGTCTCTCAACCGAAAGAGACTATCACCGGGAATGCTCATCGACCTCATATCCTTTTGATCATAAAAGAGGTATTACTTAATACTGTGGATTTGAGTCATATTCGTGCACCTATTGCTGCTCTTTTGCAGGATTATTTAGATGTCCTTCCATCTGATCTGCCACAAGGATTGCCGCCTATTCGAGGGATTGACCATCAGATTGATTTCGTCCTTGGCGCAGCCTTGCCTAATCGCACCGCCTTGCCTAATCGCACCACCTATAGGGCTAGCCCTGAGGAAACTAAGGAGCTGCAACGCCAAGTCACGGAGCTAATGGATAAGGGCTTTGTTCGAGAAAGCCTCTCCCCTTGTGCCGTGCCTGTCATCTTGGTTCCTAAGAAGGATGGCTCTTGGCGCATGTGTGTTGATTGCAGGGCAATCAACCAAATAACAGTTAAGTATCGTCACCCTATTCCTCGTTTAGATGATATGCTTGATGAATTGTATGGCGCATGCATTTTCTCTAAAATTGATCTTAGAAGTGGCTATCATCAAATTAGGATGAAACAGGGAGATGAATGGAAAACGGCTTTTAAGACTAAGTATGGTTTATATGAATGGCTAGTAATGCCTTTTGGTTTGACAAATGCTCCTTCTACTTTTATGAGGCTTATGAACCATGTGCTTAGACGTTACTTAGGCAAATTTGTCGTTGTTTATTTTGACGATATCTTAATTTATAGCAAGAACATGCATGATCACCTTAGTCACTTAAAATTGGTATTTGATTGTCTCAGAAAAGAAAAACTATATGCCAATTTTAAAAAGTGCTCTTTTGCTTCCGCATCTACTATTTTCCTTGGATTTGTTGTTTCTACTTCTGGTTTAAAAGTAGATGAGGAGAAGGTTCGTGCTATTCAAGAGTGGGCCCAGCCGCATACCCCACTCATGTCCGCTCATTCTTGGGCCTTGCTGGCTTCTATCGACGCTTCATCAAAGACTTCAGCACCATTGCCGCCCCCCTACATGAGCTGACCAAGAAGGATGTGACGTTTTGCTGGACAGACGCACATCAGAGGGCATTCGACGCTCTCAAGGATCGTCTCACCCATGCCCCAGTGCTGCAATTACCTGACTTCGCACACCGTTCGAGCTCGAGTTTGATGCTTCTGGCACTGGCATTGGTGGGGTTCTACTATAGAATAGACGCCCTATTGCCTATTTCAGCGAGAAGTTGGGCCCCGCTGAGCTCAACTATTCTACCTACGACAAGGAACTGTTCGCCCTGGTTCGATGCTTACAGACATAGCAGCACTACCTATGGCCTAAGGAGTTTGTGATTCATTCGGATCATGAAGCTCTGAAGTACCTCAAAGGTCAGGCAGTGCTTAGCAGGCGACTTGCTCGATGGGTGGAGTTTCTGGAGACCTTTTCCTATGTGGTTCACCACAAGAAGGGAAAGGATAATGTGGTAGCTGACGCGCTATCATGAAGGTATGTCCTCCTAAACCATATGGATGCACATGTTTTGGGTTTTGCTTTGATAAAGGAACTGTATGCTTCTGATGGTTTCTTTAAAACTATTTATGCTCAATGTGTGTCCAAGGGTGAAGTTGATTCTTATTTTCTTGATAATGGTTATTTATTTAAGACGGGCAAGCTTTATATCCCATCTTCTTCTATTAGACGACTGTTAACTCAAGAAATACACGAATCTAGGGGACATGGAGGTTTCGAAAAAAAACTTAGCTGGATTAAAGGAACACTACTTTTGGCCTAAAATGTCTAATTATGTGCTTAGATTTGTCAAAAGTTGTGTCACATGTGCTAAGGCAAAATCGAAAGCTAATGCAAATGGTCTATATCAACCTTTACCTATTTCGAATGCACCCTGGGAAGATGTATCTATGGATTTCATTGTTGGCTTGCCTAGAACTTCTAAGGGTCATGATTCTATTTTTGTTGTTGTAGACAGATTCTAAAAAATGGCTCATTTCATACCATGTCACAAAACTGATGATGCTATTCATGTTGCTCATTTATTCTTTAAAGATTTTGTTCGCTTACATGGATTGCCATTGTCTATTGTGTCTGATCGTGATTCTAAATTTTTAAGCTATTTTTGGAAAACTTTATTGTCTAAGTTGGGTACAAAACTATTATTTTCTACTTCTTGTCACCCCCAAACTGATGGCCAAACTGAGGTTACAAATAGAACTCTTGGGGCTCTCCTTAGAGTCATGCTGCGAACTAACCTCCGGAGGTGGGAAGAATGCCTACCATTTGTTGAGTTTGCTTATAACAGGTCTAGGCACTCAACAACCAAGCAGACTCCATTTGAGGTTGTCTATGGCCGAAATCCACTCACCCCAATGGACATGATGCCATGGCCTCTCAAGGAGAAAGAGACCATGGATGCAGCTAAGCAAGTGGACTTCATCAAGGGCTTACATGAGCGTACCAAGGCGCAGCTGGAAAGAAAGACTGCACAATACAAGGCGGCGAAGGACAAGCATCGCAAGGATGTGCAGTTCAACGTTGGTGATCTGGTATGGCTGCATCTCAAGAAGGAAAGGTTTCTGCAACAACGGAAATCTAAGCTGGACCCCAGGGGAGATGGACCATTTCGAGTCGTTCAAAAGATGGGTCCTAATGCCTACAAGCTGGATCTCCCTGCCGACAAGTACAGTGTGCATTCTACCTTCAACGTCGCTGATCTGTCTTTGTTCATACCTGAGGATGACTCTGACGACGATTTGAGGACAAATCGAAATCAAGTGGAGGAGAATGATGCAGTGCAATTATCGATGACTCCTGGTGACATTGAGGACAACATGAAGGTTCCATTTGACGGTCCTATCACTCGTGCAAGGGCCAAAAGGATTCAAGATGCAACTAGAGCTCTTCTTGTCCGTTACCAAGGAACTATGGAGCAAAGGTTCAGGCCACCCCGGATCACTTTGCTCAGGACTACACCACCAACACAAGACTTGAGCTTGCGTCCACACACAGAGCTCATGAAGACTCGTCAGCATCCCCCTTGATCAACACACATGTCACACTCGGCCCAAGCCCATGTCGAGTGAAAGGGAGGCCCATGTCGAGTACCTTGTGATGTGTGGGCCGGTTCACTTTAGTTAATTAAGTTATTATTTTATGCAACTTAGATTAATAAGGTGGAATTAATTATATCTTACCTAGATGTAATTCTTTTCCACTAAGTTTTTATCTTTTATGTTTATTTATCTTTAGGATTTTAATTATATCTTTTATCAATCTAAGTTCTATCTTGCATGGTAGAATTGGTTCTTAGAATTTCTATTTAATCATTGTAATCCCCTTTGAATTAATTAGATTGAATAGAATTGAGGAAACCCTTTAAGGATTAAGGGTTCTTCGATTTCAATCCCCAAAAGATTCAAGTGCTCTTGTGATCTATCTACAATCGGCAAACACATCACCAAACCCTAATTCACAATCATCATCATCGAATCACAAACAAACACACAATCCGCAAATCGTCGCTAAAAGGCAGGCGCCCGTGTTGCCGAAAAGAGAAGGAATCCGTCGCCGCACCTCCACTACTAAAAAAACAGGAAATAGCTACAAATGGTTAGCCACGGATTATAGGCGACCTTGTATTCGTGGCCATTAGCGATGACATTGGCCACGACTGTTCCTGACCGTGGCTATATTCGTGGCTAATACTCATCCTAGTATGACATGCCAAAACATTCGTGGCTATTAGCAACGACCCAGATGTCCATAGCTGATTTCGTGGCTTGATATGTGTCAGTGTCAGTAAATAGCCACGAACGTAGACACGAATAGGATTGTCGTGGCTATTTTCGACGCTAATATGGCCACAACACAATATCCGTCGCTAAATCTGTGGCTATTAATCATCGGAAATCAAATGAACATATGTGGTGAGTGGGCCTTGGGTCACTAATTGTAGGTGGGCCGAATATATATCATGAATGGGCTATCCGATTACACTCAATCCATGGCTAAATCCGGGTACAAACTCTCCCAAAATTTCTAGGCTCGGCCCATTAGAAGATAGTGAAAGCCCAATTATCTTATCTCAGCCCATTGAATGAAGTGGTGATTTAGCGACAATTGAATCCGTGGCTAAATAAGCCCAAATATGACTGTTTTCCCCAATTGGCCCATTGACGGGCCCAAATATGCCTATGAAATTTTTTTATATAAATTGACAAGTGTTGAAAAAAATATATATTAACTAATTAATAAATTCTTATGAGAATATTATAAGGATATGTTTTGAGGAAAACTCATATAAGTGACTAATAAATGTTTAATAAAACCTTATATTAAGTAATAAATTCTTATTAGAACACTATAAGAGTATGTTTTTAGGAAAATTGATATAAGTTACAAATAAATGTTTAATAAAACCTTATATTGACTAATAAATTCTTATTAGAATATTATGAGGGTGTTTTGAAGAAAACTCATGTAAGTGTCTAATAAATGTTTAATAAAACATTATAGTAAGTAATAAATTCTTATTAGAATACTATAAAGGTATGTTTTGAGGAAAACTCATATAAGTAACTAATAAAAGTTTAATAAGATCTTATATTAACTAATAAATTCTTATTAGAATATTATAAGGGTGTGTTTTGAGAAAATTCATATAAGTACCTAATAAACGTTTAATAAAACATTATAGTAAGTAATAAATTCTTATTAGAATACTATAAGGGTATGTTTTGAGGAAACTCATATAAGTAACTAATAAAAGTTTAATAAGATCTTATATTAACCAATAAATTCTTATTAGAATATTCTAAGAGTATGTTATGAGGACCACCACATAGATCTATAAGTTTTGACGAAAACTCATATAAGTAACTAATAAAACCTTATATTGAGTAATAAATTCTCATTAGAATACTCTAAGAGTATGTTTTAGAGTATGTTTTGAGTAAAACTCATATAAGTAACTAATAAAACCTTATATTAACTAATAAATTCTTATTAGAATACTCTAAGAGTATGTTTTGAGTAAAACGCATATAAGTAGCTAATAAAACATTATATGAACTAATAAATTCTTATTAGAATACTCTAAGAGTATATATGTTTTGAGTAAAACTCATATAAGTAACTAATAAAACCTTATATTGACTTATAAATTCTTATTAGAATACTCTAAGAGTATGTTTTGAGTAAAACTCATATAAGTAACTAATAAAACCTCATATTAACTAATAAATTCTCGTTAGAATACTATAAGGGTATGTTTTGAGGAAAACTCATATAAGTAACGATTGAATGTTTGATAAAACCTTATATTGACTAATAAATTCTTATTAGAATACGATGAGAGTATGTTTTGAGGAAAACTCATATAAGTAACGAATAAATGTTTAATAAAACTTTATATTAACTAATAAATTCTTATTAGAAACTATAAGAGTGTGTTTTGAGGAAAACTCTAATAAATAACGAATAAATGTTAAATTAAAACTTATATTGACAAATAAATTCTTATTAGAATACTATGAGAGTTTGTTTTGAGGAAAACTCATATAAGGGACTAATAAATGTTTAATAAAACCTTATATTAAGTAATAAATTCTTATTAGAATACTATAAAGGTATATTTTGAGAAAAACTCATATAAGTAACGAATAAATGAGTAATAAAACCTTATATTAAGCAATAAATTCTTATTAGAATACTATAAGAGTATGTTTTGAGGAAAATTCGTATAAGTAACTAATAAATATTGAATAAAACCTTATATTAACTTATAAATTCTTATTAGAATGCTCTAAGAGTATGTTTTGAGAAAAAAAACGCGATTCAATAAGATTTGAGAAAAACTTATTTTAAGAAATAGAATTTTGTATGAATACTATGCAATTACAAACTTTTTTATATGAATTTTTTTTATACCAAACCTATAAATATTAAAATTGATATTTAAAAAATTCCCATAAGATACGGATACTGAATTAGTTTAATGATGTTGGGTAAAATCTTATGAAAACATATAGATAACTAATTAAATTTGATTAAAACTTATTGGAAATATATATTTATAATAATATAGTTGTATTGATAAATTTATTTTGTAAATGTAAATTATGAAGAAAAAAAAGCAATTCACATTGTCAAAATTATTGTTAGCGCCCAATGTATTTTAGAGCGGGAAATTCCCCCCCAAAAATTTAGGCCAAAATTTAAAGCGGTAAAAAAAGGAGACTTTTAACCCTAAAAACGCCGCTTCCCAGAGGCAAAATCTAGTTTCCCTTTCCTCTCTCCCTCTTCACTGATTCTCTTCCGCTTCCCAGAGTCCATGGCCGCCTCTTCCGCACTCTGGCGTTCCCCTTCCATGGCTGCCACCATTCCTCGGCTCCTCCCTCTCGCTCACCCTCAGTCCTCCCTCTCGCCCTTCATTCAAGATCTCTCTCTCCCCAAAATTTCATATCTCTCGCAAAAATTTCAGATCTTGGCCCAAATTCAGACCTTCGCCGCTCTTTCATTCGTTCTGCACTCTTGCTTTGGTGGTCAGATTGGAGGAGGCGGCACCATGGAGAACGAGGCGGGAGGGATTGACGCTTTCTGCTCCCTCCTTCCTTCGAATATGTAAGGTGGACTCGAGGGATTGACGCTTTCGGCACCATGGAGAACGAGGCGGCACCATGGAGAACGAGGCGGGAGGAGGCGCTGTATAATTTCTGAAATTCAAATCCCCCTCTCACTGTTTTTTAAAAAGCGCTGCCCTCCCCTTTCCCCTTCTTCCCCATCTCTCCTCCCTGTAAAACAAAGCGCAAAATCAGCGGAAGACAACCGTTCTTGAAATCCTCGAAATCGAACCAGGCGACCGGGAAAAAGCCATTGGATGCGGAGGTGCTGAATACTCCAAGGTTGTCCCTTTCCTTTGCTTCTTTTCGATTTTTCAATTTCCTAGTCTTTAATATACCTAATTTCGATTTTGTTTTTCTGTTTCACAGAAATTTAGTTTCACAAATTTCGTTTCCAGGTGGTATAAACTTAGATTGTCTAGATTTTTTAATACCTAATTTCGATTTCGTTTACTTTCTTGCTCCAATCATATTAAACGACATCTCAAAATACTTTATTTCTTCTAAAGTATGACATTAAGCAGGCTGCTCACTGGATTTAGCAGATCATACCCTTTTCTTTGCTTCTGCTCGTCGTATTCATCCGTCAGCATTTGCAAGGTATTCATAGTCTTCTTGTCTGTAATGGCCCGGATATAAATATTCGGGATACGTTTCGAAGGTCGGATACCTTCGTTCGGATGTTGCAATTCAGGTACGGGTCGAGGTTTCAAACCTCTATTCAGTCGAAGTCTCAGAAATACAATTTAAACGAAAATAAAGCGGAAGTAAGGTTTAGATACAAAAGCCACGGCAGAGCCGGGTCAAAACCAAAATAGAGTGGGTGATTGCCATTTGTCAAGTTAGAATATATTAGCCGGATTCTTCGATTCGCCAAAAGATTTCCCCGTCACAGAAGCATGGAGCAACAAGAGCGGTACCTAACACTATCCACGAAGTCAGGCCTGGTGATCGCCTGCGGGTCCTCTGACCGCGCTGAGGCCACATAACATGCCTATGCCTAAATAAAAGATGACTAATGTGGTACGAGATTTAAATCACACTATCATACCCCTAGTATATATATAATATGCAGAAAAGAACTGTAAAGGGCCCAAAACAATGCCAAGTGGCATATCCCTCTCCTACCTCTGCACCCCTTCCCGTTAGTGTAGAGACTGGCCAGTTCGGGCTATAGCATAACACTCTCTTCGTGGTGGTGCACTTCACCACGGTATCATCATATCATATCATATCTCATCATCATATCATATCT
This sequence comes from Persicaria maculosa, assembly GCA_963922045.1. Lineage (NCBI taxonomy): Eukaryota > Viridiplantae > Streptophyta > Magnoliopsida > Caryophyllales > Polygonaceae > Persicaria > Persicaria maculosa. The sequence goes on from OY998265.1 coordinate 13,516,854, forward strand.
CATCATCAATATCGTAAATCATGTTCATGCCCGATGGTGCTGGGCTAATCATATCATATCATATCATATCATCTCTTGCCCGATAGTGCTGGGCTATCATATCATGCTCATATCGACTCGATAGACTCAGGGCACCCGATGGGGCTGGGCTACCCTATGACCCTAGCAAAGACTCTAGGACTATCACAGCTAACGGCCGTTCTGTTTCAAACACACAAAGTAAACATATGCTCAGTTCAATGCAATCCTAGCATGATACTACATGGCATGCTTTAATATGCAACAAAACTACACAGTACATGACACATCAGGCAGAAGGTCCAGGTTACTGAGTAATTCCCGTAGGATACTTACCTGTTGATGCAGAACAGCAAGATAACACAAGCAAGGGCCCAAATGCAAGTCCAAAGTAATCCAAAAGCAATACACACCTATTATCAAGCCATTTCCATAAGATACCAGACCAACATTCATACACACGAACCCAAGTTCTCAACATCCTCAAAACCGACTGATAGTAAAACCGTTTTCCAAAATCTAAAATCCAAAATTAAGTCAATTCATATTCAAAATAATTCTCAAATCATACTTGGCCAAATTCCGACATTAAACAAATAAGCCTTAAAACCAATTTCCCAAAATTATGTTATAAAATAGTTCCGGCATGTTTCTTATTTCAAAAACATTATATAAATAAACTCCAATATTAAATCATCAAAATAATTTCTATGCTCACAATAATATTCATAAATCAAAACCAACAATTCACTTTAAAATTCCTAATTCACATATTTAAATCCTCATAAAAGCATCATAAATAAATAATCCAATCACTATTATTTTAATATAACAATATAAAATGATAAATTTCCAGAATATTAGATAAAAATACCAAAATAATAGTATTCAAATAATTCAACACTTGTTATCCATAAAATCTCAAACAATCCATAGATGTATACATAACCCAATATCAATTATTGTTACTTTTAAAACCTTTTAAATATATTAAAATATTTTAGAATATATATATATATATATATTCCCAAATCCGAAAATGATAATCAATATCACATAATATATATATATATATATATAAACATAACATTTAACTATATATATAAGTAATACCGAAAATTAAAATAACCACCCATATTTTCCAGCCCAAACCGAATCAACAACCCAAACCCAAAAGCCCCAACCCGGATCCAGCAGTTCAAGCCTAATCCGGAAGTCATGACCCGGCCCAGCAAGGAAAAGGAAAGAAAGAAAGAAAAAAAAAGGAGGGCCCACGGGGCTGACTCGGCGCCAGGTGGAAGCGGGCGGGGCCCATGCCCTCTGTCTTCTTCTTCCCCCCAGCCCTCTGTCTTCTTCTTCCCCCCAACTCGACAGAAAGAAGGGAAAAGGAGCCGACCAGCTAGGCTCGGAAGAAGACGGAGGAGGAAGAGGGGGCTCGGAGCTCGCCGGTGGCGCACCGAGCTCCAACCATCTCTTTGACATCACGACACAGAGTAGTACAAGGAAAGGAGAGAAGGGGGTTCTCACCGAGAGGGCTCGACGTCGCCGGAAGCAAGCTCGGGGAAGCGGCGTTCGGGCTTGTCGGTGGACGGTCCTTCGATCGGAATCAATCTAGGAAGGTTAAGGGAGGTTAAATGAGGAGCTTTATTGCGTTTTGAGGCAAAAGGAAGAGGAAGGAGTGAGAAATCGAGCCTTTACCTTCCGGAAACCGAAACAGGGGAAATGGAGGAACGTGGCTCGCCGGAGGCTCAGGTGGTTCCTGGGCGGCGCTCGGGGACATGTAGACACCGAGGGGAGGTGATGGTGCTGCTCGGCGCCTCCAGCTGCCTTGGCTACCCCCTTGGATCTTCGACGTCGAGGAAGGCGCTAGGGTGCTCGCTCGGGGCTGCGCTCAGGGAGCTCTGGTGGCGCCGATGTGCTCTGCTGCTGCCCAGATCGGAGACGGAAGAGAAGAGGGAGAGGAGGAGGAAGCTGGGGTGGCTGCGTTCGACGAGGAGGGTGAAGATGGTGGTGGTGGGCGGAAGAGAAGGTGAAGGGTGGTGGCGGGGTGAGGCAGTCTGCAAGTGAAAGGGAGAGGGAGGAGGGAGGAGGGAGAGGGGACCATTGCAAGCTGTGAATTGCAGTTTGGGGAGGCAGGGCTGCCGAGAGAGAGAGAGAGAGAGATAGAAAAGAAAAAAAAGGAAAAGAAATGTATATATATATATATGTGGTCCCGACAAGATATTTTGAATACCCGACAAATATCTCGAAACCCGCTAATCCCGACTCTATCAATTCCCGACAAAATCGAATTTAAACAAAATTTCAATTACTAAACTCAAGATGACGGAATTAAATTAATTTTATCAAAACTCGGAGCTCGAAGGCGGAATTAAATCTGTTATTATCTAAATTCTCGAAACGATGCCGGAAATATTTTTAAAGTCAAAATTTACGCTCGAGGACGGGTTTTCTCACATTTCTACCAATTGAATAAAATAATAATTTATTTACCCAAATATAATAATATAATAATATAGAAAAAAATTCAGTCTTTACATTTATCCACCTCTAAAAACAAGTCTCGTCCCCGAGACTAAAATCATTTTAAAGCGATGGGAAGAAGTTTGAAATCGGTGAGTCCGAGGACCATGTCCAAGGATCTTGCAATCATCTCGGTTGCGTCTTCCGGGATTCTCACAACATCCTGGTCACGGTCGTGACATTTCCAATTGGTCTAGTCAAGTGCGTAATAAGCGCCCCTATCATATCCTCGCTTCGACCTTTCGGGAGTATCACAACTCTAAAAGCATTATAGCGTCCCACTAGGTCTTAGCAAGCAGTCTATAAGCGCCCCTATAAAATGGTTGTATCCACTTCGTGAGACGTCATAATGCAAACCTAGTTCATAAATTCTCAAAGCGTCTGTAAATGGAAAGGTTGTCATCCAAATCATTGAAACTCTTAACTTCTTTAAAATCCCAAGTTGGCCATTTTTAAAAACCGCTCAAATCTTCAAATTCGGTGCTTAATCAAGCAAATTTTACACCAAACAAGTCAATTTCTTTCAAATCAAGACTTCGTCAAATTCTTTAAAAGCCAAATCAGTTGCTCGCATACCAATCAATCAATTCCCGAATGTAGGAGGTGGAGTCATCCACCTCTAAGGGCTAATCCCATATTCTCTTCCTAGTTTCCAGAATCTTTTATCATCATCCTCAACTCAACATGCACGTAAGTAAATCAACTCATCGACTCATAACATCATCAACCACTTCTCATATGGCAATCTCAACATCAATCATGATAATCTCAACCAATCAACATCGTAACCGCATAACATGTTTACCCATAACATAAAGCATACCATTCTTTCAAACACATCAAAAGCAACAACAAAATCTCAACGTCATATCACGAGTCATAAGGTGTATCTATATCATATCGAAGGCATCACAAGTGTATCATCGAATTCTCATGATCATGCCAGCACACATGTCAAGAGATCAAGGAGGTTAGGTGTCATGGAGTCAGTACACTACGACAAGTCAAATCTCACGATCGCATCTCAACATCGCACACTAGTGGAACCAGTCATAACAAGGGATCTCATGCAAAGCATAATTTCACATAGTCATCCTATCCAATTTCTATCCAGCATTATCATAACATATTATCACATCAATCCAACAAAATCATGCTATTAAGATTCAACCAAAAAAGGGGAGATCAAACAATATATCAACATCAAAATGTCATCATGCTTTCCAGACATCATCTTAGCTCATCACAATGCCATAAAACGATTAATAGCAGTCATGCACCATCATCTCATATATACACATAAGTCATATCTATGCTCCAAGTCATATTCATCACTTACCTATTCATAATCAGGTTTATCAACCATATAGGATAACATCATGCTTTGACATAAAAACGTATCATCATCTCATGATTCATTCAACACATTATAACATGCTTTTAGGACAACATAGTAGGATAGCAATGGATAATTATATCATGTTCATAGTCATCACTACCAATTTTAGCTCAGTATTGCATATCAACATGTAATATCATGCCATACAGGTTTATCATGGTTGCTATCTAGCATCAAGCCAGCACATTTTAATAGATCATATAATCAAGAAGACCCTCACATCATACCAATCACTCAATTTCCTTAACCGCTCTCTAACCATTCTACCAAAGGACCTCACTCACATGTTCAAAGAAGAAGCATTCATGGACATTATTGCACATAAGGACTACATCATATCAACTAGCATCATTAAGCATTGCAACAAATATCAAAAGTCTCGATTTACTGTCATGCTCGAAATTATCACATAACACCATATATGAATAAAGTCAATTCAAACTAGCAAGTTTCATCATAATCTTAGCTAATAACCAGTTCAGATTCTCGGCATTTGCAGTTCACATAATAGGCAAGGAATTTAGATCATGCTTAGCAACTCAAAATAGCATCACATCAAGTCATCAGGCACATTAGGATTGTAAGGCATCGAATCATATCATCATAGTCAACAGACAATCAAGCAACAGTCATCACATCAACAAGCAGCTTTCCACATCAAGTCAGTGCAATATCATCATCAATAAGCTTAGAAAGGGTTAGCAATTCGAATAGAGGACGCTCCCACCTACAAGTCATATCGTACTCAACAATTGTAATCCTCAAAGCGAGCTCGTTCCGTCGATATTATCGATCATGAGGCCCGTGGGTTATGGGCCCACGCTTCCGCTGCGCTGCTCTATCGCTATTCGACTTCCCGATCCCTTTTTCCATGCGGTCGCTCATCCAATGTAACCCGTAGGAGTTCAAGTTAGCGGAGATAGAGGAGTGACAAAGGCGGACGACCCAATGTTTCTTTCGGAGACGGAATAGACCAAAGCTAAAGACGACATGACTAGAGACAAGACTCCGACTCGGGAATAGTAACGATGCCCTTATAAAAGTCTATTAGGTTACAATTTGTGACAACAAGCATGAATTCATTATGGAGCATATCAATCACAAAAATCCACACTAACATGTACCTACCTCGGGGCAACATTCGTTTTCATATCAAAGACACAATCAAGTCCTACGCTGATGTATGTGAAATAAGCTAACATTCTAGTATTTCATGGAAACAGATCTGCCTAGTAACTTCGAGCAAGATAGGCGGAACCAACAATGATCATATATGATTCGAAGTCAAGCGGAATTTAGTAAAGATAACGATCATCGTGCATATGAACAACGTAAAAGCATGGTATACCAATCAACAAATGAGTCAAAATATATCATGGCAAGGTATATGATAACAATCAAATGATGCGTCATACAAGGACACATAAGAGCAGCGTGGTAACTATCACATCTAACAACAATGATCACATATTAGGTCAAGCATGGCACGAAATCCTATGACGAGATCCATTTAGAGAGCATAGATCCTACATGATACTAGCGATACATAATGTGATACAAGCATAATCAAGAGTCATTAAGAGGAGCTCAACATAATATTCACGAAACATGAGGCATCATCAAAAGTAATAAGAAGGACATCATGGGTGCTAGGTTATAATCATGCTAAGGAAGAATCATCTTAGAATTCATATATGGTACGATAGCTGTCACCTCATAGAACAAGTACAACACGTGATCATTTAGCGGGTCATATTGGAAATCATAAGCCCTACATGATACTAATAGCACACATCGAACATGAGTAGAATTAAAGTAATTCAACCAGGTTCATTCCGATATTCATGCGTCATGCAGATGCAAAATCATGATGTAGAGTGGTGTGTGATCAAGCGGGGTGTCAAGTCATAGGTTCATGCAAGCACGAGAGAATAACATAGAGTAGTAGACATTTTAACCATTGAAGCATGCTAGGTTTAACCATCACGGAAGGCTAGTCAATCCTCGAATTCAACATTAAGCTAATCAAGACGAGTGAAACATGTTAAAAGAACGGGAAGAGGAAAGAGCCACACTATCAAGGACTTAGTTCAAGAGAGAATCAACAATAAGGTAGGCAAGGTAGAACTCGCACAAGTCACAACCAAGGGCCCGACATGTTACTAGTGGTTCAATATAACATATGGTACATACATGCACTCGACTGGTTAATATGACGGTATGCAAGAGTTCATTCAATCACATCTCAACGACATAGTGGCACGAGAGGAAAACGCAACGAGGTATAGAGCAATTCTAAACAACATGGCGACATGACTAGAATATGGGGACATGAGCTCGAATCAACACATAATATGACAAAACATGCATTCCTCAAGGTTCAATTATAACACATATTCTCCGTTCAACACAACTAATCACACACAATTTTAACTTGCAAAATAATCAACAATAGTTAATCTGACGAATTCGGAATAGATGGGCATGCTATAGATTCTTGTCACAAGATGAATGATAAGCATCGAGGCATCATTGGCTAGCATGTTAAAGAGCACATCTTATGAGGCATTCATATAAAGAAGAGTCGATCACACTATCATGGACCTAATTTAGAAAAAGTAAAAATCATATAGACTCATATCATGTGGTTCAAGTTTCTAACCAATCATACGAGCAATAAAATAGGCCAAGTAGACATGCTATGACAACCTATAACCATGACAGAAAGTAAGGCATAACACGAGACCTAAGCAATGAGACAAGCATGGGTACAGAATGTTATACAACTACGAATTCACATTAAAGATCATCATCATAACGTGTACCGGGAATTACGTAGCATATAAGGCACGTTGACATCAAATTGTAACACGCATCCATCAAGTAAGGGACTCACTCTATCATGATACTAGAACTGAACAATCACACTATCATGAACCTATTCACAGGAAGGACATCAATTAGACGACATCCTAGCATATGACATATTTATTCGTGCCCTAGTATGACGATGCAATATACTAAGTAAATCATGTCGGGATGACTTGGGTATGATAAATGTAGCTCAAAACTACACCATAGTCATTATGAACATTAAGACACATAAGCACAACTTCACACTAAGGATCAATTGTAGGTCAAGGAGTAGTACCACATAGTACCACGCAATAATGGACAGGGCAATCAAGATAACCCGATAGAGATCCATAAGAGCAACGTTGACTCTTCCCAACTGACTCATTACCCATCTTTCCCGTGGGACTCGGATACGAATTTTTTGTGACAAGAGGACACTGAGGGATCGTCATAAGAATTGATAACGGCAGCCTCGTAAACATCTCACTCTCTAGCTCGGAATTTCATCAAGGACCGTCTTCCAATACTCTCTCGGACAACCTCTATATTCAATCATGATTCCCGACACCATGTGTTTACCAACCCAATTCCCGTGGAAGACCGATATTCGAAGGGAGGACTCGATTGAATTGTCAAAAGGGTTCATAAGGAAAGGGGTGGTTCCACAAAAGCTGAGCTTAACCATATAAGAAGGAGGGTACTCCCGCCATTCCGTGCGCACAAATCGTTCAATATCATTCAATAGTTAGAACATAACAATCAAATCTTTAGCATATCAAGCACTCAATCATAGAATTAGTTAATGACAATTACAATGATCTCTTGGAGTCTTCCTGACCCATCTGTAAAGAACAAGCTAGTATTTCGCCTACCCATTTCCGACTACATCCAATAGGGATGGTCTAGCGCCTTTTCTACCCTCTCGATCCCTTATTAGTTGGTTCTCATCTTTTATCATAAGCCAAGTTCATATTTAGTCCAATTGAGTTAGACATATTAAGTTCATTTTGCCCCTTTAAAATGCTTTCAAATCTTTCGAAATTCATGGGCGGTTTTCCAAAACATACACTCGACCCTTGTGTACCCGAATTGCACAACCTCGCTCTGATACCAACTTTGTAATGGCCCGGATATAAATATCCGGGATACGTTTCGAAGGTCGGATACCTTCGTTCGGATGTTGCAATTCAGGTACGGGTCGAGGTTTCAAACCTCTAATCAGTCGAAGTCTCAGAAATACAATTTAAACAAAAATAAAGCGGAAGTAAGGTTTAGATACAAAAGCCACGACAGAGCCGGGTCAAAACCAAAATAGAGTGGGTGATTGCCATTTGTCAAGTTAGAATATATTAGCCGGATTCTTCGATTCGCCAAAAGATTTCCACGTCACAGAAGCATGGAGCAACAAGAGCGGTACCTAACACTATCCACGAAGTCAGGCCTGGTGGTCGTCTGCGGGTCCTCTGACCGCGCTGAGGCCACATAACATGCCCATGCCTAAATAAAAGATGACTAATGTGGTACAAGATTTAAATCACACTATCATGCCCCTAGTATATATATAATATGCAGAAAAGAACTGTAAAGGGCCCAAAACAATGCCAAGTGGCATATCCCTCTCCTACCTCTGCACCCCTTCCCGTTAGTGCAGAGACTGGCCAGTTCTGGCTATAGCATAGCACTCTCTTCGTGGTGGTGCACTTTACCACGCTATCATCATATCATATCATATCTCATCATCATATCATATCTCATCATCAATATCGTAAATCATGCTCATGCCCGATGGTGCTGGGCTAAACATATCATATCATATCATATCATATCATCTCTTGCCCGATGGTGCTGGGCTATCATATCATGCTCATATCGACTCGATAGACTCAGGGCACCCGATGGGACTGGGCTACCCTATGACCCTAGCAAAGACTCTAGGACTATCACAGCTAACGGCCGTTCTGTTTCAAACACACAAAGTAAACACATGCTCAGTTCAATGCAATCCTAGCATGATACTACATGGCATGCTTTAATATGCAACAAAACTACACAGTACATGACACATCAGGCAGAAGGTCCAGGTTACTGAGTAATTCCCGTAGGATACTTACCTGTTGATGCAGAATAGCAAGATAACACAAGCAAGGGCCCAAATGCAAGTCCAAAGTAATCCAAAAGCAATACACACCTATTATCAAGCCATTTCCATAAGATACCAGACCAACATTCATACACACGAACCCAAGTTCTCAACATCCTCAAAACCGACTGATAGTAAAACCGTTTTCCAAAATCTAAAATCCAAAATTAAGTCAATTCATATTCAAAATAATTCTCAAATCATACTTGGCCAAATTCCGACATTAAACAAATAAGCCTTAAAACCAATTTCCCAAAATTATGTTATAAAATAGTTCCGGCATGTTTCTTATTTCAAAAATATTATATAAATAAACTCCAGTATTAAATCATCAAAATAATTTCTATGCTGACAATAATATTCATAAATCAAAACCAACAATTCACTTTAAAATTCCTAATTCACATATTTAAATCCTCATAAAAGCATCATAAATAAATAATCCAATCACTATTATTTTAATATAGCAATATAAAATGATAAATTTCCAGAATATTATATAAAAATCCCAAAATAATAGTATTCATATAATTCAACACTTGTTATCCATAAAATCTCAAACAATCCACAGATGTATACATAACCCAATATCAATTATTGTTACTTTTAAAACCTTTTAAATATATTAAAATATTTCAGAATATATATATATATATATATATATATATATATATATATATATATATATATTCCCAAATCCGAAAATGATAATCAATATCACATAATATATATATATAAACATAACATTTAACTATATATATAAGTAATACCGAAAATTAAAACAACCACCCATATTTTCCAGCCCAAACCGAATCAACAACCCCAAACCCAAAAGCCCCAACCCGGATCCAGCAGTTCAAGCCCAATCCGGAAGTCATGACCCGGCCCAGCAAGGAAAAGGAAAGAAAGAAAGAAAAAAAAAGAAGGAGGGCCCACGGGGCTGACTCGGCGCCAGGTGGAAGCGGGCGGGGCCCATGCCCTCTGTCTTCTTCTTCCCCCCAACTCGACAGAAAGAAGGGAAAAGGAGCCGACCAACTAGGCTCGGAAGAAGACGGAGGAGGAAGAGGGGGCTCGGAGCTCGCCGGTGGCGCACCGAGCTCCGACCATCTCTCTGACATCACGACACAGAGTAGTACAAGGAAAGGAAAGAAGGGGGTTCTCACCGAGAGGGCTCGACGTCGCCGGAAGCAAGCTCGGGGAAGCGGCGTTCGGGCTCGTCGGTGGACGGTCCTTCGATCGGAGTCAATCTAGGAAGGTTAAGGGAGGTTAAAGGAGGAGCTTTATTGCGTTTTGAGGCATAAGGAAGAGGAAGGAGTGAGAAATCGAGCCTTTACCTTCCGAAAACCGAAACAGGGGAAATGGAGGAACGTGGCTCGCCGGAGGCTCAGGTGGTTCCTGGGCGGCGCTCGGGGACCTGTAGACACCGAGGGGAGGTGATGGTGCTGCTCGGCGCCTCCAGCTGCCTTGGCTACCCCCTTGGATCTTCGGCGTCTAGGGAGGCGCTCGGGTGCTCGCTCGGGGCTGCGCTCAGGGAGCTCTGGTGGCGCCGATGTGCCCTGCTGCTGCCCAGATCGGAGACGGAAGAGAAGAGGGAGAGGAGGAGGAAGCTGGGGTGGCTGCGTTCGACGAGGAGGGTGAAGATGGTGGTGGTCGGCGGAAGAGAAGGTGAAGGGTGGTGGCGGGGTGTCTGAAGGCAACATAGGGTAAGAGGAGGGGATGAAGAGGGATTTGTGGGTGTGGGTTGCAGAAGGATAAAGTGGGAGTGAGAGGGATGAGGGTTGAGGCAGTCTGCAAGTGAAAGGGAGAGGGAGGAGGGAGAGGGGAAGTGAAAGGGAGAGGGAGGAGGGAGAGGGGACCATTGCAAGCTGTGAATTGCAGTTTGGGGAGGCAGGGCTGCCGAGAGAGAGAGAGAGAGAGAGAGAGAGAGAGAGAGAGAGAGAGAGAGAGGGAGATAGAGAGAGATAGAAAAGAAAGAAAAAGGAAAAGAAATGTGTATATATATGTGGTCCCGACAAGATCTTTTGAATACCCGATAAATATCTCGAAACCCGCTAATCCCGACTCTATCAATTTCCGACAAAATCGAATTTAAACAAAATTTCAATTACTAAACTCAAGATGACGGAATTAAATTAATTTTATCAAAACTCGGAGCTCGAAGGCAGAATTAAATCTGTTATTATCTGAATTCTCGAAACGATGCCGGAATGATTTTTAAAGTCAAAATTTACGCTCGAGGAGGGGTTTTCTCACATTTCTATCGATTGAATAAAATAATAATTTATTTACCCAAATATAATAATATAATAATATAGAAAAAAATTCAGTCTTTACATTGTCTTTCCTGGTGAGACTAGCTAGCTAGTTAATTTTTTGAGCTGTGATAATAAAGTTGCTTGTTGCTGCTGCATCTACTGCTATTATTATTCTGTGCTGTGTTTTAGATCGAATCTTGATAATACATGTTGTTAGCTATATTAAATAAGATTTATATTTTATAGCAGAAAACTGGTAGATCATTTTTTTGAAAATATCCTTGATACTCATGATTTTGTAATTCATTACTACTTTATTTCTTCTAAATAAGTTGGGGATTACTAGTTGAATAATATTTTATTTCATCTTACAATATTGTATTTCATCTTACAGGCTGCTTTAGGTATTGGGGGTGTCAATTGGTTCAAGGAATGCTATAAACATGAGTTTGTGTCAACAAGAAATTGGATGTTTTGATTTGTTCATTTGTAGTTTGGGTTTTTTTATATCTAGAATATCTTTTTAATGTTTGTACCCTATTTATGTATGTTTGGATTTGTTATTGCTTTGTATGTATCCATAAAAGTTTTGTACATTTTTAAGTATATAAAACATTACTAATGAAATGAGCAACAACAATTGCAATGACAAATAGTGACGTTAGCAACAACCTTAGCAACAACATTACCTACGAAACGAGCAACAACGATAGAAACAATCATAGCAACGGCTTAGCCACGGAATCAGCAAAGCTCATGACCTATTTGTAGAAACGAATCCAGCTACGAACTTAGTCACGAATTCAGCGATGCCTTCATTTCAACGCTGTTTTCGAAGCTGGTTTCGTAGCCACAACCACGACATATGTCTTCCACTATTAGCCACAGACTTAGCCACGACTTTGTGATTCGTTGCTAAATCCATTGCTAAACAGCCGTCGCCATTAGTCACGAGGCATATGGCTACGGATGGCCCGCCCGTGGCTATTTCCGTGGCTAAACCGGTTAGCCACGGTCATTCGTGGCTAATGTCGTTGCTATTTTCCGTAGCTATTTTCTGCGTTTTTAGTAGTGCTCACCCACAAACCCTAGGCGGCGGCCGCCCCAGGCCTGCAGCGGTCGCTGCCTCCCAGCCGCCCCGTCCCTCGCGCGCGCTCCGCATCCTTGCTCCCAGGCGCCCGCGCGCCCTTCCGCGCTGCTTCCTCTCTTCTCTCGCTTCCTTTGTGTTCTGTCGCTATTCTATTTTGCTGGAATTATTCCGAGTGTGGTTCTGTCACTAAAATCAGAATATTAATTACTTGTTAATTTGTTCCAATCAGGAGATATCAAAGAGCATTGGAAGGTCGGGCAAATATACGGCGTGGTTCTTGATGTTGAGCCCACAGGCGAAGGATCGGGTGTCCCAAACGTATCAAGCATGCATCTTGATATTATACGAGTACTTATATATCCATAAAAGAAAATTTTATTGTATTAGATGTTTTAAAATATATTATTGTATATAATAAATTATTTTTATATATGGGGTCTATTTTTGGTAATTTACATTTTAAAAATATTTGGCGAAGCTTAAGTAGATAATTTAATTTGCTATTTTCATTGTATATTGTGTATACTGAAGTATTGATTTTTTGTAATCAAATACTCAAGTGTTGATTTTAAAAATGATAATTGGTTTTCAACTTTCAAAATATTACACAAATAATTGATTAAAAATTTTACTTCACTACCATGTTTCCTACTAATATTTTTTAAAATTTAAAATTTAAATTTACGGTGAATATATATGTATATACATATATATAAATATATACATATATATAAGAAAATATTTGGCTAAATGTCCACTACCATGTTCACTACCATGTTTCATCTTCCATTTCGATTTTGTGTCACTTTTCGTTCTTCTAATGGCATCGTCATCAGGTACTTTTCAATGTTGTTTCAATAAAATCGGTTTTTGTTTAGGTTTTTGCAATTTCTGTTTGCATTTGGACTTCCCCACTTCCATTTCCTGCATGTTCTTCTTTGTTTGTCTTCATTTTGTTGTTCAATTTGGTTTGGTTTTTTGTGATTTTAGCTTGTTATGCAATGGTTAGGGTTTGTGTTTTGGTTTTATTTTTTCTATAAGGTTTATGAGTATGTGATATGATGCATTGTTTGTTCCTTGAATTGATTTCGTTTTGAATTAAGCATTTATGTACATTTGTTTGATCTATTTCTCAAGTTTGGTTATAGTAGTTTACCTGTTTGGTTATAGTCTGTTATGTGCCCTTGTTCTTTCCCTTTGGTGATTCTCATTTTTTTGACATATGTACTTGGTTGGTTACAGTATGCTATATACACTTGTTCATTATATTTGATGACATTATCTTTCATATGGTGACATTTCATTTTTATTCATTTCTGTCAATATTGCTCTGTTGTTCAGGTAAAGATATTGTGCCATATAGGGAACCTTCTCCTGGAGATACATCATTTTCCCCTAAACCTGCTCGATTTAAGTTTATTGTCCCTGAGAAAAAGCGTTTCCGTGCACACATTAATGTGTACTCAAAGCATGTGATATAGGGAGAATTGAATCGAAATATATAATAAAATATAAACAAATGCAACCCTTATCCTATTCAAAGATGTTCAACACTCCCCGCTGTAGTAGTAGGGAATCAGGATCGATCCACGAGGAAGCGTGTCAGCGGGATCCTAGATAGTCTTGGAAAGCTCACATCTTGATCGACCAAAAGCCTCAATCTCGATTAGAGTACTCGACGTCGACATAGGCTGTCGATTTCTACTGCAACAGAAGACTTGCAGAGACAAAAACAAGCAGTCGATATCGACCGCTAGTGTCGATATCGATGTCTGCAACGAGGTCGACTTGGCTCAGAATACTGCCAGTCGACACAAGGCACTCGATCTTGAGATGTTTACTCGATATCGAGTTCAACAGCGGGAGGAAGATGGATGTCGACATAAAAGACCATCGACGTAGAGTAGATGGGTCGATATCGACCTGTTGGGTCGATCTCGAGTGGTTCCTACAGTGGTTAGTTGTCGGCAAAGAAGGCCGAAGACAAATAGGATGGTGGAAGGAGTATGAACAAAAAAGAACAAATTTTTGTGATTGAATAAAATATAAAAAGGCAACTCTTAAGGCTAGGGTTTACCATAATGTTAACCAATGCATGTAATAAGGTAAATAAGACGGACAATTGCGCTATCTCACTTGAGGGACAAGCTTTCGCCGTACACCAACGATTAGGAATACTCTTGCAAATAAACCTAATTGTCTCTACCAATTTTTATGTTTATAACTTAAGTTGATAACATGAATCCATTTTCTTGCGATACGGACTAAACATAGAATCATAGGAGATGATATAAACACAACGATATCAACATCAAGTACTTACCTCAAACACGCATGGCTAACGTCGGGCTCACCCCGACCCTAGAAGCTTTGGGGAACTACTCGCGCTTCATTGCAATAAACACCATTGATGTAAAGAAGAAAACTTGCATTTATTGAAACTCTGAAACCTTACAATCCAACGCCGGCTTTCGCAAACGCCAAACCTTAAAGCTTCCCTAAAATCTAAACTACTTTGTATTGTATCTTGTGTGATTGAATGAATAAAAGACCAGTCCCTAGAGTTTTATTTATAGCCTACTAATCCTTGCTAGCCAAGGAAAGTAGTTCTAATCCTACTAAAACTTCTATCTAAAATTCTATCCCAAACAATTAGTATAAATCTTTATTAAAGTAAATAACTAATTAACTAATAAATATCTTAGGGTAAAAAGGCAACAACCCTAAGACATAATCTATCTAAAAAGAAGATAAAACCGTGGCTAATTGGATAACTCTTGCAATCCGTGTCTTCAAAGCGCGTCCAAACCGTGTCGGCTTCCACTCGATATCAACCAGGTGAGTCGATATCAAGGTCTCTGTTTCGGCTCGACAAACTTTACTTCACTCGAGCTATGGAGTGCACTCGATGTCGACACTTCCACTCGATCTGAGTTCATGTAAAGTGGTCTTCAGTGGTTCTTTGTGGCCTGTCTCAACGCTCAGGGTCCACGTCGAGCTGGCATGTCGATCTCGACATATATGGTCGATATCGACCTCTTCTCTACTTCACTTGGCTTTCTCGTTTTGACTCCGATTCCACTCCAATTCCTACATATTTAGACCAAAACTTATGCAGACTCTATTTCTTGCATGTTAGCTCATTCTACATAAATTTGCATTATTTTTAACCTTTACTTTAGGAATCGAATGGAAAATAAAGTCAAAACATGCAAATAAAAAGGCCATAAATATGTACATCAACCTGCTATTATCGATGTCATTCGGAAGGACTTGTCTTCATCTGATTGGGCTATTCTTATAGATGGCTGTTTTAGTTCGATTGTGTGTGATGGTGATCGCCTGTATTTCTATTCACAACCTGTCCACCACATGCTTCTACATGAAGTGGATACTAAGAAAGTTAATGAAATGTGGTTTCAAGTTGGACATCATTTGTTAAGGTACTCGCTTGTTGGGTTTTGCTGTGTCACTGGTTTGATTTGTGAAGATAATGGTTCTGATAAGTCTCCCTCCCCTCATGTTGGTATGGAGGAGTTTTTGGGAGTTTCTAAGTGTAATTTGGATGATCTTCTTGCCATTTTTATCAAGGAACCGAAGCTATCTCAGAAGAAACTTTCCCTAGCATACTTATTACTGATTGAGGGTGTTTTACTCCCTCAGAGGTCTAAATATCTTGTCCGTCAAAACTATGTTGATCTAATGTGTGATTTGGGTAGTTTATCATTGTATCCTTTTGGACGGGTTGTCTATTTGGAAACACTGTGCTTTTTGAAGAAAGCTTTAAGATCTGACCAAGCCAACAAATGTCAGAGGTTTGGTTACAATTTTTTTGGTTATCCTTTTTCTTTTTGTGTTTTATTGTTTTGATATCAGTTCCTTGTTCCACGTCCTATCTTTCATCATGTAATGTTATTTCGTGTTCTCTTGATAGGTGATGTGCGCGCAAATTGCCATATTTTCTATGCACAAATAAATCCATTTTATCGTCTTTTGCATGAATATTAATGGGAAAATATGGGATTAGTGTAGTTTACGCTTAAATGTCAAATATATGGGTTTGTACGAGTTTCTATGTGATTTCGCAGAAAACAAGATAAAAATGGACGGATTTAGAAAGAGCGGAAAAAGAACTCGAAGTCTTCTGAAGAGGTCGAAATCGACTGGGGACCTCGACATCGAGTGCATCAGAGACATAGGAATCGAGCAGGAATTGAAACAGAGCATGTCGACACAGAGAGGTCGATATCGACGTCTGGAGGTCGATATCGATGTGCCAGATCGAGCTAAATAATAGAAGTCGAGTGCTAGTTCGAGTAGGAGAAGGGGAGCTCGAGATAAAGTTTCACAGGGGTCGATATCGATGTTCAAGGTCAATATCGACCATGCCAGCAGAGGAATCCGACTCAGATTTTGATAGAATTCTATCCGAAGCTTGCACGTCTATCCAAAAGTCGAGATTTCTTATCTTCAACACCAGATCTATCATATAAAGGCTGATTTACCGTAGGAGTTTTAGTTTTTACTTTATTTAAGTTTTATCTTAGAGAATAAAGATAAAGTTTTGAGTCTTTATCGACATCTATAAATAGAGGCCAATAGGGCTGAGTTTAGGGATCGAATCACATTCAATTTCAGTTATTCAAACACATATATACGCAGAGAGTTAGAGAGAGAGAGAAGGCCAAGTGGAGTTTGTAAAGCGAGAGCGGAGTGGCTTTGTCGGTTGTACTTTCTTTCGAAGTTTTAATTCAAAGTAGTTTTCCTTTAGTGATGATGATGATGTGCATGATGAGGAGCGAGTAGTCAACCCACTTCTAGGGTCTCGGTGAGCCCGACGATTACGATGTAGGGTAAGTGCATCAAAGGTATGACTTTTATGCGATTCCGTCTTCTATCCCATGCATGATCCTTTGCGAAAGTTAGGGAGATTCATTATTTGCATTATTGAAGCGAAAGCCACTCATATTGTGAACTTGAATTACTCATAAATTGGATAGTAACTCTTAGGAACTATGCGAGAGCCTCTAATCACCTAAGTGTTGATAACGAAAGTTATTTGTCAGAAAGGCATTAAATTTCATAACTTTAGCATAAAACTTGCATGGTTATCGTTGTGGCATGAAACCCCGACTTTGGAAGCTTTTTAATTAATTAAAATCTATATAAAAGTTTAAGTTTTGTTTCTGATCATCCTCCTTTGCTATTATACTTTCTTCGGACTCTTTTCTGACAAATTGGTTACGAAAACAGTTTCTGTAACAAACGTCGAAATCGACTGTACGGGTTGATATCGAGGTCTAACATCGATATCGAGGTCTCTACTCGATGTCGACTTTGTTGTTTTTGTCTTCTGTAGGAACTGGACTGGAAATCGACCAGAACTAAGGTCGATATCGACCAGATTACTCGATATCGACCAGATTACTCGATATCGAGTGTCTTCTGAGGTCGAAAGCTTTGATCATGAGCACAACAAGGGAAGCGCTGACATACCTCCTCGTGGATTCGATCCTGAATTACCCTACTACTACAAGGGAGGGGATTCTTGTATTATTTGTTTGGGACAGGGAGTTAGCCTAGTTGTGCATTGTTTATTTGAATTATTTGAATCCATACTACACACCCCCCGTAGCGAACAATTGGCGCCGTTGCCGGGGAGGCAATCAATCGCCACCTAAGTTTAATCACGATCTTTTTTGGAGCATATTTTGCAGGTTTATGCGACGTTCTGATCGCGGACCTATCCTGGAACCAATCAACGAGCCTGAACGTTTCTACCATCTTCGCAATAAAGCAATTCGCATCATGGCTGACAACGAGACGCAGGCCGAAACCATAGAGCGTTTAAGGAAGGAGATCGAGGACCACAACACTACAATCACTGCTGAAAGGGCCGCCGCTGCTGCAGAGCGAGCCCGTGCTGATAGGGAGGAGGATGCGCGCAGACAAGCCCAAGAGCGGCTAAATCAGTATCCACAAATGGCGATGCAATACATGCATCTGCCGCTTCATGTTCCTAAATCCGCTATTTTAATTCTTCACTCCAATTATGAAATAAAAATTAACTTCCTATCTGAGATAAAAAGAAATACTTTTGAAGGAAGACCTAATGAATGCCCCCTGCAACACATCTCTACTTTTACGGACTTATGTGAGACAGTTGCTGATGGAGTGAATTTAGAGTATGTGCGATTAAAATCTTTTCGATGGTCTTTGGCAGGGAAGGCATTACAATGGCTTGAAAGTTTGGCTCCACGCTCGCTGAGGACATGGGCGGACGTGAAAGATGCATTCTTGAATAAATTCTTCCCACCGTCTAAAATGGCTATGCTGCGACAAAGTATCACGACTTTCAAACAAAAGCCAGGTGAAACCCTAGCACAGGCGTGAGAGCGATTTAAGGACTTATTGAGATCATGTCCAACGCATGGGCAACTTCCATATGTCATTCAGGAGATCTTCTACAATGCCCTTGATGCACCGAATAAGGAGAGGATCAATTCATATACCTCCTATCGATACATTGAGCTTACACCAACGGTGGCATGGGAGACCATTGAGAGGCTCGTGAAATTTGACAACACTTATGGGGCTACTGCGGCCTATGATGCAAGGCCTGCCCCATCAATGCCACTATATGAGCCTCCAAAGGAGATAGATCCTGATGTGGGACAACAATTCCATAACGATCAAACACGCCGCCTTCAAAAGCAAGTCAGGTTCCTGAGCAACAATCAAACTTGTCAGGAGTGTGGCTCAACAAGGCATAACACTAATGCCTGTCCACATACTGAGCAAGTATCCATGGCAGAACAACATGAGGAGGTTAAGTGGATGAGAGGCTCCTATGGAGGGGGCAATCAACAATATTGGGGTGATCAAAGGTTCTATCAAAGGGATCCCCCACCATATAGGGCACCAAGGCACACTGAGCGGGAGACAAGGAAGGATGACCTACAAATCATTCTTGATGAGATACGGAGGAATCACGCTGAGTTCAAACAAGCCAACAACTCCATCCATACTCAGCTGCAGGGCATCAATTCTAGGCTTGGGGAGATCGACGTTTGGAAGCGCAACATGGAGACTCAAATGAGTTAATTGGCGGAAGCAATACCCAAAGCGTCAGGATCATTCCCTGGATCCACTGTGCCCAACCAAAAGGGCAAAACCACTGGTCATATTGTGGCAGTAAACCTAAGAAGTGGGCGTCAATTACAAACGCCCAAGCAAAAAGCGGAGGAGAAGGAGCCAGAACAGACGTCGATATCGACCCCCCTGTCAATATCGACCAAGGTGACGTCGATGTCGACCTTCCAGTCGATGTCGACCCTAATGCTGCGTCACCACAGAAATCGACTCCTCCAGTCGATATCGACCCTACTGATGTCGAGGTCGACCTCACTGCAGCCGCGGGAAGGGAAAAGGTGTTGCCATTCCCAACTAGAAAGATGATTAAGGACCCAGCGGAAAAGAATTTCCAGCGGTTCGTGAAGATGCTCCATGGACTTAATGTCTCTATACCATTCACAGAGGCACTTCACGAGATGCCATCTTATGTAAGGTTCCTTAAAGACATCTTAGGTAAGAAGCGATCACTCTCTGAGATCGCAGAGGAGTGCAACAGGTTGGAGCTACCACAAAAGTGGGCGGACCCAGGTAAGTTTTCTATCACTATAGGTCTAGGTCAATTCAAATTTAATGCTTTAGTTGACTTGGGCGCTAGCGTTAGCATGATGCCACTAACCATTTGGCACAAGGTAAAGATAGGTCCTCTGGAGCCCGTGGATGCAAGATTATACATGGCTAACAATACGGTAGTGATTCCAACTGGGATAGTGACGGATGTGCCAGTACAAGTAGGTAAATTCTTTGTCCCTGCTGATTTCCTAGTTGTTGATATAGCAGAGGACCCTGCTTTTCCAATTATTTTAGGTAGGCCATTCCTAGCAACCGTCGATGCCAACATTAGCGTAAAGAAAGGATTGCTCTCATTCACAATTAGTGACGAGGTGATAGAGTATGCCTTCAACAAGACGGTGAAAAATCCAGGGCCAATGGAGATAAAAGCCATCAATGGTGTCTACATTGCATGTGGAGAAGCAAAGGTAAGAAGTATGACACCGGAGGAGCTTGAGAAGAGGGCCATAGAAGCCCAAGTGGAGGAAGTTGTGGCAATCTTGAACGAAGGAGCCCAACAGAACATCGAAATCGACCCAGGTAAGTCGATATCGACCACTAATGTTCAAGATTCTGTGCCAGGTCATAAGTATGGGGTCGACGGAGGAGGAAAAGAAACATCGAAATCGGGGTCAAGGGTCGATATCGACCACACCCAGCCGAAATCGACCACCATCAGCGCTGAAAAGGGAGGAACGGAGACCTCGATATCGATCTCTGAGGGTCGAAATCGACCTGATCATATCGAGCAGAAACTCTCCAAATCGACTGATCCTCCAGGAGTACAACGGAGGTCGATATCGACCTCTGAACATCGACATCGACCTGGGCTACAGACTGAGAAAAAGGTAAGTCAAGGTACTGATTCCTCTTGTTCCATTTCGATTAAGGATTTATCATTATTTGGAAGAGGTGTGCCTTGGCATGTGCGCTTATGTAGGGTATCCGATGATGATTCGAGCCAATATGAGATAGGAGACAAGGTCTATGTTGCCAAATCTAAAGACCATTGGTTCCCTACGAGATTCAAAGATAAAAACTTAGGACCATTCATGGTAAATCAGATCCATCCCGGCGGAATGCAGCTGCGAGACAAGAACGGAGTGATTTTTGAGGCCCAAGCCACATGGGCTCTGCAGATGCCGCCTTGAGAAGCGCAAAGGAAGAAGTCGGCCTAGCGACTTAAAAGTCTAGAGCTTGTAACAAAGACTTAGTTTGTGATCGAAATCGATGTCCAAGATTGACATCGACCTTAAGGTCGACATAGATAGGTTTGTGATCGAGGCCGGATCACCCGGAAGCCTGAGCCAGAAATTGAGGTGAAACATCGATATCGATGTTAAGGGTCGATATCGACCATCCCTGCTATCTTCTTCGACTCCTGAAATTTGTGACGATTTACTAATTTTCTTTTTAACCCTAGTTCTAATACAGTGAGGATACTGTAAATTTTAAGTATGGGGTGGGGGAAAGGCTTACTTGCATATTCATACTTAGTTTAGATTTGCATATTTATCTTAATGCATATTTAAGTTTTTTCGAGAAAAAAAATAATAAAATGACCCCCATCAAAAATTTGAAAGAAAAGAAGAAAGAGTCATGGAAGTATAAAAAAGAGCTCTATGATGCAAAATTAGATTCATTAGAGATATAACATGAGATTGCCTAGTTAAGGGAAGTCCCAATGAAGTGCAAAAAGAAGAAAAAATAAAGGAGATGAAAATTTGAAGTTGCTTTTGACATATGCATGATAAGATGATGGAAGAATTTTTTTTGAAATTTCCATACAAGTGCTTACATATACAAGTTCATATCATAGCCTTACCTATGCATATTTGCAAAAGTCACAAAGCCATATATGAGCCTTATCATGATCATTATTGCTCCACATATATACATATTGCCCATTTTATACCTTATACCCTATCCGGGGACAAGTTTGAGAATGGATGTCATTTTTTGGAGTTGTATTATGGAGTTGTGCATTATTTTATGCAGTTATTGGCAGGAATGATAGAATTATAAATTATGGAAAATTTAATGAGCGAAAAAAAATCCGATCACCTCAGAAGATAAAGGTAGGTCGACCCTGCTCGTTGAGATGTTAGTTCAGCGAGATGGGACACAAGGTGAGGAGTCCGAAGTACTAAGTATCCGAGGCCATTCATGACACCCATGTTTGCGACTCGCTAGAAGGCAGTGCTAAGGTTAGAGAGGTAAAAGCATTATATTGAATAAAAGCATTGAGCGATGAGTGAAAGGTGAGACATTATGAAGAAGGAATGTGGAATGTTTCGGAAAGAAAGTATGTTAATGCTATGTTAGCCCACCTTTAGCCTTTTACCAATATACTTCTCACAAGCTTACAAAATTCCTCTTGATTATTAATGCTATGTCGCTAAAATTATTTTTGCATATTAGCTCCTTTTATGAATATGAAATTGCTTTTATGCACATGCATGGATTTGGTTGACATAAGTACCTTATCGAGGATGGTAACTGATTGTAAGGACATATGAAAAATGAATCTATGATGTTGATGGTTTACTTTCTTCCCCTGAATGACCATTAAAGGTATTGCTTGGGGACAAGCAAGCTTAAGTATGGGGTGTTTGATGTGCGCACAAATTGCCATATTTTCTATGCACATATAAATCCATTTTATCGTCTTTTGCATGAATATTAATGGGAAAACATGGGATTAGTGTAGTTTACGCTTAAATGTCAAATATATGGGTCTGCTCGAGTTTCTATGTGATTTCGCAAAAAACAGGATAAAAATGGACGGATTTGGAAAGAGCGGAAAAAGAACTCGAAGTCTTCTGAAGAGGTCGAAATCAACTAGGGACCTCGACATCGAGTGCATCAGAGACATAGGAATCGAGCAGGAATTGAAACAGAGCATGTCGACACAGAGAGGTCGATATCGACGTCTGGAGGTCGATATCGATGTGCCAGATCGAGCTAAATAATAGAAGTCGAGTGCTAGTTCGAGTAGGAGAAGGAGAGCTCGAGATAAAGTTTCACATGGGTCGATATCGATGTTCAAGGTCGATATCGACCATGCCAGCAGAGGAATCCGACTCAGATTTTGATAGAATTCTATCCGAAGCTTGCACGTTTATCCAAAAGTCGAGATTTCTTATCTTCAACACCAGATCTATCATATAAAGGCTGATTTACCGTAGGAGTTTTAGTTTTTACCGTAGGGAAGCGCTGACATACCTCCTCGTGGATTCGATCCTGAATTACCTTACTACTACAAGGGAGGGGATTCTTGTATTATTTGTTTGGGACATAGAGTTAGCCTAGTTGTGCATTGTTTATTTGAATTATTTGAATCCCTACTACACACCCCCCGTAGCGAACAATAGGGTACTCCTGTCCATTCTCTTTATGTTGAGTTTATTAATGGCCATCAACTCTCATTTTCTGATGAAGTCTTTGATGACACCATTGATTCCTGTGTTTCTTATTTCGTTGGATTGGGTGATGATGACAATGATGTAGTGTTTGCTAAGAATTTACGTATCCAAGATCATGGTGTCAGGCAATCAGGTGGTCCTCCCCTTCATGGTGGAGTTGAAGCTACTGTCCCTTCTCTTACACTTTCTACTCGAAAGAAGGCCATAGTGAAAACCTCAGCTTTGGGGAAAAAGAAATTGATGAGCCGATCAATTGCCACTGATGCCACTTTTGACTTTGAGAGTCCTGTCCCTCTCAAGAAGGAAGTGGTGACATGGGGGTCCATGCGTAGTGATGCCAGTCCTGTTCCTCTCAAGAAGGCAATGGTGACACAATCTAAGCGTAGTGATGCCAGTTTTGTTCCTCTCAAGAAGGCAGTGGTGACAAGGTCCAGGTGTAGTGATGCCAGTCCTGTTCTTATGAAGAAGAAGAGAGAGTTGAGAAGCTCTTCTACTGATGATCCACCTAACAAGAAGAAGCAACAATTGGTGTCATCTCAGCAATCTTCAAAGAGTCAAGCTTCCTCTAAGAGTAATGATGAAGCAAATAGCGGTGACAAAGTTACAGATCACGGTGATAAGCCAAAGAGATCCAAGTTTAAGCTACCTAGACCTGTTGCTGCTAAAGATGAAATAGGTGGCAAGCCTAGTTCCCCTCCGTCTGAGTCGGAACCTCATTTGCATTCTTCTTCTATTCCTACAAGTGATGATCTTCCTGGTTGGGCTAAAGATTTGTTTGGAAAAGCTGTTTTTCTTGAAGGAATTATCAACTCTTTAAAGGCATCGTTTGATAAGATTGAAGCACAGTTGAAAGAGTGTGTTTCTAAGATCCTCACACTTAAGCAGAGAATTGCTTCACTAGAATCTCATCTTACTAATAATAGTGATGACAGTGAAGCTGCTCTACAAAAGCAACGTGGTGCATTTGATGAATCTCTTAAGGATGTTCTTGTTGAGTTTAGAGATAACTGCTCTCAAATGTCCGAGCATGAGCATCTTTTTGAATGTTTAAATGAAACTGATGCGATGGGTACTTTCACTGATTCTGAACCTACAGATTATGTTGTTCGTCCATCAATTAATATGTCAACTTCAACAGAGGGTATTGTTGATTGCACTTCTGATGAGATAGATGGTGTGGTTTCACCTGAGAAAGTTGATGAAAATGTTGTCTCTTCTACTGATGTTGGTGTGTCACCTGGCTTAATTCAAGATTGTAGTCGTTCTCTTCCTAGTGTTGTTGTTTTAGTTGATAAAATTGCTGATGAGAGTGCTTTTTCTCCTGCTGAAGTCCTTGCTTCTAAGGCTGAAACTGGTGACATTGTTGTTCCTCTTAATGATGATGTTCTCTCAAGTGAAGTGTTTTTTTTCATATGATAAACTTAATCATAGTGGTGTTTTTGCTCCTGAAGTTCTTGTTTCACTAGATGTAACTGTTGACAGTGTTGTCCCTCTAACCGATGTTGTGTCATCTGAGGGAATTCAAGCTTCTACTACTGCTTTTACTGATAACATTAATGCCAGTGGTTTTGCTGCTCCTATTGAAATAATTATTTCACCGGATGGAACTGATGATTCTAGCGTTGCTCCCACTGAAGTTATTGTTTCAGGTTCCCCTGATATTGCTTTTCTATTGCTCCTACTGTTGTTTTTTCTTCACATGAGTGCATTAATGACATTAGTTTGTCAAAAGAGGTGAGTAGTGACAGTGTTAGAGCTGCTACTGTTGTTGTTGGTTCGACTGATGCGATTGATGATAAATCTGCTTTTGGTGGAATTGTTGCTCCTACTGTTGTTCTTTCTTCATAGAAGTGCATCAAAGACAATAGTGTAGTAAAAGAGGTGGTTGGTGACAGTGTTGGAGATGCTACTGTTTTTGGTGGTTCAAATGATGCTATTTGTGACAGTTCTGGTGCTGGTGTCATTCTTGGTTATTCATCTGATGTGAATGATGCAAGTACTTTTCCTACTACTGTTACTGGTGACAGTGTTGGGGCTGGTGACAGTGGTGTTGCTGATCTTGATGTTTCTGCTAAAGATAGTCTATTTCATAGCATCACTGATTTTGGGCATCTTATATCTTCAGATGATGAAGAAGAGGTTTCGTTAAGGCTTTCCCATAGGGTTGGGAAATGTGCCTCTGCTGTCCATACTCCTTATACAAATCCATGTAAACCAAAGAAGACTCGCCTTCCTAGAGAACCGACAAACTCTTTTCTAACCAAAGATGCTCGTACTGATTTTTATACCGGCTTTAGATCTTTTGGGTAATTATCTGTTTTTTTTATCTATCTTCTCTTTTTCATATTTCTACTTCTTATAATAAGTTTATTTATCTTTGTTTTTTTATGATGGTAAAATTAATGGGTTTGCTGTTGACATGAACAAGTCGTTTTTCACTGAGTTAGTGGAGAAGGGTTGCTGGCTTTGTGATGTTGTAAGTTCATATTTGTGTTATTTGGTCCTATGTACATGTCTTTTTCTTATTGATTACATTTGGTGACAATAGTTTTGTGGCAGTTAGAAATTATTCTTTTTCTTTTCACATCATATTGATGAAGCACTTAATCATTTGAGAAAACGCCTTTACGACTTCCCTGATCAACATTCAAGCAGTCTTATATTAGACACCATTTTTATTACCAAGATTGGGGCGTACAATCCTAATTTAATTAGAAATTGCTCTACAATTGATGAGTCTTTCTACAAGTATTTCATTGGTCTTTATCCTCCTTGTGGGAAGCTTTGGGAATGTATCAAGAAGGTCTACACTCCATTTAACATTGACAACTTGCATTGGAATTCACTTGAGATTCATTTGGATTCCAGGATGATTCTTGTCTATAACTCCCAGTGTTATTACTTCAAAGATGAAGTTATAGTTCAGAAGCTTGCTTAGACTTGTCAAATGCTTCCTATTCTGCTGAAGAAAAGTGGTCTGTTTCCTTATTTTGATGACTCTCCCTTTGGGGTTGATAGAGTAAATGATTTGAAATAAAATGAAGACGGGTACTGTAAAGACCCGAAATTTTAAAATATTATTTTATGACTTTTTTTTTGAAATTGTTGGGATGAATATTGTTATGCATTAGGATAGAAATTTTTCAAAGCAGAAATGGCAGGATAGTTTTATAATTTTCATAAGCTAACCAAACCCTAGTTTACCGGGTATATATACCCTTTATTTTTTCCTTTGTGTGCCGCCCCTCTACTGTTGCCTCATCTTCCCCACGTCTCACAAGCCTTCTCTCATCCTTAACTTCAAGCTCCCTCGTCTGAACCTCCATGGCTACTCTCCTCCATCTCGGCCCCTTCTGATCTGAAGAGGTCGAAGCTTCTATGGCGCTGACAAACTCCCCTCTCGTCTCCTTCCTCTCTGCCGCTCTCACCCCATCGGATCTAGTTCTCCCTCTCGCTTCTGTGTTCAATCCACCATCGATCGGGCTTGAAGAACATTGCTCCTCTCGCACCCTCCATCTCTCTCTCTCTTTGTCGAAATCTCTCGCTCAGAAGCTCTCCATGGTAGCCTCGGTTCAGCCTCTCCCTCTGATGCCGACCTCGTCGCCGGAATCCCGATGTTCTGCCTTGACCTCGCCCCCCTCTATCATCCCTACTCTCTCCCTCTTACATCTGCTCTAGTGAATGGAGGTGGAGACTCGATCGACGCTAGTCCACTCGGAACCGGAGGCACCACTGATGAAGATGCCCATGTATTTCAGATCTGGGATCTCGACTCTCCCCCACCCCCTAATGGTTGCTTGCTCTGCTGCCGATGAATGCAGATGGCGTCAATCTGGAGTCGCACTTCAACGAGGCAAGAATCCGAGGACCCCAGCCCTAACTACGACGAAGTCAAAGGCACCACCATAGCCCGAACCGAAGCTCTGGTAATTCCGCTCAACCTCTACTCCTCAATCTCTCATCCTCGTGCTTCTTCCGTGGGATTGAGGTATTGTTCTTGGACCCTTTAGACTCGATCGGGTGGTGGCTCCTTTGATTGATTGGATTTGGGTTCAAATTAGTTATGTTTCGATTTTTTATTACTTGGACCATTGATTGGATTGATTGAGATTTGCTTGATAATGGAAATTGTTGATATTAGTATTGTTTTGTTGTGCCAATGAAATGGAAAGGTTTAGATAAGACGACCTATTTATTAAGTTTCATAGAGTGATCGAATTTGCCTTTACTAGAATAGAAATGAACGAGTAGCATACCCTAATTGTGTGATTATGGATAGAATCGGCTATTATAATGAATGTGTTTTGGAAAATTAAAAATTGTGCTAGGTAGATCTATTGTACTTAGTTGGCTAGAAAATGAAAACGGACTCGTGTTAAAATAAACCGTCTAAGTTAAGTTAAGTTGTTTTGAATGTAGAACCCTCCTTGTCAGCTTGCTAGTGGAGTTAATTTGATAATGAATTGAGTAATGTGGTACTATCTGAGATATAATTCAATGGCTTAACTTGATAACTAAGGCTAGAATCCTTTAGATATATCTTGAGAATTTGTGATGTCTTGTGACCTTGTTAAATGGGTAAATTAGCTAAGCTTGAGGTTGTTGAACTATATTGGTTATTATTGTTGATTATGTGTTTATTTAGAAAACCCGCTTATTTAAATAAGATAGGATCCTTCTTATAGAAACCTAAACCTTAAAGTGTGAGTTTCTTATTTGAATGTTTTATGACTAATGTACTTGATGAGCAAAATCTTATAAGAGTAGCAAAGATGTGGTCAAGTGTATAAGGTTATATAAAAGACATCTTGGAATCTTATTATACTTGTATGCTTGTTGTTGTGCTTATCGAGATATGAAATTAGTTCGGTTGACTTGATATCACTACCTCAAATTTAAGCTAGGTAATTCGGTTAACTAGAGTAATAATATGGATGCTTGGTATGACTATACATGGACTTCCTTGGTATGACTATGACCTTAAAATATGGCTTAGTTACGATTTAAACTTAGTTCCTATTGATGAAACCATACGAAAATGTCCAATAAAAGTAAAGAAACGGGAAAACAAAATAAGGAAGTAGTCCACAAATGAGAATGACCGATTAAAGAACTACATTCCCCCGGGATAAAACGGATGCGGACATAAGGGAATAACACGTGTCCACCATGCCCCCAACCCACAGAGGTCACACGTGTCCACACAATAGCGACAAGTGTCGCAATGAGAAATACCCCACCAATCACTATAAAAGGGAGAATGAACAGAGATTGCAGGGGACTTTTCTGAAAAAGGGAATCAGGAGAAGGAAGAAGAGAGAAAGAGAGAGAGAGAAGATTGAAGAAGGAAACGGAAGAACCTTCAACCCCGGTGATCCAGTAGAAGGATTAGTGACCACCCACCCGCGCGTAGAAGGTAATTCCGGATTCAGGGGGAAAAGAATAGGACCCCGTTAACCGCGTCGACGCCTGATCTAGACATCATCCGCGGTAAGGTAAACCCCTATAACCCCTACAAAATTGGATGATCTCCAAAACAAGAAGTGGGATAGAAGAGGCATTCTATGATCCGACGACGGCACGACCCAGGTAAAACCATGGGGTGCACGCCCCATGGGTCAGGTAAGTCCGTGTTCGAAGGCCATGTGATCCAAGTCTACCCCACAGGGTCCCACCGCAAGTGTGCCTTTAATTCTTTTTTGGGGGGAATTCATCACTAGCGCCGTCTGTGGGAACCCTCTCACACTAAGGGGGTTCCCGGTTAAATTTTCTTTATTATCTTATTATCATAGCCAAAAACGTATAAAGTGATGAACGCCTCACACCCATGGCTCAACTAAGCAACCTCCCCACTCATCAGAGCGCATGGGAAATTGGGTGGCCTCTGTCATAATTGAGGTGCAAAGAGGACCATCGAAAGTTAAAACCTCCATTTTGATTACTAACAATATTAAACATCATCCGCGGTCAGGAATAATGTACAACAGTGAGGATTCAAATGAAATGAGCCAAAGTGCAGCCCAAGAAAAAGAAGTCACAAGCATGTACAACCCGTCCTCCCATCAGCCGGAAACGCAGGGAGATATATGGACCTCACCCTACGTACCTCCTTTTCATCAAGGTTTCGTGCCATCATACAAAGAGTTTGTCCCACCAGCATACGTCCCCTTTGGCACATGACCCACTTCACTACTATCAACCTGGGCCAGAGCCTCAACACTACTCTGAGTACGAAAACCCATACCAAAACCAGCAAGGAGCCTTTTTCCACGACCCCCAGTATGATGCGTATGGCCAGCCATATGCGACAGATGACTTCAACACCAATCGTTTTGGGAATCCCCTGTTCGGCGTCCATGACTCGGGATTTAATCCACTGCACCAAGGGCCACCAGTAAACAACCTACAACCCAACAAACATCATCGAGGAGAGCGCTCGACCGATGTATCCACCTCCATCAGATCTGGCTCGGCGCAAATGAAGATTGACCCCTCCGGAGACCTTACCATCAGTATTCACCCAGGACGTCTGCAAAGCCCCAGTACCAAAACCGTGGAGGGATGTGAGCTTAATGAGGTATGATGCGACGGCAGACCCTGAAGATCACTTGTGCCATTTTGTGATCGCGATGGGCATCAACGAATACAATGACGCGATGATGTGTCGAACCTTCCCGTCTACGCTAACAAAAATAGCGTTGACCTGGTTCATCAACCTGCCAAAAAAACTCAGTTGCTAGTTTCTCTAAGGTAACCCGGATATTTCAGTCTCATTTTGGGAGCGCACGCTCTCGAAAAAAGACCATGCTGGACTTGAACTCAATCAGACAAGAAGGGGATGAGACCCTGGGACATTTCTTTGCTCGCTTCACCAGTGTAGTGGTCCAAATCCCCAATTTCAACCATGAATATGCGACTATCATTCTCATGGGAAACTTGGTGGACGGAGATTTCAAAACCTACCTGTTCAGAAAGAAGCCCAGGGAGTACGATCAATTGAGGGATTTGGTATCACGACAGATAGATACAGAAGAAGTAGCCGCATCAAGCTCACGAGCCAACGGCGGACATCAAGGATTCTTTGGAAAAGTAGCAGGGAGGTTTAGAAAAGATAAAGGAGCAGTGAAGCCACCAAAGCAACCATCAGCGGAACACTATCGCCAACCACAGAATGATGAGGTCCACTTAAACTCGGAAAGAGGGGGAGGGCCTCATCATCGAAGAGATGATCGGAGAGAAGGCGATGATCATGACCGACTTTATCATTCGCGAGGGAATGATTACCACGGTCGAGATCGCCATCACCGAGATTATCATCCACAGTGGGACGACCATAGAAGAGACGAAAGACACTAGGCCTAATATCAACCACGAGAAGAGGTTCACCCACGATAACATAGCAGGGACCAAGACCGGCACAGAGTTCAAGAAGAAGTCCCCTAACCAAATCGAGGGAGAGGCCGAAGGGGGCACCGGGGGCACCAAAACAGACCACCTCCTCCGCAAAGATCAGTAAACCAAGCCATGGGAGGCCGCGACGGACGGGTGAGATTCACGACGGAATGTATCCCAAAGCCAGAGGTGTACATCGACACTTTGGTGGGGGGCCCACCTCTTTCCGGAGCCAGCAACCAGGAAAGAAGAAACTATGAACGGGAAGGAAAGCAACCGCCATCCGCGGCAAGC
This sequence comes from Persicaria maculosa, assembly GCA_963922045.1. Classification (NCBI taxonomy): domain Eukaryota; kingdom Viridiplantae; phylum Streptophyta; class Magnoliopsida; order Caryophyllales; family Polygonaceae; genus Persicaria; species Persicaria maculosa. The sequence continues at coordinate 13,547,929 of OY998265.1, forward strand.
AAAAGAATCGCACAATCCCCTCATGCAGAGGTCGTATTTTTGGCAGGTGACGCAGAGGACGTAAGGATGTCGCGTTCCGATCCCTTGATCATACACGCGCAGATCGCGACCAAAACCGTCAAGAGAGTTTTTATAGATACAGGGTCGTCGGTCGACATCCGTTCTTAGGAAGCCTTTTCAAAGCTGGGTGTGTTTGCAACAGCACTCAAGCCATATTCTGGGACCCTGGTTGCCTTTTCAGGATATGAAATTCCAGTAGCAGGAACCACTGAGCTGACCATAGTTTTGGAGACCGTGCCAAAACGAAGAATGGAAAGCATTATCTTCACTGTTGTCCGAGTTCCAACGGTATATAATGCATTACTCAGAAGGGTGTCTCTGTACAAATTCCATATGATAGTCTCAATCTACCACTTCCTGGCCAAATTCTCTGTTGCTGGAGGAGAAGTCGGGGAGGTCCGTGGCCAACAACCAGAGAGTCAAAGCTGTTACCTGACCTCCCTGAAAAGGAATAAAGAAGTAATGCATATTGAGAGAGGAACCGCAAGCACCAAAAAGGATGAACAAGAAGACCCATTGGGGGACCCCACGGTAGAGAATGACCTCGCAAGCACCACCACTGAAAAGGATACTTGCGAGGGTTTATTTGGGAAAAGCCTTGAAGTCAGAGGAAAGGAATCAAGTTTTGAGCATAATAGCGAGGTCGTGGGACATCTTCGCATGGACACCAAAAGACTTACTTGGAGTCCCCCCAACGATTTCCCTACATACTCTCAGGATCCGACATGATGCAAAGCCCATCGCACAGAAGAAGAGAAAGATGGCTCCGAAGAAAGCACTCGCCGCTAAAGAAGAAATAGAGAAGTTGCTTGACGCTGGTTTCATCGAGGAAGTGGAAGATTCTGATTGGTTATCAAACATGGTTTTAGTCAAGAAATCCAACGGGAAATTGGCAGATATGTGTCGACTTTTCCGACCTCAACAAATCATGCCTAAAGGACAGTTACCTGCTTACGTCCATAGACGAACTAGTCGATGAGACAGCGGGGAGCGCAGTCCTCAGTTTCCTGGACGCATATTTAGGATACAACCAGATTCGTATGGATCCGCTTGATAAAAAAAGCCACCACATTCATCACGAACCAAGGGATATTCAGCTATCGAGTCATGTCGTTCGGGTTGAGAAATGCAGGAGCCACCTTCCAAAGAACAGTCGATCGGATCTTCTGTGCTCAGATAGGAAGGAATGTGTCGATCTATGTAGATGACATCGTAGTAAAAAGTGGAAAGGCAGAGGATCACGCGACAGATTTGCAAGAGACCTTCGACTCCTTACGGCGCGGAGGTTTGAACTTGAACGCGAAGAAGGGTGTCTTTGGGGTGGATTCCGGGAAGTTCTTGGGATTCGTGGTCAGCCAACGTGGGATAGATCAGAACCCAGAGAAGATTGTTGCAATACAGAACATGCAGCCACCGCGGACGATCAAAGAAGTCCAAGCCCTCAATAAGGCGATAAAATATCTCAGCCGGTTATGTTCTTGCACTAGACCAAAATTCCCATTTTATCCCATTTCATATATCACTGTTCCGTTTCTTTCTGGCTTAAAAACTCATCTTGCTCTTTTATATCTCGCATTTGTAACTTGTCTGGTATATATTATAGAGGAAATACACCATTTGGTGAAACATTATACATTCCGGTTGAAAACCCAGTATATAAAAAGGGGGTACTTTAATATATTTTTTTATCCCGAATTAGTTACGGAGAATTTTTAAATTTTTAATAATAGTGTTTTAATCCTAAACCTAAAATCAGTAGTACCGTGTGTCTCCGTCTTCCACCGTTCTCTTCCTTCAACTCTGCAACCACCAGTTTCTCGCTTCAACCTTGCAACCACTATTCCATCACCGACCATCTCATCCCTTCATCCATCGTACCCTCCACATCCCCAACGGTTTTTCAGCCAAAGTTACTACTCGTTCACCAAGGGACGACTGCCGAAGATGGTTGAACCATCATATCTACGTGTCCCAACTCTGCTAATTGCCATAGTTGCTCGAATCCTCCATTAAAGGTACGAAAATCTTCAATTCTAAACCTATTTTGTGGAACAATTGCAACTTTGATTGAAAATTGTGTTGTTTACTCCGAAATTGCAACTCCAAAATTTCAACGATTGTTTTATCCCTCAAAAAATAAACATCGAGTCCTAAATAATTGCGATTATTAATTGAATTTTCCCTATTTTAATGAAATTATTTATTATTGATGTGGAAAACTTGTGTTTGTCTGTCAGTCATACTTACCTGTTTGTGTTTTGGTAGAAAAATGATGCATTTTTTAAATTCTATTCTTTATTTGAGTGGCTGGGAGATTATAGAAAAAACTAGAGGAGTCTTGTACAACTATGATTCATTTTTCTGTTTTGTTCCCTCATCTACACTTGTTCAATTTTCATCAGTTGTTCTTATCAATCTGCCATTCGTTCCTTTTGATTTTCGATTTTTGTTCGACTGCGTTTGTTGTTAATTATCTCAATTGGTGATTTTTTTCTGAAAAAAAAACAGCAATTAGGCTGCTGATGAATGCACTTGTTAGGCTGCTTTTTTTCCTAAAAAAACAGCAATTGGTGATGAATACAATTGCCTTAGCTGCTGATGAATGCACTTGTTAAGTTGCTTTTTTTTTCTGGAAAAAACAGCAACTATGGCTGCTGATTGCTGTTGAAGAATGCACTTGTAAGGTTGCTATTTGTTATCTGAAAAAAACAGCAATTGGTGATGAATGCACTTGCCTCAGTTGTTGTTCCCCCCCGTATATGTCGCTGATGAATGCACGATTTTTCACCTTGAATGCACTTGTTTTTCCCTTGAATATGTCACTGATGAATGCACTTGTTCAGTTGTTTAGTTGATGAATATATTGCAACTGCATTTTTTTTCTATGTTTCCCTTGAACACATTGCTTCTGCATTTTCAGCTGCCGCTACATTTTTGTATTTATATTTTCAGTTGCTGCTGCTGCTGCATTTTTCCTATTTTCCCTTGAAAACGTTCCTGCTGCATTTTTGTCTTCAAGTAGTTGCTGCTGCATTTTCAGATGGGTTTTATGTTGTTTGATTATTGTGTGACATTGAAATGAAGATATTTTTTGCACCATACAATATTGGGTAAATAATCTATCAATATATATTTCATCAAGCTCATTTACACAAGGATTGAATTTACTTTTAATGCATATACAGGTCTCATTGGGCGTTAATGAGGGTTGTTCAGTCAAGAAAAGAGGAAAACGAAGGTGGATAAGTGTAGTTTTACCCAATTTGGTAAATAGATGTAACTTCAAGTGTACCTGTTTTCCTCTTTTCTTGACTGAAGTTACTTCAAGTGTACCTGTTTGCCGCTACATCTTGACTGAAGTAACTTCAGGTGTACCCAATTTGAGTTGTTCTTGAGTTCTTGAGTTTTGAAGTGCAAGTGTTTGACAAGAGCCATAGTTGACTGTGTGGAGCTAAGCCTAACTCATTCATTTCAACCCTTCCTTTGCTTACCAACAACAACCATACTTGTAGTTTGGAGGTTAAACAAGTTGAATTTATCAAGTTTTGTGCTTAGTTTGTCTTTTGATTCTACTCTTCTTGCTCTTCTAGTTCTTGTTCTTCTTAATTCTTGCTTCTTTCATTTCTGAAATTTGATTGTCGCAGCCCATACCTTTGATTGATTAGCTTATCTCCATTGGTTAGAGGATTCTTGATTGCTGACTACCTAGCTTGAGTGATTGACTTGCCTAAGACGGATTGAAACAACAAGCATTTCTTCACCAAAAGGAGAGGGAGTGCCGAGAGCAAACACATTGTGAGGAGTTTTTGTTTACTTAATTTCATCCATTTCCGTGTTTGTTTAGTTGTGATGTCTCAAACAGGTAACAAGTCACCTAGGTCGGAAACTTTCGAGCCTATCAACCTGGAGCTATTCAACATGTTGAGTTCCATGAACAAAAACGTAGGTCGGCTCATGGAGAGAATGGCGACACTAGAGGCCAAGCCATCTAGCTCCAACACACACCAAGGTCCCACACCTATCAACACGGGTACTCAACAGCCCCATGTGAGCCCGGAGAGACCTTGCACGGATAGGGAAGGACGTCCTCCAACTCCTATTTATGCTCGTAATACCCCTTTTGATGATAGCCCCTCTCCTCGAGAGCGGCGTGGTCGGAATAATTTTTTTCGTGATGCACAGGGACAAGGCCGAGACCACCATAGGGAGCAACAATGGGAGGAACCGTGGGAGGAGCAATTGGAGTAACACCCGCGGAGGAACAACCAAGACCAATGCCAAAGGAGGCCCCGAGAAAACGATCAAGATGGCGTAGGGAAGGTCAAGGTCAAGATCCCCACTTTTGAAGGCAAGTGTGACCCGGACACCTATATGGATTGGGAGACTAAGATCGAGCACATTTGGAGTTGCCACAACTTTCCGGACCAAAAAAAGGTACAACTTGCCACCTTAGAATTCAATGGTTTTGCTTTGATTTGGTGGGATAACTTTGTGAAGGAAAGGAGAGGAGGCCTAGACGCACCCATAGCTACATGGGAGCAATGAAGGCGCTCATGAGGGCTCGATTCATTCCCCAACATTACTCACAGGAGCTTCGCCAAAGGTTTGAGAATCTCAAACAAGGATCCAAGAGCGTAGAGGAGACCTTTAACGCTATGCAAGTAGCCATGGCCTGAGCAAATGTAGTAGAGAGTGACGAGGACACCATGGCGCGATTCCTTCGAATCTTGGACCCTTACTTGGGTCGAGAGGTAGATTGTTATCCATACTCTAATGTCACTGACCTTTTACATTTAGCCATGAAGGTTGAGAGAAAGCTCAAGGTCCGGAGCATAGGAGGTAGCCAAGGAGGAAGGAACGCCGGTAACTCATTCCAACAAGGCCGGAACTACAACCAAAGGCAACTATCCTTTGGCAAGGAGTTCTCTCCCTCCAGGTAAGGAGGACAAGCAGCCGGCGCCCAAGGAGAGCATTGAAGCTGATCCAAAACACCCATGGGAAGCGCACCTCTGGCTGCAAGGGCATCTAATGGGGTTTCCGCAGCCCCTAAGGGAAGTCATTCTAACCCCTCTATTAGAGCTAGAGACATTGTATGCTTTGAATGTCAAGGTAGAGGTCACATGATGAAAGATTGCCCGAATAAGAAAACTCTCATGATTATTGATGCGTTGCTATTCCCGATCTTTCGCCTGTGGGCTTCGAATCAAGAGTAACAATTTGTTGACGGCCCGACCTTGCAGTAGCTCTTTGATTTCTCCGGATTGATGCCGAAAACGTAACCAAAGTGGATGAACCGATTAAATAAATAATACGGTATTAAACAACGACAACTGTGATTAACTCGTGAAGATCGGTGTACACTCGATTAGTTAAGTTAATTAGGAACTAATTAACTCCTTTCCTCGTGACTTCACATCCGATGAAATTGGTCAAGCCCACGAATATTGACTTTGAACACGTAATGAAGATAGTGGCCAATTCACACGATTCAAGCCTTGATCGACACTAATTAATTTGAATTGAAGAAGGTAAAACGTAAACAATTGGAATGTAAACGGAATGTGTTTGATTTTTAAGATGTAAACAATGGAAGCGGGTTTGGATTGAAATCGAAGAACCCTTAGTCAAGGATTTCTCCAATTCTATTCAATCTAATTTTTATTAAATGTATAAAAGTGTTTAAATAGGTAAATAACTAGGGTTTGGTTGGCTTCTTTAGAGCTAAGCCAAACTATATCGTAACTAATTGAATTTAATCTAAAATCCTAATATAGAAAATAATAAAAAATGATAATTAATAAAGCCTAAAGGATAGACTCTCCTAACCATCGTATTTAACCTAACTAATAAATACTAAAAATAAGCAATTCTATAATTAGACTCCAACTAACATAGGAGTTACTAAAAATAGAATATATTAAAAACAAAAAATATAAATAATAAAATAATTAACGGCGTTTATTCAACGACTCCCAAGGTGGAGCCTTCTTCTTCCGCTTGAGGATGACATCAATTAATCACTTGGGCCAATATGAATCCGAAGATGAATGTGATGATCATGTTGATGATGTGAATGATGAGCATGATGTGAATTTGATTGCTTATAATGTTGATGATGATGATTGCCTTGAGTATGAGCATGGTGAGTCTTTGATTGTGAGGAGAGTCTTCAATGTTCAACCGACCCCATGTGAAGATAACCAAAGGGAAAATTTATTTCATACTCGGTGTTTAGTTAAAGGCAAAGTGTGTGATGTGATAATTGATGGAGGTAGTTGTTGCAACATTGCTAGTATAGAATTGGTTGAGAAATTGCAACTTCAAGTTTTTCATCACCCTAGGCCTTATAGATTGCATTGGATGAATGATTGTGGTGCATTGAAAGTGTATAAGCAAGCTAGAGTTACTATTAAGTTAGGACATTATGAAGATAATGTGCTTTGTGATGTTGCTCCTATGCAAGCTTGTCACATTCTTTTAGGTCGTCTATTGCAATTCGATAGAAAAGTCTTACATGATGGATTCACTAACCGCTATTCTTTTGTGCATAAAGGCAAGAACGTCGTCCTTAAGCCTATGACGCCTACCCAAGTCGCGGACGAGCTCAAAAAGAAGAAGGTAAGTGAAGGTAAGACATAAGGGCCGGCTCCACCGAGCCAAAGCACAAGCTCTCGGACCCCAAATGTTCTCTTAGCATTTAAGGGAGGATTTGAGGACGAGTACTTAGATGGGGAAACAATGCTCATGCTCTTGTGCAAAGAGGTGAGCTTGTTAAGTGAGGAGCTCCGAGCTACCTTACCCCCACGGATCTTGGCCCTAATAGAGGAATATAAGGATGTATTCCCCGAAGAGATCCCACCCGGCCTACCTCCTATCCGAGGAATTGAGCATCAAATCGATCTCATTCCGGGGGCTGCACTACCAAATAGGTCGGCTTATAGAATTAACCCAACCGAGACCCAAGAGGTCCAATCCCAAGTTCTAGATTTGTTGGACAAGGGATAAATTCGGGAAAGCATGAGCCCTTGTGTTGTTCTGGTGTTGTTAGTGCCGAAGAAAGACAACACATGGAGAATGTGTCTCGATTGTAGGCCTATTAACAACATTATCGTCATGTATAGGCACCCCATCCCTCGTCTAGATCATATGCTAGATGAATTGCATGGCGCCACTCTTTTTTCTAAGATTGATTTAAAGAATGGTTACCATCAAGTGAGGTTGAAGGAAGGGGACGAGTGGAAAACGGCCTTCAAGACCAAGTTTTGTCTATATGAGTGGCTTGTTATGCCATTCGGGCTCACGAATGCACCTAGTACTTTCATGCGCTTAATGAACCATGTGCTTAGAAACTTTATAGGGAAATTTGTTGTAGTGTTTTTTGATGATATTCTAATCTATAGTAAATCTCCCGACGAGCATGTGACGTGGGGAGAATTGAATCGAAATATATAATAAAATATAAAGCAATACAACTCTTAGCCTCTTCAAATAAATTCAAGACTCCCTGCTATAGTAGTAGGGAATCAGGTTCGATCCACGAGGAAGCGAGTCAACGGGATCCTAGTAGCGTTGAAGACACGTCCTGAATGTTAGACCAGAAGCCTTGATCTCGAGCTCAGACCTCGGTGTCAAACTTGGCTGTCGATGCTTTCTGCAACAGAAGACCTGCAGAGACAAAAACGGTAGTCGATATCGACTGGAAAGGTCGATATCGATGTTAGTCAGCGAAATCGATTGGCTTAGAAGTCTGCTAGTCGATACAGAAGGTCGATTTCGACGTTGGGGGTCGATTTCGATGTTCAGCAGCAGTAACCCAGGAATCCCGAGATCGACTCAGAAGACTGTCGATCTATCACCGTGGTCGATATCGACTTTAACCTCGATATCGATGTTCTCCTGCAGTGGGTTAGTTCTTCGTCGGCAAAGAAAGGCCGAAGATTTAAAAATGGAAAAGGAGTAATGAACAGAAATAAACAAAGGTGTTGGGTTTTTCGATGACTCAACGAACGACAGGCAAATATGGATGTAAACTTAAGAAAGAAAAGATCTTCCAAAGCCAAGGATTACCGCGACAACAACCATGATAGAATAAGTAAGAAACCACTAAAGATGCATGCTTTTATCATAAAGGAAAAGGCTTTCACCTAAACCGACAAATAGGAAAAGAGATCTTGCAATTACTTAACCTAATTTGCGTCTACCCTTTTCATAATTGAGTTTAAAGTCCTTCAAATAGAAACCCTAATTACTACCCAAGTTTTACAACATGAGTTCCTTAAATTCGCATTTAAAGATGAAACACAAGGTAGAGCGAGATAAAAGATACCTTCTTTAGCGACATACAAACCTTACCACCATGGCTATCGTCGGGCTCACCCCGACCCTAGAAGAAAGAGCGACTACTCGCTCATGTTGAATGTAGACATGCTTTGGATTGAATAAACTTGCATAAATGGAAAACTTTGAATCTTTACAATCTCAACGCCAACTATCGTAGGCGCTTGAAACTTTAAAGCTCAAAACTAAAACTCTAACTTTCTATTGCCTATTGCTATTGTCTTTCTTGCTTGGATGATTCTAACAAACCAGCCCCTAGGGCTTTATTTATAGGTTACTAATCCTTGCTATCCAAGGATTGTAACTTCTATCTAAACTATGAACTCTATCCAAACAATTAGGATAGGTCTTTTATTTTGATAAAACTTAAAACAACTTGATAAAACTTAAAGGTAAAGATAAATCTCAGCTGCTAACTATCTAAAAGTACAAGATAATCCATGGCCTTGAGGATAAAATTCATAATCCGAGTCTCGAAATCGGATCTATCTTCTGTTGAGATAAGGTCGATATCGACCACAAAGGTCGATATTGATGTCTGTATTTCGGCTCGACTTGTTCTTCTCCATCGATGTCTATGTTGAGGTCGATATCGATGTCGGGTGATCGATATCGAGTGCCTTCTTGGTTGGTCTGTGTGGTCTATCTCGACACTTAGAAGGTGTGTCGACAACTATGGTCGATATCGATGTTTAAGGTCGATATCGACCTCTGCTCAGCTCCATTTGGCTTCTTCATTTTGAATCCAATTTCAATCCGATTCCTGCATATTCAAACCAAAACTTGTGCAGACTCTACCTTATGCTCGTTAGCTCATTCTACACAAATTCCTCTTGTTTTCAACCTTTGTTTGAGGAATCGAATGAAATATGAAGTCAAATCTTGTGAATAAAATAGGTACAAATATGTACATCAGCATGAAGCACATTTGAGGGAAGTACTCTCTACACTTAGATTAGAGCACTTGTTTACCAACCTTAGTAAATGTGAATTGTGCACTAATCAAGTTTCCTTTCTTGGTTTTGTAGTGAACTCCGAAGGACTACATGTGGACGAAGCCAAGATCAAGGCGATTCAAGAGTGGCCGACACCTACTACCATCGGCCAAGTAAGGAGCTTCCATGGGCTAGCAAGCTTCTATAGGCGCTTTGTCAAGGATTTTAGCTCCATCGCAGCCCCCTTCACCGAGGTGACAAAGAAGAGGAGCGAGTTCCATTGGGGGGCAGCCCAAGAGAAGGCTTTTTCAACCCTCAAGCTCAAGCTCACTGAGGCTCCATTCCTAGCCCTCCCGGACTTCACACAGCCTTTTGAGGTGGAGTGTGACGCTAGCGGCATTGGAATAGGCGGCGTTCTCATGCAAGAAGGTAAGCCTATTGCTTATTTTTCGGAGAAGCTTAAGGGTGCAAGTCTTAACTACTCGACGTATGACAAGGAGTTGTACGCCCTCTTTAGAGTACTTAAGACTTGGCAACACTACTTATGGCCTAGAGAATTTGTCTTGAAAACCGATCATGAGTCTTTAAAACATTTTAAAAGCCAAGACAAACTTGATAGGAGAAATGGTAGATGGATGGAGTTTATTGAAACATTTCCATATGTGATAAAGTATAAGAAGGGTAAAGATAACATAGTTGCCGATGCCCTATCTAGGAGACATACCTTGTTAACCACCTTAGACTCCTGAGTATTAGCTTTTGTATATATTAAGGAGCTTTATGTGGACGACTTGGATTTCGGAGATGTTTTCAAAGTGTGTGCTGAAAAGGGATCAATAGATAAGTTTTATGTCTTTGAGGGATTTCTATTTAGGATGTACAAGGTTTGCATTCCTAGGTGCTCCCTTAGGCTATTACTTGTTGATGAGTCACACCGAGGAGGATTAATGGGATATTTTGGAAGAGACAAGACCTACCATACCCTTCGGACTCACTTTTATTGGCCACATATGTTAAGGGATGTAGAGCATTGTCTTAAGAGATGTATTGAGTGCCTTAGAGCCAAATCTAGATTGATGCCCCATGGTTTGTACACCCCTTTACCCACGCCTACAGCCCCTTGGGAAGATATATCGATGGATTTTATTATGGGGTTACCTAGGACTAAGAAGGGGAGAGATTCGATCTTTGTGGTTGTTGATCGTTTCTCAAAGATGGCTCATTTTATAGCATGATGTTCGTTTAGGGGAGGTGCGATTCAAATATTCAAATATATATCTCAACTATGCTAACTCCCTATTCAAGCAAATAACACAAGAATCCCTCCCGATGCAGTGGTAGGGTAATTCAGGATCGAATCCACGAGGAGGTATGTTAGCACTTCTTTAGTTGTAATCACGATCAAGCTTTAGACCTCAGGAGACACTCGATATCGATGTGTCTGGTCGATATCGACCTCAGTTTTGGTCGATTTCTAGTGATGTCCTGCAGAAGACAAAAGCAAACATAGTCAACGTCGAGAGAGACCTTGATATCGATGTTAGTGCTCGATATCGACCTTGCCAGTCGATTTCGATGTCTGTTACAGAAACTGTATAACGTAACCTATGTGTCGGAAAAGTAGTCCGAAGAACATGGAATGGTAAGGGGAAGATGAACAGAAACCAAAACTCAAAATTTTTATCAAATTCAATAAACTAAAAGCTTCCAAAGTCGGGGATTAATGCCACAACGATAACAATGCAAGTATGATGCTAAAGTTATGAAATTTATTGTCTTTCCGTCAAATAACTTTCATTACCAACACTTAGGTGTTTAGAGGCTCTCGCATAATTCCTAAGAGTTATTATTCAATTCATGAGTAATCCAAGTTCACAATATGATTGACTTTCGCTTTAATAATGCAAATAATGAATCTCCCTAACTTTCGCAAAGGATCATGCATAGGATAGAAGACGGAATCACATAAAAATCATACCTTTGATGCACTTACCCTATATTGCTATCTTCGGGCTCACCCCGACCCTAGAAGTGGGTTGACTACTCGCTTCTCATCATGGAACTCGTCATCATCATTGAAAAGAAAACTACTTTGTATTAAACTAAAGAGAAAGTTATAACCGAACCAAGCCAAATCTCCGCTCTCGCTTCACACCCAACTCACTCGGCTTCTTCTCTTACTCCCTTTACAAATCTCTGCGTAACTCGATATTCTTGGATGATTAAACTCCACCCTATTGGCCTCTAGATATAGATCTCAAATCTTGCTAGCCAAGGATTCGAAAACCTATCTTTATTCTCTAAGATAAAACTTAATAAAGTAAAAACTAAAAATTCCATGGTAAAACATCTAAAGTGATAAGTCTGGCATTGAAGATATAAGATCTCGACTTTAGGATAGACGTGCATGCTTTGGATAGAATTCTATCAAAATCTGAGTCGGACTTCTTCTGCTGGCAACATCGAAATCGACCATAAGACATCGATATCGACCTCTCTTTAACTCTATCTCGAGCACTCCTTCTTCTCCTCGGACTGGAACTCGACTTCTATCAATATGCTCGATCTATTCCACTCGATATCGACCTTCAACATCGATATCGACCTTTGTTGGTGTCGACATGCTCTGTTCTCCTCTACTCGATTCCTGCCTGCTCTGCTGCACTCGATGTCGAGGTTCATAGTCGATTTCGACCTCTTTAAAAGACTTCGAGTTCTTTTTCCGCTCTTCCTTGCTTTTCCAAACCTGTCCATTTTCGATCCTATTTTTGCGAAAAATCATAGAAACTCGTGCATACCCATATATTTGACAATAATGCATAAACTACACTAATCTCATGTATTCCCCACTAATATGCATGCAAATGGCGATAAAAATGGACTTAAATATGCATAGAAAATATGGCAATTTGCGCGCACATCAAACACCCCATACTTAAGCTTGCTTGTCTCCAAGCAATACCTTTAATGGTCATTCAGGGGAAGAACTTAAACCCTCAAAATCATAGATTCATTTTTCATATGTCTCTAAACTCAATTGCCATCCTCGATAAGGTACATATGTCCACCAAATCCATGTCTGTGCATAAAAGCAACATCATACTCATAAAAGGAGGTTTATATGCATAAAAATAATTTTTGCGACATAGCATTAATAATCAAGAGGACTTTTGCAAGCTATAGAGAAGTAGATTGGTAAAAGGCTAAAAGTGGGCTAATATTTGTCCATGTGGTGTTAAATCCAGGGAAATATACTTTCTTTCCAAAATATTCCACATTCCTTCTTCATGATATCTCACCTTTCACTCATCGCTCAATGCTTTTTTCAATATAATGCTTTTACCTCTCTAACCTTAGCACTGTCTTCTCGCGAGTCACAAACATGGGTGTCATGAATGGCCTTGGATACTTAGTACTTCGGACTCCTCACCTTGTGTCCCATCTCGCTGAACTAACATCTCAACGAGCAGGGTTGACCTACCTTTATCTCCAGAGGTGATCGGATTTTTTTTTTCTCTCATTAAATTTTCCATATTTCAAAAATTATCTTCATTCCTACCAACAACTTCAATAATAATATGCACAAACTCCATATAACAACTCCAAAGATGACATCCATTCTCAAACTTGTCCCTGGATAGGGTATAAGGTATAAAAATGGGCAATATGTAATATATGTGGAGCAATAATGATCATGATATAATAAGGCTCATATATGGTTTGTGACTTTTGCAAATATGCATAGGTAAGGCTAGGATACAAACTTGTGTAAGCATATGTATGGAAATGTATAAAAGTCCTCCATCATCTTATCATGCACATGTCAAAAGCAACTTCAAGTTTTTCATCTCCTTCATGTTTTTTTTTCTTTCTTTTTTGCACTTCTTTGGGACTTCCCTTAACTAGACAATTTCATGTTATATCTCTAATGAATCTAATTTTGCATCATAGAGCTATTTTTTATACTTCCATCACTCTTTTCTTTATTTTTAATTTTTGATGGGGGTCATTTCTCTCTCTCTCTCTCTCTCTCTCTCTCTCTCTCTCTCTCTGAAAATATAAACTAAGTATGCAATGCTTAAAGATAAAGATGACCAACTATAAAATATGCAAAACTGTGCAGAAACTATGCAATAATTTCAAAATATGCGAAAATATGCGAAAATATGCAAGTAAGCTTTTCTCCCACCCCATACTTAAAGATTACAGTGTCCTCACTGTATTAGAACTAGGGTTAAGAAAGCAACTTACTAAAACGTCATAAATTTCAGGAGTCGAAGAAGACTGCAGTGATGGTCGATGTCGACCTTCAACATTGAAATCGACTGATTTCATCGATTTCTGGCTCAGGCTTCAGGGTGATCCGGCCTCGACCACAAGCCCATCGGAATCGACCTTTAGGTCGATATTGATCTTCAACATTGGTTTCGATGCTTGTTTTTCTCTCCTTCTTTCCTGCAACTTGTTAGAAACTAAACCAAACAAAACAATAATGTAAAGTGTCTCAAAACAAAACCAAAAGATTGTCCAAAACCAAAAACTAAGTGTCTGTCTTTGTTACAAGCTCTAGACATTAAAGTCGCTAGGCCGACTTCTTCTTTTGCGCTCAAGGCGGCATCTACAGAGCCCAGGTGGCTTGGGCCTCAAATAGCACTCCTTTCTTGTCTCTCAACTACATTCCGCCCGGATGGATTTCATTCACCGTGAAAGGTCTCATCCTCTTATCTTTGAATCTAGTAGGCAACCATTGATCTTTTGATTTGGCGACATATACACTGTCTCCTACTTCATATTGGCTTGACTCATCATCGGATACCCTACACAAGTGCACATTCCAAGGCAAACCTCTTCCAAATAATGATAAATGTTTAATTGAGATGGAAAAGGAGGAATCCGTACCTTGACCTACCTTCTCTTCTTTCTGTGGCTCAGGTCGACATCGATCATCAATCGTCGATATCCAGCTCTGTTGTGTTCCTGGAGGTTAAGTCGATTTGGAGTGTTTCTGCTCGACATGATTAGGTCGATTTCGACCCTCAAAGATCGATATCGAGGTCCCTCCTCCTTTCTCAATTTCTATGGCAGTCGATTTCGTCATATGGGCATGGTCGATATCGACCTTTACGCTCGAATTCGAGGTTCCATCTCCTCTGTCGACCCCATAATTATGACCTGGCACAGAATCTTGAACTTTGTTAGTCGATATCGACTTACTTGGGTCAATTTCGATGTTCTGTCTGGCTCCTTCTTTCAGATTGCCACAACCTCCTCTACTTGGCCTTCTATGGCCCTCTTTTCAAGCTCTTCCGGTGTCATACTCCTTACCTTTGCTTCTTCACATGCGATGTAGACACCATTGATGGTATTTATCTCCGTTGGCCCTTCATGCTTCTTTACCGTCTTGTTGAAGGCGTACTCTATCACTTCGTCACTGATGGTGAATGAGATCAATCCTTTCTTCACGCTTATGTTGGCATCGACGGTTTCTAAGAATGGCCTACCTAAAATAATGGGACAAGCAGGGTCCTCTGCTATATCAACAACTAAGAAATCAGCAGGGACAAAGAATTTATCTACTAGTACTGTCACATCAGTTACCATCCCTGTTGGAATCACTACCGTATTATTCGCCATGTATAACTTTGCATCCACGGGCTCTAGAGGACCTATCTTTACCTTGTGACATATGGTTAGTGGCATCATGCTAACGCTAGCGCCCAAATCAAATAAAGCATTAAAGAGATATCGACCTAAGCCTATAGCGATAGAAAATTTACCTGGGTCCTCCCGCTTCTGTGGTAGCTCCAATCTGTTGCACTCCTCTGCGATCTCAGAAAGCGATCGCTTCTTACCCAATATGTCCTTAAGGAACCTTACATAAGATGGCATCTCATGAAGTGATTCGGTGAATGGAATTGAGACATTGAGTCCTTGAAGCATCTTCATGAACCGCTGGAACTTCTTTTCCACCGGGTCCTTAATCACCTTCTTTGATGGGAATGGCAACACCTTCTTATTCCCTAAGGCTGGAGTTTGACGTGGGGAGAATTGAATCGAAATATATAATAAAATATAAACCAATACAACTCTTAGCCTCTTCAAATAAATTCAAGACTCCCCGCTACAGTAGTAGGGAATCAGGTTCGATCCTCGAGGAAGCGAGTCAGCGGGATCCTAGTAGCGTTGAAGACATGTCCTTAATGTTCGACCAGGAGCCTCGATCTCGAGCACCGACCTCGATGTCGACCTTGGCTATCGATGCATTCTGCAACAGAAGACCCGCAGAGACAAAAACGGCAGTCGATATCGACGTTAATCAGCGAAATCGACTGGCTCAGAAGTCTGCCAGTCGATACAGGGTGGTCGATTTTGACGTTTGGGGTCGATATCGACTTCATGAGCTGGAACTCAGGAGACTCAAGATCGACTCAAAAGACCATCGATCTGGCACAGTGGTCGATATCGATGTTGTCCTGCAGAGGTTAGTTCTTTTGTCGGCAAAGAAAGGCCAAAGACTTAAGAATGGCAAAGGAGTAATGAACAGAAGTAAACAAGGGTGTTGGGTTTTTCGATAACTCAACGAACGACAGGCAAATATAGATGTAAACTATTGAAAGAAAGGATCTTCCAAAGCCAAGGATTACCGCGACGACAATCATGATAGTATAAGTAAGAAACCACTAAAGATGCATGCTTTTATCATATAGGGGAAGGCTTTCACCTAAACCGGCAAATAGAAAAAGAGATCTTGCAATTACTTAACCTAATTTGCGTCTACCTTTGTCATAATTGAGTTTATAATCTTTCGAATAGAAACCCTAATTACTACCCAAGTTTCACAACATGAGTTCCTTAAATTCGCATTTAAAGATGAAGCACAAGGTAGAGCGAGATAAAAGATACCTTCTTTAGCGACATACAAACCTTGCCACCATGGCTATCGTCGGGCTCACCCCGACCCTAGAAGAAAGGGGTACTACTCGCTCATGTTGAATGTTGACATGCTTGAAATTGTATAAACTTGCATTAATGGAAAACTTTGAATCTCTACAATCTCAACGCCAACTATCGCAAGCGCCGAAACCTTAAAGCTCAAAACTAAAACTCTAAATTTATTGCCTAATGCTATTGTCTTTTTTGCTTGGATGATTGTAAAAACAAGCCCCAAGGGCTTTATTTATAGGCTACCAATCCTTGCTATCCAAGGATGGCATCTTCTATCTAATCTATAAAGTCTATCACAACAAGTAGGATAGATCTTTTATTTTGATAAAACTCTAAAACAAGTAAATAACTCTGCTGTAGTCTATCTAGTAGTATAAGATAATTCGTGGCTTTGGAGATAGAAATCCCAATCCGAGTCTTGAAAACCATGTCTATCCAGTATCAAAGTAAGGTCGATATCGACCAGAGTGGTCGATATCGACGTCTCTGTTTCTGATCGACTTGTCTTTTTCCACTCGATTTCTGTGTTATAGTCGATATCGATGTCAGGTGATCGATATCGAGTGCCTTCTTGGTTGGTCTGTCTAGTCTATTTTGACACTCAGAAGTTGTGTCGATGACTGTAGTCGATATCGATGTTTAGGGTCGATATCAACCTCTGCTCAACTTCACTTGGCGTCTTCGTTTTGACTCCGATTTCAATCCAATTCCTGCATATTCAAACCAAAACTTGTGCAGGCTCTATTTCGTGCACGTTAGCTCATTCTACACAAATTCCTCTTATTTTCAACCTTTATTTGAGGAATCGAATGAAATATGAAGTCAAAACTTGCGAATAAAATAGGTACAAATATGTACATCAAAATACCCCATACTTAAACTTGCTTGTCCTCAAGCAATAACCAATACCTACAACACACCCTTCAAGTCTTCGCCCTTGTCAAAAGCAACATCATAAGCGGTAGCAAAGCAAAGCAAGTGAATTTAACGTCATAGCACATATTTAGGCGATCCATAGGCATATGCAATCTCATAAACATTGCACTCAACTCTCATGTGTTTAGGCTATGAAGATCAACTCTTAACTCAATTCCATACACAATCTCATAAACATTGCAATTTATAAGTATCCACTTCGCAACCAATTATGAAAATGCAATAAGAATCATCAGGAGGACTTTCGCTCAATTGAAGACTTCAAAGAAGACTCCATTTGGCGGGGCTGTAATGGGGCTTGGTAAGGAATAAAGGGTATGGAATTATTTGGCTATGTGGTGCTTATATAATTCGGGAATCAAGACTCCTAAATCTCAACACTTGCAATATCAAAACCATAACTCTTCAATGTTTCACTTTCCAAGCTCAATCTCCCATAATGCTCTTTTCAAACTCATCTTTCCATAATATGCTCTAAAGATGCACTAAAAGATATAAACCATAATATCAACCCTTCTTTCAAACTCTAATATGCCTCTCAAAAATATAACACTTGTATGAAATAAATAAAGGACTTAAGGACTTTGGCTCATGTACAATGTATATATATCTATTTTTTTCTTTTTTTTTTCGGATATTTTTGGACAAAAATAATAAATAAATACTAAAAAATATGTGCATTTATATGGTGAGCCAAAAATCCTTTTACAAAATATGACAAGATGCAAATATGTACCATCACATAATTTCCTTGCTCAAAACTGGACAATATGCACTTCTCTTTCCACAAGGCATTAGTCTAGCCATTCTAAGTCTTAATTCCCAAATGGGGGTTAGGCTCAATTTGGCTAGGGATAATTTTGTGGAGTTTGCAATTTCAGGCTCAGGCTAATTTTTCGGCTTCAACAAAGATAATGCAGGGTAGGTAAAGAGAGGATAAAAATGGCTTAAAAGATGCCTCCATCATTTAATTCTCGTAAACATAGACATATTTATGCATTGGCTTTGAATAACTATCACAATATTTAGAGATGCATAGGAAGAGTAAATTCACTCAAGAAAGCGGAGGGATTTTTAATGTTCTCCCTATAGGCGAAAATTCTCACAAGGACAATTTTTGTTGGATTTGCTTTTTAGCCTAGGATCATATGTGCTCAATTTCATCACAAGTTCACAATCTACATAAAAACTTTAAGGACTTAGGCTAAACCATCCAAATATGCCATAGGATTTACATGATCAAGTCAACAATTGAGTTTTCATCATAGGACATCTAAGTAGAGTATAAAAGTAAACTTAAAGAGTAAACATGAATTTTTTTTTTTGGTATTTTTGACATTTTTCTATTTTTTTTGGATTTTTTTTTGACAGTTTTATAAAAGTAAAACTAAGAGACTAAAGACTCAAACTTTAAAGTGCATAAATTTGAAACATGATGCAATGCATAAAATAAAACAAAAGGCAAATAAAAGGTAAATACAAGCCAAGTTGCCAAGTTTTAACCATAACCACAACCAGATAAAGAAGTTATAATGTCCGATTTCAATCCCACCCCATACTGAAAAATTACAGGGTCCTCATTGTTGAAAAAGCAAAGTAAAGGAAAGGGAACACTCACTCTCACTTACTCATAAAACAAATCACTGCTCAGGAGGCGGAGGAGGCGGCAGAAGCAAGGGCCAATCCTGTGTAGGGGCCGACCTTGGGTAGTAGGTTGGGCCGCCTTGCTGAAATGTAGAGGTACTGGGACCCTGCTGATCGAAAGTGTATCCCAAGAAGGAGCCCAATCCCTCAAGCATCCTCCCGAAGCGGCGATGATCATCGCGTGTCTCCACTAAAGACAACTCCAGCCTAGAGAAGCGGGCAGTCACGTCATCCTGCCAGTCAGTGGAGTAAGTGGGCTGGAAGGGCGGAGGAGGTGGAGGCATACAGCTGTGGTGGGACCCTTGCGAACCCTCTCCACCACCAACTGCATCGTCTGTGGTGTCATCATCATCATCGTCGTCATCATTGCCCCCCTGGTAGGCTGGGGGCTGTTGTGCTCCCTCAGAGTGGGGATCTGCCTCCCAGGACATGGCATCTAAGTGTGGGTCATGGTTGTACAGCAGGGGCCTCCTCCTAAGTGTAGGATCAGTAGTAGGATCTATGTCCGTGTGATATGGTCGCCCAGTCCAGGACTGGCACTAATCAGGGACATAGAGGAGATCCATGTAGTCTTGGCGGAGGCTCATCCCCGTCTCGGAGTGCCTCCATCCAAGTGGGCCAGCTGCAATCACTCCGCCCTGGCGTAAAACAGTAGAGTCAAGGTAAGTAAGCTCATAGGTGGTGTACCTCTCAACGCGGACGCCCAAGGCCTAGGCTAGGATCGCCACCATGCAGTCATCCAGGATCTCTGTACTGACCGTGCGTCTGCGGTCTAGTATGTGCTCGATCCAAGTGTACATGAACGGCAAGGGCTCATCCTCGAAGAGCATCCGCCTCAAAGTCTCCGTCTCGAGGTGTGTGGGGCGACGGAGCTCAGGTCTAGCCCATATGGTGCTCGCCAGGACGCGCAAGATGACACGGAACAATGGGCTGGCGACCCTGGAAGTGAAAGAGTCTGTGGGGGTGGGGTATGGGATCCATGATATGTAACTCCAGATGACGTTAGGGTCATGGACCCTGAAGTATGCGGAAGTATGAACGAACCCAAAAAGGTTGCTCATCTCCTCAAGTGAGAGCCTGAAACGCCTGTTGCCGAGCTGGAATATGACTCGGCGGTCGGAGGATGTACGGTCAGGAATCTCCAAGGTAGCCATAAATTCCCCTATCAGCACGGGGTAATGGGCCTCCAAAGGTTCGATCAGCCTCTGCAGGGAGACATTCTCAAATGCCTCCTGGACTCCAGTGTGAAACCCTAGCTGGACCATATCAGGGTAATGGTACCAGCGGGCTCTGCCTGCTCGGCGAATCAGGTCGGTGGCTAGAGCACTCTGCTGGTCATCCTCAATGTAAAGTGAGTCTTGGGGGGTGTTCTTTGCTCGCACCATTGTCTGCAAAAAGAAATCAAAGCCAAAGATAATTCGCCTTTGTAAAAATATAAAGAACCCCATACTTAGGTTCCAAAACTAGCCTACAAATTTTACAATAGTAAATCGGCTAAGTTAAGTACTAACGCTTTCAAACCTAATTTTAATGATCAAATAAAGATAAATTACCAATTTTTAACCATCAAAATAAGGATTATCTAAAAATAATTCAAGAAATTCCCGAAAGTTGTCAACTTTTATAAACTCAATTTCTTGAACCTTTAACATTAACAAACCTAATAAAAATTCAGATTTTGCCCGACATATATAAAAAAATCAGATTTAATAAAAGCCCTATATTATGCAATTTCTCTTTCCCGCGCAAATAACGTTCAAACACTTAAACACTCAATATGATATTTCTACCCAAAATCAACGAAATAACCATGTAAATTTGTAAATAAAGATCAAGGGTAAGAAATCATACCAGAAGAGTATCGAAATTTAGGGGAGAAGATGCAAGAAACCGCAAGAAAAATGAAACAAAGGCTGTCGAACAGTTGCGGTGGTCGAAACCGATGTTGAGGTCGAAATCGACCGGATCTGGGCAGTTCTCTTTGCGCTGGTGCTGCTGCGGGCATGCCGGCGGTCCAAGGTGGCTGGATCTGGGGGAGGGAGGCCCGATTTGCTTGGATCTGGGCTAGGAGGGGCAAAAGACGAAGAAAAAGAGACGAGAGAGAGAGAGAGAGAGCAAGAGGTTGTTGTTGGGTTTGGGCAAGGTAGGCCACCGGACCTGGGTTTGGAAGGTCAAATATGAGAGATGAAGGTGGTGAGGAATGGATCTGGTGACAGAAAGCGATAGAGAGCGGCGATGGCAGAGGGAAAGAGAGGAGAGAGAGAAGAAAGAATGGCGGCTTGAAGAAGAGGGCTAGGGTATCGAAATGTCAGGTAAAGGGGAAAAGATGTCGAAGTTGGCTGATTTAAAGGAAATAAAAGCCAAAATAAAAAAAGGAAAAAGAAAATCTGACCTGGCACTTACACCCTGCTGCAGTCGATATCGTCCATAAAGGTCGATATTGACCTCTCTCTGTCAGTCGAGTGTATCTGTTCGAACTGGTCTCTGTCGGCCAGTCGATATCGACGTCACAGGTTGATGTCGACCTCTCCTTCTGAGTCGACTAAGTGTGGTCGACCTACAATATTGGCATCATCCGTCGATATCGACTCAGAATGTTGATATCGGCCTCTCCTCTAGACCCGATCTCCTAGTTGACTTTAGATAAAATAGCCATGAATAATCTAGAAATATAAAATAATCTAAAAACAAAAGAAAAAGAAAAGAACAGGTTGCCTCCGGGAAGCGCTTGAGTTTAAGTCGCTAGCTCGACATACTTCCCTTTTTGCGCTAGTTCAACGCCAAGGTGGCGCGAATCTCTTCTTCTGGGTTTTCTTTGTGATAATATTTCATTACCCGGTGACCATTTACCTTAAAGGTGGAACCATCATCGTAAAGTAACTCCACCGCTCCATGAGGGAAAATTTGATGAACATTAAAAGGTCCGCTCCATCTTGTTCTTAGTTTCCCTGGAAATAAGCGAAGTCTAGAATTAAAAACAAGGACTTTGTCACCTACCTCATATGTCTTTGGCACCAATTTCCTATAGTGCCACCTCTTTGTGCGCTCCTTGTAGATTTTGGCATTCTGATATGCCTTTAGGCGCAACTCCTCCAAGGCTTGCAAGTCAATGAACCTTCTTTTCCCGGCTTCGTCGAAATCCATGTTAAGCTCCTTGAGAGCCCACATCGCCTTATGCTCAAGTTAGACAGGCAAATGACATGACTTACCATAGACCAAGTTATAAGGAGTTGTGTGAAGTGGTGTCTTATAGGCCATTCGGTAGGCCCAAAGCGCATCATCCAATTTAGATGACCAATCCTTCCTCGAGCGGGAGACCGTCTTCTCCAAGATGGCTTTGATTTGGCGATGGAAGACTTCTACTTGACCGCTGGTTTGGGGATGATAGGGCGTTGCCACCCTATGGTTCACCCCTGCTTGGCTAAAAGTGCTTCAAAGCCTCTCTCAATGAAATGCGAGCCACCATCTGAAATAAGAACTCTAGGAACACCAAAGCGAGGAAAGATGTTAGTTTTCATAAACTTAGAGACTACCTTCGCATCGTTGGTCCTAGTTTCCATGACCTCAACCCATTTAGAGACATAGTCCACCGCCACTAGAATGTATTTGTAGGGGACTGAGGCAGGGAATGGTCCCATGAAGTCAATACCCCATACATCAAAGAGCTCTACCTCCAGAATGCATGTGAGCAGTGTCTCATTCCTCCATGTGATATTACCTGCACGTTGACACTCATCACAAGAGGTTACATAGTTTTGCACATCCTTAAAAAGGTTAGGCCAATAAAAAAAACCACATTGAAGAATTTTCGCCGCGGTCTTGAATCCTTTAGCATGGCCTCCTGTAGGGAGAGAATGGCAATGGCGAATCACGCTCTCTACCTCTTCCTCCGGGATACAACATCAAAAGATATGGTCTTTCCCTTGCTTGAACAAGTAGGGTTCATCCCAATAGTATTGCTTGACGTCGTGCAAAAACTTCTTCTTCTGTGAAGTGATGCCTGAAGGGATCTCGCCTCATGCAATATAGTTAGCAAAATCTGCATACCAAGGTACCTTCGCCCCTCTTACAGCAAATAACTCATGAATAGGACTGGAGGAAGGTGTAAAGAAGAAATCCTCACCGGAGCTTACCTCTTCGTCACCTTCGGAGTCTCTTGAAGGTGGTCAATTTCGACCTGTAGAGGTCGATTTTGACTGGACGGTATCGACATGTTCAGTCGATATGGGATGATCGATACAAGTGCTTGATTTTGACATCTGAAGGTCGATTTTGACCTCTGCCTTTGGAAACCTGTCGTCAAAATTAGTCGAAATCGGTAGAAAACTCACCTTCGGGGCAGTCGATATCGACCTGGTATGGTCGATATCGAGTGGACTTTCTGCCCGTTTTGCCTCTTGCCTCATCAGGTGCTCGTCAGGGCGGGAGTCATCGATTGGCATGTTGTCATTTGCCTCATCCAAAAGCCCTTTGGGTAGCCGTGAGAGATGATTGGCTACGGAGTTCTTCATTCCTTTCTTATCTTTAAGCTCAATGTCGAACTCGATCTTGTAGTAGGAGCACCCATCGTAGGAGCCTAGGTTTAGCATCCTTCTTCGCCATCAAGTACCTAAGAGCTGCATGGTCAGTATGAACAATTACCTTAGAGCCCACTAGGTATGAGCGGAACTTCTCAAAAGCGAAGACCACCGCCAAGAACTCTTTTTCCGTCGTGGTGTACTTAGTTTGAATGGCATCAAGAGTCTTGCTTGCATAGTAGATGGCGTGAAGCTTCTTATCTCTCCTTTGTCCTAGGACAGCACCTACGACATAATCCCTTACGTCGCACATTATCTCAAAGGGTTGCGACCAATTGGGCGATTGAATGATAGGGGCGGATATAAGGGCTTCCTTCCACCTGTTGAAAGCTTCAAGCCAATCACTAGAAAACACAAACTTAACATCCTTCATTAGTAGGTTAGTTAAAGGTTTGGCAAATTTAGAAAAATCTTGAATGAACCTCCTATAGAAACCTGCGTGACAAAGGAAGCTTCGTATGTCCTTAACAGATGAAGGTGGTGGCAACTTCTCAATAAGCTCTATCTTTTCCCTGTCCACCTCAATTCCCCTTTTTGAGACTTTGTGGCCTAGCACAATCCCTTCCCTTACCATAAAGTGGCACTTTTCCCAATTGAGAACTAAGTTTGTCTCTATCATCGTGCAAGTACCCTGTGAAGCTTAGCAAGACAAACATTGAAAGTAGTGCCATAGACAGAGAAATCATCCATAAATACCTCCACAATGTCCTTTATCATGTCAGAGAAGATGGCCATCATACATCTTTGAAAGGTAGCGGGGGCATTGCAAAGCCCAAATGGCATTCTCCTATATGCAAAAGTCCCATAGGGACATATGAAGGTGGTCTTCTCTTGATCATCAAGATGAATAGGGACCTGCCAAAAGCCAGAATATCCATCCAGGTAACAAAAGTAATCATGTTCGGCAAGTCTTTCCAATACCTGGTCAATGAATGGAAGGGGAAAGTGATCCTTTCTAGTGGCGGTGTTGAACTTCCTGTAATCAATGTACATTCGCCAACTAGTTGTGGTTCGCTTTTTCACAAGCTCTCCCTTCTCATTCTCCTCAACTTTCATTCCACCCTTCTTAGGCATCACATGGACAGGGCTCACCCATTCGTTGTCGGAGATGGCATAGATGATTCCTGCATCCAGCATGTGCATGATCTCCTTCTTTACCACCTCTCTCATGTTGGGGTTGAGCTTCCACTGGTGTTCTATAGATGCCTTATGATCATCCTCAAGGAGGATTCTATGCATACATGTAGCGGGTGAAATACCTTTGATGTCCTCAAGAGAATACCCAATTTCCTTTCGATGAGCGCGAAGCACTTCCACAAGCTTACCTACTTCCTGTGTGGTTAGTGAAGCGTTGATAATTATAGGAAAAGTAGAATTGGGACCAAGAAACTCGTACCTAAGCGTCTTGGGTAAAGGCTTAAGCACCGGAGAGGGGCCTTGTGGGATAAGGATTGGCTCTACCTCCTCCGTCTTCATGATCTCTCCTAGGTAATCAGTCTCAATTCTCTTGATTGAAGCTCCCAAATCAACTATAGGGGTTGGCGTGGACCAAGCATAGAGTGATGCCAACTTTGATTGGGACTCTTCAAAGTATTCTTGCAGAAAAGAAGTCGAGGACGAATAGGAATAATCAATATCGACTGAAAGTTCAGTACATACCTCGGCTTCTGAGTTGTCCGATGTCGAGAGGACATGGTCGATTTTGACCTTGGGTATCGATGTCGGCTGGTTGATTTCGACCTCTGGTGTCGATGAGGGTACCTCGATATCGCCTGTAATAGAAGAAGGACAAACCCGACTTACTGAGTGCGTCGATGTCGACAGAGGGCACTTGATATCGAGTGAGATGGTCGATTTCGACCTCTCCTCGTCGATGACGATCTCTTCTTCGAACTCCATGGATAAAGCATCGTCGAAGATTTCCTCATCACTCGTGTATGTAGCCAGGAACTCCTCAATGTCCTCGTCGGTAAGCTCCTCTACAGCTAGGGCTAAGGCCTCCTAATGAGTTAGGGCCCTTTCCGTCGGTTCTTTGCAATCCATGATGCTAGTGTAGACCGACTTGATCTCCATTCCATTAACTTCCTTAATTGTGGGGTTGAAGGAGAATTCTATTACTTCGTTCCCTATAGTAATGGTTAGTAATCCTCGATGTACATTGATATTGGCATCAACAGTAGCTAAGAAAGGCCTACCCAGGATGATAGGTACAATAGGATCTTTAGGCATTTCCAATACAATGAAATCAGTAGGCACAAAGAACTTACCCACCTTTACCGGAACATCATCAACTATACCTGTGGGCCTAACAAATGAGTTGTCAGCCATATAGAGCTTCATATCCACAGGTTCAAGTGCTCCAATGTTCACCCTTTGCCAAATTGAAAGAGGCATAAGACTTACGGTTGCCCCTAGGTCACATATAACCTTGTAGCGATGTTGGCCAAGTCCCACAGTGATTGAAAACATTCCTGGATGACTCCTCTTCTTAAGGAAGTCCATATTTGAGCACTCCTCTATGATCTCTGCCATGGACCGCTTCTTGCTAAGGATGTCTTTCAGGAATCGAACATAGGCGGGCATCTCGCTTAGGGCTTCTGTAAGAGGAATAGTAATGTTAAGTCCTTAAAGAATCTTTACAAAGCGCCTAAACTTAACTTGAGTGGGGTCCTTCAATTCTTTTGAAGGGAAGGGCAACGTCTTCTTTGGCGGAGAAGCCAAAACGGTGGTTGGAGGGGCCTGCTGAACATCGATGCCGACTGGGATCTGGTCGATATCGACCGGGATGGTCGATGTCGACCTCTGTTGTGGCTCCAGAGGCTCTGCAGTGGCATCGACGTCGACCAGTGGGTCAACCTGGTGGTCGATATCAACCCCTGGCTCGACATCGACTGGTCTGTCGATGTCGACTGGATCTGCTGCTTTCTCCTCCGCTTCCATTCATGGCTTTTGGACTTTATTGCCACTCCTTAGTTGCATGGCTGCAATGTGGCCCGACCCGGATTGCCCCTTAGGATTTGTAGTTGGTTGCCCAGGGAACGTTCCAGACGGTCTATGGATTTGTGTCGCCAATTAACCCAGTTGGGTCTCTACATTCTTTTTCCAAATATCCATCTCTCCAATCCTTGTGGTAAGGTGATTGAGTTGAGAATGGATTGCATTGTTGGATTGATCATTCTTAGCCTGATTCCGCCTTATCTCATCCAACACAAGTTGTAGATCATCCTTCCGTTGGTCTCTCTCCTGGTGCCCAAGAGCTCTATAGAGTGGGGGGTCCCTAGGGTTAACCTGGTTCCTTTGTGGTTGTTGGATCCTTTGGTCTCCCCAATATTGACGATTGGGACCCCTCATGTTGTTGGCTTCCTCATGAGTCTCCGCTAGTTGGACTTGCTCAGCATGGGGGCACTCAACGGTGGTGTGTCGCTACGATCCACATTCGATGCAATCCTGGTTCGCTGAAAGGAACCTCACTTGCTTTTGGAGCTTTCGAACTTGATCTCTATGGAATTGCTCCTTTACGTCTGGATCGATCACCTTAGAGGGTTTATATAATGATGGGGCAGGCCTAGACGATGATGATGTGTCGGAAGCCTCAGGAGTCCCATATGTGTTGTTGAACTCCACCAACCTCTCTATGGTCTCCTAAGCCTCTTGTGGAGTGAGTTCAAGGTAGCCATAGGAGGTGTAGGTGTTGATCCTCTCCTTGGTTGCAGCATTAAGAGCATTGTAAATAATCTCCTGAATCACGTACGGTGGTTGGCCATGCGTCGGGCACGATCGTAGTAGGTCTTTAAACCTTTCCCAAACAGTCGTTAGAGCCTCACCAGGCTTTTTTTTAAAGCCGTGATTTTCTGTCGGATCAACGCCATCTAAGAAGCAGGGAAGAACTTGTTGAGGAATGCGTCCTTGACTTCATTCCAGGTGCGGAGCGATCTTGGGGCTAAGCTCTCCAACCACTGCAAAGCTTTTCCTGTAAGGGACCAACGGAAAGCTTTTAGTTGCACATATTCAAGACTCTGTCCATCAGCAATAGTATCAAAGAGGTCTAAGAAGGTTGATATATGTGTCATAGGGCATTCATTAGGTTTTCCTTCATATTGATGTCTTCTAATCTCAGTAAGAAAATTTGGTTTAATTTCAAAATTAGAAGTAGGGATTAGAATCGCCGATTCAGGCACTGTGAGCGAAGAATGCATGTATTGCTTTGCATTCCGAGGGAGGGCATTGATTTGAGCTTCATATCGTCTCCTAGCTTCCTCCTCCCTTTCAGCACGCTCTCTTAGTGTCGCTTCTCTGGTGGTGAAATCCTCTACTTGCTTCCTTAAGCGTTCAATTTGTTGTGCCTGGGTCTCCTTGTTCGCCATGATTCTTTGAACTCGAGCCCTTAGATGGAGAAAGCGTTCTGGATCGTCTAATCCTTCAAATTCAGGTGGGCGATCAGTACGTCGCATACACCTATAAAACAACACTAAAAAGGACCGTGAAAATAAACTAATAGGGCGCGATTGATAGCTTCCCCGGCAACGGCGCCAAAATTTGACGTGGGGAGAATTGAATCGAAATATATAATAAAATATAAACCAATACAACTCTTAGCCTCTTTAAATAAATTCAAGACTCCCCGCTACAGTAGTAGGGAATCAGGTTCGATCCTCGAGGAAGCGAGTCAGCGGGATCCTAGTAGCGTTGAAGACACGTCCTGAATGTTTGACCAGAAGCCTCAATCTCGAGCATAGAACTCGATGTCGACCTTGGCTGTCGATGCGTTCTGCAACAAAAGACCTGCAGAGACAAAAACGGTCGTCGATATCGACGTTAGTCAGCGAAATCGATTGGCTCAGAAGTCTGCTAGTCGATACAGGGTGGTCGATTTCGATGTTTGGGGTCGATATCGACTTCAGCAGCAGGAACTCAAGAGACTTGAGATCAACTCAGAAGACCATCGATCTGGCACAGTGGTCGATATCGATGTCGAGGTCGATATCGATGTTTTCCTGCAGAGGTTATTTATTTTGTCAGCAAAGAAAGGTCGAAGACTTAAGAATGGCAAAAGAGTAATGAACAAAAGTAAATAAGGGTGTTGGGTTTTTCGATAACTCAACGAATGGCAGGCAAATATAGATGTAAACTTAAGAAAGAAATGATCTTCCAAAACCAAGGATTACCGCGACGACAACCACGATAGTATAAGTAAGAAACCACTAAAGATGCATGCTTTTATCATAAAGGGGAAGGCTTTCACCTAAACCGGAAAATACAAAAAGAGATCTTGCAATTACTTAACCTAATTTGCATCTACCTTTGTCATAATTAAGTTTATAATCTTTCGAATAGAAAGCCTAATTACTACCCAAGTGTCACAACATGATTTCCTTAAATTCGCATTTAAAGATGAAGCACAAGGTAGAGCGAGATAAAAGATACCTTCTTTAGCGACATACAAACCTTGCCACCGTGGCTATCATCGGGTTGACCCAGACCCTAGAAGAAAGGGGGAGTACTCGCTCATGTTGAATGTGGACATGCTTGAAATTGAATAAACTTGCATTAATGGAAAACTTTGAATCTCTAAAATCTCAACGCCAACTATCGCAAGTGCCGAAACCTTAAAGCTCAAAACTAAAACTCCAACTTTAATGCCTAATGCTATTGTCTTTTTTGCTTGGATGATTGTAAAAACCAGCCCCTAGGGCTTTATTTATAGGCTACCAATCCTTGCTATCCAAGGATGGCATCTTCTATCTAATCTCTAAAGTCTTTAACAACAAGTAGGATAGATCTTTTATTTTGATAAAACTCTAAAACAAGTAAATAACTCTGTTGTAGTCTATCTAGTAGTATAAGATAATTCATGGCTTTGAAGATAGAAATCCCAATCCGAGTCTTAAAAACCGTGTCTATCCAGTGTCGAAGTAAGGTCGATATCGACCAGAGTGGTCGATATCGACGTCTCTGTTTCTACTCGACTTGTCTTTTTCCACTCGATTTCTGTGTTATGGTCGATATCGATGTCAGGTGATCGATATCGAGTGCCTTCTTGGTTGGTCTGTGTGGTCTATTTCGACACTCAGAAGTTGTGTCAATGACTGTAGTCGATATCGATGTTTAGGGTCGATATCGACCTCTGCTCAGCGTCACTTGGCTTCTTCGTTTTGACTCCGATTTCAATCCAATTCCTGCATATTCAAACCAAAACTTGTGCAGACTCTATTTCTTTCATGTTAGCTCATTCTACATAAATTCCTCTTATTTTCAACCTTTATTTGATGAATCGAATGAAATATGAAGTCAAAACTTGCGAATAAAATAGGTACAAATATGTACATCAGAGTTAGATCGACATCGACTGGATGGGGGTCCACATCGACTGGAGGAGTCGATTCCTGTGGTGACTCAGATTCAGTGTTAACATCGACTACAAAAGGGTCGATATCGACATCACCTTGGTCAATATCGATAGGGGGGTCGATATCGATGTCTGTTCTGGGGCATTCTCCTCCGCGTTTTGCTCGGACGTCTGCACTTGACGCCCACTCCTTAGATTCATCGCCGCTATGTGTCCAGTGGTTTTGCCCTTTTGATTGGGCATAGTTGATCCAGGGAATGTTCCTGACGGTTTGGGTATTTGTTCCGCCAATTGACCCATTTGGGTCTCCATGTTGCGCTTTCAAACGTTGATCTCCCCAAGTCTAGAGTTGATGCCCTTCAGCTGAGTATGTGTTCGCTGAGGGGGGTGGTGGTTAGGAGATTCAAATAAACTAAATATAACAATGCACAACTAGGCTAACTCCCTGTCCCAAATAAATAATACAAGAATCCCCTCCCTTGTAGCAGTAGGGCAATTCAGGATCGAATCCACGAGGAGGTATGTCAGCGCTTCCCTTGTTGTACTCATGATCAAAGCTTTCGACCTTAGAAGACACTCGATATCGAGTAATCTGGTCGATATCGAGTAATCTGGTCGATATCGACCCCAGTTCTGGTCGATTTCCTAGCGCAGTTCCTACAAAAGACAAAAGCAGCAAAGTCGACGTCGAGCAGAGACCTCGATATCGACGTTAGACCTCGATATCGACCTTTACAGTCGATTTCGACGCTTGTCACAGAAACTGTTTTCGTAACCAATTTGTCAAAAAAGAGTCCGAAGAAAATAGAATGGGAAAGGAGGATGATCAGAAACAAAACTAAGACTTTTATGTTGATTTCAATTAATTAAAAAGCTTCCAAAGTCGGGGTTTCATGCCACAACGATAACAATGTAAGTTTTATGCTAAAGTTATGAAATTTAATGCCTTTCCGTCAAATAACTTTCGTTATCAACACTTAGGTGATTAGAGGCTCTCGCATAGTTCCTAAGAGTTACTATCCAATTCATGAGTAATTCAAGTTCACAATATGAGTGGCTTTCGCTTCAATAATGCAAATAATGAATCTCCCTAACTTTCGTAAAGGATCATGCATGGGGTAAAAGACGGAATCGCATAAAAGTCATACCTTTGATGCACTTACCTCACATTGCTATCGTCGGGCTCACCCCGACCCTAGAAGTGGGTTGACTACTCGATCCTCATCATACACATCATCATCATTGTTATTGAAAGAAAGCTACTTTGAATTAAAACTTCGAAAGAAAGTACAACCGAACAAGCCACTCCGCTCTCGCTTTACAAACTTCACTCGGCCTTCTCCCTCTCTCTCTACTAATTCTCTGCGTGTATATGTGTTTGAACTAATGAAATTGAATGTTCTTGGATGTTATTCGATGCCCTAAACTCAGCCCTATTGGCCTCTATTTATAGATGTCGATAAAGACTCGAAACTTTATCTTTAGTCCCTAAGATAAAACTTAAATAAAAGTAAAACTAAAACTCTATGGTGAAATCAGCCTCCTCATGATAGAACTGGTGTTGATGATAAGAAATCTCGACTTGTTGATAGATGTGCAAGCTTTGGATAGAATTCTATCAAAAATCTGAGTCGGATTCCTCTGCTGGCATGGTTGATATCGACCCTAGACATCGATATCGACCCCTTCAAAACTTTATCTCGAGCTTTCCTTCTTCTACTCGAACTAGCACTCGACTTCTATCATTTAGCTCGATCTGGCAATATCGATATTGACCTCTAGACGTTGATATCGAACCCTCTGTGTCAACATGCTCTGTTTCATTTCCAGCTCGATTCTTGTGTCTCTGATGCACTCGATGTCGAGGTCCCCAGTCGATTTCGACCTCTTCAGAAGACTTCGAGTTCTTTTTCCGCTCTTCCAGATCTGTCCATTTTTATCCCGTTTTCTGCGAAATCACATAGAAACTCGTGCAGACCCATATATTTGACATTTAAGCATAAACTACACTAATCCCATGTTTTCCCATTAATATGCATGCAAAAGACGATAAAATGAACTTTTATGTGCATAGAAAATATGGCAATTTGCGCGCACATCAAACACCCCATACTTAAACTTGCTTGTCCCCAAGCAATATCTTTAATGGTCATTCAGGGGAAGAAAGTAAACCCTCAACATCATAGTTTCATTTTGCATATATCCCTACAATCAATTGCCATCCTCGATAAGGTACTTATGTCAACCAAGTCTATGCCTGTGCATAAAAGCAATTTCATACTCATAAAGGAGGTAATATGCAAAAACAATTTTAGCGACATAGCATTAATAATCAAGAGGACTTTTGCAAGCTTGTGAGAAGTAGATTGGTAAAAGGCTAAAGGTGGGCTAATATTTGGCCATGTGGTGTTAAATCCGGGGAAACGTACTTTCTTTCCAAAACATTCCACATTCCTTCTTCATGATGTCTCATCTTTCACTCATCGCTCAATGCTTTTATTCAATATAATGCTTTTACCTCTCTAACCTTAGCACTGCCTTCTCGCGAGTCGCAAACATGGGTGTCATGAATGGCCCCGGATACTTAGTACTTCGGACTCCTCACCTTGTGTCCCATCTCGCTGAACTAACATCTCAACGAGCAGGGTCGACCTACCTTTATCTCCTGAGGTGATCGAATTTTTTCTCGCTCATTAAATTTTCCATAATTCATAATTCTTTTCATTCCTGCCAACAACTTCATTATAATGCACAACTCCATATAACTCCCAAGATGACATCCATTCTCAAACTTGTCCCCGGATAGGGTATAAGGTATAAAATGGGCAATATGTATATATGTGGAGCAATAATAATCATGATAAGGCTCATATATGGCTTTGTGGCTTTTGCAAATATGCATAGGTAAGGCTAGGATATGAACTTGTACTTGTATGGAAATTTCATAAAAAGTCCTCCATCATCTTATCATGCACATGTCAAAAGCAACTTCAAATTTTCATCTCCTTTATGTTTTCTTTTTTTTGCACTACATTGGGACTTCCCTTAACTAGACAATCTCATGTTATATCTCTAATGAATCTAATTTTGCGTCATAGAGCTCTTTTTTTATACTTCCATGACTCTTCTTAATTTAAATTTTTGATGGGGGTCATTTTTGGGTCATTTTTCTTTTCTTTTTTTTTCGAAAAAACTTAAATATGCATTAAAATAAATATGCAAATCTAAACTAAGTATGGATATGCAAGTAAGCCTTTCCCCCACCACATACTTAAACTTTACAGTGTCCTCACTGTATTAGAACTAGGGTTATGAAGAAAACTTACTGAACCGTCATAAATTTCAAGAGTCGAAGAAGACATCAGGGATGGTCGATATCGACCCTTAACATCGATATCGATGTTCATATCGATTTCTGCTCAGGCTTCAGGGTGATCCGGCCTCGACCACAAACCCTATCTAGGTCGACCTTAAGGTCGATGTCGAGCTTAGACATCGACTTCGATGTCTTCTCAGTGTGCTTTTTTTCCTCTCTCCTGCAACTTGTTAATAAACATAAAACCAAATATGCAAAACAATAAAATATCTCAAAACAAAGTGAAAGTGTCTAATAATCAAAACTAAGTCTTTGTTACATGCTCTAGACTTTTTAGTCGCTAGGCTGACTTTTCCTTTGCACTTTTCATGGCGACATCTGCAGAGCCCATGTGGCTTGGGCCTCAAATATGACTCCTTTCTTGTCACGCAGCTGCATTCCGCCGGGATTGATTTGATTCACCGTGAATGGTCCTAAATTCTTATCCTTGAATCTTGTAGGGAACCAATGGTCCTTAGATTTGGCAACATAGACCTTGTCTCCTATCTCATATTGGCTTGAATCATCATCGGATATCCTACACAAGCGCACATGCCAAGGCACCCCTCTTCCAAATAATGATAAATCTTTAATTGAAATGGAGCAAGAGGAATCCGTACCTTGACTTACCTTTTTCTCAGTCTGTGGCTCAGGTCGATGTCGATGTTCAGAGGTCGATATCGACCTCTGTTGTACTCCTGGAGGATCAGTGGATTTGGAGAGTTTTGGCTCGATATGATCAGGTCGATTTCGACCCTCAGAGATCCATATCGAAGTCTCCTTTCGTCCCTTTTCAACGGTGATGGTGGTCGATTTCGGCTGGGTGTGGTCGATATCGACCCTTGACCCCGATTTCGATGTTTCTTTTCCTCCTCCGTCGACCCCATACTTATGACCTGGCACAGAATCTTGAACATTAGTTGTCGATATCGACTTACTTGGGTCGATTTCGATGTTGTGTTGGGCTCCCTCGTTCAAGATTGCCACAACTTCCTCTACTTGGGCTTCTATGGCCCTTTTCTCAAGCTCCTTCGGTGTCATACTTCTTCCTTTTGCTTCTCCACATGCAATGTAGACACCATTGATGGCTTTTATCTCCATTGGCCCTTGATTTTTCACCATCTTGTTGAAGGTGTACTCTATCACTTCGTCACTAATTGTGAATTAGAGTAATCCTTTCTTTACGTTGATGTTGGCATCGACGGTTGCTAGGAATGGCCTACCTAAAATAATTGGACAAGCAGGGTCCTCTGCTATATAAACAACTAGGAAATCAGTAGGGACAAAGAATTTACCTACTTGTACTGGCACATTCGTCACTATCCAAGTTGGAATTACTACCGTATTGTTTGCCGTGTACAATCTTGCATCCACGGGCTCCAGAGGACCTATCTTTACCTTGTGCCATATGGTTAGTGGCATAATGCTAACGCTAGGGCCCAAGTCAACTAAAGCATTAAATTTGAATTGACCTAGACCTATAGCGATAGAAAACTTACGTGGGTCCGCCCGCTTTTGTGGTAGCTCCAACCTGTTGCACTCCTCTACGATCTCAGAGAGTGATCGCTTCTTACCTAAGATGTGTTTAAGGAACCTTACATAAGATGGCATCTCGTGAAGTGCCTCTGTGAATGGTATAGAGACATTAAGTCCTTGGAGCATCTTCACGAACCGCTGGAACTTCTTTTCCGCTGGGTCCTTAATCATCTTTCTAGTTGGGAATGGCAACACCTTTTTCTTTCCCGCGGCTGCAGTGAGGTCGACATCAACATCAGTAGGGTCGATATCGACTAGAGGAGTCGATTTCTGTGGTGACGCAGCATCAGGGTTGACACCGGCAGGAAGGTCGACATCGACCTCACCCTGGTCGATATCGACAGGGGGGTCGATATCGACGTTTGTTCTGGCTCCTTCTCCTCTGCTTTTTGCTCGGGTGTTTGTAATTGACGCCCACTCCTTAGGTTTACTGCCATAATATGACCAGTGGTTTTGCCCTTTTGGTTGGGCACAGTGGATCCAGGGAATGATCCTGACACTTTGGGTATTGCTTACGCCAATTGACTTATTTGAGTCTCCATGTTGCGCTTCCAAACGTCAATCTCCCCATGTCTAGAATTGATGCCCTGCAGCTGAGTATGGATGGAGTTGTTGGCTTATTTGAACTCAGCATGGTTCCTCCGCATCTCATCAAGAATTATTTGCAGGTCATCCTTCCTTGTTTCCCGCTCAGGGTGCCCTGGTGCTCTATATGGTAGGGGATCCCTTTGTTGATAGAACCTTTGATCACCCCAATATTGTTGATTCCCCCCTGCATTGGAGCCTCTCATCCACTTAACCTCCTCATGTTGTTCTGCCATGGATACTTGCTCAGTATGTGGACATGCATTAGTGTTATGCCTTGTTGAGCCACACTCCTGACAAGTTTGATTATTGCTCAGGAACCTGACTTGCTTTTGAAGGCGGCGTGTTTGATCGTTATGGAATTGTTGCCGCACATCAGGATCTATCTCCCTTGGAGGCTCATATAGTGGCATAGATGGGGCAGACCTTGCATCATAGGCTGCAGCAGCCCCATAAGTATTATCAAAGTTCACGAGCCTCTCAATGGTCTCCCATGCCTCCATTGGTGTAAGCTCAATGTACCGATAGGAGGTATATGAATTGATCCTCTCCTTATTCGGCGCATCAAGGGCGTTGTAGAAGATCTCCTGGATGACATATGGAAGTTGCCCATGCGTCGGGCATGATCTCAGCAAGTCCTTAAATCGCTCCCACGCCTGTGCTATGGTTTCACCTAGCTTTTGTTTGAAAGTCGTGATACTTTGTCGCAGCAACGCCGTTTTAGAAGGTGGGAAGAATTTGTTCAAGAATGCATCTTTCACCTCCGCCCATGTCCTCAGCGAGCGTGGAGCCAAACTTTCAAGCCATTGTAATGCCTTCCCTGCCAAAGACCATCGAAAAGATTTTAATCGCATATACTCTAAATTCACTCCATCGGCAACTGTTTCACATAAGTCCATAAAAGTAGAGATGTGTTGCAGGGGCATTCATTAGGTCTTCCTTCAAAAGTATTTCTTTTTATCTCAGATAGGAAGTTAATTTTTATTTCATAGTTGGAGTGAGGAATTAAAATCGCGGATTCAGGAACATGAAGCGGTGGATGCATGTATTGCATCGCCGTTTGTGGATACTGATTTAGCCGCTCTTGGGCTTGTCTGCGCGCATCCTCCTCCCTATCAGCACGGGCTCGCTCAGCAGCAGTGGCAGGTGGAATAATTTTGAATATAGATTCATTAGTAAACGAAAATCGCTTTTGCTTTCTTTTCCTCTGGCCTTTCAGCCGCGATTGTAGCATTGTGGTCCTCGATTTCCTTCCTCAACCGCTCTATGGTTTCGGCCTGTGTTTCATTGTCAGCCATGATGCGAATTGCTTTGTTACGAAGATGGTAGAAACGTTCAGGCTCGTTGATTTGTTCCAGGATAGGTCCGCGATCAGAACGTCGCATAAACTTGTAAAATATGCTCAAAAGATCGTGATTAACTTAGGTGGCGATTGATTGCCTCCCCGGTAACGGCGCCAATTTTTTCGCTGAGGGGGGTGGTGGTTAAGAGATTCAAATAAACTAAATATAACAATGCACAACTAGGCTAACTCCCTGTCCTAAACAAATAATACAAGAATCCCCTCCCTTGTAGTAGTAGGGTAATTCAGGATCGAATCCATGAGGAGGTATGTCAGCGCTTCCCTTGTTGTACTCACGATCAAAGCTTTCGACCTTAGAAGACACTCGATATCGAGTAATCTGGTCGATATCGACCCCAGTTCTGGTCGATTTCCTAGCGCAGTTCTTGCAGAAGACAAAAGCAGCAAAGTCGACGTCGAGCAGAGACCTCGATATCGACGTTAGACCTCGATATCGACCTTTACAGTCGATTTCGACGCTTGTCACAGAAACTGTTTTCGTAACCAATTTGTCGGAAAAGAGTCCGAAGAAAATAGAATGGGAAAGGAGGATGATCAGAAACAAAACTAAGACTTTTATGTTGATTTCAATTAATTAAAAAGCTTCCAAAGTCAGGGTTTGATGCCACAACGATAACAATGTAAGTTTTATGCTAAAGTTATGAAATTTAATGCCTTTCCGTCAAATAACTGTCGTTATCAACACTTAGGTGATTAGAGGCTCTCGCATAGTTCCTAAGAGTTACTGTCCAATTCATGAGTAATTCAAGTTCAAAATATGAGTGGCTTTCGCTTTAATAATGCAAATAATGAATCTCCCTAACTTTCGTAAAGGATCATGCATGGGGTAGAAGACGGAATCGCATAAAAGTCATACCTTTGATGCACTTACCTCACATTGCTATCGTCGGGCTCACCCCGACCCTAGAAGTGGGTTGACTACTCGCTCCTCATCATGCACATCATCATCATTGTTATTGAAAGAAAGCTACTTTGTATTAAAACTTCGAAATAAAGTACAACCGAACAAGCCACTCCGCTCTCGCTTTACAAACTTCACTCGGCCTTCTCTCTCTCTCTCTACTAATTCTCTGCGTGTATATGTGTTTGAACTACTGAAATTGTATGTTCTTGGATGTTATTCGATGCACTAAACTCAGCCCTATTGGCCTCTATTTATAGATGTCGATAAAGACTCGAAACTTTATCTTTATTCCCTAAGATAAAATTTAAATAAAAGTAAAACTAAAACTCTATGGTGAAATCAGCCTCCTCATGATAGAACTGGGGTTGATGATAAGAAATCTTGACTTGTGAATAGATGTGCAAGCTTTGGATAGAATTCTATCAAAAGTCTGAGTCAGATTCCTCTGCTGGCATGGTCGATATCGACCCTAGACATCGATATCGACCCCTTCAAAACTTTATCTCGAGCTTTCCTTCTTTCTACTCGAACTAGCACTCGACTTCTATCATTTAGCTCGATATGGCATTATCGATATCGACCTCTAGACGTCGATATCGACCCCTCTGTGTCGACATGCTCTGTTTTCTTTCCTGCTCGATTCCTGTGTCTCTGATGCACTCGATGTCGAGGTCCCCAGTCGATTTCGACCTCTTCAGAAGACTTCGAGTTCTTTTGTCGCTCTTCCAGATCTGTCCATTTTTATCCTGTTTTCTGAAAAATCACATAGAAACTCGTGCATACCCATATATTTGACATTTAAGCATAAACTACACTAATCCCATGTTTTCCCATTAATATGCATGCAAAAGACGATAAAATGAACTTTTATGTGCATAGAAAATATGGCAATTTGCGCGCACATCAAACACCCTATACTTAAACTTGCTTGTCCCCAAGCAATATCTTTAATGGTCATTCAGGGGAAGAAAGTAAACCCTCAACGTCATAGATTCATTTTTCATATATCCCTACAATCAATTGCCATCCTCGATAAGGTACTTATGTCAACCAAGTCCATGCCTGTGCATAAAAGCAATTTCATACTAATAAAAGGAGGTAATATGCAAAAACAATTTTAGCGACAAAGCATTAATAATCAAGAGGACTTTTGCAAGCTTGTGAGAAGTAGATTGGTAAAAGGCTAAAGGTGGGCTAATATTTGGCCATGTGGTGTTAAATCCGGGGAAACATACTTTCTTTCCAACAATTCCACATTCCTTCTTCATGATGTCTCATCTTTCACTCATTGCTTAATGCTTTTATTCAATATAATGCTTTTACCTCTCTAACCTTAGCACTGCCTTCTCGCGAGTCGCAAACATGGGTGTCATGAATGGCCCCGGATACTTAGTACTTCAGACTCCTCACCTTGTGTCCCATCTCGCTGAACTAACATCTCAACGAGCAGGGTCGACCTACCTTTATCTCCTGAGGTGATCGAATTTTTTCTCACTCATTAAATTTTCCATAATTCATAATTCTTTTCTTTCCTGCCAACAACTTCATAATAATGCACAACTCCATATAACTCCAAAGATGACATCCATTCTCGAACTTGTCCCCGGATAGGATATAAGGTATAAAATAGGCAATATGTATATATGTGGAGCAATAATAATCATGATAAGGCTCATATATAGCTTTGTGGCTTTTGCAAATATGCATAGGTAAGGCTAGGATATGAACTTGTACTTGTATGGAAATTTCATAAAAAGTCCTCCATTATCTTATCATGCACATATCAAAAGCAACTTCAAATTTTCATCTCCTTTATGTTTTCTTTTTTTGCACTTCATTGGGACTTCCCTTAACTAGACAATCTCATGTTATATCTCTAATGAATCTAATTTTGCGTCATAGAGCTCTTTTTTTATACTTCCATGACTCTTCTTAATTTAAATTTTTGATGGGGGTCATTTTTGGGTCATTTTCCTTTTCTTTTTTTTTTCGAAAAAACTTAAATATGCATTAAAATAAATATGCAAATCTAAACTAAGTATGGATATGCAAGTAAGCCTTTCCCCCACCCCATACTTAAACTTTACAGTGTCCTCACTGTATTAGAACTAGGGTTATGAAGAAAACTTACTGAACCGTCATAAATTTCAAGAGTCGAAGAAGACATCAGGGATGGTCGATATCGACCCTTAACATCGATATCGATGTTCATATCGATTTCTGCTCAGGCTTCAGGGTGATCCGGCCTCGACCACAAACCCTATCTAGGTCGACCTTAAGGTCGATGTCGAGCTTAGACATCGACTTCGATGTCTTCTCAGTGTGCTTTTTTTCCTCTCTCATGCAACTTGTTAATAAACATAAAACCAAATATGCAAAACTATAAAATGTCTCAAAACAAAGTGAAAGTGTCTAATAATCAAAACTAAGTCTTTGTTACATGCTCTAGACTTTTAAGTCGCTAGGCTGACTTTTCCCTTGCGCTTTTCAAGGCGGCATCTGCAGAGCCCATGTGGCTTGGGCCTCAAATATGACTCCTTTCTTGTCATGCAGCTGCATTCCGCCGGGATTGATTTGATTCACCGTGAATTGTCCTAAATTCTTATCCTTGAATCTTGTAGGGAACCAATGGTCCTTAGATTTGGCAACATAGACCTTGTCTCCTATATCATATTGGCTTGAATCATCATCGGATATCCTACACAAGCAGACATGCCAAGGCACACCTCTTCCAAATAATGATAAATCTTTAATTGAAATGGAGCAAGAGGAATCCGTACCTTGACTTACCTTTTTCTCAGTCTGTGGCTCAGGTCGATGTCAATGTTCAGAGGTCGATATCGACCTCTGTTGTACTCCTGGAGAATCAGTTGATTTGGAGAGTTTTGGCTCGATATGATCAGGTCCATTTCGACCCTCAGAGATCGATATCGAGGTCTCCTTTCCTCCCTTTTCAGCGCTGATGGTGGTCGATTTCGGCTGGGTGTGGTCGATATCGACCCTTGACCCCGATTTCGATGTTTCTTTTCCTGCTCTGTCGACCCCATACTTATGATCTGGCACATAATCTTGAACATTAGTGGTCCACATCGACTTACTTGGGTCGATTTCGATGTTATGTTGGGCTCCCTCATTCAAGATTGCCACAACTTCCTCTACTTGGGCTTCTATGGCCCTTTTCTCAAGCTCCTCCGGTGTCATACTTCTTACTTTTGCTTCTCCACATGCAATGTAGACACCATTGAAGGCTTTTATCTCCATTGACCCTTGATTTTTCACCGTCTTGTTGAAGGCGTACTCTATTACTTCGTCACTAATTGTGAATGAGAGTAATCCTTTCTTTACGCTGATGTTAGCATCGACGGTTGCTAGGAATGGCCTACCTAAAATAATTGGACAAGCAGGGTCCTATGCTATATCAACAACTAGGAAATCAGCAGGGACAAAGAATTTACCTACTTGTACTGGCACATCCGTCACTATCCCAGTTGGAATTACTACCGTATTGTTTGCCCTGTACAATCTTGCATCCACGGGCTCCAGAGGACCTATCTTTACCTTGTGCCATATGGTTAGTGGCATCATGCTAACGCTAGTGCCCAAGTAAACTAAAGCATTAAATTTGAATTGACCTAGACCTATAGCGATAGAAAACTTACCTGGGTCCGCCCGCTTTTGTGGTAGCTCCAACCTGTTGCACTCCTCTGCGATCTCAGAGAGCGATCACTTCTTACCTAAGATGTCTTTAAGGAACCTTACATAAGATGGCATCTCTTGAAGTGCCTTTGTGAATGGTATAGAGACATTAAGTCCTTGGAGCATCTTCACGAACCGCTGGAACTTCTTTTCCGCTGGGTCCTTAATCATATTTCTAGTTGGGAATGGCAACACCTTTTTCTTTACCGCGGTTGCAGTGAGGTCGACATTGACATCAGTGGGGTCGATATCGATTGGAGGAGTCGATTTCTGTGGTGACGCAGCATCAGGATCGACACCGACAGGAAGGTCGACATCGACGTCACCCTGGTTGATATCGACAGGGGGGTCGATATCGACGTCTGTTCTGGCTCCATCTCCTTCGCTTTTTGCTCGGCCTTTTATAATTGACGCCCACTCCTTCGGTTTACTGCCGCAATATGACCAGTGGTTTTGCCCTTTTGGTTGGGCACAGTGGATCCAGGGAATGATCCTGACACTTTGGGTATTGCTTCCGCCAATTGACTTATTTGAGTCTCCATGTTGCGCTTCCAAACGTTGATCTCCCCAAGTCTAGAATTGATGGCCTGCAGCTGACTATGGACGGAGTTGTTGGCTTATTTGAACTCAGCATGGTTCCTCCGCATCTCATCAAGAATGATTTGCAGGTCATCCTTCCTTGTTTACCGCTCAGGGTGCCCTGGTGCTCTATATGGTGGGGGATCCCTTTGTTGATAGAACGTTTGATCACCCCAATATTGTTGATTCCCCCCTCCATAGGAGCCTCTCATCCACTTAACCTCCTCATGTTGTTCTGTCATGGATACTTGCTCAGTATGTGGACAGGCATTAGTGTTATCCCTTGTTGAGCCACACTCCTGACAAGTTTGATTATTGCTCAGGAACCTGACTTGCTTTTGAAGGCGGCATGTTTGATCGTTATGGAATTGTTGCCGCACATCAGGATCTATCTCCCTTGGAGGCTCATATAGTGGCATAGATGGGGCAGGCCTTGCATCATAGGCTGCAGCAGCCCCATAAGTGTTATCAAAGTTCACGAGCCTCTCAATGGTCTCACATGCCTCCGTTGGTGTAAGCTCAATGTACCGATAGGAGGTATATGAATTGATACTCTCCTTATTCGGCACATCGAGGGAGTTGTAGAAGATCTCCTGGATGACATATGGAAGTTGCCCATGCGTCGGGCATGATCTCAACAAGTCCTTAAAGCGCTCCCACGCTTGTGCCAATGTTTCACCTAGCTTTTATTCGAAAGTCGTGATCCTTTGTCGTAGCATCGCCGTTTTTGATGGAGGAAAGAATTTATTTAGGAATGCATCCTTCACCTCTGTCCATTTCCTCAGCTAGCGTGGAGCCAAACTTTCTAGCCATTGTAATGCATGTCCTGCCAAAGACCATCGAAAGGATTTCAGTCTCACATACTCTAAATTTACACCATCAGCAATAGTTTCACATAAGTCCATAAAAGTAGAGATGTGTTGTAGGGGGCATTCATTAGGTCTTCCTCCAAAGGTGTTTCTTTTAATCTCAGATAAGAAGTTTATTTTAATTTTTATAATTGGAAGGAGGAATAAGTATAGCGGATTCCGAAACATGTAGCGGCGGATGCATGTATTGCATCACCGTCTGTGGATACTGAATGAGCCGCTCTTGGGCTTCTATACGCGCATCCTCCTCTCTATCAGCACGGGCTCGCTCGGCAGCAGTGGCGCCCTTTCAGCAGCGATTGTAGCATTATGGTCCTCAATCTCTTTCCTCAACCGCTCTATGGTCTTAGCATGTGTCTCGTTGTCCGCCATAATTTGAATAGCTTTGTTGCGAAGATGGAAGAAACGTTCAGGCTCGTCAACGGTTTCTAGGATAGGTCCACGATCAGAGCGTCGCATAAACCTGTAAAATAAGCACTAAGAAAAGATCATGAGAAAACTAGGTGGCGATTGATTGCCTTCCCGCCGACTGCGCCAATTTGTTCGTTTAGGGGAGGTGCGATTCAAATATTCAAATATATATCTCAACTATGCTAACTCTCTGTTCAAGCAAATAATACAAGAATCCCTCCCGATGCAGTGGTAGGGTCATTCAAGATTGAATCCACGAGGAGGTATGTCAACACTTCCTTAGTTGTAATCACGATCAAGCTTTCGACCTCAGGAGACACTCGATATCGATGTGTCTGGTCGATATCGACCTCAGTTCTGGTCGATTTCTATTGATTTCCTGCAGAAGACAAAAGCAAACACAGTCGACGTCGAGAGAGACCTCGATATCGATGTTAGTGCTCGATATCGACCTTGCCAGTCGATTTCGATGTCTGTTACAGAAACTAACATAACCTATGTGTTGGAAAAGTAGTCTCAAGAACTTAGAATGGTAAAGGAAAGATGAACAGAAACCAAAACTCAAACTTTTTATCAAATTCAATTAACTAAAAGCTTCCAAAGTCGGGGATTAATGCCACAACGATAACAATGCAAGTATGATGCTAAAGTTATGAA
Source organism: Persicaria maculosa (assembly GCA_963922045.1). Classification (NCBI taxonomy): domain Eukaryota; kingdom Viridiplantae; phylum Streptophyta; class Magnoliopsida; order Caryophyllales; family Polygonaceae; genus Persicaria; species Persicaria maculosa. Next base: position 13,591,664 of record OY998265.1, read on the forward strand.
ATTTAATGTCTTTTCGTCAAATAACTTTCGTTACCAACATTTAGGTGATTAGAGGCTCTCGCATAATTCCTAAGAGTTACTATCCAATTCATGAGTAATCCAAGTTCACAATGTGAGTGGATTTCGCTTCAATAATGCAAATAATGAATCTCTCCAACTTTCACAAAGGATCATGCATAGGATAGAAGACAGAATCGCATAAAAATCATATCTTTCATGCACTTACCCTACATTGCTATCGTCGGGCTCACCCCGACCCTATAAGTGGTTTGACTACTCGCTTCTCATCATGGAACTCATCATCATCATTGAAAAGAAAACTACTTTGTATTAAACTAAAGAGAATGTTACAACCGAACCAAGCCAAATCTCCGCTCTCGCTTCACACCCAACTCACTCGGCTTCTTCTCTCTCTCTCCCTCTACAAATCTTTGCGTAACTCGATGTTCTTGGATGATTAAACTTAGCCCTATCGGCCTCTAGATATAGATCTCAAATCTTGCTAGCCAAGGATTCGAAAACCTATCTTTATTCTCTAAGATAAAACTTAATAAAGTAAAAACTAAAAATTCCATGGTAAAACATCTAAAGTGATAGGTCTGGCATTGAAGATAGAAGATCTCGACTTTAGGATAGACGTGCATGCTTTGGATAGAATTCTATCAAAATCTGAGTCGGACTTCTTCTGCTAGCAACATCGAAATCGACCATAAAACATCGATATCGACCTCTCTTTAACTCTATCTCGAGCACTCCTTCTTCTCCTCGGCTGGCACTCGACTTCTATCAATATGCTTGATCTAGTCCACTCGATATCGACCTTCAACATCGATATCGACCTCTGCTGGTGTCGACATGCTCTATTCTCCTCTGCTCGATTCCTGCCTGGTCTGCTGCACTCGATGTCAAGGTTCATAGTCGATTTCGACTTCTTCAGAAGATGTCGAGTTCTTTTTCCGCTCTTCCTTGCTTTTCCAAACCTGTCCATTTTCATTCCTATTTCTGCGAAATACCATAGAAACTCGTTCAGACTCATGTATTCCCCACTAATATGCATGCAAATGGCGATAAAAATGGACTTAAATGTGAATAGAAAATATGGAAATTTGCGCGCACATCACATGCCACAAAACTGACGATGCCTCTAATGTAGCAAACTTGTTCTTTAGGGAGATTGTTAGGTTGCATGGTGTACCAAGGACTATAGTTAGTGACTGAGACACTAAGTTCCTAAGTAGTTTTTGGAGGACTTTATGGCATAAATTGGGAACTAAGTTGTTATTTTCGACCTCTAGTCACCCCCAAACCGATGGGCAAACCGAGGTTACAAATAGGACAAAAGTAACATCCTTAGAGCTATCATTAGGAAGAACCTTAGATTCTTGGAGGATGCTTTGCCACATGTGGAATTTGCTTACAATCGCACTATACATTCATCTACTAAGCTTACTCCATTTGAATGTGTTTATGGCACTAACCCGCTAACCCCACTCGATCTAGCCCCATATCTTATGAGGGAAAATAAATTTTTTGATGCAGGTAAGCATGTTGATTTTATCAAGGAGTTACATGAACGTACGAGGCAAAAAATTGAGCAAAAGGCCGAGTACAATGCCAACCGAGCTAACAAGGGACGTCGTCAAGTGATTTTCCAACCCGGAGATCTAGTGTGGGTGCAGCTAAGGAAGAAAAGGTTCCCGGATCAACGGAAGAGCAAGATGTCTCCACGTGGAGATGGACCATTCAAGGTGCTTCAAAGGGTCGGAGAAAACGCTTACAAACTAGAGCTTCCGGGAGATTATGGTGTGAGTGCTACCTTCAATGTGGCTGACTTGGTGCCATACCTAGCTCGGGGTACACCCACGGAGCCAACCAAGGAGGAGCCACGAGCCATGGCTCTAATCGATGCTCGCACACCCACGGAGTCCAGCGCCCAACAGCCTGATGCGCACGCCCGTGCACCTAGCCACACGCCCGTGCACCTGGACTGCACGCCCGTGCACCTTGCTGCTGCGTTTCCCAGCGCCTAGCGCTTCTTTTCTTATTTCGGGTTGTTAGTTTTTATTTTAGACTTTTGTTATTTATTTTGTGTATTTTCTTTTAATTCCTTTTAGGACTTATAAATAGGTCTTATGGATGATTATTGTAGTCACGTTATCTTCATTTATAAAAAATCAGCTTTGTTGCTATTCTTGAGTGTTCAAGAGAGAAAATTGAGAAGCTTGGCTTTTCAATCTTGGTGATTTGATTCCACTTTATTTGTCTTAAGATTGTTGATTCTCGCTAGTTAATTGGTGATCTTAACCATCCACTAGCATGCCTTCTCATTCCTCCAAGATCCGTCTTGGTTGTGTGGGATTATAGAGATCGGTTAGTTGGTTGTTGGTTTGGGTTCTTGTCCCATCGAGGCCAAGGGTCTTCTCCTCATTCCATCTAGTTCTTCTCATTTTCTATCATTGTTCTTCTTTCATTATTGCTGCGTTTTGCCCTTGGTATGATTGTTTCTCATTGTCGTTTGTTTCTTTGTCTTGTTGAGTGTCGTTGTCGAAGATCGGGCGATCCGACGGCTAATCCCCATATCAATAATCAAACATGCAAGCATAAACCAAACACATGCACGAAAATAAATTGTGATCCTAGTATGGCCCCTAATGAAAAGAAACCCAAAAAAGATAAATCTTCAAGGTTCTCCTTGCTCCTTGGCTCCTCATCCTTGATTCTCCTTTTGGATCTCCATCCTAGAATCGTCTTTTGGATCTCCATCCTTAATTCTTGTAGGATCCTCTTTTGTACAATGTATAAATAAATTTACTTCAGAAAATTAAATTACAAAAATATATAACGATACGCAGATCGTGTACGAAAATACATAACGATACGCAGACCATGTACAAAAATACATAACGATACGCAGATCATATTTTCTATGCTACTTGGGTCATGCTAGTCACTGCATGCAATAATATCAAATATTAAATAAATATTAATCACAATTAATATAACATCAAAATATTAATCAAATTAATATAAATATAAATAGAATATTAATCATATTAATAAACTATTTAACTCAAATCAATTAAATTATATGAAAATAAATAATTTAATATTCTTGATATTTTAATTCAAAATAAGCAATCATATATATGGAATTAATTTTATGGTAACTATTACGTTGTATAATTGGATATATTATTTCATTAGGGATAAGATATCTACTATATCTAATTAAGGTAATTTAGGATCTTCCACTAAAACCCTAATATACCTTTCATAACCCTAATTGCCGCCTATGCCGATCCATCTACTCCCACTCAAATTTTGTAACAATTACAAACTTTTGACAATTGTAGGATTAAGATGGTGGATTTTCATAAAATTTAAACTTTTGATAAATTAATATATGAATCAAATTCACACAAAATCTATCAACTTTAGGCATCAAAATCATGTAATTCTCATAGTCGGGATAGGCTGGGGTCGTGGTAGTGTGTATCGAGGCGTCTCCTTTCTCCGGAAGAATGTTTCCTTGGAGATTCATATTCACTGCCCACAGGTGACTCTTGATGTGCCGCTGGCCTACGGTGCTTCTTCAGAGTAGTGCTTGGCTTCGTCCTTTGTCTACGTCCTCTTCATGTTCGGTTTAGTTATGTTTAGTTTCGCTCTTGCCTGTATTTTGCACCAACTTTGTATTTTTATGTTTGCTTAGACGATTATCCGTCTGCCGACTTGTCGGCCTTCGAGGTTCAGGTATGTCTGACCTCGAATTTTTACCTAATAAAAAAAATGAAATTCTCAGATTCTTAGGTTCAAATCAACTTCCACTTTTATGAAATCAAATATTCCATAATTTATAAACTCATGCTTATATAAATTATACCGATTTATTGAAGGAAACATCACATAAGAAAAATAAACTTTTCCGGAAAAGAAAAATAAAATTGAAGCCGTTTCACCCTTTTTTTTCTGAAACAAATAAAAAAAATATGACGTTCCACACTTCAATCATGTAATCGCTATGTGAATGGGTTGAATTCAATCTAGCATTGAACATGTATGTAAGTTGATTCCCAATTGACCTTGGATTGAAATTTTATAAGTTCACGTATAAATTAATACAACTCCAATCAAGATCGAATTAATTGATTGCCCAGCAATACAAAGTTTGACGCTTTGCATCGGAATTAAATTCCTATCGTGAATTAATTTCATGTATCAAATTTTATATATCCAATCAATCAAAATTAAAATTTTAATCATACGAGTTATTCTATATATCAAATATATTGCTAAATTGAATCAAAACTAACAAGAAAATCAATCGATCATATCAATTTATACAAAGAGGCTCTGATACCACTATAGGATAATTAGATGCGCAGAGGAATTGTAGAAAACTATTTTCTAACATTTAATTCGGGATCTCATGCATGAATTGATATGAACAATATAGAAGGAAAAGGTCGTACCTTTCTTGTGCGGAACCTTGATTCGAAATCACCTTAGGAGAATAGAGCGCCAAACGCGACTCCTCTACTTGGTCCACACGAGCACGGAATTGGATCTCCTTATCTCCGTTTGCTAGAACGAACAATCGAAGGATTGCAACGCACACCTAACACTTTAGGGATGCTATTGGTTTTGGTGGGAGAAGGAAAGATGCACAGTTGCCAAAAACTAGGTTAAGACTTATTCCCAATAAGTCTCCTTATATAGTGCACAAATTAGGTCAAACTTATTCATAATAAGTTACCTATTTATCTTTTATCTTCTATCCATAATATCTTTCTATAAAGATATTATACTAACAATAATAACTTAATATTACCATTAATCAATTATCCAATTCCTAATACTCTTTTGTGTGTGACCTTATAGGACCCGAATAAAATAGCAATTGATTAAATCCAATTTAACCCATAAATTATAGTTGGCTTCTAGCAAAGCACTATAATTACCTAGCTAGATTATTCGGATTATAAATCTCCATTTTAATCCTATTATATCATTAGTATTTTACACATCAATTAAAGGACACATATTCCTTCAACCCGGTCATCCTAAGAGGTGGGACCTGCTGGTTTTCTGAGGAGGTTTCAAATCATTTGTTAAGCATAATCCTTTCACTAGAAAGCATGGAACTGAGCAACGAAAAACACATATGGTTGAAATGATCTGGGATTTGAATGTGTTTTATATATCTGTTATATGTTCAGTTATTTACTCTCCTTACCCGGTCCAATTCCAAATTCGGGAAAAAATCTATATGGATTTGATTTATCCAGTAGCTTTATATCTACTTAGGTTTGGTGGGTCGATTTAGTTGTGCCAATCGCATATCATGAAAAATGACATACATAAACAAGGGCTTTGAGGATAAAAAGATTTTGGAACTCAGTTGATAATCATTATACTAAGGTTATGTATTTATATATAGAGATTACATAGAAGATATTCTAAAAGATACACATTATACAAATAAGGATAAATATATCTACATACATGGATTGAATAAAAGATAGATAGAAGTATATCTCTAATACCCCCTGCAAGCTCATGGAGAAGGACCGACATGAAGCTTGGACCTGAGCTGATCAAAATGGTGAGTCCCAAGGGCTTTTGTGAAGATGTCAACAACTTGCTCAGTTGCGCTGATGTGACGTACATGAAGCTCGGCAGACTCAACCATGTCTTGAACAAAATGGAAATACAAATGGATGTGTTTGGATCGATTGTTCAAGATAGGATTGCTAGCCATGAAGGTAGCACTGAAACTATCACAGAGTAGAGCAGGTCGAGTGAGGAGACGATGTCGCAGGTCAAACAATAGAGACCTAATCCAGGCTAACTCAACTGCGGTAACAGCAATAGCACGGTATTCAGCCTCTGTGCTGGAACGGGCCACGGCCTTCTGCTTGCGAGAGGTCCAGTTGATAAAAGTGTTGTCAAAGTAAATGGCAAAGCCAAATTAAGACCGACAGTCATCAGGGTCCGATGCCCAGCCGACATCGGAGAAGGCCTGATAGAGAACTGATGGGTGAGAGTGCCCTTGAGATAGCGGAGAATGCACTTGATAGCATTCCAGTGAGAATCCATGGGGCAATGCATGAACTGACACACCCGATTTACGGCATAAGAGATCTCAGGGTGAGTGATGGTGACATACTGAAGTGCACCAACAATGCTGCGATACAGAGTGGGATCCTGGAAGGGATCACCGTGATTTGACAGCTGAGAGTGCGGCTCAGTAGGACTCGAGATGGGCTTTGAATCCGCCATCTTGGATTTGGTAAGAAGATCACAAATGTACTTCTACTGACATAGGAGTAAGCAATCCGGAGAGCGCACCACCTCAATACCAAGGAAAAAGTGAAGATCACCAAGTTCTTTAAGGGAGAAGGGATGGTTAAGCTTTGCAGTGAAAGAAGCAATATGAGAACCTGAACCGCATGTGACAATCAGATCATCAACATATACCAGGACATAGATCACACACGCAGAGTTGGAGAAAACAAACATAGAGCAATCAGACTGACAGCTTCGGAACCCAGTGGCGAGTAAGAAAACCTTGAGCTTACTAAACCAGGCACGAGGAGCCTGTTTCAGGCCGTAAAGGGCCTTGTGAAGAAGGCAGATGTGATTTGGCCGAGACTTGTCAACAAATCCCGGCGGTTGCTCTATGTAGACCTGCTCATGTAAATCAACATTCAAGAAAGCATTGTTAATATCAAGTTGCTTAATCGGCCACTTGAAAGTGAGCGCAATTGTTAGGACCAGACGAATTATTGTAGGCCGAATCACTTGGCTGAATGTGTCGAAATAATCAATACCCTCTTCCTGGTGGTATCCCTTGGTGACAAGGCGCGCTTTGTAGCGCTCAATAGATCCATCCGCTTTCCGTTTGATCCTGTATACCCACTTGCAACGCACAACGTTAGTAAACCGAGGACGAGGAACTAAAGACCATGTGCCATTTCTGGACAATGCATCGAGTTTTGACGTCATGGCATTGACCCATTCATGGGATTGGGTGGCTTGGCGAAAGGTCTTGGGTTCATTTTTGAGATGAGGGTCGGGAGTAAGCAGATGTTTTTTAGTGTGAAAGGCTTTGGGTTTGAGGTCACCGGTCCGAGCACGATTTGCCATGGGGTGTGTGCTGTTGTTAGCAGGGCAGAGGTTGGAGAACAAGTGGGAAAGGCAGGACGGGGGTGGGTTCAGAAGTGGGCTTGGCGGATGGTGTAGAAAGTATGAAGGATGAAGGAGATGAAGAAGCAGGTGTAGCGGGTGGGGAGGGGCTGTCGATGGGCAAGGGATGCAGCGGCTGGTGGGACTGCACGGGCTATTATAGGCCGTCAGCGATGGCAAGCGACGGCGACAGCAGCTTGTTGGCAAGGGGCACAATCGGTGGAGAGGTTTGGGCTAGCAAGGACGGATGGACAATCGATGACAGGGTCAATGAAGAGGGGTGGATGAGAGGACTCGTCGGTAGGAGCAGCGTGCTGCTCTACAATGGCCGGAAATTCTGACTTAAGAAAGACGACATGGCGACTGATGTAGACACGTCGAGACAGAGAGTGGTAGCATAGGTAGCCCCGATGGGAGGAGCTATAACCAAGAAATACACACGGGAATGTTTGGAATTGCAGTTTGTTCGACCGATATGGACCAATGAAAGGAAAACATAGACAACCAAACGCGCGCAGAGACAAGTAGTTAGTTGAGCGATTGTACATACAATAAAAGGGAAACTCGTTACTCAAAATTAGAGTTGGAAGACGATTGTGAAGATATATGGTTGACTGGCTGTGTGGAATGCATGCTCTCAAAACTCAGGCGGAAGGCAAGAGTGAGCAAGAAGGGTTATACCTTTTTCTTGGATGGTGCGATTTCGACGCTCAACCATTCCATTTTGAGATGGGGTATGAGGGCATGAAATGCGGTGTATGATACCCTATTGAGATAGATGATTGGTAAGGCTGCGATACTCTCCACCCCAATCAGTTTGGAGTTCTTTGATGGAAGCTTGAAATTGAGTGCGAATCATGGTTTGGAACAATTTAAAAAATTCAAACACTTAGGATTTGTGGCTCATAAAATAGATATGTGTAAAGCGGGTGCAATCGTCAATAAAAATAACAAAGTATCGACTGCTATTGATAGATAAAGAAGGTGCAGGACACCATACATCAGAGTAAACAAGTTCAAATGGATGAGTTTTGGGAACATGAGATGATGTAATGGGTAAATGATGACTCTTTCCTAATGAACATGAATAACATGGTAGAAAGGCCTTATTTGACTCAATAGGCAACTTAAACTGACGCAAGGTAAACTGTAAAACAGACTGACTAGGATGACCCAAACGTTATGCCAATGACTTGCTGAGGTGCGCTCGCCAACCAATGCCGACTTGGATGCCGCATCTACTTAAGGGCGCAGCTTGTGTAATCCATCACTAATGATTCCTTTGAGAAGAACCCGCCTCTGCCAATCCTTTAGCAACAAATGATTAGCTTGGAATTGAAGAAAGATATTGTTTTCCTTGGTGAGTTTAGAGATGCTAATTAAATTTTTGGTCATGTCAGGCACAAAAAGAATATGGGATAAATTTAGAGGGCGAGAGTAAGATGGGATTTGAGTGTGGCCATAATGTGTAATAGGGAGAGTGTTACCATTGCCAAGGGCTAGTTGATCACTACCATGATATTCAGAGTCAATGGACATCTTGCTGAAGTTACCAGTCACATGATCCGTAGAGCCTGTATGAAAGTACCAAGTAGGGTCATGAATGGTGGATTGAGATGTTGTATATGCAGCAGGGCAAGACGAAGGTGTTTGATTAAGGCGATCCAGAAGATGCCTTGACGGAAAGGCTTGAACGTTGAGGCGGCTGAAGCAGTCCTTGGCGAGATTTTCGAAATGCTCGCAGATCTAACATAGATAGCGAGGGCGAGACGGGCGATCAGGGTCACTAGACTGACGATCTAAAGGGTGAGAGGAAGAGCGATCTGCAAGAGGCCGAGAAGGGGGCTGGCGAGACGGAGGCCGATCAGAAGACCCTCTGCATGAGGGCCCGTTGCGCTGCTGGCCAAAGTTTGCCACCGGTTGGAAGGCGGCTAAAGTTCGAGCCTCTTCAGCCAAACGTTCCTCCTCTCGAAGGAGAAAGCCGAGAAGGTTATCCGGATCCAGAGTATCCAGCTTGATGTTGAGGGCGGCCTAGAGCGGCCCACTGGATGAATCCAAGCCGTAGAGAACAACGGAGATGAAATCGTCATCAGACACAGGATGAGAGCAATCAACCAGAGAATCAACGATGTTGCGCTTCTGCTCGAAATACTCAATCATAGGCAGATTACCATTTTGGAGAGTGTTGAGTTGTTGTTTGAGATGCATCGACTAAGCGAGAAACTGTACCTGAAACATCCTTTCAATAGTAGTCCAGGCTTGAAAGGAAGGTTCATACTTAGTGAGATAGCCAAGAAGTTGCCGCGTGATGGTGGTGCGGTGCCAGATAAGAACAAATGTGTCCTGTCGCTTCCAGGTGAGGAAGGCAAGATTGGGAGATGTCGTTGGCGGAAGAGAATCTGAGGTTGCCACTGTGGTGATGGTGGCCGGAGGAGCCACACCAGAGGTAACGATGGCCTTCAATTCAAAGGCATCTAGGGCATGCAAGACATTGGAACGCCAGATGGAATAGTTGGTGCGGTCCAATTTGAAAGGCAAGACCGGAAAGTGTAGGGATCTAGAGGAGTCTTCATCAAAAGTAGCAGCGAGAAGGGAGGCGCTGGACTTCGAAGACGAGCCAGTGTCGTTGTCGTCGGTTGACGCCGAGGAAGAGCCATGGGCAGGGGTGCTTTCAGAGGTGGACATGGTGATTAGGGTTTGTTATAAAAAAAAGGTTCTTGCTCCGATACCATAAAAGGATTTGGGAACTCAATTGATAATCATCATAATGAGGTTATGTATTTATATATAGAGATTATATAGAAGATATTCCAAAAGATACACATTATACAAATAAGGATAAATATATCCACAGATATGGATAGAATAAAAGATAGATAGAAGTATATCTCTAATAGAGGAGTATGACAGCAAAAACTGAAGGTGAGGATTTTTCATCATCCATGGCCACAACATATACATATATATTATGTATAGGATTAAGAAGTTGTCATATATATGTTGTATGAATTATTGATAAAAGGAAAGAAGGTAGAGGGTAGGGCTATGTTTTTATTGTTATATGTATACTGGTGTGTCAGTTTATTCTCAGAGCTCAGAAAGTTCAATTTGATCAATCCCAATGATCTTTACCACGAGCAATGCCATACCAGAAGTTCCCACTGAAACCGATCTTCGGCTCACGAAAGTCTTGAGCTTCTCAAAACCCATCCGCGGAGGATGACATCTTAATACAAAAGGGGATCAAAGTATCAGCAAATTCGTGCTCGCGATGTTGGCTGATGTCCAATGGAGTTGAGCATCAATAAGTCCGCTCGACTCAAAGGCTGTTCAAAAACTCCCCTGCCAAGTGTTGTTCACAAAGGTGGCTCACGTGGCTCAAACTGGTCTTAATACAGGGCCATTTGCAAATTAGGACAAGGGTGAGAAGCGGACATCACTACTCACGAACTCCGCTGCAAAATCAAGGGAAGAAAACTAACACCGATTCCCGTCTGCGATCGTTGTCGGCAAATTTTAAATATTATGATCGCGATGGAATAAGAAGCCAAATGCTGCTTTAGAGTGTAGACTAGATATGCAAATTAACTTGATTTCATGTAATGGCAGATTTATAACTCTGATTGATCGCGTACCTACTTGCTCCCTGCACGTCTTCACATTACCACAATGGGGATGTTATATAGACGATCGAAGATGGCACTCACACGGGTCTCAAGGCTCTGCCATCATCAAGGATAAAGGTCGGGAAGCCAACCTCTGATTTTAAAGATGGTTGCAAGTCACCCGCGCACCCCTTTGATCGCGAACTCCATCACAAATTCAGAACGAGCAAACCGTCCGGCATGAGGCTCGTTTGCAAAACAAGTCACCAAGATCGCGAGTCCGCAACCATCATCCTCAATTAAGAAACTGTTCACAAAGAAATTAACTCGCGTCTGTGAGTTTTAATCATTGCAGATTTAATCAATCTTCATTTAGACTAATCCCCCATTCATAAGAACGGAATCAAGACTGAGATACCATTTGAGAAGGTAGCCCATCTCTTTCGCGATTTGCTAATGGAGCCTACTAAGAAGCAGGGTGCAAATTTCTTACAAAAATTGGATCCCAATTTAACCTGTATGTCTGCGAAAAAAGTAATCGCAGATAGCAGTCAAATAGAAGATGCTTAGTTCATAGAATTCGGAGGAGTTGCGGGTGAAATCACGCTTCAATGGTCTGGATGGTTTAAAACATGAGCAGAAGGATCATGATGGAAAGATGACCCTAAAAACAGGTTCAATTTTTTATTTTTCTTATAGCCCTATTTAGCAGGCGTCAATTGATCGTGAAGGGGTACAAGCTTGAGTACCTGATGATCTATACAAATCACAAGATAGAAACGGGTAAATATATGTAAATGAAAACAGAAAACAAGAAATCTGCCTTGACTGGCTAGTTAAGCATACGGTGGAGAAGTAACTAGTCTCAGGTACAAGTTCCTCTGTCATCTTTTTGTTTTCCAAAAAAGAAGCTGAAGGTAGAGCACGCACACGGACTCCCCAAAACAAAAAGGGGGTACTGACGACGCGATTTTGAGCCCTTGTTTTCGGATTCCGAAGGAGATGTACTTTCTTATTTCATTTATTTGATTAATACTACGTATTAAGGAGGAACTAGAAGAGCACTTTTAATAGTTAAATTTTTATATCTCTATCCGGCGAAGAAAAAATCAAGCCCCTTGACATTGGAGCTTGCTCCGCGTCGAGCCTCCGGTGTTAGCATGAGCCTCCCGGAGCGAAGACTTTTTACTAAGTCCCATGACACAGGAGCTTGCTGTGCGTCGGGCCTCCGGTTGTAGCGTGAGCCTCCCGAAGAGAAGAATTTGTTAAGTTCCATGACGCAGAAGCTTGCTCCGCGTCGGGCCTCCGGTCGTAGCGTGAGCCTCCCGGAGTGAAGAATTTGTTAAGTTCCATGATGCAGGAGCTTGCTCTGTGTCGGGCCTCCGGTCACAGCGTGAGCTTCCCGGAGCGAAGAATTTGTTAAGTCTCATGACGTAGGAGCTTGCTCCACATCGGGCCTTCGGTCGTAGCATGAGCCTCCCGGAGTGAAGAATTTGGTAAGTCTCATGACACAGGAGCTTGCCCCGCGTCAGGTGTTCAGTCGTAGCGTGAGCCTCCTGGAGCGAAGAAATTGTTAAGCCCCATGGTGTAAGAGCTTGCTCCGCGTCGGGCCTCCGGTTGTAGCGTGAGCCTCCCGGAGCGAAGAATTCGTTGAGTATAAACTAAGTCCCTCAACACTGGAACTCCCGTCCGCGGAGGGCCTTCCAATTGAACTACAAAAGGCTTGATTCTCTTTCCAAGAGATACGTAGGCAACCCACTAACAAGTTGGGTACAGCCCAGACCAAATAAACTTTATGACAAAGGTCAGATATATTGAGTACTCTTCCACAGGAGGACGAAGTACAAGTGCATGCAATGCATCATTTGATCGAACCCCAGTTAAGTCATTACTTAACTAAGGTCTGAGGAGCTGTGATGATGCACTAAAATAAATAGTAATATTAATGATACAATGAATAAATAAACGTACGTGATCAAGGTTCCCTGCTATACAAATACAACCTCGCAAACACGACGCGAACGTTTATGACAATGGGCATACGCAGTCGGGATTCAGAACTGAAGATATCCGCGAATGAGATGCCATCCACAGACCATAAACCCGACCAGATGTGGGAAAATCCACTAAAACTAATACATCGACACATGGCACCACCGAGCCAACACTTGTCTTAGAGCCAATGACACTTGTCAATCATGCATGAAGGGAAGCATGCAAGCAAGACCCCGCCTTAGCCTATAAATATCGAAGAAGGAGATTGATTTTAGGGTTTGGAAACTGGAATCTCAGAAGGCTTAAGCCGGATTCCCTAGTGTTGAGCGCCCCTTTTCAAGCGGGATTAGTATCGGCTAGCAAAAACGGACATTGTATGGAGCCATGGGAGGACAGTTGTCCGCGGATAGATTGAGCTCGGATCGGCATAGGTTTTTGGTACGCTGACGGTAATCTCGTCGCGCGTCTCAGGTAAGCCCGATTGTTTGAGCTCACCCGCATCCCACTAGATCCAGGAACCCGAGAGAACAAAATTCTAAATTGGGTTTCATCAAGAACAAGACCTTAGAAGTTCTTTGAATCGCTCCCACACTTGCGACAATGTCTCATTAGGCTTTTGTGTAAAATCCATGATCTTTTGACGAATAACTATCATCTTGGATGGAGGGAAGACCTTGTTGAGGAACGCATCCTTGACTTCATCTCACGTGCGGAGCGATCTTGGTGCTAGGCTTTTCAACCATTGTAGTGCTTTCCCAGCAAGAGACAAACGAAATGCCTTTAGTTTGACATATTCTAAGCTTTGTCCATCGGCAATAGTATCACATAAGTCTAGGAAAGTAGTAATATGCGCTAGAGGGCATTCATTAGGTTTCCCCTCAAAAGTATGTCTCCTAATTTTGGTTAGGAAACTTGTTTTAATTTCAAAATTAGAATGAGGGATAAGAATAGCCGATTCGGGCACAGTGAGCGATGGGTGCATGTATTGCTTTGCGTTTTGAGGGAGTGCATTGATTTGGGCCTTATATCACCTCCTTGCTTCCTCCTCCCTATCACCGCATGCTCTTTGTGCTGCCTCTCTAGCGGTAAAACCCTCTACTTGCTTCTATAGGCACTCAATATCTTGAGCCCGAGTCTCTTGATCGGCCATGATTCTTTGGATTCTTGATCGGAAGTGGAGAAAGCACTCGGGGTCTTCTAATGCTTCAAATTCATGCATGCAATCAGCACATCGCATACCCCTATAAAACAACACTCAAATTAAAACGTGAGATAGACTACCAAGGGCGCGAATGATAGCTTCTCTGGCAACGGCGCCAAAATTTGATGTAGAGGAGAACTAATATTGAAAATATATATAAATAATATAAGAACAATTGCAACTCTAGCCTTTCAAATGAATTCAAAACTCCTCCACTGTAGTGGAAGGGGAATTAGGTTCGATCCTCTGAGAAGCTGGTCAATGGGATCCGATAATAGCCCAAAAAATCACATTTTGTGTCGACTAGAAGTCATTCAATCTCGACAGAAGTAGTCGATGTCGATTAGGTGGCTATTGATCTCGATGTAGAAGACCTGCAGAGACAAAAACAAGTAATCAACGGCCTAAGAAGTTGATGTCGAACGTTAGCAGCAGAAGTCAGCCGACTCAAAAGACTGTCGGTCGATCTAAGACACTCAATTATTGCTGTCGATATCAACCAGAGTGTTCGATCTCGAGTGCTCTTGTAGAAGGTTAGTAACCACCGACAAAGTAGGCTAAAGAAAATAATGATGGAAAGTAAAAGCTTGGGTTAATTTGAACTATTAAAGTGATGTAAATAAATATGAAAATGAACTCTTAAGGCTAGGGTTTACCACAATGTTAACCATACATGAATAAGATAAGTAAGACGGACAATTACGCTATCTCATCCGAGGGACAAGCTTTCGCCGTACACCAACAAGTTTGAATACTCTTGCAAATAAACCTAATTGTCTCTACTAATTTTATGTTTATAATCCAAGTTGTTAGCATGAATCCCTTTTCTTGCGATAAAGACTAAACACAAAAGGGTAGGAGATGATCAAGACGCAACAAATATCAATATCAATACTTACCTTAAGCATGCATGGCTAACGTAGGGCTCACCCCGACCCCAAGAGCTTAAGTTACTACTCGCTCATTGTTAAAGTAGACATCTTTGCATAAAAGGAAATAACTTGCATTGAAAGAATAAACTTGAAGTCTTTACAATCCCGACGTCGGCTTTGGCAAACGCTAAAACCCTAAAGCTTCTCAAAACGAACCCCTAAAACTACTTCTTTGCTAATGTGTTTCTTGTTGTGTGACTTCTTAGATGCCTCTAAAACCAGCCCCTATGGGTGGTATTTATAGCCTCACAACCCTTGCTAGCAAAGGGTAGGAGTCCTAATCCTAGTAAAGCTACTATAACTAAATTCTATCCAATAATAAAAAGGATAAAACATTATTAAGGTAAATAATAAAAATCCTAGGGTAATTAGGAAAGTACACATAGGAAGTAATCTATCTAAAATCTAAGATAAAACCGTGGCTTTGTAGATATCTCTTCATCTCGGATTCGTCAAACCGTGTTTGAACCGCAAGAATCTTCAGTCAAAATCGACTTGACCAGTCGATGTCGAGTGCCTCACTTTTGCTCGAATTCTCTTGATTCTACTCAACATTGGGCAGTATGTCGATGTAAAATGGTTCACTCGATCTAGGGTTGTGCAAACTCTACTTCTTGAACATTAGCACATACTACACAAATTCTCAATGTTCCCATCATAGAATGTATGAATTGAATGGAATTCGAAGCTAAAATTTGCACAAAAACATAGCTAGAAATATCTACATCAATAAGCTCTATGTAGACATATTCACACATAACAGTGCCCCAACTAACTTTACTGACTTCATTGATCATAATTTTCCTTTGGTCTATACTTCATTTGATCACCCTTTTGTCGTTCGTCACCCAACCTCAACTCTTGACAATACAAATGACAATCATGATCTTTCTGCCACACATATATCTATTGTTGACTATTCTCCATCCCACATCTCACCTCAATTTGATGATACACCTACACCCCCAACATGTTGTTAGACACTCTACTAAAGATCACAAGCCTCCTTCATGGTTACAGGACTAGGTACATTTGGCCATCTTAGATCCATCTACAGCTTCATCTTCTCCAAATGCTAAGTCTCTCTATCTTTTGGCATCTACTTATTTTTATCAAAACTGCTCTCTCCCTTATCAAACCTTTAGTGTAAATGTTGCTTCCTATATATACTGAACCAAAATCTATGCTTCAGGCTTTGAGGAACCCTGCTTAGTGTGATGCCATGCTGGCTGATTTAGCAGCTTTGGAAAGAAATGGTACCTGGACCATTAAATCTTGTTCGTAGGGGGAGGTAGATTCGCTCAGATATAAAATATTCAAATATAAATTGAACTAACTCCCTTATCCAAGCAAATAAAATACAAGAATCCCTCCTGATGTAGTGGTAGGGTAATTCAGGATCGAATCCACGAGGAGGTATGTCAGCGCTTCCTTAGTTACAATCACGATCAAGCTTTCGACTCCAAAAGACACTCGATATCAAGGTGTATGGTCGATATCGACCTTAGTTCTGGTCGATTTACAGTGAGTTTCCTGCAGAAGACAGAAGCAAAGCAGTCTACGTCGAGATGAACCTCTATATCGATGTTAGTGCTCGATATCGACCTTGTCAGTCGATTTCGATGTCTGTAACAGAAACTTTAATGCGTAACCTATTTGTCGGAAAAGAAGTCCGAAGAGCTTAGAATGGTGGAGGAAAGATGGACAGAAACAAAAACTCAGACTTTGTATAAAATTGGTCGGCGATTCATGCCACAACGATATTCATGCAAGTATGATGCTAAAGTTATGAAATTTAATTTCTTTCCTTCAAATAACTTTCGTTACCAACTTTTAGGTGATTAGAGGCTCTCGCATAATTCCTAAGAATTACTATCCAATTCATGAGAAATCCAAGTTCACAATATGATTGGCTTTTGCTTCAATAATGCAAATAATGAATCTCCTCAACTTTCACAAAGGATCATACATAGGATAGAAGACGGAATCGCATAAAAAGCATACCTTTGATGCACTTACCCTACATTTCTATCGTCAGGCTCACCCCGACCCTAGAAGTGGGTTGACTACTCACGCTTCATCATTGAACTCATCATCATCATGGAAAAGAAACTACTTTGTATTTAAATTGGAAAAGAGAAAGTACATCGAACCAAGCCACTCCACTCTCGCTTACATAACTCCACTCGGCCTCTCCCTCTCTCTCTACAAATTCTCTGCGTTAAAACTAAAACTTGTTGTGCTTCCATCATTAAACTCAGCCCTAATGGCCTTTAGATATAGATCTCAAATCTTGTTATCCAATGATTCAAAAACCTATCTTTATTCTCTAAGATAAAACTTAATAAAGGTAAAACTAAAAATTCCATGGTAAAAATCATAAAAGATAAAGTCTGGTGATAGAAGATAGAAGATCTCGACTTTAGGATTATCTCGAACGCTTTGGATAGAATTCTTTCAACAACTGAGTCGAATCTTTCTGTTGACAACATCGACACTACTAGAAAAATGCAATTAGACATCTATTGTGAACAGATGTCTTTCAAAAAAAATTCCGACCTTATTGTGCGTGTAGTAAAAGATCAAATTTTCCACATCGGTTTTAAGCCGATGTCTTTTCTTGGTTAAAACATCTATTTTATTTTGAATATAGATATAAATCATCCCCTCAAATTTATTTTTGAAATGTTCATTTGTTGTTAAATCCTCGTTATTTTTTCATTTATAAGCTTTTGAAGATGTCCACACCAAGCCTAAATTTTACATTTACATCACTATTTTTAAAATAATCAATGTATTAAAACAAAATAGACATTTGTTTATTATATTGATTTTGCGTGTATTAATTTCATATGTATAATTTGTGATTTTTTTATTATTTTAAAATAATCTATCATATGATATATGTAATAATATGATATAGACATCATTTTAGATTTTTATAAAGATGTTGTTACTGGCAATATATATCAATTTATATTAACACTGTGATGTAAAAATATATGTTACACATTGGTTTAGATTATTTAGACGATGTCTATAATGATACAAGCATCCTTTTTTATGTAATGATTCGATTTCATAGCTATTCAAGCATAACACTTTTCATCTATAATTTAATGTTTTTTCATTCGATACACAACACCCTTTGTTCATATAATAAGATTTTGCAAATGCCGACATATTTTAATGAACATATACATTAAGATAAACGCGAAATCGAAATTTACAAATGTTTTACAAAGGATAGATACTTAAAAGATACACTTTTACAAATCAAGCACTCTCCAAGTCCAGTCTAGAAATCGGACTTGGAGAGTGCTCTCATCACCAAAAATAACCAAGTAATGAGACATAATACAAAGTAATGAAAACAAATTAGAAGATTAACTTGGCATGATTTTATTTTGTTCATGGAGTTGCCTCTGTTTGCTTTAACCTGGTTCATCCGGCCGCACTTGGAAAATACCATGTTAAACTTGTCTTCCAAGCAACTGAATGGGTGAAGCCTGCAATATTAATCCACCTTGAGATCAAATTGGGATTCGATATCCGAACAACTGGCAACATCTCATACTTGCAAAAGCCCATTTTATAGAGCCTTAAATGACTAAAAAGAATGCCAAGACCATTCGTCAAAGAGAATTTAACGATTAATTATTTTGTCAACTATTTATAACTTCATCAACTGAGAAGAAAAAAAGCTTGTCACTTTTTTCTACAATGATTGCTAATAGGAATAATGAAGCAAATGCTAAAAGCTGAACCTAACAAAACAAGAAACACCATTAAACTAGATGCATGAAGAAAGTCAAATAACTAGTAAGATATCCACAACAGCGGAACTAGAGAGAAACCATTCACATGAATCTAGAAAAGGATGATTAAATCTGATTACCTTTTTAGGGGATTTAAGCGAACAAAGAGGAAGATGAGTAATCATCTCCTGATAGGCACACTCATCTTTTTCAGCTAACTGAAGGATTCCGTCAAGGACAAGAACCTTGGCATAACTAGATGACTGCAAATACAAGATACTTAACACTCTGAGATAGAGTATTTTTATGAAGTATTAAACAGTGAAACTGAAATTCTATAGATATACAATATCAAGAAAGAAAGTTGTGCTGAAAATCCCAAATATGAGAACTTCCATGAGAATGATTTCTCTGAAAGTTGGTCTCTTTCAAGAATTTTCACTCCAGTAGCATGCTTCAATCAACCTGTTTATGGGAAAAAGAATGAGTTTCTGTTTGATTTCAACACGGGTGCTTTTGCTCTTGCGAAAAGAACATAATCTTTATGTTGAACTACAACAAGAAGAAAAAAAATATGATATTAGAAAAGAAAGATTAGCATACTCCTTGAGTCCACGGTCATAAAGCTTTTCTGAAGCTTGAAAGCTGGACGATATTTGTCAAAAATACATTCTTGGCACTTCAATTTCATCTCTCTAGGAAAATTGAAGACATTCCTCAACCATCTGAAAAAAATCGCATGGGAAACACTAATTAGGCACTACCAGAAAAATGGGAAAATAACCCGGACATTTCACACTTTATAACCCGGATATGCTCCGGGTTAAAAGTCATCGAGTTATATAGTGGGGTATGTAGAAACGTATGTTTGGTGTAAAATCCTCCTTAGGGTTTCATTCCTCATCATATCAATATATATAGATTACAAGTGAGTCAGAGTGGGCCTTAGGCCCATACACTATATAATGTGTAAACATGTAATCTATCAAACCCCCGCAGTCGAAATTGGAGGGTCCCGAACAGTGAGGCTGGACCGAAAATCGAGGAACAACTGGCGAGGTAAACCTTTGGTGAAGATATCAGCGTACTGATAGGAGGATGGGACATGTAGTACAGGAACATGTCCAAGAGCAACCTTGTCCCGAACAAAATGAAGATCAAGCTCAATATGCTTCGTGCGCTGATGTTGGACTGGGTTGCTGGCGAGATAGACAGCAAAAACGTTGTCTGTGTTGACCAGGGTTGCCTTCTGCAGAGGGCAGCGGAGCTCAAGCAGGAGATTGCGCAGCCAGGAGCACTCGGACACAACGTTGGCGACACCCCTGTACTCAGCTTCTGCGCTAGATCGAGACACCACAGACTGTCGCTTCGCCGACCACGACACAATAGTGTCATTGAGGAAGACACGGTAACCAGACGTAGAGCGACGTGTGTCAGGACATCTACCCCAATCCGCATCCGTGTAGGCGATGAGGTCATGCCGTGAGGAAGGGGAGATCGTTGTGCCCATATCCAGTGTACCACTGATATACCGAATGATCCGCTTCAAGGCCTGAAAGTGCGGCTCTCTAGGCGCATGCATAAACAGGCAGATCTGCTGAACGACATAGCTGATGTCTGGCCGTCTAAAGGTAAGATACTGTAACGCCCCAGCAAGACTCCGATACAGTGTGGGATCATCGAACAGAGGACCAGAGTGGGCACTGAGCTTGTTGGAGGGATCGACAGGTGTGACGACAGGCTTGCAGTTGCTCATCTTGGCCCGAGCAACAATTTCGGCCGCATACTTACTCTGAGAGAGAAACAACCCAGACGCATGACGCTGTACGACGACCCCCAAGAAATAAGTCAACGGCCCTAGATCAGACATGGCGAACTCAGAGCTCAACTGGGCAATGATGGATGTCCGAAGTGCATCAGAGGAGGCGGTGAGAATGATGTCGTCGACATAAAGTAACAGGAAAGCCATGTCTGTGCCTCTGCGATAGATAAAGAGAGAGAAATCAGAGCGGCTGCCAACGAAACCCAAGCGGAGCAGATGGGATGCGAAGCGCTGGAACCACGCCCGAGGGGCCTGTTTCAGACCATACAGAGAGCGCTTCAGGAGACAGACGTGCTTGGGACGATCAGAATCAACGAACCCTGGCAGCTGAAACATATAAACGGTCTCATTCAGATGGCCATGCAGAAAGGCGTTCTTGACATCCAGCTGATGAATAGCCCAATGTCACGATAATGCTAAGCTCAGCACCACCCGGATAGTGGCCGGCTTGACAACGGGGCTGAATGTCTCATCACAATCAATACCTACCTGCTGAGCTCGACCATTATCCACAAGGCGAGCTTTGTAGCGTTCCAACGTTCCATCAGAGCGGAACTTGTGTCTAAAGAGCCACATGCAACGGATGACGTTCGCCTCGGGAGGGCGAGGAACAAGAACCCAGGTACTATTCCTTGTAAGGGCCTTGTATTCATCGAGCATAGCCGCCTGCCAATTCGGGTCGAGGAGGGCTGTTTTGTGGGAGGTGGGGATGGGGGAAAGCGAGGTCGGGGTGGAGGGGAGAGGGGCATTGGTGAGTGTGGGGGCGGGGTGGGCTGCGGCCGCGGGCGCAGCACTAGGCAGCGGCCGCCGCATATCTGCGGGGAGCGGTGCCGCGGCCGCAGCACATCTGCAGGGAGGGGTGCTGCGGCCGCCGCACGTGGTTGTCAAGTGGGGCTCGAGGTGGAAGGCTTTTGGGGTATGGGATGTGTGCATAGAGATGATTTGTCGTGGCCTGAACACCCTAGAGATGCTTCGGGTGTTTGGTCTGGAGGGGGTTGGTGGGGGTGGCGGGGTGGGATTGGGTGGTAAAGGGGGGGAGACGGTAGCACAGGGAGAGCGCTGGTCAAGGAGGAAGAGTGGAAAGGGAGACTCCGACTCAGACGGAGACACAGTAGGTGTGGGAGAGGGGAGAGGAGGGGAGGAAAAGGGAAAGCGAGACTCATCAAAAGTGACATGGCATGACAGAATGAGACGATGGCTTTGCAACTCAAGGCAAAGGTAACCACGATGATCAGACGGATAACCAAGGAACACACACGGGGTAGAACGCGGGTGTAGTTTGTGTGGGGCGGTGGAGGACTGATTTGTGAAGCACAGGCATCCAAAGATACGAAGGTGATCGTATTTGGGCATGGTGCAATATAATGCCTGAGTGGGTGAGCGATGCTGGAGGGTAATAGACAGAAGGATGTTGACGAGATAACATGTGGTTGATAAGGCGTGAGGCCAATAAGTGAGGGGAATGGATGCGTGAAAGAGGAGAGAGCGCATCATGTTCGTTATCATCCGAATGATTCGTTCTGCCTTGCCGTTTTGTTGGGATGTATATGGGCATGAAAGGCGATAAGAGATTCCATGGGTGGTGAAGAAGGCATGAAAGTCCTTGTTATCAAATTCACGCCCATTGTCACAATGGAAGCATTTGATGGATGTTTGAAACTGTGTTTTAATGTAGGCATGAAATTTGACAAACATAGGAAACACTTGGGACTTGAAGTGCAATGGAAAAACCCATAAAAAATGAGTGTAATCATCAAGAAATTAAAGGTAGTACTTGTGACCATCCTTGCTAGGCACAGGAGAGGTCCAAATGTCACTATGAATGATATCAAAGGGTGCAAATGTAGAGGTCAAAGACCGCTGAAACGGCAGTCTTGCATGTTTGCCTAACTGACAGGAATAACATAAACTAGAGCGTAGCTCTTTATGACAGGGGACAAGACTCTGAGAACGAAGGACATCTAAAATGGCAGCACTAGGATGGCCAAGGCGTGCATGCCACAGGCTGGACAACGATGCCGAGAGGGCGACCAGACACGACTGACGGGATGTAGATGGCGGTGTGACAGGGTAGAGCTCCCCGGTGCTGTTACATCTCAGGCGAGTAACCCCCGTAGTAAGATCCTTCACAGAGAAACCAAAAGGGTCAAACGCAAGGGAAACGTTATTGTCGGTAGTGAACCGACGGACAGAGATAAGGTTTTTGACAAGCTCTGGAGCAATCAGGACATCGTTAAGGTGTAGGGGGTGGGTTGGGGTCTGTAATGTGGCTTGGCCAATACTCGAAGTAGCGAGGTGACCACCATTGCCGACGATAATAGAGGGTGCAGGACCTTTAAAGGAAATAGAAGAGAGGGTACCTGAAGAGTTCGTCATATGTGAGGTGGCACCAGTGTCCATCTACCAAGAGGAGTCTGTAGGTGTCAGCGGCATAGAGGAGAAGGTGTGGTGCTCATCAGGCGGAACATAGTCTTGATCAGACGATGTCAGATAGGCTTGAGGACCGGCAAGTCGAGAGGCAGGATAGCCGAAGTGCATCCACTGAGGGTTGAAGACAGGCACTTGGGACCATCTAGGGGCGGCGTTCCTAGGGCGAGTGCCACCCGTCCACCATTGCTGCGGGCGTCGCACGGAGCTGCGGCCACTGCCAATGCCGCTGCCGCGGCGGCCGCCGCCGCTGCGGTCGCTGCCCTTCTGCGGAGAGAACGCATGACCGAGAATGGAGACCGGAGGCGAGTAGGCGGTGGTAGGTCTTCTGAAGTGACAGGAGGCGGGTAGAGGGATGCAAGGATTGATGCCGGAGATGGTGAGGGCGGAATGGAATGGAGACGGGATGTCGGCCATATTGCCAAGAGGGGCGGCGGAAGGGAAGAAGGGCGGTGGTTAGGGCGGCAGGAGGGACTGCCGAGAGGGGAGAGGTGGCGGAAGAGAGGGGAAAGGTAGGATCAAAGTAGGGTTCCGTGAGGAAAAAAGGCTGATACCATGTAGAAACATATGTTTGGTGTAAAATCCTCCTTATGGTTTCATTCCTCATCATATCAATATATATAGATTACAAGTGAGTCAGATTGGGCCTTATGCCCATACACTATACAATGTGTAAACATGTAATCTATCAGGTACCTATGTACACCGGACTTAAACACATTTATTCACGAAAAAATCAAAGCACCCCTGTTGTGAAAAAAAGATATTTAAATGAATGCCAAAAAGAAAAACGGGGTCAGCCCTCTACAATAGCAATAAAAAGAAATTAACAATTATCCAAAGGCAAATAAATGGAACAACACAATGGGAGGGATTACTTGAGTATAGAAGCAGATTGATCGAGACGACACGAGTTCGAACAAGGACCCTAGTGTGCTTGAGATCAGGAACCTTCACGCCTTGGCGCATGGTGATGTTACTCCAAATGATGATGAATCTTAATGAATTCAAACAGTTACATCAATTAATTAGAAGCTCAGTTAATTACAAACTCGGTTAATGAAAAATCTAAGTATAAAAAGCAATACAACCGTCAGAATCTCATTTGGAACAAGATGCCCTGAGTTCATAAATTCTTTAGCTTGTTTCCTATTCCTATCCCATCAGCTACTTCAACCTGTAGGAGGTCATCGGTGGATATATGAATTGATCCAAATTTATAGAGTTGGCATCAAAGGGTCAACAAATGAAACCAATAAAAATCCATAAGTAAAAAAAGCTTACCTCGGTTGGATAAACATCTATTAATAATAACATGGCTAAGTAAAATGTTTCAAAAAATATTCATTACTGCTTCTCAATCACTTTCTAAGTCTCAGCTTAGAGATTAGACAACCAAAAACCTAGAAATACCTCTTTTGATTCTCATATTTTCACCAACTAAGGCATAGGCAAGTTTACAAGATAAACAAAAAAATGTCAAATCACATACAAACAGTACATAATTGAAATCCTCATTTGATCAGTCATCTGATCAGTTTTGAGACGAAGATAACTAAAATACAATTAAATTTAGTAAGGAAATAAGCATTGACAAGTAAGCTTAAAAGAAATAGTGTAAAAAAGAGAAAAAACCAAGGGCGGCATCAACTGAGAAAACAACTAGCTAGGAAAGAAATAAACCTTTGGAAGAAGGGAAAAAAAACAAGGGTATCTACTAATATATATATATATATATATATATATAGAGAGAGAGAGAGAGAGAGAGAGAGAGAGAGAGAGAGAGAGAGAGAGAGAGAGAGATCAAAGTAGTCCTCCTAGGCCACATAGGGTCGTTAAACTGAAAATGATTATTTGCCTTAATTTTCATTAACAAAATGCAAAAGATAAAGATTGAATAAAATAATAATCACACCTATAAATAGCACATTGTAACAAATTCATAACAGAAAAAGGTTGAAACATTAGTAATGAACAGATTATGAGCTATTATGACCAGGATAGATCAACTCCAATTGGAAGAATGTCAATTCATCTGCCAGATGAAGCAGGAATCAGTAGGGAGGTCATCATTAGCTTCCTATTTCCTTGTCAATTTCAGCCCATCGAGCTCGATCACTCACAGAGAAGTACGGAGTCTCCGGTTATACAAGATCAAAGCTCCCACGAGAGGGTATTTCTTTGCAGGCCATATAGCTAATTTAGTAGTCCTTTCCAACACCAGTAAACCTCTCAATGCAGTACTTCGCCAGCAACTAGATAGCCAATTCAATACAATAAAATATCAGAATCCTCCAATTGCCTGTAACATGAATGCTTTGCAAGGATTTACTTCCTTCAATTCAGTCCACTCGAAAACAAGGGTGACGTTGCACATGTAGTAAGAACTAAGGCAACAACCACTCCTCTCCATTAACACAGCAGTGATTGGAATGTTCGAAGACTTGGTTGTAGTCTCTTGATACTCTCCTGATGTAATATCTACCCCTATAATCTTCATCACTAGTTCGGAAGCTATATTGGCATCCATTTTAATCAACAGTGGACACTCCTTAGACGTGTGACCACCCTTATCGAGCACCTCAAAGGATAGGTCATTCAGACCCACTAACAAAACAATTCCATCTGCTCACTCCTTCAGGATCAAAGACTAAAACCAACTGCCCATTAAAAATTGCTTCCTCTACCTCTTTCAAAGGGTAGTGAATATGGGCCATTTTTTATGAACCTGAAATCGCAGCCAGGAATTCCCATAGCTTAAATGCAACCCGACTGATCAGATGAAGCCTCAATGTAAATGACTCAGATTCCACTTATAGCATGATCTAGGCCATCAAAAATACCACCTGAATCAAATATAATTCTCAAGCCACTAACCACTGCAACAAAAAGAATCAATTTTGATCCTCCAAGCACAAGTAAACATTGTTTCTTTTCCTCTATCATAATGCCAAGTCACTGTTGTATGCTTCAATTGAATACCCAAACCAGTCACTAACTTGGCAACCGTCCTAGAGACACCCATTCCAATACCAAAACTTGCAATTCCAGGATCGAAGATCAAATCCCCGTCTAGCACCCTCTGTTTGCCCTTGACCGTATCAATTACATGGAAGGGGTCAACATATTTCCAAGTCTCTGGTATAATGGGGTGATTTTTTAGTCCCTTCTTCCATGTCTCTCCTGTGTAGCAACTTGGTTGACAAAAGCAAGAATCGTTTTCTTTAGAGTAACTTTAAATAGCTTTTACAAAGAGAACACTTACCAGAGGTATTCTAGCTTTAAAAGCGAGTGCAGGTACTCCTAAAGCTGACAAGGGAGTGAACTCCGATGGTTTAATAACTATGGTGCAACCACTTGCCAAAGAAGGACCAAGCTAAAAGAGAAAATAAATAGATGAGGGTTCTTGTAGAAAGCAAAAACAAAAAAAAAAAAAATAGCATCCAAAATCAGAAATTGGAAACCGTTTAATAAATCTAACCCTAGCTAATCCCTGGTAGAGCGGAAAGGGAGAAGGGGAAAACCTGGCGAGCATCCTTGGCGGTGACGAGGAGGAAGGGAGACGGCGGTGAGGATGAGATGAAGAGACTATGTGAGTGGACAACAAGGAGGAGGAGATCTCAGATTTGGAGGGAGGGAGACGGCGATGAAGAGGAGGTGAAGAGATGGTGTGAGTGGCCGGTGAACAGAAGGAGGTCTCAGATCTGGAGGGAGGGAGACGACGTCGAGAAGGAGGTGAAGAGATGGTATGAGTGGTCGGCGAGGAGGAGGAGATCTCGGATCTAGAGGGAGGGAGACGGTGGCAAAAAGGAGGTGAAGAGACAGTTTGAGTGGCCAGCGAGAAGGAGAAGATCTCGGGTCTGGAGGGAAGGAGACGGTATCGAGGAGCACTGAACCAGGAGGACGAAGATGGAGTTTGGGGATTTAGGGGCTCGGGTCTGGAGAGAGTAGGACGAGGTTAGAGGGAGTGAGGGGAGAGAGAGAGCTCCAATTTTTTCAAGTATACCTCCAAATTTGGAAGCCCGGGCTACAAATTTTTTTCCAAGTGTTTTAATCCCGCCTTTTTTCTTGAAAGCGCCGTTTTTTTTTTAATTAACAATTTCACATATGTCCATATATTTGACCATTGTGTAAACTATTTTAAACATCATAAAAAATATATTGATTTGATAAATTAATTTAACATCTGTTGATTTTTTTTACAGACTTAAATCGTGTGATGTCTAATTGCAGTATTCTAGTAGTGATATCGACCTTGGGACCTCGATATCGACCTTCTCTTTATCTCTATCTCGAGCACTCCTTCTTCTCCTCGGATTGGCACTCGACTTCTATCAATTAGCTCGATTTAGGCCACTCGATATCGACCTTCAGACCTCGATATCGACCTTGTTTCCGTCGACATGCTATGTTCCTCCTATGCTCGATTCTTGGTGCTCTGTTTCACTCGATGTGGAGCTTAATCATCGATTTTGACCTCTTCAATAGACTTCGAGTTCTTTTTCCGCATCTCTTCTCTTGTCCAAATCTGTCCATTTTCGTCTCGATTTCTGCGAAATCACATAAAAACTCGTGCAAACCTCTATATTTGACAATAATGCATAAACTACACTAATCTTATGTTTTCCCACTAATATGCATGCAAATAACGATAAAATGGACATAAATGTGCATAGAAAAGATGGCAATTTGCGCGCACATCAAACACCCCATACTTAAGCTTGCTTGTCCCCAAGTAATACTTTAATGGTCATTCAGGGGAAGAAAGTAAACCCTCGACATCATAGATTCATTTTTCATATGTCCCTACACTCAATTACCATCCTCGATAAGGCACTTATGTTAACCAAATCCATGCCTATGCATAAAAGGAACATCATACTCATAAAAGGAGGGTTATATGCATAAAAACAATTTCGTAACATAGCATTGATAATCAAGAGGACTTTTGCAAGCTTTAGAGGAGTAGATTGGTAAAAGGCTAAAGGTGGGCTAATATTTGGCCATGTGGTGTTAATTCCGGGAAAATAAACTTTCTTTCCAAAACATACCACATTTCTTCTTCATAATGTTTCTCACCTTTCACTCATCGCTCAATGCTTTTTTTCACTATAATGCTTTTACCTCTCTAACCTTGGCACTGCCTTCTCACGAGTCGCAAACATGGGTGTCATGAATGGCCCCGGATACTTAGTACTTCGGACTCCTCACCTTGTGTCCCATCTCGCTGAACTAACATCTTAACGAGCAGGGTCGACCTACCTTTATTTCCTGAGGTGATCGGATTTTTTCTCACTCATTAAATTTTCCATATTTCAAAAATTGTTTCTCATTCCTGCCAACAACTTCATAATGCACAAACTCCATATAACAACTCAAAAGATTACATCCATTCTCAAACTTTTTCCCCGGATAGTGTATAAGGTATAAAAAATGGACAATATGTAATATATGTGGAGCAATAATTATATAAGGCTCATATATGGCTTGTGACTTTTGCAAATATGCATAGGTAAGGCTAGGATTTGAACTTTTGTAAGCACTTGTATGGAAATTTCTTAAAGTCCTCCATCATCTTATCATGCACATGTCAAAAGCAACTTCAGAATTTTTACCTCTCCTTCATGGTTTTTTTTTCTAAAAAAAATCGCACTTCATTGTGACTTCCCTTAACTAGGGAATTTCATGTTATATTTCTAATGAATCTAATTTTGCATCGTAGAGTCCGTTTTTTTTGCTTCCATGACTCTTTTCTTTATTTTTCACAATTTTTGATAGGGGTCATTTTTTTTTTCGAAAATAAAACATATGATGCAATGCTTAAAGATAAATATGCAATTCTAAATTCACTAAGTGTGACAATGCATAAACATGTAAAAACTATGCAATAACTATGAAAAATTTCAAAATATGCTAAAAATATGCAACTAAGCCTTTCCCCCACCCCATATTTAAATATTACAGTTCTTCCCTATATTAGAACTAGGGTTAAGAAAGAAACTTACTAAAACTTCACAAATTTCATGAGTCGATGAATCTGCAGTGGTGGTCGATATCGACCTTTAACATCGAAATCGACTTGTTCCATCGATTTCTGGTTCAAGCTTCAGGGTGATCCGGCCTTGACCACAAGCCCCTCGATATCGACCTTTAGGTTGATATCGAGTTTACTACTCGATTTCGATGATTGTTTTTCTCTCCTTCTTTCCTGCAACTTGTTAGAAAAATAAAAAACTAAACCATGCAAATAATAATGACTTATGTCTCAAAATAAAGTAAAAACTGTACAAAACCAAAAACTAAGTGTCTTCGTTACAAGCTCTAGACTTTAAAGTCGCTAGGCCGACTTCTTCCTTTCGAGCTCTCAAGGCGACATCTGTAGAGCCCATGTGGCTTGGGCATCAAATAAATCTCCTTTCTTATCTCTCAGTTGCATCCCGCCTGGATGGATTTGATTCACCGTGAATGGTCCCATCTTCTTGTCTTTGAATCTATTAGGGAACCAATGATTTTTTGATTTGCGACATAAACTTTATCTCCTACTTCATAATGGCTTGGATCATCATCGGATACCCTACACAATCGCACATGCCAAGGCACACCTCTTCCAAATAATGATAAATCTTTAATTGAGATGGAAAAGGAGGAATCCGTACCTTGACTTACCCTTTTTTCTTTCTGTGGCTCAGGTCGACATCGATCATCAGCAGTTGATATCGAGCTCTGTTGTGCTCTTGGAAGTCCTGTCGATTTGGAGTGGTTCTTCTCGACATGACAAGGTCGATTTTGACCTTCAAAGATCGATATCGAGGTCTCTCCTCCTTCTTTCTCAGCTTCTATGGCAGTCGATTTCGGCATTGGGTCATGGTCAATATAGACATTTATGCTCGATTTCGAGGTTCCTTCTCCTCCGTCGACCCCATACTTATGACCTGGCAAATAATCTTGAACTTTGTTAGTCGATATGGACTTACCTGGGTCGATTTCGATGTTCTTTTTGACTCCTTCGTTCATGATTGCCATGACCTCCTCCACTTGGGCTTTTATGGCCCTCTTTTCATGCTCTTCCAGTGTCATACTCCGTACCTTTGCTTCCCCGCATGTGACGTAAACACTATTGATGGCCTTTATCTCTATTGGCCCTTCATTGTTCCTTACCGTCTTGTTGAAGGCGTACACTATCACCTCGTCGCTGATTGTGAATGAGAGAAATCCTTTCTTCACGCTTATATTGGCATCGAAGGATGCTAGGAATGGCCTACCTAAAATAATTGGACAAGTAGGGTCCTCTTCCATATCAAGAACTAAGAAATCAGCAGGGACAAAGAATTTACCTACTTGCACTAACACATCATCTACCATCCCTGTTGGAATCACTACCGTATTGTTCGCCATATATAACTTTGCATCCACCGGCTCCAGGGGACCTATCTTTACCTTGTGCCATATGGTTAGTGGCATCATGCTAATGCTAGCGCCCAAATCAACTAAAGCATTGATGCGATATCGACCTAAGCCTATAGCGATAGAAAACTTACCTGGGTCCGCCCGCTTCTGTGGTAGCTCCAATTTGTTGCACTCCTCTACGATCTCAACAATTGATCGCTTCTTACCCAATATATCCTTAAGGAACCTCACATATGATGGCATCTCATGAAGTGCTTCGGTGAATGGTATTGAGACATTAAGTCCTTGAAGCATATTCACGAACCGCTGGAACTTCTTTTCCGCTGGATCCTTAATCACCTTCTTTGATGGGAATGGCAACACCTTCTTCTTCCCCGCGACTGGAGTAAGGTCGACATCAACTGGATGGGGGTCGATATCGACTAAAAGAGTCGATTTCTGTGGTGATGCAGATTCAGTGTCGAAATCGACTATAGGAGGGTCGACATCGACATCACCTTTGTCAATATCGACAAGGGGGTCGACATCGACGTCTGGTCTGGGGTCTTCTCCTCCGCTTTTTGCTCGGGCGTTTGCAATTGATGCCCACTCCATAAGTTCATGGCCGCTGTGTGTCCAGTAGTTTTCCCCTTTTGGTTGGGCAAAGTTGATCCAGGCAATGCTCCTAACGGTTTGGGTATTTGCTGCGCCAATTGACCCATTTGGGTCTCCATGTTGCGCTTCCAAACGTCTATCTCCCCAAGCCTAGAGTTGGTGACCTGCAGCTGAGTATGGATGGAGTTATTGGCTTGTTTGAACTAAGCATGGTTTCTCAGCATCTCATCAAGAATGATCTGCAGGTCACCCTTCATTGTTTCCCGGTCAGGGTGCCCTGGTGCTCTATATGGTGGAGGATCCCTTTGTTGATAGAATCTTTGATCTCCCCAATACTGTTGATTTCCCCCTCCAAAGGGGCCTCTCGTCCATTTGGCTTCATCATGTTGTTCCGCCATAGATACTTGATCAAGATGTGGGCATGCACTAGTGTTATGCCTTGTTGAGCCACATTCCTGACAAGGTTGATTGTTGCTGATGAACCTGTCTGGCTTTTGAAGGCGGCGTGTTTGATCGTTGTGGAATTGTTGCCGCACATCAGGATCAATCTCCTTTGGAGGCTCATATAGTGGTATAGATGGGTCAGCCTTTGAGTCATAGGCCGTAGGAGTCCCATACGTGTTATCAAAGTTCACAAGCCTTTCAATCGTCTCCAAGGCCTCTGTTGGTGTGAGCTCAATGTACCGATAGGAGGTATATGAGTTGATTCTCTCCTTATTCGGTGCATCAAGGGAGTTGTAGAAGATCTCCTGCATGACATATGGTAGTTGCCCATGCATTGGGCATGATCTCAGCAAGTCCTTAAAGCGCTCCGACGCATGTGCCAATGTTTCACCTGGCTTTTGTTTGAAAGCCGTGATTCTTTGCCGCAACATCGCTTTTTTTGATAGAGGAAAGAACATGTTTAGGAACCCATCCTTCACCTCTGCCCATGTTCTCATCGAGCGTGGAGCCAAACTCTCTAGCCATTGTAATGCCTTCCCTGCCAAAGACCATCGAAAGGATTTTAGTCTTACAAACTCTAAATTCACACCATCAGCAATAGTTTCACGTAAATCCATGAAAGTAGAGATATCTTGCAATGGGCATTCATTAGGTCTTCCTTCAAAAGTATTTCTTTTAATCTCAGATAGGAAGTTTATTTTTATTTCATAATTGGAAGGAGGAATTAAGATAGCAGATTCAGGAACATGTAGCAGCGGATGCATGTATTGCATCGCCGTCCGTGGGTACTGATTTAGCCGCTCTTGGGCTTGTCTACGCGCATCCTCCTCTCTATCAGCACTGGCTTGCTCTGCATCAGCGGCGGCCATTTCAGAAGCGATTGTAGCATTATGATCCTCAATTTCTTTCCTCAACCGCTCTATGGTCTCAGCATGTGTCTCCTGTCCGCCATGATTTGAATAGCTTTGTTGTGAAGATGGAAGAAATGTTCAGGCTCATCTATGCGATTCCGTCTTCTATCCTATGCATAATCCTTTACGAAAGTTAGGGAGATTCATTATTTTCATTATTGAAGCGAAAGCCACTCATATTGTGAACTTGAATTGCTCATGAATTGGATAGTAACTCTTAGGAACTATGCGAGAGCCTCTAATCACCTAAGTGTTGGTAACGAAAGTTATTGGACGGAAAGGCATTAAATTTCATATCTTTAGCATCAAACTTGCATTGTTATCGTTGTGGCATGAAATCCCGACTTTGGAAGCTTTTTAATTAATTGAATTCATATAAAAGTTTATGTTTTGATTTCTGATCATAATTCTTTACCATTCTACATTCTTCGGACACTTTTTCGACAATTGGTTACGCAAAACAGTTTATGTGACAAACATCGGAATCGACTGTAAAGGTCGATATCGAGGTCTAACGTCGATATCAAGGTCTGTCTCGACGTCGACTTTGCTGCTTTTGTCTTCTGCAGGAACTCTAGTAGAAATCGACCAAAACTGAGGTCGATATCGACCAGACACATCGATATCGAGTGTCTTCTGAGGTCGAAAGCTTGATCGTGATTACGACAAGGGAAGCATTGACACACCCCCTCGTTGATTCGATCCTAAATTACCCCACCACTACATCGGGAGGGATTCTTGTATTATTTGTTTGGGACATGGAGTTAGCATAGTTGTGAATTATTTTTGAATATTTGAGTTACACGATCCCTCCCTTATACGAACAAAACACCCCATACTTAAGCTTGCTTGTCCCCAAGCAATACCTTTAATGGTCATTTACGGGAAGAAAGTAAACCCTCAACATCATAGATTCATTTTTCATATGTCCCCACAATCAATTGCCATCCTCGATAAGGTACTTATGTCAACCAAGTCCATGCCTGTTCATAAAGCAATTTCATACTCATAAAAGGAGGTTTATATGCAAAAAATTTTTTAGCGACATAGCATTAATAATCAAGAGGACTTTTGCAAGCCTGTGAGAAGTAGATTGGTAAAAGGCTAAGGTCAGGCTAATATTTGGCCATGTGGTGTTAAATCCGGGGAAATAAAACGGTCTTTCCAAAACATTCCACATTCCTTCTTCATAATGTCTTCACCTTTCATTCATCACTCAATGCTTTTTTCACTTATAATGCTTTTACCTCTCTAACCTTAGCACTGCCTTCTCGTGAGTCGCAAACATGGGTGTCATGAATGGCCCCGGATACTTAGTACTTTGGACTTCTCACCTTGTGTCCCATCTCGCTGAACTAACATCTCAACGATCAGGGTCGACCTACCTTTATCTCATGAGGTGGTCGGATTTTTTCTCGCTCATTAAATTTTCCATATTTCATAAATTCTTTCATTCTTGCCAACAACTTCATAAATAATATATGCACATATCCATATAACAACTCCGAAGATGACTTCCATTCTCAAACTTGTCCCCGGATAGGGTATAAGGTATAAAATGGGCAATATTTAATATATGTGGAGCAATAATGATAATGATAAGGCTTATGTATGGCATGTGACTTTTGCAAATATGCATAGGTAAGGCTAGGACATGAATTTGTATATGTAAGCACTTGTATGGAATTTCATAAAAAGTCTTCCATCTCCTTATTATGCACATGTCAAATGCAACTTCAAATTTTCCATCTCCTTTATTTTTTTTCTTTTTGCACTTCATTGGGACTTCCCTTAACTAGGCAATTTCATGTTATATCGCTAATGAATCTAATTTTGCATCATAGAGCTCTTTTTTATACTTCCATGACTCTTTAATTTTTGATGGGGGTCATTTTTCTCTTCTTCTACTTTTTTTTGAATATGTAATATGTATGCCAATGCTTAAAGATAAATATGCGAATCTAAATTAACTAAGTATGAATATGCATAAACATGTAACTAAAATATGCAATATTTCGAAATATGTTAAAAATGCAAGTAAGCCTTTCTCCCACCCCATACTTAAAACCTACAGTGTCCTCACTGTATTAGAACAAGGGTTAAGAAGAAAACTTACTAAACCGTCACAAATTTCAGGAGTCGAAGAAGACAGCAGGCATGGTCGATATCGACCTTGTAACATCGATATCGATGTCTCTCATCGATTTCTGGCTCAAGCTTCAGGGTGATCCAGCCTCGACCACAAGCCTATTCAAATCGACCATAAGGTCGATGTTCATCTTTAACATCGATTTCGATGTCTTTTCTGTGTGCTTTTCTCTTTCCTACAACTTGTTAAAACCAAAACAAAAATATGCAAAACAATAAAGTGTAGTGTCTCAAACCAAAGTAAAAAAACTGTCTAAAACCAAAACTAAGTCTTTGTTACATGCTCTAGACTTTTAAGTCGCTAGGCCGACTTTCCCCTTTGCGCTTCTCAAGGCGGTATCTACAGAGCCCATGTGGCTTAGGCCTCAAATATTACTCCTTTCTTGTCACGCAGCTGCATTCCGCCGGGATGGATCTGATTCACCGTGAATGGTCCCAAATTCTTATCTTTAAATCTCGTAGGGAACCAATGATCCTTGGATTTGGCGACATAAACTTTGTCTCATATCTCATATTCACTCGAATCATCATCGGATACCCTACATAAGCGCACATGCCAAGGCACACCTCTTCCAAATAATGATCAATCTTTAATTGTAATGGAACAAGAGGAATCCGTACCTTGACTTACCTTCTTCTCAGTCTGTGGCTCAGGTCAACATCGATGTTCAGTCCTCGATATCGAGGTCCGTTGTACTCCTGGAGGATCAGTTGATTTGGAGAGTTTTCCCTCGATATGATCAGGTCGATTTAGACCCTCAGTGGTCGATATCGAGGTCTTTGTTCCTCCCTTCTCAGCTCCAATGGTGGTCGATTTCGGCTCTAGGGTATGGTCGATATTGACCTTTCTGCTCGATTTCGATGTTTCTTCTTCTCCTCTATCGACCCCATACTTATGACCTGACACAGAATGTTGAACATTATTAGTCGATATCGACTTACCTGGGTCGATTTCGATGTTCTGTTTGGCCCCTTCGTTTATGATTGCCAAAACTTCCTATATTTGGGCTTCTATAGCTCTCTTCTCAAGCTCTTCTAGTGTCATACTCCTTATCTTGTCTTCTCCACATGCAATGTAGACACCATTGATGACTTTTATCTCCATTGACCCTTGATTTTTCACCGTCTTGTTGAAGGCATACTCTATCACCTCGTCACTAATTGTGAATGAGAGCAATACTTTCTTCACGCTAATGTTGGCATCGACGGTTGCTAGGAATGGCCTACCTAAAATAATGGGAGAAGCATGGTCCTCTGCTATATCAACAACTAAGAAATCAGCAGGGATAAAGAATTTACCTACTTGTACTGCCACATCCGTTACCATCGTTGTTGGAATTACTACCATATTGTTTGCCATGTATAACCCTGCATCCACGGGTTCTAGAGGACCTCTCTTTACCTTGTGCCATATGGTTAGTGGCATCATGCTAACGCTAGTGCCCAAGTCAACTAAAGCATTAAATTTGAATTGACCTAAACCTATAGCAATAGAAAACTTACTTGGGTCCGCCCGCTTTTGGGATAGCTCCAACCTGTTGCACTCCTCTGCGATCTCAGAAAGCGATCGCTTCTTACATAATATGTCCTTAAGGAACCTTACATAGGACGTCATCTCATGAAGTGCTTCTGTGATTTGTATATAGACATTGAGTCCCTGAAGCATCTTTACGAACCGCTGGAACTTCTTTTCCGCTGGGTCCTTAATCACCTTTCTAGTTGGGAATGGCTACACCTTCTTCCTTCCCACGGCTGTAGTTAGGTCGACATCGACATCTCTAGGGTCGACATCGAATGGAGGAGTCGATTTCTGTGGTGACGTAGCATCAGGGTCGACATCGATAGGAAGGTCGACATCAACGCCACCTTGGTCGATATCGACACGGGGGTCGATATCGATGTCTGTTTTGGCTCCTTTTCCTCCACTTTTTGCTCGGGCGTTTATAATTGATGCCCACTCCTTAGGTTTACTGCCGCAATATGTCCAGTGGTTTTGCCCTTTTGGTTGGGCACAATTGATCCAAGGAATGATCCTGACGCTTTGGGTATTGCCTCTACCAATTGACCCATTTGGGTCTCCATGTTGCGCTTCCAAACGTCGATCTCCCCAAGCCTAGAATTGATGCCCTGAAGCGGAGTATGGACAGAGTTGTTGGCTTTTTTGAACTCAGCATGGTTCCTCCGCATCTCATCAAGAATGATCTGCATGTCATCCTTCCTTGTCTCCCGCTCAGGGTGCCCTGGTGCTCTATATGGTGGGGGATCCCTTTGTTGATAGAACCTTTGATCGCCCCAATATGGTTGATTGCCCCCTCTATAGGAGCCTCTCGTCCACTTGACCTCCTCATGTTATTCCGCCATGGATACTTGCTCAGTATGTGGACAAGCACTAGTGTTATGCCTTGTTGAGCCACATTCCTGACAAGTTTGATTGTTGCTCAGGAACCTGACTTGCTTTTGAAGGCCGCATGTCTAATCGTTGTGGAATTGTTGCCGCACATCAGGATCTATCTCCCTTGGAGGCTCATATAGTGGCATTGATGGGGCATGCCTTGAATCATAGGCCGCAGCAGTCCCATAGGTGTTATCAAAGTTCACGAGCCTCTCAATGGTCTCCCAGGCCTCCGTTGGTGTAAGCTCAATGTACCGTTAGGAGGTATATGAATTGATCCTCTCCTTATTCGATGCATCAAGGGCATTGTAGAATATCTCATGGATGACATATGGAAGTTGCCCATGCGTCGGGCATGATCTCAGCAAGTCCTTAAATCGCTCCCACGCCTGTGCTAGTATTTCACCTGGCTTTTGTTTGAAAGTCGTGATCCTTTGCCGCATCATCGCCGTTTTAGAAGGTGGAAAGAACTTATTCAGGAATGCATCCTTCACCTCCGCCCATGTCCTCAGCGAGCGTGGAGCCAAACTCTCAAGCCATTGTAATGCCTTCCCTTCCAAAGACCATCGAAAAGATTTTAGTCTCACATACTCTAAATTTACTCCATCAACAACTGTTTCACATAAATCCATAAAAGTAGAGATGTGTTGCAGTGGGCATTCATTAGGTCTTCCTTCAAAAGTGTTTCTTTTTATTTCAGAAAGGAAGTTTATTTTAATTTCATAATTGGAATGAGGAATTAAAATAGTGGATTCAGGAACGTGAAGTGGCGGATGCATGTATTGCATCGCCGTCTATGGATACTGATTGAGCCGCTCTTGGGCTTGTCTGTACACATCCTCCTCCCTATCAGCATGGGCTCGCTCTGCAGTAGCGGCAGCCCTCTCAGCAGTGATTGTGGCGTTGTGGTCCTCAATCTCCTTCCTCAACCGATCTATGGTCTCTGCCTGCGTCTCGTTGTCCGCCATGATGCAAATTGCTTTATTGCGAAGATTGACGAAACGTTCAGGTTCGTTGATGGGTTCTAGGATAGGTCCGCGATCAGAACGTTGCATAAAAAATAAACTCTAAAAGATCGTGAGAAAACATAGGTGGCAATTGATTTCCTCCCCGGCAACGGCGCCAATTTGTTCGTATAAGGGAGGGATCGTGCAACTCAAACATTCAAAAATAATTCACAACTATGCTAACTCCCTATCCCAAACAAATAATAAAAGAATCCCCCCCGATGTAGTGGTGGGGTAATTCAGGATCGAATCCACGAGGAGGTGTGTCAGCGCTTCCCTTGTCGTAATCACGATCAAGCTTTCGACCTCAGAAGACACTCGATATCGATGTGTCTGGTCGATATCGACCTCAGTTCTGGTCGATTTCTAGTAGAGTTCATGCATAAGACAAAAGCAGCAAAGTCGACGTCGAGATATACCTCGATATCGAAGTTAGACCTCGATATCGACCTTTACAGTCGATTCCGATATTTGTCACAGAAACTGTTTTGCGTAACCAATTGTCGGAAAAGTGTCCGAAGAATGTAAAATGGTAAAGAAGGATGATCAGAAATCAAAACTTAAACTTTTATATGAATTCAATTAATTAAAAAGCTTCCAAAGTCGGGGTTTCATGCCACAACGATAACAATACAAGTTTGATGCTAAAGTTATGAAATTTAATGCCTTTCCGTCAAATAACTCTCGTTACCAACACTTAGGTGATTAGATGCTCTCGCATAGTTCCTAAGAGTTACTATCCAATTCATGAGCAATTCAAGTTCACAATTTGAGTGGCTTTCGCTTCAATAATGCAAACAATGAATCTCCCTAACTTTTGTAAAGGATTATGCATAGGATAGAAAACGGAATCGCATAAAAGTCACACCTTTGATGCACTTACCCTACATTGCTATCGTCGGGCTCACCCCGACCCTAGAAGTGGATTGACTACTCGCTTCTCATCATGCAACTCATCATCATCATTGAAAGAAAACTACTTTGTATTTGCAAAAGAAAGAAATTACAACCGAACAAGCCAAATCTCCGCTCTCGCTTCTCTCCAACCCAAATTCGGCTCTCCTCTCTCTCTCTACAAATTCGCTGCGATCTATGTGTTT
Source organism: Persicaria maculosa (assembly GCA_963922045.1). NCBI lineage: Eukaryota > Viridiplantae > Streptophyta > Magnoliopsida > Caryophyllales > Polygonaceae > Persicaria > Persicaria maculosa. The sequence goes on from OY998265.1 coordinate 13,630,592, forward strand.
GAATAACTGAAATTGGATGTAATTCAATGCCTAAACTCAGCCCTAATGGCTTCTCTAAGATAAAACTTAAATAAAGTAAAAACTAAAAATTCTATGGTAAACTAGCTAAAGTGTTAGCTCTGACGTTGAAGATAAGAAATCTCGACTTTTGGATGGACGTGCAAGCTTCGGATAGAATTCTATCAAAATCTGAGTCGGATTCCTCTGCTGGGCAACATCGATATCGACCTTCAGACGTCGATATCGACCTCTGTGAAACTCTATCTCGAGCTCTCCTTCTTCTACTCGGATTAGCACTCGACTTCTATCTTTTTTTATCTCGATATGGCCACTCGATATCGACCATCATCCTCGATATCGACCTTTGCTAGTGTCGACATGCTTTGTTCTTTTCTTGCTCGATTCCTATGTCTCTGCTGCACTCGATGTCGAGGTCTCCAGTCGATTTGGACCGCTTCAGAAGACTTCGAGTTCTTTTTCCGATCTTTCAAATCTGTCCATTTTTACCCTGTTTTCTACGAAATCACATAGAAACTCGTGCAGACCCATATATTTGACAATAAAGCATAAACTACACTAATCCCATGTTTTCCCATTAATATGCATGCAAAAGAATGATAAAATGGACTTATATGTGCATAAAAAATATGGCAATTTGCGCGCACATCAATGCCGATCTACGCGATATGCCCCACCTGGAGGACGCTTACCAAGAGGTAGATTATGATATTGATGATCTTCCTAACCCTAACTTTGGTCGTCCTATTACTAATAATGTGTAGGCCATTCAACGGAGAGATGTTAAGATCAAGTTAGAGACCTTTAATGGAACTAATGATCCTGAAGCTTATCTTGCTTGGGAATCTCATACTAACTATGTTCTTGACCATCTTCGTTATGATGAAACAGAGAAGTTGGAGGTTGTTACTTTACACTTGACAGGTTTAGCTCGCTCATGGTGGTTTCGCACTAGAGACCTCCGTCGTCGTCAAGGTAAGCAACCAGTTGAGACTTGGCCACAACTGCGGTACTTGCTAAAGAAGAGACATGTGCCTGAGGAGTACACAGAGACGATGAGGCTACATCTGGCTCAACTACATCGGGGTTCTCGCTCCCCTTTGGAGTACAGGGATGAGCTTCAGCACTTAGCTCATCAGGCTAATATCTATCTTACTGAACGTGCTTTATGTACTCAATTTCTTGATGGTCTCAATACTTCTATTCACAATCCCTTATCTATTCATAGTATTAGGGATATTAATACTTTGACTCATAAAGTGCAGCTATTGTATGAGCAGCATCAGAGGGTCAGGACTGAGCAATCTACACAAGGTCGCAAGTTTGTTCCTTTCCCTTCTTCTAGTCAACACAGAGTTTCTTCTAACCCGCCTATACAGCAAAAGGGAGTTCCCGACTCACCTACATAGGGTTTTGAGGTCCAAACTAGAAGAGTTGTTGCACCACCTCCTAAAGAGCGCACAAAAGAGCTCTGCTGCTTCACTTGCAGGGGTTCTGGCAATGTGTCTCGTGACTTTCCTCAGAAAAAGAAGGTCATCCTCAATGATTTGGGAGACCACTACTATGAGGATGAAATTCAGGTAGACCCCATGACTTCAGGTGAAGTGGAGGAGGACTCGGCTAATGTGGAGATTGATCCTACAAGCTTTCAGGAGGCTCTTTGCGTTGTCAACCGCCGAGTTCTACACATTCAGGAGGCTCCCATGGCTGATCAAAGGGAGAACATCTTCCACACAAAGTGTGTGGTGCGCGAGGCTACCTTGAATGTCATCATCGATGGAGGAAGTTGATGCAATCTCATCAATGAAAAGGTAGTGGATTATCTTCATTTGACTACTACTCCTAGGGCTACTCATTATGGTCTTACTGGGATGATTGTTCCGATATTATGGTTACTAAACAATGCTTAGTTTCTTTGTCTATTGGTTCCTATCATGATCAAATTTTATGTGATGTCGCTAGGATGGATTGTAGTCATATCTTACTTGGTCGTGCTTGGCTTTATGATCGTTCTGTGTTGCATGATGGTCGTGTGAATACCTATTCATTCACTTTTGATGGGAGGAGAGTTACTCTCCTACCCTTGTCTCCTCAAGCTATTTTGAAGGAACGGGTACGCAAGCAACAACACCAGGACGCTCAGAAGGACGCCAAGAAACAAGCTGCTGCCCGCGACGAGGAACTCGCTGCATCCAATGCAGCGGCCGCTGCACCACAGGTGGCCGCCGCCGCACTTGATCCCGTGGCCGCAGCTTCTGCATCATCGTCTTCACCTTCTTCCACTTTAGCTAAGGCCCCATCTACTTCCATTATGGGCTCCGTCGAACAGAGGACACTTTTTTATCAGCCCCAGCAGAAGATGGTTCCTGGGAATGACTCCACCGACGATTTCAGGACAAATCGTGTTCAAGTGGAGGAGAATGATGCAATGCAAATGGTGATGACTCCTGGTGACATGGAGGACAACTTTAAGGTGCCCTTTGATGGTCCGATCACTCGTGCAAAGGCCAAGAAGATGCAAAATGCTAACAAGGCACTTATCATTCGTTGCCAAGGAGCTATGAAGCAAGGATTCAAGCCCCCTTGGGTCGCTTTGCCCAAAACCAGACCATCAGTCCAAGAGTTGAGCTTAAGACCTCAGTCCAAGATCATGAAGACGAGGCCCGACCCACTATGAAGGCCCATTAAGGCCCATTTTGTGCCTCCTCATAGGGCTGGTGCCATTTTTAAGATTTTTACTTATTGTTATTTCAATTATGTTATATTAGATAAATAAGGTAAAAAGGAAAGTCTATCTACTTAGATTCTTCCTTAACCACTAAGGTTTGACTTTTCAAACAAAATCTAGGGTTTTAATTAATTATTATTATTATTAGTCAGCCATGCTGATCCTTTGCAAGGTGAGGATGGCTTATATAATTCTATTTAACGTACGTTCGAGTCTTTAGGAAAAGTCAGATTGAAATATAGAATTGAGGAAACCCTTTGGCTAAAGGGTTCTTCACTCTTCAATCCCAACACTTTGATTCATAATTTCAGATTGTTCTTCATCCTTTTAATCATCCAAACAATTACCTTTTGAAGCCCACAGGTGAAGGATCGAGAATAGAAACGCATCACTAGAAGTGGGTTGACTACTCGTGCTTCATCATTGAACTCATCATCATCATGGAAAAGAAACTATTTGTATTTAAATTGCAAAAGAGAAAGTACACCGAACCAAGCCACTCTGCTCTCGCTTACACAACTCCACTCGGCCTCTCCCTCTCTCTCTACAATTTCTCTGTGTTAAAACTAAAACTTGCTGTGCTTCCATCATTAAACTCAGCCCTAATGGCCTCTAGATATAGATCTCAAATCTTGCTATCCAAGGATTCGAAAACCTATCTTTATTCTCTAAGATAAAACTTAATAAAGGTAAAACTAAAAATTCCATGGTAAAACTCATAAAGGATAAAGTCTGGTGATAGAAGATAGAAGATCTCGACTTTAGGATTATCTCGAACGCTTCGGATAGAATTCTATTAACAACTGAGTCGAATCTTTCTGTTGACAACATCGATATCGACCTTGGGACCTCGATATCGACCTTCTCTTTATCTTTATCTCGAGCACTCCTTCTTCTCCTCGGATCGGCACTTGACTTCTATCAATTAGCTCGATTTACGCCACTCGATATCGACCTTGTTTCTGTCGACATGCTCTGTTCCTCCTCTGCTCGATTTCTGGTGCTCTGTTTCACTCGATGTCGAGGTTAATCATCGATTTCGACCTCTTCATTAGACTCCGAGTTCTTTTTCCGCTTCTCTTCTCTTGTCCAAATCTGTCCATTTTCGTCTCGATTTTTGCAAAATCACATAAAAACTCGTGCAGACCTCTATATTTGACAATAATGCATAAAATACACTAATCTTAATTTTTTTTCCCACTAATATGCATGTAAATAACGATAAAATGGACATAAATGTGCATAGGAAATATGGCAATTTGCGCGCACATCAAATCTCTACCTGATGATGAATCTATTGTCACTTGTACGTGGCTATACAAACCGAAGTTGAAGAGTGATGGCACTCTAGACAGACACAAAGCTAGACTGATTGCCCTTGGTTTGACTCAACTGTAAGGTGTGGATTATTTAAAAACCTTTACTTCTATAGCAAGCATGATCTCAGTCAAATCTTTATTGCCTAATGCTGCTGCAAAAGGCTAGCCAGTTGCTCAACTTGATGTCACTAATGTCTTCCTCAATGGTGATTTAGAGGAAGATGTCTTTATGTCCTTACCTCCTGCTTATTCTATTCTCAAGAAGCTTCGGGCTCCTGCAAAGGGGGAGTGTGGCAATCATTGGGCTCAGAGGGAGATATTTGATGAGTCCAATAATTCAAGAGGTGTATACAAATTAAACAAGTCCTTATATGGACTTAATCACATGCAAAACTGGCATGAGCAAAGTGGAATCTATCTCAATCAAATGAAGTATACAGTGGAGATTCTAGAGGAAACTGGCATGAGCAATTCAAAACCTCTACTCCCTCCTCTTGACTCTGACATGAAGCCATCTAAATAGGGCGACAAATAGAAAAACGCTCACATGTATAGAAGGCTAGTTGGTAAACTGATTTATCTGACTGTCACACGACCTGAAATCACTTACATTGTACAAGTTCTAAGCCAATTTATGCAATCACCATGTGTGGAACATTGACAAGCTGTAAAACATATCCTTAGATACTTAAAGTCTGCATCAGGGCAAGGAATTCTTATGTATAGCTCGTCAGATTACAAGCTGAAAGCCTATTGTGATGGTGACTGGCAATCTTGTCCAATGATAGAAGATCCCTATCTGGCTTCTGCATCTTCCTGGGCTCTTCTCTAATCTCCTGGAGAACCAAGAAGCAATCTTTTGTAGCCATGGCCACTACATAGTCTGAATATAGAGCCATGGTTGTAACACGTTGTGAGATAACTTGATTGGTAAGCCTATTGAAGGATCTTTCTGTGGATCATGAAGGTGCAGTTGAACTGTACTGTGACAATCAAGCTACTCTTCACATTGTAAGAAATCCTGTATTTCATGAGAGGACAAAGCATATTGAAGTTGATTGTCATCTTGTCGAGACAATGTTGAGGAAAGAAGTTGAAGCAAAATATATGAACACTCGTGAGCAGCCTGCAGATGTGTTCACCAAAATGTTGAGTCAAGATCAAGTTATGAAACTGTTGTCCAAACTTGGAGTGGTGAATCAATTCAGCAACTCCAAGCCTAAAAGGGAGTGATGTGATTATATCTTGGGATGTTAAATTAGTTAATCTCATTACAACTTCTCCTCTTCTCTAATCATGTTTAGTCTGCGTGACTTAGAGAATAAGTTTTATTTTTCTTTTCTTGTTGTTTTCTGTAATTTGGTAGGTATATATACCCTGAACTTCTCTTCCTTCAGTTTTGAGGAAAATGAATGAGACCCTAATGGGTAAAGACATATTTGCTTTTCCTTCTACAATATGTCTCTTTTGATTTCATTTTTCCATTTGTGATTGATGGTTGATACTCAGTTTTATGTTAATTTTATTGAATCCCCATCAATTAAGCGTGTTTTAATCCAAATACTTAATTGTTAAGTTGATCTAAATTTTATGTTAGAAGAAAGAGATAGTCTACCAAACTACAAGTCTTTCCCTACTTCATTCGAATTTGATTAGCTTTCACACAATGGGCTGAGTTGGCTATAACATGTGGGGTATTAGACTTGGTATTTTTCTCAATTAGATTGTATTTATCCATCCCATTGGGTATCCCACTTGGTTAATCTATATTATTTATATTATTTCAATTCAATCTTATATAGTCAATCAGGAACTTCTTGGTTAATTTTCGAATCACGTTTTCACCTAGCTTAAATTTTTTTAGTTCGTTTCTATGGTGTTTATTGCTCGTCATTGTGAGATCACGAGATTGATTGTAATATCCTCCTTGAGGGTTTCCATTAATTGATAAACATATATATAGGTTATAAAGGTATTGGGCCTTTGGGCCCACTATACAATATAAGACCTATGTAATCTATCAAACCCCCACAGTCGAAAGTGAAGGGTCCCGTACAGTGAGACTGGACCGAAAATCAAGGAACAACTGCCGAAGTAAACATTTGGTGAATATATCAGCGTACGGGACATGTAGAACGGGGACATGTCCAATGGCAACCTTGTCCCGGACAAAGTGGAGATCGAGCTCAATATGCTTCGTTCGTTGATGCTGGACTGGGTTGCTAGCCAGATAGATGGCGGAGACGTTGTCAGTGTAGACCAGGGTGGCCTTCTGAAGAGGGCAACGGAGCTCAAGAAGGAGATTGCAGAGCCAAGAGCACTCGGAGACAACGTTTGCAACACCTCTGTACTCAGCTTCGGCGCTGGAGCGAGACACGATAGACTGATGCTTGGCTGACCATGACACTAGGGTGTCGTTGAGGAAAACACAGTATCCAGACGTGGAGCGACGCGTGTCAGGACAACCACCCCAATCCGCATCAGTGTACGCAACATGGTCAAGTTTAGAGGAAGGAGTGATTGTGGTGCCTAGCTCGAGGGTGCCGCTGATGTACTGAATGATCCGCTTTAAGGCCTGAAAGTGGGGTTCCCTGGGCGCATGCATGAACAAGCAGATCTGCTAAACGGCGTAACTGATATCAGGCCTGGGGAAGGTAAGATACTGCAGTGAACTAGCGAGGCTTCTGTACAACGTCGGATCATCGAACAGCGGACCAGAATGACCACTGAGCTTGTTGGATGTATCCGCAGGAGTGGCTACTGGCTTGCAGTTACTCATTTTGGCCCGAGCAACAATCTCAACAACATACTTACTCTGAGAGAGAAACAAGCCAGACGAATGACGCAGAACAGCAACCCCCAAAAAATAGGACAACTGACCCAGATCGGACATGGCAAACTCGACACTCAACTGCGAAATAATAGTCGTCCGAAGAGCATCAGAAGAGGCTGTGAGAATTATGTCGTCGACATACAGTAGGAGAAAGGCCATGTTTGAGCCTCTGCGATAGACGAACAGAGACGAATCCGAGCGGCTGCCAATGAAGCCCAGGCGTAGCAGATGAGAAGCAAAGCGCTGGAACCAAGCTCGCGGAGCCTGTTTCAGACCATATAGAGAGCGCTTCAGGAGACAGACGTGCTTGGGACGATCAGCATCAGTAAATCCCAGCGGCTGAAACATGTAAACTGTCTCATTCAGATGACCATGAAGAAAAGCATTTTTGACATCCACTCGGATAGTGGCAGGCTTGACGACGGGGCTGAAGGTCTCATCACAGTCAATACCTACCTGCTGAGATCGACTACTGACCACAAGACGTGCTTTGTAGCGCTCCAACGTCCCATCAGAGCGGAACTTATGACGGAAGAGCCACATACAACGAATGACGTTCGCCTCAGGAGGGCGAGGGACAAGAACCCAAGTACCATTCTTTGTAAGGGCCCTATATTCGTCGAGCATAGCCGCCTGCCAATTCGGGTCGAGGAGGGCTGTTTTGTGGGAAGTGGGAATGGGGGAAAGGGAGGTCGGGGTGGAGGCAGGGGGGATTGTGAGTCGGGAAGGACGGATGTAGGGGGGATTGCGAGGCGGTGGGGAAGGCTACGGGCGCTGCAAGCCCGCAGCAGGTTGTATGGCCGCGGTCGCGTCATGATGCTGTGGCCGCCGCCAGTAGTGAGGGGGAAGGGTGGGCTTCTGGAGGTTGCATGGCTGCGGCCGCGGCATCACATCTTGAGGAGGGGATGGCGGCGAGTATGTATGGGAATAAGAGGCGGGGCAATGGGTGGTATTCATGGAGACGATCTGACGGGGTCGGAAGACACCGGAGACGCTGCGGGTGTGTGGTCTGGGGGTAGGGGGTGGTGGTGGGGGTGGAGGGGGAGAGACAGGAGCACCGGGAGAGCTCTGGGGAAGAAGAAAGTGAGGGAACGATGACTCTGATTCTGAATGAGACACAGGAGGGGTAGGAGATGTAAAGGGGAAGCGAGATTCATCAAAGGTGACATGCCGAGACAGAATGATCTTATGGGTTTTGATATCGAGGCAGAGGCAACCGCGATGATCAGACGGATAGCCAAGAAAGACACAAGGAGTGGAGCGTGGGTGAAGCTTGTTAGGGGCGGTGGATGACTGATTTGGGAAGCACAAGCACCCAAAGGTACGAAGGTGATCATACCTAGGCAAAGTGCAATAAAGTGCCTGAGTTGGTGAGCGATGGTGGAGGGTAGTGGAAGGGAGAATGTTGAGGAGGTAGCAGGTGGTGGCTAAGGCGTAAGGCCAATAGAGAAGGGGAATGGATGCATGGAAGAAAAGAGAACGCATCATATTGGTGATGGTTCTGATAATTCGTTCTGCCTTGCCATTCTGTTGGGAGGTATAGGGGCAAGACAAGCGATAGGAGATCCCATTGGTGTTGAAGAAAGTGTGAAATTCTTTGTTATCAAATTCATGACCATTGTCACATTGGAAACACTTGATAGAGGTGTGAAATTGTGTTTTGATATAAGCATGGAATTTGGCAAAGATGGGAAACACTTAAGATTTAAAATGCAACGGGAAAACCCATAAGAAATGTTTATAATCATCCAGAAACAAAAGGTAATACTTATGACCCTCCTTACTAGGCACAGGAGATGTCCAAATATCACTATGAACAATCAATCTGTCATAATGTTTTCAGGGGAATTAGTAGTAAATACCTCACTTTTATAATTGGTTTGTAAAAATCTGATTCACCTATCATATTTTTGCTATTCTCATAAAAATGGTATACTTTTACAAATAAAACACCGATTTGGTGTATTTTCGCAAATCAATCTTTATATAATTAACATATTAATTATATTTTTAAAATTAAGTTCGACAAATTTAAATCTAAAAAATTCAAAAAATTTAAATCTAAAAAATCTAAAATCTAACCAATCCCAATATAATTCCAAATGTTCATAATAGTCCGACAAATTCCTATTGAAAACCGAATATAATTCCGATAAATTTTATTGCAATATATTCTAATTCAACATAAATTTTCAATAAAAATAAATTCATTTCAAACATTACACAAATTATTTCTAAACTAGATCTAAAATAATATGAAGCTAATTTAGTCTAATTTGACAATATAAAACTTATTTATAAAATAAATTTAATTAATAATAAATTAATTCCAACAAATCCACCTCTAATTTTGATAAATCTTATTCCAATTCCGACAAATTCATAATATAAACTCTAAACTAAACTAACAACGAGAAATTCATAATATAAATTCTAACTCTAGTAATTCCAATTTCAGATCTAATTCCGATAAATCTTATTCCAATCTAATCTAATTGAAATTGAATTTCAATAAAAATAAATTACTTCCAAATATTATTTATTCTAAACTAATACAAATATATATTAAATGTTAATTTATAAAGTCAAGAATCAGAATGAGGCTCCACGGAGCTGCCACCACCAGCTATGTTTTTTTTTAGTAGGTAAAAATTTGAGTTCAGGCATACCTGAAACTCGATGGCCGAACAAGTCGGCAGACGGAAAATCGTCAATACAAATAGGACACAATAACACAAAATATCGGAGAGGAAAGAAAAACTCAATCAACCCAGACAAGACGTCAACCAGCAGAGAAATCGATCGAGAACCAAGACGCGCCACGAGTGCCAAGAACCAGGGAGAGTGCAAAGACTCAAGACAGTATCCCAGCTGAAAAAGGCAACTCCTGAGGAAGTGTGGATCACCGACGTTGCCTCCACCTAAATGAAAGATCTTCGAAGACCACGAACACCACCACGATCCGTCGTCGATCAATCAGGACGCCCGATACTGCAACCCAACACAAAGCATGTAAAGACCTGATATATTTTATACTATATGATTATTACCTTACACAAATTACTTGAAAATAGGAATATTTTATTCGTATAAATGGAAGAAAACTTGTCCTCGAGCAAGGTCGATTTTTATAAATCCGTCCGACCTCATTTTAAAATTTGGATTTTGACGGAATTAAGTTCCGCTTTTGAGTATTCGAGAATTAATAAAAATTAATTCTATTATCCGATATGATTTTGATTTCGATTTAAATTCGAATGTGGAGTTTCGGGTTAGTGAGCGGATTTCGCGTTTGAATTGTCGGGATTTCAATTTGTCTTCTGTGGGACCACACTTTCCCCTCTTTTATTTTCCTTTTCTTTCTCTTCCCTCTCTCTCCCTCCCATACAGCTGCTGCAATACAACCCTCCCTCTCACGCAGCTGCAGACTCACAACTCCTGCACCCAAGCTGCCCTCCCGATTTGGCTTGGCACACACCCCTCTCCACCCTCTTCCATCACCCTCCTGCACCCCCTCATTTTGGCAATCCAACAGCCACGCCACCTGCAAATTCGGACCCCCCATCCCTCTCCCCTTTTAATTGAATCAACAGCTCACCCACCCCACTATACATTCACTCTCTCCCTTACCTTATTATCTCATCCGAAAATTCAAACCCAAGGATGGCCCTCCCCTGCTCTCTCTTGCACCCTTGAGCACCACCAGAACACCACCATCGCCTCCCCTCCTCTCTCTCTCTTCTCTGTGTCCCCATTCGTCGTTCCCCCTCGTTGAGAACTCCCCAGTTCGGGCTCGGAGCTGCGGGACATCGCAGCAGCAGCAGCAGCTCCCAGCCTCTCCTCCTTCAAAGTATCCTCTAGCAGCAGCCCCTCCGATCTTCCGCTTGGGCCGTGCCATTGCGGAGCCGCTAGCGCCGCGCCGTTAGAGCACCCGCCTCCCTTGTCTGTCTTCAAGGTCGGTTGTGATTCCCCTCGTTTTTATTTCTAAAACACTCACAATGTTCCTTACTCGTCCCTCTGCTTCCCTAGGCCCTCAAGCCACCTTTGCTCGAGCTCTCGCATCCTGAAACGCCGCCATTGAAGCCGGAGTTCTCCCTCGGAGGCGGCTGTAAGTCATCTTTTTCCCCCTCTTTCGTGAGCTTGCTTCCCTTCTCTCTGTGTGGGTCTTGTCTGGAGTCGAGCGTCGATTAGGTTAGGCATGGGTATGGTCGAACGGAGGCACCAGCAGGGGGCTGGGTTTCCTTCCTTCTCCCTCATTCAATCGTTGTGAGCAGAGGATGAGGACGGGTTCCCTCGAACCCGGTTCTCCTTTTTCTTTTCCTTCTTTCTGGTCCGGTTCACACAAATAGAAAAAGAAACTGGTTCAGTGGAAATGTGTTGGGTGGGCTTCCGGGTACGGGCTTGGGGCTGGGTCGGATCCGGGATGGGAGTGTTGGGCCGTGGTTTGTGGGGTGTGTTTGATGTTTTATTTTATGTTGATAGTACTAAAATATTATTAGATATTATTATTATTATTATTATTATTATTATTTCGTGAAGATATATTTTGAGATTTCATATATTATAAAAGAAATTGTTTCATGGTTATGTTGGTTGAAAATATTAATTTATGATGTTAAAATGCGATTTTGGGGAATTGTGAAATGATGTAGTATTATTGATCTATGAATACAGTTGATGCCTTCTTCGGGTTATATATATCGTTGTTAAATTATTTAAAAAGGGTTTCTGAGTTCTTTCCCAAATATTTCTTAAAGGCTTTACTGTTTTGAAACCGAGATGCCGAGATTCCTTTAACGACAATTTCGACAAATTAGCCGGATTTGCCTATTTAATAATGACCGTTCGGACATCATCTTAACTGCCTATTATAATTGTTGAGCCTTGGACCCTTTTTAACCGTCTAATTGAACTGATATTGGACCTTGCTTAATACATGACTGGGCCGTTGGACTGAGATTGAATTGGCCTGAGATGAGACATTGGACGGACTGACAAACGAGAATTATTGGAAATTAAAATGATTAATCTGCGGAAATCTCGGCTTTCGGAGGTTTTCTCATATTTGACGCGTTTTGAGTTATCACTTGTTATTCGGGAAAGTCCTTCAAACTTGTTTCTCTATGCTTACTTAGTTAGTTAGACGTTAGACTCATGGCACCTTTATTACTTATTTCACTAGGTGATTATTGACTTGCTTGGATTCTACTTCCCACTATCTCTTTGCTGTTCGGCTTTCTCAGGTAAGTTTCTTTATGGGTTTACTCAGACTCGAAAGAGAATACCTGCTTGCGAATATATGACATACTAGGTGTTGCATAAGTAATTAAAGAATGTCATGTAGTATCATGCTAGGATTGCATTGAACTGAGCATGTGTTTACTATGTGTGTTTGAATACATAACAACCGTTAACTGTGATAGTCCTAGAGTCTTTGCTAGGGTCTTAGGGTAGCCCAGCCTCATCGGGTGCCTTGAGTCTATTGAGTCGATATGAGCATGATGATGAGATAGCCCAGCACCACCGGGCATAAGCATGATATATGATATGACGACCTAGCACCATCGGGCATGAGCATGATATATGATATGATGATGATATATGATATGATGATGAGATATGATATGCTATAGCATCGAACTGACCAGTCTATGCACTAACGGAAAGGGCTGCAAAGGTAGGAGAGGGATATGCCACTTGGCATTCTTTGGGCGCCTTACAGTTCTTTTCCGCATATTGTAACTTAGGATCATGTTAGTGTGATTTCATTTCCGCATTTGCATCATCTTTATATTAGCTTATGTGTATGTTTGCTTACGGGACAGGGTGCGTTGGGGTCTCGGTCTGATCCCGCTTGCACCACTTGTTTTTAGGTATGATTGCTCTCTGTCTCTATGACGTGGGAAAATCCCCCGGGCGCTTTCAAAGAACCTGACTAACCCCGCTAATTTGGCTATATGATTCTAGAATTTGTGTTTTGGTTTTGACCCAACCTCGTCGTGGCAAGTTGTACTTTACTTTCGTATTCCCTAGTTTTACAAACGAATTTCCGCGACGTAGTCCTAGTACAGCTTGAAGATTCCACATGGCCCTCCGGCCATTTTGGGGTTCGAAATCCCCCCTTTAAAATACTAATCCTTGCGTTTTGAAACCTCGACTCGTACTCGAATTACAAGATCTGAATGAAGGTATCCAACCTTCAAAACGTCACCCAGGTACCTATATCCGGGCCGTTACAAAGTTGGTATCAGAGCCAGGTTCTGCAATTTGGGTACCAAAGGGTCGAGTGAATGTTTTGACAACCCGCCCATGAATTTCAAAAGATTTAAAAGAGTTTTCAAATGGCAAAATGTACTTAATATGTCTAACTCAAATGAACCTACTATGAACTTGGCCTTACAGATGGGCTTGGAAGACTCCAAGAATTGCACCGCGGTGGTTGGAGTAGCGAGTTAGGTAGAGGCCGCGAGGTACTTGCCCCTCCGGTCGGTCGCTTCTCGAAGAGCGACCCTAGATAACTGGGCCTCAGGGCGATCTCCCTCGAAGGAGATCATTATAATCGTAATTGAGTGCTTCTGTGCTGAGTGGTAACTCTGAATATGCAGCAGTATGGTCGATACACGACGTGGGGCAGTCGGGCGTGGGGGCCCAGCACGTAGGGGCAGAGGACGACCTCGTCGATTTGTGGCCGACAGGGCAGATGATGACGTTTAGGATCTCGGGGGTGTGGAGGTCCCCGCTCCCCAGCCAGAGGAGATACCGAGGCAGATAGATAGGACGACATTGATAGAGATGTTGTGAGGGCTGGTCGGAGATCCTCCACCGGATGCGCCTGGTATACAGATTCCTATCGAGCAGCCAGTCGAGCCAGCTATAGAGACCCCAGTTGGACAGCCAGCCGCACCAGGCCCCGTTGATGCGCGCCCTGAGAAGCGCATCGACTGGGTTCGATCTTTAGCACATTGTGGCCCACCACACTTTTCGGGAGAGGACGGAGCGGATGTCGAGGCATGGCTGAGACAGATCGATAACATCTTTGATTTCATCGGCTCTCTTGGTTCCGAGCATCAGAGGTTGGTTGCAGGACTTCTGCGAGATGACGCCTTCCTTCGTTGGACCGTTTGTAAGGCGGTCCAGACAGAGTGGAGCTATGAGGAGTTTCGAGCACTGCTGCTTTGGGAGTTTTGTCCGCCAGGGACACAGACGGCTAGGGAGGTCACCTTCATGCGCGCTACCTACGACCCATCCCGCTCTGTATCGGAGGTCATCCGTCAATTCAAGAGGGAGTTGATCTACTGCGCTCATCTCTGCCCCACTGACGAGAGTCGTATCCGCTTGCTGTCCATGAGGCTGCCGCCAGAGATTCTTCTACACGCATCTAGTTTGGGAGCTGTTCCGTTTGACCGCTTTCTAGAGGTCGTGATGATGTATGAGCAGTAGAGGATCCTGAATACTACTGTGTATGCCCCCTGTTGCCCCAAGGCGAAGAGGCCGAGGCCCGCTGACACGAGATGGGATGTGAGTTCCCGAGGAGCCTTCCGCGGAGGATTCAGAGGAGGGATGCTGAGAGTTATGCCACCCTTAGCACCACTAGTGGCTCGTCGAGGTGCTAGCGTCCGGAGCATCATGTGCTATGGTTGTTCTGAGCCCGGTCATTAGCAGAGAGATTGCCCTGATAGATCTACTAGATGTTACACTTGTGGAGGTATGGGACACAGAGCTGCTCATTGCCCTCAGGGTGGTAGTACCCCACCAGCTACCCCCGCACCGAGACTTCCCGCCACTACTCAGCCACCGCTTCTGACTTATTCCCCTGGGCAGGGAAGAGGCAGCACAGCTGTTAGAGTTCGGCTTGGAGGACGTGGTAGAGGTTCAGCTAGAGGGGGCCGTGGGCCATCTGGGCCCTGGACAGGCAGAGGATCATCTTCCGCAAGACCGTCTAGGTCAGGTTATGGGAGAGGACATACATCTGGAGCTGCTGGTTCTACATTGCCCCCACCGCCCCGCGTTTTCTAGATGGGAGTTGAGGATCGATCCGCTCCGAGTGCCTCGGGTACTATATTTCTCTGAGATGAGTGCTTGAGTATTCTTTTTGACACGGGTTCCACACACTACTTCATAGCAGAGTCGTGCGTCTCTAGGTTGAGCCTGAGTTGCACGAGGGGTCCGCCCCTGACTGTGGGTATGCCGGATGGGGCTAGGGTTAGGACGAGTCAGGAGATCCTAGATTGCCCCATTCGTATAGGAGAGCGAGAGTGGCCCGTCGACCTGATCGTGATGACCTTGAGGACCCACGACTTGATTTTTGGCATGGATTTCATGGACCACTACGGAGCGATCATCGATTTTTTAGACGAGGACCGTGTCGATTATAGCAGAGGATGGCACCGAGCACCAGGTTTGGGGTAGTGACCCCAAGAGGAACGGGGCACTGATTAGCGCAGTTCGAGCAGCGAGACTCCTTGACCAGGGTTGTATGGGATATTGGTGTTATGCTTTGGAGGTGGACCGAGGCCGACCCACCATGTCTGAGGTACCCATTTTTAGAGACTTCACCGATGTCTTCCCCGATGAGTTACCCAGATTACCCCCGCAGAGAGAGGTCGATTTCGCCATCGAGTTGGAGCCGGGCACCAGGCCCAATTCCCGAGTACCTTACAGGATGGCACCCACAGAGATGGCTGAGCTTAAGGCTCAACTTGAGGAGTTAGCCGAGAAGGGCTATATTCGTCCGAGTGCATCACCATAGGGAGCTTCAGTGCTGTTCGTCAAGAAGAAGGATGGTTCGTTGAGGTTGTGCATCGATTACCGTGAGCTGAACCGGGCGACGGTGAAGAACAGTTACCCGCTTCTGAGGATTGACGACCTGATGGACCAGCTTCAGGGTGCAGTGATCTTTTCGAAGATCGACTTGAGATCGGGATATCATCAGCTCAGAGTGCGATCAGAGGACATTCAAAAGACCGCATTTAGGACGCGGTATGGGCACTATGAGTTTGTGTTAATGCCTTTCGGGCTGACCAATGCGCCAGCAGCCTTCATGGAGCTTATGAATAGGGTGTTCATAGACTATCTGGATATATTTATCGTGGTACTCATCGATGACATCCTAGTATACTCGCGGAGTCACGAGGAGCATGAGCAGCATCTAAGGATTGTTCTGGAGACGTTGAGGAGGCATCATCTGTTCGGCAAGTACAACAAGTGCGAGTTTTGGATTTCTGAGGTGACCTTTTTAGGTCATGGGATCTCAGCAGTTGGAGTCGTCGTGGATCCGACGAAGATTGATGCTATCGTTGGTTGGGAGGTGCCCAAGAACGTTCGAGACATCCGTTCCTTCCTAGGATTGGCTAGCTACTATCATCGCTTTGTTCAGGACTTCTCGAGGATCGCTCGACCGATGACACAGTTGACACGGAAGGACGTCCCTTTCGTTTGGAGTGAGGAGTGCCAGGCCAGTTTTGAGCTTCTCAAGGAGAAGCTGACGACCGCACCGGTTTTGGCTCTACCTGATGGGACCGAGGACTTCGTGATGTACACAAATGCTTCGCGAGCTGGGTTGGGTTGTGTTCTGCATCAGAGGGATCGATTTATTGCTTATGCTTCACACCAGTTGAAGCCTGGAGAGGAGACTTACCCCACACATGATCTTGAGCTGGCAGTTGTAGTGCATGCTCTGAAGATCTGGAGACATTATCTGTATGGTACTTCATGCAAGGTGATGACGGATCACAAGAGCTTGAAGTACATCTTCACCCAGAAGGAGCTCAACATGAGACAAAGACGCTGGTTAGAGCTCCTGAAGGATTATGATTTGGAGATCATCTATCATCCCGGGAAAGCCAATGTGGTGGCTGATGCGCTCAGTCAGAAGACTCATCAGGAGGTGGTTGTGGCCAGATTGACAGCGCAGCGTAGATTACAGGCAGAGTTGATGTCTTGTCGCATAGAGGTATGGATTCAGCGAGAGAGGGGTCAACTATCCTTCCTCGAGTTTCACTCAAAGCTGACAGATGAGATTCGTAGAGGTCAGGCTGATTGCCCTGAGGTGGCAGCACTGAGAGAGCGGATGGTACAGGGACGAGCTGGAGAGCTTGCGGAGAGAGCCGATGGATTGCTGACCTTCTAGAGCAGAGTGGTAGTACCCTCTACGTTAGATCTGAGGCAGAGGATTATGCAGGAGGCCCATACCACCCCTTATTCGGTCCATCCAGGGACGAATAAGATGTACCAGGACCTGAGGAGATCCTACTGGTGGCAGAGAATGTGAGCAGATATTACAGATTTTGTCGCCAGATGTCAGATTTGTCAGGAGGTTAGGATTGAGCATCAGAGACCATGTGGCTTGGTCAGATCACTTTCGGTTCCCGAGTGGAAGTGGACAGATATCTCCATGGATTTTGTCACTGGATTGAGGAGAGATGTCAGAGGATTCAATGCTATTTGGGTCGTGGTCGATAGACTGACCAAGTCGGCCCACTTCATTGCCATCCAGGAGACATGGCCGGTTTCGAGACTAGCAGACGAGTTCATTCGACAGATTGTGAGACTCCACGGGGTTCCCGAGAGGATAGTTTCCGACAGAGATGGCCGTTTCGCATTGAGGTTCTGGCAGCATATTCATGATGCTTTGGGGACTCGTTTGCGTTTCAGTATCGATTATCATCCGCAGACAGACGGACAGAGTGAGCGGACGATCCAGACTCTGGAGGATATTTTGAGATCCAGCGTGTTAGAGTGGGGCGACCGTTGGGTCAGATTCTTACCGTTGGTCGAGTTCTCGTACAACAACAGCTACCATTCATCGATCGAGATGGCACCATATGAGGCATTGTATTGGAGGCGCTGCAAGTCGCCAGTATGTTGGGACGAGCCCGCCGTCACCACAGCTTCGTTGCCGGAGATGGTTCGAGAGACAGTCGACCGGGTCGGATGCATACGGGAGCATATGAGGGTCGCTCTGGACCGACAAAAGAAGTATGCAGATCACCGGCGGACAGAGATCGAGTCTGAGGTTGGATCGCATGTATGGCTCAGAGTGTCACCGACCAGAGGAGTTCGCCGCTTTGGCATCAAGGGCAATCTGAGCCCTAGATTTGTGGGACCGTTTGAGATTCTCGAGAGGGTCGGCGAGGTCGCGTACCGTTTAGCCCTACCCCCATCGTTTGCCGCAGTGCACGATGTCTTTCATGTGCCCCAGCTTCGGCGATATGTTCCCGACCCGAGCCACATCCTTGACCATTCTGATCTCCGGATAGAGCCCGATCACACCTATGTAGAGAGCCCAGTTAGGGTGCTTGACCGTCGAGTCAAGAAGTTGAGGACCAAGGAGGTTCCTCTTCTTCTGGTCCAGTGGTCTAGGAGGAGTCCCGAGGAGGCGACTTGGGAGACGGAGGATAGCCTCCGGTCGAGTTATGGGTTGTCATAGACGAGCTCTTAGCGTCTTATGTTGAGCCGAGTGTTGACCTATCCTTGACATCACGAGCTAGTGGTGAGTCTTAGTAGTCTTTTATTTTGGGAAATGGGCATCTCTATGATTGTGTGCTTACGATTTCTTTCTCTGTGCAGATTCTATGCTGAGATGATGTGGCTAGAGATCGGTTCTCCTGGCTTGCGTGCTGATGTGCTTGATGTGACGTCCGTTGGGACTTGTGATGCTTTTGTAGGATGTCGAGATACTTTATGACTCGTAGTATGTTGAGACCGTGTCGCCATTTTTGGCACGTTTTGAGATGCTAGCATCCCTCGTGATTGTGTTTTAGACAATTTATGCGTTTGAGCTGCTTGACTTGTTGAGACTATGTCCTTGATGTTTGAGACTTACCACGTGAGAGGTGGTTGATATTATGGTAGCTATCTGTATATGAGTTGATGAGATTATGACTTTATGATCCTTGATGAGTTTGAAATGGTGATTGAATGACTTGGAACATAGGAAGAGAATATGGGATTAGCCCTTAGAGGTGGATGATTGCACCTCTCGCAATCTGAAATTTCTTGATTAAGCATTGGATTTGAACATTTTGAGTAAGTTTTGAAAATGACCAATTTTGGTTTTATTAAAGTGATAAGCGCTATCTAGAATTCGATGATTTCGAGGTCAAACTTTCCATTTAAAAACGCTTTTGAAACCTTCCAATTCATATTTATATGCTTTTGAGTTATGATACGACTGAGAAGTCGAGGCACGGATGGGATAAGGGCCTATATCCCATACTTGCTCCAACCAATTGGGAGTAGCATGATCACGTCAAGGATATTGCGAGAATCTCATATTGGCCCTTAGGAGATACTTACGGGATCGGTGGCATGATCATCGGACTCACCGCTTTCAAATCCTTTCCATTTAGAATGATTTTAGTCTCGAGGACGAGACATGTTTTTACAGGTGGATGAATGTAAAGACCTAATATATTTTATACTATATGATTATTACCTTACTTAAATTACTTGAAAATAGGAATATTTTATTCGTATAAATGGAGGAAAACTTGTCCTCGAGCAAGGTCGATTTTTATAAATCCGTCCGACCTCATTTTAAAATTTGGATTTTGACGGAATTAAGTTTCGCTTTTGAGTATTCGAGAATTAATAAAAATTAATTCTATTATCCGATATGATTTTGATTTCGATTTAAATTCGAATGTCGGGTTTCGGGTTAGTGAGCAGATCTCGCGTTTGAATTGTCGGGATTTTAATTTGTCTTCTGTGGGACCACACTTTCCCCTCTTTTATTTTCCTTTTCTTTCTCTTCCCTCTCTCTCCCTCCCACACAGCTGCTGCAATACAACCCTCCCTCTCACACAGCTACAGACTCACAGCTCCTGCCCCCAAGCTGCCCTCCCGATTTGGCTTGGCACACACTCCTCTCCACCCTCTTTCATCACCCTCCTGCACCCCGACATTTTGGCAATCCAACAGTCACGCCACCTGCAAATTCGGACCCCCATCCCCCTCCCCTTTTAATTGAATCAATAGCTCACACACCCCACCACACATTCACTCTCTCCCTTGCCTTATCCTCTCATCCGAAAATTAAAACCCAAGGATAGCCCTCCCCTGCTCTCTCTTGCACCCTTGAGCACCACCATAACACCACCATCGCCTCCCCTCCTCTCTCTCTTCTCCGTGTCCCCATCCGTCGTTCCCCTCCTTGAGAACTCTCCTATTCGGGCTCGGAGCTGTGGGACATCGCAGCAGCAGCTACTGCAGCTCCCAGCCTCTCCTCCTTCGAAGTATCCTCCAGCAGCAGCCCCTCCGATCTTCCGCTTGGCCCGTGCCATCCCGGAGCCGCCAGTGTCGCGCCGTCAGAGCACCCTCCTCCCCTGTCCGTCTTCAAGGTCGGTTGTGATTCCCCTCGTTTTATTTCTAAAACACTCACAATGTTCCTCACTCGTCCCTCTGCTTCCCTAGACCCTCAAGCCACCTTTCCTCGAGCTCTCGCATCCGGAAACGCCGCCATTGAAGTCGGAGTTCTCCCTCGGAGGCGGCTGTAAGTCATCTTTTTCCCCCTCTTTCGTGTGCTTGCTTCCCTCCTCTCTGTGTGGGTCTTGTTCGGGGTCGAGCGTCGATCAGGTTGGGCTGGGTTTCCTTCCTTCTCCCTCGTTCAATCGTTGTGAGCAGAGGATGAGGACAGGTTCCCTCGAACCCGGTTCTCCTTTTTCTTTTCCTTCTTTCTGGTCCGGTTCACACAAAAAGAAAAAGAAACTGGTTCAGTGGAAATGTGTTGGGTGGGCTTCCGGGTACGGTGTTGGGGCTGGGCCGGATCCGAGTTGGGAGTGTTGGGCCGTGGGTTATGGGGTGTGTTTGATGTTTTATTTTATGTTCATATTACTAAAATATTATTAGATTTTATTATTATTATTATTATTATTATTATTATTATTATTATTATTATTATTATTATTATTATTATTATTATTTCGTGAAGATATATTTTGAGATTTCATATATTATAAAAGAAATTGTTTCATGGTTATGATGGTTTAATATATTAATTTATGAAGTTAAAATGCGATTTTGGGGAATTGCAAAATGATTTAGTGTTATTGATCTATGAATACAGTTGGTGTCTTGTTCGGGTTATATATATCGTTGTCAAATTATATAAAAAGGGTTTTTGAGTTCTTTCCGAAATATTTCTTAAAGGCTTTACTGTTTTGTAACCGAGATGCCGAGATTCCTTTAACAACAACTTCGACCAATTAGCCGGATTTGCCTATTTAATAATGACTGTTCTGACCTCATCTTAACTGTCTATTATAATTGTTGAACCTTGGACCCTTTTTAACCATCTAATTGAACTGATATTGGACCTTGCTTAATACATGACTGGGCCGTTGGACTGAGATTGAATTGGACTGAGATGAGACATTGGACGGACTGACAAACGAGAATTATTGGAAATTAAAATGATTAATCTGCGGAAATCTCGGATTTCGGAGGTTTTCTCGTATTTGACGCGTTTTGAGTTATCACTTGTTTTTCGGGAAAGTCCTTTAAACTTGTTTCTCTATGTTTACTTAGTTAGTTAGACGTTAGACTCATGGCACCTTTATTACTTATTTCACTAGGTGATTATTGACTTGCTTGGATTCTACTTCCCACTATCTCTTTGCTGTTCGGCTTTTTCAGGTAAGTTCCTTTATGAGCTTACTCAGACTCGAAAGAGAATACCTGCTTGCGAATATATGACATACTAGGTGTTGCATAAGCATTTAAGCATGCCATGTAGTATCATGCTAGGATTGCATTGAACTGAGCATGTGTTTACTCTGTGTGTTTGAATACAAAACGACCGTTACCTGTGATAGTCCTAGAGTCTTTGCTAGGGTCATAGGGTAGCCCAGCCCCATCGGGTGCCCTGATTCTATCGAGTTGAAATGAGCATGATGATGAGATAGCCCAGCACCACCGGGTATGAGCATGATATTTGATATGTCGACCCAGCACCATCGAGCATGAGCATGATATATGATATGATGATGATATATGATATGATGATGAGATATGATATGATGATGAGATATGATATGCTATGATGAGATATGATATGCTATAGCATCGAACTGGCCAATCTCTGCACTAACGGAAAGGGGTGTAGAGGTAGGAGAGGGATATGCCACTTGGCATTCTTTGGCCGCCTTTACAGTTCTTTTCTGCATATTGTAAATTATGATCATGTTAGTGTGATTTAATTTCCGCATTTGCATCATCTTTATATTAGCGTATGTGTATGTTTGCTTGCGGGACAGGGTGTGTTGGGGTCTCGGTCTGATCCCGTTCGCACCACTTGTTTTTAGGTATGATTGCTCTCTATCTCTATGACGTGGGAAAATCCCCCGGGCGCTTGCAAAGAACCTGACTAACCCCGCTAATTTAACTATACGATTCTAGAATTTGTGTTTTTGTTTTGACCCGGCCTCGCCATGGCAAGTTGTACTTTACTTTCGCTTTCTCCAGTTTTACAAACGAATTTCCACGACTTAGTCCTAGGACAGCTTGAAGATTCCACGTGGCCCTCCTGCCATTTTGGGGTTCGAAATCCCCCCTTTAAAATACTAATCCTTGCGTTTTGAAACCTCGACTCGTAGTCGAATTGCAAGATCCGAACGAAGGTATCCAACCTTCGAAACGTAACCCGGGTACCTATATCCGTGCCGTTATAAAGCAGACGCAGCCAGACCGAAGCATCGATCAAATACCAGAAGACGGGGTAAATGCGGGCCAAAAAGAGAAGATCGATCCACCGTCGGAAATGTGAACGGAACTCCTCGAACCAAAATAGGACGATTCGGGGAGTATTATTATTAAATAAATATATAATATTTTCCAACCCTTAACGGGATTTTATCATTATATGTATGAAAATCATAATGAATATATATATATATATATATATATATATATATATATATATATATATATGTATATGTATACACACACATAAGAATGCATTCCGGATTGAAAAGTATATAAATACAAAGCAATTCGGAGGAATGTTGAAACTTATAAATGTATGAACAAATACATCTATAAAATCAAATTCCATTTTATTTCATTTTTTAATTCACCATTACGGGAGTTGGTAAATAAAAATATTGACAGAACACCCAAAGCGGAAGTATTTCTACAAAATCATTTTCGTCTTTTTTTTGTTATTATTGTGTTCAATTGGGCCAAGCAAAACATGGGCTCAAAGGAAACACAATTGGGTCTCCTAAGCCCAGGGAGAGCCCGAGACAGATCGTGGTTGAAGGCAACCACCAGATTTTGACCTAGGCAAACACTGAAGAGGACAGCGGCGGCCAAGGAGGAGATGAACTCGCCTAGAGAAGTGCAGCAACGGCAAGGAAAAAATAAAGTTAATCGATGTATAAAATTTGTATATATATAATGATTATTATTTTTTTAATTCCTTAGGTGTGGCCCCCAAGCACCAACGCCACGGTTTTTGCACATGAGGCAGGCAACTAGACCACCGTTGGCGAGGAGCCTCGCCACACCGCCGCCACTGTCAATCAGAGCGGGATGACCGAAGGTGGCAAGAGACCGATCGGACAACCACAACCCCAACCCAAGGATAGGGGACGGAGAACCGTCAGGAGTTTCCGATCGACCGAACCAGATCAGAACATCGGAGGCCAATAGTATGAATTGGAAACGATCTTTAATGGAATAGAGATCCTAGATCTCGGATCTACAAGAGCCCCAACGAATTAGAGCTTATTGCTCACAAGATTGGTTATGATAGCGGGGGAACGCCGAGCCCAAACGGAAGACGGATTCCGAAGTCCAAAGCACATCGGGGTAGTCCCGATGCCAAGGCCAAAGTCGGAGCATCAGGAGGACACGGATCCACCGTCACAAGCCAACAACGGCGAGCCGACGGAGAGGTGTGTGAATAGAGGGGATCCGAGGCCTCGAATCACAGGATGATTCAAGGAGGTGGGGAAGAGGATGAATGGGGGCTGCATTCGAGACAAACGAAAGCTACCGGAACTTCACGCCGAAGATGGTGGTTGGAGGTCACTACGAGAGGTAACCCGATATAGCAGCGACCGAAGTCGAATTGGCGGCGGCCGAAGCCGAGTTAGCACCGGTCGAAGCCGGGATTTGAGGTCCCTCTCTCTCTAGAAACTAGAGAGAGGAGGGATAACCACCACCAGCCATCTGTTGCTTTAAAATTCGAATATAAAGTCGACAAATAAATATTCAAAATAAAAATTCAATAAAAATTTCTAAATTAAATCTAAATGAAAAGTGAAAAATAAATCTTATTTGTAACGACCCAAATATAATTATTCGGGTTACGTTTCGAAGGATCGGATACCTTCGTTCGGATCTTGCAATTCGAGTACGGGTTGAGTTTTAAAACCAAGTCTTTAATGCTCAAAGAAGGGATTTCGCACCCTAAATTCGTGATAGGGCCGCTGGAGACTATAACATGTCCTAATTGTCTAAGTCGCTCAAAACGTTTTAAGTTTGAAAAGCATAAAGAAGAAAATCTCATAATATAAATTGTCATGGCATGGCCGGGTCAAAACCAAATATGAGAAAATATAAAGTGGCGAAAGTGCGGAGTCCATAGTCAGTTTCTCCCTCCAATTGCGCCATAAGATACCCACGTCATAACAGCACGGAATCGAGCAAGGGAATGGGTACGTGAGACTATACCACGAGTCAAGGTCGAGCCACTCATGCAGGCCCTGAAGACCTCACTGAGGACATATAATACGCTCTAAGCCTAGATGATAATGATCTAATGCACTACTGCAATATTAACCACACAAGCATGCTGACAGTTTATATATAATGACAAAAAATGCAGTAAATGGGCCCACACATAATGCCAAGTGGCATGTCCCAATCTCTCAAAACCCATGCCTCAGTCGGGGCGGGTATCTTTCTCATATCCGTACCTCAGCCGGGGTCGGATGTCTGCCTCAACCGGGGCCAGACGACTCGGTCGGTGCCGCAGTATATCTCATGCTTTAGTCCACACCTCAGTCGGGGTGGGACACTCGGTCATCGCCGCAGTCATATATATAACTCAGTAAATCATGCTCTCAGATGACTCTATCAGGACAAACCCGATGGAGCTAGGTTGTCCTATGACCCTAGCAACAACTCTAGACTCACAACTTATGGCCGTTTCTACCAATCGCATTCAGACTACGTATACTCATATGTTAATGCAGAACCTAGGCATGCTACTACATGACATGATATTATAATGCCTACATACTATATGACATATCAGGCATGAGGTTCTAACTTGAGTAAGCCCCGGAGGACTTACCTGGAGAAGCGCGGAATCCAAAGCAATCACGGCAATAGCAGCAATTCCAAACAAGTCAGAGAGCACCTAGAATGCAATAGATAACATAGATAAGTTTGTGTCTAGGTCATACAAGGCGCATTTACTATCACACATAAACTTTACATAATTCATAGGACTCATCATCACATCTTAGCCATATCATCTTCACCATCCTCATATCAACTCATCTCAGATCGCATCATATCACCTCATTCATTCCATATTCTATCGACTGCCATTTCTCATCATATCCCATCTTATATCTCATTTTGCATGTATCAACACATAATATCTCATATAACATCTCATCATGCTTCTTAATCATTTTCATAATCACTCAAGATTCAAATTATCACTCATGCTTCAATTTACATTTATTCACATCATATAATCCAACACATAATATTTACCAAGTCAGCCAACAAGTTAGAACCAAGTAATATCTTTTCAAAGGTCTCGACACTTTAATTATCATCAACATCACATGAATATATAATCGTGTAACCAATACTCATATAATTAACATTTAAACAACCAAGTAACCCTTTAAACATTCCGTGAAACATTTAACTCTTTAAAGCAACTCCACAAAACTATATTATTAAAATAATTCCGGCATCTCGGTTTCAAAACAACAAACCCCTTAAGAGCATTTTTGAAAAACATGAAACCCTTTTTAAATATTTTAACAATAATATTTATCTACAATAAAACACCAAGATAAATCCATTTTTACAACTCACGTTCATAAAACAACAATACTAAATTACTTTAACACATTTTAAAGCACATTTCAACATTAGTAAATATCCTCATAAGGTACCCTAGTAAATCTATTTTCAAAACAATTTATAATATAATAATTTCAGAAAATATATATTTATCAAAAAATCTCAAAATAATAATAATAATAATAATAATTTCTTGTAATTTATAATAATAATAATAATAATAATAATAATAATAATAATAATAACAATTATATAAAACTATATACTAACATAACCATTTAATATAACATAGGAAATAACACACATATAAACATATCCTTTCACAACCCAACAACCCAAATCTGAAAGCCCAAAGGGAACCCGAACCCGGGCCCACAACCCGGAGCCCAACCTGTTTGGTGTTTAACTGAACCGAGAATTTAGGCCAGACCGGATAATTAAAAGAATAAAGCTGAACCGAACCAAAATAAAATTAAAAAAAAAAACAAACCCGAATTACTGTTCATCCCTCCCATTCCTGCTGGATTCAAACGGAAGCCAAAAAGGGGGAAGAGAAAGGTTTGCCGCCGGCGGCCTTGTCTCGACCCGACCACCCTCACCAGCCTTTCCCAACCACTCCTAGCCCATAATGACCAAAAACGAACCAAGAAGGAAGAAGAATTTCAAATGCTCACCGAGGTTGAAACCTCCACCGAAAAACTTCGTCGGAGTTCGATTTAGCGTCGTCGATGTTCAATTTCGAGCGAGCTCGGCCTAGGATTGAGAAAAGGGTCATAAAGGTGGAGCTTGATGGCTTATTGGGCAAAAGGATAAAGGAGAGATGCTTACCGATCGGGAATGAAGAAGAACAGAGGAAACGGGGAAAGGAGATGGTGGTGCTCGGCTGCACTCGGGAGGCGCCCAGCTGGTGCCCAGGAGACGCTCAGGTGGTACTCGGGGAGGAGCTATATGGTGCTGAGGTGCTCTGTTGCTGGGTGTTGGAGAAGGAGGAGGAACAAGCTGAGGGCGGTTTGATGTGCTCACGGTAAACGAGGGGCTAAGCTCGGGTGTTTCTCGGTTTCGATGGAGACGACAACGACGATGTGGGTAATGGTGTTGGTGTTCAGTTGGTGGTGAAGACAGGAGAGAAAGGGGCTGATGGTGGCAGCTTGAATCAAGGATAGAAGGGGCTATGTTTTGTTTGTTTGGCTCGACAGAAAGCAAGAGGCAATGAGGCTATTTTTGTGGCTCTTTTGAAGGAGAAAGAGAGGAGATAGGAGCTTGTAGCTTGGGAGGAGGAAGGGGTGGTATGGTGGTGTGTGTGGAGGCAATGGGAGGAATACAATAGGAGCTAGGTAGAGGGAGGGTGATGGATGGATGCAAATGTGGAGGTATGGTGTGTGGAGAGGGGTTGATAGGTAGAGGTATAGGAAGAGGGGTGAGGGAGTAGGATCAAAGGGGTTGAGTGTGTAAGTGTATAAAATAAATAAAAAAAATAAATACTCGGAAATGAATTATGAAACCTACTATCTGACCTTAACCCGACACGATTAAAATAAATTTAAAATTAATACTTGGATTTGAGTTAAATAACAAAACCCGAAAATATTTCCAAACCTCAGAAGAATAAAGAAGACTAAATTCGTTTTCAATTTAAATAATAAGTTAATGCCAGAATTTGTTTGAAATAATTCAAATAAAATCGCTTACTCGAGGACGAAAAATTTTAAAATTTTCGGAGTCTTAGAAATACAAATAAATTCTAAATCATAATAGAATCTATAATTATCAAAATAGTATTTAAAATTCACGGTCTTTACATCATCCACCTCTAAAAACAAGTCTCGTCCCCGAGACTGAAATTATATATATATATATTGAAAACCAATGAAGCTTTTCATAATCCAAATATTTTCTCTTTATGTCAGTCAATCAAGTTTCAAGGGCTCAAAAGGTGGCAACATCCACCTCTAAGGGCTAACCCCATATTCACTTCCTAGGTTCGTGTTCCAAGATCAGTTTCAACATTTCAAGCTTAAGTTCACGACATATTCAGAAATCTCAAGACATCACACCACCGAATAGCACATCATAGCAAAATTCATCAACATCAAGGTTTATTATCATATCAAATATCGTCTTATCTAATATCAGTATAGTAGAATTTGTCAAAACGGAATTTTCATTTCATCCTATTAGTAACAAACCAACTCTTATTATTAACATCTCATAGTGAACTCTACCATATCAGCACATATTAATAGGTCATAACATTGACAGAATCTTCATATAGTTACCGATCAGAACTGAACCCAATCATTAGTTACACCTCACCGTCGAGCTCCAGAAATCAAAGTCAAGCCTTAGCTAGGTTCACCATCTCAATATAAGTTAAAATCTCCGAGTACACCCGCATCTCATTCCTCTTAAAACCAAAACTCATAGATGTTCTCTTCAATTATTTCCTAAAAGCCTATTAGTCAAAGCCTAGTCCAAGTTCATCAAATATATCACCCAAAGCTCAGGTCAACGAGTCCTCTAAGAATCACCTTACACAAGATCTCAAGCTCACAATCTCACCTTCCACCTAATCAGCTAGAACCCACATATTCTGAAATTATAATCCTCTAAGCAATCATAGGTCGAGCCCAATACTCCAAACTCTCATCAGGGCCTCTATCAAGTGCGCGAGCAATCTAGGTGTTTCTTTAAGAATCCATCCGATCAAATATCTCTACGAGAGAACTCCCAAATTGCTTCCATACCCTGAGCTCACTTCCCATACCAATAAGCACACTCACTGCTAATCCACCTCTAAAGAACCATCTCTTATTCCCAACCTCATACGAGGGCATCATGGCATCCTATATTCTCAATATGTCACAAGCAAAGGTTCATCTCCTAGGCTACTCATGTATCCCAAACAACAAAACACCTCACTCAGCGATGTCAGAAGTCCTAGCAATATTCAACCGCCCGCACTCGTCAGATTCTAAGCCAGAGAGCCAACTAATGATAAACCTGAAATCATAAATCATCAAATTCTCCTCAGCTATATCTATTCCCAAGCAGTCAAACACACAAGTGTTACATAAGAAACTCATCAGGATATCTCTAAACTAAATCACATTTCCTCATTTCCCAAAGGTCATAACATTTTCACTTACTCCCAACACTAATTCATCGCTTCAAAATTTCACTTTTTTCCCCCAACCAGTCACAATCTCCTAAGATGTCTTATTCTAATTCCTTATTATTGTACACCCCCAATTAGCCTTAAACCACATATCTCAACCAACGACAACTTCCCTCTAATTGACCTTTATGACCAATCATTTCTTCAGAGAATCCCTACGTTATCCTTATCCAAAATTACCCAAGGCATCACAAGCTATTTAAATTTCCCAAAGTTCCACAACCATTGGTTTTCCCATATTCAGCATTCAAAACTTCAATCTCTCCACCCAATAAAACAGACCTACAACCAACCCTGACGATCTCCCTTACTCAGCTATAGGCCTTTCCTCGATAACTCATCTGTCTTTCCTTAATACCCCAACGTTCAAGTCACTGCTATTCATACCAATTACAATCGCCTTCCTATTCTAGAATTGTCCTGATTACGCCTAATTCTCCAATTATCTTCTAGCAAGTATCCACAATAACACACGAGCCTATCTCCAAGTACATATTTCATATTCTTTCACCTATCATAAGAACAACCTTATTCTCAAGATCTACTAGTCATTGACCGTCCTAGCCGCTCAAACCTTAACAATATCTGTAATGCACTCCCTTTTTCCAAAGTCGTCCCTGTTCTCAATGTGAATAACCTGAGTCCCGAGGTCTATAACTTCACAGCAACCCTCGTTACCCAAACCTTAACGCCATCCACAATTCGCTCATC
Organism: Persicaria maculosa; assembly: GCA_963922045.1. Classification (NCBI taxonomy): domain Eukaryota; kingdom Viridiplantae; phylum Streptophyta; class Magnoliopsida; order Caryophyllales; family Polygonaceae; genus Persicaria; species Persicaria maculosa. Next base: position 13,660,429 of record OY998265.1, read on the forward strand.
GACAACATTGCTACCACTCATAGTATGATAACCTACCTATCGTCACATTCCCTTTACGAGAGCTCCTAAATCAAACATGCCCAGTCTACTCATATCTTCCCTCAAGGATACCTAAACAGATTTACTCTATCCTTCATCCCAATTTACTCACGTATACTACAACCGTAATTCCGTAACTCTTACCATTCTCATCCTATGCCCCATCTAAGGCCTACCTAGATGGCTCATATGAAAATTTCTAGCCACAGCCTCCTACCGGTCCTGGAAACTCTCTCGGTCTTGCCTAAACCAATGTCTCCTACCTATGTTCCTATCTCTCATCATCAACGATCGGAACCTACGACTTTTGGTCCTCCTATAAACCCCTCTAATCCTACCGCAAATGGGACCAAAATCCTTAAGAGAAGAAAATGGAGGAAAAGGAAAGAAAGGAAAAGGAAAGTAAAGGAAAAAGAAGAAAGGAAGATCATCAAGCGTACCCACTACGTCCAAACTCGCTAACACATCAACAACCATCTACTCACTAGTATCAGTAACCCATGTCTCATATGCAAGGGCAACGAGACCATACTCATCGACAACTCAAATATCAACATAAAAACATCATAGCATAAAAATCTTATCACATCTAGGCCTATTACACACAACCCTCATTCTCAATCGTCACAAAGAAGGTTAGTAGCTCGAATTGGGAATGCCCCCTTTCATAAGGCATATCTCTGAATCCACTGCGTACTCATCCTTCAAGGCTGCGGGCAACATTAGTTCTGAGACTTGTGGGTTATGGGCTCACCATGCTTCCGCTGCACCGCTCTGGTGCTATCCGGCTGGTTGTTCTTTTCCTCATGTCATTGTTCGTTCCAAAAAGATAACAGAGAGGTTCTAAGTTAACGAAGATAGGGGAGAGACAAAGGAGGACAACCCGGATTCCTTACGGAGTCAAATACGGACTAAGACTAAGGATAACGAGACTAAAGACGAGGCCCCAGCCGGAATGACAACGATATATGGACATGTATCAAATAAACAACTATCTGTATAGGACATGTATTTAATATAATGTTATTTTAGTTCATGTAATCACAGAATTATAACTAAACAGAAATCTCCAAGGGCAACGTCAACCCACTGACTCAAGAGCCCATTTCCCGTGAAATGTTGGTATGTCTCATTTGGGTAAGAGGAAAGAGTACCCAAATTGTTTCCCAAAGAAGAGTGGTCGAACTCTGGAAAAAGTCTCATGACAAGAAGAGACTTTTTGACCATCGCAAGAATCGAGAGGGATGATTCTACAAAACAACCCATTCCATTAGACTCAGAATAACGTCGAGAAACTTAAGTTATTCGAAGTTGACATTCTAGTACATTAATTAACTCATGGCATGACCTATGGAGTCAAGTACCATACTCCATCATACACCCAAGTAATCAATGAGCCCGAACAGATATCCCCAATGTGATTAGATGCCCAACCCAATTTCCCGTGGAAAACAGCAATACCATCCAGAAGACTCAATAAGAATATCTAATGAAGAGGATAAAAGAAAGAGAAGAAGAAGAAAAGAATAGTAAAAGGAGAGAAAATGAAGGAAGGGAAAGGAAGGAAAAAGAAGGAAAAGGAAAGGATCGATAAGACATCGTTTAAGGACATCGGAGGGGATAGGAGAAGAGAAAGGTGGAATGAAAAGAATAGACACTCATCAGCAATCCTGAGCCTTAACTAGAGATTTTTGAATAGAAGGTGAAGTGAAAAGGAAGCGACACAAACAGTTGAATAATGGAAAATATTATTCCACAACAACTGAAATCCTAACTATAGAGTTAGGAAGGGCTCCTCCACTATCCCATTCGCGTAGAAGTTTAATTCATAGCCAACAGATATCAAGGAAGTTGGCAAACAGACATTTTGCTCAAGGGAGAGATCACTCAGCACAGAATCAATCAGTAATAATTAATCTGATCCCCTTCGAGAGGGATCGCCCTCAGGTCCAATTTATATAAAATCACAGAATCTATCTAGAAGCTGCCCTTCGAGGGGCAACTGACCGGAGGGGCCACTATCCTCTCGACCTCTATATCCTACCCCGCTACTCCAACCACCACGGTACAAACTCCTTGGAGTCTTCCAGGCCCTTTGTAAAGTACAAAGCTATGTTTTGCCTACCCTTTCCCAAGTCTACATCCAATAGGGATGGTCTATCGCCTTTCTACCCACTCGATCAACCCTTTTCTGATTTTCCTTATTTTAAGTCAAGTTTATTAAGCTCTGTTCATTGATTTAGTCATATTAAATTCATTTTTCTCTTTAAAACTCTTTAAAATCCTTTGAAAACATTGGGCGATTTCCAAGATAATACTTCAACTCATTTGTACTCGAATCGCACAACCCAAGCTGTGATACGACCTTTGTAACGGCCCAAATATAATTATTCGGGTTAAGTTTCGAAGGATCGGATACCTTCGTTCGGATCTTGCAATTCGAGTACGGGTTGAGTTTTAAAACCAAGTCTTTAATGCTCAAAGAAGGGATTTCGCACCCTAAATTCGTGATAGGGCCGCTGGGGACCATAACCTGTCCTACTTGTCTAAGTCGCTCAAAACGTTTTAAGTTTGAAAAGCATAAAGATGGAAATCTCATAATACAAATTGTCACGGCATGGCCGGGTCAAAATCAAATATGAGAAAATATAAAGTGGCGAAAGTGCGGAGTCCATAGTCAGTTTCTCCCTCCAATTGCGCCATAAGATACCCCCGTCATAACAGCACGAAATCAAGCAAGGGAACAGGTACCTGAGACTATACCACGAGTCAAGATCGAGCCACTCATGCGGGCCCTGAAGACCTCGCTGAGGACATATAATACGCTCTAAGCCTAGATGATAATGATCTAATGCAATACTGGAATATTAAGCACACAAGCATGCTGACAATTTATATATATAATGACAAAAAATGCAGTAAATGGGCCCACACAGAATGCCAAGTGGCATGTCCCAATTTCACAAAACCCATGCCTCAGTCGGGGCGGGTATATCTCTCATATTCGTACCTCAGCCGAGGTCGGATGTCTGCCTCAACCGGGGCCAGACGACTCATGCTTCAGTCCACACCTCAGCCGGGGTGGGACACTCGGTTACCGCCGCAGTCATATATATAACTCAGTAAATCATTCTCTCAAATGACTATATCGGGACAAACTCGATGGATCTGGGTTGTCCTATGACCCTATCAACAACTCTAGACTCACAACTTATGGCCGTTTCTACCAATCACATTCAGACTACGTATACTCATATGTTAATGCAGAACCTAGGCATGCTACTACATGACATGATATTATAATGCCTACATACTATATGACATATCAGGCATGAGGTTCTAACTTGAGTAAGCCCCGGAGGACTTACCTGGAGAAGCGCGGAATCCAAAGCAATCACGGCAATAGCAGCAATTCCAAACAAGTCAGAGAGCACCTAGAATGCAATAGATAACATAGATAAGTTTTTGTCTAGGTCATACAAGGCGCATTTACTATCACACATAAACTTTACATAATTCATAGGACTCATCATCACATCTTAGCCATATCATCTTCACCATCCTCATATCAACTCATCTCAGATCGCATCATATAACCTCATTCATTCCATATCCTTTCAACTACCATATCTCATCATATCCCATCTTATATCTCATTTTGCATGTATCAACACATAATATCTCATATAACATCTCATCATACTTCTTAATAATTTTCATAATCACTCAAGATTCCAATTAGCACTCATGCTTCAATTTACATTTATTCACATTATATAATCCAACACATAATATTTACCAAGTCATTCCACAAGTTAGAACCAAGTAATATCTTTTCAAAGGTCTGAACACTTTAATTATCATCAACATCACATGAATATATAATCATGTAACCAATACTCATATAATTAACATTTAAACAACCAAGTAACCCTTTAAAATAATTCCGGCATCTCGGTTTCAAAACAACAAACCCCTTAAGAGCATTTTTGAAAAACTTGAAACCCTTTTTAAATATTTTAACAATAATATTTATCTACAATAAAACACCAAGATAAATCCATTTGTACAACTCACGTTCATAAAACAACAATACTAAATTATTTTAACACATTTTAAAGCACATTTCAACATTACTAAATATCCTCATAAGGTACCCCAGTAAATCTATTTTCAAAACAATTTATAATATAATAATTTCAGAAAATATATATTTAATAAAAATTCTCAAAATAATAATAATAATAATAATAATAATAATAATAATTTCTTGTAATTTATAATAATAATAATAATAATAACATCAACAACAATTATATAAAACTATATACTAACATAACCATTTAATATAACATAGGACATAACACACATATAATCATATCCTTTCACAACCCAACAACCCAAATCTGAAAGCCCAAAGGGAACCCGAACTCGAGCAAAAACCCGGAGCCCAACCCGTTTTGTGTTTATGTGAACCGAGAATTTAGGCCCGACCATGTAATTAAAAGAATAAAGCTGAACCGAACCAAAATAAAATTAAAAAAAAAAACAAACCCGAATTATTGTTCATCCCTTCCATTCCTGCTGGATTCAAACGGAAGCGAAAAAGGGGGAAGAGAAAGGGTTGCCGTCGGCGGCCTTGTCTCGACCCAACCACCCTCACCAGCCTTTCCCGACCACTCCTAACCCATGACGACCAAAAACGAACCAAGAAGGAAGAAGAATTTCAAATGCTCACTGAGGTCGAAACCTCCACCGGAAAACTTCGTCAGAGTTCGATTTAGCGTCGTCGGTGTTCGATTTCGAGCGAGCTCGGCCTAGGATTGAGAAAAGGGTCATAAAGGTAGAGCTTGATGGCTTATTGGGCAAAAGGAGAAAGGAGTGATGCTTACCAATCGGGAATGAAGAAGAACAGAGGAAACAGGGAAAGGAGATGGTGGTGCTCGGCTGCGCTCGGGAGGCGCCCAGCTGGTGCCAAGGAGACGCTCAGGTGGTGCTCGGGGAGGAGCTATGTGGTGCCCAGGTGCTCTATTGCTGGGTGTTGGAGAAGGAGGAGGAACGAGCTGAGGGCGGTTTGATGTGCTCACGGTAAAACGAGGGGCTGAGCTCGGGTGTTGCTCGATTTCGATGGAGACGACGACGACGTGGGTGATGGTGTTGGTGTTCAGTTGGTGGCGAAGACAGGAGAGAAAGGGGCTGATGGTTGCAGCTTGAATCAAGGATAAAAGGGGCTATGTTTTGTTGGTTTGGCTCGACAGAAAGCAAGAGGCAAGGAGGCTATTTTTGTGGCTCTTTTGAAGGAGAAAGAGAGGAGATAGGAGCTTGTAGCTTGGGAGGAGGAAGGGGTGGTATGGTGGTGTGTGAGGCGGTAGTGGTAGGAATACAATAGTGGCTAGGTAGAGGGAGGGTGATGGATGGATGCAAATGTGGAGGTATGGTGTGTGGAGAGAGGTTGATAGGTAGAGGTATAGGGAGAGGGGTGAGGGAGTAGGATAAAAGGTGTGGAGTGTGTAAGTGTATAAAATAAATAAAAATAAATAAATACCCGGAAATGAATTCTAAAACCTACCATCCGACCTTAACCCGACACGATTAAAATAAATTTAAATGAATACTTGAATTCGAGTTAAATAACAAAAACCGAAAATATTTCCAAACCTCGGAAGAATAAAGCGGACTAAATTCGTTTTCAATTTAAATAATAAGTTTATGCCGGAATTTGTTTGAAAGAATTCAAATAAAATCGCTTACTCGAGGACGGAAAATTTCAAAATTTTCAGAGTCTTAGAAATACAAATAAATTCTAAATCATAATAGAATCTATGATTATCAAAATAGTATTTAAATGTAAAGACCGAGATTTTTAAATATTATTTTTGTAACTATAAATTTGATTTCGAATTAAAAATTTATTTAATTTCTGAGGCTCCGAAATTTTTTAATTATTTCCGTCCTCAAGCAAATGATTTAATTGAATTCTTCCGAACGAGTGCTGGCATAAGCTTGTTATTCAAATTTAAAAATGAATTCATCCTGCTTTATCATCCCGGGATTGAAAATATTTTTGAGTTTTGTTACTTAATTCGGGTACGAATATTTATTTTAAACTTATTTTAACAGCATTAGGTTAAGATCGGAAAGCGGGTTTCAAGATTTAATTTCGGGTACTAATTTGTCTTTCACTCATCTTTCACATCTTAGCCAACCTAGTCTAAACCCCTACATCACCCACCCTAATACTACTACAATCCTCCTACCCCCCTATTTCTGTCATCTACCATCTCCTCCCTCTCTTCACTTTTCAATTCTTCATTACTGGTGGTTTTCACTCTTTATCATCACCATCCTCATTCCTTCATCTCTATCAGCTTTCTCAACCCCACCATCACCCGTTCACAATGACAGTCACAACCTCCATCACCTCCCCACCCCTGCACTCCATCATCTTTTCCCCCGTCATCACATCACCCTCCCCTGCTCATAGCACCACCACAACACCCACAAAGGCCTCACCATCACCCCCCTTCATCAACTCCTCGTTCTTGTCTGAGAAAACACCACCATTTCCCTCCTTAATCAAATGTCCAAAAGCCGCCAGCAAAAGCAGTCGGACCGTCGCCGAGGCCGAGCCACCGCAGCTCCACCCAAGCCACGCGTTGTCCTCTGTTTCGAAGCCCAGTCGACAAGCAATACCCGAGCAATATCCCAGGACTTCACCTCCCCTCCCTTGACGCCAACGAGCCCACAGAGTCACCCGGAGAGCCCCCGGAGGCCGTAAACGAGCCCGTCGACACCTCCTTCCCCTATTTTGGTTTAAACGTGGTAAGGGCTCGGTTTACACTTCCGTCCACCTCTTAACTGGGTAAAGTTCCACCTTTAACTCCCTTACTCCCTTCCTAGGCTGAGCCACTTGTTTCCGACTCTGGTGAGCCACATCGAACCCTCGACGAGTTCTCCGGTGACCTTCGACCCTCGGTGAGAACCCCTATCTCTTTCTCCTTTCTCTGTCCAGTTTCGTGTTCATAAGGTCGGAAGGGTGGTCGGAGTACAATATCGCCGGCAAGCTCTTTTCTTCCCTCCTTCCTTCTTCCTGATTTTCGAACGCATTAGCCTGGTGGAGGTGATGATGAACAGTGCACTTGGTTTGGTTTCTTTTTTTGTTTTTCCTGTTCCGGTTCTCTTATCTTTTTCTTTAATTTTGGGGCCGGTTCATTTAATCAAATCCGGGTGTGGGACTGGGCCGGATTCGGATCCGGATGAGAGGCTGAGCTTGGGCCTTCTGGGTATGGGTATTGGGCCTTTTATTTCAAATTTGGGTAAAATGATTTAAGGTTATTCTATTTGTTTATTTGATTATTGAATTATTCAATTTATTTATTTATTATTATTATTTAAGGATTAATCTAATTATTTAATTATTATTTAATTAATTCTGATTTATTTAGCTATTTAATTGATTATTGTTCAAATATTTATCCAATAGCTATTTTTCTATGTGTTAAAAATATTTAAGTGTTGAAGTGATTATTTGGTGATATATAAATTAATATATTATTTGGAATATTACTACAGTGTCGGAATTTATTTAGATAACGATTATTGAAATAGAAGAATGTCGGGTTTATTTTAATGATAATATAATTTTGGGAAATTGGTTTAATGATTTAAATGTTTAATGTCGAGATTTGACTATGTATGATCTCAAAAGAATTGTTTGATTATCGAGTTGACCTCCTTGAAATCTAAATGACTTTGAATAACTTCGGAACCGACTTATTTGGACTTAACTTGGTAGATTGGTTGATAAATCCTACATGAGAATTTATATGAATTGAAAGCATGATTTGAGATGTTGGAAATTCGAGATGATTTATGGGAATGAGAATGGAATTTTGATAATATAAGATGTTAAGTTAAGTTGAGATAAATGATGATGATGGTGTATGACTTGTACTGTGAATATGACTTGAACCGAGAGATTGACTAGTATTGGAAACTCGAAATGTTGACATGACGGAAATTGATATGAGCTGATGAGGTTATAAGATGAATTATGCGGTGAGTGTGATGATGACAATAATGACATGTTTAAGATGTGATGTTCTATGGTTATGTGAACTTATGTGTGGTATTACTCATGCTTTGTGTAAATGTAGACATAGACTTATTATGTTATTTGTGGAATTACTAGGTGATCTATGATTTGTTGGATTGCGTGCTATTGCCGTGATTGCTTTGGATTCCGCGCTTCATCAGGTAAGTCCTCCGGGGCTTACTCAAGTTAGAACCTCATGCCTGATGTGTCATATAGTGTATAGGTGTTGCATCTTGCATATTCATGTAGTATCATACTTAGGTTGCACAAATTAATCAAGCATCCGTATTCTCTCTACGTATGGTAGAACGACCGTTAAATTATGAGTCCTAGAGTCATTTGCTAAGGTCATAGGACAGTCCAGTCCCATCGGGCTTTGTCCTCATCAAGTCAGACTGTTAAATTGATGAGCATGACTATTGATACGATTGATGATGTTATGATATTGAATGCGACCGGTTCTCGCACTAACGAGCATGGGTGCGGAAGTATAAAACGCGGTCGGTTCCTGCACTAACGAGCATGGGTGCGGGAGTAGGAGATAGACATGCCACTTGGCATTCTGTGCGGGATCCCATTTAATCGCTTTCTGCATATATATAAATTGTTAGCATGTTTGTGTGTTTACTATTCCCACACTGCATTAGAGCATCCTTTATTAAGGCATAGGCACATTATATGTCCTCAGCGAGGTCTTCAGGGCCCGCATGAGTGGCTCGACCTTGACTTCGTGGTATAGTTTCAGGTACCCGTTCCCTTGCTTGATTTCGTGTTGTTATGACGGGGGTACCTTATGGCGCAATTGGAGGGAGAATCTGACTATGGACTACACACTTTCGCTACTTTACATTTTCTCATATTTGGTTTTGACCCGGCCATGCCGTGGAAATTTGTATTATGAGATTTCCTTCTTTACGCTTTTCGAATATAAAATGTTTTGAGCGACTTAGACAAGTAGGACAGGTTCGGAGTACCCAACGGTCCTATAGCGAATTTAGGGTGCGAGATCCCTTATTTGAGCACTAAAAACTTTGTTTTGAAACTCAACCCGTACTCGAATTGCAAGATCCGGACGAAGGTATCCAATCCTTCGAAACGTAACCCGAATATTTATATTTGGGCCGTTACAAAGGTGGTATCAGAGCATGGGTTACGCGATTCGAGTACAAATGGGTTGAAGTATGATTTTGAAAATTGCCCAATGTTTTTTAAAGATTTTTAAGAGTTTGAAAGGGCAAAATGAATTTAATATGGATAAATTAATAAACCCAACTTAATAAACTTGACTTAAAGTAAGGAAAATCGGAAAAGGGAAATCGAGTGGGTAGAAAGGCGATAGACTATTCCTATTGGATGTAGATTTGGAAAAGGGTAGGCAAAACTTAGCTTTGTACTTTACAGAGGGCCTGGAAGACTCCAAGGAGTTTGCACCGCGGTGGTTGGAGTAGCGGGGTAGGATATAGAGATCGAGAGGGTAGTTGCCCCCTCCGGTCAGTTGCCTCTTGAAGGGCAACTTCTAGATAGCTTATGTGATTTTATGAAAATTGAGCCCGAGTGCGATCCCCCTCGAAGGGGATTAGAATAATTATCGCTAATTGATGTTGTGCTGAGTGTTGTCTTCCTTAAACAAGAATTCGAATTGTTGATATGTTTGATATCTGTTGGCTATGAGTTGAACTTCTATGTGAACGGAATAGCGGGAGAGTCCTTCCTTACTCTGTAGTCGGGATTTCAGTACTTGTAAAGCAATCTTTTCCAATATTCAACTGCATGTGTCTTTTTCTTTTCATTTCGCCTTCTGTCCAACAGATTTCTAAGGTTGACAATTGTCGGAGAATGTATTCATTCTATTTTCCTCATCTCTCACGCCTTTAAATGATGTCTTATCGATTCTTTCCTTTTCCTTCTTTGCCTTCCTTCTCCTTTCATTTCTTTTCTTTCCTTTACTGTTCTTTTCTTCTCCTTCCTTTCTTCTAACTTCTTCCATAGATGTTCCTATCGAGTCTTCTATCTATGATATTACCGTTTTCCACGGGCAATTGGGTTGGAATCTAATCATACTCGGGATTTCTGTTCGGGTGCATTGATTACTTATGTGTCTGATGGAGTATGGTACTTTACACCATAGGTCATGCCACGAGTTAATTAATGTACTGGAATATCAACTTTAAACGATCTAAGATTCTCAACATGATTTTGAGTCTTTAGAACATGTTGTTTCGGAGAGCCACCCCTTTTTCCATTTTTGTAAAGGTTCATAGGTGTCTTTTTGTCATAAGACCTTATCCAGAGCTTTACCATCCTTCTTCGGGAAACAGTTGAGTGCTCTTTTCCCTTACCCAAATGATTCATACAAGCATTCCACGGGAAATGAGCTCTTGAGTCGGTGAGTTGATGTTGCCCTTGGAGATTTCGTTTTGGTTATCATGGTAGCTCCACATGTGATTACATGACCTGATATTACATTATCTTAAATGCATGTCCTATTCAGATAATCGTTGATTCGAACATGTGTCCCTATCTCATTGGCATTCTCGGGTTGGGACCTCGTCTTTAGTCTTGTTATCCTTAGTCTCGGTCCGTATTTGACACCATAAGGAATCCGGGTTGTCCGCTTTTGTCTCTCCCCTATCTCCATTAACATAGGACACTGTTTCATCTTATGAAAGAAGTGTCGACATGAGGAAGAGAACGACATACTTGATAGGACTAGAGTGGCGCAGTGGAAGCATATAGTGGGTCCATAACCCACGGGTCTCCAAGATGATGTCATCAACAACATTGAAGGATGAGCACGCACTGGATTCGTAGATATGCCTTAGGAAGAGGGCATTCTCCCATTCGAGCTACTAACCTTCCTTGTGACGATTGCGTGCAATAGGCCTAGATTGACCAAATGGACTGTTGTTTCTAATGCTGGAATCATGTTTTGGTGGTCATTGAGGAAAATGAAGGGGTGGTTACTAATGTTGATGAGTTGATAGTAGTTACTATGCTAGTTATAATGTAGTGTGTATGCTCGATGATTTTCTTTCCTTCTCTTTTATTTACTTTTCCTATTCATGAGGGTTGAGGTTCTTTTGTGGGATAGTCTGGAGAGTGATAGTAGAATTGGGAATCGTAGGTTTCAATCGATATTCGTGTAAGATAGGAACATAGGTAGGAGACATTGGTTTAGGCAAGACTGAGAGAGTTTATAGGACTGGTAGGAGACGATGGTTAGGAAATTTCAGATGAGCCTTCTAGGTAGGCTTTAGATGAGGCATAGGATGAGAATGGCTAGATTTGTGGGAATGAGGTTGTAGTATAGGGGAGCAATTTTGGATGAAGGTTAGCATGAACCGTTAAGCAGGAATGAGAAACGTAGGAGGGAACTAGACATGATAATTCTGGTAGGGAAGGTATGATTAGAGATATTTCTTTGCGTTATGGGCAAAAAGGTGCGGTTAAAGAACGAATTGTGGATGACGTTAGTGTCGAGCAACTAGGATTTCTTAAGGGATTGTAGACTTTGGGACTTAGGTTATTTGTATTGTGAGTAGGAACGACTTTGGTAAGGAATGAATTATGGACATCGTTAGGGTTGAGTAAGCTAGGGCTAATTGAAAATGTGTGGACCTTGGGATTCGAGTTGTTTATGTGATAAGGAACAAGATATGAGATCGATATTGAAGTTTGCTAGTGGGAATTTAGGATGCTTGATATAATTGTAATTGGAGGAACACTAGAGGCGAGATTGGAAGATTTTTAGCAAAGGGAAGAATTGTAATTGGTATGCGTGACAGTGATTTAAATGTTGAGGTGCTAGGAAAAGCAAAAAAAAAAAATGAAATGAGATTTGAGGAAATGCCTATAGTGGAGAAAATGGTATCGTTAAGGGTGATCGTTAGTTTGATTGATTGGGTTTAGAGGTAGGAAGATTCTGACTTAGGAATTTGAGAACTAGTCCGGGTGAAGGACATGATGATACTAATAATCGCGGGATTTTGGGAATTCAATAAATTGTGATGCCTTGGGTGAATTCGAATAAGAATAATATAGAATTTCTCTTGGAAAGAAGGTGAGTGCTTAAGGTCAGTAAGAGGTAAGATGTCGTTGTTTGAGGATTGTAGTCTAAGGCGAGTTAGGAGTATTTGACAATAAAGAGCTAGTATAAAATGACTTGAGGACTCGTGAGTGATGGAGGCTATAGTGGGACCCTGATGGTAAATTGGTATGGTGAATGGGTGAAATTTCTATGACCTTTTGGGATATATAGAGATACGATTCGGTTTGGAGATATTCTGTTGAGTTAGATGGGTAATACATGTTGTTGACTACTTGGGTATAGATACGATTGAGGAGACTAGACGGGTCGTGTTATGTGTTATTCTTAGTTGGCTCTTTGCCTTAGAATTTGGTGAATGCAGATGATCGAGTACTACTGGGACTTTCCGACATCGTCGAGTGAGGTGTTTCTGTTGTTTGGGTTACATGAGGAGCTTAGGAGATATGGAGGATATGTTGAGGATGCAATGATGCCCTTGTATGAGGTTGGGAATAGGAGTTGGTTCTGAAGAGATGGATTAGCAGTGAGTTGGCTTATTGGTATAGTAAGTGAGATTATGGTATGGGAGCAAATTGGGAGTTCTCTTGTAGAGATATTGATCGAATGGATACTTAAGGGTATAGATGGAATGAATGAATTCAGGAGGAACACCTAGATTACTCATACGCTTGATAGAGGATTCTAGTGAGAGTTTGGTGTATTGGGCTCGATTTATGATTTCTTGGAGAGTCGTGAGCTCCAACGCATGAGCTTTGATTGGTTAGGTAGGAAGTTGGGATTTTGAGTTTGAGTTCTTGAGTGAATTGATTCTTAGAGGATTTGTTGACCTGAGCTTTATGATATATATATATATATATATATATATATATATATATATATATATATATATATATATATATATATATATATATATATATATATATATATATATATATATATATATATATATATATATATATATATATATATATATATGTAACGACCCGGATATAAATATCCGGGATATGTTTCGAAGGTCGGATACCTTCGTTCGGATGTTGCAATTCAGGTACAAGTCGAGGTTTCAAACCTCTAAAGATCAATATTCAGAGTGGGGATTTCGAACCCCAAGCAATCAAGTCGCGGAAATTCAATTCAATTGAAAGGAAAGCGGAAGCAAAGTTTAGATACAAGTGCCACGGTAGAGCCGGGTCAAAACTAAAACAAAGTGGGTGATTGCCATTTGTCAAGTTAGAATATATTAGCCGGATTCTTCAATTCGCCAAGAGATTTCCCGTCACAAAAGCAAGGAGCAATAAGAGCGGTACCTAACACTATCCACGAAGTCAGGCCCGGTGATCGCCTGCGGGTCCTCTGACCCCGCTGAGGCCACATAACATGCCTATACCTAAATAAAAGATGACTAATGAGGTACAAGATTTTTTTTTTTTTTTACAGTAGGCAAGGAATAGAATGTCCTGCAAAAGCAAGGATCATTCTTAATGAGGTACAAGATTTAAATCACACTATCATGCCCCTAGTATATATATAATATGCAGAAAAGAACAGTAAAGGGCCCAAGACAATGCCAAGTGGCATATCCCTCTCCTACCTCTGCACCCCTTCCCGTTAGTGCAGAGACTGGCCAGTTCTGGCTATAGCATAGCACTCTCTTCGTGGTGGTGCACTCACCACAGTATCATCATATCATATCATATCTCATCATCATATCATAAATCATGCTTATGCCCGATGGTGCTGGGCTAATCATATCATATAAAATCATCTCATCTCTTGCCCGATAGTGCTGGGCTATCATATCATGCTCATATCGACTCGATAGACTCAGGGCATCCGATGGGGCTAGGCTACCCTATGACCCTAGCAAAGACTCTAGGACTATCACAGATAACGACCGTTCTGTATTCAAACACACAAAGTAAACACATGCTCAGTTCAATGCAATCCTAGCATGATACTACATGGCATGCTTTAATATGCAACAAAACTACACATTACATGACACATCAGGCAGGAGGTCCAGGTTACTGAGTAAGTCCCGTAGGATACTTACTTGTTGATGCAGAACAGCAAGATAACACAAGCAAGGGCCCAAATGCAAGTCCAAAGCAATCCAAAAGCAATACACACCTATCATCAAGTCATTTCCATAAGCTACCGGTTCACATTCATACATACGGAACCCAAGTTCTCAACATCCTCAAAACCAACCGATGGTAAAACCGTTTTCTAAAACCTTTTCGATACGATCAAATCGACCAAAATCATCTTCCAATTAAACCCCTTAATAAAATCATACCAACCATATTTTCAACTCATAAATCCCAATTTAAGTCAACTCATGTTCAAAAGACTTTCTCAAATCACACTTGGCCAAATTCCGACAATAAACGTTTAAGCCTTAACCAATTTCCCAAAATCATATTATAGAAATCATTCCGGCATGTTTCTTATATATTTAAAGTCATCATCTTAACATCATTTAATAAAGCATTTATTAATAACACTTCTCCACTACTATTACTTTTAAAACCATATATATATATATATATGGTTTTAAAAGTAATAACACACTCCAAATAATATTTGCATAAGAATTTACCATAATCAATCTATTTTAATAACCCACGTTTATAAAACAACAATACTAATATACTTTATAATTTCTAAAACATATATTAAACACCATATCATATCAATATAAGATATATCAAATAATACCACTTTTGAACACTTTTAAGGTAGATAAAATTTTCAGAAATATATATATTATCCCAAAATTAGAACACCTTATAATATAACATATATGTATATATATATATCCCAACATAACACATAACCACTTTAACCCAAACCAAACCCGAAATCCCAGACCCAACTCGAGCCCAGTAACCCAAATAAAAGAAGGATCAGGCCCATGAAGAATAGGCCCAAAAGAACCCAGCCCACCCCATGTTTCTCTAACCCAAACCGGAACCAGAAATAAAAAAAAGGAGGGGCCCCACGGTGACATGGCGGTGACGTGGACGGGGCCCCACACCTCCTTTCTCCTTCCTCTGCTCGAAAGAAGGGAGACAAAGCCCCCTTTCCTGGGCTGATCGGAAGAGAAGAACAGGGAGAGCTGGCCGGCGGTGACCCGGTCCCTGACTCCGACAGGACTACCCACCCCGACCCACACATACGAAGATAAAAAGGAAGAGAGGAAAGAGGAGGAAGAGCTCACCGAGAGGTTTTTAGCTTGCCCGGAATTTCCGTCGAAGTTCGTCGAGGCTCGTCGGAGGCCCGAGATGCTCTCGCTTCATCTAGGACGGAGAGGGAGGAGGTTAAAGGCAGCCCCTTGACTTCGTTTTAGACCAAAGGAAGGAAGAGGGGAGGCTTACCGATCGGATCCGAGAGAAACCAGGGGAAGGAGGACAAGGGTGGCACTTTTGATGGCTCCAACGGCGTCGAGGGAGGCTCCGCAGCACGGGGGTGCTCGGGTTGTTGCTTGAGCCGAAGGAAGGAGGTGGAAAGGGGCGGTGTTGGAGCTGATATCCGAGAGCTGATATCCGAGAGCTGATATCCGAAGGAAGGAGGTGGAAAGGGGCGGTGTTGGAAAGGGGCGGTTGTTGCTTAAGCTAGAGGTCGCGGCGGCGGCGCTCTGGGGCCTGGGGGGTGGTGACGGCGGCGGCGGTGTGGTGGTGGCTGTGGAGGCTGGTGAGCCTGTTGGAAGGGAGGGCAAACGGGGCTCTTGCCCTTGGCAACACCAAGGGGTGAAGGGACAAGGGTTTGTTTGGGGTTTTGTGTTTTGTTTGAAAATGGAAATGGGATGGGGTGGGTTCTGAATTGGTTTTTGTGGGTTGCAGAATAAAAGAGTGAGAGAGAGGGGAGGCTGAGAGATGCAGGGTGGGATGGGTAAGTGTTGTGAGGGAATAAGACAAAAGGGAGGGGACCATTTGCATACAACCAACAGCATCCGAGAGTGAGTGAGAGGGAGAGAGAGAGAGGAAAAGAAAGAAAAGGGAAAATGAAAATATATGGAATTTGTTTCCCCCATAAAACCAATTCAAATTAGCGGAATAGACTCAAAACCCGCTCGCCCGATCGAATCCCGACTAAAACAAATTTAATTAAATTTCAATTCAATCTCAAGATAACGGAATTAAATAAATTTTCAATACTCGTAGCTTAAATTAATTTTAATAATAATACTCGAACTCGAAGTCGAAAATCGAATCCCGTCAAAATCGTAATTTAAAATGATGCCGGAAGAATTTTAAAATTGAACTCGTGCTCGAGGACGACTTTTCTCTGCTTTTATAAATGGAAATAAATACTAACATTTTTAATTAAAATAATAATATAATATATATAAAATATATATTCAGTCATTACATTTATCCACCTCTAAAAACAAGTCTCGTCCCCGAGACTAAAATCATTTCAACGCAATGGGAAGAAGTTTGAAATCGGTGAGTCCGAGGACCATGTCCAAGGATCTTGCAATCATCTCGGTTGCGTCTTCCGGGATTCTCACAACATCCTGGTCACGGTCGTGACATCTCCAAATGGGTCTTGTCGAGTGTGTAATAAGCGCCCCTATCACATCCTCGCTTCGACCTTTCGGAAGTGTCACAACTCTAAAAGCATTATATCGTCCGACTAGGTCTTAGCAAACAATCTATAAGCGCCCCTATAAAATGCTTGTATCCACTTCGTGAGATGTCATAATGTAAATCCAGTTCGTAAAACCTCAGCGCGTTTTGTAAAAGGAAAGATTGTCATCCAAATCATTGAAGCTCTCGACTTCTTTAAAACCCAAAGTTGGCCACTTTCAAAACCGCTCAAAACTTTCAAATTCAACGTTTAATCAAGCAGCTTTACACCAAAACAAGTTAAATCCTTTCAAATCAAGGTTTCGTCAAAATCTTCCAAAAACTAAATCAGCTTCTCGCATACCGATCAATCCAATTCAGAAGGTAGGAGGTGGAATCATCCACCTCTAAGGGCTAATCCCATATTCTCTTCCTAGTTTCCAGAATCATTTTATCATCATCTTTAACTCAATATGCACATAAATAATCAACTTATCGACTTATCACATCATCAACCACTTCTCATATGGCGATTTCAACATTAATCATGATAATTTCAACCAATTGACATCTCAACGACATACACGATTACCCATAAAATAAATCATACCATCCCTTCAGAACACGCCAAAGCAATAACAGAATCTTAACATCATACCATGAGCCATAAAGTATATCTACCTCATACCGAAGACATCACAAGTGCATCATCGAATTCCCATAACTTATCACGCAAGCACACATATCAAGAGATCAAAGAGGTTAGGTGTCATGGAGTCAGTACGTTATCTTACGCTCGCATCTCAGCATCGCACACTAGTGGAACCAGTCATAACAAGGGATCTCATTTAAAGCATAAATTCACATAGTCATCCTATCCAATTTCTACCTAGCATTATCATAACATATTGTCACATCAATCATTGATACTTGCAAGGTTAGCCATAACGAAATTTCATCGTAAGTCAACGAAACATAGTTACTTATCAACGCATCAATCCAAACAAAATCATGCTATTAAGATTCAAACAAAAGGGGAGATCAAGCAGTATATCAACATCAAAAGGTCATCATGCTCTCCAGACATCATCTTAGCTCATCACAATGCCATATAACGATTATTAGCAATCATGCACCATTATCTCATATATACACATAAGTCATATCTATGCTCCAAGTCATATTCATCACTTACCTATTCATAATCAGGCTTATCAACCATATAGTATAACATCATGCTTTCACATAACAACGTATCATCAATGGATCATTATATCATGTTCATAGTTGTCACTACCAATTTTAACTCAGTATTGCACATCAACATGTAATATCATGTCATACAGGTTTATCATGGTTGCTATCTAACATCATGCCAGTACATATTAATAAATCACATAATCAAGAAGACCCTCACATCATACTAATCACTTAATTTCCTTAACCGCTCTCCAACCATTCTACCAAGGGACCTCACTCACATGTTTCAAGAAGAAGCAATCATGGACATTATTACACAGAAGGACTACATCATATTAATCAGAATTTATCGATAGCATCATTAGCTCATCATTAAGCATTGCAATTGTAACACCAGTCTCAATTTACCATCATGCTCAACGAGTATTATAAAACATCATATATGAATATGATCAATTCAAGCTAGCAAGTTTCACCATAATCTTATCAAGTAAACAGTTCAGGTTCTCAGCATTTGCAGTTCATACTTATAGACAAGGAATTTAGATCATGCTTAGCAACTCGGAATAGCATCACATCAAGTCATCATGGTACATTAGGACTGTCAGGCATCGAGTCATATATATCATCATAGACAACGGATAATCAGGCATTAGTCATCACCAAGTCATCACATCAACACACAATTTTCAACATAAAGTTAGTGCAATATCACCATCAATAACTTCATAAAAGAGTAGCAATCCGAATGGAGGGCACTCCCACTTACAATTCATATCGCGCTCAGTAACCGTAATCTCATAAGCAAGCTTGTCCCGTCGACATCATCGATCCTGAGACCCGTGGGTTATGGGCCCACGCTTTCGCTGCGCTGCTCTATTGCTATTCAACTTCCCGATCCCTTTTTCCATGCGGTCGCTCATCCAATGTAACACGTAGGAGTTCAAGTTAGCGGAGATAGGGGAGTGACAAGGGCGGACGACCCAATGTTTCTTTCAGAGACGGAATAGACCAAAGCTAAAGACGACATGACTAGAGACAAGACTCCGACTCGGGAATAGAAACGATGCCCTTAAGAAAGTCTATTAGGTTACAATTGTGACAAACACGCACGAATTCATTATGGAGCATATCAATCACATCAATCCACACTAACATGTACCTACTTCGGGGCAACATTCGTATTCATATCAAAGACACAATCAAGTCCTACGCTGATGTATGTGAAACAAGCTAACATTCTAGTATTCCATAGAAACAGATATGCCTAGTAACTTCAAGCAAGATAGGCGGAACCAACAATGATCATATATAATTCGAAGTCATGCGGAATTTAGTGAAGATGACGAGCATCATGCATATGAACAATGTAAAAGCATGGTGTACACATCAACAAATGAGTCCAAATATATCATGGCAAGGTATGCCGTAACAAACAGGTGAAGCGTCATACGAGAACACATAAGAGCAGCATAGTAATTATCACATATATGAACAATGCACGAGTTTGGTGTATGCATCATACAAGATCATATAAAGGGCAACCTAGTAACTATCTCACCTGACACAATGATCATACATTAGGTCAAGCATGGCATGGAACCACATGCCGAGATACATTTAGAAAGCATGGGTCCTATATGATACTAGCGATACATAATGTGATACAAGCATAGTCAAGAGTCATTAAGAGGAGCTCAACATAACATTCACGAAACATGAGGCATCATTAAAAGTAACAAGAACGACATCATGGGTGCTAGATTATAATCGTGCTAAGAACGAACCATCATAGAGTACATATATGGTACAATCGTTGTCGCATCATAGAACAAGTACAACACGTGATCATTTAGCGGGTCATATTTGAAATCATAAGTCTTACAGGATACTAATAGCACACATCGAACATGAGTACAATTAAAGTAATTCAACTAGGTACATTCCGATATTCGTGCGTCATGTATATGCAAAATCAGGATATAGAGTGGTGTGTGATCAAGGGAGGTCTCAAGTCATAGGTTCATGCAAGCACGAGAGAATAACATAGAGTAATCGACATTTTAATCATTCAAGCATGCTAGGTTTAACCATCATGGAAGGCTAGTCAATCAACGAATTAAACATTAAGCTAAGCAGGACGAGTGAAACATGTTACGAGAACGGAAAGAGGAAAGAGCCACACTATCAAGGACCTAGTTCAAGAGAGGATCGACAATAATGTAGGCAAGGTATAAATTCGCACAGGTCTCAGTCAAGGATCCGACATGATACTAAAGGCTTAATAGGCATACGATTTATGCATGCAACTAATCCTGACGGTGCGTAAGAAATCACTCAATCACATTCCCATAATATAGAAGCATGAGCAAGTTTAACGATGTATAACGTAAGTTTAAATAATAGGCACATAATTAGCATGCGGGGCATGAGTACAAATCAACACATAATAGGGTAAGCATGCATTCACCAAGACTCCATTATGCCACATATTCTCCGTTCAAGACAACTAACACACAATATTAACTTGCAAAATAATCAACAATAGTAAATCTAAGGAAGCCAAAATAGACGGGTATGCTATAGATTCTTGTCACAAGATGAATGATAAGCATCGAGGCATCATCGGCGAGCATGCTAAGGAGCACATCATATGAGGCATTCGTATAAGGAAGAGTCGATCACACTATCATGGACCTACTTCAGAAGAAGCAACAATCATATAGACTCATATCATGTGGTTCCTGTTTCTAATCAATCATACGATCAATAGGCCAAGTAGACATGCGATGACAACATATAATCATGAGAGAAAGAAAGGCATAACACAGGACCTAAGGAATGGGACAAGCATGGGTACAGAATGTCATACGACTACAGATTCACATTAAAGATCATCATCATAACATGTACTGGGAATTACGTAGCATAAAAGGCACGTTGACATCAAATTATAACACGTATCCATCAAGTAAGGGACTCACTCTATCATGAACCTATTCACAGGAAGGACATCAATTAGACGACATCCTAGCATATGACATATTTATTCGTGCTCTAGTATGACAATGCAATATACTAAGTAGATCTTGTCGGGATGATGTAGATATGCTAAATGTAGCTCAAACCTATACAATAGTCATTATGAACATTAAGGCACATAAGCACAATTTCACACTAAGGATCAATTGTAGGTCAAGGAGTAGTACCACATAGTATCACGCAATAATGGACAGAGCAATCAAGATAACCCGATAGAGATCCATAAGAGCAACATTAACTCTTCCCAACTGACTCATTACCCATCTTTCCCGTAGGACTCGGATACGAATTTTTCGTGACAAGAGAACACTGATGGATCGTCATAAGAATTGATAAGGACAGCCTCGTAAACATCTCACTCTCTAACTCAGAATTTCATCAAGGACCGTCTTCCAATACTCTCTCGGACAACCTCTATATTCAATCATGATTCCCGACACCATGTGTTTACCAACCCAATTCCCGTGGAAGACCGATATTCGAAGGGAGGACTCTATTGAATTGTCAAAAGGGTTCATAAGGAAAGGGACGGTTCCACAAAAGCTGAGCTTAACCATATAAGAAGAAGAAGGGTACTCCTGCTATCCCGTTCGCACAGATCGTCCAATATTCATTCAATAATTAGGTCATACCAATCAAATCTTTAACATATCAAGCACTCAACATAGAATCAGTTAATGGCAATTATAACGACCTCCTTGGAGTCTTCCCGACCCATCTGTAAAGAACAAGCTAGTATTTCGCCTACCCATTTCCGACTACATCCAAAAGGGATGGTCTAACGCCGTTTCTACCCACTCGATCCCTTATTAGTTGGTTCTCCTCTTTTATCATAAGCCAAGTTCATATTTAGTCCAATTGAGTTAGACATATTAAGTTCATTTTGCCCCTTTAAAACGCTTTCAAATCTTCGAAATCCAGGGGCGGTTTTGCAAAACATACACTCGACCCTTGCGTACCCGAATTGCACAACCTGGCTCTGATACCAACTTTGTAACGGCCCGGATATAAATATCCGGGATACATTTCGAAGGTCGGATACCTTCGTTCGGATGTTGCAATTCAGGTACAGGTCGAGGTTTCAAACCTCTAAAGATCAATATTCAAAGTGAGGATTTCGAACCCCAAGCAATCAAGTCGCGGAAATTTAATTCAATTGAAAGTAAAGCGGAAGCAAAGTTTAGATACAAGTGCCACGGCAGAGCCGGGTCAAAACTAAAACAAAGTGGGTGATTGCCATTTGTCAAGTTAGAATATATTAGCCGGATTCTTCAATTCGCCAAGAGATTTCCCGTCACAAAAGCAAGGAGCAACAAGAGCGGTACTTAACACTATCCACGAAGTCAGGCCCGGTGATCGCCTGCGGGTCCTCTAACCCCGCTGAGGCCACATAACATGCCTATACCTAAATAAAAGATGACTAATGAGGTACAAGATTTAAATCACACTATCATGCCCCTAGTATATGTATAATATGCAGAAAAGTACTGTAAAGGGCACAAGACAATGCCAAGTGGCATATCCCTCTCCTACCTCTGTACCCCTTCCCGTTAGTGCAGAGACTGGCCAGTTCGGGCTATAGCATAGCACTCTCTTCGTGGTGGTGCACTCACCACGGTATCATCATATCATATCATATCTCATCATCATATCATATCTCATCATCATATCATAAATCATGCTTATGCCCGATGGTGCTGGGCTAATCATATCATATCAAATCATCTCATCTCTTGCCCGATAGTGATGGGCTATCATATCATGCTCATATCGACTCGATAGACTGAGTAAGTCCCGTAGGATACTTACTTGTTAATGCAGAACAACAAGATAACACAAGCAAGTGCCCAAATGCAAGTCCAAAGCAATCCAAAAGCAATACACACCTATCATCAAGTCATTTCCATAAGCTACCGGTTCACATTCATACATACGGAACCCAAGTTCTCAACATCCTCAAAACCAACCGATAGTAAAACCGTTTTCTAAAACCTTTTCGATACGATCAAATCGACCAAAATCATCTTCCAATTAAACCCCTTGATAAAATCATACCAACCATATTTTCAACTCATAAATCCCAATTTAAGTCAACTCATGTTCAAAAGACTTTCTCAAATCATACTTGGCCAAATTCCGACATTAAACGTTTAAGCCTTAACCAATTTCCCAAAATCATATTATAGGAATCATTCCGGCATGTTTCTTATATATTTAAAGTCATCATCTTAACATCATTTGATAAAGCATTTATTAATAACACTTCTCCACTACTATTACTTTTAAAACAATATATATATATATATATATATATATAATATTTAATAACACACTCCAAATAATATTTACATAAGAATTTACCATAATCAATCTATTTTAATAACTCACGTTTATAAAACAACAATACTAATATACTTTATAATTTTTAAAACATATATTAAACACCATATAATATCAATATAAGATATATCAAATAATACCACTTTTGAACACTTTTAAGGTAGATAAAATTTTCAGAAATATATATATTATCCCAAAATTAGAACACCTTATAATATAACATATATGTATATATATATATCCCAACATAACACATAACCACTTTAACCCAAACCAAACCCGAAATCCCAAACCCAACTCGAGCCCAGCAACCCAAATAAAAGAAGGATCAGGCCCATGAAGAATAGGCCCAAAAGAACCCAGCCCACCCCATGTTTCTCTAACCCAAACCGGAACCAGAAATAAAAAAAAAGGAGGGGCCCCACGGTGACATGGCGGTGACGTGGACGGGGCCCCACACCTCCTTTCTCCTTCCTCTGCTCGAAAGAAGGGAGACAGAGCCCCCTTTCCTGGGCTGATCGGAAGAGAAGAACAGGGAAAGATGGCCGGCGGCGACCCGGTCCCTGACTCCGACAGGACTACCCACCCCGACCCACACATACGGAGACAAAAAGGAAGAGAGGAAAGAGGAGGAAGAGCTCACCGAGAGTTTTTTAGCTTGCCCGGAATTCCCGTCGAAGTTCGTCGAGGCTCGTCGGAGGCCCGAGATGCTCTCGCTTCATCTAGGACGGAGAGGGAGGAGGTTAAAGGCAGCCCCTTGACTTCGTTTTAGACCAAAGGAAGGAAGAGGGGAGGCTTACCGATCGGATCCGAGAGAACCCGGGGGAAGGAGGACGAGGGTGGCACTTTTGATGGCTCCGACGGCGTCGAGGGAGGCTCCGGAGCACGGGGGTGCTCGGGTTGTTGCTTGAGCCGAAGGAAGGAGTTGGAAGGGGGCGGTGTTGGAGCTGATTTCCAAGAGTAGAAACAGGAGAGGATGGTAGAGGTCGCGGCGGCGGCGCTTTGGGGCCCGGGGGGTGGTGACGGCGGTGGCGGTGTGGTGGTGGTTGTGGAGGCTGGTGAGCCTGTTGGAAGGGAGGGCAAACGGGGCTCTTGCCCTCGGCAACACCAAGGGGAGAAGGGACAAGGGTTTGTTTGGGGTTTTGTGTTTTGTTTGAAAATGAAAATGGGATGGGGTGGGTTCTTAATTGGTTTTTTGTGGGTTGCAGAATAAAAGACTGAGAGAGAGGGGAGGCTGAGAGATGCAGGGTGGGATGGGTAAGTGTTGTGAGGGAATAAGACAAAAGGGAGGGGACCATTTGCATACAACCAACAGCATCCGAGAGAGAGTGAGAGGGAGAGAGAGGAAAATAAAGAAAAGGGAAAATGAAAATATATGGAATTTGTTTCCCCCACAAAACCAATTCAAATTAGCGGAATAGACTCAAAACCCGCTCGCCCGATCGAATCCCGACTAAAACAAATTTAATCAAATTTCAATTCCATCTCAAGATAACGGAATTAAATAAATTTTCAATACTCGTAGGTTAAATTAATTTTAATAATAATACTCGAACTCGATGTCGAAAATCGAATCCCGTCAAAATCCTAATTTAAAATGATGCCGGAAGAATTTTAAAATTGAACTCGTGCTCGAGGACGACTTTTCTCTGCTTTTATAAATGGAAATAAATACTAACATTTTTAATTAAAATAATAATATAATATATATAAAATATATATTCAGTCTTTACAATATATATATATATATATGTGTATATATATATTGGATGAAATTTCAAACGAGCTTGACCTTTAGACTTATATAAATGAAATTGAAGACGATACCTATTGGTTCTGAGGGAAGTGATATGCGGTGGTATTTGAGTATTTTCGCATGAATTGAGTTGAGTGAACCTAGCTTAGATTGACCCTAGCTTCGAGGATTTGATGATGAGATTTCCCTAATTTTATGACATGTTGATGATGTGATCTACTGAAGATGAGATTTGATGTGTTGATGTGTTGCCCTTTGATAAAATGACATCCCTATTATGACGAATTCTGCTATGTTGATATTCCGATGGATGATGATTGGTTATGTTAGCTATGATCTGGGAGGTTGTTATTCTTGTTATGATTATTGGTGTGACAAATCTTGATGGACTGACTTTGGTTATGTTGATAAATGATATCTTGATTTGCTTAAATGTTGATTATGATAATATCTTTAGATTGATTGATTGATTGAGACTGATTCTGGATAATGAACCTAGGAAGTGGAATTGGGATTAGCCCTTAGAGGTGGATGAATTGCTCTTTAATTATTTTTTTTCCAAAAAAAAAATCTGGTTGACTAGCATAGATAGAATTGATTTGGGTTTTGGTAGACTTCATTAATTTTAAAAAAGGATTTTAGTCTCGGGTACGAGACTTGTTTTTAGAGGTGCATGATGTAAAGACCGAGATTTTTAAATATTATTTTTATAACTATAAATTTGATTTCGAATTAAAAATTTATTTAATTTCTGAGGCTCCGAAAATTTTTAATTATTTCCGTCCTCGAGCAAAAGATTTAATTGTATTCTTCCGAACGAGTGCTGGCATAAGCTTCTTATTCAAATTTGAAAATGAATTCATCCTGCTTTATCATCCCGGGATCGAAAATATTTTTGAGTTTTGTTATTTAATTCGGGTACGAATATTTATTTTAAACTTATTTTAATAGCATAAGGTTAAGATCGGAAAGCGGGTTTCAAGATTTAATTACGGGTACTAATTTGACTTTCACTCATCTTTCACATCTTAGCCAACCTAGTCTAAACCCCTACATCACCCACCCTAATACTACTACAATCCCCCTACCCCCTATTTTTGTCATCTACCATCTCCTCCCTCTCTTCACTTTTCAATTCTTCATTACTGGTTGTTTTCACTCTTCATCATCACCATCCTCATTCCTTCATGTCTATCAGCTTCCTCAACCCCACCATCACCCGTTCACAATGACAGTCACAACCACCATCACCTCCCCACCCCTCCTCCCCTCTCCTGCACTCCATCATCTTTGCCCCCGTCATCACATCACCCTCCCCTGCTCATAGCACCACCACAACACCCACAAAGGCCTCACCATCACCCCCCTTTCATCAACTCCTCGTTCTTGTCTGAGCAAACACCACCATTTCCCTCCTAAATCAAATGTCCAAAAGCCGCCAGTAGAAGCGGCCGGACCGTCACCGAGGCCGAGCCACCGCAACTCCACCCAAGCCACGCGTTTGTAACGAACCAAAAGTATGGATATCCGAATATGCCTCCATAAATCCGCTTAGAGGATTTATAAGGTTCGGATGATCCGGTTATTCGGGGAACGTTATAGAAGAGTTTTAAATTCTTCCGTGAGCTTTAGATCTTACGACCGAGTACGAGTTATTTAGTTAATTTATTTGTTTTAAGCGGAAGCGATGGTTTTCGAAAGTGGGGATTTCGAACCCCTAGAAATGTGCGCGCTCATTGGAGGCGTTCACCTGTCCTAGGTACTATCGTGTAAATGATTTTCAAGTCAGAAATATAAAGTGCGGAAATAACGTACATCAAAGTCGCCGCGGCATAGCCGGGTCAAAACCCAATCAAAGTAAGCGAGAAAGTAAAGAGTGCGTAAGTCATGCCTCACTCGCTCTAATCGTCCCAAAAGGTCTGTCCCGACAACCATCCACATAAGTAAGTCATATCGGGTAAGGGGTACCTGAATCTAAAAACAAGAAATAAATCGGGGTCAATCATCGGAAATATGCACACTCAATGCCATATAAAGAGGCATACTTAAACTACATTAATGTTAAAATGTAACACATAAGCAAGTGTATAGATATATATAAATGCGAAATAAACCCACAAGGGCCTGTATCATCATCGTAATCATTGTAATCATCATCATCATCACCATCATATCATAATATCTTCTCAAACGTACTCATCCTTCTCAAACATACTCATTCTTCCTCATCATAAGTATTTCATCATTTCATTCTTGTTCCAACTAGTATAAGTCGTCTATTCAGATTTTGACGGCCGTCCTACCATAGACATATAGCATACATATGAATTGTTGGATTTACTATGTTCATCCTACGTCATATTACCAGTTTATATTCCTAAACATGTTACTAGGTTGCGTGATGCATGAAGACTCTCGATAAGACAAAGAGTATCACATAAATCCATCATGAGTAAGTCCAGGGGACTTACCTGGAGTCCGGAGAATAAGCAAGCAATAAAATGTGCAACCAAGGATCCAATCAACAAGAGCCTAGAAATTTCATTAAGCTTTCATTAGGTGGTATTCTAATGCATGGTACCCAACCTAATAATCAACATACATCCACACGAGGTTCAAGATTCTATAGATTATGCACTTCGGTTAAGTGATCCGGACTTAACCAGTTATAATCTATATCGTATTATCACATAATCGATTTTCTTCTTATCGGATCATAAACCAAGTTATGGGTATACTTCATTTCTGTATTTTATATGCTCTATGTTTCGGTTATGCCATCATATATTTAACCATATTATTAGCATTCCCTTAACCAAGTTTTTTTATCGAGTCATTATAAACACTGGTTACTAAAATTATAATAACTCTTGATCCAACCGTTGGATCGACCTCATTTTTTTATGGGCAGTTAGATAACATTTTCATAAACATCATATTAAGATTTCAGCTGAATCAGACCGTTGGATTGGAAATAAAGTCCAAATTACAGAGGTACATATATCCATTTTGTTTTTTGACGTTTGCTACAAAACGCAACCAAAAACACATAGAGGCTCCACTTCCTAAGACCTTTCCAAGCACACAAGATCTATTCCTAGAGAGGGGGAAGGCGGATGAGGGATTACCTAGCGAGGATGCCAAGAACGGACTTGAGACAACTTCCGAGACCTTTGGGGACCTTCCAAACACCTTGTACATATTTGTCCAAAAAACCCCCATACAAATGGGTTAGTACATTGCATGAAAATGAAGGAGAGGGGCAATAAAATAAGTTAGAACTCAGTTTTGAAAGAAAAGGATGGAGCTTACCAAGAAAACAAGTCAAGAACTCAAGATCTCTCAAAGAACACTTTCTGCAGCCTTAAAGATGTACGTTTTTGGCTGGGCAAACGACCTTGGATTTTTGTGTTTGAGATATGTATGGAAAGCTGGGTTCAAGACAGATCCATGACCACCAAGTTTGATCAATTTGGATGAGTATGGAGGGAGATATGCAAGTTTTGGTGCAAGGTGTCCAAAAAGGACCTACAATGGAGGAGGGGGGTTTTTCTTTGGGTTTTCAAGGAGAGTGCCGGCTAGGGGTCAGTTTATAAAGAGAAGAAGGAGGCAAGGGGCTCATTTAGTCAAAGCATGGGTGTGATGGGAAGGAAGTGATGGGGGTGGTTGAACTAGAATAGGAGCCTAGTTAGTTTCCATCCAAATCAAATGGGGTTGGAAGCTCCTTGTTGGGCATTGGTTTGGATAGGGCGGCTGACCTCTTTAACATAACGTAAAACCCCAGCTCGCGACGCGTTAAAATCCGTTACGTTAATAAGATACGAAAAAAGTGGCTTGGGTACATATTTCTTCATAAAATCCCGAATTAAACCAATGTAAAGTCATCCATAAAATTTTAAATTTTCCGGGTTTTCATAATCATAAGGGAAGATAATATTCGGATTCTCCTACGGATATTTTATAAATATTAATTAAATTCCGGTCTTTACAGCGTTGTCCTCTGTTTCGAAGCCCAGTCGACAACCACCAACCGAGCAATATCCCAGGAGTTCACCTCCCCACCCTTGACGCCGACGAGCCCACAGAGTCACCCGGAGAGCCCCCGGAGGCCGTGAACGAGCCCGTCGACACCTCCTTCCCCTGGTTTGGTTTAAACGTGGTAAGGGCTCGGTTTACACTTCCTTCCACCTCTTAACTGGGTAAAGTTCCACCTTTAACTCCCTTACTCCCTTCCTAGGCTGAGCCACTTGTTTCCGACTCTGGTGAGCCACATCGAACCCTCGACGAGTTCTCCGGCGACCTTCGACCCTCGGTGAGAACCCGTATCTCTTTCTCCTTTCTCTGTCCAGTTTCGTGTTCATAAGGTCGGAAGGGTGGTCGGAGTACAATGTCGTCGGCAAGCTCTTTTCTTCCCTCCTTCCTTCTTCCTGATTTTCGAACGCAGTAGCCTGGTGGAGGTGATGATGAATAGTGCACTTGGTTTGGTTTCTTTTTTTTGTTTTTCCTGGTCCGGTTCTCTCATCGTTTTCTTTAATTTTGGGGCCGGTTCTTTTAATCAAATTCGTGTGTGGGACTGGGCCGGATTCGGATCCGGATGGGAGGCTGAGCTTGGGCCTTGTGGGTATGGGTATTGGGCCTTTTATTTCAGATTTGGGTAAAATGATTTAAGGTTATTCTATTTGTTTATTCGATTATTGAATTATTTAATTTATTTATTGATTATTATTATTTAAGGATTGATCTAATTATTTACTTATTATTTAATTAATTCTGATTTATTTAGCTATTTAATTGATTATTGTTCAAATATTTATCCAATGGCTATTTTTCTATCTGTTAAAAATATTTAAGTGTTGATGTGATTATTTTGTGATATTTAAATTAATATATTATGTGGAATATTACTACAGTGTCGGAATTTATTTAGATAACGATTATTGAAATAGAAGAATGTCGGGTTTATTTTAATGATAATATAATTTCGGGAAATTGGTTTAATGATTTAAATGTTTAATGTCGAGATTTGACTATGTATGATCTCAAAAGAATTGTTTGATTATCGAGTTGACCTCCTTGAAATCTAAATGACTTTGACTAACTTCGGAACCGACTTATTTGGACTTAACTTGGTAGATTGGTTGATAAATCCTACATGAGAATTTATATGAATTGAGAGCATGATTTGAGATGTTAGAAATTCGATATGATTTATGGGAATGAGAATGGAATTCTGATAATATAAGATGTTGAGTTAATTTGAGATAAATGATGATGATGGTGTATGACTTGTACTGTGAATATGACTTGAACCGAGAGATTAACTAGTATTGGAAACTCGGAATGTTGACATGACGGAAATTGATATGAGCTGATGAGGTTATAAGATGAATTATGAGGTGAGTGAGATGATGACGATAATGACATGTTTAAGATGTGATGTTCTATGATTATGTGAACTTATGTGTGGTATTACTCATGCTTTATGTAAATGTAGACATAGACTTATTATGTAGACATAGACTTATTATGGTTATGTGAACTAGGTGATCTATGATTTGTTGGATTGCGTGCTATTGCCATGATTGCTTTGGATTCCGCGCTTCACCAGGTAAGTCCTCCGGGGCTTACTCAAGTTAGAACGTCATGCCTGATGTGTCATGTAGTATCATGCTTAGGTTGCACAAATTAATCGAGCATCCGTATTCTCTTTGCGTATGGTAGAACGGCCGTTAAATTGTGAGTCCTAGAGTCATTTGCTAGGGTCATAGGACGGTCCAGTCCCATCGGGCTTTGTCCTCATCGAGTCAGACTGTTAAATTGACGAGAATGACTATTGATACGATTGATGATGTTATGATATTGAACGCGACCGGTTCCCGCACTAACGAGCATGGGTGCGGGAGTATAAAACGCGGTCGGTTCCTGCACTAACGAGTATGAGTGCGGGAGTAGGAGAGGGACATGCCACTTGGCATTTTGTGCGGGATCCCATTTAATCGCTTTCTGCATATATATAAATTGTTAGCATGCTTGTGTGTTTAAAATTCCCGCACTGCATTAGAGCATCCTTTATTTAGGTATAGGCACATTATATGTCCTCAGCGAGGTCTTCAGGGCCCGCATGAGTGACTCGACCTTGACTTCGTGGTATAGTTTCAGGTACCCGTTCCCTTGCTTGATTTCGTGCTATTATGACGGGGGTATCTTATGGCGCAATTGGAGGGAGAATCTGACTATGGACTACACACTTTCGCTACTTTACATTTTCTCACATTTGGTTTTGACCCGGCATGCCGTGGAAATTTGTATTATGAGATTTCCTTCTTTATGCTTTTCGAACATAAAATGTTTTGAGCGACTTAGACAAGTAGGACAGGTTCGGAGTACCCAACGGTCCTATAGCGAATTTAGGGTGCGAAATCCCTTCTTTGAGCACTAAAAACTTTGTTTTGAAACTCAACCCGTACTCGAATTGCAAGATCCGGACGAAGGTATCCAATCCTTCGAAACGTAACCCGAATATTTATATTTGGGCCGTTACATTAAAATTCACTGTCTTTACATTATTCCAATATAATCTAATTCAAATTAAAAATTAATCAAAATAAGTTAATTTCAAACTTCATAAAAATAAATTCTAAAATAAATCTAAATTAATCTAAAACGAATTCTTTCTAATTTAATAATATAAATATAAAATTTTGAAAATAAAGTATGATTTAATCTATATAATACCTTAGTTTTGAAGACTTTTGATGATCTATCAACACCTCCTTAATTAAAGGTTTTTCAACTAATCACAATTTTCTCTTATTATTTCTTTTTCCTTTTCTCTTCATCTCTATCATACATTTACATTTTTTTCCTTTTATTTTTTTACCCATTTACTAGCCATCTATATCTATATCTATACCTATATAATATCTTAATTTAGAAGACTTTTGATGATGTGTCAACACCTCCTTAATTTATGGTTTTTTCACTAATCACAATTTTCTCTTATTATTTCTTTTTCTTTTTCTCTGCATCTCTTCATCTCTTTCATACATTTACATTTTTCCATTTTATTTTTTTACCCATTTACTAACCATTGTGTTTAATTCAAAACATTGAATTAAATCTAATGTCTACTATATCTATATAATATCTAAATTTATAAGATTTTTGATGATGTGTCAACACCTTCTTAATTTAAGGTTTTTTCACTAATCGCAATTTTCTTTTATTATTTCTTTTTCTTTTTCACTTCATCTCTTCATCTCTTTCATACATTTACATTTTTTCCGTTTATTTTTTTACCCATTTACTAACCATTGTGTTTAATTCAAAACATTGAATTAAATCTAATGTCTACTTATATATATATATATATATATATATATATATATATATATATATATATATATATATATATATATATATATATATTATAATAATCTATATTAATATAGTATCTTAATTTAAAAACCTTTTTGATGAAGCTTAAATTTATGTTAAACATTTTTACCATTTTCTTAAAGATTTCAAGTCTACTTTCATTATGTTATCCTAACTTTTATTAATATTTTATAACATTAATTTGTTATGTTATTAAAATTTTATTTATTAACAATTGCGCCATGGCGCGTGTATTGTATTAGTACTATAATAAATCTAAAATAATATTAAACTCATTAAACTAATTCCTTCTAAACTAAATCCAAACTAATATAAATTCGTTCTAAACTAAATCTAAAATAATAATAAACTAATTCTGTGAAATTGAATAATACTCCGTATAAATTCCATCTATATCTAATATAATACTAAAACACTTGCAAAATGGGACACGTGGCGGCCATACATTTAAAGTTATAAATTTAAGATATATCTCGCTTGTCCAAATGTTTAAAAATCTCACCTTAAAAATAGATCATCTAACCAATCATAATTTAGTTTTAATCAATTACTTAATTTTAATCTATCTAATCTAATTCAATTAATTCCTAATTTAATTTTCTAATCACGCTCATGTGCATCTTTAATTAAAAATAATATCCATGTTTAATTAAAAATAATAATGATGGAACTTACCGTAAATTGTTGGCTTAGATTTAAAATTTTCTCACTAATCAAATTTGTTTTAAAAAACAATTTTTTTATATATACAAATTAAGGCCTAACCATCTAGAATGAATTATTGCACCTATCTAGCATAAACCAATTCTCATTAATGATTAATCAATGATATTTAATAAATCAACTATCTATCTAATTTCTAAAACTTTATACTCCAAATAAAAAAAATCACGATTAAATCTTATTAACCAATTAAAAAACAAATCAAATCATTTATGTCAAGATAAAATTTGAACGTAGAAGGCAAGATTAAACCAAAAATATCTTTCAGATGGAACCTAATTAAATATGAAGAAAAAAAGCAAGAATATTTATTTGAATTTTATTTAAAGTTCAAATGTTCAAATCTTTAATTCTTAACAGTTTGCCTCATAAATAAAATAGTTTTTATTTGTCTTTATCCATTTTTAAAAAACTTTGATGTGTTTTGATTAGAAAATATTTTTGAAACAATTATTTTCTATGTTTTTTGTGCACATATGAGTAAACTCTTTTCTAAATATATACATCGTTAACACTTTTTTAACTCACGGATAATCTACTTTAAATGCTATAAACTCTAATTTTAAGTTTTTTATTTAGCTCTATTTATAACTACGGTGTCATTTTTAATTTATCTCTTTGGCCATGTTTGTTGTTTTGCATGAGTAGATAAGAAATAAATTTTTCCTTAAAATTGTAAAGACCAAATATATTTTAGATATCATATTAGTATTATTTTAGTTAAAATGTTATTATTTATTTCAATTTGTAAAAATGGGAGAAAAATCGTCCTCGAGCACGACTTCAAAATTTAAAATCATTCCGGCATCAATTTAAATTAGGATTTTTGACGGATTTAATTCCGCCTTCGAGCTCCGAGTTTTGATAAAATTAATTTAATTCCGTTATCTTGAAATTAGTAGATTAAATTTTATTTAAATTCGATTAGTCGGGATTCGATTGGGCGAGCGGGTTTCGTGATATTTGTCGGGTGTTCAAAATATCTTGTGGGGACCAATTCTTTTTTTTTTTATCATTTTCCTTTATTCTATCTCTCTCTCTCTCTCTCATTCTGTCAATGGTCCCTCCCTCCCTGCATACACACCCCACCACGCTTCAGGCTGCACCCGGATTCAGCCCTCCCTCAGCTCTCCTCCCTCTACCTTCCAACTTCTGTTTGCAACCACACCTTCCCTACCCCTTGCATCCTCACCTAAAACTCACAAGAGACCCTCAAAGGAGCCCTTTCTTCCTCCCCTTTGTCCCTCTCTGCTGAGCCGAGGAGCACTACCACCATCACCTTCTCATGTTCTTCATTGATGCCCAGCTCCTCTCCCACACCAAAATTCTGAAATCCCATTTCGATTGGAACCCCAACCACGCCAAAAACCCGCTGAACCCAACACCCCATGAGCTCTTTCTCTCCCTTGCTCAGCCTCCTCTTCTCTATTCGTTCGGCACCACCACAGCCGCCCCCTTGTTCCCCTGAGCGCACCCGAGCGCATCCGAGCCTCACTCGAGCGCCATGGCCCTGTTTTCACCAAGCAGCAGCCGCAAAAGAGGCACCCCCAAGCCTCCCCCTGACACCCTCTCCTTCCTCCTCCCTCGTGTCCCAGCAGCATCATCGACTGCATCTCTCTCTCCGACGTCGACGTGCCCAGGGGTTGCAGCCGGAGCGCCGCCATCGAGCCCCGGAATCCGTTTCCGAAGACCTCGATAATTTCCCTCTCCCTCCCTCCTCATTGCTCTCGTTTGAGTTTGCTTCCGTGGGTAATGGTCGGAATCTCGTGTCGGTTGAGTGGGCAAAGTCTGGGTCGGAACGGAGCTCCGGTGAGC
Organism: Persicaria maculosa; assembly: GCA_963922045.1. NCBI lineage: Eukaryota > Viridiplantae > Streptophyta > Magnoliopsida > Caryophyllales > Polygonaceae > Persicaria > Persicaria maculosa. The sequence continues at coordinate 13,695,459 of OY998265.1, forward strand.
CTGGGTTCCTTCCTCTTCACCTCCATTCCCGCTGTCGAGCTCCGTTGCTGAAGCAGGGGAAGAAGACGAGCTCTTCCTTGTGTGGGCCTAATTTCTGGGCCTAAATTCTCGAGTTTGGGCCGGATCTGGGTCTTGTCTTTCGGGCTGGGCTCCTCACCTCTCTCTTCTTTCTTTCTTTCTTCTGTATGGATCCGGATAGGGGTGTGTGGGTCTGGGCTTGGGTGATGGGCTGGATCCGGGTATGGGTACTCGGGTTTGGGTTACCGATTGGGCTGGGCTGTGTTGGTTATTGTTATGTTTTAAATTCTTATATAATATATGTTATGTTATTTATATATATATATATATGTTATATGTTTTGATTATTCTGTTTTTTTTTTGGGAAAATGAATATATATATATATTTATATGATCTGAAATTATTAATATTTATATTTAAAAAGGTTTAAAAAAATATATATATATATATTAGAATGATGTTATATGATGATTTTGAGATATGTTTTATAATATGTTAGAGAAATTTAGTATTTTGATTTATAAATGCGGGTTATTAAAGTGAAGTGATTTTGGCAATTTTATTATATTTGAATATTCCTTGAGATGTGTTGTTATATAATGATTTGTAAGAGGATTTTAAGATGAGGATTTAAACAGGTGAGTTAGGAATTTTAAAGCGAATTGTTGGTTTTGAATTATAAACATGATTTGTGAGCATAGGTTATTTTGATGATTTAATTTGGAATTTAATTATGTAATGTTTGAAATAAAATGCCGGAATGATTTCAATAATGTGATTTGGAGAGAGTTGGTTTTAAAGTTAACGTTTAATGTCGGAAATTGGCCAAGTATGATTTGAGAAAATATTTTGAATATGAGTTGACTTAATTTTGGATTTATGAGTATGAAAATATGGTTGGTACGATTTTATCAATGGGTTTAATTGAAGAATGATTTTGGTCGATTTGATCGTATCGGGAAGATGTTGGAAAACGGTTTTACTATCGGTCGGTTTTGAGGATGTTGAGAACTTGGGTTCGTGTGTATGAATGTTATCCGGTAGCTTATGGAAATGACTTGATGATAGGTGTGTATTGCTTTTGGATTGCTTTGGACTTACATTTGGGCCCTTGCTTGTGTTATCTTGTTGTTCTGCATCAACAGGTAAGTATCCTACGGGAATTACTTAGTAACCTGGACCTCCTGCCTGATGTGTCACGTAATGTGTAGTTTTGTTGTATATTAAAGCATGCGATGTAGTATCATGCTAGGATTGCATTGAACTGAGCATGTGTTTACTTTGTGTGTTTGAAACAGAACGACCGTTATCTGTGATAGTCCTAGAGTCTTTGCTAGGGTCATAGGGTAGCCCAGCCCCATCGGGTGCCCTGAGTCTATCGAGTCGATATGAGCATGATGATAGCCCAGCACCATCGGGCATGTTTAATTTATATTTAATTTATGTTATGATGATGATACCGTGGGTGAGTGCACCAACACGAGGATATGCTATGCTATAGCAACGAACTGGCCAGTCTCTGCACTAACAGGAAGGGGTGCAGAGGTAGGAGAGGGATATGCCACTTGGCATTGTTTTGGGCCCTTTATAGTTCTTTTCCGCATATTATATATGCTAGGTGCATGATAGTGTGATTTAAATCTTGTACCGCATTAGTCATCTTTTATTTAGGCATAGGCATGTTATGTGGCCTCAGCGCGGTCAGAGGACCCGCAGGCGATCACCAGGCCTGACTTCGTGGATAGTGTTAGGTACCGCTCTTATTGCTCCATGCTTATGTGACGGGGAAATCTTTTGGCAAATCGAAGAATCCGGCTAATATATATTCTAACTTGACAAATGGCAATCACCCACTTTGTTTGGTTTTGACCCGGCTCTGCCGTGGCTTTTGTATCTAAACCGTACTTCCGCTTTATTTTCGTTTAAATTGTATTTCTGCGGCTTCGACTGATTAGAGGTTTGAAACCTCGACCCGTACCTGAATTGCAACATCCGAACGAAGGTATCCGACCTTCGAAACGTATCCCGGGTATTTATATCCGGGCCGTTACAAAGTTGGTATCAGTGCCAGGTTGTGCAATTCAGGTACGCAAGGGTTGAGTGTATGTTTTGAAAACCCGCCCATGAATTTCAAAGGATTTGAAGATTTAAAAAGGGGCAAAATGAACTTAAGATGTCTAACTCAATTGGACTAAATATGAACTTGGCTTATGATAAAAGAGGAGAACCAACTAATAAGGGATCGAGTGGGTAGAAAAGGCGATAGACCATCCCTATTGGATGTAGTCGGAAACGGGTAGGCGAAATACTAGCTTGTTCTTTACAGATGGGTCGGGAAGACTCCAAGGAGACCATTGCAATTGTAATTAACTGAATCTATGATTGAGTGCTTGATATGTTAAACATTTGATTGTATGTTCTAACTATTGAATGAATATTGATGATCTGTGAATGAGATAGCGGGAGTACCCTTATTTCCCTATGATTAAGCGCAGCCTTTGTGGAACTGCCCCTTTCCTTATGAACCCTTTTGACAATTCAATCGAGTCCTCCATTCAAATATCGGTCTTCCGCGGGAATTGGGTTGGTAAACACATGGTGTCGGGAATCATGATTGAATATAGAGGTTGTCCGAGAGAGTATTGGAAGACGGTCCTTGATGAAATTCCGAGCTAGAGTGTGAGAGGTTTACGAGGCTGTCGTTATCAATTCTTATGACGATCCATCAGTGTCCTCTTGTCACGGAAAGTTCGTATCCGAGTCCCACGGGAAAGATGGGTAATGAGTCAGTTGGGAAGAGTCAATGTTGCCCTTATGGACTTCTATCGGGTTATCTTGATTGCCCTGTTCATGATTGTGTGATTCTATATGCACTACTCCATGACCTACAATTTATCCTTAGTGTGGAATTATGCTTATGTGCTTTAATGTTCATAATGACTATTGTATAGGTTTGAACTATATTTATCGTATCCATATCATCCCGACATGATCAACTTAGTATATTACATTGTCATACTAGGGCACGAATAAACATGTCATATGCTATGAAGTTGTATAATTGATGCCCTCTCTGTGAGTAGGTTCATGATAGTGTGATCGACTCTTCTTTATACGAATGCCTCATAAGATTGTACTCTTTAGCATGCTAGCCGATGATGCCTCGATGCTTATCATTCATTCTGTGACAAGAATCTATAGCATGCCCACCTATTCTGTGATTAACTATTGTTGATTATTCTAGTAACTGCTATGCGTTAATTGTGCTAAGTGAGAATATGGTAGTGTGAACGAGTCTTGATAAATACATGTTCTACCCTAGTATACATCAATTTGAACTCATGTCCTCATATTCTAGCCATGTTGCTTAGACTTGCTCTATACCTCGTTACGTTTTCCTCTCGTGCCACTATGTCGTTGAGATGTGATTGAATGAACTCTTGCATACCGTCATATTTACCAGTCAAGTGCATGTATGTACCATATGTTATATTGAACCACTAGTAACATGTTGGGCCCTTGGTTGTGACTTGTGCGAATTCTACTTTGCCTACGTTATTGTTGACTCACTTTTGAACTAGGTACCTGATAGTGTGGCTCTTTCCTCTTTCTGTTCTCTTAACATGTTTCACGCGTCCTGATGAGTTTATTGTTGAATTCGATGATTGACTAGCTTTCCGTGATGATCAAACCTAGCATGCTTACATGGTAAAGATGTCTATTACTCTATGATGGCTCCTCGTGCTTGCATGAACCTATGACTTGACACCTCACATGATCACGCACCACCCTATATCATGATTTTGCACCTGCATGACGCATGAATATCGAAATGAACCTAGTTGAATTACTCTAGTTGTACTCATGTTCGATGTGTGCTATTAGTATCATGTGGAGCTTATGACTTCCAATATGACCTGCTGAATGATTTCATATCATGCTTGTTCTATAATGTGACAGCTATTGTACCATATATGTATTCTATGATGGTTCTTTCTTAGCATGATTATAACCTCGCATCCATGATGTCCATCTTGTTACTTTTGATGATGCCTCACGTTTCGTGAACATTATGTTGAACTCCACTTAATGAATCTTGACTATGCTTGTATCGCATTATGTATCGCTAGTATCATGTAGGATCTATGCTCCCTAAATGGATCCAGTCATAGGATTCCGTGCCATGCTTGACCTAATATGTGATCATTGTTGTTAGATGTGATAGTTACTATGCTGCTCTTATGTGTCCTTGTATGACGCGTCATTTGATTGTTATCATATACCTTGCCATGATATATGTTGACTCATTTGTTGATTTGTATACCATGCTTTTACATTGTTCATATGCATGATGTTCGTTATCTTCACTAAATTCCGCTTGACTTCGAATCATATATGATCATTGTTGGTTCCGCCTATCCTGCTCGGAGTTACTAGGCAGATCTGTTTCCATGGAATACTAGAATGTTAGCTTGTTTCACATGCATCAATGTAGGACTTCATTGTGTCTTTGATACGAATATGAATGTTTCCCCCGAGATAGGTACATGTTAGTATGGATTGATGTGATGGATATGCTCCATAGTGAATTCATGCTTGTTTATCACAATGGTACCCTAATGGACTTCCATAAAGGCATCGTTACTATTCCCGAGTCGGAGTCTTGTCTCTAGTCATGTCGTCTTTAGCTTTGGTCTATTCCGTCTCCGAGAGAAACATTGGGTCGTCCGCCCTTGTCACTCCCCTATCTCCGCTAACTTAAACTCCTACGCGTTACCTTGGACGAGTGACCGCATGGAAAAAGGGAACGGGAAGTCGAATAGCGATAGAGAAGCGCAGCGGAAGCGTGGGCCAATAACCCACGGGCCTCAGGATCGATAATGTCGACAGAACGAGCTCGCTTTGAGGATTATGATTGATAGTACGATATGACTTGCAGGTGGGAGCGTCCTCTATTCGAATTGCTAACCCTTTATGAGCTTGTTGATGATGATATTGCACTGACTTGATGTTGAAAGCTGCTTGTTGATGTAATGACTGTTGCTTGATTGTCTGTTGACTATGATGATATGATTCGATGTCTTACAATCCTAATGTGCCTTGATGACTTAATGTGATGCTACTCTGAGTTGCTAAGCATGAACTAAATTCCTTTCCTATATAGTATGAACTGCAATTGCCGAGAATCTGAATGGTTATTAGCTAATACTATGATGAAACTTGTTAACTTGATTCGACTAAGTTCATATATGATGTTTTACAATACATGTTGAGCATGACGGTAATTTAAGACTTTTGATACTTGTTGCAATGCTTAATGATGCTATTGATATAAATATTAGTTGATATGATGTAGTCCTTATGTGCAATGATGTCCATGATTGCTTCTTCTTTGAACATGTGAGTGAGGTCCTTTTGGTTGAGCGGTCAGAGAGTGGGGAAAGGTTTTGAGTGATTAGAATGATCGACGGTGGTAAGGGAAAGTTGCAGAAGAGGGGTGTTGACTTAGGTTGGACCGAGTGGGTTCGGAAATTTTTAAGAGGTAATGCTTGATGATTTCGATGAGCTCCTAGGTGAATCTCGGATAAGGGTATGATTAGGGATAGGCTGGTTAGGTAGGACCGAGGAAACTATATTGAAGATGCGTGGTTAGAAGGGTTCTATGTTGTGATATCTTGGGAAGAGTGAGAAATGTAAGGGGGGTATCGAGGACATAGTATGCAGGGGTGCTCGGGTGTGAAAACAGAGATGAGGGTTGGATTCTTAGAGGTGGATTGCGAGTGGGAGCGCTTGGTGAAATGAGTGGTGAGACTAGAGTATCAAAATGAGTTGGGGTTCTTTGGGGATATTATCCGAGTTGGTGAGTTTAGATGAGGATTGGTTTTGGCTTGGGAGTTGGGGACGAGCGAGCGGGGTTGCATTTTATTTTAACTTGTATGATGTGCAAAATTTTCTTGATTATGTGATTAGCTAATATGTACTGGCATGATGTTAGATCGCGACCATGATAAACCAGATACAACCTGATATTACATGTTGATATGCAATCCTGAATCATAATTGGTAGTGACAACTATACTCACGATATAATGACCCATTGCTATCCTACTATGTTGTTCTAAAAGCATGTTATAATGTGTTGAATGAATCATGAAATAATGATATGTTGTTATGTGAGAGCATGATGTTATATTATGATCAGGAGATGTTAAATGATGAATATTGATTTGGATCATGAATCTGACTTATATATATGAGATAATGGTGCGTGATTGCTAAGTGTGCGATGTTGAGATGCGATCGTGAGATTTGACTTGTAGTAGTGTACTGACTCCATGACACCTAACCTCTTTGATCTCTTGACATGTGTGCTGGCATGATTATGAGAATTCAATAATACACTTGTGATGCCTTCAGTATGATATAGATACACGTTATGACTCGTGTTATGATGTTGAGATTTTGTTGTTGCTTTTGATGTGTTTGAAAGAATGGTATGCTTTATGTTATGGGTAAACATGTTATGCAGTCACAATGTTGATTGGTTGAGATTATCATGATTGATGTTGAGGATTGCCATATGAGGGGTGGTTGATGATGTTATGAGTTGATTTACTTACGTGCATGTTGAGTTGAGAATGATGATAAATGATTCTGGAAACTAGGAAGAGAATATGGGATTAGCCCTTAGAGGTGGATGATTCCACCTCCTACATTCTGAACTTGATTGATTGGTTGTGAGAAGCTGATTTGGTTTTGGGAGATTTTGACGAAATCTTGATTTGAAAGGATTTGACTTGTTTTGGTGTAAAGTTGCTTGATTAAACATCGGATTTGAAAATTTTGAGAGATTATGAAAATGGCCAACTTGGGGTTTTAAGAAGTCGCGAGTTTTGATGATTTAGATGACAATCTTTTCATTTACAAACACTTTGAGGATTTACGAACTGGATTTACATTATGACGTCTCACGAAGTGGATACAAGCATTGTATAGGGGCGCTTATAGATTGCTTGCTAAGACCTAATCGGACGCTATAATGCTTTTAGAGTTGTGACATTTCCGAAAAGTCGAAGCGAGGATGTGATAGGGGCGCTTATTACACACTCGACAAGGCCCATTTGGAGATGTCACGACCGTGACCAGGATGTTGTGAGAATCCCGGATGACGCAACCGAGATGATTACAAGATCCTTGGACATGGTCCTCGGACTCACCGATTTTAAAACTTTATTCCCTTTGCTTTAAAATAATTTTAGTCTCGGGGACGAGACTTGTTTTTAGAGGTGGATAAATGTAAAGACCAAATATATTTTAGATATCATATTAGTATTATTTTAATTAAAATGTTATTATTTATTTCAATTTGTAAAAATGGGAGAAAAATCGTCCTCGAGCACGACTTTAAAATTTAAAATCATTCCGGCATCAATTTAAATTAGGATTTTTGACGGATTTAATTCCGCTTTCGAGCTCCGAGTTTTGATAAAATTAATTTAATTCCGTTGTCTTGAAATTAGTAGATTAAATTTTATTTAAATTCGATTAGTCGGGATTCGATCGGGCGAGCGGGTTTCGTGATATTTGTCGGGTGTTCAAAATATCTTGTGGGGACCAATTCTTTTTTTTATCATTTTCCTTTATTCTATCTCTCTCTCTCTCTCTCATTCTGTCAATGGTCCCTCCCTCCCTGCATACACACCCCACCACGCTTCAGCCTGCACCCGGATTCAGCCCTCCCTCAGCTCTCCTCCCTCTACCTTCCAACTTCTGTTTGCAACCACACCTTCCCTACCCCTTGCATCCTCACCTAAAACTCACAAGAGACCCTCAAATGAGCCCTTTCTTCCTCCTCTTTGTCCCTCTCTGCTGAGCCGAGGAGCACTACCACCATCACCTTCTCCTGTTCTTCATTGATGCCCAGCTCCTCTCCCACATCAAAATTCTGAAATCCCATTTCAATTGGAACCCCAACCACGCCAAAAACCTGCTGAACCCAACACCCCTTGAGCTCTTTCTCTCCCTTGCTTAGCCTCCTCTTCTCTGTTCGTTCGGCACCACCACGGCCGCCCCCTTGTTCCCCTGAGCGCACCCGAGCGCATCCGAGCCTCACTCGAGCGCCATGGCCCTGTTTTCACCAAGCAGCAGCCGCAGCAGAGGCACCCCCAAGCCTCCCCCTGACGCCCTCTCCTTCCTCCTCCCTCGTGTCCTAGCAGCATCATCGACTACATCTCTCTCTCCGACGTTGACGTGCCCAGGGGTTGCAGCCGGAGCGCCGCCGTCGAGCCCCGGAATCCATTTCCGAAGACCTCGGTAATTTCCCTCTCCCTCCCTCCTCATTGCTCTCGTTTGATTTTGCTTCCGTGGGTCATGGTCGGAATCTCGTGTCGGTTGAGTGGGCAAAGTCTGGGTCGGAACGGAGCTCCGGCGAGCCTGGGTTCCTTCCTCTTCTCCTCCATTCCTGCTGTCGAGCTCCGTTGCTGAACCAGGGGAAGAAGACGAGCTCTTCCTTGTGTGGGCCTAATTTCTGGGCCTAAATTCTCGAGTTTGGGCCGGGTCTGGGTCTTGTCTTTCGGGCTGGGCTCCTCACCTCTCTCTTCTTTCTTTCTTTCTTCCGTATGGATCCGGATAGGGGTGTGTGGGTCTGGGCTTGGGTGATGGGCTGGATCCGGGTATGGGTACTCGGGTTTGGGTTACCGATTGGGCTGAGCTGTGTTGGTTATTGTTATGTTTTAAATTCTTATATAATATATGTTATGTTATTTATATATATATATATGTTATATGTTTTGATTATTCTGTTTTTTTTTTGGGAAAATGAATATATATATTTATATGATCTGAAATTATTAATATTTATATTTAAAAAGGTTTAAAATATATATATATATATTAATTTTTATATATTAGAATGATGTTATATGATGATTTTGAGATATGTTTTAAAATATGTTAGAGAAATTTAGTATTTTGATTTATAAATGTGGGTTATTAAAGTGAAGTGATTTTGGCGATTTTATTATATTTGAATATTCCTTGAGATGTGTTATTATATAATGATTTGTAAGAGGATTTTAAGATGAGGATTTAAACAGGTGAGTTAGGGATTTTAAAGCGAATTGTTGGTTTTGAATTATAAACATGATTTGTGAGCATAGGTTATTTTGATGATTTAATTTGGAATTTAATTATGTAATGTTTGAAATAAAATGCCGGAATGATTTCTATAATGTGTTTTGGAGAGAGTTGGTTTTAAAGTTAACGTTTAATGTCGGAAATTGGCCAAGTATGATTTGAGAAAATATTTTGAATATGAGTTGACTTAATTTTGGATTTATGAGTTTGAAAATATGGTTGGTATGATTTTATCAATGGGTTTAATTGAAGAATGATTTTGGTCGATTTGATCTTATCGGTAAGATGTTGGAAAACGGTTTTACTATCGGTCGGTTTTGAGGATGTTGAGAACTTGGGTTCGTGTGTATGAATGTTATCCGGTAGCTTATGGAAATGACTTGATGATAGGTGTGTATTGCTTTTGGATTGCTTTGGACTTACATTTGGGCCCTTGCTTGTGTTATCTTGTTGTTCTGCATCAACAGGTAAGTATGCTACGGGACTTACTCAGTAACCTGGACCTCCTGCCTGATGTGTCACGTAATGTGTAGTTTTGTTGCATATTAAAGCATGCCATGTAGTATCATGCTAGGATTGCATTGAACTGAGCATGTGTTTACTTTGTGTGTTTGAAACAGAACGGCCGTTATCTGTGATAGTCCTAGAGTCTTTGCTAGGGTCATAGGGTAGCCCAGCCCCATCGGGTGCTCTGAGTCTATCGAGTCGATATGAGCATGATGATAGCCCTGCACCATCGGACATGTTTAATTTATATTTAATTTATGTTATGATGATGATACCGTGGGTGAGTGCACCACCACGAGGATATGCTATGCTATAGCAACGAACTGGCCAATCTCTGTACTAACGGGAAGGGGTGCAGAGGTAGGAGAGGGATATGCCACTTGGCATTGTTTTGGGCCCTTTACAGTTCTTTTCCGCATATTATATATGCTAGGTGCATGACAGTGTGATTTAAATCTTGTACCGCATTAGTCATCTTTTATTTAGGCATAGGCATGTTATGTGGCCTCAGCGCGGTCAGAGGACCCGCAGGCGATCACCAGGCCTGACTTCGTGGATAGTGTTAGGTACCACTCTTGTTGCTCCATGCTTCTGTGATGGGGAAATCTTTTGGCAAATCGAAGAATCCGGCTAATATATATTCTAACTTGACAAATGGCAATCACCCACTTTGTTTGGTTTTGACCCGGCTCTGCCGTGGCTTTTGTATCTAAACCGTACTTCCGCTTTATTTTCGTTTAAATTGTATTTCTGCGTCTTCGACTGATCAGAGGTTTGAAACCTCGACCCGTACCTGAATTGCAACATCCGAACGAAGGTATCCGACCTTCGAAACGTATCCCGGGTATTTATATCCGGGCCGTTACAAAAATGATGAGTTCGTTTGGTTATTATAATCTTAAATAGATAAGAATAAATTAATAAAAAAAATAACAAATGATTTAATCATTATTTACTTATCAATTTATATCATAAAAATTATGTGTTTTTAAATTATTAAATCTAATTAATTTATTTATAATATTTTTAAGAATATTTATTTATACCCTAAATACCAAGTAATATGTGCAAAACCATCTAATTATTTTATTTCTTAAATTAATAAATGTAATTAATTTATTTATAATATTTTTAGAATAATTTATTTACAAGCTAACAACCATGCACTCACACACACTGACACACGTACATATATAATACTAAAACACTTACAAAATGGGACACGTGGCGGCCATACATTTAAAGTTAGAAATTTAAGATATATCTCGCTTGTCCAAATGTTTAAAAATCTCACCTTAAAAATAGATCATCTAACCAATCATAATTTAGTTTTAATCAATTACTTAATTTTAATCTATCTAATCTAATTCAATTAATTCCTAATTAATTTAATTTTCTAATCACGCTCATGTGCATCTTTAATTAAAAATAATATCCATGTTTAATTAAAAATAATAATGATGGAACTTACCGTAAATTTTTGGCTTAGATTTAAAATTTTCCCACTAATCAAATTTGTTTTAAAAAACTATTTTTTTATATATACAAATTAAGACCTAACCATCTAGAATGAATTATTTCACCTATCTAGCATAAACCAATTCTCATTAATGATTAATCAATGATATTTAATAAATCATCTATCTATCTAATTTCTAAAAATTTATACTCCAAATAAAAAAAATCACGATTAAATCTTATTAACCAATTAAAAAACAAATCAAATCATTTAAGTCAAGATAAAATTTGAACGTAAAAGGCAAGATTAAACCAAAAATATCTTTCAGATGGAACCTAATTAAATATGAACAAAAAAAGCAAGAATATTTATTTGAATTTTATTTAAAGTTCAAATGTTCAAATCTTTAATTCTTAACAGTTTGCCTCATAAATAAAATAGTTTTTATTTGTCTTTATCCATTTTTAAAAAACTTTGATGTGTTTTGATTAGAAAATATTTTTGAAACAATTATTTTCTATATTTTTTGTGCACATATGAGTAAACTCTTTTCTAAATATATACATCTTTAACACTTTTTTAACTCACGGATAGTCTACTTTACATGCTATAAACTCTAATTTTAAGTTTTTTTATTTAGCTCTATTTATAACTACGGTGTCATTTTTAATTTATCTCTTTGGCCATGTTTGTTCTTTTGCATGAGTAGATAAGAAATCAATTTTTCCTTAAAATGATGAGTTCGTTTGGTTATTATAATCTTAAATAGATCAGAATAAATTAATAAAAAAAATAAAAAATGATTTAATCATTATTTACTTATCAATTTATATCATAAAAATTATGTGTTTTTAAATTATTAAATCTAATTAATTTATTTTTAATATTTTTAAGAATATTTATTTATACGCTAAATACCAAGTAATATGTGCAAAACCATCTAATTAATTTATTTCTTAAATTAATAAATGTAATTAATTTATTTATAATATTTTTAGAATAATTTATTTACAATCTAACTACCATGCACTCACACACACTGACACACGTAATCGGAAAAATATTGACTCAATTGTTTATAATTTCTTTATAAAATCTATTAATTTTCCTTAAAAATTACCTTAAAGTTGTTTTTAATTTAAAAATGAATTGTTTAAACTTTATCTGAATTTAATGATTTGATATAAATTTTTGTTTCTTTTTGTCATCAAATCTTAACAAAATAGTTATTCTTTTAATTTGTATTACCTTCATTTGATATTTTATTTTATTAGAGATTTTCTCCAATTCAAACTATATCGGTACTTTTAAAATTTTCCAATTTCAATTTCAATCTCTTTTTAATTACAAAACTAATTCCATGAAAAACAAATATAATCTATCAATGAAAGTTTGTAACCAATTTTCAAAATATTAAATTTTTTGATGGAGTAAAATAAAACCAATTTATTTATCTAATATCTATCAATCTTGCAAGAGAAGACTCTTTTTTTATCTCTCTTCCTATATACGGAGTACAATATAAGGGCTTGGGTTTTCATTGACATCATACTAATCAAAATTTCAATTATCCACAATAAAATTCCAAACTTCTACTTTATGTTTGCTGTAAATTGTGTATCTGAATTCAATACATGGTTATGGACTTTGTTTTGATTCATCAGTGTATTTATTTCTCATATATTAACATTTATATTCTGAAATTGAGTTCGTGTTTTTTTAATGCAAGATGGTGATGACGATGAATGATTAATTTCCATAACCACAGTGATCTAAAAAGAGAATTAACATATATACTCTACAAGATTAGAGTATCTATGCTTCAAAAATGAAAATTGAAGATTATTAGTATGATTAGAGTATGTATGTTTCCTTTAACCTAAAATAATTTAAAATTTAAAATTTCATATTTAAATGAAATATTAAATGTTTATTGTTGATTTTAGGCAAATAAAATTTCAAATTAACAATAATCATTTCATATTTGAATCCAAGTTCAAGATTTTCATTATCAATAGGTTATGCGCTCGATTCTCAATCCCCATTTTGTTTAATGTTTTTTCCTCCACCACCACTTCTTCTTCTTCTTCTTCTTCTTCTTCTTCTTCTTCTTCTTTACAAATGCATTGAAAATACAAGCTCGAGATCCAAAAGATTTTCATTCATTTTTTATTTGTCATATGTTTTATAACACTAAGCTAACTATCCATGATTAGGCCTAATATATTGTAACGGCCCAAATATAAATATTCGGGTTACGTTTCGAAGGATTGGATACCTTCGTTCGGATCTTGCAATTCGAGTACGGGTTGAGTGTTAAAACAAAGTTTTAGTGATCAAAGAAGGGATTTTGCACCCTAAATTCGCGATAGGGCCGTTAGGTCCCCCGAACCTGTCCTACTTGCCTAAGTCGCTCAAAACATTTTAAGTTCGAAAGCATAAAGAAGGAAATATCATAATACAACTTGCCATGGCATGGCCGGGTCAAAACCAAACACGAGAAAATAAGCAGCAAAAGTTTGGAGTTCAAGTCGGTCTTTCTCTCCCTCTCACTGCGCCATAAAATATACCCCGCCACAACAGCACACGATTAAGAAAGGGTACGAGTACCTGAAACTAACCCCGAAGTCAAGGTCGAGCCACTCATGCAGGCCCTGAAGACCTCGCTGAGGACATATAATATGCCTATACCTAGATAAAGGATGCTCTAATGCAGTGCGGAAATATTAAACACACAAGCATGCTAGCAATTTATATATATGTAGAAAGTGATTAAATGGGATCCCGCATAGAATGCCAAGTGGCATGTCCCTCTCCCTCTCCCGCACCCATGCTCGTTAGTGCAGGAACCGGCCGCGTTCAATGCTATATAGCAACGTCTCATCATGTCATGTACCATATCTCGTGTTTCATGTGTCAGTATTTTCTTTCTTTCTTTCTCATGTTATAATATGAGACTCGATTAGGAACAAACCCGATGGAACTGGGTCGTCCTATGACCCTAGAAAATGACTCTAAGACTCACTATTTAACGGTCGTTCTACCATACGCAAAGAGAATACGGATGCTCGATTAATTGTGCAACCTATGCATGATACTACATGATTATGCATGATGCAACACCTACACACTATATGACACCTCAGGCATGAGGTTCTAACTTGAGTAAGCCCCGGAGGACTTACCTGGAAGCGCAGAGCAGCAAAATAAGGCAGCTAGAGTAAGAAATCCAATAGATCAGAAATCACCTAGAAATTTCATAAATAATTTAATAAGTCTAAGTCTAATTTACATAAGCACACAAATTACATAAAAACATATAAGATACACATAATAATATAACCCATCCATTTCATCATTATCAACATTATCATTTCATCTCCATTTCTCATTTAGTTTCATTATCTTTCATAATCCGATATCTCTCTCAATGGGATCATAATATCATCATCCTTGGTCAACTCGTCACATTCTTATTTGCATGAATTATTCCAATATCTCAAATTACCCATTTCAAATATCAAAACTTAGAAATTTGTTTATTTATATAAATCATTTTCAACAAATTAGTTTAAATAAATAAATAAACAGATCGAGGAAAGAAAATCAATCACTTAACCATATAAAGAATCACAATCCATAAAGTATTTAAATAACCTTTACCCATTAAAATAATATAATCAAGCAACTAAATAATATTTTAAAAATCAGATTTTAAATATATATTAAAATAGATAATTAAATACTGACAAGAGGAAAACCTGTCGTTGTTCCTGCCAAAGAATACTCAAACTCAAAACTAGTATAGTTGGTAAGAAAGAGGTCGATCCACAGGGAAATCTATTAACTTCAAATATCAATTTAATCGCAATTTACAGCAAAAGAGAATTTGTTTGGTGAGAAAAAGATCCGCCTTTTGTCAAAGCGGAAACAAGTAAACAAGAAAATAAAGGTTGTGAGATGCAGTAGAGAGAAATAGGTTCACCTACAATCTGTCACTTCAATTGATGAATTTGATCCTTGGTTCAACCTCTAGTTCTTTTCTTTTCCTATCAATGTCCTCGTCCAGATCTTAGGTAAATTACTAGTCCTACGAGTCCTAGTAATCCTTATCTCCAAATAACCCTAACACGGTTAAGATTTAACCTAGAGATAGCATTAAGACTATGAATTAACCAAGGTATATGCAATATCAAGCTACGAGTCGATATTTAACATATATTCAACTTCCTACACATCCAATTAGTCATACGAGTCCTAAAGGGATATGATTGCCACTTGGGTTAAGGTTCGCTGCGAGGAATCTACAAAACCCTAGCAATTGAATGAATCTACTCTAACTAGTTGATCATGCCAGCGAGAATAAAACACATTCAAGGAATTATGCGCAAAGAAGCCAAAACATTCAAATAGGAATAAGAACTAGATTAAGAAACTCACAATTCAACAATCAAGATCCAAATTGTAGGCGAAACCTTCGAGAGTTTAGTTGCTCATGCTCAACGTGCTCTCCACAATTCTCAAAAGTGCATAAGGTGAATAGTAAAATAACCTAGAAATGTCTTTTAAAGGCATACCAAGGATCGGCCAAAAGTAATAATAAAAACCCTAATTAAACTCTAAAATTGAATCGGCGTTTCTGCACAGGCCGCGGGGCGGCTAGCTCAGGCGACGGGGCGGCCTGGCGATCAGCGAAATCCTTCGAAAAGTCTTCGGGCCGCTGGGCGGCCAGCGATTTCTTCTGCTTCTCAGCTCGTGATTGTCTCTAGCTGATAATGCAATCTCCTTTACTTTTTTTTAACTTTCCTTAAGTTCCTTCTACCTTAAATCTGCGATTCCTGAAATAAACCATAATATTGTGTAGATTCCGCATCTTCCAACTCAGCAAGTAATCATGTAAATGCAACTAAAGTATGCAATATTTACACCCAAACTATGCTAAATGGAATCTATTATGCAATACTAATAATGCTCTATTAAATTCCCCCACACTTGAACCTTTGCTTGTCCTCAAGCAATAGAAAATGTAACTTGCAACCCCACAGAATAGCAATTCATGTATCAACCCCAATATTCTTTAAGTGTAGGAAAAACTAGCAAACACAATAGATTAACAACATCATAGCACATAATATTAATGATCAATGAAATCAAGCAACCATATCCATTCTAGTCCTCACAAGGAATATGTGTTTCACTCTCACTCAAGTGTTTAGGGTTAAATATTTACGCTCAAACTCAATCTTTAAAATCTTAGCTACAATAGTCTTGCACCAGTGTTCTAGCTCTCCACCGCTGGTGACTGTACACACAACAAAAATCATGAGGTCTTTCAATTGGGTTATAATGGGGCCAAGGTAGAAAACATAAGGTATGGAACAATTTAGGTCATGTGGTGCTTATAATCCGGGAACTAACTAAGGATGCAACCAAATTACAATACCACTCACAAGATCATACCATAACTCTACAATGTCTACAACTCCAATCTCAAGCATCAAACTTCACAAACCATACTCAACTCATTCTCTTATTCTTTTTTACTTTTTCCTTTTTTTTTCTTTTTTTTTTCTTTTTTTTTTCATATGCTCTTCTTCTTGCTATATCAAATGATTTTCTTTGACTTTTACCCCTAAGTGAATTTTATCCTCCTTAGGTCCCAAGTAATGTGTAAACTACTAGCAAGAATCAAAACATCTCATAAAAGTACTCCAAACATACAATCCATCGCTCAAACCATCATCCACAATATGAATATTCACCAACTATTCCTAATTCCCGGATGGGTCAAGCTATAATTGGCTATGGAAAAATCTTGTGGAGCTCAAAAGAATAGGCAATTAGGCTTAATATTGGCTTCAAGCAGAGGATAATATGCAAGGTGGGAATAGAGTCGAATAGGGCTAATAAAGGTGCCTCAATCATCTTTAAGTCATGTGCATAAATCATAATATGCAACCTTGAATAAGATATCTAAATGCAAGCCAAAGAGGAAGCAATTAAAGAGAGTACACTCAATAAGCAAGAGGACATAATATATTTTGTCCAAATATAGGCCAAAATAGCTCACCAGGTCATGTCTAGAACTTCAAGATCACCAAAAATCAAATATCTTATGTGCTCAAACATTAACCAATTATGCTCACCAAATAGTGTGGAAATTAGATATCAAAGGTTTTCAACAATCCAAGCACATCATGGGGCATAAGTCTCAATAAATAAATGAGAGGACAAGTGGCATTCATATGGGAAAATAAGACCTAATCCTAGCTAATGCATAAATATAATAACATAAATAATATAATTTTCGAATTTTTTTTTTGCGAATAACATGGACTAACATAAACTAAAATATTCCAACATGCAATCTAAAGTCAAAATGCAACATAAAGATAAAATACAACCCTAACATGTTATGCAAGTCTTCCCCCCACACTTAATTCTGACATTGTTCTCAATGGCTAAAACATCAAAATAAACTAAAAGGGAAGAGAAAAGAAAAAAGAAAAACTAACATGATCATTGTGGAGGTGGTGGTGGCGGGTAGGGTGGGAACTGAGGGTAGGCAAATCGGAAGAACTCCTCCTGTCTCTGTCTCTGCAGCTTCTGAGCCTCCCATGCAGCCTGCTGTCTGTGGAGCACCTGCTCCTGTAAGTGCCGCATCTCTGCCTGGCTCTCAACCATATCTGCCATGCTAGTCGTCAGTCCACGAACATCGCGACGGATGTCTCCTATGTCAACATAGAGCTGCTACTGATGATCCCACATAGCATCCCGACGACGAGAAATCATCTGCTGATGCTGCCACATGGTGTCCTGGAGGAGAGCCATCTGCTGCTGCTGCTCCCACATAGTATCCTGTCACAGAGACATCGTCAACATCCTCTACTCAAGCTCATAATACCCTGGACCAGCACCTACTCCAATTGTGCCAGAAGGTCCAACATCCCCACCTCCTACATCCGTCTGCATCTCAAGAACACCACCATCATCGTCCTAAGCCACGTCATCTCCATCATCCTCATCCTCATCGCCCATGAAGAAATCCTCTGCCGTAGGACCAAAAGGAAGTGACTGGGGTAATCTAAGCTGAATCACCCCAAGATGGCCTGTCCTCCAGACCCACATCGACGCTCTCCCCTCCAAATGGCCAACTTTCCTCAACTGGGCCTCATCATACAGAAATGAACCATGTAGGACATCAGGGACAACGCTCAAATCAATACAATCTCGTGCTATGAGGGTGATGAGACCCCCAAAGCTAATCGTCGCCATCTTGCGCTTGTCTATGATGTCCCTACAATTGAAAAGGAACAAATCCACCCATCCTGGAATAACTGGGCTCTCTGGCGTCAGACACCACAAATATGACATATCCCGAAGTGAGATCTTCTTGACCTTAGCCTGGGCAAAGAAGGTGTTGGCTAAAACCTTATAGATCAGTCGTAGTGTAGGGTGCCTAATACTCGAGTTGTATTGGCCCTTCTTGGCCTCAAAAGGCACCCTAGTCGCCGCAAGCCAAAATGCAATAGGCCCCTCTCCCTTTGACACATCAAACCAACCTGCGGTGGGTGCGGCTATCACTCAAAAAATCTGTCCCACTCTCTCCTTTGTCCTCGTGAACTCCCGCCCCAATAACCTAAACTCGATAGATGTAGAACGCACACTCAACATAGCCAGGAACTCCTTAACTAAACCCGAATAGGTCAGAGCATTCTTATCTAAGAAATCCCCTAGGCCTCCATGTTCTAACAATTGCCTAGTACATACATCCATCTCTAACATCCGAAGGGTAGGTTCATGAAAAAACTTGGTTTGAAAGAAATTCCTAGTATTCAGTGCATTTCATCTCTCCTTCTGACTCTCAGTCATCCCATGGGGTCTAGACATGTTTGCTTAAAGCTAAGAAATTAACCCAAGAAAAAGTTTGAAGTAAGAACTCACGAAGATGGAGCTTTTTGCAGTGGCCGCGGGGCGGCGAGGGTAGGCGACGGGGCGGCCGGCGACAGGTGGCCGCTGGGCGGCAAGGCTCGCGACGGGGCGGCCGGCGATGGCTGGCGACGGGGCGGCTGGTCTAGCGACGGGGCGGCCTCAGAAAACCACTGGATCTAAACCTCCGACGTCCGATTTGTGCTCCGACGTCTCAAATTCCTCCCTCCGTTGGTGGATTCTCCCAAAACCTTGAAGATCGTTCGAATCGGGTGTTTTTGGTTTAGATCTAGGAAGAATGAGGAGATTGTGAGTGGTTTGGTGAAAGCTATAGGTGGATAATGGAAGATATTGGAGAAAGGGGTGAGTTTTGTGAAGATTGAAGCTTGAGGAAGAGCTTTAATGGAGGTTTTGAGTTGTGGGTGTGGGGTTTTGTATGTTGAAGATGAAGATAGAGGAGATAGTTGAAGATAGAGGCGTGGGGGCGGCTGGGGACATATGGGAAAGGTAAAGGGATGGATAGGGTTAAAGGGGTGTAGCAGGTGGGGCCCACACGGGTCCCAAAATTTTTTTATCCTCCGTCGGTGGACGCGGGGCGGTAAGGCTAGGCAACGGGGCGGCCGACGATTGCAAAGATTTTGCTCGCTGTCGTGGCCGCGGGGCAGCCTGGCTGGTGACGGGGCGGCCTGCCCTTTTTCTGCTTCTCTCGTCTTCTTTTTTTTTACTCTGCGGGGTTTGTATGCCGAAACACCAAAACAACACTAAAAGAAAATAACTAAATGCAATAAAAAAACATCTAAACTACTTACCTTGGGTTGCCTCCCAAGCAGCGCCTTTAGTTAACGTCGTTGGCTCGACGTCATTACTCCCTAGTGATCCTCAATATTTGGTTCATGGAGAACCAACTCATCATCATCCTCTTTAATGAAGTTCTCGTAATATGGCTTCATGCGATGACCATTTACTTTGAAAATGTCTCCATTCCTCTCATTGAGTAGCTCTACTGCACCATGAGAAAAGACATTAGTAATCACATATGGCCCTGCCCATCTATAGCGAAGCTTACCTGGGAAGAGTTGAAGGCGCGATTGGAATAGGAGGACCTTGTCCCCAACTTTGAGGGCCTTTCATAAAATATGCTTGTCGTGCCATGCCTTAGTCTTCTCCTTATAAGTGACGGAGTTGTCATAGGCATCCAATCTCAACTCTTCCAGTTCATGCAGCTGAAGTTTCCTAAACTCCCCAACTTCATTCATTTGTAAATTGCATTGTTTCACCGCCCAGTATGCCTTATGTTCGAGCTCGACAGGAAGATGGCAAGCCTTTCCATAAACTAATCGAAACGGAGACATCCCAATGGGAGTCTTGTAAGCCGTTCGATAAGCCCACAGAGCATCATCAAGTCTTACACTCCAATCCTTCCTGTTTGGGGCAACAGTCTTCTCCAAGATAGTCTTAATCTCGCGATTAGACACCTCAGCTTGCCCATTAGTCTGGGGGTGGTATGCAGTAGACACTCTCTGCGTAACATGATATTTCTTTAATAAAGCACTTACCGTCCTATTGCAGAAATGAGTCCCTTTATCACTGATCAATGCTTTCGGCACTCCAAATCTAGAGAATAGCTCTTTGAGGAAACCTGCAACAACTTTTTTGAATCATCAGTCCTGGTGGCCTTCGCCTCCACCCACTTGGAGACATAGTCCACCGCAAGCAAAATATACAAGTTTCCAAATGAGTTAGGGAAGGGTCCCATGAAGTCAATGCCCCAAACATCAAAAATCTCACAAAATATCATGCGAGTTTGCGGCATCTCATTCCTCTTAGAAAGATTCGCAACTCTCTGACAGCGATCACATGATTTGCAAAAAGCATATGAATCACGAAATATATGCGGCTAAAAGAACCCTGCCTCAAGTACCTGTCTTGCTGTCTTTTGTGGTCCAAAGTGCCCACCACATTCATGTGAGTGACAGAAATTAAGGACAGATTGTACCTCATCGTCGGGAAGACACCGACATATCATTTGATCAGCGCAATGCTTCCATAGGTATGGATCATCCCAAACGTAGAAGCGAGCATCATGGCGTATCTTGTCCTTTTGAGCCTTGGAAAAGTTGGGTGGAAACTCCTGCGAAACTAAAAAGTTCACCAAATTAGAGAACCAAGGGCGGGGAATAGAACTTACCTTCAAAAGAATTTCAATGTCATATTCTGCAGAGGCCGCGGGGCGGCCAGGGTCAGCCGCAGGGCGGCCGGCGACAAGTGGCCGCGGGGCGGCCAGTCCGGCAACGGGGCGGCTGAAGACACTAAATACCTCAAACATCTCTTCGTCAGGAAAACTCCCCAAGATAGGTGATTGCTCGTCCTGCCCATTCTTTCACTACAATATACGACTTAAATGATCTGCAACAACGTTCTCCGCACCCTTTTTGTCCTTAATTTCGATGTCAAACTCGCTTAAAAGCAAGATCCATCTAATCAATCTTGGGTTGGCCTCTTTCTTCGTCAAAAGGTAACGAAGTGCTGCATGGTCAGTATACACAATAACTTTTGTACCAAGCAAATAAGATCTAAATTTCTCAAGGTCAAAAACAATAGCAAGAAGTTCCTTCCCTGTAGTTGAGTAGTTCCTTTGGGCGCCATTCAACGTCAGAGACGCATAGTAGATCACATGAGAGCTCTTCCCCTCTTTTTGTCCAAGCATGGCTCCCACGACATAGTCACTAGCGTCACACATCAATTCGAAGGGTTGGGACCAATTTGGCGCTTGTATAATTGGTGCACTAGTAAGACAAGTCTTCAACTCATCAAACGCCATCATGCACTTCTCATCAAAAGCAAAAGTGACCTCCTTCTTCAGTAGCTCGCACAAGGGTGAGGTGACCTTTGAGAAATCCTTAATGAACCTGCGGTAGAATCCTACATGGCCTAAAAAGGAATGCACTTCACGCACATTAGTAGGATAAGGCAATGATTGAATGATGTCTATCTTCGCCTTATCAACCTCAATCCCTTTATGTGAGACAATGTGAGCTAAAACAATGCCCTCCTCAAACATAAAGTGACACTTCTCTGAATTGAGCACTAAGTTAGTGTCAACACACCTTCTAAGCACAAGTGCCAAATGGTTTAAGCAAGCATCAAAACTATCACCATGCACAGTAAAGTCATCCATAAAAACCTCAATGAATTGCTCTATATATTCAGAAAAAATGCTTACCATACATCGTTGGAATGTCCCTGGAGCGTTGCACAAGCCAAAAGGCATCCTGCGATATGCAAAAGTGCCAAACGGACAAGTGAATGACGTCTTTTCTTGATCTTCCGGTGCGATGGCTATCTGGAAGCAATCTGAATATCCATCTAAAAGGCAATAATATGGACGACCAGCGAGCCGTTCAAGCATCTGATAAATAAAAGGTAAGGGAAAGTGATCCTTTCGAGTTACCGCATTCAGCTTGCGATAATCGATACAAACTCTCCAGCCTGATTGGACTCTGGTAGGGACCAACTCACCTTCTTTGTTCTCAACCACTGTTATGCCCCCCTTCTTTGGTACTACTTGCATTGGACTAACCCATTGACTATCAGAGATGGGATAGATCATACCTGCCTGAAGGAGTTTCAGCACCTCCTTCTTTACTACCTCCATCATAGGTGGGTTGAGTCTCCGTTGAGGTTGCCTAGAAGGTTTGGCTCCCTCTTCTAACAAGATTCTATGCATGCAAGTAGCTGGGTTGATTCCCTTGATGTCCGCTATGGTCCATCCCAGAGCGGTCTTATGTTCTTTGAGCACCACCACCATGAATGCATACTTCAAATGCTCAAGAAGTGGCTTGAGCTCAACAACGGGTGCCTGCACAACAAAAGGTAAGAGCTTCTCGCTCGAACCGGTTTGTTCCATATGGGTGCCTACCTGCAAATGAGTTGGGAGGTTGCACAATTCTCTTATGGTCTCCTACAGGTTAGTAGACAAAGCATAATTCAATGACAACTCCTCAATAGGAGCTTCTAGAGCAACTTGCAAGTCATCTACACAACTCATATCAAAAGTATCCTGCATATAAGTGTCAATGACATCTACAAAGCATAAGGAAGGATCGTCAGAAGGGAATTTCATTGCATCATAAATATTATATTCAACCTTCTCACCATCGAATTCCATAGTCAATGAGCGAGAATACACATCAATTTTTGTCTTAGCAGTCTTCAAAAAGGGCCTTCCCAAGAGAATAGGGGCCTCTTGCTTACCATGCTCCATGTCTAAGACAAAAAAGTTAGCAGGAAAGATCAAGTTGTCAACCATGACCAAAACATCCTCTACTATGCCTCTAGGATAAACATTTGACCGGTCCGCTAGTTGGATCACCACTCTAGTCTCATGCAAAGGTCCTAAGCCTAATGATTCATATAGAGAATAAGGTAAGACATTAATAGATGCACCTAATTCTAACAAAGTTTTATCAAACTTAGTCTCACCTATCACACATGGGATTGTAAACATGCCAGGATCCCTACATTTCTTAGGCATACGCTTTTGAAACACAGCAAACACATGTTCGCTTACCTTAATCTTCTGCTTCCCTTTCAACTTCTGATTCCTCTTTATGGTGCAAAGCTCCTTAAGAAATTTAGCATAACGAGGAATAATTTTAATCAATTTGAGTAAGGGAATGTTTACCTCGCACTTACTGAATGTCTCAAAGATCTCTTTGTCATTCTCAAGCCTTCTTGTATCTCTAAGAGCTTCATGAAAAGGAGGAACGGGTTTGTAAGAATTTAAAGGAGGGAATTAAGGCCTTACGTAAGAGTCGGAAGGTTCGTCAGGGGCAAGGCCGCAGGGCGGCAAGGTGTGGCCGCGGGGCGGCTCGCCGAAATCTGTATCTGCAGAATCGCCTTGGCCGCGGGGCGGTTCAGGGGGGCCGCGGGGCTGCTCGCGATTCCGCAGCTCTTCTTCTCCTTTTTCTTTATGCAGCTAAGATTGTCCATAGTTTTCGTCATCCTAGTGAGTAGTAATCAGTTCCTTAACACTTCTTAGCGTTATTGCGTTGAAGTTCAACTTAGGATTCACCACCGTTTGAGATGGTAGCTTTCCTGAGTCCTTAGCCAGCAATTCACTTAGCGATTCAGCCAATTGTCCTACATGTTTCTCAAGATTCTTTGAGTGCTCAACATGGCTCATGAGTATCCTAGTAAGGGTTTTGATAGGGTCCTCAGTTGATTGATCCCCTGCGGGGGGTGCTCTCTGCCTAGAATCGAATTGTTGTTGAGGCCTCTGTTGGTGTCCCCCTTGTGGATTGTAAGGGGCCTGGTTATTACCATAGCCATACCCCTGGTAACCTGCATTATAATTGTTATTGAATTGATTGGGGTTACCATAGTTACCATACCTGGGCTTTTGCGGGACAAAGTTTCCCATGGCGTTAAGCTCAACATTAGGATCCTGAAGTAGCGGGCACATATCATTTGGATGTAAAGGATCAACACATTGCCCACATGCTTTGAGTTCCTGAGGGATCCCCTTGAGCATCATCCTTCTCATCATCTCCTTCATCTCCATCATATCAGCTTGCAAATTAGAGCTTGAAGAATCGACAGCCAGTACTCCACGAGGGTTTGTCATCTTGCTATATTGCCTAGACCCCTCAGCAAGCTCTGAGAACAACTCCATAGCATCATTTGGGGTCTTGTTGAGAATGTTACCCCCACTAGCGACATTCACCATTCGACGCTCATCATCAAGCAAACATCCATGCAAATAAAGTACCAAATCCTATTTTGAGTAACCATGGTTAGGGCAACTTGAGCAGAGCTTTTTGAATCGCTCCACATACTCATACAGGGTCTCAGTTGCTAATTGGTCGATGTTGCTGATGGCCTTTTTGAGAAAGTTCAGCTTTGTAGCAGGGAAGTACTTCTCTAAGAACAACCTTTTCATCTCTGTCCAGGTAGTAATGCTCCCAGCAGGCAAATAGTAAAACCAATCATTAGCTGAATCTTTTAATGTGAAAGGAAAAGCTCCCAGCTTGATTTGGTCCTCTGTGACATCTACGGGTCTCATGCTCTCAATGATAGCATGGAACTCCGCCAAATGTTTGTTGGGATCCTCGCCACTCAACCCATGGAACTTAGGTAGAAAGTGGATCCATTGAGCCTTAAACTCAAACTTGGTCCCATCAACAAGCGCTGGAAATTGCACCGCCAATGGTTGTGTTTGCAGATTCGGTGCGGTGAGTTGCCTTAAGGTTTGGTTTGCGTTATCTAATGCGTTGTCACCCATCTCTGCAGTCTCTTCGGTTTCTTGATCAAAAGGTACTTCGCTAGAGTTGTTGCGAACCTCACGCCTTAGGTTGGAAAGAGTCCTCTCGATCTTTGAATCAAAAGGAAGTAATGATGGATTAGTAGCACGGGTGCGGACCATAAACGTGGTCCACACCAAAGGTAGCGATTAAACAATACAAGAAATTAAAAAGAAGTCCTCGGCAACGGCGCCAAATTTGACAAGAGGAAAACCTGTCGTTGCACCTGCCAAAGAATACTCAAACTCACAACTAGTATAGTTGGTAAGAAAGAGGTCGATCCATAGGGAAATCTATTAACTTCAACTATCAATTTAATCGCAATTTACAGCAAAAGAGAGTTTGTTTGGTGAGAAAAAGATCCGCCTTTTGTCAAAGCGGAAACAAGTAAACAAGAAAATAAAGGTTGTGAGATGCAGTAGAGAGAAATAGGTTCACCTACAATTTCTGACTTCAATTGATGAATTTGATCCTTGTTTCAGTCTCTAGTTCTTTTCTTTTCCTATCAATGTCCTTGTCCAGATCTTAGGTAAATTACTAGTCCTACGAGTCCTAGTAATCCTTATCTCTAAATAACCCTAACACGGTTAAGATTTAAACTAGAGATAGCATTAAGACTATGAATTAACCAAGGTATATGCAATATCAAGTTACGAGTCGATATTTAACATATATTCAACTTCCTACACATCCAATTAGTCCTACGAGTCCTAAAGGGATATGATTTCCACTTGGGTTAAGTTTCGCTACGAGGAATCTACAAAACCCTAGCAATTGAATGAATCTACTCTAACTAGTTGATCAGGCCAGCGAGAATAAAACACATTCAAGGAATTAATCGCAAAGAAGCCAAAACATTCAAATAGCAATAAGAACTAGATTAAGAAACTCACAATTCAACAATCAAGATCCAAACTGTAGGCGAAACCTTCGAGAATTTAGTTGCTCATGCTCAACGTGCTCTCCACAATTCTCAAAAGTGCATAAGGTGAATAGTAAAATAACCTAGAAATGTCTTTTAAAGGCCTACCAAGGATCGGCCAAAAGTAATAATAAAAACCCTAATTCAACTCTAAAATTGAATCGACGTTTCTACACAGGTCGCGGGGTGGCTAGCTCAGGCGACGGGGCGGCCTGGCGATCAGCGAAATCCTTCAAAAAGTCTTCGTGCCACGGGGCGACCAGCGATTTCTTCCGCTTCTCAGCTCGTGATTGTCTCTAGCTGATAATGCAATCTCCTTTACTTCTTTTAACTTTCCTCAAGTTCCTTTTACCTTGAATCTGCGATTTCTAAAATAAACCATAATATTGTGTAGATTTCGCATCTTCCAACTCAACAATTAATCATGTAAATGCAACTAAAGTATGTAATATTTACACCCAAACTATGCTAAATGGAATCTATTATGCAATACTAATAATGCTCTATCAAATACTCCAATTAATTCCATATCATATTCAAATAAAATTCAGAAAAATATAAGTAAATAATCTTAGTAACTATCAAAGGGTTCACAAGTTGTTGAACTATAACCTTAAAGTAATATAATTAATTAATTAATCAAATAATTCAGGTTTTAATAACTTAATAATAAATAAGTAGGTAATGAATAAATCAAAATAAATTGAATAATAATTAGAATAACATTTATATAACCAACATATTAATTTTATAATGTCAGAATTTTTAATAATATTATTTATAATAATATTCTAGAATAAAATTAAATAATAACACATTTAAAACAACACAAATAACACATTTAAAACAAAACAAACCGGCCCAAGGAGTATACGTAGCCCAGCCTGGACCTTCAATCTGGCCCAAACCTGGATCCTTAACCGCCCAAACCCGGGTCCAAGCACCCGCAACCCAACAGAAAAAAAAGAAACCGGAAAAAAGAAGAAAAAGGAAGAAATCGGACCGGACCCAAAAATAAAAGAAAAAGAACGAACCGGACCGGCCATGTTTTTCCCCATTTCAAAGGGCCTGTTCGGCGCGAAGAAGCAGGGGGAGATAGGTGGGGCTCCACCGGCGGTTGGCTCCCCTTCCGGACACTTTCAATGGATTTTCCCGACCACCACTAACCCAGAGGCAAGACCAAGGAAAAAGGAGGAGGTTCGAGGGATCACCGAGGGCTCGAGATTTTGCCAAAAAACCTTCATCGGCCTCGATTTGGCTTCGCCGGAGGCGGAGATTCACCGGAGGTGGCCTGGGGACAATGAAAATGGGTTATGGTCCCACCTTTTTTTCGTTTTGAGGCAAATAGGAAGAGGAAGGAGGGAGGTGGTGTGCTTACCGACCCCAAAACGCGAAAACAGGGGAATGGGAGGTGCTCTGCGCGAGGGGTGGCTCCGGCGTCGTCGTGACTCAGGCTGCGCCTGGGTTGCTGCTTGTCAAGGGTAGGAGGAGGTGGGATGTGATGGTTCTCGGTGGTTGCTGGGCAAGCAACGGGCAGGGCGCCCGTAGGGTGCTCCGAGGCTATGGAGTCTGGGGCTTCGGGAGGAAAAGAGAAAGACAGTGGTGGTGGTGCCAGTTGTGGGGAGAGCTGAAGAAGTGACTGAGGAGAGGGGGGGATGCAGACTGTAAATAAAGGAGGGTTGGAGTTGAAGGTTGTCAACTTTTGAAAGAAAGGGAGGGAAGTGTAGGTGAAGGGTGTAAGTGAAGGCTAAAGTGACAGGCAACTGATATTGTATGGGAAAGGGGGGAACCAACTTGCTAGTGGTAAGGGTTTAGGGTGGCTAGGGGGTGAAAGTCAACTATAATACCTGGTAATCAACCCCGAAACCCGCTTTTCGAATTTAACCCGACACGTTTTAAAATAATTAATCGAATCCGAAATAAATAACGAAAGCCGAAAATATTTTTAAGCCTTGGAAAAATGAAGTGGAATTATTCATTTTCTAATTTGAGTCACAAGTTTATGCCAGAATTGTTCGAAAGAATTTTAAATTCGTTATTAGCTCGACAACGCAGATTTTTGAAAATTTTCGGAATCTCGGAAATTGAATAAATTTTTATCGAAATCAAATTTATAATTATAAAAATATTATTCCAAAATATCGGTCTTTACATCATCCACCTCTAAAAATAAGTCTCGTTCGCGAGACTAAAATCCTTTTTAAAGCAAGGGGATGAAGTTCAAAATTGGTGAGTCCGAGGATCACGCCATTGATCCCGTAAGTACCTCATAAGTGCCCCTATGAGATCCTCGCAGTATCTTCGTTGTGATCATAATATTCCCAATTGTTCATAGAAAGAATGTAACATGGGCCCCTAGCACAACCTTACCCCGACTTCTTGGTTACATTATAACTCAAAAGAATCATAGCGTCTCCACTAGGTCTTAGCAAACAATCTATAAGTGCCCCTATAAATGCTTGTATCCACTTCGTGAGACGTTATAATGTAAACTGTAAAGACCCAAAATTTTAAAATATTATTTTATGAATTATGATTTAAGTTCAATATTAAATTCTTGAGATTTCAAAAATTTTGAAAATCTCTATCCTCGATCAAAATGAATTTTGTTTTGTTTAAAACAAAAATTGAATATTGTTGGAACCTATTGAGATAAGTGTGACAACTTTTTGATATTTGTAAATTATATAGAATTTGTGGGCTGAATATTGTTATTTATTTTGTGTTAGAATTTTATAAAATAGAAATAACGGGCTTGTTTTTGTGATTTGTCGTGATATTGGCTAACCCTAATTCCCGGATATATAAACTCCTTCCGTCCCAGCTGGATCCCTTTTGAGCAGCTGCCTCCTTCAAGCTTTCGAGCTTCACAGCCGCCCTTCCATGGCTTCTCTCGTGAGCTCTCTCTCCTCTCGCGTCCAGATCTGGGACTTAATCGTCGTTCTCCCTTGAGCTCTTCATCCGACCTCGCCTCCTTCCGACGGAACCTCACAGTCGCACTCACTCCTATTCGCTCTCTTCCTCCTGAGTTCTATCTCCACAAAATCAGATCTGGAGGCTCGAAGCTTCCATGGCCGCTCCCTCCTCCATCTCGGCCTCCTTCTACCAGATTTTAAAAGGTCGAAGCTTCCATGGTGCCGCCCACCTCCCCTCTCGTCTCCTTGCTCTCTGCCGCTCTTGCACACTCCACCCCTCTCTCTTATCGACGTTGCTCTGGCTTCATCTCCCTCGACCTCCATCTCTTCCTTCTGGTTCTCCTCGTTCCTCCCAAAGCTCGCAGACCCTCGCTCTTTCTCCCTCCGCGACTGCTGTTGGAGCCCGCTGTTTGAGCTCTTCCTGTTGAGCTCGCTCCTCTCTTATATTCATGGTGCATCAATATCGAGCCATATCAAGACAACGCTGAGTTGGACGGGCCGTTGGTTTTTCGATGTTGATGCAAACGGAGTCGATGTGAACCCAGTGACTACAAGCCTCCCAGTGGCTTTGATTCCGAGCCCATGAACCCAAACCATCCTCGACCTCTGCGGAATCGTGGTACTAAACCTTGGCTCTTGACTTGATTAAATTGAATTGCTCGGAGTATACATCTGGTTTGCTTTACTTGAATCAATTCATGAATTTTATATATTTTAAAACATGCAAATAAGTGGTTGTATGTTAACTAGCTAACTAAAAGATCCTAATTTACAAAAGCTGGTCAAGGATTGTAGCTTCACTTATTTTGGATGAATGGAATATCATATCCTAATTGGTTGACTATAGACAGAATCGGCTAATTGTAAAATGGATTCTTAATAAACCGATTAAGTTAGATAAAGATAATTCATGTCGTTGAGTTGTAAGCCAAGATAGTAGGGAAGGTGAGACTTAGGAAGTTCTTTGCCTCTCTAACTGATTTAGATGTGTAAATTAATGATGTTTGGTATTGTTTATGAATCTTGTATAATCTTGTTGACGACTTAGTAACTCGGCTAATTTCTCAAAATTGGACTGGTATGAATGTATAGAATGATATGTTTAACCAAACACTTATCATCAATTAGTTAAATAGATTAAGATTAGTATGATCAAATCCGATTATTAAAATCATATAAGGGGTGTTTTGGGAATATGTCAAGCTTGTAGACTTAAGTGTGGAGATTCATGAGTTGTCATCTTAATTGATTGTGTTTGAGAGGATTTAGTACATGAGAATTCACATGAGCTAAATTGTTGACTTCTTCTGATGGTTGAGAAGTTATGGTTTCATTGAGTTATTTGAGATTTGATAATTTATTACTTACTTGAGTTGACTTGATAATTTGATTAATGAAATTACTTGAGCACGTATGTGAGTTATGGTATAAAATATATGAAGTATGTAATTTAGATATGAATATATGAGTTAAAAACATGATTGATACATGGAATCTTGAGTTGATTTATGGAAATGACTATGAAAAATGATGAGATGTTATATGATGATATATGATGATGAATCACTTAAGAACATGTGTATGGAAAACCTGAGCTTGAATTGAAGTAAGATGTTTTGAGTGATGATATTGGTAAGACTTTGAGCTAAGTTTCACACTTGATGAGAACAAGGTTAATTGAGAATGATGGTCATGATGAGACTGCTAGATTACTTGAAGAAAATACTATCTACTTAGTCTTCTGATGACTTGGAAACATGCTTGTGTGTTGATTAAATATGTATTTGATGAGTTGTTCCGTGCTTATTACTTGCTAGTGTGATTGGATGATTATCTGAGTGGCTTGTTTCTCGATGGATATATATCTAAGTGGCTTGGTTGCTGATTAATTGGATGTGAAGGCTCCAAGTAAGTCCTCCGGGGCTTGCTGAAGTGATTGGACCTCATGGCTGATGTGTCATATAGTATGTAGGTGTTGCATATGCATAAACGCATGCCATGTAGTATCATGTTTAGGACTTGCACTTATGAATGAGCATTCATATTCTTTATGCGTTTGAAACAGAACGACCGTTATTTGTGATAGTTCTAGAGTCTTTGCTAGGGTCATAGGGTAGCCCAGCCCCATCGGGTTGCCCTGAGTCAATCGAGTCGATATGAGCATGAAATGATAGCCCAGCACCATCGGGCAAGCGATGAGATGATATGACATGATGATGTCGTGGTTTGTGCACTACCACGAGGAAATTGCTATGCTATAGCACCGAACTGGTCAGTCTCTGCACTAACGGGAAGGGGTGCAGAGGTAGAAGAGGGATATGCCACTTGGCATTGTCTTGGGCTCTTTACAGTTTTTCCGCATATTATAACTGTCAAAGCATGCTTATGTGATTTAAATCTTGTACTGCATTAGTCATCCTTTATTCTAGGTATAGGCGTATTATATGACCTCAGCGAGGACTTCCGGTCCCGCATGAGTGGCTCGACCATGACCTGTGGTATAGTTTCAGGTACTCGGTCACTTTTGCTTGCTGATTTGCTTCTATGGCAGGGTTTTCTCACGGGACGAGAGTGTTAAGAAGACTTCACCTATTATAGCTTTACTTTACAAATGTTTTGGTTAAGTCTGTCATTTAGAAACATGTTGTATTTATATTGATTTAAACTCGTTTTATCTCTTCAGGGTTTTAACTAGTTGAATTAGGACAGGTTCACGTGCAAAAGCACAAATAATGATTGGATTCTTTGAGTGTTTTGAGGTTTCGAAATCCCCTTTTTCTTGAGTTATATCATTAGATCCTTAAAACTAAACAAGGTTATAACTTGAAGTCGATAAATAAGCAGCTCGTACTTGGATTGCAAGATATGACAGAGGGATAATTCTTCCCTCTAAACGTAATCCGGGTTTTAAATTCTGGGCTGTTACAAAGTTGGTATCAGAGCCAGGTTGTGCAATCCGAGTACAAATGAGTTGTAAAACTATTGGTGATTTTGAGGTTTGGAAATAAAATGGCCCAAAGGTTTTCACGAGTTTTGAATGTTTTCAAAGGGAAAAATGAATTTAATATGGATAACTAAGATAACCACCTTTAGAAGTGAGAATCGGGACTTGACCGGTTAGTCGTCGCGATAGCTATCCCTTACGGATATAGATTAGGATTGGTAGAGAACGTTATCTTTATACTTTATGGGTGGGCATGGAAGACATATTTAGAATGTCGTTTGGGTAGTTCGTAAATTTGATTTTAGAGATAAGTAAATTCGGGGGAGAAGTTTGGACTCATGTGTGTTATTCCTGATGACTTGGTATGATATTTGTTTATATAAGTTTCCCTTTTTATGACATCCGACGTAATTCTTATAACATGCTTTGATCCTGTTATGCGCATATAATGTATGGTACTTGACGACTTGGATTGGACAATGGTTGTCATTGTTGATGCATTTGACTTATACGTATTTGTTTGCTACGTATATCACTTATGATGGAAGTTGTTGGTGCCTTTTGGCCTTGGTTTGACGAGGGCATGAGATGAGATTATGAGGATTTACACTGTTATGACTGATGTTTCGTATTGGTTAGTGGAAGCTTATGAGCTCAGGCTTGAGAATCTTACTCTAGTTGATGGGAAAACTTATGGTTTGAGAATTGAGAAGTTATGTTTGTTGATTTGAGAGCCATGATATTTTGACTATAAGAGTTCATAGTCACTTGATATGAAATACTTATGAAATTCAGATTCTTGATATAAATTGTTGATTCTTTCTTAGCGATAATGTTTTCACAAAGTCGACACAAGTATTTTACAGGGACGTTTGTAAAGTACTTGGTCGAATTTAGTGAGAACATTGTGACGATTTTGTGATACTTGTACAAGTATTTCACGGGGACGCATATGGAATACTTGTAGGTATCACAAAATGCATCGCTTATGTGCTTACTTGAGATGTTTTGGCATGATATTGTTCTATGATCTAATTAATGATACCTTAGATGATGAATTCTAATGATATTGCTCTCTTATGCGAAATTTGTTCAAAAGAGGATCATGTGTGTACAACTCGACTAAAATGCATGCTAATCAATGAATAGACATGAATTACTTATTCATAAAATAGAACCCATGTGATTGAAATGGCGTTGTGCCTTCTACACCTGACGTGCTATCGTTCATATGTTGTGACTTTACGAGATTTTGTGAAGTTATGTCCTGCACCTCTATCTTGTTCGTATGTACGATGATATTTATTCACGATATTTTGCTTACATGACTACTCGATATCCTATAATTGTATGACTTGTATAACTGATACCTTACATGTCTCTTATTCCCATAAGATGAATTCTTGCTTGTTTACTTGGTGAGGGAAAGAGACTTGTACAACTTGGCCATTATAGGCTGAAATAATGAATAGATGTAACTCGCTTAGTAATGAAGACAAGAATGATCTCTAAAACGTAGACTTTAAATCTTTATTAAAGGGTTTCCTCCTCTCTAAGGGAAAAGACTCTATATTCAAGCTAACTTGTTAATGGTGAGATTCGTTAAGATAGCAAGTTGACCTATTGATTGACTTCTTTGAATTCTTGGTGAAGTTTTATTTGCGATCTTTGAGAACCTCGATAAATTGCCATGATAACTCCTTGTCTCTCTTCAACACTCTTCCCTTGCCTTGCCGCTCTGGTTTCTTTTAAATTCCTTCCATGTTGGTCACCTATACTCCAAGCTCTTGAATTGTAATTCACATTTGATTAGAGGTTGAACTTTGTTCTAGGTTTAAAAGTTAGTTTTTCCTGTTATGTGTTTATGTCGACATCGAGTAAAAGCCAGTAGTGTAGTCGATGTCGAATAGAAGTTATTTTTTAAAATTAGTTTTCTGCAAGTTCAGATTAGTTGTGTTAGTGGGGTAGTGGAGAGAGGTTACCTTTACAGTTATCAAATGTGTAAATGTACTTGAAGGTGTGTTTGGTGGTTAATGTTTTTCGTGGAGTAATTGGCAGTTAATCAATCTCTCTCTCTGTTCTTGCTATCTGTCATAGACAGAACTTAGTCTGTGTATGTGTAGTTCTGGTGTTTGTGAGTATGCATCAGTAGGTAGTTGAACCTCCATTGTTGTTCAACACAAGCCTTATGAGTCTAACTTGTTGCAAACTGGTATATAAGTTAGAGTGTTGATTGTCTTGAGGGAGTACAATACCAAAAAGGGGTCTTGATGAGTGATTATTAGAAATCTGTTGGATGTCGTCTTTTGTATCGGGAGATCTTTTGAAGTCCTTGTTCATTCGGGAAATTCGTTTGAAGGTCTTCCTTATGGTTGAGGTTCACCCAAGAGTATATTGTCTCTCAAAGAAACAACTAGGCTTCCTTTCAGAATGGGTTATGGAGTCAGTGGAGATTAGTCGATGTTGCCCTGAGAAACTTCTATTAGGTAATGATGGTAGTCTCATTGTGTTCCATATTTTGATGTGTTATTGTGTTATATACTTGTTCTATTCGGATCAACGTTAAAACTGTATATCTATCCTATTGCACTTGATTCATCTATGTCTTAACCACATTAGCTTAGGATCGCCTTACCTTCATTATTACTTCTTTTGTGTCTCTCTAGCCTTGCCATATGATTGGTTTGACTTCTGATGCATTACCATGTTAGCTCCTATATACATATATATATATATATCAAACACCTATGAACCCGTGACTTTATTATCTATCATCTTGTTTATTACTCTTAATCATAGATGCATGGTGAGTCCTTTCATGCTCGCTTTTGTCACCGCTTGCCCCTTTTGGATGATTAGGGATGATAGACATACTTTAATTAGTTATGTTGTATCTATATACCCCATCTGTGTCATGCCTTTATTATTTCTACTGCGGGTTCATGGTAGACTTACCACCCTTCTTGTATGTTCTCGCCACATGCTCCTTGATCGTTGACCGCATATACTTGTTAAATATCGATTTAGCTATGCTATAATTATTTGTCTTATGTGCTTAAGCCTCGTTTAGTTATGTATCTATCATCATTGTCTCATCTTAACATGCTATAATTATACGATTGTTATGTCTCAAGGACCTCACACGTTGCATGACCACCCACCACTGTAGCTATATAAATTTATGTGATGATCATTATATAAATACAACGTGTTATTATCTTGTAATATGTCACCATTGGAAACTATTATTTGATCTTGATGGTAGCCATACTTAAATACCCATGACATGATACGAGATCATATCTTGTTATTTGTAATATTCATGCCCTGTTGATATATATATATACATATACATATCATGATGTTTTGTGTAATTTTAGATAGTCACTCCTGTCTCATGGTCACACTACTTACTTTTTACACCCCTCTCATGCTCCTGTTATGTTTCGCATGATCATTTTGGCGTATTATGTGTTATTGTCATGAAGGTTGTTAAACGCTACTTATATGCACCCCTATTGTGTTGTGTGGTCTTAGCATCCCTCATATGATTTATACTTTCGAAGAAATGATTATTTGGTTTTATGCCCTAGTTATAATGTTATTGATTATTATTGTTGTATGACTTATGACAGCTCGGCTCTTGCCTTTTATCTGTATCTTAGTTAGGTATGCATATCTATATCATTACACTCTATATATCTATGCTTAGTCATCACCGTCTTAGATTCACATCATTTTGATTATGCTTTACATATATTTATGTAGGGTAGTTATATAGTTGTTTTGACTGGTTGTGAATCGTCATGTTAGTGGTTAGGCCATAACTCCGCATGCTTACACGTTGTCATATGTTATTAAACATTAATTGGTAATTAAGTGATTGCAATTATGATTATGTGATTTATTGCACTCTCTATATTATTTATATAATCACTCTTATTATATGGGTGGTTTGGCTTATTGTGTATCATCTTGTTTGTTGTGAAAGTATATTTTGATGTACTTACCCATCGTCAGGTGTTATCGATAATATGTTGAAATTTTGCATCAACGATGTGATACTTGATTCGTTGCATTAACCATATTATCTGTAGGATCACTCATGTAATAGGTTTTTGGTAGTATACCTATCGTGCGTATTTGTCTTGTTATATGATTTTATGAGATAATGATTGCTTACATATTTTGAATAATATCATTGGGGCAATCTTTCATCTTTTGACACCATCATACTCTATTTTACATGACTACTCGATATCCTATAATTGTATGACTTGTATAACTGATACCTTACATGTCTCTTATTCCTATAAGATGAATTCTTGCTTGTTTACTTGGTGAGGGAAAGAGACTTGTACAACTTGGCCATTATAGGCTGAAATAATGAATAGATGTAACTCGCTTAGTAATGAAGACAAGAATGGTCTCTAAAACGTAGACTTTAAATCTTTATTAAAGGGCTTCCTCCTCTCTAAGGGAAAAGACTCTATATTCAAGCTAACTTGTTAATGGTGAGATTCGTTAAGATAGCAAGTTGACCTATTGATTGACTTCTTTGAATTCTTGGTGAAGTTTTATTTGCGATCTTTGAGAACCTCGATAAATTGCCATGATAACTCCTTGTCTCTCTTCAACACTCTTCTCTTGCCTTGCCGCTCTAGTTTCTTTTAAATTCCTTCCATGCTGGTCACCTATACTCCAAGCTCTTGAATTGTAATTCACATTTGATTAGAGGTTGAACTTTGTTCCAGGTTTAAAAGTTAGTTTTTTCTGTTATGTGTTTATGTCGACATCGAGTAAAAGCCAGTAGTGTAGTCGATGTCGAATAGAAGTTATTTTTTGAAATTAGTTTTCTGCAAGTTCAGATTAGCTGTGTTAGTGGAGTAGTGGAGAGAGGTTACCTTTATAGTTATCAAATGTGTAAATGTACTTTAAGGTGTGTTTGGTGGTTAATGTTTTTCGTGGAGTAATTGGCAGTTAATCAATCTCTCTCTCTGTTCTTGCTATCTGTCATAGACAGAACTTGAGTCTGTGTATGTGTAGTTCCGGTGTCTGTGAGTATGCATCAGTAGGTAGTTGAACCTCCATTGTTGTTCAACACAAGCCTTATGAGTCTAACTTGTTGCGAACTGGTATATAAGTTAGAGTGTTAATTGTCTTGAGGGAGTACAATACCAAAAAGGGGGTCTTGATGAGTGATTATTAGAAATCTGTTGGATGTCCTCTTTTGTATCGGGAGATCTTTTGATGTCCTTGTTCATTCGGGAAATTCGTTTGAAGGTCTTCCTTATGGTTGAGGTTTACCCAAGAGTATATTGTCTCTCAAAGAAACAATTAGGCTTCCTTTCAGAATGGGTTATGAAGTCAGTGAAGATGAGTCGATGTTGCCCTGAGAAACTTCTATTAGGTAATGATGGTAGTCTCGTTGTGTTCCATATTTTGATGCGTTATTGTGTTATATACTTGTTCTTTTTGGATCTACGTTAAAACTGTATATCTATCCTATTGCACTTGATTCATCTATGTCTTAACCACATTTGCTTAGGATAGCCTTACCTTCATTAGTACTTTTTTGTGTCTCTCTCGCCTTGCTATATGATTGGTTTGACTTCTGATGCATTGCCATGTTAGCTCCTATATACATATATACATCAAACACCTATGAACCCGTGACTTTAATATCTATCATCATTGTTTATTACTCTTAATCATAGATGCATGGTGAGTCCTTTCATCCTCGCTTTTGTCACCGCTTGCCCCTTTTGGATGATTAGGGATGATAGACATACTTTAATTAGTTATGTTGTATCTGTATGCCCCATCTGCGTCATTTCTTTATTATTTCTACTGCGGGTTCATGGTAGACTTACCACCCTTCTTGTATGTTCTCGCCACATGCTCCTTGATCGTTGACCGCATATACTTGTTAAATATCGATTTAGCTATGCTATAATTATATGTCTTATGTGCTTAAGCCTCGTTTAGTTATGTATCTATCATCATTGTCTCATCTTAACATGCTATAACCATACGATTGTTATGTCTCAAGGACCTCACACGTTGCATGACCACCCACCACTGTAGCTATATAAATTTATGTGATGATCATTATATAAATACAACGTGTTATTATCTTGTAATATGTCACCATTGGAAACTATTATTTGATCTTGATGGTAGCCATACTTAAATACCCATGACATGATACGAGATCATATCTTGTTATTTGTAATATTCATGCCATGTTGATATATATATATATATATATATATATATATATATATATATATATATATATATATATATATATATATATATATATGCATATCATGATGTTTTGTGTAATTTTAGATAGTCACTCCTGTCTCATGGTCACACTACTTACTTTTTACACCCCTCTCATGCTCCTGTTATGTTTCGCATGATCATTTTGGCGTATTATGTGTTATTGTCATGAAGGTTGTTAAACGCTACTTATATGCACCCCTACTGTGTTATTGATTATTATTGTTGTATGACTTATGACAGCTCGGCTCGTGCCATTTATCTGTATCTTAGTTAGGTATGCATATCTATATCATTACACTCTATATATCTATGCTTAGTCATCACCGTCTTAGATTCACATCATTTTGATTATGCTTTACATATATTTATGTAGTGTAGTTATATAGTTGTTTTGACTGGTTGTGAATCGTTATGTTAGTGGTTAGGCCATAACTCCGCATGCTTACACGTTGTCATATGTTATTAAACATTAATTGGTAATTAAGTGATTGCAATTATGATTATGTGATTTATTGCACTCTCTATATTATTTATATAATCACTCTTATTATATGGGTGGTTTGGCTTATTGTGTATCATCTTGTTTGTTGTTAAAGTATATTTTGATGTACTTACCCATCGTCAGGTGTTATCGATAATATGTAGAAATTTTGCATCAACGATGTGATACTTTATTCGTTGCATTAACCATATTATCTGTAGGATCACGCATGTAATAGGTTTTTGGTAGTATACCTATCATGCATATTTGCCTTGTTATATGATTTTATGAGATAATGATTGCTTACATATTTTGAATATTATCATTGGGGCAATCTTTTATCTTTTGACACCATCATACTCTATTTTACATGAGCAGTACTATGTGTAGGTCATGATATTGCGCATGCTCACTTTTACTTGCTACATGATGCCCGTCTATCCTTGACAGGAGGAAGCTGTCGTTGTTCCTATCAAAGTATAACTCAAACCTACAAACTAGTATAGTAAGCAAGTAAGAGGTCGATCCCACAGAGAATCAAGTATTCCTAAGCAATATATATTTACCAATTAATAGAAAAGTGGGGTTTTGGTGATTGAATATAAGAAAAGAAACTATACACAAGTTAGTAGAGATAACAATGAGAAAATAGTTTCATCTATAAATATCCACTTTAGTTTGATTAGTTGATCCTCGATTCTTCTTCAAGTTCTCTTTTCATCCTATTATTGTTCCTGTCCTGATCTTGTGTAAATTACTAGTCCTACGAGTCCTAGCAACCCTTACTAATTAGATAACCCTAACACGGTCAAGATTTAACCTAATAGTAGCATTAAGATTAAGGATTAACCAGGATACATGCAACACCAAGCTACGAGTCAGCATTTAACATATAATTGATTCTCTACACCCCAATTTAGTCCTACGAGTCCTAAAAAGGCATGATTTCTACTATGGATTAAGGTTCGCTACGAGGAATCTACAAAATCCTAGCAATAATCTCAACTAGTTGTACGGACTAGAAGAAATTAACAATATTCGCAAAAGAATCAATACGAATCAATATGAATAGAACAAGAATAGAAATCTCACAACTTTATCAAACCAAAGCTTCAATCCATAGACGAAACGGAATGGTTTAGCACTCCATGGCCATGGAGGCTCCCTTCTAGGGTTCTCTCAATTGATAATCTCCAAGTGTCTAAACTAAGGAATTAGATGATTAAAATAAAACCCTAAAACGTCCTTAAAAAGCCTCAAAAGAGTCGGCCAAATAATAATTCTAAAACCCTAATTAAAGAGATAAAAAATCCATTAAGCATATTCGGCGTTTCTGCAGAGGCCGCGGGGCAGCCAACCTATGCCGCGGGGCGGCCAGGCGATCAGCGAAATCTTTCGTCAGAGCTTCGGCCGCGGGGCGGTTTGCTTGGTCGCGGGGCGGCGTTTACTGTTCACAGCGATTTTTCCTCTTCGAATTTGGTGTCGATGTCAACACGAAAGTTGTAGATCTCGGAAAGAGCTTTCCAACGCATGCTTATAATAGTCAATCGCACCACCGATGTTTCCAGAAAGTGCATTACAAGTTCAGCATGTCTGGCGACAACTTCTACTGACTTGTTCTTCACTTAGGCTCTCGAAATTCGACTCCGCTCCCGTGCTCTTCACTTTTCCTCCTCCTCTTGAATCTTCCTTCATCCATGAGCTTTCTCATTCCTCGTCGGATCCACATATACCTGAAATAATCCATAAACGCATGTAGATTCCGACTCTACCAACAAAACAAGTGTAAATGCAAATCTAGTCTAAACTATGCATTATAAACATCTAAATCATGCTAAATGCAACCTAATATGCCTACCTAAATGTGTGCTATCAATCCTCGTTTTGACTTAATAGTTTTAAGTCTCGTATGCTCACACGTCCACCCCTATAGTTTAAATTGCATTTGTATGTTTATGCACCCTATTTTGATTAAAAATTGTTGATACTATACTATCTACCATGTTGAGCTTATAGTGGTGTGAAATATGTGTTGATGTATTCCTTGGTGACACAAATGCATGAAGCACACACTTACACTTGTCTTTTTCCGGTGAACTATATCATATTTTTTCATGACTTTTAAGACATGTTGATGTTATTCTTTACCTGTTATGTTTAGTTTCCTTACACCATAGTGGCATATAGGATCCTCTCACGGATTTACGGAATCTATTTAGTATATTCGGGTGATGGATTGTAGATCTGCCTTAAATGAGTGCGGTACCTTAATAGCATTTCTTTGTCATTATATGTGAGATATTCCTTGTTAATGATGATTTCACTTGATGATAGTATGTATATCGATAATGCTCTCATGATGATAGGTTGTTTATCTTGTACCTTGCCACATGATATGACACTAGTGCTAGGATCGAATCATCATTGCCTCTTGAGATAGGTTCATGTTACTGTGCAAGATTACCACGTGTGTGTTTTATGACATGATGTGTTACATGATGATTTGCGTGATACGATCATAATCTTAAGGGTTTCTCATGGGCATCGGCGAAATTCCTCTGTTCAGTCTTACCAGATACTATACGAGTCTACCTTCGTGTGAAGAGTTAGTCGAATTGTCACATAGTGTCTCTTTCCTTGAATTCATCTTAAGCCTCGCGTCACCCTTGTATATCTGTCTATGGTGGGATAAGGAGTGGATCGTCTAGATTAATTAGAGTTGCGCATTTCATTTGCCGATGTCGTGCTCGTCATGATGTTGGATTGTGCCCTTTCTGGTTGGTGTGGATGTGTAAGTATGATGATTGTGTTCATTTCTGATTAATAACAATGTTCAGATTTCTATGATTATATGTTCTACTGATGATGTGATCTGCTGATAATGGGATTTCGTAGTATGATGAATTCCGATATGTTGATACCTTGAGCCTGAAATGCTGAAATATAATATGATGGTAAATCTTGCTATGATAATGTTTTAGATATGTTGTACTTGAGTTTGATGTTGAAAATGATCATGAGAAATGAACTTAGGAAGTGGAATATGGGATTATCCCTTAGAGGTGGATAAATTGCTACTTGAATCCTTAAAAATCAGGTTGACTAACATAGAAAGAGCTGACTTGACTTTTCAAAATGTTCTGTTGTTTCTAAAAAGATTTTAGTCTCGAGGACGAGACTTGTTTTTAGAGGTGGATGATGTAAAGACCCAAAATTTTAAAATATTATTTTATGAATTATGATTTATATTCAATTTAAATTCTTGAGATTTCGAAAATTTTGAAAATCTCTGTCCTCTATCAAAATGAATTTTGTTTTGTTTAAAACAAAAATTCCGACATAATTGAATATTATTGGAACCTATTGAGATAAGTGTGACAACTTTTCGATATTTGTAAATTATATAGAATTAGTGGGATGAATATTGTTATTTATTTTGTGTTAGAATTTTATAAAATAGAAATAACGGGCTTGTTTTTGTGATTTTTCGTGATATTGGCTAACCCTAATTCCCGGATATATAAACTCCTTCTGCCCCAGCTGGATCCCTTTTGAGCAGCTGCCTCCTTCAAGCTTCGAAGCTTCACAGCCGCCCTTCCATAGCTTCTCTCGTGAGCTCTCTCTCTCTCCTCTCGCGTCCGGATCTCGGACTTAATCGTCGTTCTCCCTTGAGCTCTTCATCCGACCTCCCCTCTTTCCGGCGGAACCTCACAGCCGCACTCACTCCTATTCACTCTCTTTCTCTTGAATTCTATCTCCACAAAATCAGATCTGGAGGCTCGAAGCTTCCATGGCCGCTCCCTCCTCCATCTCGGCCTCCTTCTACCAGATTTGAAAAGGTCGAAGCTTCCATGGTACCGCCCACCTCCCCTCTCGTCTCCTTGCTCTCTGCCGCTCTTGCACCCTCCACCCCTCTCTCTTGTTGAAGTTTCTCTCGCTTCATCTCCCTCGACCGCCATCTCTTCCTCCTGGTTCTCCTCGTTCCTCCCAAAGCTCGCAGACCCTCGCTCTTTCTCCCTCCGCGACTGCTGTTGGAGCTCGTTGTTTGAGCTCTTCCTGTTGATCTCGCTCCCCTGTTGTATCTAGGGTGCATCGATATCGAGCCATATCAAGACAACGTCGAGTTGGACGGGCCGTTGGTGTTGCGGTGCTAATGCCAACGAAGTCGATGTGAACCCGGTGACGCCAAATCAAGCCCGAAAGCTCCCACTCCACTGAACCCAGCGACTGCAAGCCTCCCAGTGGCTTCGATTCCGAGCCCATGAACCCAAACCCTCCTCTACCTCTGCAGAATCGTGGTACTAAACCTTGGGTCTTGACTTGATTAAATGGAATTGCTCGGAGTATACATCTTGTTTGCTTTACTTGAATCAATTCATGAATTTTATCTATTTTAAAACTTGCAAATAAGTGGTTGTATGTTAACTAGCTAACTAAAGGATCCTAATTTACAAAAGCGGGTCAAGGATTGTAGCTTGACTTATTTTAGATGAATGGAATATCATATCCTAATTGGTTGACTATAGATAGAATCGGCTAATTCTAAAATGGATTCTTAATAAACCGATTAAGTTAGATAAAGATAATTCACATCGTTGAGTTGTAAGCCAAGATAGTAGGGAAGGTGAGACTTAGGAAGTTCTTTGCCTCTCTAACTGATTTAGATGTGCAAATTAATGATGTTTGGTATTGTTTATGAATCATGTATAATCTTGTTGACGACTTAGTAACTCGGCTAATTTCTTAAAATTGGACTGGTACGAATGTATAGAATGATATGTTTAACTAAATACTTATCATGAATAAGTGAAATAGATTAAGATTAGTATGATCAACTCCGATTATTACAATCATATAAGAGGTGTTCTGGGAACTTGTCAAGCTTGTAGACTTAAGTGTGGAGATTCATGAGTTGTCATCTTAATTGATTGTGTTTGAGAGGATTTAGTACATGAGAATTCACATGAGCTAAATTATTGACTTCTTCTGATGGTTGAGAAGTTATGGTTTCATTGAGTTATTTCAGATTTGATAATTTATTACTTACTTGAGTTGACTTGATAATTTGATTAATGAAATTACTTGAGCACTTATGTGAGTTATGGTATGAAATATATGAAGTATGTAATTGAGATATGAATATATGAGTTAAAAACAGGATTTATACATGGAATCTTGAGTTGATTTATGGAAATGACTATGAAAAATGATGAGATGTTATATTATGATATATGATGATGATGAATCACTTAAGAAAATGTGTAAGGAAAACCTGAGCTTGAATTGAAGTAAGATGTTTTGAGTGATGATATTGGTAAGACTTTGAGCTAAGTTTCATACTTGATGTGAACAAGGGTAATTGAGAATGATGGTCATGATGAAAATGCTAGATTACTTGAATAAACTACACTTAGTCTTGTTATGACTTGGAAACATGCTTGTGTGTTGATTAAATATGTATTGATGAGTTGTTCCGTGCTTATTAGTTGCTAGTGTGATTGGATGATTATCTGAGTGGCTTGTTTCCCGATGGATGATTATCTAAGTGGCTTGGTTGCTGATTAATTGGATGTGAAAACTCCACGTAAGTCCATCGGGGCTTGCTGAAGT
The DNA here is from genome assembly GCA_963922045.1 of Persicaria maculosa. Classification (NCBI taxonomy): domain Eukaryota; kingdom Viridiplantae; phylum Streptophyta; class Magnoliopsida; order Caryophyllales; family Polygonaceae; genus Persicaria; species Persicaria maculosa. The sequence continues at coordinate 13,739,973 of OY998265.1, forward strand.
GATTGGACCTCATGGCTGATGTGTCATATAGTATGTAGGTGTTGCATATGCGTAAACGCATGCCATGTAGTATCATGTTTAGGACTTGCACTTATGAATGAGCATTCCTATTCTTTATGCGTTTGAAACAGAACGACCGTTATTTGTGATAGTTCTAGAGTCTTTGCTAGGGTCATAGGGTAGCCCAGCCCCATCGGGTTGCCCTGAGTCAATCGAGTCGATATGAGCATGAAATGATAGCCCAGCACCATCGGGCAAGCGATGAGATGATATGACATGATGATGCCATGGTTTGTGCACCACCACGAGGAAATTGCTATGCTATAGCACCGAACTGGCCAGTCTCTGCACTAACGGGAAGGGGTGCAGAAGTAGGAGATGGATATGCCACTTGTCATTGTCTTGGGCCCTTTACAATTTTTCTGCATATTATAACTGTCAAAGCATGCTTTTGTGATTTAAATCTTGTACTGCATTAGTCATCCTTTATTCTAGGCATAGGCGTATTATATGACCTCAGCGAGGACTTCCGGTCCCGCATGAGTGGCTCGACCTTGACATGTGGTATAGTTTCAGGTACCCGCTCACTTTTGCTTGCTGATTTGCTTCTATGGCGAGGTTTTTCTCACGGGACGAGAGTGTTAAGAAGACTTCACCTATTATAGCTTGACTTTACAAATGTTTTGGTTAAATCTGTCATTTAGAAACATGTTGTATTTATATTGATTTAAATTCGTTTTATCTCTTCTGGGTTTTGACTAGTTGAATTAGGACAGGTTCACGTGCGAAAGGACAAATAATGATTGGATTCTTTGAGTGTTTTGAGGGTTCGAAATCCCTTTTTTCTTGAGTTATATCATTAGATCCTTAAAACTAAACAGGGTTATAACTTGAAGTCGAAAAATAAGCAACTCGTTCTTGGATTGCAATATCTGGCAGAGGGATAATTCTTCCCTCTAAACGTAATCCGGGTTTTAAAATCTAGGCGGTTACATAAACTCGGGTCGAAAAAGTTTCAATAGGGTCCTAAATTCAAGTTAGTCAAGCAAATTCTCAACCGCGTTCGGTCCTTCAAAATCCAAGTAATTTCTCTTATTTAAGTCTATCAGATTTCAAGAATTTCAAGAGGTGGCAACATCTACCTCTAAGGGCTAATCCCATATTCCACTTCCTAGGTTCATGTTTTAGAATCAATTTCAACATATCAATTTAGCACAATCATCATATCAACATAACTAAACTGCATTGATAGAGCATTATTAGTATTGTATAATAGATTGCATTTAGTATAGTTTGGGTGTAAATATTGTATATTTTAGTTGCATTTACATGATTACTTATTGAGTTGGAAGATGCGGAATCTACACAATGTTATGGTTTATTTCAGGAATCGTAATTCAAGGTGGAATGAATTTGAGGGGAGTTAAAGAATAAAGGAAATGGCATTATCAGCTACAGTTAATCACGTGGGGAGAAGCGGAAGAAATCGCTGGCCGCCCCGCGGCCGAGCTAGCCGCCCCGTGGCCCGAAGACTTCTTGAAGGATTTCGCTAATCGCCAGGCCACCCCGTCGACTAAGCCAGCTGCCCCGCGGCCTGTCCAAAAACGCCGAATCAGTTTTTCACTTTAATTAGGGTTTTTAGTATTACTTTTGGCCGATCCTTTGTAGGCCTTTAAAAGACATTTCTAGGTTATTATACTATTCACCTTATGCACTTTAGAGAATAATTGAGAGAACGCTTGAGCATGAGCAACTAAAATCTCGAAGGTTTCGCCTACAGTTTGGATCTTGATTGTTGAATCGTGAGTTTCTTAATCTAGTTCTTATTCCTATTTGAATGTTTTGACTTCTTTGCGCTTAATTCCTTGAATGTGTTTTATTCTCTCTGGCCTGATCAACTAGTTAGAGTAGATTCATTCAATTGCTAGGGTTTTGTAGATTCCTCGTAGCGAACCTTAACCCAAGTGGCAATCATATCCCTTTAGGACTCGTAGGACTAATTGGATGTGTAGGAAGTTGAATATATGTTAAATATCGACTCGTAGCTTGATATTGCATATACCTGGTTAATTCATAGTCTTAATGCTATCTCTAGGTTAAATCTTAACCGTGTTAGGGTTATTTAGATATAAGGATTGCTAGGACTCGTTGGACTAGTAATTTACCTAAGATCTGAACAAGGACATTGATAGAAAAAGAAAAGAACTAGAGGCTGAAACAAGGATCAAATTCATCAATTAAAGTGACAAATTGTAGGTGAACCTAATTCTCTCCATTGCATCTTACAACCCACTTCAGTTTGTTTGTTTCTTTCCGCTTTGACAAAAGGCAGATATTTCCATCACCAAATTCTCTTTTTCTGTTAATTGCGATTAAATTGATACTTGAAGTTAATCGCTACCCTTGGTGTGGACCACGTTTATGGTCCGCACCCGTGTTACTAATCCATCTTTACTTCCTTTTGATTCAGAGATCGAGAGGACTCTTTCCAACCTAAGGCGGGAGGTTCGCAACAACTCTAGCGAATTACCTTTTGAACAAGAGGCCGAAGGGGCTGCAGAGATGGGTGACAACGCGTTAGATAACGCAAACCAAACCTTAAGGCAACTCACCGCACCGAATCTGCAAACACAACCATTGGCGGTGCAGTTTCCAGCGCTTGCTGATGGGACCAAGTTCGAGTTTAAGGCTCAATGGATCCACTTTCTACCTAAGTTCTATGGGTTGAGTGGCGAGGATCCCAACAAACATTTGGCGGAGTTCCATGCTATCATTGAGAACATGAGACCCGCAGATGTCACAGAGGACCAAATCAAGCTGCGAGCTTTTCCTTTCACGTTAAAAGATTCAGCTAATGATTGGTTTTATTATTTGCCTGCAGGGAGCATTACTACCTGGACAGAGATGAAAAGGTTATGCTTAGAGAAGTACTTCCCTGCTACAAAGCTGAACTTTCTCAAAAAGGCCATCAGCAACATCGAGCAATTAGCAACTGAGACCATGTATGAGTATGTGGAGCGATTCAAAAAGCTCTGCTCAAGTTGCCCATACCATGGTTACTCACAACAGGATTTGGTACTTTATTTGCATGGAGGTTTGCTTGATGATGAGCGTCGAATGGTGAATGCCGCTAGTGGGGGTAAAATTCTCAACAAGACTCCCAATGATGCTATGGATTTGTTCTCAGAGCTTGCTGAGGGGTCTAGACAATATAGCAAGAGGGCAAACCCCCATGGAGTACTGGCTGTAGATTCTTCAAGCTCCAATTTGCAAACTGATATGATGGAGATGAAGAAGATGATGAGAAGGATGATGCTCAAGGGGACCCCTCAGGAACTCAAAGCATATGGGCTATGTGCTGATCCTTTACATCTAAACGATATGTGCCCGCTACTTCAGGATCCTAATGTTGAGCTCAACGCCATGGGAAACATTGTCCCGCAGAAGCCCACGTATGGTAACTATGGTAACCCCAATCAATTCAATAACAATTATAATGCAGGTTACCAGGGGTATGGCTATGATAATAACCAGGCCCCATACAATCCACAAGGGGGACACCAACAAAGGCCTCAACAACAATTCCACCCTAGGCAGAGAGCACCCCCCGCAGGGGATCAATCAACTGAGGACCCTATCAAGACCCTTACTAGGATACTCATGAGCCAGGTTGAGCATTCAAAGAATATTGAGAAACAGGTAGGCCAATTGGCTCAATCGCTAAGTGAATTGCAGGCTAAGGACTCAGGAAAGCTACCATCTAAAACGGTGGTGAATCCTAAGAAGAACGTCAGCGCAATAACGCTAAGAAGTGGTAAGGAACTGATTACTACTCACCAGGATGACGAAAACTATGGAGAACCTGAGCTGCATAAAGACAAAGGAGAAGAAGAGCTGCGAAATCGCAAGCCGCCCCGTCGCCCCCATGAGCCGCCCCGCGGCCAAGGCGATTCTGCAGATGCAGACTTCGGCGAGCCGCCCCGTCGCCACACTGAGCCGCCCCGCGGCCTTGCCCCTGACGAACCTTCCGACTCTTATGTAAGGCCTGAATTCCCTCCTTTAAATTCTTACAAACATGTTCCTCCTTTTCCTGAAGCTCTTAGAGATACAAGGAGGCCTGAGAATGACAAAGAGATCTTTGAGACATTTAGTAAGTGCGAGGTAAACATTCCCTTACTCAAATTGATTAAAAGTATTCCGCGTTATGCTAAATTTCTTAAGGAGCTTTGCACCATAAAGAGGAATCAGAAGTTGAAAGGGAAGCAAAAGATTAAGGTAAGCGAACATGTGTCTGCTGTGTTTCAAAAGCGTATGCCTAAGAAATGTAGCGATCCTGGCATGTTTACAATCCCATGTGTGATAGGTGAGACTAAGTTTGATAAAGCTTTTTTAGACTTAGGTGCATCTATTAATGTCTTGCCTTATTCTCTATATGCATCATTAGGCTTAGGACCTTTGCATGAGACTAGAGTGGTGATCCAACTAGTGGACCGCTCAAATGCTTATCCTAGAGGCATAGTAGAGGATGTTTTGGTCATGGTTGACAACTTGATCTTTCCTGCTGACTTTTTTGTCTTAGACATGGAGCATGGTAAGCAAGAGGCCCCTATTCTCTTAGGAAGGCACTTTTTGAAGACTACTAAGACAAAAATTGATGTGTATTCTGGCTCATTGACTATGGAATTCAATGGTCAAAATGTTGAATATAATATTTATGATGCAATGAAATTCCCTTCTGACGATCCTTCCTTATGCTTTGTAGATGTCATTGATACTTGTATGCAGGATACTTTCGATATGAGTTGTGTAGATGACCTACAGGTTCCTTTAGAAGCTCATATTGAGGAGTTGTCATTGAATTATGCTTTGTCTACTAACATGTAGGAAACCATAAGAGACTTGTCCACCCTCCCAACTCATTTGCAGGTAGGTACCCCTATGGAACTAACCGGTTCGAGCGAGAAGCTCTTACCTTCTGTTGTGCAGGCACCCGTTGTTGAGCTCAAGCCACTTCCTGAGCATTTGAAGTATGCATTCGTGGGGGAAGGTGATACCTTGCTTGTCATCATCTCCAACAAGCTTACTAAGGAACAAGAGGATAGGTTGGTGGCGGTGCTTAAAGAACATAAGACTGCTCTGGGATGGACCATAGCGGACATCAAGGGAATCAGCCCAGCTACTTGCATGCACAAAATCTTGTTAGAAGAGGGAGCCAAACCTTCCAGGCAACCTCAACGGAGACTCAACCCACCTATGATGGAGGTAGTAAAGAAGGAGGTGCTGGAACTCCTTCAGGCAGGTATGATCTATCCCATCACTGATAGTCAATGGGTTAGTCCAATACAGGTAGTACCAAAGAAGGGGGGCATAAGAGTGGTTGAGAACAAAGAAGGTGAGTTGGTCCCTACCAGAGTCCAATCAGACTGGAGAGTTTGTATCGATTATCGCAAGCTGAATGCGGTAACTCGAAAAGATCACTTTCCCTTACCTTTTATTGATCAGATGCTTGAACAACTCGCTGGTCATCCATATTATTGCTTTTTAGATGGATATTCAGGTTACCTTCAGATAGCCATCGCACCGGAGGATCAAGAAAAAACGACATTCACTTGTCCGTTTGGCACTTTTGCATATCACAGGATGCCTTTTGGCTTGTGCAACGCTCCTGGGACATTCCAACGGTGTATGGTAAGCATTTTTTCTGAATATATAGAGCAATTCATTGAGGTTTTTATCGATGACTTTACTGTACATGGTGATAGTTTTGATTCTTGCTTAAACCATTTGGCACTTGTACTTAGAAGGTGTGTTGACACTAACTTAGTGCTCAATTCAGAGAAGTGTCACTTTATGGTTGAGAAGGGCATTGTTTTAGGTCACATTGTCTCACATAAAGGGATTGAGGCTGATAAGGCGAAGATAGACATCATTCAATCATTGCCTTATTCTACTAATGTGCGTGAAGTGCGCTCCTTTTTAGGCCATGCAGGATTCTACCGCAGGTTCATTAAGGATTTCTCAAAGATCACCTCACCCTTGTGCGAGCTACTAAAGAAGGAGGTCACTTTTGCTTTTGATGAGAAGTGCAGGATGGCATTTGATGAGTTGAAGACTTGTCTTACTAGTGCACCAATCATAAAAGCGCCCAATTGGTCCCAACCCTTCAAATTGATGTGTGACGCTAGTGACTACACCGTGGGAGCCGTGCTTGGACAAAAAGAGGGGAACCTTCTTGCTATTGTTTTTGCCCTTGAGAAATTTAGATTTTATTTGCTTGGTACAAAAGTTATTGAGTATACTGACCATGCAGCGCTTCGTTACCTTTTGACGATGAAAGAGGCCAAGCCAAGATTGATTAGATGGTTCTTGCTTTTAAGCGAGTTTGACATTGAAATCAGGGACAAAAAGTGTGCGGAGAACCTTGTTGCAGATCATTTAAGTCGTATATTGCAGGGAAAGAATGGGCAGGACGAGCAATCACCTATCTTGGGGAGTTTTCCTGACGAAGAGTTGCTTGAGGTATTCAGCATCTCCAGCCGCCCCGTCGCCGGACTGGCCGCCCTGCGGCCACCTGTCGCCGGCCGCCCCGTGGCTGACCCTGGCCGCCCCGCGGCCTCTGCAGAATCTGAGATTGAACTTCTTTTTAACGTAAGTTCTATTCCTCGCCCTTGGTTCGCTAATATGGTGAACTTTTTAGTTTTGTAGGAGTTTCCACCCAACTTTTCCAAGACTCAAAAGGACAAGATACGCCATGATGCTCGCTTCTACGTTTGGGATGATCCATACCTATGGAAGCATTGCGCTGATCAAGTGATATGTCGGTGTCTTCCCGACAATGAGGTACAATCTGTCCTTAATTTCTGTCACTCACATGAATTTGGCTGCATATATTTCGTGATTCATATGCTTTTTGTAAATCCTGTGATCGCTGTCAGAGAGTTGGGAATCTTTCTAAGAGGAATGAGATGCCACAAACTCGCATGATATTTTGTGAGATTTTTTATGTTTGGGGCATTGACTTCATGGGACCATTCCCTAGCTCGTTTGGAAACTTGTATATTTTGCTTGCGGTGGACTACGTCTCCAAGTGGGTGGAGGTGAAGGCCACCAGGACTGATGATTCAAAAGTTGTTGTAGGTTTCCTCAAAGAGCTATTCTCTAGATTTGGAGTGCCGAAAGCATTGATCAGTGATAAAGGGACTCATTTATGCAATAAGACGGTAAGTGCTTTATTAAAGAAATATCATGTTACGCAGAGAGTGTCTACTTCATACCACCCGCAGACTAATGGACAAGCTGGGGTGTCTAATCGCGAGATTAAGACTATCTTGGAGAAGACTGTTGCCCTAAAAAGGAAGGATTGGAGTGTAAGACTTGATGATGCTCTGTGGGCTTATCGAACGGCTTACAAGACTCCCATTGGGATGTCTCCGTTTCGATTAGTTTATGGAAAGGCGTGCCATCTTCCTTTCGAGCTCGAACATAAGGCATACTGGGCGGTGAAACAATGCAATATGCAAATGGATGAAGTTGGGGAGTTCAGGAAACTTCAGCTGCAGGAGCTGGACGAGTTGAGATTGGATGCTTATGACAACTCCGTCACTTATAAGGAGAAGACTAAGGCATGGCACGACAAGCATATTTTGCGAAAGGAACTCAAAGTTGGGGACAAGGTCCTCCTATTCTAATCGCACCTTCAACTCTTCCTAGGTAAGCTTCGCTCTAGATGGGCAGGGCCATATGTGATTACTAATGTCTTTTCTCATGGTGCAGTAGAATTACTCAATGAGAGGAATGGAGACATTTTCAAGGTAAATGGTCATCGCGTGAAGCCATATTATGAGAACTTTGTCAAAGAGGATGGTGATGAGTTGGTTCTCCATGAACCAAGTGCTGAGGGTCACTAAGGAGTAATGACGTCGAGCCAACGACGTTAACTAAAGGTGATGTTTGGGAGGCAACCCAAGGTAAGTAGTTTAGATGTTATTTTCTTATTGCATTTAGTTACTTTCTTTTAGTTTAGTTTTGGTGTTTCGGCATACTAACCCCACAGGGTAAAAAGAAGAGGAGATGAGCAGAAAAGGGGACGGCCGCCCCGTCGCCAGCCTGGCCGCCCCGTCGCCATGCTAAGCCGCCCCGCGGCCCCTGACGGAGGACAAAAAAATATTGGGACCCGTGTGGGCCCCATTTTCCACCCCTTTAACCCTATCCACTCCTTTATCATCATCTATCCCTACCAAGCCGCCCCCACGCCACCATTCTTCATCTATCTCCTATCTTCATCTTCCACATTCAACACACACCCAAAACCCCAACCTCCATTAAAGCTCTTATTAAAACCTTCAATCTTCACAAAGCTCACCCCTTTTCTCCAATACATTCCATTATCCACCTACATCTTTCACCAAACCACCCACAATCTCCTCATTCTTCCTAGATCTAAACTAAAAACACCCGATTCGAAGGATCTTCAAGGTTTTGTGAGAAATCCACCAACGGAGGGAGTAATTTGAGACATCGGAGTGCAAATCGGACGACGGAGGTTCAGATCCGGCGGTTTTCTGAGGCCGCCCCGTCGCCAGACCAGCCGCCCCGTCGCCTGCCATCGTCGGCCGCCCCGTCGCCAGCCTTGCCGCCCAGCAGCCACCTGTCGCCGGGCGCCCCATCGCCTTCCCTCGCCGCCCCGCGGCCACTGCAGAAACCTCTATCTTTGTGAGGTTTTACTTCAAACTTTTCTTGGCTTAATTTCTTAGCTTTAAGCAAACATGTCTAGACCTCATGGGATGAGTAGGAGTCAAAATGAGAGATGGAATGCGTTGAATACTAGGAATTTCTTTCAAATCAAGTTTTTTCACGAACCTACCTTTCTTTCAAACCAAGTCTACATCTATCGAGTTTAGGTTATTGGGGCGGGAGTTCACGAGGACAAAGGAGAAAGTGGGATAGATTTTTGGAGTGACAGCCACACCCACCGCAGGTTGGTTTGATGTGTCAAAGGGAGAGGGACCTATTGCATTTTGGTTTGCGGCGACTAGGGTGCCTTTTGAGGCCAAGAAGGGCCAATACAACTCGAGTATTAGGCACCCTGCACTACGGCTGATCCATAAGGTTTTAGCCAACACCTTCTTCGCCCAAGTTGAGGTCAACAAGATCTCACTTAAGGATATGTCATATTTGTGGTGTTTGATGCCAGAGAGCCCAGTAGTTTCAGGTTGGGTGGATTTGTTCCTTTTCAACTGTAAGGACATCATAGACAAGCGCAAGACGGCGACGATTAGCTTTGGGGGTCTCATCACTCTCATAGCACGGGACTGTATTGATTTGAGCGTTGTCCCTGATGTCCTGCATGGTTCATTTCTGTATGATGAGGCCCAGCTGAGGAAAGCTGGCCATTTGGAGGGGAGAGCGCCGATGTGGGTCTGGAGGACAGGCCATCTTGGGGTGATTCAGCTTAGATTAACCCGGCCACTTCCTTTTGGTCCTACGGCGGAGGATTTCTTCATGGGAGATGAGGATGAGGATGATGAGGATGAGGGAGATGACGTGGCTCAGGACGATGATGGTGGTGTTCCTGAGATGTAGACGGATGTAGGAGGTGGGGATGCTGGACCTTCTGGCACAGCTGGAGTAGGTGCTGGTCCAGGGTATTATGAGCTTGAGCAGAGGATGATGGCGATGTCTCTACGACAGGATACAATGTGGGAGCAGCAGCAGAATTTTGGCTCTCCTCCAGGACACCATGTGGCAGCATCAAAAGATGATTTCCCGTCGTCATGATGATATGTGGGATCATCAGCAGCAGCTCTATGTTGACATAGGAGACATCCGTCGCGATGTTCGTGGACTGACGACTAGTATGGCGGATATGGTTGAGAGCCAGGCAGAGATGCGGCGTTTACAAGAGCAGGTGCTCCAACGCCGGCAGGCTGCATGGGAGGCTTAAGAGCTGCAGAGACAAAAACAGGAGGAGTTCTTCCGATTTGCCTATCCTCAGTTCCCACCTTATCCACCTCCACAGTGATCATGTTAGTTTTTCTTTTTCTTTTCTTTTCTTTTCCCTTTCAGTTTATTTTGATGTTTTCGCCATTGGGGACAATGTCCCTCTCCTACTCCCGCACCCATGCTCGTTAGTGCAGGAACCGGCCGCGTTCAATGCTATATAGCAACGTCTCATCATGTCATGTATCATATCTCGTGTTTCATGTGTCATTATTTTCTTTCTTTCTTTCTCATGGTATAATATCAGACTCGATTAGGAACAAACCCGATGGAACTGGGTCGTCCTATAACCCTAGAAAATGACTCTAAGACTCAGAATTTAACGGCCGTTTTACCATACGCAAAGAGAATACGGATGCTCGATTAATTGTGCAACCTATGCATGATACTACATGATTATGCAGGATGCAACACCTACACACTATATGACACATCGGGCATGAGATTCTAACTTGAGTAAGCCCTAGAGGACTTACCTGGAAGCGCGGAGCAGCAAAATAAGGCAACTAGAGTAAGAAATCCAACAGATCAGAAATCACCTAGAAATTTCATAAATAATTTAATAAGTCTAAGTCTAATTTACACAAGCACACAAGTTACATAAAAACATATAAGATACACATAATAATATAACCCATCCATTTCATCATTATCAACATTATCATTTCATCTCCATTTCTCATTTAGTTTCATTATCTTTCATAATCCGATATCTCTCTCAATGCGATCATAATATCATCATCCTTGGTCAACTCGTCCCATTCTTATTTCCATGAATTATTCCAATATCTCAAATTACCCATTTCAAATATCAAAACTTAGAAATTTATTTATTCATATAAATCATTTTCAACAAATTAGTTTAAATAACTAAATAAACAGATCGAGGAAAGATAATCAATCACTTAACCATATAAAGGATCACAATCCATAAAATATTTAAATAACCTTTACCCATTAAAATAATATAATCAAGCAACTAAATAATATTTTAAAAATCAGATTTTAAATATATATTAAAATAGATAGTTAAATAATCCGATTAATTCCATATCATATTCAAATAAAATTCAGAAAAATATAAGTAAATAATCTTAGTAACTATCAAAGGGTTCACAAGTTGTTGAACTATAACCTTAAAGTAATATAATTAATTAATCAATCAAATAATTCAGGTTTTAATAACTTAATACTAAATAAGTAAGTAATGAATAAATCAGAATAAATTTAATAATAATTAGAATAACATTTATATAACCAACATTTTAATTTTTATAATGTCAGAATTTTTAATAATAATATTTATAATAATATTTTAGAATGAAATTAAATAATAACACATTTAAAACAACACAAATAATACATTTAAAATAAAACAAACCGGCCCAAGGAGTAGCCCAGCCCGGACCTTCAATCTGGCCCAAACCCGGATCCTTACTCGCCCAAACCCGGATCCAAGCACCTGCAACCCAACAGAAAAAAAGAAACCGGAAAAAAGAAGAAACAGGAGGAAACCGGACCAGACCCAAAAATAAAAGAAAAAGAATGAACCGGACCGACCCTCTTCTTCCCCATTTCAAAGGGCCTGTTCGGCGCGAGAGAGGTGGGGCTTTGCCGGCGGTTGGCCCCCCCTTCCGGACACTTTCAATGGATTTTTTCCGACCACCACTAACCCGGATGCAAGACCAAGGAAAAAGGAGGAGGTTCGAGGGCTCGAGATTTCACCGATAAACCTTCGTCAGCCTCGATTAGGCTTCACCGGAGACGGAGTTTCGCCGGAGGTGGCCTGGGGACAATGAAAATGGGTTAAGTTTCCACCTTTTTTTTCGTTTTGAGGCAAAGAGGAAGAGGAAGGACGGAGGTGGTGTGCTTACCGACCCCAAAACGTGAAAACAGGGGAACGGGAGGTGTTCTGCGCGAGGGGTGGCTCCGGCGTCGTTGTGGTCAGGCTGCGCCTGGGTTGCTGGTCGTCAAGGGTAGGAGGAGGTGGGGTGTGATGGTTCTCGGTGGTTGCTGGGCAAGCAACGGGCAGGGCGCCCGTAGGGTGCTCCGAGGCTATGGAGTCTGGGGCTTCGGGAGGAAAAGAGAAAGACAGTGGTGGTGGTGCCAGTTGTGGGGAGAGCTGAACAAGTGAAGGAGGAGAGGGGGGGGGGGGGGATGCAGACTGTAAATAAAGGAGGGTTGAAGTTGAAGGTTGTCAACTTTTGAAAGAAAGGGAGGGAAGTGTAGGTGAAGGATGTAAGTGAAGGCTAAAGTGATGGGCAACTGTTATCGTATGGGAAAGGGGGGAACCACCTAGCTAGTGGTAAGGGTTTAGGGTGGCTAGGGGGTGAAAGCCAACTATAATACTCGGTAATCAACCCCGAAACCCGCTTTTCGAATTTAACCCGACACGTTTTAAGAAAATTAACCGAATCCGAAATAAATAACGAAAGCCGAAAATATTTTTAAGCATTGAAAAAATGAAGCGGAATTATTCGTTTTCTAATTTGAGTCACAAGTTTATGCCGGAACTGTTCGAAAGAATTTGAAATTCGTTATTAGCTCGAGAACGGAGATTTTCGAAAATTTTCGAAATCTCGGAAATTGAATAAATTTTTATCGAAATCAAATTTATAATTATAAAAATATTATTTAAAAATCTCGGTCTTTACATCATCCACCTCTAAAAACAAGTCTCGTCCTCGAGACTAAAATCCTTTTTAAAGCAAGGGGATGAAGTTCGAAATTGGTGAGTCCGTGGATCACGCCATTGATCCCGTAAGTACCTCATAAGTGCCCCTATGAGATCCTCGCAGTATCTTCGTTGTGATCATAATATTCCCAATTGGTCGTAGCAAGAATGTGACATGGGCCCCTATCACAACCTTACCCCGACTTCTTGGTCTTAGCAAACAATCTATAAGTGCCCCTATAAATGCTTGTATCCACTTCGTGGGACGTTATAATGCAAACTCGGGTCGAAAAAGTTTCAAAAGGGTCCTAAATTCAAGTTAGTCAAGCAAATTCTCAACCGCATTCGGTCTTTCAAAACTCAAGTCATTTCTCTTATTTAAGTCTATCAGATTTCAAGAATTTCAAGAGGTGGCAACATCCACCTCTAAGGGCTAATCCCATATTCCGCTTCCTAGGTTCATGTTTCGGAATAAATTTGAACATATCAATTTTGCACAATCATCATATCAACATAACTAAACTGCATCCCATCAGAACATCACATACAAAATTTAGTGTAACAAGAATATCATCTTATTAAAGCGATAACACATCGACAAATCAAATCACGTCATTAACAGATCATAAATTCAGAAAAACCTCCACATTGTTACCAATCAAATCAAAAGCAACCATCGTACACACACCTCACCATCAAGCTGTCGAAATCAAGATCAAACCCCCGCTAAGTTCACCAAACTCAATTCGTGGTAAAATCCCCAAGTACAACCGCATCTCGCGTTCTTTATAACCAAAACTCACACATGTCCTCTTCAATTCTTTTTCACAAAAACCATAGGGTCCAAGCCTATTCCAAATTCATCCAATACATACCTCAAAGCCCCTGTCAACGTGTCCTCTAAGGATCAATTCACTCAAGATCTCAAGCTCACAGTCCCAACTTCCCACTTAACCAAACAAATCCCAATTGCCTGAACTCATAACTCTCCAAGAGTCACAGACTAAGTCTAACGTTCCAACCTCATAACTCTCATCAAAACCGCTAACAAGGTCAATCTAGGTGTTCTTTAACACTCGTATCCATTCCTCCTATGTCCTTAGGATCCATCTGATCATTGTCTCTAAAGCATACACCCAAACTGCTACACTATTTCTGTTCTATTTCCCAAGCCACTAAGCACACTCACTACTACTCCACCTATAGGAACCAACTTCTACTGCTAACCCCAACAAGAGCACTCTTACATTCTATACCCTCAATATTCAACGACAAAGGTTCATCTCCCAGGCTATTCATGCATCCTAAATAACACAAGCACCTCACTCAGCTATATCGAAAGGTCCTAGCAATTCTCAACTGTCTGCATTCCTCAGATTCTAAACCAGAAAGCCAACTAGTGATAATCCTGTAACCATAAAAATCAAGTTCCTCCTCATCTATACCTATCCCCAAGTGGTCAAGCACACAAGGGTTACCCAAGCAACTCATCAGAACATTTCTAAACCGAATCAGGTCCTCTCATTTTCCAAAGGTCACAACATTTTCACTTACTCCCAACTCTAAGTCATCGCTCGAAATTCCACTATTTTTCCCAAAATAATCACAATCTCCCAAGACGTCTTATTCTAATTCCTTATTATTGCACACTCCCAATTAGCCTTAGACCACATTCCTCAACCAACGACAACTTACCCCTAATTGACCTTTATTACCAATCATTTCTTCAGAGAATCTCTACGTTATCCTTATCCGAAATTACCCAAGGCATCACAAGCTATTTAAATTTCCCAAAGTTCCACAACCATTGGTATTCCTATATTCACCATTCAAAACATCAATCTCTACACCCAATCAAATAGACCTACGATCAACCCTAACGCTCCACCTTACACAGCTATAACCCCTTTTCTTGAAAACTCATTTGTCCTTCCCTAATACCTCAGCGTTCAAATCACAACTATTCATACCAATTACAATTGCCTTCCTATTCTAGAATTGTCCTGATTACGCCTTTAATAATTCTCCAATTATCTTCTAGCAAGTATCCATAATAACGTACGAGCCTATCTCCAAGTACAGATTTCACATTCTGGCGCCTATCATAAGAACAACCTTATTCTCAAGATCAACTAATCATCGACCGTCCTAGCCACTCAAACCTTAACAATATCCGTATTTCACTCCTTTTTTACCAAAGTCGTCCCTGTTCTCAATATGAATATCCTGAGTGCCGAGGTCTATAACTTCACAACAACCCTAGTTACCCAAACCTTAACGCCATCCACAATTCGCTCCTCGACAACATTGCTACCACTCCTAGTATGATAACCTACCTATCATTACATTCCCTCTATGAGAGCTCCTAAATCAAACATATCTAGTCTACTCATATCTTCCCTAAGGATACATAAACAGATTTACGCTATCCTTCATCCCCATTTACTCACGTATACTACAACCGTAATTCCACAACTCTTGTCATTCTCATCCTATGCCCCATCTAAGGCCTACCTAGAAGGCTCATCTGAAAATTCCTAGCCACCGTTTCCTACTGGTCCTAGGAACTCTCTCGGTCTTGCCTAAACCAATGTCTCCTACCTATGTTCCTATCTCTCACAATCAATGATCGAAACCTACGACTTCTATTCCTCCTATACACCCCTCTAATCCTAATGCAAATGGGACCCTAATCCCTAAGAGAAGAAAAAGGGAAGAAAATGAGAGAAAGGAAAAGGAAAGTAAAGGAAAGAGAAGAAAGGAAAATGATCAAGCGTACCCACTACGTCAAAACTCGCTAACACATCAACAACCATCTACTCACTAGTATTAGTAACCCATGTCTCATGTGCACCGACAACTAGGCCATACTCACCGACAACTCAAATATCAACATAAAAACATCATAGCATCAGAATCATATCACATCTAGGCCTATTACACACAACCCTCATTCTCAATCA
This sequence comes from Persicaria maculosa, assembly GCA_963922045.1. Classification (NCBI taxonomy): domain Eukaryota; kingdom Viridiplantae; phylum Streptophyta; class Magnoliopsida; order Caryophyllales; family Polygonaceae; genus Persicaria; species Persicaria maculosa. The sequence continues at coordinate 13,755,609 of OY998265.1, forward strand.
TCACAAGGAAGGTTAGTAGCTCGAATGGGGAACGCCCCCCTTTCATAAGGCATATCTATGAATCTACTGTGTACTCATCCTCCAAGGATGCGAACGACGTCAGTTCTGAGACTTGTGGGTTATGGGCTCACCATGCTTCCGAGGCCCCGCTCTAGTGCTACCCGACTGGTTGTTCTTTTCCTCATGTCGTCGTTCGTTTCAAAAAGATAACACAGAGGTTCTAAATTAATGGAGATAGGGGAGAGATAAATGAGGATAACCCGGATTCCCTACGGAGTCACATACAGACCAAAGGCTAACAAGACTAGAGACAAGATTCCAACCCGAGACTAACAACGAGGCCCTTATGGAGATCTGTGAGGCATAATCGCAGCAAGTAAGATACACATAGTTCATGAAGTACGCCAGTCATATCAATGAACACTATCAAGTACCTATCTCAATGAACAATGATAACATATATTCATGACACAAAAGCATATAAGGGTGGTATAGTAAGTTATCACATCCTACGACGACAACGTTTACATAAGGATGCATGCACGACTCGAAATCATATGATGAGTTATATTTGGAAAGCATAGTTTCTACATGACACTAGTAATTCATGGCAAAGCATAGGTACAGTAAGGGGTGTTCTGAATATGTTTAATATAATTGCATGGGTCATGTATACACGGAACCAGAACATTTCGTGGTGTGTAGTCATGCTAGGTGTCAGACCAGTTGCTCATGAAGGCAGAAAAGAACGATAATACTACCAGGAACCTACGTCAAAAGAGAGCAAACAATCACGCGGATAAGGCACGGTATCCCTCAAATCACATTTCATATATCCTACAATATGCATAACATGTGACACATTCGTACATTTAGTAAACTAGCATAACCATGTGCAAATGGATCAAGTTAATCATGCTACAACAGTATAGGAATATGGAAGAATACAACGAAGTACAATACGAGCCTAAAGCAAGGTGGCTGAATCTGAATATAACGATATAGGGACATGTATTTATCATAATGTGATATCAGGTCATGTAATCAAAGATGGGACTACAATCATAACCAAACAGAAATCCCTAAGGGCAATGTCAACCCTCTGATTCAAGAGCCCATTTCCCGTGGAATGCTGGTATGACTCGTTTAGGTAAGAAAAAAAAAGAGCACTCAACTGTAACCTAAAGAAGGATGGTCAAGCTCTGGATAAAGTCTTATGACAAGAAGACATGCGTGAACCCTTACAAAAATCGAAAAGGATGGCTCTCCAAAACAACCTGATCTATAGACTCAAAATCATGTCGAGATTCTTAGATCATCCGAAGTTGTTATTCTAGTACATTAATTAACTCGTGGCATGACCTATGGTGTCAAGTACCATACTCCATCACACACTTAAGTAATCAATGCACCCGAACAAAAATCCCGAATATGATTAGATTCCTACCCCAATTTCCCGTGGAAGACGCTAATATCATAGAGAAGACTAGATAAGAACATATATGGAAGAAGGTAAAAGAAAGGGAAGAAGAAGGAATAGAAAAAGATAGAAAAGAAAAGGAAAGTAAAGGAAAGAAACGAAGGGAAAATGAGAGAATCGATAAGACATCATTTAGAGACACAAGAGAAGATAGGAGGAGAGGAAAGCGGAATCAAAAGGACGGACACTCTTTAACAATTATCAACCTTAGAAATCTGTTGAATAAAAGGAGAAATGAAAAGGAAAAGACACCAACATTTGAATAATGGACAAGATTGCTTCACAAGAAATGAAATCCTGGCTATAGAGTGAGGAAGGACTCTCCCGTTATCCTGTTCACACAGAATTTCAACTCATATCCAACGGAGGTTTAAACATATTAATAGAATTCTCGCTCAAGGAAGACAACACTCATCAGAGAATCAAGCAACAATAATTAATCTAATCCCCTTCGAGGAGGATCGCCCTCAGGCCCAATTTATATAAAATCACATAATCTATCTAGAAGCTGCCCTTCGAGGGGCAACTGACCGGAGGGGCAACTATCCTCTCGGCCTCTACATTCTAACCCCGCTACTGCAACCGCAACAGTGCAACCTCTTTGGAGTCTTCCAAGCCCTCTGTAAAGTACAAAGCTAAGTTTCGCCTACCCTTTCCCAAGTCTATATCCAATAGGGATGGTCTATCGCCTTTCTACCCACTCGATTTTCCTTTTTCTGATTTTCCTTATTTTAAGTCAAGTTCATTAAGCTTTGTTCATCATTTTAGCCATATTAAATTCATTTTTCCCCTTTAAAACTATTCAAAATCTTTTAAATCATTGGGCAGTTTTCAAAATCATACTTCAACCCATTTGTACTCGAGTCGCGCAACCCAAGCTCTGATACCACCTTTGTAACGGCCCAAATATAAATATTCGGGTTACGTTTTGAAGCATTGGATACCTTCGTTCGGATCTTGCAATTCGAGTACGGGTTGAGTTTTAAAACAAAGTTTTAGTGATCAAAGAAGGGATTTCGCACCCTAAATTCACGATAGGGCCGTTAGGTCCCCCGAACCTGTCCTACTTGCCTAAGTCGCTCAAAACGTTTTAAGTTCAAAAGCATAAAGAAGGAAATATCATAATACAACTTGCCATGGCATGGCCGGGTCAAAACCAAACACAAGGAAATAAGGAGCAAAAGTGTGGAGTTCAACTCGGTCTTTCTCTCCCTCTAACTGCGCCCTAAAATATACCCCGCCACAACAGCACACGATCAAGAAAGGGTATGGGTACCTGAAACTAACCACAAAGTCAATGTCGAGCCAGTCATGCGGGCCCTGAAGACCTCGCTGAGGACATATAATATGTCTATACCTAGATAAAGGATGCTCTAATGCAGTGCACAAATATTAAACACACAAGCATGCTAGCAGTTTATATATATACAGAAAGCTATTAAATGGGATCCCGCATAGAATGCCAAGTGGCATGTCCCTCTCCTACTCCCACACCCATGCTCGTTAGTGCAGGAACCGGCCGCGTTCAATGTTATATAAAAACGTCTCATCATGTCATGTATCATATCTCGTGTTTCATGTGTCATTATTTTCTTTCTTTCTTTCTCATGGTATAATATCAGACTCGATTAGGAACAAACCCGATGGAACTGGGTCGTCCTATGACCCTAGAAAATGACTCTAAGACTCACAATTTAACGGTCGTTTTACCATACACAAAGAGAATACGGATGCTCGATTAATTGTGCAACCTATGCATGATACTATATGATTATGCAGGATGCAACACCTACACACTATATGACACATCGGGCATGAGGTTCTAACTTGAGTAAGCCCCGGAGGACTTACCTGGAAGCGCGGAGCAACAAAATAAGGCAGCTAGAGTAAGAAATCCAACAGATCAAAAATCACCTAGAAATTTCATAAATAATTTAATAAGTCTAAGTCTAATTTACACAAGCACACAAGTTACATAAAAACATATAAGATACACATAATAATATAACCCGTCCATTTCATCATTATCAACATTATCATTTCGACTCCATTTCTCATTTAGTTTCATTATCTTTCATAATCCGATATCTCTCTCAATGCGATCGTAATATCATCATCCTTGGTCAACTCATCACATTCTTATTTCCATGAATTATTCCAATATCTCAAATTACCCATTTCAAATATCAAAACTTAGAAATTTGTTTATTTATATAAATCATTTTCAACAAATTAGTTTAAATAAATAAATAAACAGATCGAAGAAAGATAATCAATCACTTAACCATATAAAGGATCATAATCCATAAAATATTTAAATAACCTTTACCCATTAAAATAATATAATCAAGCAACTAAATAATATTTTAAAAATAAGATTTTAAATATATATTAAAATAGATAATTAAATACTCCAATTAATTCCATATCATATTCAAATAAAATTCAGAAAAATATAAGTAAATAATCTTAGTAACTATCAAAGGGTTCAAAAGTTGTTGAACTATAACCTTAAAGTAATATAATTAATTAATTAATCAAATGATTCAGGTTTTAATAACTTAATAATAAATAAGTAAGTAATGAATAAATCAGAATAAATTTAATAATAATTAGAATAACATTTATATAATCAACATATTAATTTTATAATGTCAGAATTTTTAATAATAATGTTTATAATAATATTCTAGAATGAAATTAAATAATAACACATTTAAAACAACAAAAATAACACATTTAAAACAAAACAAACCGGCCCAAGGAGTAGCCCAGCCCGGACCTTCAATCTGGCCCAAACCCGAATCCTTACCCGCCCAAACCCGGGTCCAAGCACCCGGAACCCAACAGAAAAAAAGAAACCGGAAAAAAGAAGAAAAAGAAGGAAACCGGACCGGACCCAAAAATAAAAGAAAAAGAATGAACCGGACCGGCCCTCTTCTTCCCCATTTCAAAGGGCCTGTTCGGCGCGGAGAAGCAGGGGGAGAGAGGTGGGACTCCGTCAGCGGTTGGCTCCCCTTCCGGACACTTTCAATGGATTTTCCCGACCACCACTAACCCAGAGGCAAGACCAAGGAAAAAGGAGGAGGTTCGAGGGCTCACTGAGGGCTCGAGATTTCGCCGAAAAACCTTCGTCGGCCTCGATTTGGCTTCGCCGGAGGCGGAGTGTAACGGCCCGGAAAATAAGGATCTTCTTTCCCCTATTGGCCCTCCCTTGGGCCTAGGAAAGAAAACCTAATTATCCGAGTTACGTTTAAGAAGGCAAGGTTACCTTCCAACTAGATCTTACAATCCGAGTACGAGTCACAAGTTTTCGCAATAAAAAGAAATAAGGTTTAAATCAAACGCAATCCAAAAGAGTGCCACGGCCTAGCCGGGTCAAAACGATGCAAAAGATTTTAAAAGAGAGGAAGTTTAGTGGTCTCTCAGGCTCTCGATCTATCGCCAAAAGTCTGAACCCGCCAAGCATCCATATGAGCAAAGATAGCGGCTAACGGTTACCTGAATCTAAAAAAAAGAAGGGGATCTGGGTCAATCATCGGGTCACTCCTGCGCGTGTGTAAACACTCAGAGAGGCATATAATAAGCATCATATTCCTAAGATGAAATGTGTAATGCAAAACGGAAATTAAATAGATAAGCATGCGGATAAGTAAATGCAGAAATAAATAAAGAAGCGCGCCAATTACAAGAAATGGCAAATAGCATGTCCCTCTAGGTGTAATGGCCCGGATATAAATATCCGGGATACAATTCGAAGGTCGGATACCTTCGTTCGGATGTTGCAATTCAGGTACGGGTCGAGGTTTCAAACCTCTAATCAGTCGAAGTCTCAGAAATACAGTTTAAACGAAAGTAAAGCGGAAGTACGGTTTAGATACAAAAGCCACGGCAGAGCCGGGTCAAAACCAAAACAAGAGAGTGATTGCCATTTGTCAAGTTAGAATATGTTAGCCGGATTCTTCGATTCGCCAAAAGATTTCCCCGTCACAGAAGCATGGAGCAACAAGAGCGGTACCTAACACTATCCACGAAGTCAGGCCTGGTGATCGCCTGCGGGTCCTCTGACCGCGCTGAGGCCACATAACATGCCTATGCCTAAATAAAAGATGACTAATGCGGTACAAGATTTGAATCACACTATCATGCCCCTAGTGTATATATATATATATATATATATATATATATATATATATATATATATATATATATGAAGAAAAGAACTGTAAAGGGCCCCACACAATGCCAAGTGGCATATCCCTCTCCTACCTCTGCACCCCTTCCCGTTAGTGCAGAGACTGGCCAGTTCGGGCTATAGCATAGCACTCTCTTCGTGGTGGTGCACTCACCACGGTATCATCATATCATATCATATCTCATCATCATATCATATCTCATCATCATATCATATAATATCTCATCATTATATCATAAAATAAATAAAACATGCCCGATGGTGCTGGGCTAATCGTATCATATCAAATCATCTCATCTCTTACCCGATGGTGCTGGGCTATCATATCATGCTCATATCGACTCGATAGACTCAGGGCACCCGATGGGGCTGGGCTACCCTATGACCCTAGCAAAGACTCTAGGAATATCACAGATAACGGACGTTCTGTATTCAAACACACAAAATAAACACATGCTCAGTTCAATGCAATCCCAACATGATACTACATGGCATGCTTTGATATGCAACAAAACTACACATTACATGACACATCAGGCAGGAGGTCCAGGTTACTGAGTAAGTCGAGTAGGATACTTACCTGTTGATGCAAAACAGCAAGATAACACAAGCAAGGGCCCAAATGCAAGTCCAAAGCAATCCAATAAGCAATATACACCTATCATCAAGCCATTTCCATAAGCTACCAGACCAACATTCATACACACGAACCCAAGTCCTCAACATCCTCAAAACCGACCGATAGTAAAACCGTTTTCCAAAATCTTTCCGATACGATCAAATCGACCAAAATCATTCTTTCAATCAAACCCATTGATAAAATCATACCAACCATATTTTCGACTCATAAATCCCAATTTAAGTCAATTCATGTTCACAATACTTTCTCAAATCATAATTGGCCAAATTCCGACATTAAACGTTTAAGCCTTAGAACCAATTTCCAAAAATCATATTATAAAACAAATTTCGACATGTTTCTTATTTCAAAAACATTATATATAAATAATTTCCAATATTAAATCGTAAAATAACCTATGTTCACAAATTAATATTATAGATCAAAACCAACAATTTACTTTAAAATCCTAGCTCACATAGTTAAACCCTCATAAAATGCATCCTAAATAAATAATCCAATTAATATTATTTTAAAACGATATAACCAATATATAAAGATTAATTTCCAGAATATTACAATTATAACCAAATTCCAAACTAATAATAATATTCGAATAATTTACACTTACTATCCATATCTTAAAATCACCCTTATAAAATATATCATATAATAATCCATTTCAAATAACATTACCTTTAAACCATGTAAAATAATATATTAATATTTTCAGAATATATATTTATCTCACAAAATCCCATAAATTTAATAATAATAATAATAATAATAATAATAATAATAATAATAATAATAATAATAATAATAATAATAATAATAATAATAATGACGAAGGAAAGACGGAGGAAGGAGGAAAAGAACCAGACCTCGCCGGCGACCACTCAGCCCGTACCCACACTCACGAGCCCTCCCAACACCCAGCAACACGAACCCAACAACGACGCAGAAGGAAAGGAAAAAGGGAGGTCACCGAGGGGTTTCTTCGAGCCTGGAACTTCAGTCGAAACGCATTCGGACGTTCGTCGGTATGAAGCTTCGCCGGAGATGTCCTAGGGGAGTGGGAAGGGTTTAAGTCTTTGCCTTTAAGCCACTTAGAGGTGAAAGGATGGGAAATGAGCGGGATTTGAAGCTCTTACCATTCGCGAACAGAAAACAGAGGAGAGGCGAAAGGGAGGCGGCGGATGGGCTCGTCGGGGCCTCCGGGACTGTTGCTGCTGCTTAGACGTCGAGTTTGAAGTGGTGGAAGAGGTGGCTGCAGCTTCTGGCTGAAGGAGGAAGAGGAAGGAGCTGAAGAGCGCTTGGCCTTGGCTCGGCATGTGCATGAAACAGGGCTGCACTCGGCTTGCCTTAAGCGCAGCTGCCATTCAGGGGGAAGAAGGAGGGCGCAACATTGGCTTCCCGAGCAACAGGAAATAAAAGGAGAGGAAATGGGGAGTTTGTTTGGATGGGAAATGAAACAGAGAGAGAGAGAGGATGGAGGGATAGAGGAGATTGAAATGGGGCAGGTGAGAGGAGAGGAGAGGGGTGTGAGGCAGAGGGAGGTTTTGAACATGGAGGGGACCAATGTGGTATACTGCAAGGGAAAGTGGGGGATGCAAGGGAGGGTAGAAGACAAGATGGGACCAATTTAATTACCCAGGGATCCGAGGGAGGGAGAGAGAGAGAGAGAATAATGAAAAGGGAAAATAAAATAGGATTTTCCACAATACCAATTCAAAATTAGCGGAAAAGACTCAAAACCCGCTCGCCCGATCGAATCCCGACTAAAACAATTTTAATAAATCAAAGTTCGATCAAATTTCAAGATAATCGAAATTAAATAATTTCAATCAATTCGGAGCTTAATTAAATTTTATTAATACTCGAACTCGAAGGCGGAATTAAATCCCGTCAAAATCCTAATTTAAATTGATGCCGAAATGATTTTAAATTTTGAAGTCGTGCTCGAGGACGATTTTTCTCCCATTTTTATAAATTGAAATAAATAATAACATTTTAATTAAAATAATACTAATATGATATCTAAAATATATTTGGTCTTTACATTTATCCACCTCTAAAAACAAGTCTCGTCCCCGAGACTAAAATCATTTCAAGCAATGGGAAGAAGTTTGAAATCGGTGAGTCCGAGGACCATGTCCAAGGATCTTGTAATCATCTCGGTTGCGTCTTCCGGGATTCTCACAACATCCCGGTCACAGTCGTGACATCTCCAAATGGGTCTTGTCGAGTGTGTAATAAGCGCCCCTATCATATCCTCGCTTCGACCTTTCGGAAGTATCACAACTCCAAAAGCATTATAGCGCCCGACTAGATCTTAGCAAGCAATCTATAAGCGCCCCTATAAAATGCTTGTATCCACTTCGTGAGACGTCATAATGTAAATCCAGTTCGTAAATCTCAAAGTGCTTTGTAAATGGAAAGATTGTCATCCAAATCATTGAAACTCTCAACTTCTTTAAAACCCCAAGTAGGCCATTTTTAAAATCGCTCAAAATCTTCAAATTCAATTTTTAATCAAGCAACTTTACACCAAAACAAGTCAAATCCTTTCAAATCAAGATTTTGTCAAAAATCTTCCGAAAACCAAATCAGATTCACACATACCAATCAGTCAAATTCAGAAGGTAGGAGGTGGAATCATCCACCTCTAAGGGGTAATCCCATATTCTCTTCCTAGGTTCCAAAATCATTCCCTCATCATTCACAACTCAACATGAACAAAAGTAAATCAACTCATCAACTCATAACATCATCAACCACCTCTCATATGGCAATCCTTAACATCAATCATGATAATCTCAATCAATCGACATCGTAACCGCATAACATGTTTACCCATAGCATAAGGTATACCATTATTTCAACACATAAAAAAAACAACAACCACATCTCAACGTCATATCACGAGTCATAAAGTGTATCTATATCATACCGAAGGCATCACAAGTGTATCATCGAATTCTCATAAATCATACTAGCACGCATGTCAAGAGATCAAAGAGGTTAGGTGTCATGGAGTCGGTACACTACTACAAGTCAAATCTCACGATCGCATCTCAACATCGCACACTAGTAGAACCAGTCATAACAAGGGATCTCATGTAAAACATAAATTCACATAGTCATCCTATCCAATCTCTATCCAGCATTATCATAACATATCATCACATCAATCCAACAAAATCATGCTATTAAGATTCAACCAAAAAGGGAAGATCATCAATATATCAACATCAAAATGTCATCATGCTTTCCAGACATCATCTTAGCTCATCACAATGTCATATAACGATTATTAAAAATCATGCACCATCATCTCATATATACACATAAGTCATATCTATGCTCCAAGTCATATTCATCACTTACCTATTCATAATCAGGCTTATCAACCATATAGTATAACATCATGCTTTCACATAACAACGTATCATCATCTTATGATTCATTCAACACATTATAACATGCTTTTGGAACAACATAGGAGGATAACACTGTATTAATATATCAGGATAATACTCGTCACTACCAACTAGATTTAAATATTGCATATCAACATGTAATCTCATGACATACATGTTTATCATGCTTGTTATCTAACATTATGCCAGTACATATTAACAAATCACATAATCAAGAAGACCCTCATATCATACCAATCACTCAATTTCCTTAACCGCTCTCTAACCATTCTACCAAGGGACCTCACTCACATGTTTCAAGAAGAAGCAATCATTAACATTATTACACAGAAGGACTACATCATATCAATCAGCAATTATCAATAGCATCATTAGCTCATCATTAAGCATTGCAACTGCGCTTTTAAAGTCTCAATTTATTGTCATGCTCAATAAGTATTGCAAAACATCATATATGAACCTAATCAAGTCAAGCTAGCACATCTCGTCATAACCACATCTAATAAACAGTTCAGATTCTCAGCATTTGCAGTTCACATTATAGGCAAGGAATTTAGATCATGCTTGGCATCTCAGAGTAGCATTACATTAAGTCATCAAGGCACATTAGGATTGTAAGGCATCGAATCATATCATCATAGTCAATAGACAACCAAGCAACAGTCATCACATCAACAAGCAGCTTTCAACATCAAGTCAGTGCAATAACATCATTAACCAGCTCGGAAAGGGTTAGCAATTCGAATAGAGGACGTTCCCCCTGCAAGTCATATCGTACTCAACAATCGTGATCCTCGAAACGAGCTTGTTCCGTCGACATTATCGATCCTGAGGCTCGTGGGTTATGGGCCCACGCTTCCGCTGCGCTGCTCTATCGCTATTCGACTTTCCGATTCCTTTTCCATGCGGTCGCTCATCCAATGTAACGCGTAGGAGTTTAAGTTAGCGGAGATAGGGGAGCGACAAGAGCGGACGACCCAATGTTTCTTTCAGAGACGAAATAGACCAAAGCTAAAGACGACATGACTAGAGACAAGACTCCGACTTGGGAATAGTAACGATGCCTTTATGGGGTCCATTAGGTTACAACTTGTGACAAACAAGCATGAATTCGTTATGGAGGATATCAATCGCATCAATCCACACTAACATGTACCTATCTTGGGGCAACATTCGTATTCATATCAAAGACACGATCAAGTACTACGCTGATGTTTGTGAAACAAACTAACATTCTAGTATTTCATGGAAACATATATCCCTAGCAACTTCAAGCAAGATAGACGGAACCAGCAATGATCATATATGATTCGAAGTCATGCGGAATTTAGTGAAATAACGAGCATCATGTATATGATCAATGTAAGAGCATGGTCTACACATCAACAAATGAGTCCAAATATATTGTGGCAAGGTATATTATAACAATTAGATGAAACATCATACGAGGACACATAAGAACAACATAGTAACTATCACACCTAACAGCAATGATCACACAGTAGGTTAAGGATGACATGTAATCATGCGACGAGATACATTTAGAGAGCAATACATCATGTGATACAAGCGTAATCAAAAGTCATTAAGAGGAGTTCCACATAATATTCACGAAACATGAGGCATCATCAAAAGTAACAAGATGGACATCATGGGTGCTAGATTATACTCATCCTAAGAACGAACGATCATAGAGTACATATATGGTACAATAGTTGTCACATCATAGAGCAAGTACATCACGTGATCATTTAGCGGGTCATATTGGAAATCATAAGCCCTACATGATACTAATAGCACACATCGATCATGAGTGAAATTAAAGTAATTCAACTAGATTCATTCCGATATTCATGCGTCATGCAGATGCAAAATTGTGATGTAGAGTGGTGTGTGATCAAGCGGGGTGTCAAGTCATAGGTTCATGCAAGCACGAGAGAATAACATAGAGTAGTAGACATTTTAACCATTCACGCATGCTAGGTTTAACCATCACGGAAGGCTAGTCAATCCTCGAATTCAACATTAAGCTAATCAAGACGAGTGAAACATGTTAAAAGAACGGGAAGAGGAAAGAGCCACACTATCAAGGACCTAGTTCAAGAGAGAATCAGCAATAAGGTAGGAAAAGTAGAACTCGCACAAGTCACAACTAAGGATCCTACACGCTACTAATGGCTCAATATAACATGTGGTACTTACATGCACTTGATCGATTACTCGGCACTACGCAAGACTTCAATTCAATCACATTCCAATAATACAGAAACAGGTGAGGAAGTGTAGCGAGGTATAGTGCAAGTCTAAGTAATGGCAACACGACCAGAACATGGGGACATGAGTTCAAGTTAATGTATACTGGGATAAAACATGTATTTGTCAAGACTCACTTACACTAACATATTCTCAATTTAGTACAATTAACACATAGCGATACTCAATTGCAAAATCCTCAATAATAGTTAATCTGAGGAATACGAAATAGGTGGGCATGCTATAGATTCTTGTCACAAGATGAATGATGAGCATCGAGGCATCATCGGCTAGCATGTTAAAGAGTACATCTTATGAGGCATTCATATAAAGTAGAGTCGATCACACAATCATGGACCTAATTCAGAAGAAGCAACAATCATATAATCATATCATGTGGTTCATGTTTTCGATCAATCATACGATCAATATGCCAAGTAAACATGCTATAACAACATGTAATCATGATAGAGGGCAAGACACAAAATGAGACTTAAGCAATATGACTAGCATGGATACATGGTGTCATACAACCACGAATTTACATTAAGGATCATCATCATAACAGTTACTGAGGATTACGTAGCATACAAGGCAGGTCGACATGAAATTATAACATGTATCCATCAAGTAAGGGACTCACGTCTATCATGACACTAGAACCGAGCTATCACACTATCATGAACCTATTCACAGGAAGGACATCAATTAGACGACATCCTAGCATATGACATATTTATTCGTGCTCTAGTGTGACAATGCAATATACTAAGTAGATCATGTCGGGATGATATGGATATGATAAATGTAGCTCAAACCTATACAATAGTCATTATGATCATTAAGGCACATAAGTACAACTTCACACTAAGGATCAATCTGTTGATCAAGGAGTAATGCATATAGAATCACATAATCATAGACAGAGCAATCAAGATAACCCGATAGAAGTCCATAAGGGCAACGTTGACTTTTCCCAACTGACTCATTTCCCCTCTTTCCCGTGGGACTCGGACACGAATTTTCCGTGACAAGAGGAAACTGATGGATCGTCATAAGAATTGATAACGATAGCCTCGTAAACATCTCACTCTCTAGCTCAGAATTTCATCAAGGACCGTCTTCCAATACTCTCTCGGACAACCTCTATATGCAATCATGATTCCCGACACCATGTGTTTACCAACCCAATTCCCCGTGGAGGACACTGACATCCGGGAGAGACTCGATAGAACCGTCAAGAGGTCAATATAGTGGAGGGCTTTTCACACAAGCTGGCTTAACCATATAAGAAGGAGGGTACTCCCGCTATTTCATTCGCACAAATCGTTCAATACTCATTCAATAGTTAAAACATACAATCAAAAGTTTAACATATCTAGAACTCAATCATAAAATCAGTTAATGATAATTGCAATGATCTCCTTGGAGTCCTCCCGACCCATCTGTAAAGAACAAGTTAGTATTTCGCCTACCCGTTTCCGACTACATCCAATAGGGATGGTCTATCGCCTTTTCTACCCACTCGATCCCTTATTAGATGGTTCTCCACTTTTATCATAAGCCAAGTTCATATTTAGTTCAATAGAGTTAGACATATTAAGTTCATTTTGCCCCTTTAAAACGCTTTCAAATCTTCGAAATCCATGGGCGGTTTTCCAAAACATACACCCGACCCTTGCGTACCCGAATTGCACAACCTGGCTCTGATACCAACTTTGTAACGGCCCGGATATAAATATCTGGGATACGTTTCGAAGGTCGGATACCTTCGTTCGGATGTTGCAATTCAGGTACGGGTCGAGGTTTCAAACCTCTAATCAGTCAAAGTCTCAGAAATAAAGTTTAAACAAAAGTAAAGCGGAAGTACGGTTTAGATACAAAAGCCACGGCAAAGCCGGGTCAAAACCAAAACAAGTGAGTGATTGTCATTTGTCAAGTTAGAATATGTTAGCCGGATTCTTCGATTCGCCAAAAGATTTCCCCGTCACAGAAGCATGGACCAACAAGAGTGGTACCTAACACTATCCACGAAGTCAGGCCTGGTGATCGCCTGCGGGTCCTCTGACCGCGCTGAGGCCACATAACATGCCTATGCCTAAATAAAAGATGACTAATGCGGTACAAGATTTAAATCACACTATCATGCCCCTAGTATATATATATGCAGAAAAGAACTGTAAAGGGCCCCAGACAATGCCAAGTGGCATATCCCTCTCCTACCTCTGCATCCCTTCCCGTTAGTGCAGAGACTGGCCAGTTCGGGCTATAGCATAGCACTCTCTTCGTGGTGGTGCACTCACCACGGTATCATCATATCATATCATATAATATCTCATCATCATATCATAAAATAAATAAAACATGCCCGATGGTGCTGGGCTAATCGTATCATATCAAATCATCTCATCTCTTACCCGATGGTGCTGGGCTATCATATCATGCTCATATCGACTCGATAGACTCAGGGCACCCGATGGGGCTGGGCTACCCTATGACCCTAGCAAAGACTCTAGGAATATCACAGATAACGGACGTTCTGTATTCAAACACACAAAATAAACACATGCTCAGTTCAATGCAATCCCAACATGATACTACATGGCATGCTTTGATATGCAACAAAACTACACATTACATGACACATCAGGCAGGAGGTCCAGGTTACTGAGTAAGTCCAGTAGGATACTTACCTGTTGATGCAGAACAGCAAGATAACACAAGCAAGGGCCCAAATGCAAGTCCAAAGCAATCCAATAAGCAATATACACCTATCATCAAGCCATTTCCATAAGCTACCAGACCAACATTCATACACACGAACCCAAGTCCTCAACATCCTCAAAACCGACCGATAGTAAAACCGTTTTCCAAAATCTTTCCGATACGATCAAATCGACCAAAATCATTCTTTCAATCAAACCCATTGATAAAATCATACCAACCATATTTTCATACTCATAAATCCCAATTTAAGTCAATTCATGTTCACAATACTTTCTCAAATCATAATTGGCCAAATTCCGACATTAAACGTTTAAGCCTTAGAACCAATTTCCAAAAATTATATTATAAAACAAATTCCGACATGTTTCTTATTTCAAAAACATTATATATAAATAATTTCCAATATTAAATCATAAAATAACCTATGTTCACAAATTAATATTATAGATCAAAACCAACAATTTACTTTAAAATCCTAGCTCACATAGTTAAACCCTCATAAAATGCATCCTAAATAAATAATCCAATTAATATTATTTTAAAACGATATAACCAATATATAAAGATTAATTTCCAGAATATTACAATTATAACCAAATTCCAAAATAATAATAATATTCGAATAATTTACACTTACTATCCATATCTTAAAATCACCCTTATAAAATATATCATATAATAATCCATTTCAAATAACATTACCTTTAAACCATGTAAAATAATATATTAATATTTTCAGAATATATATTTATCTCACAAAATCCCATAAATATAATAATAATAATAATAATAATAATAATAATAATAATAATAATAATAATAATAATAATAATAATAATGACGAAGGAAAGATGGAGGAAGGAGGAAAAGAACCAGACCTCGCCGGCGACCACTCAGCCCGTACCCATACTCACCAGCCCTCCCGACACCCAGCAACACGAACCCAACAACGACGCAGAAGGAAGGGAAAAAGGGAGCTCACCGAGGGGTTTCTTCGAGCCCGGAACTTCATTCGAAACGCATTGGGACGTTCGTCGGTATGAAGCTTCGCCGGAGATGCCCTAGGGGAGTGGGAAGGGTTTAAGTCTTTGCCTTTAAGCCACTTAGAGGTGAAAGGATGGGAAATGAGCGGGATTTGAAGCTCTTACCGTTCGCGAACAGAAAACAGAAGAGAGGCGAAAGGGAGGCGGCGGATGGGCTCGTCGGGGCCTCCGGGACTGTTGCTGCTGCGTAGACGTCGAGTTTGAAGTGGTGGAAGAGGTGGCTGCAGCTTCTGGCTGAAGGAGGAAGAGGAAGGAGCTGAAGAGCGCTTGGCCTTGGCTCGGCATGTGCACGAAACAGGGCTGCACTCGGCTTGCCTTAAGCGCACCTGCCATTCAGGGGGAAGAAGGAGGGTGCATCATTGGCTTCCCGAGCAACAGGGAATAAAAGGAGAGGAAATGGGGAGTTTGTTTGGATGGGAAATGAAACAGAGAGAGAGAGAGGATGGAGGGATGGAGGTGATTGAAATGGGGCAGGTGAGAGGAGAGGAGAGGGGTGTGAGGCAGAGGGAGGTTTTGAACATGGAGGGGACCAATGTGGTATACTGCAAGGGAAAGTGGGGGATGCAAGGGAGGGTAGAAGACAAGATGGGACCAATTTAATTACCCAGGGATCCGAGGGAGGGAGAGAGAGAGAGAGAGAGAGAGAGAATAAAGAAAAGGGAAAATAAAATAGGATTTTCTACAATACCAATTCAAAATTAGCGGAAAAGACTCAAAACCCGCTCGCCCGATCGAATCCCGACTAAAACAATTTTAATAAATCAAAGTTCGATCAAATTTCAAGATAATCGAAATTAAATAATTTCAATCAATTCGGAGCTTAATTAAATTTTATTAATACTCGAACTCGAAGGCGGAATTAAATCCCGTCAAAATCCTAATTTAAATTGATGCCGGAATGATTTTAAATTTTGAAGTCGTGCTCAAGGACGATTTTTCTCCCATTTTTATAAATTGAAATAAATAATAACATTTTAATTAAAATAATACTAATATGATATCTAAAATATATTTGGTCTTTACACTAGGCTCCTAAGAAATCCTATAGCAACTCACCATCAAAGGAGCTACCTCACCCTACGGTGCAGGCCAACCCCACGCAATGAGCCTACTAACTATGAAAGGAAGGCAAGCAATGACACTTATATAAGGCTCTAAAAGTCTTAATGCACTTATTAGAAAGCCTACCGCATCATCGAGTGCAAGCAACTTCCTATACCAAAAGCCTACCGCATCATCGAGTGCAACCAACTTCCTATATAAGCGCCAACTAGGATGACAAGAATAAAGAAAAAGGTCCCAACCAATAAACACCTATAACGGCCGTTTCTAGCAAAGACAGATAACAAGACATATGGTTTCCGTTTTTTATCCTAAGCATGATTCTAAGTCGTATGGTGCATGAACACTAGCCTAAAATATAACACCCAGTGCATAAAGCGCCCATCATGAGTAAGTTCAAGGAACTTACCTGGAGAAGCGCGGAATCCAAGCAACCAACAAAAGTAATAGCAAGTCCAGACAAATCAGTGATCACCTTGTAATTCAATATATAACATAATAAGTCTAAGTGTAACTTACACAACGCATATCAAATAACACACATAAGATCCACATAAAACATATATAAGTTAACCATCTCATCATCATCAACATTAATGTCTTAATTCAATTTCTCATCTGGTTTCCACAACTTGGACATATTCTCATCATCACATCTTATTCATATCAACATCATCATCATCATCATCATCATCATCATCATCTCCATCTTAACTTAACTCAACATCTTATATCATCACAATTCCCTTCTCATTTCCATAAATCAACTCGAAATTCCAAAATATCAAATCATTAGGTCAACTCAAGTAAATCAACTCAAGGTTTCTCAAAAGCCCTTAAATTTCCAAGAAGTCAATTTAATAGTCAAGCAATTCTTTTAAAATTATACTTAGCCAAAATCCCGATATTAAACATTTGAATCCTTAAACCAATTTCCCAAAACCTTAATCTTAAAACTTTAATAATTTCTGACTCTTGCCAAATATTTCAATAATCTACATGTCCCAAAACTAACCATTTAAAACGACAATACTTAAGAATTAAATTATTTTAATAAATAATTCTCATCAATCAGATTAAATAAAACATCTAAATAAATCACAGCATATGCTTAAATAATTTAATGAATAATAATTAATAACGAGTTAATGAATTAAGGAACTATTTTAATAATACTATCATCCTCAAATCAATATATATATATATATATATATATATATTATATAAAAATCAAATAAACCCTCGATCAAATCCAATTAAATAACTAAATAAATATATTATAAAAATATAAGCAATTTAATAAAAGTAAGGAATCAACAAATTCCTGGATTACCCGAATACCACCCACAACATCAAAAGAATATCAATAAACAATTAGATAAACACTTAAAATCAGATTTTTAATTAACTTAAAATAGATAATAAGGAATAATTAAATAAATAAATAACTCAAAATAATTTTAATTATAATTAACTAACAATTTTATAAATAATTATTTAACATATGTAAAGTAAGTAAATAAAACAAATAAACACAATTAATCCAGTCCGGCCCAAACCAAACCAAAACTCAGCCCAATCCAAAACCAATTGCCCAAACCCGGCCCAAGAAATCTCAGCCCATCCCCTTACCCGGAAACAAACCCGACCCGAGCCCAGTCCCAAGCCCCAACCCAGCTCTAAAACCGGCCCAAAATCTCGGCCCAAACCGGACCCCTTTTAAATCTTAACCCAAACCAGACCCAAATAAAAATATATAAAAAAAAGGAGGTGGGGCCCACAAAGGCTGACTGGGCAGGGCAGTGGGACCCGCCTGTCCATCTCCTTCCTCCGGATCCGAAGTTCCCGTGACGCCGTGCCTGCCGTTGCACCTGGTGGTCCACGCCGAGCGCTCGCACCGTCTAGCTCGCCCAGCTCGCTTGGCTCGCTCGGACTCACCACCCCATGGTGCTCGCTCACGCCCGCACTCGCACAGCTCTCGTTCCCCTTGCTCACAAGTGCCCTCTCTCTCAACCTCGCCCGCTCTCTGTAACGGCCCAGATATAAATATTCGGGATACGTTTCGAAGGTCGGATACCTTCGTTCGGATGTTGCAATTCAGGTACGGGTCGACGTTTCAAACCTCTAATCAGTCAAAGTTTCAGAAATACGATTTAAACGAAAGTAAAGCGGAAGCATGACTTAGATACAAAAGCCGCGACAGAGCCGGGTCAAAACCAAAACAAAGTGGGTGATTGTCATTTGTCAAGTTAGAATATATTAGCCAGATTCTTCGATTCGCCAAAAGATTTCCCCATCACAGAAGCATGGAGCAACAAGAGCGGTACCTAACACTATCCACGAAGTCAGGCCTGGTGATCGCCTGCGGGTCCTCTGACCGCGCTGAGGCCACATAACATGCCTATGCCTAAATAAAAGATGACTAATGCAGTACAAGATTTAAATCACACTATTATGCCCCTAGTATATATATAATATGCAGAAAAGAATTGTAAAGGGCCCCAGACAATGCCATGTGGCATATCCCTCTCCTACCTCTGCACCCCTTCCCGTTAGTGCAGAGACTGGCCAGTTCGGGCTATAGCATAGCACTCTCTTCGTGGTGGTGCAATCACCACGGTATCATCATATCATATCATATCTCATGATTATATCATATCTCATCATCATATCATAAAATAAATAAAACATGCCCGATGGTGCTGGACTAATCGTATCATATCAAATCATCTCATCTCTTGCCCGATGGTGCTGGGCTATCATATCATGCTCATATCGACTCGATAGACTCAGGGCACCCGATGGGGTTGGGCTACCCTATGACCCTAGCAAAGACTCTAGGACTATCACATATAACGGCCGTTCTGTTTCAAACACACAAAGTAAACACATGCTCAGTTCAATGCAATCCTAGCATGATACTACATGGCATGCTTTAATATGCAACAAAACTACACATTACATGACACATCAGGCAGGAGGTCCAGGTTACTGAGTAAGTCCCGTAGGATACTTACCTGTTGATGCAGAACAGCAAGATAACACAAGCAAGGGCCCAAATGCAAGTCCAAAGCAATCCAAAAGCAATACACACCTATCATCAAGTCATTTCCATAAGCTACCAGATCAACATTCATACTCACGAACCCAAGTTCTCAACATCCTCAAAACCGACCGATAGTAAAACCGTTTTCCAAAATCTTAAATCCAAGTTAAGTCAACTCCTGTTCAAAATAATTCTCAAATCATACTTGGCCAAATTCCGACATTAAACATTTAAGCCTTAAAGTCAATTTCCCAAAATCATGTTATAAAATAATTCCGGCATGTTTCTTATTTCAAAAACATAAAATAAGTTTCAATATGTAAACCATCAAAATAATTTTATGCTCACAAATCATATTTATAATTCAAAACCAACAATTCGCTTAAAATTCCTAACTCACATAGTTAAATCCTCATAAAATGCATCAATTAAATAATCCAATCAATATTATTTAAAATAATAAATAATATATAACGATAAATTCCCAGAATATTATAATTATAACCAAATCCCAAAATAATACTAATATCAAAATAATTTAACACTTACTATTCATAAAGTCTCAAAACAATAACCATAAATATATTTATAACTCCCTATCAATTAATATAACTTTTAAAACCTTTTAAATATATCAAAATTTCAGAATATATATACATGTCCAAAAGTCAGAAAAAAACATATAATATAACATATATATATATAATATATTACATAATATATATAATAATAATGCATAACACAAAACACCACAATCCAAGATTAAAACCGAAGCCCAACCCGGCCCAAAAGAAGGGAAAGAAAGAGCCCATACCCGCACAAGGAAGAGAAGAAGAAACCCAACCCGGATCCCCAACCCGGATCTGATTCTCTCCCCACTGAAATACCCGGAAAGGGAAAATGATATAACCCTTTTGAATCACACGGGTCAGGCCCAAATCGGAGGCCCAACGTCAGAATTAAAGAAGGAGGGGGGCCCGCGCCTGAGGTGGCGGATGGTCTGGCTACCGAGTGGGACCCGCCTGGCCTCCTTCTTCTTCCCCCATTCCAGTGCCTGAAACAGAGAGCCAAGAGGGCTCTGCGCCGCACCTCCGGAAAGCGGAAGAGGAAGGGGAAAGATTTTGCCGGCGGCGCTAGATCCGACTTCCGGCCACCCATCCCGATTACCCAACTTCCACATACCCAGAAAAGAAGGAAAGAGAAATAGAGAGGTTACCGAGAGAGTTGTCTCGCAGGAATCGTGCGCCGTGGTCGAATCGATCCTCGTCGGAGGTGGATTTATGGTGAGGATGGCCTAAGGAGTATGTAGAGGGGTCAAAGCTCCACCTTTACTCATATTTAGAGCGAAAGGGAGTAGGAATCCTTACCGCTTGAAATCAGAAGACAGAGGAGGGAGGATGGAAGGTTGCGGTCGGGTGGCTCCGGGGCTCTCCTGGCGACGATGGCGGCTCAAAAACGCCAAGAAGGGTGGGAGGATGCTTCCTTGGGTGGCTCGGCAACAGAGAACAAGGAGGGGATGGAGCTTGGCTCGGCAAGACATGAGCAAAGGCGGGGCTGCTTGGCTCGGCAAAGTAGGGGATGCCGGCGACCACGAAGGACGATTAGGAGGGAGGCTAGGGTGGTGATGGGTTTCTGAAATTGCCCACAGAGGGAACAAGGTGGTGTGTTGGGGGATGGTATTTGTGGGTTGTTTCTAATGGGGCATTGAGAGATGGGTTTAATCAGAAAGAGAGGGAGAGGGGGGGACCCCAATTGAGCTGGGTATGCAAGGTAGGGAGGGGGTGATTGCATTGCAGGGGAGGGGACCAACTTCACGTTGAGGCAAGAGGGAGGTGTGAGGCAGGGACCAGTACACAGGGAACTGGGGGAGAGAGAGAGAGAGAGAGAGAGAGAGAGAGAGAGAGAGAAGAAAAAGAATAAAGAAAAGGGAAAATCAAATAGGATTTACCACAATACCAATTCAAAATTAGCGGAAAAGACTCAAAACCCGCTCGCCCGAACGAATCCCGACTAAATCAAATTTAATCAAATTTTAATTCAATTTCAAGATAGTCGAAAATTAAATAATTTCAATCAATACTCGTAGCTTAAATTAATTTTCATTAATGCTCGATCTCGAAAGCGAAAGTCAAAAATCCATTTCTAAAACCCAATTCAAAACTATATAGAAATTCGTTTCCGAAGAATTTAATAAAATTCAGTTGCTCGAGGACGGGAAATTCCAAAATTTCCAGAATCTTAATTTTAAAGTCGAACATAATTTAACATTTTAAGAGAATAATATTTTATATTTTCCGGTCTTTACACTCTCGAACTCGCCGGAGCTCTCGAGCTCACCGGACCTCTCTCCGACCCGCTCTCACTCTCCCCCTCTCCGACCAATTAAAGTGAAAGGAGCACAAATTCGAAAAAGGAAGATTGGAAAGAAGGTTCGAAAAGCTCACCGAGGGAAGGGTTCGATGCTCGTCGAAGGCTCGGGTGGCTTGGTCGGCGGCTATGAGGCATCCCAGGGTGCTGTTGGTGGCGTCGGAGGTGGCTATGGGCTTCGTCGGATGGCTAGGATGGCTGCTGAATGATCAAGGGAAAGAAGGAAGAAGGCTTGGCTACACCATGATGGAGAGGGAAAGTTGAAGATGGGGTGTGAATGTGTGATGGTGGTGACGGGGTGGGTGAATGAACAGAGGGGGGGTATGGGCTTTGTCTGATGGAACGTAGGAGGGAAAAGGGCATGAGGTTTGAAAGAATAGGGGTGGGTAGGGGTTATAGGGTGAGGGAGTGGGTAAGTGTGGAAGTGTGTGTAAAAGTCAAAGTGAATACCCGAAAACAAATCCCGAAACCCGCTTTCCGACCTTAACCCGACTCAATTCAAATTAAAATTTCAAATTGAAAATAATGAAATCCGACAAATATTTTTAAGTCTCGTATAAGGAAGTGAAATAAGTCTGTTTTTAAATCAAATTCAAGTTTATGTCGGAACTCGCTTCGAAGAAATTAAATTCAAATTATTTGCTCGAGGATAGTAATTTTCAAAATTTTTCGAATCCTTGGGAATTAAATCGAAACTAAATCAATGTTAAATCAAAATTAAATCTTAATTTAGAAACTAATATTTTAAAATTCCGAGTCTTTACATCATCCACCTCTAAAAACAAGTCTCGTCCCCGAGACTAAAATCATTTTAAATAAAGGGGATGGAGTTTTAAAATGTGAGTCCAAGGACCATGTCAAAGGATCTTGCAATCATCTCGGTTGCGTCTTCCGGGATTCTCACAACATTCTAGTCATGGTCGTGACATCTCCAATTGGTCTTGACAAGTATCTAATAAGCGCCCCTATCACATTCTCGCTTCGACTTTTTGGAAGTACCACAACTCTAAAAGTTCTACAATATCATCACTAGGTCTTAGCAAGCACCCTACAAGCGCCCCCATAAAATGCTTGTATCCACTTCGTGAAGTATCATAGATTGACCCGGGACTTGGAAGGGTTTCGCAATTGTAAAAGATTTGCCTCAAAACCGATGAAATTCTCGATCGCGTCTAGTCTTTCAAAATCCACGTTAGTCCTTTTTCAGCATCGTTCAAAATCCTTCAAATCCAACGTTAGTCAAACAATTTCAGAACTCAAGAGGTGGAGTCATCCACCTCTAAGGGCTAATCCCGTATTCTCTTCCTAGGTTCATCTTTTAGAAATCAGTTTCAATCCTATCAATCTCAAGCCATATCATGAATCATAAGTCATAACTCATCAAAAGCACATCACGGTAACATCGCACTAGCGTCCTATTAGCAAGTCATCACACATCAATAGTCTCATCGCCAATCATATCATCAGGTATTTAACACACAACCATCAATCATATAAGCACAACGTCGCATAGATAGACAATCAAAACACACGTCTCAAATACAACACATAGATTCGATTACTTCCCTACGGTATCAATGTGTAGGGAATGTCGATTGAAGTCACATCCCCACATTTCAAGTTTAAATTATCCACAAGAATTCATCACGATAAGTGCAACATTCAATCCAATAGTCAACATCTAAACATGTCATTCATGGTATAGTCATCAATCATACATACCAAGTCATAACTTGCTAACACATCACAATCGTATAACATCCTCAGCACATCATCAATCATCTCAAGAAAATCTGATGTTATAAATCTCAAGATAGCATTATGCTCAGCAATATTGTAGAATATCATCCATCGACATAATCGACCAAGTTATCGAGCTTCAGCATGCTAATAATGAAAACAGGGATAATATCATGCCAGCATCATTAAAACATATTAACAGTCAGACTCAATGCTATGAAAAGGGCACATCAATGTAGAATAACATCCATCACCTTTATGATAACAACATGATAGGGTAAGTACGACACATAATTATAGGATGAGCTACATTTGGGAAGCTTGCATTCGACGGAACACTAGGGATACAAGTGAAAGCATGGTACAATCAAGGATAGAAGCTCAACATATTATTTATGTGTAATGCACACACAAACCCAGGATACATCGTGGTGTATGATCATGCGGTTTGTCTGGTCATATGTTCATGAAAGTATGAGAGGAGTATAGAGATAATCATGATGTGACAATATGATAAGCATGCTAGGAATTAAGCGTCATATGAGGAATACATCAAGTTGTAACACACATCCATCAATTAAAGAACTCATATTATCATGATATTAGAAAAGAGTAACCACGCTATCATGCGTCTAGTTAAAGAAGGGGACGTCAAACATGCAGGGACATAACATGTGACATATGCATTCATTCAATCACTAGTATGACAATGCAAGAAGCCAAATAATTCATGTTGCAGCGACATAGAAATATGAAAGAGATATAGCAAATACACTACGAGCCTAGAGCAATGTGGCTAAACATGGATATAACGACATATAAGCATGAGTTTATCTCAATGGTCATCTGGGTAGGACATGCTAGGAACACAATAATATATCAAGTCATGCAATCATAGAGAGGGCTACCATCATAACCACACTGAATTTTGTTTGAGGAACTAGCACTCAGCACAGAATCAATAGACAGAACTAGCACTCAGCACAGAATCAATAGACAATAATTAATCTGATAATTTTTATAACACCACAAGCTATCTAGAAGCCGCCCTTCGAGGGGTGACTGACCGGAGGGGGCAACTACCTCTCGATCTCTACATCCTAACCCCGCTACTCCAACCACCACGGTGCAAACTCCTTGGAGTCTTCTAGGCCCATCTGTAAAGTATAAGCTATGTTTTGCCTACCCATTCCCCAAGTCTACATCCATAAGGGATGAGCTATCGCCTCGTTCTACCCCAGCGATCCTATCTCTCAACTAAAAGATCCTACCGGTTTTATTCTGAAATTCGCTTTTCCCCTTTTGAAATCATTTTGAAACTTCTTTAAGACAGGAAATCGGTGGGCGATTTTGAAATCATTTTGCAACTCATATGTACTCGGATTGAGCAACCTAGGCTCTGATACCACTTCTGTAACGACCCGGAAAATAAGGATCTTCTTTCCCCTATTTGCCCTCCCTTGGGCCTAGGAAAGAAAACCTAATTATCCGAGTTACGTTTAAGAAGGCAAGGTTACCTTCCAACTAGATCTTACAATCCGAGTACGAGTCGCAAGTTTTCGCAATAAAAAGAAATAAGGTTTAAATCAAACGCAATCCAAAAGAGTGCCACGGCCTAGCCGGGTCAAAACGATGCAAAAGATTTTAAAAGAGAGGAAGTTTAGTGGTCTCTCAGGCTCTCGATCTATCGCCAAAAGTCTGAACCCGCCAAGCATCCATATGAGAAAAGATAGAGGCTAACGGTTACCTGAATCTAAAATAAAAGAAGGGGATCTGGGTCAATCATCGGGTCACTCCTGCGCGTGTGTAAACACTCTGAGAGGCATATAATAAGCATCCTATTCCTAAGATGAAATGCGTAATGCAAAACGGAAATTAAACATATAAGCATGCGAATAAGTAAATGCAGAAATAAATAAAGAAGCGCGCCAATTACAAGAAATGGCAAATAGCATGTCCCTCTAGGCTCCTAAGAAATCCTATAGCAACTCACCATCAAAGGAGGTACCTCACCCTACGGTGCAGGCCAACCCCACGCAATGAGCCTACTAACTATGAAAGGAAGGCAAGCAATGACACTTATATAAGGCCTAAGGCTCTAAGAGTCCTAATGCACTTATTAGAAAGCCTACCGCATCATCGAGTGCAAGCAACTTCCTATACCAAAAGCCTACCGCATCATCGAGTGCAAGCAACTTCCTATATAAGCGCCAACTAGGATGACAAGAATAAAGAAAAAGGTCCCAACCAATAAACACCTATAACGGCCGTTTCTAGTAAAGACAGCTAACAAGACATATGGTTTCCGTTTTTGATCCTAAGCATGATTCTAAGTCGTATGATGCATGAACACCAGCCTACTATATAACACCAGTGCATAAAGCGGCCATCATGAGTAAGTTCAAGGAACTTACCTGGAGAAGCGCGGAATCCAAGCAACCAACAAAAGTAATAGCAAGTCCAGACAAATCAGTGATCACCTAGTAATTCAATATATAACATAATAAGTCTAAGTGTAACTTACACAACGCATATCAAATAACACACATAAGATCCACATAAAACATATATAAGTTAACCATCTCATCATCATCAACATTAATGTCTTAATTCAATTTCTCATCTGGTTTCCACAACTTGGACATATTCTCATCATCACATCTTATTCATATCAACATCATCATCATCATCATCATCTCCATCGTAACTTAACTCAGCATCTTATATCATCACAATTCCCTTCTCAATTCCATAAATCAACTCGAAATTCCAAAATATCAAATCATTAGGTCAACTCAAGTAAATCAACTCAAGGTTTCTCAAAAGCCCTTAAATTTCCAAGAAGTCAATTTAATAGTCAAACAATTCTTTTAAAATCATACTTAGCCAAAATCCCGATATTAAACATTTGAATCCTTAAACCAATTTCCCAAAACCTTAATCTTAAAACTTTTATAATTTCTGACTCTTGCCAAATATTTCAATAATCTACATGTCCCAAAACTAACCATTTAAAACGACAATACTTAAGAATTAAATTATTTTAATAAATAATTCTCATCAATCAGATTAAATAAAACATCTAAATAAATCAAAGTATATGCTTAAATAATTTAATGAATAATAATTAATAACGAGTTAATAAATTAAGGAACTATTTTAATAATACTATCATCCTCAAATCAATATATATATATATATATATATATATATATATATATATATATATTATATAAAAATCAAATAAACCCTCGATCAAATCCAATTAAATAACTAAATAAATATATTAGAAAAATATAAGCAATTTAATAAAAGTAAGGAATCAACAAATTCATGGATTACCTGAATACCACCCACAACATCAAAACAATATCAATAAACAATTAGATAAACACTTAAAATCAGATTTTTAATTAACTTAAAATAGATAATAAGGAATAATTAAATAAATAAATAACTCAAAATAATTTTAATTATAATTAACTAACAATTTTATAAATAATTATTTAACATATGTAAAGTAAGTAAATAAAACAAATAAACAAAATTAATCAAGTCCGGCCCAAACCAAACCAAAACTCAGCCCAACCCAAAACCAATTGCCCAGACCCGGCCCAAGAAATCTCAGCCCATCCCCTTACTCGGAAACAAACCCGACCCGCGCCCAGTCCCAAGCCCCAACCCAGCTCCAAAACCGGCCCAAAATCTCGGCCCAAACCGGACCCCTTTTAAATCTTAACCCAAACCAGACCCAAATAAAAATATATAAAAAAAAGGAGGTGGGGCCCACAGAGGCTGACTGGGCAGGGCAGTGGGACCCGCCTGTGCATCTCCTTCCTCCGGATCCGAAGTTCCCGTGACGCCGTGCCTGCCGTTGCACCTGGTGGTCGACGCCGAGCGCCCGCACTCTCCAGCTCGCCCAGCTCGCTTGGCTCGCTCGGACTCACCACCCAATGGTGCTCGCTCACGCCCGCACTCGCACAGCTCTCGCTCCCCTCGCTCACACGTGCCCTCTCTCTCAACCTCACCCGCTCTCGAACTCGCCGGAGCTCTCGAGCTCACCGGACCTCTCTCCGACCCGCTCCCACTCTCCCTCTCCGACCAATTAAAGTGAAAGTAGCACAAATTCGAAAAAGGAAGATTGGAAAGAAGGTTCGAAAAGCTCACCAAGGGAAGGGTTCGATGCTTGTCGGAAGCTCGGGTGGCTTGGTCGGCGGCTGTGAGGCATCCCAGGGTGCTGTTGGTGGCGTCGGAGGTGGCTATGGGCTTCGTCGGATGGCTAGGATGGCTGCTGAATGATCAAGGGAAAGAAGGAAGAAGGCTTGGCTACACCATGATGGAGAGGGAAAGTTGAAAATGGGGTGTGAATGTGTGATGGTGGTGACGGGGTAGGTGAATGAAAAGAGGGGGGGTATGGGCTTTGTCTGATGGAACGTAGGAGGGAAAAGGGCATGAGGTTTGAAAGAATAGGGGTGGGTAGGGGTTATAGGGTGAGGGAGTGGGTAAGTGTGGAAGTGTGTGTAAAAGTCAAAGTGAATACCCGAAAACAAATCCCGAAACCCGCTTTCCGACCTTAACCCGACTCCATTCAAATTAAAATTTCAAATTCAAAATAATGAAATCCGACAAATATTTTTAAGTCTCGTATAAGGAAGCGGAATAAGTCCGTTTTTAAATCAAATTCAAGTTTATGTCGGAACTCGCTTCGAAGAAATTAAATTCAAATTATTTGCTCGAGGATAGTAATTTTCAAAATTTTTCGAATCCTTGGGAATTAAATCGAAACTAAATCAATGTTAAATCAAAATTAAATCTTAATTTAGAAACTAATATTTTAAAATTTCGAGTCTTTACACGGAGTTTTGCCGGAGGTGGCCTGGGAACAATGAAAATGGGTTAAGGTTCAACCTTTTTTTTCGTTTTGAGGCAAAGAGGAAGAGGAAAGAGGGAGGTGTGGTGTGATGGTTCTCGGTGGTTGCTGGGCAAGCAACGGGCAGGGCGCCCATAGGGTGCTCCGAGGTTATGGAGTCCGGGGCTTCGGGAGGAAAATAGAAAGACAATGGTGGTGGTGCCAGTTGTGGGGAGAGCTGAAGAAGTGAAGGAGGAGAGGGGGGATGTAGACTTTGAATAAAGGAGGGTTGGAGTTGAAGGTTGTCAACTTTTGAAAGAAAGGGAGGGAAGTGTAGGTGAAGGGTGTAAGTGAAGGCTAAATTGACGGGCAACTGATATTGTATGGGAAAGGGGGAACCACCTAGCTAGTGGTAAGGGTTTAGGGTGGCTAGGGGGTGAAAGTCAACTATAATACCCAGTAATCAACCCCGAAACCCGCTTTTCAACTATAGCCCGACACGTTTTAAAATAATTAATCGAATCTGAAATAAATAACGAAAGCCAAAAATATTTTTAAGCCTTGGAAAAATAAAGCGGAATTATTCGTTTTCTAATTTGAGTCACAAGTTTATGCCGGAATTGTTCGAAAGAATTTTAAATTCGTTATTAGCTCGAGAACGGAGATTTTTGAAAATTTTCGGAATCTCGGAAATTGAATAAATTTTTATCGAAATCAAATTTATTATTATAAAAATATTATTTAAAAATCTCGGTCTTTACATATATAATAATAAAGCTTCTATTTAGACATTGCAAATCATATAACATGCTCAAATAAAACTAATAAAAAGATAATATTTGATAGAGTTTTTAGATTCTTAAAAAACATGTCAAAAAAATATAATGGCCTATATTTTGAGACGAAAGGATTTTTTTACTTTTAAGTTTATTAATACAATATATCCCTTTTTATGTGCTCTCCATCCAAAAGTTCTGAAATTTCCATTCACTAGTGTTTGTGGAATGTGTAGTCCAACTATCAAATTATTTAGTTCTACCATCCAACCCATTACCACAACAAATGTGTGTTTAATGCTCAAAGTAATCAATCAACTTACTTTAAAACTTAGAAGGCTAAAAAAATACTCATTCTCACAGCAGTATGTGGTGACTCTAAACTTTGTACTACCTTTGTCTCAAAATATCGGTCATTTTATTTTTTAGCACGTTTTTTAAAGAGCTAAAAAATTTATAAAATATTAACTTTTTTTATTAGTTTTTTAAAAATAATATTATACTTATTATTAATAGGCATAATATTATACTTATTATTAATAAGCATAATATTATTTTTAAAAACCAATAAAAATATAATATTTTACAAAGTTTTTAGCTTATTAAAAACATGCAAAAAAATAAAACGACCTATATTTTGAGAGTCTTGAGACGGATGAAGCATTTTTTTGTAAAGGCTCGGATTTTTGAATCCTAAATATTTGGAAAAAGAAAAGTAAATGAATAAAAATCGGATTTAAAACTTGTTTAGCGGATTCCGACCTAAATTTAAAATTGGACGAACGATTTCGTCCTTTCACCTCAAGAATTTTAAAAAAAATTATCGGATGACGATCTCCTTTTCGATTATAAAAATCAAATCGATCGAGAAAGCGGGATACGGGAAAACTAACATTCGGGACTAATTTCGTGATTCAATTTCGGGTGTTTATTTAATCAATTCCACAACATCCCGTCAATCTTCATTCATCATCAACTACTCCCATCGGCTCACCATCCTCACGTCACCATCACCATACCCATCGTCACTCTCCCGCTTCCTCATCGCCACCCACGTCACCACCATCATTCCTTCTCCTTTTTCGAGACACCCAACACCACCAAGCTCTCTCCTCGTGAGGCCCGACGTCCACGAGCACCCCAAAGCAGCTTCGGAGCTCCCTATGGCCACCACCGAGTCACCGAACTTCCATCGCCCCGTTCGAGCATGAACAAGCTTCCGGTAAGCCGTTCTCATCCGTTTTCGATCGAAATCATCCCTGAGCTTCACCATCACCCTCAGCCATGTCCCACGCTGGTCCGACAAGCCACCGCGAGCCTCCGACGATGCCCAGAACTCCGATCGAGACCTCCGAAGTCGCGAACCACCTCGAAGAGCTCCCGATCTTTTCTTTCTTTCCTCGTTCGATTCGTGTATCCTTGTTTGCTTAGGCTAGTCGAGGGGTGTGTGAGGGCTGAGTGC
This sequence comes from Persicaria maculosa, assembly GCA_963922045.1. NCBI lineage: Eukaryota > Viridiplantae > Streptophyta > Magnoliopsida > Caryophyllales > Polygonaceae > Persicaria > Persicaria maculosa. Next base: position 13,786,671 of record OY998265.1, read on the forward strand.
GGGATGATCGAGTGAGCTCGAGAGCTCCGGTGAGCCCGAGGGTGGCGAAGTCGCAGGGCATCCGTCGTGCGTTAGTGTATGTGCGTGTGAGAGCGAAATCAAGCCGTGAGGGAACAAACAAGTGACCTGAGAGGGCGGGTGCGAGGATGAGCGTGAACCAAGGCCAAAGAAGCCAAGCTAGACCAAGCGGAGGCGAGCCAAGGAGCCGGAAGCGGCGTCGAGCTAGGCGCCGGCGACGAGGCGGGAGTCTTCGTTTGAATGAAGAAGAAGACATAGAAGTGGGGCCCTCCTCCTTGTTTCCATCTTTTATTTAACCGGTTAGGAGTATATATATAATTACGGGTTCGGTTCGGTTCGGTTCGGTATGGTTTAAATGGGTTAGGTTCGGTTCGGGTTTATTCGTTTATTTATTTAATTATTTAACGGCATATAAAATATTATAATATGATTTGGGGATTAAAATATAAAATATCATTTCAGAGATTTTATAAAGGGGTCGGTTTTATTAAATAAAAACATTTGAGACTTTAAAGGATTTGGATATATTTTTTCGAAAGTAATTAATAAGTGGTATTTAAATATTATATAATATTAATTGGGATTTAAAATATATTATTTGAGACTTGAAGTTGTAAAAGGAAATTTACAAAATAATTTCAAAGTTACAAAATGATTTAATAAATAAATTGGAAAGGGATTTTGCGAGCGTTTTCCGAGGTCAGAACTCTTAACCACTTAACTCAGTTTTGAAACTAACTTTGGAATCCAAATTGTTCATTGACTAACTAGCATGATTATATGATCGGTTGACTCATGGTATGATATGTGTGACTGATAGCATGACTTGTGGTGATTTATTATAAGCAGATAAATATTAGTTACTTATGACGATGATGATATACATATAATTATATGCTAAGCATGAGTATTAAATGGTAATATGCGGGTTTGGATAAGTATGATTTGGAGGTTGTCTAAGTTAATGAGTTGACAAGTTAAGATGAATATGGTATGAGACAAGAGATGATTGATCGTGATGAATTGAAAGTATGACATATGCGATTTTGTTTATTTATTTGCTCGTATGAGTTTGTAATATATATATATTCGGAGTAGTTATAGAAATATACTCAGTGTATTCTCATGATTTATTTAGGGGATATTCTGTGCTTGTGCTTGCTGTGTGCCGAGTTCTTATTTTGCTGCTCTGCTAGCCAGGTAAGTCTCTTCGGAGCTTACTCAGATTGAACAGACCTTCCTGCTTTACGTACATGATATACTAGGTGCTTGCATTTCATGATCAGCATGCCATGTAGTATCATGCTAGGTTGAATTGATCATTGAGCATTCTAATTCTGTATGCGTATGTAAATAGAAGGGCCGTTATCTGTGAAGTCATTAGAGTCTTTGCTAGGGTCATAGGACGGCCCAGCCCCATCGGGTCTCGTCCTAAGTCATTGAGTCGTATGGTAACACCTCTACTTATATTTCGAGCACGAGGATTATGAACGATATGATGATGAATATAATAATTATGATGAGTATGATTATGGGTTCGGCTAATCGGCTTGACCCAATGTTTATGGAACGGAATGCATTCACGAACTGACCAGTCTCCACCCTATCGGGAAGGGGGGTGAAGGTAGGAGAGGGTTATGCCACCTGGCATTCTTTGTTAAGGCCTTAATTACTATATAGCACTCTCAAACTAGGAGCATGATAGTGTGTTAAAATTCATGTCTTGCATCTAGAAGCATGTTATTAGGCTTAACGTATATGTGTACTTATTGCAGGGCAGAGAGACCCAAGTGGGCATCGATCTGATCCCGCCCACTATTAACGTTTTTAGGTATTCGTTATGCTTATCATTATTGCTGCTGATTTGGCTCTATGACCGCAAGGTCTAACATGGCGGAAAGAGAAAGTCAAGACTCTGACTTAACCAATTATTTAACGGTACGGTTTTGGATGTTTTGATCATGTTTTGACCCGGCTCCGCCGTGCAACCTTATGTATGAATTTGAAATCTTTCTTGGTTGTATAATCAATGAATTTCGCGATTTAGGTCATAGGGCAGTTACAGGGGACTTACCCCGGGTTCCAACGGTCTCTCTCGGTTTTGGGGTATGAAATCCCACTTTTAAAGCGCAATTGTTGGTTTCAAACCTTCAACCTGTACTCGGGGCACAAGATCCCATCGAGGGGTTTCATCCCTCGAAACGTAACCCGGGAATCATAATCCCGGGCCGTTACAAAGTTGGTATCAGAGCGAGGTTTTGCAATCCGAGTATGATAGGTTGAAGATGGTTTTGAAAATCGCCCAATAATTTCAAATGGTTTTGTAAAATGGTTTTGTAAAATGTTTTCAAGGGGAAAAATTAATTTAATTGGACCTAACCCTAGACTAACCGGCCTTTAGGATCGAACTCGTGGGTAGAGACCCAAGCGATAGACATCCCTTATGGATGTAGAACTCGGGGAACGGTAGGCAAAATACTAGCTTTTGTTGCAGATAGGCATAGAAGACTCCAAGGAACCATGGAGGTTGGAGTAGCATGGGGTAGGAGCCGTGAAGTATTTGCCCCTCCGGTCAGCCGTCCCTCGAAGGACGGAATAGATCGTCTCTATGTTTACATATTCAATTGGGCCCGAGGGCAATCCTCTTCGAAGGGGATCATATTATCTCGTTGATTGCTTCTGTGCTTAGTGCTATTGTGCTTAGGATAAAGAACTAATGAGTATGCCTTAACTGGAACATGTAATTCGGGTCGATGCAAAGGAGATATTGGGAGAAAACCGTATTATTATATAGTCAGGACCCCATCTTGTCAAAACTGTCTCTCCCATGGTTCAAGCCTCTTTGATAATCCCCATTTCCATCGCCCGTTATGCAAAGTGTCTAGGCATGTTAGTAATGGTCGAAAAGTGTCCGTATTCTTCGTTTTGGGGCTTATTTCGTATCCTAACCCTAGATGTTCTTATCGAGTCCCCTACTTGATGTCGACGTGCTCTATGGAAAATTTGATTGGTCAGCTAATTGCTTCCAGGAAATGTGTTCGGATGTAAGGATGATTATCGACCTAAATCCCAGTCTAGGAGCGAGTTGTTTTATGGAGTCACACCTCTCGAATTCCGTAATGATCGACCGTGTCTTCTTACCACGAGGGTCTAAACACGAACCCCACCATCTTCTCTCAAAAAAATAGTGTGAATGTCTTTTAGTTTTACCAAATAAGTCATACTAGTGTCCCACGGGAAAACGAGGTGATGAGTCAGTGTTTGTCCTTTAAGAATTATGTCCAGTCATAATAGTAGCCTTTTTGTGATTGCAAGATATGATGTGTTGGTGTGCTTCAACATGACTTGCTTGATATCTTGCATGATTTCCCTTAGGAGTAGATGCATGTGTTGTAAGCATGGAACTTCCATTACTATTGCCTCCCTATTAGGTCCATGATAGTGTGATCTACCCTCGTTGTATGATTAAGATATAAAATGAAATTCTTAGCATTGTTAAGTTAATCAAATTGAACCTCGTTGACGGTATACATGCTTAATGAGTATTGCCAGTATCATGTAGGATGTATGCATTCTAATTATAGTCTCTCGTATGATTGTGTGCCATACTTGTCTTGCTATATGAACATGGTTATATTTGATGTGTTAGTTGCTCTGCCCATATGATCTAACAATATCCCCTAACATGATTACTAGGGTGCATCTCAGCATGCTCGTAATTGAATTTGCGTTGTCTCGACTTGCTTACATGTGTACCTGAAATGAGTGATGAATCATACATTCGATACCCTATAATGCTCGCTATGTCATGCATAACTTATGTTGCATATGTCTATTGTCTATTTGTGTATACATGATCTTAATATGTCAAGCATGATTAGTAAATGAGATAATAGGTTGTTGGCTTGTTCTGTGTGCATGTGAAGTTGATTATTTGAACATGTTATGAATGCATAGGTCGCTATTCCTTGAGATAGGTACATGATAGTGTGGAATAATATGATTTAGATGCTTCGTGATTGCTATGTGTTGCTTGTTGCTGTTATAACCTCATAGAATGACCTAAGGGCATCGCTGTGACTCTTGGGCTGAGATATTATCTATGGTCTCATCGTCTTTAGTCCTAGTTCATGTCTAAATCCATAAGTAAGTCATGTTGTCCGCCCTTGTCTCTTCCCTATCTCCGTAACTTCTAACCCTTGTGATCCCATCATAAGCGTCGACTTGGAAGAGAGAGCGAACAACCGAGTGACATCAGATTGGCGCAACGGAAGTGTGGTGGATCCATAAACCCTAAGGCCAACATCACCAAAGGCATGCGAAGGATGGACATGCTTCAAAGATGGAACTCATGGATAGGATACTCCTAGACGACTCCAGGGAGAGCGTCCTTCATTCAAACTACGGTTTCTTCTATGCTGACTGGAAGGGAGATTGAGCAGTAGGCCTAGAAATGACCTAGCTAGATATATGATGATTGATGTGTTGAGCTGATAGAATATAATTGCTTGACTAACGTATGCCTATGATGATGTGCCTTGGTGCTTAGTATTTTGACTCGCTAGTAAGAGAGATATATAGGACCTATATGTTGTTGGTGCTTTTGTCTCAAGTATGAGTCGTGAGATTCTTCGATAAGCTGGGTCAGAAAGTGACAGGTAGATTAAGGTCTTCAGATCTAGTCGTTGGTCGTATGAGGTGGAGTACGGGAAGAATGTGTTCGCTTAAGTAGAGCCGAGTGGATTTTAAGACTCGTTGGAGATAGTGGTTAGCAGGGTTGTCAGATGAGTTCCACGTGGGTCTCTGCGCTGGGATTTGGGTTAGGATGGCGAGGTTTCGAGGGAGAGGTTGCAGTTAGAGAAGGTAGTGTAAGTAGGCAGAATGTATGGGTAGTGCAGGTGAGTAGCATAGGAGGGTAGTTGGTGGTAGGCTTCTCTAGTTCATTAGGGTGATCTTTAGAGTGGGTGTGAGTATAGGTAGTTAGCATAGTTCTGAAGCTGGTTAGGTAAGCTAGGAGTTGATCGAGGAGTTTTTATAAGAGAAATGTCGTTAGATAGGTTAGTGTGCGAAGGTGGTATCTAGGAATTCTAGGAGCGGGCGTTGGAGAGCATGAAGGATGATCTACTAAGGAATGTGTGAGAAAGCATATAATTTGGGACTAGGCTATATTTGTTATGGTTCGGAATGATTTTGGTAAGGAATGAGGTTGAGGAATTGTTAAAGACGAGTAGTACAAGGTTGCTTGAGAAAACATAGGCGTTGTGGGATAAGGTTTTGCGATATCGGGACGGTATGTGAGATGAGTATTTATGGCTGTTTAGGTAAGATTGGGAATATTTGGCGAAATTGAAAATAGAGGAATTCTAGATGCGTTGGTGGAGGATTTTGGTATAGAGAAGGAATGGAGATTGACGGGTGGAAATTATTTTGGCTATGGAGGTACTTGAGGATGTGAGTAGAATCTTCGAGGAAAGGTTGGTAGATAGGAGAGGATATCGTTGAGGTTGCTAATAGGAATGATTGATTGAGGGTCGAGATAGGGAAGTTCTGAGTAATGGATATAGGAAGTAGGCAAGATGGGCGATATTGGGTATACGGAAGGGTGGATGATCTTAGAAGGTTGGAGGAAATTTCGGGAATTGAGAAATTTGGGTAAGGATGATATAGAGTTTCTGTAGAATAAATTATTGGCAAAGAGGGCTTTAGGTAGTAAGATATCAAGGTTCGAGGAAGCGTGATCTGGGGCATTTGGGGAACATGTAGGATTGTGGAAACTAGTCCATCTAAAGGATATTGAGAATACCATAGGTTTGAGGATCGTGGAAGACTTGGTGAGATTTCGATGATGTGGAAGTTCGGATTAGGATGACATAGAGTCCCTTGGAAATATTGATTGACGGGTAGAGGGTTAAGGTGTCGTGGTTAAGAAGTGATATCTTGGGGAAAATGGGGAAGTTGGCGAGATGAGAAACTAGAGTAGGACTTGAGGAACTAGAGTAGGACTTCTTGAGGAGTTGCGATTGGTCAAGGTTTCGTGAAGTCTGGAGTGGGGGAATTTAGGCTAATGGCAGGTGAATTCTCATGATCTTTTAGGGGAATAAATTGCAATGGGTTGGATCGATTGGGTCTTGAGAGCTAGATAGGTAGGATGTGTTGTGGGTTATCTAGGATAGACGTGGTTGATGAGGAACTTGGTGATTCGGGGTTGAGAGTTAGCACTAAATGGTCTTCTGCATTGGCGCTTGTCGAGAGTAAGCTAGTGAGTAGATGCTAGCGAGATAAGATGCTCGTGTTATTTGGGGTACAAGAGTAGATGAGGAGGTGAACCCTTGTTGGAAATGTCGAGGATATAGGGGTGAGAATGTCATATGTAAAGATGGTCGGTAGGAGTTGATTTCTTAGATGTGTATGATTGGTGAGAGTGCTTAGTTGGGTGGGCAATGTGATCAGGGTAGCAAGGTGATTCACGATGTCTCTTGAGGCGACTTGGGATTTTCTCTTTAAAAGTAGCGATGGGACTAGTATGAAACTCCTAGGATGAGGATGTGATCGATAGGGAGTCTTGGTAGATGGTCGAGGTGTTGAGCTTGGCGGAATAGGGAATTAGGGCGATTGCGAGCTTCGGGATATGGATTGTTGATGGTTGGATGGAAGGTTAGGACTTGAGCTTGGAATATTGAAGTTGATTGATCCTTGGATGACTTGATGGCGTAAGAGTTGGGATACCTAGTAATTTGCTTAGGATGTAGGCCTTGAATTGCAGATGGTTATGAGGCTAGAGAGTTGTATATGAGCGGAATGCGATGATATTTAGAACTAGTATCAGATTTGAGTATGTAGACCTAGGTGAGGTTGATCTTGATGTGAGAAGTGATGAGTAGTGGTCGTGTTCTAATGTGGTTGGTAGTTATAGACAGGTGATCTCGAGATGTGAGCTATGGTTATGCTATACTTGGGGCCGAATAACGTGCAAATTCTCTATTATAGACGATGTGTTTCTTTGAGGCATTTCCATAGACAATAGTGAGGTATTAGTACTAACACAGTATTCCTTGAGCATTATGGAATGTCGGTGCACGGCGGTACCTACATGACTCTGACATGATAATTTCTGGCAGTTAGCACTAGTATGATGTGATTGTCTGGTTGTTATGACGTGCAACTTTTGTGATATGATGTGATGAGCCTCGTTGATGTGGTGCTGTACTAGATATATTATGGTATGCGACTATACTTGATATGGTTATGGCATGCTATTAAATATGTGATATGAGTGCTACTCTATATACGTGATGCTTGATGGTAGAAATGTTAGAAGTTGAACTATTGAATTCTGAGTCTGACATGGAACCTAGGAAGAGGATATGAGATTAGCCCTTAGAGGTGGATGGTAGGATGATTGGAAGGTTGAGAATTCTTTGACTAACGTCGAACTTGATGTTTTGGAATGGTGCTTTATAAAAAGTTAATTTGGATTTTTGAGGAAACTAAAACAACCCGAACTTTTCATTGTAACGCTCCAAGAAGTGGATACAAGCATTTTTTGGGCACACCTGTAGGTTGCTTGCTAAGACCTAGTGGGACGCTATGATACTTTTTGAGTTATGATATGACCGAGAAGTCGGAGTGAGGATGTGGTAGGGGCCCATATCGCATTCTTGCTACGACCTATTGGGGATATCATGATCACGGCAACGATACTGTGAGATCTCATAGGGGCACTTATGAGGTACTTATGGGATCAATGGCATGATCCTTGGACTCACCAATTTCAAACTTCATCCCCTGTTTTAAAATGATTTTAGTCTCGGGGACGAGACTTGTTTTTAGATGTGGATGATGTAAAGGCTCGGATTTTTTAATCCTAAATTTTCGGAAAAAGAAAAGTAAATGAATAAAAATCAGATTTAAAACTTGTTTAGCGGATTCCGACCTAAATTTAAAATTTGACGAACGATTTCGTCCTTTCAGCTCAAGAATTTTAAAAAAAATTATCGGATGACGATATCCTTTTCGGTTATAAAAATCTAATCGATCGAGAAAGCTGGATTCGGGAAAACTAACATTCGGGACTAATTTCGTGATTCAATTTCGGGTGTTTATTAAACCAATTTCACACTCTATCAATCCTCAACCACTCCTTTCACCGTCACCATACCCCCTTCATATTCACACCCTTACCCCGTCAATCTTCATTCATCATCAACTACTCCCATCGGCTCACCATCCTCACGTCACCATCACCATACCCATCGTCACTCTCCCGCTTCCTCATCACCACCCACGCCACCACCATCATTCCTCCTCCTTTTTCGAGACACCCAGCACCACCAAGCTCTCTCCTCATGAGGCCCGACGTCCACGAGCACCCGAAGCAGCTTCGGAGCTGCCTAGCGCCACCACTGAGTCATCGAACTTCCATCGCCCTGTTCGAGCACGAACAAGCTTCCGGTAAGTCGTTCTCATCCATTTTCGATCGAAATCATCCCCGAGCTTCACCATCACCCTCAGCCATGACCCACGCAGGTCCGACAAGTCACCGCGAGCCTCCGATGATGCCCAGAACTCCGATCGAGAGCTTCGAAGTCGCGAACCACCTCGGTGAGCTCCCGATCTTTTCTTTCTTTCCTCGTTCGATTCTTGTATCCTTGTTTGCTTAGGCTAGTCGAGGGGTGTGTGAGGGCTGAGTGCGGGATGATCGGGTGAGCTCGAGAGCTCCGGTGAGCCCGAGGGCGGCGAAGTCGCAGGGCGTCCGTCGTGCGTTAGTGTATGTGCGTGTGAGAGCGAGATCGAGCCGTGAGGGAACAAACGAATGACCTGAGAGGGCGGGTGCGAGGATGAGTGTGAGCCAAGGCCAAGGAAGCCAAGCTAGACCAAGCGGAGGCGAGCCAAGGAGCCGGAAGCGGCGTCGAGCTGGGCGCCGGCGACGAGGTGGGAGTCTTCGTTTGAATGAAGAAGAAGACATAGAAGTGGGGCCCTCCTCCTTGTTTCCATATTTTATTTAACCGGTTAGGAGTATATACATATAATTACGGGTTCGGTTCAGTTCGGTTCGGTAGGGTTTAAATGGGTTTGGTTCGGTTCGGGTTTATTCGTTTATTTATTTAATTATTTAACGGTATATAAAATATTATAATATTATTTGGGGAATAAAATATAAAATATCATTTCAGAGATTTTATAAAGGGGTCGGCTTTATTAAATAAAAACATTTGCGACTTTAAAGGATTTGGATATATTTTTTCTAAAGTAATTAATAAGTGGTATTTAAATATTATATAATATTAATTGGGATTTAAAATATATTATTTGAGACTTGAAGTTGTAAAAGGAAATTTAGAAAATAATTTCGAAGTTACAAAATGAGTTAATAAATAAATTGAAAATGGATTTTGCGAGCGTTTTCCGAGGTCGGAACTCTTAACCACTTAACTCAGTTTTGAAACTAAATTGGGAATCCAAATTGTTCATTGACTAACTAGCATGATTATATGATCGGTTGACTCATGGTATGATATGTGTGACTGATTGTTCGCTGAAGGTGCGGGGAGTGTGGTAAGTAGGAGAATAAAATAAAGCACAACTAGACTATCTCCCTGTCCAAAACAAATAATACAAGAATCCCCTCCCTTGTAGTAGTAGGGTAATTCAGGATCGAATCCACGAGGAGGTATGTCAGCGCTTCCTTTGTTGTACTCACGATCAAGGCTTTCGACCTCAGCAGACACTCGATATCGAGTATACAGGTCGATATCGACCTCAGCTCTGGTCGATTTCCTAGCGCAGTTCCTGCAGAAGACAAAACAGCAAGTCGACATCGAGCAGAAACCTCGATATCGATGTTAGACCTCGATATCGACCCTTATAGTCGATTTCGATGCTTATCACGGAAACTATTTTTGTAACCAATTTGTCGGAAAAGAGTCCGAAGAAAATAGAATGGAGAAGGAAGATGAACATAAACAAAACTAAGACTTTTATGAAGAATTTAATTAATTAAAAGGCTTCCAAAGTCGGGGTTTCATACCACAACGATAACAATGCAAGTTTCATACTAAAGATATGAACTTTAATGTCTTTCCGTCAAATAACTTTCGTTATCAACACTTAGGTGATTAGAGGCTCTCGCATAATTCCTAAGAGTTACTATCCAATTCATGAGCAATTCAAGTTTACAATATGAGTGGCTTTCGCTTTAATAATGCAAATAATGAATTTCCCTAACTTTCGCAAAGGATCATGCATGGGGTAGAAGACGGAATCTCATAAAAGTCAAACCTTTAATGCACTTACCTCACGTTGCTATCGTCGGGCTCACCCCGACCCTAGAAGTGGGTTGACTACTCGCTCCTCATCATGCATATCATCACCATTGTTATTGAAAGAAAGCTACTTTGAATTAAAACTCCGAAAGAAAGTACAACCGAACAAGCCACTCCACTCTCGCTTTACAACTCCACTCGGCCTCCTCTCTCTCTCTCTCTCTACTCTCTATTGCAACTGAATTGTGTGTAAATTAGATGTTCTTGGATCTGAAATTGAATTCCTAAACTCAGCCCTATTGGCCTCTATTTATAGATGTTGATAAGGACTCGAAACCTTATCTTTATTCTCTAAGATAAACTAAAACAAAGTAAAAGCTAAAACTTCATGGTGAAATCAGCCTCCTCATGATAGATCTGGTGTTGATGATAGGAAATCTCGACCTTTGGATAGATATTGCAAGCATTGGATATAATTCTATCAAAATCGGAGTCGAATTCCTCTGCTGGCATGGTCGATATCGACCCTTAGACATCGATATCGACCCCTCCAAAACTTCATCTCGAGCTTCTCCTTCTCCTACTCGAACTGGCACTCGACTTCTATCAACTTGGTCGATCTGGCAGCCTCGATATCGACCCCCAGACGTCGATATCGACCTCTTCTGTGTCGATATGCTCTGTTTCCTTTTCTGCTCGATTCCTATGTCTCTGATGTACTCGATGTCGAGGTCTTTAGTCGATTTCGACCTCTTCAGGAGACTTCGAGTTCTTTTTCCGCTCATCCGAATTCATCCATTTTCATCCTGTTTTCTGCGAAATCACATGGAAACTCGTGCAAACCCATATATTTGACATTTAAGTATAAACTACACTATTCCCATGTTTTCCCATAAATGTGCATGCAAAAGACAATAAAATGGATTCATATGTGCATAGAAAATATGGCAATTTGCGCGCACATCAAACACCCCATACTTAAGCTTGCTTGTCCCCAAGCAATACTTTTAATGGTCATTCAGGGGAAGAAAGTAAACCCTCAACATCATAGATTCATTTTTCATATGTCCCTACAATCAATTGCCATCCTCGAGAAGGTACTTATGTCAACCAAATCCATGCATGTGCATAAAAGCAATTTCATACTCATAAAGGAGGTAATATGCAAAAAACAATTTTAGCGACATAGCATTAATAATCAAGAGGACTTTTTTTCAAGCTTGTGAGAAGTGGATTGGTAAAAGGCTAAAGGTGGGCTAATATTTGGCCATGTGGTGTTAAATCTGGGGGAACATACTTTCTTTCCTAAACATTCCACATTCCTTCTTCATAATGTCTCACCTTTCACTCATCGCTCAAAGCCTTTTTTCAATATAATGCTTTTACCTCTCTAACCTTAGCACTGCCTTCTCACGAGTCACAAACATGGGTGTCATGAATGGCCCCGGATACTTAGTGCTTCGGACTCCTCACCTTGTGTGTCCCATCCTGTGGAACTATTATCTCAACGCAAGTAGGGTCGACCCACCTTTATCTCCTGAGGTGATCGGATTTTTTCTCGCTCATTTAATTTTCCATATTGTATCATTCCTGCCAACAACTTTATATATGCACAACTCCATATAACTCCAAAGATGACATCCATTCAAAAAACACTTTGTCCCCGGATAGGGTATAAGGTAAAAAATGGGCAATATGCGTATATGTGGAGCAATAATGATCATGATAAGTCTCACATATGGCTTTGTGAATATGCATAGGTAAGGCTAGGATATGAACTTTGCTTGTATGGAATTTTTATAAAAAGTCCTCCATCATCTTATCATGCACATGTCAAAAGCAACTTCAAATTTTCATCTCCTTTATGGTTTTCTCTAAAAAATTGCACTTCATTGTGACTTCCCTTAACTAGGCAATCTCATGTTATATCTCTAATGAATCTATTTTTGCATCATAGAGCTCTTTTTTATACTTCCATGACTCTTTCTTTTTCAAAATTTTTGATGGGGGTCATTTTTCTCTCTTTTTTTTTATGCATTAAAATAAATCTGCAACCCTAATCTAAGTATGAATATGCAAGTAAGCCTTTCCCCCACCCCATACTTAAAATTTACAGTGTCCTCACTGTATTAGAACTAGGGTTAAGAAGAAAACTTACTAAACCGTCATAAATTTCAGGAGTCGAAGAAGACAACAGGGAAGGTCGATATCGACCCTTTACATCGATATCGATGTCTCTCTTGATTTCTGCTCAGGCTTCAGGGTGATTTGGCCACGATCACAAACCCTATCCATGTCGACCTTAAGGTCGATTTCGATGTCTGTCATCGATTTTGATGCCTTTCTGTGTGCTTTTCTCTCTCCTGCAATTTGAAAACTAAACACAAAATATGCAAAACAATAAAGTGTCTAAACCCAAAACAAAAGCTGTCTAAAACCAAAACTAAGTCTTTGTTACAAGCTCTAGATTTTTAAGTCGCTAGGCCGACTTCTTCCTTTGCGCTTCTCAAGGTGGCATCCGCAGAGCCCATGTGGCTTGGGCCTCAAATATCACTCCTTTCTTGTCCCACAGCTGCATTCCGCCGGGATTTATTTTATTCACCGTGAATGGACCTAAGTTCTTATCCTTGAATCTTGTAGGGAACCAATGATCCTTAGACTTGGCAACATAGACCTTGTCTCCTATCTCATATTGGATTGAATCATCATCGGATACCCTACATAAACGCACATGCCAAGGCACACCTCTTCCAAATAATGATAAGTCCTTAATTGTAATTGAACAAGAGGAATCCGTACCTTGACTTACCTTCTTCTTTGTCTGTGGCTCAGGTCGATGTCGATGTTCGGAGGTCGATATCGACCCCTGTTGTACACCTGGAGGATCAACCGATTTGGGGAGTTTTGACTCGATATGATCAGGTCGATTTCGACCCTCAGAGGTCGATATCGAGGTCTCCTTTCCTCCCTTCTCAGCGCTGATGGTGGTCGATTTCGATAGGGGGTGGTCGATATCGACCCTTGACCCCGATTTCGATGCTTCCTCTTTTCCTCCGTCGACCCCATACTTATGACCTGTCACAGAATCTTGAACATTAGTGGTCGATATCAACTTACCTGGGTCGATTTCGATGTTCTGTTGAGCTCCTTCATCCAAGATTGCTTCAACTTCCTCTACTTGGGCTTCATTGATGGCTTTTATCTCCATTGGCCCTTGACTTTGCACCGTCTTGTTGAAGGAATACTCTATTACTTCATCACTAATTGTGAGTGAGAGCAATCCTTTCTTCACGCTAATATTGGCATCGACGGTTGCTAGGAATGGCCTACCTAAAATAATTGGACAAGCAGGGTCCTCCGCTATGTCAACAACTAGGAAATCAGCAGGGACAAAGAATTTACCTACTAGTACTGGCACATCCGTCACAATCCCAGTTGGAATCACTAACGTATTGTTAGCCATGTACAATCTTGCATCCACAGGCTCTAGAGGACCTATCTTTACCTTGTGCCAAATGGTTAGTGGCATCATGCTAACGCTAGCGCCCAAGTCAACTAAAGCATTAAATTTGAATTGACCAAGACCTATAGCGATAGAAACTGACCTTGGTCCGCCCGCTTTTGTGGTAGCTCCAACTTGTTGCATTCCTCTGCGATCTCAAAGAGCGGTCGCTTCTTACCCAAGATGTCCTTAAGGAACCTTACATAAGATGGCATCTCGTGAAGTGCCTCTGTTAATGGTATAGAGACATTAAGCCCTTGGAACATCTTCACGAACCATTGGAACTTCTTTTCCGCTGGGTCCTTAGTCACCTTTCTAGTTGGGAATGGCAACACCTTCTTCCTTCCCGCGGCTGCAGTGAGGTCGATATCGACATCAGTAGGGTCGATATCAACTGGAGGAGTCGATTTCTGTGGTGACGCAGAATTAGGGTCGACATCGACAGGAGGGTCGACATCGATGTCAACTTGGTCGATATCGACATGGGGGGTCGATATCGACGTCTGTTCTGGCTCCTTCTCCTCCGCTTTTTGCTCGGGCGTTTGTAATTGACGCCCACTCCTTAGGATTACTGTCGCAATGTGACCAGTGGTTTTGCCCTTTTGGTTGGGCACAGTGGATCCAGGGAGTGATCCTGACGCTTTGGGCATTGCTTCGGCCAATTGACTCATTTGAGTCTCCATGTTGCGCTTCCAAACGTCGATCTCCCCAAGTCTAGAATTGATGCCCTACAGCTGAGTATGGACGGAGTTATTGGCTTGTTTGAACTCAGCGTGGTTCCTCCGCATCTCATCAAGGATGATTTGCAGGTCATCTTTCTTAGTCTCCCTGACCGCTCAGGGTGCCCTGGTGCCCTATATGTCGGGGGATCCCTTTGATAGAACCTTTGATCACCCCAATTTTGTTGATTGCCCCCTCCATAGGGGCCTCTCGTCCATTTGACCTCCTCATTTTGTTCCGCCATGGATACTTGCTCAGTATGTGGACAGGCACTGGTGTTATGCCTTATTGAACCACACTCCTGACAAGGGTGATTGTTGCTCAGGAACCTTACTTGCTTTTGAAGGCGGCGTGTTTGATCGTTATGGAATTGTTGCCGCACTTCAGGATCTATCTCCCTTGGAGGCTCATATAGTTGCATAGATGGGGCAGGCCTTGCATCATAGGCCGCAGCAGTACCATAGGTGTTGTCAAAGTTCACAAGCCTCTCAATGGTCTCCTATGCCTCCGTTGGTGTAAGCTCAATGTACCGATAGGAGGTATATTAATTAATCCTCTCCTTATTCAGCGCATCAAGGGCGTTATAAAAGATCTCTTGGATGACATATGGAAGTTTCCCATGCGTCGGGCACGATCTCAGCAAGTCCTTAAAGCGCTCCCACGCCTGTGCTAGGGTTTCACCTGTCTTTTGTTTGAAAGTCGTGATCCTTTGTCGTAGCATCGCCGTTTTAGAAGGTGGGAAGAATTTGTTCAAGAATGCATCTTTCACCTCCGCCCATGTCCTTAGCGATCGTGGAGCCAAACTTTCAAGCCATTGTAATGCCTTTCCTGCCAAAGGCCATCGAAAAGATTTTAGTCGCACATACTCTAAGTTTACTCCATCAGCAACTGTTTCACATAAGTCCATAAAAGTAGAGATGTGTTGCAGGGGTCATTCATTATGTCTTCCTTTAAAAGTATTTCTTTTAATCTCAGATAGGAAGTTAATTTTCAATTCATAATTGGAGTGAGGAATTATAATGGCAGATTCAGGAACATGAAGCGGCGGATGCATGTATTGCATCGCCGTCTGTGGATACTGATTTAGCCGCTCTTGGGCTTGTCTGCGCGCATCCTCCTCCCTATCAGCACGGGCTCACTCAGCAGCAGCAGTGGCCCTTTCAGCAGCGATTGTAGCATTGTGGTCCTCGATCTCCTTCCTCAACCGCTCTATGATCTTAGTCTGCGTCTCGTTGTCAGCCATGATGCGTAATGCAGACACTCGATATCGAGTATACATGTCGATATCGACCTCAGTTCTGGTCGATTTCCTAGCGCAGTTCCTGCAGAAGACAAAACAGCAAGTCGACGTCGAGCAGAGACCTCGATATCGATGTTAGACCTCGATATCGACCCTTATGGTCGATTTCGATGCTTGTCACAGACACTGTTTTTGTAACCAATTTGTCGGAAAAGAGTCCGAAGAAAATAGAATGGAGAAGGAAGATGAACAGAAACAAAACTAAGACTTTTATGAAGAATTTAATTAATTAAAAGGCTTCCAAAGTCGGGGTTTCATGCCACAACGATAACAATGCAAGTTTCATGCTAAAGATATGAACTTTAATGTCTTTCCATCAAATAACTTTCGTTATCAACACTTAGGTGATTAGAGGCTCTCGCATAATTCCTAAGAGTTACTATCCAATTCATGAGCAATTCAAGTTTACAATATGAGTGGCTTTCGCTTCAATAATTCAAATAATGAATTTCCCTAACTTTTCGCAAAGGATCATGCATGGGGTAGAAGACGGAATCGCATAAATGTCAAACCTTTAATGCACTTACCTCACATTGCTATCGTCGGGCTCACCCCGACCCTAGAAGTGGGTTGACTACTCGCTCCTCATCATGCATATCATCACCATTGTTATTGAAAGAAAGCTACCTTGAATTAAAACTCTGAAAGAAAGTACAACCGAACAAGCCACTCCACTCTCGCTTTACAACTCCACTCGGCCTCCTCTCTCTCTCTACTCTCTATTGCAACTGAATTGTGTGTAAATTAGATGTTCTTGGATCTGAAATTGAATTCCTAAACTCAGCCCTATTGGCCTCTATTTATAGATGTCGATAAGGACTCGAAACCTTATCTTTATTCTCTAAGATAAACTAAAACAAAGTAAAAGATAAAACTTCATGGTGAAATCAGCCTCCTCATGATAGATCTGGTGTTGATGATAGGAAATCTCGACCTTTGGATAGATATTGCAAGCATTGGATATAATTCTATCAAAATCGGAGTCGAATTCCTCTGCTGGCATGGTCGATATCGACCCTTAGACATCGATATCGACCCCTCCAAAACTTCATCTCGAGCTTCTCCTTCTCCTACTAGAACTGGCACTCGACTTCTATCAACTCGGTCGATCTGGCAGCCTCGATATCGACCCCTAGACGTCGATATCGCTCTTCTGTGTCGATATGCTCTGTTTCCTTTTTTACTCGATTCCTATGTCTCTGATGTACTCGATGTAGAGGTCTTTAGTCGATTTCAACCTCTTCAGGAGACTTCGAGTTCTTTTTCCGCTCTTCCGAATTCATCCATTTCCATCCTGTTTTCTGCGAAATCACATGGAAACTCGTGCAAACCCATGTATTTGATATTTAAGTATAAACTACACTATTCCCATGTTTTCCCATAAATGTGCATGCAAAAGACAATAAAATGGATTCACATGTGCATAGAAAATATGGCAATTTGCACGCACATCACTGATAGCATGACTTGTGGTGATTTATTATAAGGAGATAAATATTAGTTACTTATGACGATGATGATATACATATAATTATATGCTAAGTATGAGTATTAAATGGTAATTTGCTGGTTTGGATAAGTATGATTTGGAGGTTGTCTAAGTTAATGAGTTGACAAGTTAAGATGAATATGGTATGAGACAAGAGATGATTGATCGTGATGAATTGAAAGTATGACAGATGCGATTTTGTTTATTTATTTGCTTGTATGAGTGTGTAATATATATATTCGGAGTATTTATAGAAATATACTCAGTGTATTCTCGTGATGTATTTAGGTGTTATTCTGTGATTGTGCTTGTTGTGTGCCGAGTTCCTATTTTGCTGTTCTGCTAGCCAAGTAAGTCTCTTCGGAGCTTACTCAGATTGAACAGATCTTCCTGCTTTACGTACATGATATACTAGGTGCTTGCATTTCATGATCAGCATGCCATGTAGTATCATGCTAGGTTGCATTGATCATTGAGCATTCTAATTCTGTATGCGTATGTAAACAGAACGGTCGTTATCTGTGAAGTCATTTGAGTCTTTGCTAGGGTCATAGGACGGCCCATCCCCATCGGGTCTCGTCCTGAGACATTGAGTCGTATGGTAACACCTCTACTTATAATTCGAGCACGAGGATTATGAACGATATAATGATAGATATGATGAGTATGATGAGTATGCTTATGGGTTGGGCTAATCGGCTTGACCCAATGTTTATGGAACAGAATGCATTCACGAACTGGCCAGTCTCCGCCCTATCGGGAAGGGGGGTGGAGGTAGGAGAGGGATATGCCACCTGGCATTCTTTGTTAAGGCCTTAATTACTATTCTGCACTCGGAAACTAGGAGCATAATAGTGTGTTAAAATTCATGTCTTGCATCTAGAAGCATGTTATTAGGCTTAGCGTATATGTGTACTTATTGCGGGGCAGAGAGACCCAAGTGGGCATCGATTTGATCCCGCCCACTATTAACGTTTTTAGGTATTCGTTATGCTTATCATTATTGCTGCTGACTTGGCTCTATGACCGCGGGGTCTAACATGGCGGAAAGAGAGAGTCGAGACTCTGACTTCACCAATTATTTAACGGTACGAATTTGGATGTTTTGATCATGTTTTGACCCTGCTCCGCCGTGGCAACCTTATGTATGAATTTGAAATCTTTCTTTGTTGTATGATCAATGAATTTCACGACTTAGGCCATAGGGCAGGTATAGGGTACTTACCCCGGGTTCCAACGGTCTCTCTCGATTTTTGGGTATGAAATCCCACTTTCAAAGCGTAATTGTTGGTTTCAAACCTTCAATCTGTACTCAGGGCGCAAGATCCCATCGAGGGGTTTCATCCCTCGAAACGTAACCCGGGAATCATAATCCCGGGCCGTTACATTTTTTACGTTTAAGTTTATTACAAGAATATTTCTTCTTCGACGCTTTTCTGTGCTCTCCATCCAAAAGTTCTAAAAACTCCATTCACCTAGAGTTTGTGTAATATGTAATCGAACTACCAAATTATTTGGTCTTACCTTCCAATCCATTAACACAACAACAAATAATAGTAGAGGGCAACATTTTTAAATCCTGTCCCAAACATTTCAAATCTGAAATCCGACCCTGCTAGGAAGGTGAGACATTGACGTTTTTCCACATATATATATTGATATAATATAAGCATTTTTTTATCAAAATTTATATTAATTTGCTATATCGTTTTCATATTATTATAATAGTATAATATAGCTAATATATAATGTCAATAAATTATGCTAATATCTTTTATAAAATATAAAATATTTTACAAATTCAGTGCGTTACGCACGGGTACTACGCTAGTACATATACTAAAACGGATTCATAGCGTCCTATGTGGCGCGTTGTGGTTGATTCTAGGGGGAAAAATCCTATGTGGCGAGTTGTGGTTGATTCTAGAAAAAAAATTAATAAAATAATACGTTATCATAGTTTATAGAAAGTTATATAAGTCACAATCTATCTATCTATATATATTAATAAATTGACAAATACATAAATAAAAAATATTTCATAGTTATACTTACAAAAAATATTAATAGATAAATATGTAGTGTTTGATAAGTGTTATTTTATTTATATCTAGATTATTTTTAAGTGGAAAGAATCATTTATATCAAAATTAATTATTTAATAATTGTTATTTGATTTATATCTATATTATTTTTTGAGACTAAAATAATTTATCAAAATATTATGTCGTCAAAATTCATCCATGGATAGATATTTTAGTAAAGTAACATCATAAATATATACTATATATTTAATAAAAAAACAATAATAAAATATTTTTAAAAATAGCTATAGATTAAATTATATGAGATTCAATTAATTATATATTAGAAAAAAATTTGCCTTATAAATGTGAATTTTATTTATATTTTAAGCAAATCTAAATAAAAGATATTTAGATTTTTTATAATCCGTCGAACTAATTTTATTTATATCTATATTAATTTTTGGTGAAAAATGATTATATTTAGATTATTAATTTTTTATTTATTTGAATCCATCTAAAGTATTTATAATATTGTATTAATGTATTCTCCCCGTACACGGGACTGGACCTACACTCGTTATATACTTAATCTAAAATATTACTTATTCTATTTAATAGTAAACTAATTCCATTATAAAATAAATTCAATTTAATACTATACTAATTCTAGGTAAATATATGTAAACCATATATTATTATTAAACTAAACTAATAGAAATATATATAAAATTATAACGGCCCGGAAAGTAAGGATCTTCTTTCCCCTATTTGCCCATCCCTTGGGCCTAGAAAAGAAAACCTAATTATCCGAGTTACGTTTATAAAGGCAAGGTTATCTTCCAAATAGATCTTACAACCCGAGTGCAAGTTTTCGCCATAAAAACAAGCAAGTTTTTGAAATAGGGATTTCGAATCCTTATAGATCGTGGGTCCATTGGGGAGCAAGTACCTGCCTTAGTCTAATCGTGAAATCGAGCGGAAACAGAAGTAAAGTTTAAATCGAAATACAATCCAAAAATGTGCCACAGTAGAGCCGGGTCAAAACGACGTAAAAGAGTATAAAAGAGGAGTTTATTGGACTCTCTAGCTCTTGATCTAATGCCAAAAGTCTGAACCTGCCAAGCATCCATATAACCAAAGATAACGGCTAACAGTTACCTGAATAAAAACAAAAGAGGGGGATTTGGGTCAATCATCAGGCCACTCCTACGCGTGTGTAAACACATTCTGAGAGGCATATAATAAGCATCCTATTCCTAAGATGAAATGCGTAATGCAAAACGGAAATTAAACAGATAAGCACGTGGATAAGTAAATGCAGAAGTAAATAAAGAAGCGCGACAGTTACAAGAAATGCTAAACAGCATGTCCCTCTAGGCTCCTAAGAAATCCTATAGAAACTCACTTCAAGGGACCTCACCCACGGTGCAGGCCAACCCCACATAATGAGCCTACTAACTATGAAGGGAAGGCAAATAACGACACTCATACAAGGCCTAGGGCACTAAGAGTCCTATAGCAACTTACTACCAAAAAGCCTACCGCTCATTAAGTGCAGCAACTTTCGATAATAAGCACCAACTAGGATGCCATGACTAAAGAAAAAGGTCCCAACCGATAAACACCTATAACGACCGTTTTCTAGCAAAGACATATAACAAGTCATATGGTTTCCGTTTTAGATCCTAAGTTTGATTCTAAGTCGTATAGTGCACGAACACTTGATGCGTTGCTATTCTCGATCCTTCGCCTGTGGGCTTCTAATCAAAAATAACAACTCGTTGACAGCCCAATCATGCAATAACTAGATTATTTTTAAGTGGAAAGAATCATTTATATCAAAATTAATTACGCCCTTGCTATATACACCCCAAATCATGCACGTCCTTAAGGACGTGCATGGTTAAATGGGGTTAATTAATTTTTTTAAATGTTAATTAGTCACAAGGCTTGCACGTCCTTAAGGACGTGCAAATCCTTAACCCGGATTTGCGGTGTATATATCAACACCCATTAATTATTTAATTATTGTTATTTTATTTATATCTATATTATTTTTTGAGACTAAAATAATTTATCAAAATATTATGTAGCCAAAATTCATCCATGGATAGACATTTTAGTAAAGTAGCATAATAAATATATACTATATATTGAATAAAAAATAATAAAATATTTTTAAAAAATAGCTATAGAATAAATTATATGAGATTCTATTAATTATAGATTAGAAAAAATTTGCCTTATAAATGTGAATTTTATTTATATTTTGAGCAAATCTAAATAAAAGATATTTAGATTTTTTATAATCCGTCGAACTAATTTTATTTATATCTATATTAATTTTTGGTGAAAAATGATTATATTTAGATTATTAATTTTTTATTTATTTGAATCCATCTAAAGTATTTATAATATTGTATTAATGTATTCTCCCCGTACACGGGACGGGACCTACACTAGTTATATACTAAATCTAAAATATTACTTATTCTATTTAATACTAAACTAATTCCATTATAAAATAAATTCAATTTAATACTATACTAATTCTAGGTAAATATATATAAACCATATATTATTATTAAACTAAACTAATAGAAATATATATAAAATTATAACGGCCCAGAAAGTAAGGATCTTATTTCCCCTATTTGCCCAAACCCTTGGGCCTAGAGAAGAAAACCTAATTATCCGAGTTACGTTTATGAAGGCAAGGTTATCTTCCAACTAGATCTTACAACCCGAGTACGAGTTGCAAGTTTTCGCAATAAAAAGAAGCAAGTTTTTGAAATAGGGATTTCGAATCCTTAAAGATAGTGGGTCCATTGGGGACCAAGTACCTGCCTTAGTCTAATCGTGAAATCGAGCCGAAACAGAAGTAAAGTTTAAATCGAAATACAACCCAAAAAGGTGCCACAATAGAGCCGGGTCAAAACGACGTAAAAGAGTATAAAAGAGGAGTTTAGTGGACTCTCTAGCTCTTGATCTAATGCCAAAAGTCTGAACCTGCCAAGCATCCATATAACCATAGATAACGGCTAACAGTTACCTGAATAAAAACAAAAGAGGGGGATTTGGGTCAATCATCAGGCCACTCATACGCGTGTGTAAACACATTCTGAGAGGCATATAATAAGCATCCTATTCCTAAGATGAAATGCGTAATGCAAAACAGAAATTAAACAGATAAGCACGTGGATAAGTAAATGCAGAAGTAAATAAAGAAGAGTGACAGTTACAAGAAATGCTAAATAGCAAGTCCCTCTAGGCTCCTAAGAAATCCTATAGAAACTCACTTCAAGGGACCTCACCCACGGTGCAGGCCAACCCCACATAATGAGCCTACTAACTATGAAGGGAAGGCAAATAACGACACTCATATAAGGCCTAGGGCACTAAGAGTCCTATAGCAACTTACTACCAAAAAGCCTACCGCTCATCAAGTGCAGCAACTTTCGATAATAAGCACCAACTAGGATGTCAAGACTAAAGAAAAAGGTCCCAACCGATAAACACCTATAACGACCGTTTTCTAGCAAAGACATATAACAAGTCATATGGTTTCCGTTTTAGATCCTAAGTTTGATTCTAAGTCGTATAGTGCACGGACACTTGATGCGTTGCTATTCTCGATCCTTCGCCTGTGGGCTTCGAATAAAAAATAACAACTCGTAGACGGCCCAATCATGCAATAACTAGATTATTTTTAAGTGGAAAGAATCATTTATATCAAAATTAATTATTTAATAATTGTTATTTGATTTATATCTATATTATTTTTTGAGACTAAAATAATTTATCAAAATATTATGTCGTCAAAATTCATCCATGGATAGATATTTTAGTAAAGTAACATCATAAATATATACTATATATTTAATAAAAAAACAATAATAAAATATTTTTAAAAATAGCTATAGATTAAATTATATGAGATTCAATTAATTATATATTAGAAAAAAATTTGCCTTATAAATGTGAATTTTATTTATATTTTAAGCAAATCTAAATAAAAGATATTTAGATTTTTTATAATCCGTCGAACTAATTTTATTTATATCTATATTAATTTTTGGTGAAAAATGATTATATTTAGATTATTAATTTTTTATTTATTTGAATCCATCTAAAGTATTTATAATATTGTATTAATGTATTCTCCCCGTACACGGGACGGGACCTACACTCGTTATATACTTAATCTAAAATATTACTTATTCTATTTAATAGTAAACTAATTCCATTATAAAATAAATTCAATTTAATACTATACTAATTCTAGGTAAATATATGTAAACCATATATTATTATTAAACTAAACTAATAGAAATATATATAAAATTATAACGGCCCGGAAAGTAAGGATCTTCTTTCCCCTATTTGCCCATCCCTTGGGCCTAGAAAAGAAAACCTAATTATCCGAGTTACGTTTATAAAGGCAAGGTTATCTTCCAAATAGATCTTACAACCCGAGTGCAAGTTTTCGCCATAAAAACAAGCAAGTTTTTGAAATAGGGATTTCGAATCCTTATAGATCGTGGGTCCATTGGGGACCAAGTACCTGCCTTAGTCTAATCGTGAAATCGAGCGGAAACAGAAGTAAAGTTTAAATCGAAATACAATCCAAAAATGTGCCACAGTAGAGCCGGGTCAAAACGACGTAAAAGAGTATAAAAGAGGAGTTTATTGGACTCTCTAGCTCTTGATCTAATGCCAAAAGTCAGAACCTGCCAAGCATCCATATAACCAAAGATAACGGCTAACAGTTACCTGAATAAAAACAAAAGAGGGGGATTTGGCTCAATCATTAGGCCACTCCTACGCGTGTGTAAACACATTCTGAGAGGCATATAATGAGCATCCTATTCCTAAGATGAAATGCGTAATGCAAAACGGAAATTAAACAGATAAGCACGTGGATAAATAAATGTAGAAGTAAATAAAGAAGCGCGACAGCTACAAGAAATGCTAAATAGCATGTCCCTCTAGGCTCCTATGAAATCCTATAGAAACTCACTTCAAGGGACCTCACCCACAGTGCAGGCCAACCCCACATAATGAGCCTACTAACTATGAGGGGAAGGCAAATAACGACACTCATATAAGGCCTAGGGCACTAAGAGTCCTATAGCAACTTACTACCGAAAAGCCTACCGCTCATCAAGTGCAGCA
This sequence comes from Persicaria maculosa, assembly GCA_963922045.1. Classification (NCBI taxonomy): domain Eukaryota; kingdom Viridiplantae; phylum Streptophyta; class Magnoliopsida; order Caryophyllales; family Polygonaceae; genus Persicaria; species Persicaria maculosa. Next base: position 13,811,164 of record OY998265.1, read on the forward strand.
ACTTTCGATAATAAGCACCAACTAGGATGCCAAGAATAAAGAAAAAGGTCCCAACCGATAAACACCTATAACGACCGTTTTCTAGAAAAGACATATAACAAGTCATATGGTTTCCTTTTTAGATCCTAAGTTTGATTCTAAGTCGTATAGTGCATGAACACTTGATGTGTTGCTATTCTCGATCCTTCACCTGTGGGCTTCGAATAAAAAATAACAACTCGTTGACGGCCCAATCATGCAATAACTCCTTGATTTATCTTCAGTTGGAACAAGGTTTTGAAGGTATGAAAGGTGATTAGAGCGGCAGAAGTCAAACACGAACACAAGGCAAGAACAAAGCAAGGGAGAGAAGCTGCAGCGACGGAGGCCGCGGGTTAGCGACGGGGCGCCCAAGGTTGCAGCAGCCGCTGCAGGCTTGGGGCGGCCGCCGCCTGTTGCTAGGCGCTGGCTCTGCGACGGAGCTTGCCTCCTCTTCAGCGACGGTGGCGCCTGTGTTTGGTGACGGTTTTTTTTTTGGCAGATTTTTGTGTTTTGTGTTTAGGGTTTTGTTTGGGGTTAGAGTTTCGAAAGGCACTTGTTTGGATGATTAAAAGGATGAAGAGCAATCTGAATTTTTGAATGCAAAGTTTTTGGGATTGATAATAAAATAACCCTTTAGCCAAAGGGTTTCTTCAATTCTATTTCAATCTGCTTTTTATTGAATGTCAAAGAACGTTTAAATAATCCTAATCTCTATAAACCCTAATATGTGGCCAGCAATCCTTTACAAAAGGATAGACTTGGCTGACCTATTTCTAATATAATAATATAAATAAAATCCTAACAAGATAAATCATAAAAAGATGATAATTAAGAAAGTCTAAGGATAGACTCTCCTAACCATCTTATTTAACCTAACTAAGTAATATTATAAATAAGACATTCCATAAATAGCTCCAACTAACATAGGAGTTACTAAATATGGAAAGAACTAAAAACTAATAATAATAATAATAATAATAATAATAATAATAATAATAATAATAATAATAATAATAATAATTAGAAACATTTGGCCTAGTCGTCGGCCTCTTCACTTTAATCCATGGTGGAGCCTTCTTCTTCCTCTTGAGGATGACATCACTCTCCTCCATTTGCATTCGACGCGTCCTCGAGTCGTCGCAAGGATTGAGATCATTGTTTGAGCCACAGAAGCTCATCTTAATCCACATCATTCTCCCCCTATTAGCTTCGATTCGTCCTTGAATCGAGTCGTTGAGGAGCGGGGGGACAGCAGCAAGAATGAAGCATGACGTCGGAGGACAAGCAAGAACTTCCGACAAAATCATAGGAGGTGCCATCACCTCAAAAACAAAACCAGGCACCATTGAGTCCATAAAATCAAAAGAAGCAAAAGTAAGAGCTGAACTGGGCACATCAAGGACATTTCTAGGAGGTACAATAACTAACTCCGTAGAAATGGCCTCGACATCCTCTTCGGTGTCACTGAACAAATTCAACACATTCGGCGCGACACTTCAGTCCACTTGCAGCACATATTCGGAGGCATTCTCGGGGGAGTCTTGTAGATAGGACCCACCATTAGAAAGTTCGTCAAGTCAGCTTCGCAACAAGACTGAATTCACTCAATTCTGAGGTCGGAGTCAACGGGAATCTGCGAAGCAAAATTGGCGCGATGTGCTGAATCCTTGGCAACGAATGCAACACTAGGCTCCTTAGGCTCAATTAACTCATCGGTGGTTGAGGAAACTATAACCGCTGGGCAGGGGTGAAGACCGAAGCAAAATCTTGATGAAAGCAATCCGAGAAGTCCTCCTTCTAGCCATTCATGAACTTGGCCCTTGATTCGGCGAACATGGCAGAAAGGTCGGCTTGAAGTTGTGCTCTCTCCTTTTGTCGGCGTTCTTCCTCAGCCTCTCATTGTTGGAGAAGCCAAATCTGACGGCGACGTTGATGTTGTTGTCGACACCTTTCCTCTTCGATCTCCGCTTGCTGTTGAAGCCAAAGTTGGCATCTTTTGGCTTCGCGTTGACGCTCTTGTTGTTGTTATTACAAAGCTCTCCTCTGCAACTCTCATCGGCATCGTTGATGTGCAGCCAGTTCCAAAGCAAGGAACTCATCCAATGGATCGAGTTCATCATCCCAATCTCCCCAAATCTCCAAAGCCATCATATCAAAATATTCATAATAACAAGATTATAAAAGGACATGCAGTAACCCGAAACTTATACTAACTCCTTGATTTAGCTTGAGTTGGAACAAGGTTTTGAAGGTATGAAAGGTGATTAGAGCGGCAGAAGTAAAACACGAACACAAGGTAAGAACAAAGCAAGGGAGACAAGCTACAGCGACAGAGGTCGTGGTCTAGCGACGGGGCGCCTGCAGCGGCTGCTGCCTGTTGATGGGCGCTGGTTCTGAAGAGGAGGCAAGCTGCGTCGCAGAACCAGCGCCCAACAACAGGCGGCGGCCGCCCCAGGCCTGCAGCGGCCGCTGCAACCTTTGCCGCCCCGTCGCTAGCTCGCGGCCTCCGTCACTGCAGCCCTCTCCTCCCATCAAAAGTGAAAGAATAGGTATTCACACGACCATCATGAAACACAGAACGATCATAAAGCCAAGGACGACCAAGTAAGATATGACTACAATCCATCCTAGCGACATCACGTAAAATCTGATCATGATAGGAACCAATAGATAAAGAAACTAAGCATTGTTTAGTAACCATAATATCGCAACCATCATCAGTAATACCAGTAAGACCATAATGAGTAGCCCTAGGAGTAGTAGTCAAATGAAGATAATCCACTACCTTTTCATTGATGAGGTTGCAGCAACTTCCTCCATCGATGATGACATTCAAGGTAGCCTCGCGAACCACACACTTTGTGTGGAAGATGTTCTCCCTTTGATCAGCCATGGGAGCCTCCTGAATGTCTAGAACTCGGCGGTTGACAAGGCAAAGAGCCTCCTGAAAGCTTGTTGGATCAATCTCCACATTAGCCGAGTCCTCCTCCACTTCACCAGAAGATACAGGGTCTACCTGAATCTCATCCTCATAGTAGTGGTCTACCAAATCATTGAGGAGGACCTTCTTTTTCTGAGGACAGTCACGAGACACATGGCCAGAACCCCCGTAAGTGAAGCAGCGGAGCTCCTTTGTGTGCTCGTTAGGAGGTGGTGCAGCAACTCTTCCAGTTTGGACCTCAAAACCCTGTGTAGGTGAGTCGGAAACTCTCTTTTGCTGTATAGGCGGGTTAGAAGAAACTCTGTGTTGACTAGAAGAAGGGAAAGGAAGAAACCTGCAACCCTATGTAGATTGCCCAGTCCTGATCCTCTGCTGGTGCTCATACAATAGCTGCGCTTTATGAGTCAAAGTATTAATATCCCTAATACTATGAATAGATAAGGGATTGCGAACAGAAGTATTGAGACCAGCAAGAAATTGAGTACATAAAGCACGTTCAGTAAGATAAATATTAGCCTGATGAGCTAAGTACTCAAGCTCATCCCTGTACTCCAAAGGGGAGCGAGATCCCTGATGTAGTTGAGCCAGACATAGCCTCATCGTCTCTGTGTACTCCTCAGGCACATGTCCTTTCTTCAGCAAGTAGCGCAGTTATGGTCAAGTCTCAACTGGTTGCTTACCTTGACGACATTATGAGCGAGCTAAACCTGTCAAGTGTAAAGTAACAACCTCCAACTTCTCTATTTCCTCATAACGAAGATGGTCAAGAACATAGTTAGTATGAGATTCCCAAGCAAGATAAGCTTCGGGATCATTAGATCCATCAAAGGTCTCTAACATGATCTTAACATCTCTCCGTTGAATGGCCTGCGCATTATTAGTAATAGGACGACCAAAGTTAGGGTTAGGAAGATCATCAATATCATAATCTACCTCTTGGTAAGCGTCCTCCAGGTGGGGCATATCGCGTAGATCGGCATCCTCGCGACAGTCTTCCCAATTACCTCCTACAAACAAAGGGTTAGTATGGACCCATCTTTGGTGCGCCTGCTGATGGCGAGGAGGTTGTGAAACCTCCTATTGACGCTGATGTCCGGCAAACAACGCTAAAGGTTCGTCGCTGGTTTCTCCTGCAAAAGGGTTAGGGGTACGCTGTCTAGGCTTAAAATGTAACATATTGTCAAGAGGAACCTTACCACTTTGTTGGGGTGTAGGGATTGATGCTCGAAGCTCGTCGAACTTCTTATCTATCATAGACAGCATTTGGAACGTGAATTGAGCATTGTTAGATGCCCAGAGCGCCTCCAACTCAGCGGCCTCAATGATAAAAGCCATTTGACCATCCGTGATGGTGCCAGGGGGAGGGGGAGTAGGGTTGTTATCGTCTCTCTTCGACATGTTCCTACAAAGCAAGAGATAACAAGTAAAAGGGACAAAGGAATGGAACCCAAGCAATGCAAGCCCTTTTGATTCAAAGAGTGATTAGGTTTTAGAAATCAAGTGGGCGAGAAAACAAGGCACCGTATTCAAGCAACTTTCCTTGGACACAGAATTATGCAATATTGATAGTAGCAAAAAGATGATCAAATTGCAAATAAAAATCGGCCACAACTCCGATAACAAGGATAGAAAGTATAGAACAAGCGGCTAAGTGATATGAAGCAAAGAACTACAATGTGATGCAAAATTCAGCAATGATGTAATAAGAGGAATGCAATCACAAGGGCAATCAAGTGCACACACTCCGTCAACTATTATCTGACGGTTGCAACACTGTTCGGAGAGAGATGGGTGTGACCAAGGCTCCTGTGTCGGCACAGCACAAAATCACACAACAAAGGGTTCTTTGAAATGCTTCAAACCAAATAGATCATCAAATCTATAGCGACGAATGCAAAAGATGCAATAGAATAAAAAGAGTTACTAACTCAAAGGAATAGAACGATAATTGTTTTTTTTGTACGATTTTTTTTTCTGTTTTTTTTTTAAGTTACTGTCACTGTACTTCTGCAGGAATGGTGACAGAAAAAAAAAGTAAGAAAAAGAAACTAACATAGGAGTTATGCTACGCTCTTTATTACTAATGTTACGCTCTTTGTTTCATTAAGTTTGATGTTACTAATGTTTTGATTCAATGGTTTTGGCTTTCTATGGAGATTGGGATGATGATCCCGATCCCTTGGATGAGTTCCTTGCTTTGGAATGGGCTGCACATCAATGACGCCGATGAGAGTTGCAGAGGAGAGCTTTGCAACAACGACAACAAGAGTGTCAACGCGAAGCCAAAAGACGCCAACTTTGGCTTCAACGGCAAGCAGAGATCGTAGAGGAAAGGCATCGACACCAACATCAATGTCGCCGTCAGATTTGGCTTCTCCAACAACGAGAGGCTGAGGAAGAACGACGACAAAAGGAGAGAGCACAACTTCAAGCCGACCTTTCTGCCATGTTCGCCGAATCAAGGGCCAAGTTCATGAAGGGCTGGAAGGAGGACTTCTCGGATTGCTTTCATCAAGCTTTTGCTTAGGTCTTCACCCCTGCCCCAGTGGTTATAGTTGCCTCAACCACCGATGAGGTAATTGAGCCTAAGGAGCCTAGTGTTGCATTCGTTACCCAGGATTCAGCACAGCGCGCCGATTTTATTTCGCAGATTCCCGTTGACTCCGACCTTGTAATTGAGTCAACTCAGTTTTGTTGCGAGGTTAACTCGACGAGCTTTCCAACGGAGGGTCCTATGCTGCAAGACTCCCGCGGAAATGCCTCCGAATCTGTGCTGCAACTGGACTGCAGTGTCGCACCGAATGTGTTGACTTTGTCCAGTGACACCGAAGAGGATGTCGAGGCCGTTTTTATGGAGTTAGCTATTGTACCTCCTGGGAATGTCCTTGATGTGCCCAGTCCGGCTCTTACTTTTGCTTCTTTTGATTTTATGGACTCAATGGTGCCTGGTTTTGTTTTTGAGGTGATGGCACCTCCTATGATTTTGTCGGATGTTTTTGCTTGTCCTCTGACGTCATGCTTCATTCTTGCTGTTGTCCCCCTCCTCCTCAACGACTCAATTCGAGGACGAATCGAAGCTAAGAGGGGGAGAATGATGTGGATCAAGATGAGCTGCTGTGGCTCAAACAATGATCTTGATCCGGGCGACGACTCGAGGACGGGTCGAATGCAAATGGAGGAGAGTGATGTCATCCGCAAGAGGAAGAAGAAGGCTCCACCATGGATTAAAGTGAAGAGGCCGACGACTAGGCCAAATGTTTCTAATTATTTTATTATTATTATTATTATTAGTTTTTAGTTCTTTCCATATTTAGTAACTCCTATGTTAGTTGGAGCTATTTATGGAATGTCTTATTTATAGTATTACTTAGTTAGGTTAAATAAGATGGTTAGGAGAGTCTATCCTTAGGCTTTCTTAATTATCATCTTTTTATGATTTATCTAGTTAGGATTTTATTTATATTATTATATTAGAATTAGGTCAGCCAAGTCTATCCTTTTGTAAAGGATGGATGGCCACATATTAGGGTTTATAGAGATTAGGATTCTATTTAAACGTTCTTTGACATTCAATAAAAAGCATATTGAAATAGAATTGAAGAAACCCTTTGGCTAAAGGGTTCTTCGATTATCAATCCCAAAAACTTTGCATTTAAAAATTCAGATTGTTCTTCATCCTTTTAATCATCCAAACAAGTGGCTTTCGAAACCCCAACACCAAACACAACCCAAAACACACAAACAAAAATCCTGCAGGAAACCGTCGCAAAACCCTAGGCGATCCGGTCGCTGAAGAGAAGGCAGGCTCCGTCGCAGAACCAGCTCCAGCAATAGGCGGTGGCCACCCCTCCCTTGCAGTGGCCGCTGCCACCTTGGTCGCCCCGTCGTTGCCCCGCGGCCTCCGTCGCTGCAGCTCCACTTCCTTGCTTCGTGGTTGCTTGTGTTCTTGTTTTGCTTCCGCCATCCTCCCAACTGAAACCCCATCACTTACATTGAGTTATACTTGTTCCCAATCAAGAGAAATCAAGGAGTTCTTGGAAGATCGGGCCGTCAACAAGTTGTTATTCTTGATTCGAAGCCCACAGGCGAATGATCGGGAATAGCAACGCATCAAGTGGTATCAGTTTCGGGTTACTGCATCAAGGAGTTATGCAAGGTTTCGAAACCCCTTTGATTATCAAGTGGTATCAGAGCTTCTGTGGCTCTGATACCACTTGATGCGTTGCTATTCCTGATCCTTCGCTTGTGGGCTTCGAATCAAGAATAACAACTCATTGACGGCCCGATCTTGCAAAAACTCCTTGATTTATCTTGAGTTGGAACAAGGTTTTGAAGGTATGAAAGGTGATTAGAGCGGTGGAAGTCAAACACGAACACAAGGCAAGAACAAGGCAAGGGAGAGAAGCTACAGCGACGGAGGCCGTGTGCTAGCGATGGGGCGGCCAAGGTGGCAGCGGCCGCTGCAGGCCTAGGGCGGCCGATGCCTGTTGTTGGGCGCTGGTTCTGCGACAAAGCTTGCCTCCTCTTCAGCGACGGTGGCGCCTACGTTTGGTGACGGTTTTTCCGCAGATTTTTGTTTTTTGGGTTGTGTTTGGGGTTAGGGTTTCGAAAAGCACTTGTTTGGATGGTTAAAAGGATGAAGAACAATCTGAATTTTTTAATGCAAAGTTTTTGGGATTGATAATCGAAGAACCCTTTAGCCAAAGGGTATCTTCAATTATATTTCAATCCGCTTTTTATTGAATATCAAAGAACGTTTAAATAGAATCCTAATCTCTATAAACCCTAATATGTGGCCAGCCATCCTTTACAAAATGATAGACTTGGCTGACCTAATTCTAATGTAATAATATAAATAAAATCCTAACTAGATAAATCATAAAAATGATGATAATTAAGAAAGCCTAAGGATAGTCTCTCCTAACCATCTTATTTAACCTAACTAAGTAATACTATAAATAAGACATTCCATAAATAGCTCCAACTAACATAGGAGTTACTAAATATGGAAAGAACTAAAAACTAATAATAATAATAATAATAATAATAATAATAAATTAATTAGAAACATTTGGCCTAGTCATCGGCCTCTTCACTTTAATCCATGGTGGAGCCTTCTTCTTCCTCTTGAGGATGACATCACTCTCCTCCATTTGCATTCGACCCGTCCTCGAGTCGTCGCCAGGATCGAGATCATTGTTTGAGCCACAGAAGCTCATCTTGATCCACATCAACACTAGCCTACTATATAACACCCAATGCATAAAGCGCCCATCATAAGTAACTTCAAGGAACTGACCTGGAGAATCGCATAATCCAAACAACAATTCAGCAATAGCACGCTAAAGTAAAGCAGCAAGGGATAAGCAAGCAAGTCACATATCACCTAGCAATTACGAGTAAACAATACAATTAAGTCTAAGTCTAAATTACACTAAAAAAACTAAACAATTAGAGAAAACCTTACATGAAGCAGGTAAGTTAAAACATCTTATTTTCAAAACCCAACACATTATGAATTTTATTCTCATTACTCAGTCCATCATCTCATCTCAACTCTGAATCTTATATCATCCCATCCCATTCTTATTTCTATAAATCATCTCGAAATTCCAACATCTCAAATCATGATTCCGATTCGTTCTTACTTGCATTGCCAATCATATAATCTCACAAGTCAAATTGTTAGTCGAAACAATTAATCAAAAAATCGTACTTAGCTCATTGTCCATCATAAAATATTTAATCTTAAAAACTATTTCCAACGTACTCGATTAAAATAATCCCGGCATACTATATTTTATTTTAAAATCATCATTCTAGGGTTTTAAATAATTTTTGTCACTTGAGAAATAATTCATATTATATACTTTAAAACCGACCTTTTAAATATCGACATATATAAATCGATTTTTTAAATAATCAATTATCGGAATTGGTTAAATAATTAAGTAACTGATTAAGTAAATAAATAAATAACAATTAAATAATGAATAAATCATAATTGATAAATAAAAAAAATAAATAAACAAATATATAGATGAACCAGAATAATTTAATAATGAATAAATAAACAATTATATAACAATTTAGATAATAATATATGTAATAAGTAAGTAATTTAAACCCTTAGAACCTTTTACCCAAAACCCATAACTGAAAGTCCATGTCTCAGCCCACCCGAAAGCCCAACAAAATTAGGCCCACATCTCCAATCTGATTTTTAAAGCCAAACCGGTCAATAAATAAATAAAAAGAACCGGCCCCAAAGGAAAGAAAATAGAAAACCTAATCGGACCTCTCCTTCTTCCTCGTCTGCTCGCTCCTCCTCTGCGCTCCCATTCCTCTGTTAGCCATCACCGAGCTCCGTTGCTCATTATCTCTCCCTCTCGCACACCCGCCCTCGTTGCTCGTTGTCCCGCGCTCACACTCTCCGCTCGCATGATCTCCCTCGTTCGCACTCACTCGCCTTCACCCTCTCGCCCAGATTTACCTTCCCCCTCCCACTCTTTTGTGCACCTTCCCACTCCCCGATCAGCTCAACGACGAAGGGATGAATGCAACTCACCGAGTAGAATCAGACACGATGGTTCATGGGGGGTGCGTCGGGGCTCGTCGGAGGTCGCCGGAGGCTCGAGTGGCGCGTCGGCGGAGGTGGCGTCCTTTTGGTGGTGTCGGGGAGCTACTGGGTCCTTCTGGAGCAACACAGGAGGGAATAAAAAGGAGTGGGGCTTGGTGACAGGGCTGATGTGTTTGGCTACAGAGGAAGAGGAGATGGTGTGTGGTTTGATGTGGGTTTCAAATACAAAAATGGAATCAAAAGGTGGGGGTGATGGCGTGATTGCTGATAGAGAAGGGCAAGAGGATGAGGTGATCAGATTTAAGGGAATGGGGGTGGGTTATAGCTAGGAATAGGAAGAAGGGTGACGGTATGGGGTGAGATTGAGTGTGTGTGGGGTAAAAGTTAAAATAAATACCCAGAAATAGACCTCGAAACTCGCTTTTTGGCCTTAAGCCGACGCGATTCAAATTAAACTTTCAAATTCAAAATAATGAAATCCGACAAATATTTTCAAGTTTCAGTATAATAAAGCGGAATGAGTCTATTTTTAAATCAAATTCAAGTTTATGTTGGAACTCGCTTCGAAGAAATTAAATTCAAATTATTTGCGCGAAGAAAGTGGTTTCCAAATTTTTCTAAATCATTAGGAATTAAATGGAGACTAAATCAATATTAAATCGAAAATTAAATTTTAATTTAGAAAATAATATTTTAAAATTCTGAGTCTTTAGAAAAATATTAAAAATAATTAAATACCTCTTATCGGGATTGTTTCGAAGCACGGGGTGTCAGAATTGGATCCACCGTAGTGGATGTATTCCCACCCACATCTCCACCGACATCGACACCCACCGGACCACCACCAATCTTCTAACCACCACCAACCTGGGACGAGGTCGAACCAGCCACGACCTCCTCCGTCCCTACGCACCCACCTTTGTCGACCCACCATCTGCCAGCTATTGTGCCACCTCATCCAAGCCCGCAACTGCCGTTGTCCCACCATTGTCGGCCAGAGAAAACGCCCGTGTGGGGTCCAACTAGGGTTGACCACCACCACGCCTGTCTTTACCACCATTTGCCATCGTATTTTAGGTTTAGGGAGAGAAATTGAGAGAGAGAAGTAAGACCAAGAAAGGGACCGCATGCGTGCGAGAGAGAGAGGGAGAGAGAGCGGAAATCGAGCAGATGTAACGGCCCGGATATAAATACCCGGGTTATGTTTCGATGGTTGGGTACCTTCGCTCGGATCTTGCAATTCAGGTACGGATCGAGTTTTTACACCTCTAAAATATCAGTATTTAAAGCGGGGATTTCGAACCCCAAAACAGTCGAAGGTTCATTGGGTACCCTTAACCTGTCCTGAAAGCCTAGGTCGCGAAAATTCATTTGAAACTAAGCAAAAAACAAAAGTAAGGTACAACTTGCCACGGCGAGGCCGGGTTAAAACCAAGACAATAAAACACAAATCGAAAAGTACTTTATCCAAATTAGCGGGTTAGTCCGGTTCTTCGCATTCGCCTAGGAAGATTTTCCACGTCATGGAAACACGGAGCAAGCATACCTAAAAATGATTTGTGCGAGCGGGGTCAGACCGGGACCCCCCCCCCCCCCAACGCACTCTGTTCCACAAGCAAACATACACATACGCAATACTTATAATAAAGATGCTCTAATGCAGTACGCAAATTTAAATCACACAAGCATGTTAGCAGTTTATATAATATGCAGAAAAACTGTAAAGGCGCCCAAAGAATGGCAAGTGGCATATCCCTCTCCGACTCCGCCCGGCCCCTATTTCATGAGCGAATCTGGTCAGTACGGTACCTATTCCATTCTATCATACATGTGTGCATATCATCATCAGGTCATCATCATAACATGCTCATCATCATATCATATCATATCATGCTCATGTCAGGTGGTGCTGAGCTATCTCATCATCATGCTCATATATTGACACTACTGACTCAGGGCAACCCGATGAGGCTGGGTTACCCTATGACCCTAGAAAAGACTCTAGGACTCACAGATAACAACCGTTCTATTCTCAACCACACAAAGCAATCCAATCATGTCACAAATCACCGAGGATATAATATAAGATGTGCATAAGTCTACATCTAAGTCACACAAGGCGCCCCTAACTATCATGCATAACTTCACATATTTCATAGGTCTCATTATCATCATCATCAACATCATCTCAAATCAACATCTTATCTTATCATAACACTTTTATCTTACCACCTTTGTTCAACTCATCATATACCATCTCATATCTCGTCATTGTATCATCTCATATGTTATCGCATAGTCTCAATATAACCCATCGAGTATCATCTCAACTCATCATCATTTCATATAACAATCATTTAGCACTTATGTATCATCATCTCCTATATAAGTTATGTTCATCAACCATATAATATAAAGTCATGCTTTAATATACTAACCCATCATAGTCTCACATCATAATTCACATGTAACACATCATCATAATCTCATATTTAAGAATATATATCAACATTTCATCGCATAATTCACATCTGGTTCATACTTATCAATTTAAGATATTACCATAAATCATGCTTCAACATGTATCCATATCATAACATATCACAACATAATTCGACAATTTTCACAATTTAAGATTCAAAATTTAATTTACCAAGTTAAATCGAGTAAGTCAATTCCCAAGTTTACATAAACCCTTGAGTCTCAAAATAAGTCAACACAATAATCAAACGATTCCTTTAAATCATACTTAGCCAAACCCCGACCTTAAGCATTTGAATCCTTAAACCAATTTCCCAAAATTATATTATTATTATTAAAATAATCCCGACATATCGGTTTTAAAACAACATGTCCTTTTGAGGATCATTTCCAAAATACAAGTTTAAAGATCAATCTCTATTCAAAACATTCTCTCAAGCCACCCAAAAATCCATTTATGACCATTACTCTTTAAATTAACTTATTTATTATTTTATCAAAACAAAACCGACAAGGTTAGGGTATTTCCAAAATTCCTCCTTTTTACTTTATCAATTCCATTTCTATTTATCAAATCACTTCCGACCTTTAAAACCTTTTCCAAATCCTTTTCTTTTTGAAATTCAAATCTCATAGTATTATATTTTAAATCCCCACAATAATATTATAGACTTAAATCTCAATAATAATATTTTATTTTTAAATCTCATCAATAATATCATATAAGTTATATTCCATTTATTAAATATTAATTATAAAAAAATTATATACTTAACAATACCTTAACAAAACAAATATCATAACCAATACAACAACAAAAAAAGCCCAACCCGAAGCTAAGCCCAACCAGGATTCGGATCTAATAGCCCAAATCCGAACCCGAATCCGACAGCCCAACCCTATTCCCTTTTAAAATGAACCGAACCTGCCTTTTCTTTTATTAAAAAAAGGGTGAACCGGACCAAAAAAAAAGAAATAAAAAACCGACCCATCTACAGTTCATCGCCATCCACTAAAACACCAATTCGAAAGCTGGGAAGGAGAAGAACAAGTTCTCACCGACAGCTCTAGCCTTCACTCCGACCACTCTCTCACCAAATTGCCTCCCCGACAATCAACCCAACAAAAGGAAAGAAAACGAAACTAAACGAAAAAGGAAGGGAGGGGTGATGTGGATGCTCACTGAGGATCTTCGAGGCTTCGCCGGAGTCGATTAGGCTCTGTGGGAGGCATGGGAGCTTCACGGGACCTGGGATAAGAGTGAATGGTTATAAAGGTAGACTTTTATGCAGATTTCGACCGAAAATGAGGAAAGAGTTCATACCGAGCTTTCTCGCGAAAACAGGGGAGAAAGGAAAGGAACAGGCAGCTCCAGACTCTCCTGGCGACTTCTGGGGCTTGCCGGCATTGATGGAGGGGAGGTGAACTCCTGGGCTGTCGCTCGTCGAAGAAGGAAGGGGAAGGAGCCGGGGGCGCTTGTTTTTGCCTTCGAAGCCGGGGGCGCTTGTTTTTGCCTTCGAACATGAAACAGAGGAAGGTTAGAGCTCTTTGGCCTCCAATGGCGGAAGGAAGGAGAGAGAGTGTGTTGTGGTAGCTATTGGGAGTGGGAGAGGGGGCTGAGGTGTAAAGACTCGGAATTTTAAGATATTATTTTATATATTAAGAATTAATTTTGATTTAATATTGATTTAATTGGGATTTGAATTCTAAGGATTCGGAAATTTTTGAATAATTCCGTCCTCGAGCAAACGATTTGTTTGAATTCTTTCGACCAATTTCGGCATAAATTTGTTTTTTAAATTCAAAAACGAATTCAGTCCGCTCTATTATTTTGAGGCTTGAAAATATTGTTGGGTGTCGTTATTTATTTCGGATTCGAAGGTTTATTTTAAATTGATTTTAATCGCGTTGGGATAAGGTCGAAAAGCGGGTTTCGAGATTTATTTTCGGATATTAATTTTAACTTTTTCCCCTTATACACTCAACCCCTTCTCCCCACTCCCTCATCCGGCCTCACCCTACCATCACCTACTCCCTCACCTCTCTACTATTTCCTGTGTCAACCCACCATCACCACCATCCCCTTTATTAATTCATCATCACCATCACTCTACAATCCCACTCCTACTCCCCTCCATTCACTTTTTGTTTTAAATCTAAACCCACACAAACACATATATATCCACCCTCACTCTCCTCACTGCTGAGCGCCACCACGAGCACCTTCTCACCGCCACCCTCCACCTTTCCGACCTCTTGCTCCACCGCCAGCCACCGGAGCATGCCGTCGCCACCACCGAAGCTGGAAGCAAAAACCGCGATCAGCTCCCTTGTCCTCCTCTGTTTTTCACGATTTCATCTCAGCGAACTCCGACGAGCAGCCACCCCAACGCCGACGAGTCCGGAAGCCACCCTTGAAGCAACTCGGTGAGCCTTCTTCTTTCTTCCTTCCCTTTCATGTTTCCTTGCTTCTTGTGTATGTGTTGTGGTATCGGATCGAGTCGAGTCAGTGGTGGTCGAAGCGAGTCAGCGCCGCCGAGCCCTTCCCTCTCTCCTTTCTCGTCGACATCGATCGCGGCTCCGGGGTTGAAGACGATACACAATGGCTAGTTGTGCGGCTGTGTTCATTGGGCCTAAATTGGTTGGGTTGTGTCATTGGGCCTATTTTGTTTTGGGTTGTTTTATTGGGTAAGGGGTGAATTTGGGCCTATTTGTTTTCAAATCTGGCCTTTAAAAATAGGTGGGTTTTTGATCCGGTTTTGTGTATCCGATTTTGGTTAATTGTGGATCCGAATTTGAATTCGGTTTTTTTTGCTTTAATTTGGTTTGGGCCGGGTTTGGGTCTTATTATGTGACAGTTTTGTTAAATATATTTTTATTATTTTAACCATTTACATAATTATTATTTAATATATTTATTTTATTATTTTATTCTATTTTATTTATTAGTTAATTATTTAATTATTTATTATAAGTTATTTAAAATATTATTTATTTGAGGGTTTATTTAATTGTTATATATATATATATGTTGTTTTGGGGATGATAGTGTTATTAAAATAGTTCCTTAATTTATTAACTCGTTATTAATTATTATTTATTAATTATTTAAGCATATACGCCGATTTATCTAGATGTTTTATTTAATCTGATTTGTAAGGAATTTACTTATGTGAATAATCTATTTGATAACTATTTGCATTTAAAAAGTTAGTTTTGAATTATTTAGATTGTCCGGAAAATATTTCTAAGTGTGGGAAATTTATTAGATAATGTTTTGGACTAAAATATATCGGGATTATTTTAATAATATACTTTTATGAGTTGGTTAAAGGTTTAAGGTTATATAAATGGAATTTGCTAAGTATGATTTTGAAAGAACTGTTTGACTATTAAATTGACTTCTTGAAAATTTAAGGGCTTTTGAGAAACTCTGAATTGATTTACTTGAGTTGACTTGATGATTTGATTAATGAAATTACTTGATCATTTATGTGAGTTATGACATGAATTATAGGAATATATGAGTTAAAAGCATGATTTGAGACGTTGGAAATTTGAGATGACTTATGGAAATGAGAATGGAATTATGATGATATAAAATGTTGAGTTAAGTTAAGATGATGGTGATGGTGATGGTGATGGTGATGGTGATGGTGATGGTGATGGTGATGACGATGATGATGATGATGATGTTGATATGAATAAGATGTGACGATGAGAATATGCCCAAGTTGTGGAGACGAGATGGCCAACATATATGATTTATGAGTATCTTGTGTATGTTATTGATTTGCCTTGTGAAAGTTAGACTTAGACTTATTATGTTACTTATCTTCTAGGTGATCACTAATCTGTCTGGATTTGCTTGATTGTTGTATTGCTTGGATTCTGCGCTTCTCTAGGTAAGTTCCTTGAACTTACTCATGATGGGCGCTTTACGCACTGGGTGTTATATAGTAGGCTAGTGTTCATGCATCATACGACTTAGAATCAAGCTTATGATCTAAAACGGAAACCATATGACTTGCTATCTGTCTTTGCTAGAAAACGGCCGTTATAGGTGTTTAATGGTTGGGACCTTTTTCTTTATTCTTGTCATCCTAGTTGGCACTTATTATAGAAAGTTGCTTGCACTCGATGATGCGGTAGGCTTTTGGTATAGAAAGTTGCTTGCACTCGATGATGTGGTAGGATTTTTAGTAAGTGCCATAGGACTCTTAGAGCCTTAGGCTTTATATAAGTGTCGTTGCTTGCCTTCTTTTCATAGTTAGTAGGCTCATTGCGTGGAGTTGGCCTGTACCGTAGGGTGAGGTAGCTCATTTGATGGTGAGTTGCTATAGGCTTTCTTAGGAGCCTAGAAGGACATGCTATTTGACATTTCTTGTAATTGGCGCGCTTCTTTATTTATTTCTGCATTTACTTATCCGCATGCTTATCTGTTTAATTTCCGTTTTGCATTACGCATTTCATCTTAGGAATATGATGCTTATTATATGCTTCTCAGAGTGTGTTTACACACGCACAGGAGTGACCAGATGATTGACCCAGATCCCCTTCTTATTTTTAGATTTAGGTAACCGTTAAACGCTATCTTTGCTCATATGGATGTTTGGCGGGTTCAGACTTTTGGCATTAGATTGAGAGCTTGGGAGAACACTACACTTCCTCTCTTTTAAACTCTTTTACGTCGCTCTGTCGTGGCACCCTTTTGGATGGTATTTTGATTTATACTTTAATTCCGTTTCCGCTCGATTTCATGATTAAACTAAGGCAAGTACTTGGTCCCCAATAGACCTACGATCCTTAAGGGTTCGAAATCCCTATTTTAAAACCTTGCTTCTTTTTATTGCGAAAACTTGCGACTCGTACTCGGGTTGTAAGATCTAGTTGGAAGGTAGCCTTGCCTTCTTAAACATAACTCGGATAATTAGGTTTTCTTTACTAGGCCCAAGGGAGGGCAAATAAGGGAAAGAAGATCCTTCCTTTCCGGGCTGTTACATGAGGTGCGGCAGCGGTGATGCTCAGCAACAACAAAGGAGGGGAGGTGGTGCTCGGCTGGTGCTCCCGGGCTCGGATTCAAAAACGGATGGAGAGGACTCGAGTGGTTGTTGCTGCAGAGAGGAGCTGGGTGTGCTTGAAGGAGTTTGAAGGAGAAAGAATCAAATAGAGACGGTGAATAGGAGCGGTTGAAGAGAGGAAGAAATGGAGAGGGGAGTGTTTGGGGGATTGTGTTTGGGTGTGTTTGAAATGAATCAGACCAAACAAAAGGGTTGTTAGTTAGGAGGAATGTCGAGTTGTTAAATACAAATATAAAGATATATAAATGTAAACCGACTCCTAGCCTATGCAAATAATTACAAGACTTCCTCCCGTTGTAGTAGAAGGGTAGTCAGGATCGATCCACGAGGAGGCGTGTCAGCGGGATCCTAGTGGCGTTGGAAAGCTCACGTCTTTGTTCGACCCGAAGCCTCGATCTCAACCTTGGCTGTCGATCCTTTCTGCAATAGAAGACCTGCAGAGACAAAAACAAGCAGTCGATATCAACTAGTGTAGGTCGATATCGATGTCAGTTTCAGAAATCGACTGGCTTAGAAGACTGCCAGTCGACACAGTATGGTCGATATCGAGATTGGGGTGTCGATATCGATCTCAGTAACTCCTGCAGGGATGATCGTCGTCGACTCAGAAAACTGTCGACGAAACTCAGTGGTCGATATCGATGTCTTCTCCTGCAAAGTTGTTAGCTTTTTGTCGGCAAAGAAAGGTCGAAGACTTAAGGATGAATGAGGATGCGATGAACAAAATAAAGACAGTGTTTTGATGAATATAAACTATATAAAAAGCAACTCCTAGGATTAAGGTTTACCACAACGTTAACCAATGCATGCGATAAGATAAATAAGACGGAAAATTGCACTATTTCACCCGAGGGACAAGCTTTCGTTGTACACTAACTCTTAGGATTACTCTTGCAAATAAACTTAATTGTCTATACCAATTTTATGTTTATAACTCAAGTTGTTAGCATGAATCCATTTTCTTTCGATTAGGACTAAACATAGAATCGTAGGAGATGATATAGACACAACGATACCAACATCTAACACTTACCTCAGGCACGCATGGCTAACGTCGGGCTCACCCCGACCCTAGAAGCTTTGGGAGACTACTCGCACCTCATCATGGAACTCATCATGGATTGAAAGGAAAATTGCATTAATAACTTCGAAACTTTACAACTCAACATCGACTCTCGGAAACGCCAAACCCTAAAGCTTGTTCTAACTGTATTGTATGTAAACTGAATGTGTGTCTGTGGATGGCTGAATGCCAGCCCCCTAGGGCTTTATTTATAGGCTACTAACCCTTTCTAGCCGAGGATTGTAACTTCTATCTAAACTATGAACTCTATCCAAACAATTAGGATAGGTCTTTTATTTTGATAAAACTCTAACAACTTGATAAATCTCTACGGTAAAAACTAAGTAAATCCAGCTGCAATCTATCTAAAAGCTATAAGATAATCCGTTCTTCTTGAAGATAGAATAGTCAATTTGTGTCTCAAAAAGCGTGTCCAACCCGTATCGAAGTATGGTCGATATCGACCAGGAAGGTTCATTTCGATGTCTCTGTTTCTGCTCGACAAGCTTAGCTTCACTCGATTCTTGGGTTCAGGTCGATATCGATGTATAGAGATCGATATCGAGTGCTTTTCTTCTGCTGTATTATTGTCTGTCTCGACACTCAGTTTTGTGTCGATGTATATGTATTCGATATCGACTATCTGGGTCGATTTTGACCTCTTCTCTGCTCTCCTTGGTTTCTTCGTTTTGACTCTGATTTCGCTCGAATTCCTACATAATTAGATCAAAACTTGTGCAGACTCTATTTCTTGCATGTTAGCTCATTCTTACACAAGTCTATATGATTTTGAACCCTTTTCTTTGGAAATCGAATGAAATATGAAGTCAAAAGATGCAATAAAAAGAGGTACAATTATGTATATCAAAAAACCCCATACTTAGACATGCTTGTCCTCAAGCAATAACCAACACCTACAACACCCCCTTCAAGTCTTCGACCTTGTCAAAAACAACATCATAAGCGGTAGCAAAGCAAAGCAAGTGAATTTAATGTAACGGTCCGGGATTATGATTCCCGAGTTACGTTTCGAGGGATAAAACCCCTTGTTAGGATCTTGCGCCCCGAGTACAGGTTGAAGGTTTGAAATCAAGGATTTGTAGTTTAAAGCGGGATTTCGCACCCAAATCCGGAAGGTCCGTTATAGACCCCTGTACCTGTCCTAAGTCTACAACGCGCAAAACCTTTTACCATGCAAAGGACATAAGTTCTGAAAATGATACAACCAGTGTCTCCGCCATATGAATGGACCCCGTCATAACAGCACGGAATCAAGCAATGGAACGGGTACTTGAAACTATACCACAAAGTCATGCCAAGTGTTCGCATGTGGGTCCTTTGACCGTGCTGAGGACATATAATACGCCTATACCTAGAATAAGGATGCCTTCATGCAGTACTGAAATATTAATCACACTATCATGCTCCTAATTCATATATGCAGAATATGAAGTAAGGCCTTAACAAAGAATACCAAGTGGTATATCCCTCTTCTACCACCACCCTCTTCCAGATAGGGTGGAGACTGGCCAGTTCGATGCTATAGCATATCACATCTCATCATCATATCGTATCTCATGCTCATCTCGTATCTCATGATATATATATATATAGGATAGATCATGTGTAAGCAAGCTTTACTGTGTAATTTGTGAGCAAATATGGAGCGTCGGATTAAGAAGATCAAACGGATGAGATTAAAAGTAACTTGTGAACAGTGACATTATTCGTAGGTACCAAGTGATTATTCGTATGTACATACATATGAATAATCCTTTGTTGCATATGAATAATTACATTTGTTCTTACATACGAATAATTACATTATTTATACACGAATAATCACTTGGTACCTACGAATAATTTCTCTGCTAACAAATTACACCGTAAGGGTTGCTTACACGGGATCCAACCTATATATCTATATATATATATATATATATATATATATAATATGGATCAAATGTTAACAAGTCATACGGTGTTAAATGTTAACAAATCTGGACCGTTGATTGATAACAAATGAAAGGCCAAGATTATTCCATAATTTTAATTTAATTTTAAAAAAAAACACTGCCACAAGGCTTTTTCCCCTATATTAGCGCGTGCGTTTACCATCAACCCTACCTCACGCCTTGTTTTGAGTTTGAGAAAGCGAAAGGGCTTCATATAGACGAGGTTTTGACGTTCGAGCCGCCAAGCCTTCTTCCAGCTTCTCTGTCACCAGGTCCGTCCAGCCAGCAACCACCAAATCCCCGCCTGAAGCTCCCCTGCAACAACACTCTAGCGATGACGGCCGAAGAAGGCGACGAATCCGGTGATGGCGAAGGCGACGATGGCGATGGCGGAGGCGGAGGCGATGACAGAGGAAGAAGAGACCATCAATCCGAAACCAGATGCGCAAGCTCTCAGGGATGCCCGTGAAGGTCGGTTTGATTCTCTGTCGATCCTCTCTGTTAATTCGTTTTTGGTTGGCGAGATGTTTTAGTTTATTGGTTTAATTCGTGAATGAGTCTGGATTGAATTCGGTTTTTGTTTCATCGAAAGATACAACGATCGATCTTCCGATCGAAGTTTTTCTTGTTCGTTCGATCAATTTGTTTCGATTTGATTTTGTTGGAAAATTACAGGATTGGGAACGAACGAGAAGGGGACAATTGAGGCTGATCAAGGAGGCGAGGAGGACGTTCGAATCTAATCGAATTGAATTGGGCAAGAAGGGGATACATTCAATTAGTATTGTTGATTCTATTGTTGATATACATTCAATTAGTATTGTTGATTCTATTGTCGAATCTAATCTATATTTTTCTAATTTTGTTCTATTAATTTCACGTTCAGAGTCACTATTCGGTAAGTTCAGAGTTTATATTCATTCATAATACGGAATTATTCATATGTATGTGGATAATTAGAGGTGAGAAATCAAGAATTATATTTACATACTCTTTCAACCCAGCGAATAATTACTATCAACTTAGCGAATAATTATTATCAACTTAGCGAATAGTTGCACAATTGACTAACCCTTTTGCTGTTATCTAAATGGATGAATAATAACGATCAATTTAGAGAATAATTACTATTAACCTAGCGAATAGTTGTAAAATTAACCAACCCTTTTGCTATTATCTAAACAATAACTCCTTTTTACATCTGAATAATAACTATAAGTTAGCGAATAATTAATATTAACTTATCGAATAGTTCAATCAGTGCACAACACAAAAAAAAACAACGTTACCCCCACCAAAAAAACGTTACACCACAAAAAAAAAAAGTATAACACACGCACGTACTTCAGCATGTGGGCAAGGAAAGAGGTGGGACCCATTGATTTTTAATTAAAGAAAAAATCCAAAATTGTCAAATAATCTTAGCCACCCATTTCATTCAATCAATGACCCAGATTTGTTAACATTTAACACCGTAAGGATGGAAACACATGACCCAACCTATATATATATATATATATATATATATATATATATATATATATATATAGGGATGCGCGCCGGTGAAAACCAAAATTGCGGTAGAAACCCGTGAGGACCGGCTTTTTAGCCCGATTCACTTGCTTTATAGCCCGGTTATGAATAGAACCGATCTATAAAGTCATAAATTTTGGCCCGGTTTTGAATAAAACCGAGCTATAAAGTCACTATGTAATTTTAAAACATTAGCTTTTTAGCACGATTTTTCGGTTTGACCGAACTATAAAGTCATGTGTTATTTTAAAACTGGAGTTTTTAGCACGGTTTTTAGGTTGAACCGAGTTGTAAAGTCACCGTGTGATTGAGGTTTTTAGCACGGGTTTCAAAAAAACGAAGATATAAAGTAGTCCTCACGGGTTTTTACCACAATTTGAGGTTTTCACCGGAGTCGGTCCCTATATATATATATATATATGACTCAAGAGGACAACGCCCGATGAAGCTGGGCTGTCCTAAGACCCTAACAACGACTCTAGGCCTCACAGATAACGGCCGTTCTGCATTCAAACGCATACAGAATAAGAATGCTCATTCGTAAGTGCAATTCCTAAGCATGATATTACATGACATGCTTTTATGCATATGCAACACCTACATACTATATGACACATCATGCAGGAGGTCTTGGTTACTGAGTAAGCCCCGGAGGTACTTACCTGGCTAGAAGATCAGCAAAAGAAGAATCCAGCACACAGTAGTCACGATCACAGAATATCACCTAGTTACATAACGAAAATATGCTAAGTATACTTCTATAGCTTTTCTGAACACATGCCTTACTCACCCAAATTAGCAGATAGATAAGCAAGTTTTCATCAATCATACTTTCAATTCATCACGATCAACCATCTCTTATCTCATACCATTCATCATAACTTATCAACTTATCAGTTTAAAAATAACCTCCATATATATATCATACTTAGCCAAATTCGCATATTATTATTTCATACTCATACTTCCCATATATATACCATCATCATCATCATCATCATCATAAATATTGAACATTTAATCTCTTCTAAAAATCACCATAATATCATGCTATTAGTCACACATATCATACCGTTAATCAACCGATCATATTATCATGCTGGTTAGTCATCGAATAAGTCTTACTCTTAGTTTAGTTTCAAAACCGTTTCAAAATCCGAGTCAAATAGTTAAGAATTCCGACCCTTGAAAATACTCGCAAAATTCCTTTTTCAATTGATTTACTAAATCATTTTTCGAGTTTGAAATTCTTTTTCCAAGCCGTCACATCTAATTTGACAAATCTAATAATTTATTTAAATCCCAAATGATTTTATGTTATATTTTTAAACACCATTTATTAAACACTTTTACAAAGACATCTCTAAAACTTTTATAAAATAATTCCAACCCATCCTTTATAAACCTCCCAAAATAATATTTTATATTTTAAAACCTCAAATAATATTTTCTAATATTTTATATACCCTTAAATAATTAAATAAATAAACGGATAAACTCGAACCGAACCGAACCGAACCCATATAATAAATCCCCAAACTGGTTAAATTAATAACATATATATGTTAGTAAAAGGGTGGGCCCACAACGGCCACCTCGGCTCCTTCCTCCTCCGGATTCAAAATGAATCCCGCACCCGCTGGCTCGTCCGCTCGCCCACGATCGCCGGTTGCTCGAACCGCTCCTTCTGGCTCGCCCACTGTCGCTGCTCATGCTCGCCTCTCACCCGCGCTCGCTGGCTTGCTAGCTGCTCACCCGTGCTCGCGCTTCTGCTCAGCCGCTCTCTGCGCCATCGATGATCGCCGGAGTTCTTGCCGGAGCTCACGAGCTCACCCGACTCCCCGCACTCAGCTCACACACCCTCGACACTCGCCCACAACCCGACCCAACTCAGAAATTGAAACAAAATAGAGGAAAGAAGAGGCGGAGCTCACCGAGGAAGTTCGTGACTTCGGAGCTCTCGATCGGAGGTCTGAGCGTCGTCGGAGGCTTGCGATGGCTCGTCGGACCTGCGTGGGACATGGGTGAGTGCGATGGTGAAGTCCGGGAGTGGATTGGGTTGAAAACGAAGGAGAACGATTCACCGAAAGTTTGGTTCGCGAACGATCGAAGACTAGAAGGTATGGGGCTGGGGTGGCTTCTTTGCGGCTCCGGTGGTGGCTCCGCTAATGCTGGTGGTTCCGAGGAGTGTGTCGGTCCCTCCGTTGGTGGCTCGAGGTGGAAAGGATGGAAGAAGGAGGAGGAGACAGTGGTTTGGGGATGAAGATGGTGGCGACGATGGTGATGGTGAAATGGTGACGGCGAAATGGTGATGGGGTGCAGCAGAGCGGGTGATAGTGATGAGTTTAAAAAGGAGGTATGCGGGCGGGGATGGTTTTGCAGAGGTAGGGGCTCCGATGGCAGCTAGGAGATAGGGGAAGGTAGGGTGGCAAGGTGCAGTCGTAGGGTGGCTTGGATGGGAAAGGCATTAATTAGGGGAGGGGGGGTGCTGCAGGGTGCAGCCGTATGGAGGCTTGGATGGGAAAGGTATTAATTAGGGGAGAGAAGTCAAATTAAATACCCGAAAATAAATCCGGAATACGTGAATTTCGAATCCCGAAATTAGTTCTCGAATGTTAGTTTCCCCGACTCTCGCTTTCTCGATCAACTAAATTTTTAAAAATCGAAGAGGATACCGCCATCCGATAATTATTTTAAATTCGCGCGGAAAAAGGACGGAATCGTTCGTCAAAATTTTAAATTCGGGTCAAAATTCGTTAAATGAGCTTTTAATTCGATCTAAATTCATTTTTAATTCTCTTTTTTTTTCCAGAAGATTAGTATTTTGAAAATCCGAGCCTTTACATTTAACTTCATAGCACATATTTAGGTGATCCATAGGCATATGCAATTTTGATCAAACCTTATAGGGATAATGTGTTTGCACTCAACTCTCATGTGTTTAGGCTATGAAGATCAACTCTCAACTCAATTCCATATACAATCTCATAAACATTTCAATTTATAAGAATCCACTTCGCAACCAATTATGAAAATGCAATAAGAACCATTAGGAGGACTTTCGCTCAATGGAAGACTTCAAAAAAGACTCCATTCGGCGGGGTTGAAATGGGGTTTGGTATGAATTAAAAGGGTATGAAATTATTTGGCTATGTGGTGCTTATATAATTCGGGAATCAAGAGTCCAAAACTCAACACTTACAATATCCAAACCATAACTCTTACAATGTAGCACTTTCCAAGCTCAATCTCCCATAATGCTCTTTCCAAACTCATCTTTCCATAATATTCTCTAATATGCTCTAAAGATGTCAACTATAATATCAACCCTTCTTTCAAACCCTTAATATGCCTCTCGAAAATATAACACTTGTATGAAATAAATAAAGGACTTAAGGAATTTGGCTCATGCACATTATACATATATACATATCTCTTTTTCTTTTTTTTTTCGGATTTTTTTGGACGAAAAATAATATATAAATACTAAAAAATATGTGCATTTATATGGTGAGCCAAAAATCCTTTTACAAAATATGACAAGATGCAAATATATACCGACCCATAATTTCCTTGCTCAAAACTGGACAATATGCACTTTTCTTTCCACAAGGCATTAGTCCAGCCAATATAAGTCTCAATTCTCAAATGGGGGTAAGGCTCAATTCGGCTAGGGATAATTTTGTGGAGTTTGCAATATCAGGCTCAGGCTAATTTTCTGACTTCAAGCAGAGATAATGCAGGGTAGGTAAAGAGAGGATAAAAATGGCTTAAAAGATGCCTCCGTCACTTAATTCTCGTAAACATAGACATATTTATATATTGGTTTTGAATAACTATCACAACATTTAGAGGTGCATAGGAAGAGTAAATTCACTCAAGAAAGCAGATGGATTTTTGATATTCTCCCTATAAGCCGAAATTCTCACAAGGACAATTTTTGTTGGATTTGCTTTTTAGCCTAAGATCATATGTGCTCAATTTCATCACAAGTTCAAAATCTACATAAAAGTTTAAGGACTTAGGCTAAACCATCCAAATATGCCATAGGATTTACATGATCAAGTCAGCTATTGAGTTTTCATCATAGGACGTCTAAGTAGGGTTAAAAATAAACTTAAAAGTAAACACGCATTTTTTTGGTATTTTTGACATTTTTCTATTTTTTTGGATTTTTTGATATTTTTTAGAAAAGTAAAACTAAGAACAAAAATTTAAACATGAATGCAATGAAGAAGAAAACCAAGTTATTACCATAAGACATGTTTTTCCCCCACTCCATACTTAAAATATACAGTGTCCTCACTATATCAAAAGAAGAACAAGGGTAGAGAGAAACTCACAGCGCAACCTGCGGATTCAGGTTCATTTCAGGTTTGGTCGATGCCAGAAGTCGATATCTATGTCAGTGGTCGATGTCGACTGCATCTGTCGAAGCCGAGGGAGAAAGTGAAGTCGGGGGCTGCCTGATTGGGGTCGATATCTATGATTATGGTCGATATCGACCTATGCTTTTTGCTCCTAAGTCCTCGATGTCGACTCCAGGAGATGGCTTGACCCTGGGGGGTCGATTTCGACTGGCCTGGTCGATTTCGACTGCCTCTGCAGAAGCTACTTTTCTTCTTCTTCGTTTCTTTTGCTTAACAACTTAGAATATTGATTAGATAAAGCCAAGAATCATCTCATTTTGAAAAGTTTAAAAAGCTAAAAGTCAAAATCCTAAAAACCATCTATGAAAATTTAAAGTTTTATGTACAAGCTCTAGAGTTTTGAGTCGCTAGGCCGACTTCTCCGTCAATTCATCATGAGCCTTTAAGGTAGGGGCCCTTCAAGCTTGAGCTTTCTCCTGGATCATCTAGGTCCTTTTGGTAATAGCTAAGTTCGGCAATTAAGGCTTCTTCTTTGTTAGGTTCTTCTTTATTGGGCGGTTTCATTCTCTTTCTTGACCTAACTTTTGCAATATAGGCAAACCATGGAGCTTTGACCCTCCCATTAGTTGAATTATCAATAATGGACAGAGGAGGGTTAGGAATTATACCTGGGCTTACCTGTTCGGGCCCGAAACAGAAATCTTCGGGCTGAGGTATGGTCGATTTCGACCAAGGGGGCTCGATTTCGAGTGCTTTGGTCGATGTCAACATGTGTGGGTCGATATCGACGTATGTGACCCCATACTTAAGCTGCTGGCAATCATTTGGCTTACTCGACATCGATAATTTTAGGTCGATTTCGAGCTTTTCAGTCGATTTCGATTGGGTCCAGTCAATGTCGACCCTGCTGGCTGTTTCCGTCCTCGCCAACAAAAACCTTCGAAGCTTCTCCTTAGCCAGTGAGAGGACAACTTGCTCCAGGTGCTTCGTTTCGCTCATGGTAGGGTAGAAAGAGAACTCTATCACTTCGTTCCCTATAGTAAAGGTTAGTAATCCTCGACGTACATTGATATTGGCATCAGCAGTAGCTAAGAAAGGCCTACCAAGGATGATAGATACAATAGGATCTTCAGGCATCTCCAATACAATGAAATCAGTAGGCACAAAGAACTTACCTACCTTTACCGGAACGTCATCAACTATACCTGTGGGCCTGACGAATGAGAGCTCGGCCATATAAAGCTTCATATCCACAGGTTCAAGTGCACCAATGTTCACCTTTTGCCAAATAGAAACAGGCATAAGACTTACGCTTGCCCCTAGGTCACATAGAGCCTTTTAGCGATGTTGGCCAAGCCCCACAGTGATTGTAAACTTCCCTGAATCACTCCTCTTCTCTGGGAAGTCCATCTTTAAGCACTCCTCTGCGATCTCTTCCATGGACCTCTTCTTGCTAAGGATGTGTTTGAGGAATCGAACATAGGCGGGCATCTCGCTTAGGGCTTCTGTAAGAGGAATGGTAATGTTAAGACCTTGAAGAATCTTTACAAAGCGCCTAAACTTACCTTTCGTGGGATCCTCCAATGCTTTGGATGGGAAGGGCAACGTCTTCTTTGGTCGAGGAGCCAAAATGGTGGTCGGAGGGGCCTGCTGGACATCGACATCGACTGGGACTTCGTCGATATCGATCGGGATGGTCGATGTCGACCTCTGTTGTGGCTCTGATGGCTCTGCAGTGGCCTCGACGTTGACCTGAGAGTCGACCTGGTGGTCGATATCGACGTCTGCCTCGACATCGACTGGGCTATCGATGTCGAGGGGTTGGCCTGCACCGTAGGGTGAGGTAGCTCCTTTGATGGTGAGTTGCTATAGGATTTATTAGGAGCCTAGAGGGACATGCTATTTGACATTTCTTGTAATTGGCGCGCTTCTTTATTTATTTCTGCATTTACTTATCTGCATGCTTATCTGTTTAATTTCCGTTTTGCATTACACGTTTCATCTTAGGAATATGATGCTTATTATATGCCTCTTAGAGTGTGATTACACACGCGTAGGAGTGACCCGATGATTGACCCAGATCCCCTTCTTTTTTTTTAGATTCAGGTAACCGTTAGACGCTATCTTTGCTCATATGGATGCTCATATGGATGTTTGGCGGTTTCTTCTTGCTCATATGGATCTTTGCTCATATGGATGGTATTCTGATTTATACTTTACTTCCGTTTATGCTCAATTTCACGATTAGACTAAGGCAGGTACTTGGTCCCCAATGGACCTACTATAAAGACCAAATATATTTTTATATTATATAATTATTATTTCACTTAAATTACTTGAGAATACGATTATTTTATTCGTAAAATGGAAGAAAACTCGTCGTTGAGCACAAGGTCGATTTTATAAATCCGTCCGTCATCATTTTAAAATCTGGATTTTGACGGGATTGAATTCCGCTTTTGAGTTTCGAGAATTAATAAAATTTATTTTAAAATCCGAAATGATTTAGATTTCGATTTAAATTCTTAGTGTCGTGTTTTCGTGTTAGAGAACGGAATTGGGAATTTAGCGTCGGAAATTCAAATTTGTTAGGTGAGTGGGGGACCATTCTATTCTATTTTATTTTATTTATTTATGTATTCTCTCTCTCTCTCTCTTCCCTTCCCTCCCGTTGGATTCCCAGTGAGGTCCCCCCTTCACTCACCACCCTTCTTCCTGCATACCCACACACCCACCCACATTGCAAAACCTCTATTTGTACCGGCCTCCTCTCCACTCACCCTCATTGCCTAACTTCACCCTCAATCCACAAGCAGATACCCTCTCTTCCTCCTCTCCTCCTCCGAAAAAAAACCCACGAATCACCCCCCTTTTCATCACCCATTCCATCACCAAGTTATCACCTTTCTTCCTCCTTTCCTCTCATTGTCCTTCAAGCTTCCCTCCATCAGCTAGCCGGCATTGCAGTCTCCCATTCCAGGCATCAAGTAGGAGCCCAGAAGGTCGTCGGAACCGCCAGCGCCGCCGAGGAAGGGCCCTCTATTGTTTCGGTTGTAACAGTAACCTTCTCAAACTCTCTTCTCTTGAACCCCGAAAAATGGTTCCTTTACACATCTCTCTTTCCCCCTAGGCAAATAAGAGCCCCTTTCGGACACGAGGAACCACCGTCGGAACCGCAATCCCCTCTCTCCCCTGTTTTGGAGCCGACAAGGTAAAATCATTCGGTTCTCGTCCCTTGTCTTCAATCCGCGTAATAGTCACCCTTTTAACCCATTTCCCATCGTCTTAGGCCGGAGCAAGCCTCTTCCTCCATCGTTACAGTCAGAATCCGCCACCTCTTCCGGAGCTTAACCCTCGGAGTCGCGGCTGTAAGTGTCTGATTTTCGCTCCTTTTCCTTGTGTCGTTTCTCCGTTTCGGGGTGGGTCTTGGTCGGAATTTCTAGTCGATTCCATGGGTGAAGTTTGGAGCCGAACGACGCCCCCTAGCCGGAGTTCTTCTCCTTCCCTCTCCCGTTCCTTTCCGTCGATCCTCTGTTTGTCCTGAGGTTGAAGACGAGCTCTTCATTCTTTCTTTCTCTCTGTAAATGGGCTGGGCCGGATCCAAATGGAAACGGGTTATATCTTTTTATACAATCCGGATCCCCTTTCCCTTACCTTTAACCCACCAAATCCGGACCCCTTATGGTTGTGTGATTTTAATTAGGCTCGGGTTGGGCCTCAGAAGCGGGTTGGGGGTTGGGCCTGGGTTGGTTTGGGTTATTTTGTTTGCACTAGTATGGTATATATTATATGATATATATATATATATGTATATATTACATGGTGAGTTATATTTGATTATTTATTATTATTATTATTATTATTATTATTATTATAAATCTGATTTTTATGAAAATAAATTCCGGAAAGTGTTATATTATGAAATGATTTATTTATAAATGTGGAGGTGTGATATTTTAGTCATTTAAATATTATAAGAAATTATTTAAAAAGGGCATTTCTAAGTTTGGAAATATCTTTTGAGAAATTTTGTTGGAAAACAAGATGTTGGAAATTCTCTAATAACAACTTTGACCGAGTTTGACCTAGATTTGAATATTTCGGATATTTTCTCGGAATTTAGTTACTTCCTTTGAGAGTATCTTGTGATAAGGTTTCTATGTGTTAAATAGTAGGAGAGTATCTTATGGTGCTTTTATCGCTTATATTATTAGGTGATTGTTGATATTGCTTGGATTCTACTTCTACCGTGTATCTTTGCTGTTCGGCTTATTCAGGTAAGTTCCTTTATGGGCTTACTCAAATTCAAAAGAGAATACCTGCTTGTGAATATATATGACATACTAGGTGTTGCATAAGCATTAAAGCATGCCATGTAGTATAATGCTAGGATTGCACTTATGAATGAGCATTCGGTTACTTTGTGTGATTGAGAATAGAACGACCATTACCTGTGAGTCTTAGGGTCCTTGCTAGGGTCATAGGGTAGCCCGGCTTCATCGGGTGCCCTAAGTCAGTTGTCAATAAATGAGCATGATGATAGCCCAGCACCATCGGGCATGAGCATGATATATGATATGATGATATGCTATATTAAGATATGATATGCTATAGCATCGAATTGGCCAGTCTCTGGACTAGCGAAAAGGGGTGCAGAGGTAGGAGAGGGATATGCCACTTAGGAACATGATAGCATGTTCTTTTACAGTTCTTTTCTTCATATTATAACTTAGGAACATGTTAGTTTGATCTAATTTCCGCATTGCATCGAAGCATCTTTATTATAGCATATATGTATATTTGCTTGCGGGACAGAGTGCGTTGGGATCTCGCTCTGATCCCGCTCGCACAACTTATTTTTAGGTATGATTGCTCTCTGTCTCTATGGCGTGGGAAAATCCCCCCGGGCGATTGCAAAGAACCTGCCTAACCCCGCTAATTTGGCTATACGATTTCAGAATATATGATTTGGTTTTGACCCGGCCTCGCCGTGGCAAGTTGTACTTTACTTCCGCTTTCACTAGTTTCGTAAATGAATTTCCGCGATATAGTCCTAGGACAGCTTGAAGATTCCACGTGGCCCTTCGACTCTTTTGGGGTTCGAAATCCCCACTTTAAAATACTAATCCTTCAAGTTTTGAAAGCTCGACCCGTACTCGAATTGCAAGATCCGAACGAAGGTAACCAACCTTCGAAACGTAACCTGGGTATCTATATCCGGGCCGTTACAAAGTTGGTATCAGAGCGAGGTTTTGCAATTTGGGTACCAAAGGGTCGAGTGTATGTTTCGAAAAACCGCCCAGGAATTTCAAAGGATTTGAAAGGATTTTCAAGGGGCAAAATGAACTTAATATGTCTAACTCAAATGAACCTAATATGAACTTGGCCGTAAAATTGAGTAAAATCAAACAATGGGGATCGAGTGGGTAGAATGGCGTTAGACCATCCTTATTGGATGTAGATTGGGAACGGGTAGGCAAAATATAGCTTACTCTTTACAGATGGGCTTGGAAGACTCCAAGGAATTGCACAGCGGTGGTTGGAGTGGCGAGTTAGGTAGAGGCCGCGAGGTACTTCCCCCTCCGGTCAGTCACTCCTCGAAGAGCGACCTTAGGTACTTGCACCGCTTGGTATATCAATTGGGCCTAAGGGCGATCTCCCTCGAAGGAGATCATTATAATCATACTTGAGTGCTTCTGTGCTGAGTGGTAACTCTGAATATGCAGCAGTATGGTCGATACACGGCGTGGGACGGTCGGGCATGGGGGCCCAGCACGTAGGGGCAGAGGACGACCTCGTCGAGTCGTGGCCGACAGGGCAGATGATAACGCTCGGGATCTCGGGGGTGCGGAGATTCCAGCCCCCAGCCAGAGGAGATACTGAGACAGATGGATAGGACGACATTGATCGAGATGCTACGAGGACTTGTCGGAGATCCTCCACCGGATGTACCTGGTATATAAATTCCCGTCGACCAGCCAATTGAGCCAGCTATAGAGATCCCAGTTGGACAGCCAGCTGCACCAGCCCCTGTCAATGTGCGCCCTGAGAAGCACATCGACTGGGTTCGATCTTTAGCACTTTGCAGCCCACCACACTTCTTGGGAGAGAACGGAGCGGACATCGAGGCATGGCTGAGGCAGATCGATAGCATATTTGACTTCATCGGTGTTCCTACTTCCGAGCGTCAGAGGTTGGCGGCAGGACTTCTGCGAGAGGACGCCTTCCTTCGTTTGACCGTCTGTAAGACGAGCCAGGCAGAGTGGAGCTATGAGGAGTTTCGAGCATTGATGCTTCGGGAGTATTGTCCACCAGGGACACAGACGTCTAGGGAGGTCACCTTCATGCGAGCTGCTTACGACCCATCTAGCTCTGTATCGGAGGTCATTTGTCAATTCAAGAGGGAGTTGATCTACTGCGCTCACCTCTGCCCCACTGATGAGAATCGTATCCGCTTGCTATCTATGAGACTGCCGCAAGAGATTCTTCTACACGCATCTAGTTTGGGAGTTGTTCCGTTTGACCGCTTTCTGGAGGTCGTGATGATGTACGAGCAGCATAGGATCCTGACTACTACTGTTTATGCCCCCTCTCGCCCCGAGGCGAAGAGGTCGAGGTCCGCTGACACGAGATGGATGTGAGTTCCCGAGGAGCCTTCCGTGGAGGATTCAGAGGAGGGATGCCGAGAGTTATGCCACCTCCAGCACCACTAATGGCTCGTCGAGGTGTTAGCGTCCGGAGCATCACGTGCTATGGTTGTTCTGAGCCCGGTCATTACCAGAGAAATTGCCCGGATAGATCTACCAGAAGTTACACTTGTGGAGGTATGGGACACAGAGCTACTCATTGCCCCCGGGGTGGTAGGACCCCACCGGCTACAACCGCACCAAGACTTCCTGCCACTCCTCAGCCCCCGCTTCTGACTTATTCCCCGGGGCAGGGGAGAGGAAACACAATTGTTAGAGGCCGGCCCGGAGGACGTGGCAGAGGTTCAGCTAGAGGGGGTCGTAGGCCATCTGGGCCCAGGACGGGCAGAGGATCGTCTTCCGCAGGACCGTCTGTGTCAGGTTATGGGAGAAGACAGACATCTGGAGCTTCTGGTTGTACATTGCCCCCACCGCCCCCGGTTTTCCAGTTGAGAGTTGAGGACCGATGCGCTCCGAGTGCCTCAGGTACTATATTTCTCCGAGATGAGTGCTTGAGTATTCTTTTTGACATGGGTACCACACACTGCTTCATAGTAGAGTCGTGCGTCTCTAGGCTGAGCCTGAGCTGCACGAGGGGTCCGCCCCTGACTGTGGGTATGCCGGATGGGGTTAGGATTAGGACGAGTCGTGAGATCCTAGGTTGCTCTATCCGTATAGAAGAGCAAGAGTGGCCCGCCGATCTGATCGTGATGACCTTAAGGACCCACGACTTGATTATTGGCATGGATTTCATGGACCACTATGGGGCAATCATCGACTTGCAGACGAGGACCGTGTCGATTCTAGCAGAGGATGGCACCGAGAACCAGGTTTGGGGTAGTGACCCCAAGAGGAATGGGGCACTGATTAGTGCAGTTCGAGCAGCGAGACTCCTTGACCAAGGTTGTACGAGATATTGGTGTTATGCTTTGGAGGTGGATCTAGGCCGACCCACCATGACTGAGGTACCTGTAGTTCGAGATTTCACCGATGTCTTCCCTGATGAGTTACCCGGATTACCCCCGCATAGAGAGGTCGACTTCGCTATCGAGTTGGAGCCGGGCACCAAGCCCATTTCCCGAGTACCCTACAGGATGGCACCCACCGAGATGGCCGAGCTTAAGGCTCAGCTTAAGGAGTTAGCCGAGAAGGGCTACATTCGTCTGAGTGCATCGCCATGGGGAGCTCCGGTGTTGTTCGTCAAGAAGAAGGATTGTTTGTTGAGATTGTGCATCGATTACCGCGAGCTGAACCGGGCGACGGTGAAGAACCGTTACCCGCTTCCGAGGATTGACGACCTGATGGACCAGCTTCAGGGTGCAGTGATCTTTTCGAAGATCGACTTGAGATCGGGATATCATCAGCTCAGAGCGCGATCAGAGGACATCCAGAAGACCGCTTGTAAGACGCGGTATGGGCACTGAGTTTGTGGTCATGCTTTTCGAGCTAACCAACGCGCCAGCAGCCTTCATGGAGCTTATGAACAGGGTGTTGATAGACTATCTGGACATATTTGTTGTGCTATTCATCGATGACATCCTAGTATACTCGCGGAGCCACGAGGAGCATGAGCAGCATCTAAGGATTGTTCTGGAGACATTGAGGAGGCATCAGCTGTTTGGCAAGTACAGCAACTGTGAGTTTTGGATTCCCGAGGTGACCTTCTTAGGTCATATGATCTCAGCAACTGGAGTCGCCGTGGATCCGACAAAGATTGATGCTATCGTTGCTTGGGAGGTGCCCAAGAACGTTCGAGACATCCGTTCCTACCTAGGATTGGCCAGCTACTATCGTCGCTTTGTTCAGGACTTCTCGAGGATCGCTCGACCGATGACAAAGCTGACACGAAAGGACGTCCCTTTCGTTTGGAGTAAGGAGTGCCAGGCCAGTTTTGAGCTTCTCAAGGAGAAGCTGACAACCGCACCAGTATTGGCTCTACCTGATGGGACCGAGGACTTCGTGATCTATACAGATGCTTCACGAGATGGTTTGGGTTGTGTTCTGCATCAGAGGGATCGAGTTATTGCTTATGTTTCACGCCAGTTGAAGCCTGGAGAGGAGACTTACCCCACACATGATCTTGAGCCGGCAGCGATAGTGCATGCTCTGAAGATCTAGAGACACTACCTGTATGGTACTTCATGCAAGGTGATGACGGATCACAAGAGCTTGAATTACATTTTCACCCAGAAGGAGCTCAACATGAGACAGAGACGCTGATTAGAGCTCCTGAAGGACTGTGATTTGGAGATCATCTATCATCCCGGGAAGGCCAATGTGGTGGCAGATGCGCTTAGTTGGAAGACTCATCAGGAGGCGGCTGTGGCCAGATTGACAGCTCAGAGTAGATTGCAGGCAGAGTTGATGTCATGTGGCATAGAGGTATGGATTCAGCGGGAGAGGGGCCAGTTATCCTTTCTCAAGATTCACTCAGAGCTGACAGATGAGATTCGTAGAGGTCAGGCAGATTGCCCTGAGGTGGCAGCAGTAAGAGAGCGGATGGCACAGGGATGAGCTGGAGAGATTGCGGAGAGAGCCGATGGATTGCTGACTTTCCAGAGCAGAGTGGTAGTGCCCTCTACGTTAGATCTGAGACAGAGGATTATGCAGGAGGCCCATACCACCCCTTATTCGGTCCATCCGGGGACGAATAAGATGTACCAGAACTTGAGGAGATCCTATTGGTGGCAGAGGATGTGAGCCGATATTACAGATTTCGTCGCCAGATGTCAAATTTGTCAACAGGTCAGGATTGAGCATAAGAGGCCATTTGGCTTGGTCAGATCACTTCCGATCCCCGACTGGAAGTGGACGGTCATCTCCATGGATTTCGTCACTGGATTGAGGAGAGATGTCAGAGGGTTCGATGCTATTTAGGTCGTGGTCGACAGACTGACCAAGTCGGCCCATTTCATTGCCATCCAAGAGACATGGCCGGTTTCGAGACTAGCAGACGAGTTCCTTCGACAAATTGTGAGACTTCACGGGATTCCCGAGAGGATAGTTTCCGACAGTGATGGTCGTTTCACATCGAGGTTCTGGCAGCAGGTTCATGATGCTTTGGGGACTCGTTTGAATTTCAGCACTGCTTATCATCCGCAGACGGATGGACAGAGTGAGCGGACGATTCAGACCTTGGAGGATATTTTGAGATCCTGCGTGTTAGAGTGGGGCGACCGTTGGGTCAGATTCTTACCGCTGGTTGAGTTCTCGTACAACAACAGCTACCATTCATCGATCGAGATGGCACCATATGAGGCATTGTATGGGAGGCGCTGCAAGTCGCCAGTATGTTGGGACGAGCCCGCCAACACCACAGCTTCGTTGCCGGAGATGGTTCGAGAGACAGTCGACCAGGTCGGGCGCATACGGGAGTATATGAGGGTCGCTCAGGACCGACAGAAGAAGTATGCAGATCGCAGGTGGACAGAGATCGAGTTTGAGGTTGGATCACATGTATGGCTTAGAGTGTCGCCGACCAGAGGAGTTCGCCGCTTTGGCATCAAGGGCAAGCTGAGCCCTAGATTTGTGGGACCATTTGAGATTCTCGAGAGGGTCGGCGAGGTCGCGTACCGTTTAGCCATACCCCCATCGTTAGCCGGTGTGCACGATGTGTTTCATGTGTCCCAGCTTTGAGGATATGTTCCAGACCCGGGCCATATCCTTGACCATTCCGATCTCCGGATAGAGCCTGACCACACCTATGTAGAGAGCCCAGTTAGGGTGCTTGACCGTCGAGTCAAAAAGTTGAGGACCAAGAAGGTTCCTCTTCTTCTGGTCCAGTGGTCTAGGAGGAGTCCCGAGGAGGCGACTTAGGAGACGGAGGATAGCCTCCGGTCGAGTTGTGGGATTGTCGTAGACGAGCTCTTAGCGTCTTATGTTGAGCCGAGTGTTGACCTATCCTTGACCTTGCGAGCTAGTGGTGAGCCTTAGTAGTCTTTTATTTTGGGAATGGGCATCTCTGTGATTGTGTGCTTATGATTGCTTTCTCTGTGCAGATTCTATGCTGAGATGATGTGGCTAGAGATCGGTTCTCATGGCTTGCGTGCTGATGTGCTTGATGTGACGTCCGTTGGGACTTGTGATGCTTTTTTAGGATGTCGAGATACTTTATGACTCATACTATGTTGAGACCTTGTCGCAATTTTGGCACGTTTTGAGATACTATCACCCCTCATGTTGTGTTTTAGACCGTTTATGCGTTGAGCTGTTTGACTTGTTGAGACTGTCTCGTTGATGTTTGAGACTTACCACGTGAGAGGTGGTTGATATTATGGTAGATATCTATATATGAGTTGATGAGATTATGGCTTTATGATCCTTGATGAGTTGAGAATGGTGATTGAATGACTTGGAACATAGGAAGAGAATATGGGATTAGCCCTTAAAGGTGGATGATTCCACCTCTCGCAACCTGAAATTTCTTGATTAAGCATTGGATTTGAAAATTTTGAGCAGTTTTAAAAAGGACCGTTTTTGGTTTTATTGAAGTGATAAACGCTATCTAGAGTTCAATGATTCGTGGTCAAACCTTCCATTTCAAACGCTTTTGAACCCTTCCAAGTCATATTTATATGCTTTTGAGTTATGATACGACCAGGAAGTCGGGGCAAGGATGGGATAAGGGCCCATATCCCATACTTGCTCCAACCAATTGGGAGTAGCATGATCACGTCAAGGACACTGTGAGAATCTCATATGGGCCCTTATGAGGTACTTACAGGATCGATGGCATGATCCTCGGACTCACCACTTTCAAATTGTTCACATTGTTTTAGAATGATTTTAGTCTTGGGGACGAGACCTGTTTTTAGAGGTGAATGAATGTAAAGACCAAATATATTTTTATATTATATAATTATTATTTCACTTAAATTACTTGAGAATACGATTATTTTATTCGTAAAATGGAAAAAAACTCGTCCTCGAGCACAAGGTCGATTTTATAAATCCGTCCGTCATCATTTTAAAATCTGGATTTTGACGGGATTGAATTCCGCTTTTGAGTTTCGAGAATTAATAAAATTTATTTTAAAATCCAAAACGATTTAGATTTCGATTTAAATTCTTAGCATCATGTTTTCGTGTTAGAGAGCGGAAATGGGAATTTAGCGTCGGAAATTCAAATTTGTTAGGTGAGTGGGGGACCATTCTATTTTATTTTATTTTAATTATTTATTTATGTATTCTCTTTCTCCCCCCCCCCCCCTCCCTCCTGTTGGATTCCCAGTGAGGTCCCCCCCCCCCCCTTCACTCACCACCCTTCTTCTTGCATACCCACACACCCACCCACATTGCAAAACCTCTATTTATACCAGCCTCCTCTCCTCTCACCCTCATTGCCTCACTTCACCCTCAATCCACAAGCAAATACCATCTCTTCCTCCTCTCCTCCTCCGAAAAAAAAACCCACGAATCACCCCCCTTTTTATCACCCATTTCATCACCAAGTTATCACCTTTCTTCCTCCTTTCCTCTCATTTTCCTTCAATCTTCCCTCCATCAGCTAGCCGGCGTTGCAGTCTCCCATTCCAGGCATCCAGAAGGGGCCCAGAAGTTCGTCGGAACCGCCAGCGCTACTGAGGAAGGGCCCTTCCCTGTTTCGGTTGCAGCTGTAACCTTCTCAAACTCTCTTCTCTTGAACCCCGAAAAATGGTTCCTTTACTCATCTATCTTTCCCCCTAGGGAAAGAAGAGCCCCTTTCGGACATGAGGAACCATCGTCGGAGCCGCAATCCCCTTTCTCCCCTGTTTTGGAGTCGCCAAGGTAAAATCATATCATTCGGTTCTCGTCCCTTGTCTTCAATCCACGTAATAGTCACCCTTCTAACCCATTTCCTGTCGTCTTAGGCCGGAGCAAGCCTCTTCCTCCATCGTTACAGTCAGAATCTGCCATCTCTGTCGGAGCTTAACCCTCGGAGTCGTGGTTGTAAGTGTCTCCTTTCCCCTCCTTTTCCTTGCGTCGTTTCTCCGTTTCGGGGTGGGTCTTGGTCGGAATTTCTAGTCGATTCCGTGGGTGAAGTTTGGAGCCAAACGGCGCCCCCTAGCCGTAGTTCTTCTCCTACCCTCTCCCGTTCCTTTCCGTCGATCCTATGTTTGTCCTGAGGTTGAAGACGAGCTCTTCGTTCTTTCTTTCTCTCCGTAAATGGGCTGGGCCATATCCAAATGAAAACGGATTATATCGTTTTATACAACCCGGATCCCCTTTCCTTTACCTTTAACCCACCAAATCCGGACCCCTCATGGTTGTGTGATTTCAATTGGGCTTGGGTTGGGCCTTAGAAGCGGGTTGGGGGTTGGGCCAGCTGGGTTGTTTTGGGTTATTTTGTTTGCACTAGTATGGTATATATTATATGATATATATTACATGGTGACTTATATTTGATTATTTATTATTATTACTATTATTATTATTATTATTATTATTATTATTATTATTATTATTATTATTATTATTATTATTATTATGATAAATCTGATTTTTATGAAAATAAATTCTGGAAAGTGTTATATTATGAAATGGTTTTAAGCGAAGATGACTTGGATTAAGTGTCTTGTGATGATTTAATACGTTTAGTTGAGAAACTTGAAATGATTTATTTATAAATGTGGAGGTGTGATATTTTAGTCATTTAAATATTATAAGAAATTATTTAAAAAGGGCATTTCTAAGTATGGAAATATCTTTTGAGAAATTTTGTTGGAAAACAAGATGTTGGAAATTCTCTAATAACAACTTTGACCGAGTTTGACCTAGATTTGAATATTTCGGATATTTTCTCGGAATTTAGTTACTTCCTTTGAAAGTATCTTGTGAAAAGGTTTCTATATGTTAAATAGTAAGAGAGTATCTTATGGCGCTTTTGTCGCTTATATTATTAGGTGATTGTTGATATTGCTTAGATTCTGCTTCTACCGTGTATCTTTGTTGTTCGGCTTATTCAGGTAAGTTCCTTTATGGGCTTACTCAGATTCGAAAGAGAATAACTGCTTGTGAATATATGACATACTAGGTGTTGCATAAGCATTAAAGCATGCCATGTAGTATCATGCTAGGATTGCAGTTATGAATGAGAATTCGGTTACTTTGTGTGATTGAGAACAGAACGGTTGTTACCTGTTACTCTTAGAGTCTTTGCTAGGGTCATAGGGTAGCCCAGCTTCATCGGGTGCCCTGATTCAGTTGTCGATATATGAGCATGATGATAGCCCAACACCATCGGGCATGAGCATGATATTTGATATGATGATATGCTATGTTGAGATATGATATGCTATAGCATCGAACTGGCCAGTCTCTGCACTAACGGAAAGGGGTGCAGAGGTAGGAGAGGGATATGCCACTTAGCATTCTTTGGGCGTCTTTACAGTTCTTTTCTGCATATTATAACTTAGGAACATGTTAGTGTGATCTAATTTCCGCATTGCATCGAAGCATCTTTATTATAGCATATGTGTATATTTGCTTGCGGGACAGAGTGCGTCGGGGTCTCGGTCTGATCCCACTCGCACAACTTGTTTTAAGGTATGATTGCTCTTTGTCTCTATGGCGTGGAAAAATCCCCCCGGGCGATTGCAAAGAACCTGCCTAACCCCGCTAATTTGGCTATACGATTTCAGAATATATGATTTGGTTTTGACTCGGCCTCGCCTTGGCAAGTTATACTTTACTTTCGCTTTCACTAGTTTTGCAAATGAATTTCCGCGATATAGTCTTAGGACAGCTTGAAGATTCCACGTGGCCCTTCGACTATTTTGGGGTTCGAAATCCCCACTTTAAAATACTAATCCTTCGAGTTTTGAAACCTCGACCCGTACTCGAATTGCAAGATCCGAACGAAGGTAACCAACCTTTGAAACGTAACCCGGATATCTATATCCGGGCCGTTACACCTATGATCTTTAAGGGTTTGAAATCCCTATTTTAAAGCCTTGCCTTCTTAAACGTAACTCGGCTAATTAGGTTTTCTTTCCTAGGCCCAAGGGAGGGCAAATAAGGGAAAGAAGCTCCTTACTTTCGGGGCCGTTACATGAGGAGCGACAGCGGTGATGCTCAGCAACAACAAAGGAGGGGAGGTGGTGCTCGGCTGGTGCTCCCGGGCTCGGATTCAAAAACGGAGGGAGGGGACTCGAGTGGTTGTTTCTGTAGGGAGGAGCTGGGTGTGCTTGAAGGAGTTTGAAGGAGAAAGAATCAAATAGAGATGGTGAATAGGAGTGGTTGAAGAGTGGAAGAAATGGAGAGGGGAATGTTTGGGGGATTGTGTTTGGGTGAGTTTGAAATGAATCAGACCAAACAAAGGGGTTGTTAGTTAGGAGGAATGTCGAGTTCTTAAATACAAATATAAAGATATATAAATGTAAACAGACTCCTTGCCTATGCAAATAATTACAAGACTTCCTCCCGTTGTAGTGGAAAGGTAGTCAGGATCGATCCACGAGGAGGCGTGTCAGCGGGATCCTAGTAGCGTTGGAAAGCTCACGTCTTTGTTCGACCAAAAGCCTCGATCTTGACCTTGGCTGTCGATCCTTTCTACAACAGAAGACCTGCAAAGACAAAAACAAGCAGTCAATATCGACTAGTGTAGGTCGATATCGATGTCAGTTCCAGAAATCGACTGGCTCAAAAGATTGCTAGTCGACACAGTATGGTCGATATTGAGATTGGAGTGTTGATATCGATCTCAGTAACTCCTGCAGGGATGATCGTCGTCAACTCAGAATACTGTCGACGAAACTCAGTGGTCGATATCGATCTCTGGGGTCGAGATTGATGTCTTCTCCTGCAAAGTTGTTAGCTTTTTGTCAGCAAAGAAAGGTCAAAGACTTAAGAATGAATGAGGATGCGATGAACAGAATAAAGACAGTGTTTTGATGAATATAAACTATATAAAAAGCAACTCCTAGGATTAGGGTTTACCACAATGTTAACCAATGCATGCGATAAGATAAATAAGACGGACAATTGCGCTATTTCACCCGAGGGACAAGTTTTCGTTGTACACCAACTCTTAGGATTACTCTTGCAAATAAACCTAATTGTCTCTACCAATTTTATGTTTATAACTCAAGTTGTTAGCATGAATCCCTTTTCTTTCGATTAGGACTAAACATAGAATCGTAGGAGATGATATAGACACAACGATACCAACATCTAACACTTACCTCGGTCACGCATATCTTACGTCGCGCTCACCCCGACCCTAGAAGCTTTGGGAGACTACTCACACCTCATCATGGAACTCATCATGGATTGAAAGGAAAATTGCATTAATAACTTCGAAACTTTACAACTCAACGTCAGCTCTCGCAAACGCCAAACCCTAAAGCTTCTTCTAACTCTATTGTATCTAAACTGAATGTGTGTCTGTGTATGGCTGAATGCCAGCCCCCTGGGGCTTTATTTATAGGCTACTAACCCTTGCTAGCCAAGGATTGTAACTTCTATCTAAACTATGAACTCTATCCAAACAATTAGGATAGGTCTTTTATTTTGATAAAACTCTAACAACTTGATAAATCTCTAAGGTAAAAAGTAAGTAAATCCAGCTGCAATCTATCTAAAAGCTATAAGATAATTCGTGCTTCTTGAAGATAGAATAGTCAATCCGTGTCTCGAAAAGCGTGTCCAACCCGTGTCGAAGTATGGTCGATATCGACCAGGAAGGTCGATTTCGATGTCTTTGTTTCTGCTCGACAAGATCAGCTTCACTCGATTCGTGGGTTTAGGTCGATATCGATGTATGGAGATCGATATCGAGTGCTTTTCTTCTGCTGTGTTGTTGTTTGTCTCGACACTCAGTTCTGTGTCGATGTATCTGTAGTCGATATCGACTATCTGGGTCGATTTCGACCTCTTCTCTGCTCTCCTTGGCTGCTCCGTTTTGACTTCGATTTCGCTCGAATTCCTACATAATTAGATCAAAACTTGTGTAAACTCTATTTCTTGCACGTTAGCTCATTCTTACACAAGTCAATATGATTTTGAACCCTTTTTTTTGGAAATCGAATGAAATATGAAGTCAAAAGATGCAATAAAAAGAGGTACAATTATGTACATGAGGGGTAATGGCCTGTGTTTTGAAAATGAAATCAACAGAGGGGAAGGTGAGCCTTGCAATTGGCGTGGTGTTTGTCTGATCAAGGTAAGGGTCTCCTTTGGCACTTTCCCACAAAGAGATGAGACAAGGGATTAGGGAGAAGGTGAGGAGGGGTGTGTGTCTTGCCCAAGATGGAAAATGAAAGCTGGAAGAGTGGCTCAAATGGATTAACACAAGGAGGGAGTGAACAGCTAGGATTTTTCGGACCACATGGAGAGAAGAAGTCAAATGTGTAGTGTGGTCCCAATGTCTCAAATAAAAAAGAATATCCAAAATATAAATCTCAAAACCCGCTCACTCGATCATAACCCGACTCAATTAAAATTACACCTAAAAGTTCAAATCCGAATAATAACAATAATAATGAAATCTGAACAATATCTTCAATCTCGGTATAAGAAATCGAAAATAAAATCCATTTTTGATCAAATTCAAATTTGTGCCGAAAATCGCTCCAAAAGAATTAAAATAAAATTATTCTGCTCGAGGACGGAATTATTCAAAAATTTTCGAAATCTTATAATTCAAATCCCAATTAAGTCAATATTAAATCGAAATTAATTCTTAATTTATAAAATAATATTTTAAAATCTCAAGTCTTTACAGAAGAGGGGGAGAGGGAGTTGCAACGGTAGTGAGAGGAAGAAAGAAGAAGAAGGAAGGGTGGCCCAGATGCATATTTTCCTAGCCTATGGGCACCCATGGTGCGTTAAAAAAAAGTCAGTTGGTCTACGTGCACCCTGTTTGCGTGTAGGCCAAGGGAAGAAATTCAAAATTGTCCCATTGGTCAACGCACACCCGGGATGCACATACACCATTTTTTATATTTTTTAACATTACGTATTTTAATTACATAATATTTTAAATTAAAAATTTTCATTTGCTCTACGCACATCCTGGATGCGCATAGGAGTATACTGCACCCGCGTGCATTTACGGGTGTCCCTCGCGACCCGTACAAAATATGCATTATCCTTATCTTTGCTATTTAATTTCTATCTTTTATCTTTCTAATTCTACCCATTATATTCGAAATTTGATTCTTTTACCTCTTACTCTAATTATTAAACCCTAATTCTCCATTCCTTATTCACAAAATCTCTTACCCCCATTAAAATTCATCACCACTCACCTCCTTACTCAAGTGTTAAATCAAGTTTGAAGAAGATTCGACATCAACGTTGAGTTTTCAAGAAGAATTCAAAGTGTTGTCAAGGACACTACAGCATCAGCAGTCCTCGATAACTAGTGGCACCACCAACACTGCTACAGAAAAAGGGTTTGGTGATGTGAATCAAGATGGCCTTTTGTGGGTCAAACAATGATCTTCATCCAGGCGAGCTCTCAAGACCGATTCGAGGGCTATTGATGGCAAAGAGTGTCTTCCTCAAGAGGAAGAAGAAGGCGCCACTATGGCTTGAAGAAAAGATATTTTATTTAATTATTATTATTATTATTATTATTATTATTATTTTTTTAGGTTCTTTCCATATTTAGTAACTGCTGTGTTAGTTGGAGCTATTTATGGAATGTCTTATTTTTAGTAATACTTAGTTAGGTGAATAAGGTAAAAAGGAAAGTCTATCTACGTAGATTTTTCCTTAACCACTAAGGTTTGACTTTTCAAACTAAATCTAGGGTTTTATATATTTTATTATTTTAAGTCAGCCATGCTGATCCTTTGCAAGGTGAGGATGGCTTAGAAATCTATTTAACGTACGTTCATTCCATTAGGTAAAGTTAGATTGAAATAGAATTGAAGAAACTCTTTGGCTAAAGGGTTCTTCAATTATCAATCCCAAAAAACTTTGTATTCAAAAATTTAGATTGTTCTTCATCCTATTAATCATCCAAACAAGAGCCTTTCGAAACCCCAACACCAAACACAACCCAAAACACACAAACAAAAATCTTGCAGGAAATCGTCGCAAAACGTAGGTGTCACCGTCGCTGAAGAGGAGGCAGGCTCCTTCGTAGAACCAGCGCCCAGCAACAAGCGGCGGCCGCCCCAGGATTGC
This sequence comes from Persicaria maculosa, assembly GCA_963922045.1. NCBI lineage: Eukaryota > Viridiplantae > Streptophyta > Magnoliopsida > Caryophyllales > Polygonaceae > Persicaria > Persicaria maculosa. Next base: position 13,855,989 of record OY998265.1, read on the forward strand.
AGCGGCCGCTGCCACCTTGGCCACCCCGTCGCTAGCCCGCGGCCTCCGTCGCTGCAGCTTCTCTTCCTTGCTTTGTGTTCGTGTTTGAGTTCCGTAGCTCTAATCACCTTTCATACCTTCCAAACCTTGTTCCAACTCAAGATAAATCAAGGAGTTATTGCAAGATCGGGCCATCAACAAGTTGTTATTCTTGATTCGAAGCCCACAGGAGAAGGATCGGGAATAGTAACACATCAAGTGGTATTAGAGCCGTAGGTTTCGCAAGTTCTTGTCTTTTCTTGATGTTGTTAATGATTTGATTCAATGGTTTGAGCTATCTCAGGTGATTGTTGGGATGATGATCTCGATCCCTTGGATGGGTTTTTTGCTTTAGAACGTGCTAAACAACAACAACGCCAACGCGAGTTGCAGAGAAGAGCTTTGCAGCAACAACAACTAGAGCGTCAACACGAAGCCAAAAGAAGCCAACTTTGGCTTCAACGGCAAGCGGAGATCGAAGAGGAGAGGCATCATCAACAACTTCAACGTCGCCAACAGATTTGGCTTCTCCAACAACGAGAGGCTGAGGAAGAACAATGACGAAAGGACGAGGAACGACGCTGAGAGAGGGAGGCTTGGGTTGCGGACATCCTTGTTCCCTACCATCAAGCATTTCCTCCACCTTCCAAACCGGCTTCCGAGGATGTTGTTTCCTCAACCGACGACGAGGTAGTTGAGCCTATGGAGCCTAGTGTTAAATTCGTTGCCCAGGATTCAGCACAGCGCGCCAATCTTGTTTCGCAGGTTTCCGTTGTCTCTGACCTCGGAATTGAGTCAACTCAGTCTTGTTGCGAAGCTTACTCAACGAGCTTTCGAACGGTGGGTCACACGCTGCAAGACTCCCCCGGGAAGGAATCCGAATCCGATCTGCAAGCTGGCTGTAATTTTCTGCAGGATGTTTTGGTCGCTTCTGACGACGACGATAAGGACGTTGGGGACACTTCTCTTGAGTTAGCTATTGTACCTCTTGAGAATGTCCCTAATGTTGAGAATTCTAAAGTTCATATGGTTATTGAGCCTATTGATATTGTTCCTTTTGATTGCTCAATGATCGCTATGGCAGGTGTTCTTTTTGAGGTTTCTATGCCTCGAATTCTGCTGGCGCTAATCATCAACCTGGAAAGAGCGTTCCATTCTTTTTGAGTCAGCCAAGCGCTTCATTCGTTCCTGGGCAGCAACCATATTGGATTTTAAACATGCAAAGGTTTGATCCCGACTGCGAAGAGCAACATCGACCACGTACACAGCAGTGGAGCCTGGAACATATGAAGAGATTGAAGGTGGGGGTCGACTGTAAACTGCTTCAAATGGGGTCATCTTAATGGAAGAGTGGTAAGTAGTATTATACCACCATTCAGCCTAAGGTAACCAAGATGCCCAGGAAGATGGTCGCTCCCCCGCAAAACAGCGTAAATAACACTCCAGAGTGCGATTTGTCACCTCAGTCTAGCCGTCCGATTGAGGATGATAAGCGGAGCTGCCATACAACTGAGTTTGTTGTAGGGCAAAGAAGGACTCCCAAAAGTTGCCAATGAAAATTGGATCCCTTTCACTAACAATTGAACGAGGTGGACCGTGTAAACGAACCACATCCCTGACAAAAATTTCGGCAACCTTAATAGCAGTATAAGGGTGAGCTAGGGCACTAAAGTTGGAATATTTAGACAAGCGATCAACCACCACCAAGATCACTGTCTTGTGAAGAGAGCGCGGTAGCCCATCGATGAAATCCATGGAAATGTCGACCCACACGTCTTCTGGAATAGGCAGTGGACTAAGAGATGCACTTGGCTAAGTGCTTCTCTTTTGATTTCAACGTAAGAATAAAAGATGGCGAATACAACTTAAATAGGGTTTGATAGTAAATGAGAGTGGTTCCTTGTAAAGGAAACCCTAGTTCTCTCATTTATCTAATAAATTAAAAATAAACATAGATAAATATTAAAAATATCCCATCTATCTAAAAATATCCTAAAATAACCCTATGTAAGGAAATGTCAATTTTCCCCACTTTTATTCATCTAATAATAATTGAAAATAAGAAATAAATATTAAAAACTCCAAGACAAAACCGGCCAGGCCAACAACCGACTCGATATCGAGTGGCTTCCCTCTACTCAGCGACACCCCTGCATCAGCGTGGTCTGGGGCCTAAGATCCAACCCCAATGGCAACGGCTGAGTTTTGAGCATCGTAACCCAAGTTGACCGAAGTCCTGGATCCATGGTAGCACCTAAACATACAAGAAGAGCTATGGTTGCATCTTGAATCATCTTGGCCCGAGCGCGAGTAATCGGACCATCAAATGGCACTCTCATCTTGTCGTCAATGTCGTCCAGAGTCATGGGAACTCTGGCGTTATCATTCTCCTCCACTTGATCACGATTAGTCCTCGAAGCGTCATCAGAAGTGTCATCCAAAACGAACAAGGATAAATCAGCGACGTTGAAGGTAGTGTGGACTCCATACTTGTCCGCTGGAAGGTCGAGCTTGTAGGCATTGGGACCCATCTTCTGAACCACGCGGAATGGTCCATCTCCTCGAGGATCAAGCTTAGACCTCCTGTGCTGCGAGAACCTCTCTTTTCGCAAATGCACCAAACAAGATCGTCGACGTTGAATTGAACATCCCGGCGATGCTTGTCCTTGGACGCCTTGTACTGGGCCGCCTTCCTCTCCAACTGCGCCCTAGTCCGGTCATGGAGTTGCCGAATGAAGTCCGCTTGCTTCGCCGCATCAAAGTGCTCCTTGTCTTTGAAAGGTCGCGGCGTCAAGTCTACCGGGATAAGGGGGTTTCGACTATACACCACCTCAAACGGAGTCCGCTTCATCGCTAAATGGATAGGTCTGTTATAAGCAAAATCAACAAAAGATAGGCAGTCTTCCCACCTCTTGAGGTTAGTACGCAAAACAACCCTTAAGAGAGCCCCTAGGGTCCTATTAGTGACCTCAGTTTGGCCGTCAGTTTGGGGATGACATGAAGTAGAAAATAAAAGTTTAGTTCCCAACTTAGACCAAAGAGATTTCCAAAATGAACTCACAAATTTAGGGTCACGATCCGAAACAATAGTTAAAGGCACACCATGCAATCTAACAATATCCCTAAAGAACAAGTTAGAAATATGTATAGCATCATCGGTTTTGTGACATGGAATAAAATGAGCCATTTTTGAAAACCTATCAACCACAACAAATATAGAATCATGACCCTTAGAAGTCCTAGGTAAGCCTACAATGAAATCCATCGAGACATCTTCCCAAGGCCCCTTAGGAATAGGTAAGGGTGTGTAAAAGCCATGTGGTTAGTGTTTAGACTTAGCCCTAGCACAAATGACACAACTTTTGACAAATCTCAGCACATAATTAGTCATTTTAGGCCAAAAGTAGTGTTCTTTTAATCCTGCTAAGGTCTTCTCTAGGCCGCCATGGCCCCTAGATTAATGAACCTCCAAGGTGAGAAGTTTCCTAATAAATGATGCCGGGATACAAAGCTTTCTCGATCTAAACAAATATCCATTATCCACAAAATAGGACTCAAACTTACCTTTTGACACACATTGAGCATATATAGACATAAAGAAAGGATCATGCTCATAAAGTTCCTTAATCAAAGAAAACTCAAGTATATGTGCATCACAATAACATACCTTCATGATAGCGCGTCGGCTACCACATTATCTGTACCTTTCTTATGTTGCACCACATAAGAGAAGGTCACCAAGAACTCCACCCACCTTGCCAAACGCTGACTCAGCACGGTTTGACCCTTGAGGTACTTGAGTGCCTCGTGATCCAAGTGTATGACGAACTCCTTTGGCCACAAGTAATGTTGCCAAGTGTGCAGGCAACGAACAAGAGCATGAAACTCCTTGTCATAGGTGGTGTAGTTGAGCACCCCAGAGCCTAATTTCTCGCTGAAATAGGCCACAGGTCGACTATTCTGAAGTAGAACACCGCCAATCCCTGTGTTGGATGCGTCACACTCGAGCTCAAAGGTCTTGGAGAAGTCCGGCAGCTGGAGCACAGGTGCATGGGTGAGACGGTCCTTGAGGGCGTCAAAAGCCCTTTGATGAGCGTCATTCCAGCGAAACGCTACATCCTTCTTGGTGAGCTCGTGGAGTGGGGCTACAATGATGCTGAAATCCTTCATGAAACGCTGGTAGAAGCACGCAAGACCAAGGAATGATCTCACATGGGTTGGCGTTGTCGGCTGCGGCCACTCCTCGATAGCGCGAACCTTCTCAGTGTCTACCTTAAGACCATCCCTGGACACAACAAAACCAAGAAAAATGGTAGACTCCGAAGCAAAATAACATTTCTTAAAGTTAGCATAGAGTTTCTCCTGTCGAAGACAATAAAAAACACACTTTAAGTGGTGCACATGGTCATCCAGGTTCTTGCTATAGATTAAGATATCATCAAAATAGACAACGACAAACCTTCCTAAGTATTTTCTAAGAACATGGTTCATAAGCCTCATAAAAGTGGAAGGTGCATTAGTAAGACCAAAAGGCATTACAAGTCATTCATAAAGACCATACTTAGTTTTGAAAGTCGTTTTCCATTCATCCCCTTGTTTCATCCTAATCTGGTGATAGCCACTCCTAAGATCAATTTTAGTAAAAATGCATGCACCATGGAGTTCATCAAGCATATCATCCAAACGAGTTATAGGGTGACGATACTTAATTGTAATTTGGTTGATTGCGCGGCAATCAACGCACATTCGCCACGATCCGTCCTTCTTGGGCACCAAAATGACAGGGACGACACAAGTATTAAGGCTGTCCTGGACATAGCCCTTCTCCATAAGCTCGGAGACTTGGCGCTGCAACTCCTTAGTCTCTTTCGGACTAGCACGATATGCCGCACGGTTAGGCAAGGAAGCGCTTGACATGAAATTAATCTGGTGCTCAATCCCACAGACGGGTGGTAAACCAGGGGGTAGCTCATCGGGCATCACATCTAAATAGTCCTGCAATAAATGAGAAATACGTACAGGCAAACTACCAAAAGAACTAGAGGTGACAAGAACTTCCTTTTGAAGCAAAAGGATATAAGGACGATGTGCATCTCGTGTCAACTTCCGAGTTGTGAGAGCTCACTTCTCCACAGATCCTCTGATTGTCGATGAGGACGTCGGCGTGGAAGCAGAAGCTAACAAGGGAACGAACGCTGCAGGGGCCGCGGGTGTGGCTCCAGAAGCCGCGGGCGCGGCCTTCTCAGCCGAGGTGCTGGTGGTGCCGTCGTCCTTCCTGGGTGCTTGGGCCGCCTTTTCGGCTTGTTGTTGGCGCTTCCGGACCTGTTCCTTTAAAATAACTTGAGGAGAAAGGGGTAGGAGAGTAACTCTCCTCCCGTCATAGTTAAAGGAATAAGTATTCAAGCGACCATCATGAATGACACTCCTATCATATAACCAAGGTCGGCCTAGCAAGATATGACTACAGTCCATATTAACAACATCACACAACACTTGATCGCTATATGACCCAATTTGAAAAGAGACCAAGCATTGTTTAGTCACAAGAGTCTCAGAATTACCATCAGTGATGCCGTTAAGACCATAGTGAGTAGCACATGGTGTAGTAGCTAGGTGGAGGTAATCAACGACCTTCTCGTTGATCAAATTGCAGCAGCTCCCCCCATCGATGATGACTGTGAGTATGGCTTCCCGAACCACACACTTGGTGTGAAAGATAGTCTCCCGTTGGTCGGCCGCAGGCGCTTCCTGAAGAGTTAGAACACGCCGGGTGACCAAGCAAAGCGACTCGGTGAAGGAATTGGGGTCGATGTCGATGTTGTCCTCATGAGACACATGGGCCGACTCCTCCACTTCGATTGAACTTGGGGGATCTTCGAGAACATCTTCCTCATAATAGTAGTCTCCAATGACATTAAGCAACACCTTCTTCTTTTGCGGGCAATTCCTAGCAATGTGGTCGGTGCCGTTGCAAGTGAAGCAACGTTGCTCTCGAGCTTGAGCATTAGAAGATGGAGTGGCAACCCTTCTAGTTTGGACCTCAAATCCTGTCTTAGGTGAGTTAGAGACTCCCTTGGGCTGCGAGGAAGAGTTAGGAGAAAATTTAGATGTATGAGGAGAAGTAGGTGCAGGAACAAACCTTCAACCAAATGATGATTGGCTTGACCTCTTCGCCTCCTGCTGTTGTTCATATAAGAGCTGGGCTTTGTGACAAAGTGTGTTAATGTCTCTAAAATTATGAATAGTCAAATGATTGCGAATAGAAACATTTAAACCAACAAGAAATTGTCTACAAAGAGCTCTTTCAGTAAGAAAAACATTCGTCTGATGGGAGATTCTCTCAATCTCATCTCTAAACTCCATAGGAGTCCTAGTACCTTGGCGAAGGGTGGCTAATTTCAGCCTCATAGATTCGACATATTCATCGGGTACATGCCTCTTTTTCAAGAGGTAACATAGTTAAGGACATGTCTCCACTAGTTGCTTACCTTGCCTCCGACGGATGTCCCTTGTGCGAAACCACCAAGAGCGAGCAAGTCCTGTAAGGTGAAGGGTTACTACCTCAAGTTTTTCCGTCTCATCATAACGGAGGTGGTCAAGGACATAGTCGGTGTGAGTCTCCCAAGCGAGGTATGCCTCTGGATCATTGGCGCCATCAAAAGTGTCAAGCTTTACCTTAACGTCACGACGTTGGGCGGCTTAATCATTGTTGCGATTCAAGTTAGGGCGGCCAAAGTTGGGGCGAGGAATATCATCAAGAGGATCATCAGCCTCCTAGAATGGATCTTCAAGAATGGGCATGCCATCGACATCCCTATCTTTCCGCTGCTCTTCCCACTCGTTGAAGACCGGATGGTCTTGAATGGGTGTCCTAGGAGGTTGACGTGGGGGCTGTTGCCGTGGGGGAGGGGTGACGGTGTGACCCTCCTGGAAAGTTGTACCAGCTTTCAAAGAAGATGGCCCCTCCATATAGAACTCAGCGAGCTTCCGATCCATCAATCCCATCAAGATGTCGGATAAATTTGCGTTCTTGGTGGCCAACAATATTCCCAACTTCTTCTCTACCGCTCCACTTGCGGCCTCAACGATGAATTGCATTTGCTCATCCGTAATGGTACCCGGGGGTGGTGGGATGCCCGAGTTGGTAGACTTGTCAGAATTTTCAGCCATGTTCCTAAATGCAAAGTAACAACACAAGTAATCCAAACAAATAGGCAAAGAGACAATCAATGCAAGTCTTTGATCCTATGAGTGATCAAAATGTTTGAAAACAAGCAAAGTGAGGAAAAACAAGGCACTAAATTGACAATCTACCCTGGACACAGAACTTTACAATGATGAAAGTAGCAAGATAACAATGCAAAATGCGAAAGATAGCCTCAAAAAATGAGTATGCAAGGAGATGCAATCGATGATATGCGGCTAGAAATGAAATTGCAACTAAACAAGAGGATGCAATAAGTAATACAATGTGAAGCTCAAAAATTCAGCAACTATGAAAAAGAAAGCGAGCAACACAAAGGCTAAGAAGTGCACACACTCCGTCGACTATTATCCGACGGTTGCAACACGGTTCGAAGAGAGATAGGTGTGACCAAGGCCCCGGTGTCGGCACGGCTCTAAATCACACAAATAAGGGTTCTTTGTGGAGCTTAAAACCTAAAAGATCATCAATATATAGCAAAAGATGCAAAGAAGCAAACTAACAATTGGAATGAGTTACTAACTCACTAAAATGCAAAAAGAAAAGCTCTCGGCTCTTTATATATACTAGGATAGAGGCCGTGCTTTGCACGGCGCTGAATCTCATCCTTGTGCATTTAGATTGGGCTATACATAATTGAACTAATGTACTCCAGCAACAAAGATATCATAATTATATAAAAAACAAGCAATGACCATTAACGCATTCCGTGTATAAACAATAAGAATACAATACATACGTAATATTCTCTATTTGAAATGTTTGTTGTCTATGTCGTGGTAAAAGACTACGCCCATTTACATAGGGATTGCATTGCGAATGGGGATACGACAAGATTCAGAAGGTTCACCATGAATACAACCCCCATGACGTTTAAAGTTCTATACACCCACTGGGTGGTGATCGCACATTATCCTCAAAATCCCTTCTTTTATTGGGCCTGCTTTGGTAAGAGGCCACATGATTAGCTTCTGGTTGTGGTTTGTCCTCAGGCACATTGAGGCCATTGAAACTCCCCGTCGGTATGCATCTTTCTATTTTGAGTAGGTTTGCTCTCACTATCATATCAAATTGACGATTATCACTGTCTCAGTAAAACCAGCATAAGAAAAATTAGAAACAAGACCGGACTAAAACCACATAATTGGAAAGCAAGGATAAATCAAAAGATGACAGAAGCCTTGATGTTAAGTCGATCTACTAAAAGGCATTGATTATTGTAGAGTGAAGACATAGTGAACCGAGTGGAGAACATACTCACATACTTTGTAAGAGACACATAAGGAAATGGTACGCCAATGAAAACAATTCCCATAATAATCATCATTATAGTCATCGGGCCTCATACATTCGTCAGGGAGTAAGCAATGACCATCAATACATTCCATGTAGGAGCTTTGAATAATAAAGAATAAGTGGAAGGGGAACTCATACCCTAGGTGAAAAAGAAGTCTTGATCAAGTCTAAATCACTTTAGCTTTCTTAATCTTCGGTGCTTAAATTCAAAGTGGCTAAATACACCACTTACGGATATAACTGAAGCATTGATAAAAAATGCAAGATTGATGCTCGATTCTAAATACAAAATTATACACCCCTTGCAGTATACACGGTGTTTCAAATGATACACCCCTTGATTAAATCTTATTGGTATACCCAGAAGTGTCGATGTCTACAAAATATAACGCTCAATTCATTAATATTTTATATGTTATGACTACACATTTTAGATGTTTTTTAATATAAGTTTCGGGCTTTACCTATCTGAAATTCTAGTGAAGATTCTAGCCCAGAACTCGTGAAATTCGAACATATATTTGAAAGTGAATCATATATACAAAGAAAAATAAATCTTTGAAACTACAATATTTACAATAAAAAAATAGAGAAGAGAGTGAGCGGCAAGAGATCAAAGGAGTTTACTTGGTGGACAAATGAGGTGAAATTGAAGAGCGGGAGGTAGATGGGTGGCCGAGAACAGGGACACAGCTGGATTTATGAATTACACATCTCCTTTAAAAACATCTATAAGAAATTCAATGCAATTGAAGTTTATGTTTATGCTTAATAGATAAAGGAAATGACAAGTGAGAATAAAAGGTAACTGCTTACAAATTGCTACAATTGCAAGGCTCAATTGACCATCAAGTTTGCGTTGGTCTGATCCTGTCTTTAGCAACAAACAATGGTAGAAGCACATAGAAGGTGCAAATGTCTCAACAAGGTGCAAATTTCTAGCTTGTATCACAATCAAAGCATCAGCATGCAGTATGATGTGATAATTAGCTCACCAGGACCACTCCATATCTCATACTCGATCTCCTTATCTGACATACTAATAGGAAGGGATATGTGAAAGAAGAAAGTGCACCTTGTTTATAAGAAGTTCTAAGAAATGGAGTGAAATAAATGCAAGCAAACAAATAAGTGAAATACATAAACAATTAGTAAGCACGTAGCAGAAGTGATATGGAATAAACAACTAAAAGAGAGACATGTAAAAATGAGAGGAGATTGAAAAGACAATACCCAGATGAAGTAAAAAAATGAGAAAGAAAACTCGGTTATTTCAGCCTAAAAGCAATGGTAAAAGTTTTATATGAATGTAAATTTGAAATATATAGCAATAAAAAATATTCCTAGTTAGTTTGCAAAGTTTTTTTTGTGCACTTTCAAAAGAGGCCCCTTGTCGAGCAACTCCGGTACTCTCTCAGCATTCTTCCTAATTGCAAGGCTTCAGTTAAATATGAACCATAATATAATTCCAACATTTTGACCTCACTTGGCGAAAAAATTATTTCTCGTCAATTTGTGCTTGTGCTGAAAAAACCCAAGCCACAGATAGTCATTAGGAGAGAAAACTAATGTTTTAAAAATCAGTTTGAACAAATGAAACTAAGATCTAAAGCAATTTGAAATTGCACAAAGCAATATATATGAGAGAACCACCTTGTGAACTTTCATCATAGCTTGAGAAAAAGTTGTGGTTGCTAGACGGATTTCAAATATAAACATTCCCTTTGATATTGCAAATGAGATCAAATATCGCCTTGGGGATGTAGGTTTAGATTTTTCTACTGAGGCATATGCTGAAAGAATTGGAGCGGAGCCAGGAGGTGTGAAGCGAGATGTGCTCATTTGTGATGCTAGGAAGAGGCCAATGATACAGGAATCCTACTTTTTGTTATCATATATAAGAAATAAAGGTATAAAAAAGAAAGATGGGAGAGTTATAAAGGTATACCGTAGCAGTATAACTTTGAATCCACGCCTAATTATAGTGCAATATAGCATCGGAATCACGAGTTTCTGCAGTAGAAGTCCCTAGTTATGAGACTTGACTCTGAAATGATGAAAATGTAGAAGGCGGCTTCAGGATCCCTGAACTGCAAACTTCCTGCCTTGTATGCTTAAATGAATGGCCTTGATGTGGAGGAAACTCTGAAAAGAAGAATGCATGCTTCAGAAACAGAAATCGGTGACGGCAATGGCCCTTTGGGCATTAGAAGTTGAGAACCTCCTATGAACCGAAGAGCAAAAAAGAAGTTAATAATGTCAATACATAACAAGAAAATCATTATTCACCCCCTAAACAACCCATGAAACAGCAGGCAAGTCCTCAGGAATGTAATCCATCGAAGCTTGGGCAGAGTATAAAAATAATGAGGGACGAAAAACAACTTCGACAGAAAACAACTATAAGATCCTTCCACAGTGACCAAGCTGCATCATTCTAATCATAGAAGCAGCCCCAAAATCTAAGATTAATAGGCTAGGAAAGTACCCGCAGCAAAACCAATGGGCAAACACATCTAAACAGAACAAAACAGCCCCATTTCTATCGGAATCGATAAAAAAACACAGCAGAATAACAACTTCCTTGGCATACCAAAACCTTAGATTTTGGTATAATAAAATATTGATAAAAAATAATGTTATTAATATTGATAAAAAATAATATTATTAATAGAAATAAATTATTATTATTAAAAATAAAAATATAATATAATATATAATAAATAATAAAGTATTGATGATGATAATAGTATAAGTATAAATACAATAAATACTGATAAAAATAATAATATTAATATAAATATATAATAATTATTATTATTAAAAATAAAATATATTATATATTAAATAATAAAATATTAATAATAATATAAGTATAAATATAATATAATTAAGAATAATAATATAAAACTAATATATATATAATAATAAAATATTGATAAAAAGTAATAATATTAATAGAAATAGAAATAAATTATTATTGTTATTAAAAATAAAAAATAATAAAATATATATTAAATAATAAAATATTGAAAATAATAATAATATAAGTATAAATATAATATAATATAATTAATAATAATAATAATATAAAACTAATAGAAAATAATAAAATATTGATAATAATAATATTATTAATAGAAATATATTATTATTAGTAGATATAAAAATATTATAATATATATATATTAAATAATAAAGTATTGATAATAATAATAGTATAAATATAATGTAATATAATATATTATAATTAATAATAATAATAGTATAAATATAATATATTATATTATATTATAATTAATAATAATAATAATAATAATAATGAGCTACAAAATTGAGAATTGAGGATTACCTAGTATTTTGATGGGAATGAAATGGGCTACAAAATTGGGAATGGATGATTCCCGGAAATAATTACGATTCCAAGTTTTAATCATATCAAACACTTAAATCGGTAATCATCCATTACGATTCCCAGTTTTGATTCCCAGAAATGGATACCAAATAAGCCCTTAGTAAAAGATGCTAACATAGGAAATCCATAATCGAGTTCATTATGTACATTAAAATTACACATGCTCAAAATTATTCAGAAATTAAGAATTCCAAGCTTAAACAAAAAAAACCTAAAAAAAAGAACAAAATAATGAAATTCAATTGATAAAGAAATTGTTGGAGCAACGTCAAAATTAGCAAGGGCAAATATACAGATACCAAAAAATATGAAATTATCAAGACTATGAGGGCAATTACATTTAATATAAAGAATTCAGGCAAAGAGCCATTGGGTAAAGAATTCAGGCAAGACAACATTGTTTATCCGAGATAGAGAGTCATAACGTTACCTTGATGAAAAACTGAATTCGTATGCAATTTAGAGAGATTAAAAAAAAAGTTACCTGGCAGTGGTGACTTTGAAATTTATAGGTGTCAAAGAATTCACGTAATCCAAATATAAGCTCCATCCGAAAAGCGCTTTTAAGCATTTCTACAAACACCTTAAAAGCATAAATTCAAACATACACCAAGTCTTGATATCAAAACCTTAATTTAACCAATCTTCAATCACAAATGATTGCGTAACCTCCATCAATTAAATTCATAAATCTCAGTTTAAATCGATTCATTAAACTAAATATTCGAAAGTGTAGGTATTATTAAATTCAAGCATAAAATATTCTCGATACCCACCGACTAAAAGTTCACAAACAACCAAAAATAGGAGAAACAACAATATAGGCAGTCATCCATGATCCATTGTTAATGGTAACATGGATAAAAACACAGAATTACAGTTGAACAACACCATCTCTTGAAGACGATGAGTGGCTTTTGTCCAGTCCTTCTTACAAACACTTTCAAACTGAGAAGAAAATTCCATACTAAAAACACTAAAGGAATATAACAAACTAATGGCAACCTTGGCAACCTTTTAGCATGATATATCATTAAATCATATGAAATCGTGCACATATAGTACCTGCATACAGGTTGTAGCTAGGCCTATAGGGTAACAAATAGTACAAACAAAATAGCTTGCCATTGAGCCAACAATCAATGCGATGAACGGCTTTAGACTGGGAACATTTTCACTCACAAAACTTGACATGTCATCACGGAAAACATCATAGAAGGGCATATAAATTCCAACCTCAAAGAGTAACAATCAACCATTAGCAAGGAAAACAGGGATAAAAGGTTGCAAGCAGCAATGTCCTAACCAATTCATTACCTGAGTTCAGAAATAAAATTGAAGCCAGTCAAATTTATGAAGACAACCATGTCATTTATATCAACCACAAAAGGCAAGCCACTTAAATTATGAACAGCAATGAGGATGAATTAGGTTGCCAAACATGGATTACCTGCGAAATTCGGGATTCGAAAACACGAATTACCTGCGAAATCCAGACAAATTCATTTATGTCAGCTCAACAGAGAGAGGGATTAAAAACCCCAAACTGAAATTGAACACCATCAATCATCAATAACAAATCCGGATATACAAGAACGAAACGAAAAGGCAAATCATAATGAAAGGACAAACCTGGAAACTGGTGCGAAAGAGATAATCAAAACCTCGAGGTGTTCCAGAAGACAACCGTTATAAAGAACAAATTAATTCCAATTGATCCATCTCATTATAAAAATCAATTCTACTTGAACTAAAAAAGGAGCCCCTGACCCCAGAAATCAGTCGTATAGTGACGAAGGATAGACAGAGATTGTGCTTTTGAAACCAAATTGAAACAGCATTGAAAAATTAATTTGTACCCGAATTGAGAAAAGAAGCCATCGTCAACCTAATGACAAAGAACATGGCAAATTCAGTATAGAATTGAGTCGGTGTAAACGTACAGGGCTTCAAATAGACAATTGGGGGATGAAAAACAAACAAAGCAAACAAGAAATGCAACATCGCAGAAACTGAAAACCCTAAAATCAGATGATAAACAAACCTAGATGAAAAAAATCGAACAACTCAAGTCATCCCAAATCAGGGTTTGAGATAACTAACAAACTAATTATCAGAAGGACTTATCGGCAACATTAGTGAGAGCTTAAATTCCAAAGCAAGCCAGAAGAGAAAGGAAGACCTGAAATTAGGTGAAGAATCGAGGCATCGACAAAGGCAGAGAAGTGTTGAATACACCATCTCAGTCTAACAGTCTTCAATCCATGGACATAGGTTTCTTCCTCCTTTGTTAGTCGATAGGCCGAGCAACTACAACGAGAGCGTTTGTAATGAATGGGGAAAATGGGAAGAAGTCGACGACAAAGACACATGAGAGAGGCGGCTAGAGAGAGAGGGTTTAGGAATTAGATGAAACTACCGAAAGGGGCATTCAAACAAAAAAATAAAGATTTTTAAATTGAAACTTTCGGGGGTAATGAAGACATTATACAAGTGAATAAGTCTGAGCCATTGATAAATAAATTCACCAGCAATCAACGGTCATGATTAAGTTATTCTATAAGCTACAGTAACTTAAAAGCACCAAAGTTATAATAGCCGTAGATAACTATAACAACGGACGGCCGAGATCGAACCTTACCTCAACTGCCCATGCTTTTAAAGGAGTAGATATATATATATATATATATATATATATATATATGTATAATCGGCCTTCTGTTTTTTTTTTTTAAGAATTGTCGAACACCTAAACTTGCAAAATGCCAACCAGGACCATGCAATTTGCCGAACAAATGCTACGGCATAGAAGAACAGTAGCAACAATTAAAAAAAAACTAAGATGATCTAATTAGTAAGCAAAAAATTAAAAATTAGGGTAAAAGGCTAACAAATTGGAAGAAATAGGGTTCTTTGGTGGTGCAAAATCATCAATAACAATCAACCAAGAACTCATTCATAGGCATGATATAGCAAATTAAAGGAATGAAACTTGCAACTAAGAACTCAATCATCTTCCAAGTTATAGATCCAAACAAGCAAATTACCAACTAGTGTCAATTTTAGGGTAAAAAAATTTGCCAAATCCATGAAATTAATAGCACATCAAATCGGCAATAGGGAAGAAAATTAGGGCATAAAATAAAGATCACTCAAGTAAATGAATTAAGGCTTAAAACTTGCATAACCTTCGCTCTGAATACCAGTTGATGCGTTGTAATCCCCAACGACTCAATTGATTGGATCTTGCGACGTCTTAAGCGGCTCTCGCACCCGATGACTTGCGGGTGGGAGTATAGTGGCGGAGGAGACCAATTAATTAGCAATTGGCTAATTGCCGTTGTCAACAAAAGCGGTCACTGAAGGAGTGAATTGCTTCACCAACGTGAGTCAACAATGATGGTTTGACCACAAATTGCAATCGAAATTAATTTTGATCGGTAGAATATGAAACGGTGAGGGTTATGAAATTAGGGTTGGAGAAGAGAAAGCACTTAGTCAAGTGCTTCTCTTTTGATTTCAACGTAAGAATAAAAGATGACGAATACAACTTAAATAGGGTTTGATAGTAGATGAGAGTGGTTCCTTGCAAAGGAAACCCTAGTTCTCTCATTTATCTAATAAATTAAAAATAAACATAGATATATATTAAAAAGGAAAAATTGCACAAATATACCAAAAGTGAGTGGCTTTGGCAAAAATAGCATGTCCATTGTAAAAATAGGGTGGGGGGAGGCAAATGCTACTTTTGCAAATTGTAAGGGGGTGGGTTCAACCGGTTACAAGTAAAAAAGAACAAATATCTAGGCGCGGCAGAGGAGAGAATGGGACACGCCACGTGTCGCCATGGGAGAGGGTAATAACATGTCAAGAGAGGGTGTGATGTAATGGAGCATTTAATGCTTCCCTTTTTGCATCTTGGGGCCAAAAAAAAGGAGGGACAAATGATTGGGCTTTTAAATCAAGGAAAGAGAAGTTTAGGAATCCCGCCTCCATTCCATCTCAGATCAAGGGGGGGATTAAAAGGGTCTCCATTGAAGCTGATCGGGAGGCAAAGGTGGGTCCAATTACCAGTTATATGTCGGACATCCAAGAAAATGGGACAACAACTGACTATTACGTGCCAGAGGAAAAGTGACATGTGCCAACAAGATACAGTGGACATTCACAAAAATGGGTAAGTAAGCTTGTGGGTTTCTTTTTATGGCCATCACTACTTCCACTTTTCTTCATATCCCCATTGAAAGTGCTAAAACCATTTTATGCATTTACGAGTGCAGGGGAGAAAGAGCTCATATTTCTTACTATTGGCATTCGATTACAATCCGAACAAGGGGTCACAGATTCAGGGTTTCACGATCAATAAACTTTACCGGAGAACGAGTATGGCGGAACTATGACGACAAGGGAGAGGTCGGAGTCAGATACGGCGGTCGAAGCCAGGATACGGCAGCCGAAGCTGGATTATGGCGGCCGAAGCCGGGGTCGGGGATCTCTCACACAAGAGGGAAGAGAGAGCTTTGTTCCGTCACTGCTTTCTCCGAAGGTAATGATAATTTATTATGTGTCAATAACAACGTTTTATGTGCCAATAATGGTTTTTGTCATCCCAGTAAAGGTGTATCCTATGCCAAGTCATACGACTCGGACAGAAACCAGTGTCAGGTGTATTCGTGGCAAGACAATTTTATGTGTGCCACTCTAGACATTTTTTGTGCCAATACCGTTAATTATTGTGCCAACAAAGGTATATCCCTTGCCAATTCTCCAACTGCTCCTTCTTCTTCTTCAAAATCCTCAGGTTTTTCTTCCCTTCCTCGACCTCTTCTTCCTTTTCCAAACGTGGATTCTCTCGCTCTCGCTCTGCAAATCTTACCACGCTCGAAGGATGGGGCTTCAGTTTCTTCTTCGTCACCGGTTTTCACTTCCTCTACGCTTGCCCTGCCTTGTGAAACCGCCTGAATTTCCAAATGGGAGTTTTGTTTTTCTTCCAGTTGATTTGACAGGGCTTATGGTTACCTGGAAGGAGCAGTTGAAGAAACCTGCTATTTTTGCAAATTTTGGGGGTCCATTGCTACCTTTGCAAAATTTTGAGGGGGAGTGCTATTTTTGCAAAGAGGCAGCCTTTTTGGTATATTCAATGTCATTTACTCTATTAAAAATATCCCATCTATCTAAAAATATCCAAAAATAACCCTAACTAAGGAAATGTCAATTTTCCCCACTTTTATTCATCTAATAATAATTGAAAATAAGAAATAAATATTAAAAACTCCAAGACAAAACCGGCCAGGCCAACAACCGACTCGATAACGAGTGAAGCCACTCGATATCGAGTCCCTCTGCTCAGCGACACCCCTGCATCAGCGTGGTCTGGGTGCTAAGATCCAACCCCTTGTGGCGACGGTTGAGTTTCGAGCATCGTAACCCAAGTTGACCGAAGTCCTGGATCCATGATAGCACCTAAACGAACAAGAAGAGTTGTGGTTGCATCTTGAATCATCTTGACCCGAACGCGAGTAATCGGACTATCAAATGACACTCTCATCTTGTCGTCAATGTGGTCAGGAGTCATGAAACCTCTGGCGCTATCATTCTAAGTGTTTTCTCTTCTTCCTCCCTAATTTCATAACCCTCACCGTTTTATATTCTACCGATCAAAATTAATTTCGATTGCAATTTGTGGTCAAATTAAACCGTCATTGTTGACTCACGTTGTTGAAGCAATTCACTCCTTCAGTGACCGCTTTTGTTGACAACGACAATTAGCCAATTGCTAATTAATTAGCCAATTGCTAATTAATTAGCCAATTGCTAATTAATTGGTCTCCTCTGCCACTATACTCCCACACGCAAGTCATCGGGTGCGAGAGCCGCTTAAGACGTCACAAGATCCAATCAATTGAGGCGTTGGGGATTACAACGCATCATGGTGGGTGCTGGTGGAGGCGGCTTCGCGTTGTTGCTGACCAAGGATGCAAATTCCTCCAAGGAGCTCAGACACTTGCTAGTAGAAAGTTCTGAATTTAAAGTAAAGGTTTATAATTGGGATATATTCTTCTGCGGAACAAAAGCTTATACATAAAGCAGCCATCTTTCGGAGGTAAAAGAGACAGCTAAAATTGTTACGGGATATACATTTTAAGCAAATAATCTTGTGCTTATAGATGATGATATCTTGGGGTTTGAATCTCATAAATTTATTAGTTATTACGTAGTACTTCATAAGTGGATACTAGCAATTACTTTAACTCTCCTTATAAATTCTATTGAATGTTTATTAGTTATTACTTCATAAGTGGATAGCAATTACTTTAGCTCTCCTTATAAATTTTATTGTTTGTATATTGAGAATTAAAAAAAAAAAAAGTATTCATGCTTTTGTGCAGTCTCGTTATTCTCCAAATGCATTAGAAGCTACTCCTATATCTTACTCGGATTTCGGCTGGGCACCCAATCTCACCTTCAACAGGTTGAGAGTCATCCACGTGTATGATTTCGGTGATAATCCTTTTGGGATGAAGATGGAGATGGATGATCTTGGTAGTCTTCGTAACGAGAAGGAATTCATACTGATCAGACACTACAGTAGGACCTGCACTACACATCCAAGCGACACAAAGCAAGCCTAGCATCATAGGAAGATTGGGAGCAACCTTTTTTGATCTTTGTTGCCCCTAAAATCTGCTTCGATTAGAAACACATGAGGACAGGTGCTGCAGAAGGAATACAATGGGCTGCTTTGATGCATGCCGCACCTGCAGGTCCCTTTGTCGCGCCCGCAGCTCTTAGAATCTAGTGTTTTTGTATTTGCCGATTAGCCTCTTACTTGTGCTATGTTAATGCTAGTCTAACTGAGATGTGTGGTGCTTGTATGCACCTGGCAATTGTAACGAGGTCAAAGGTGTATTTTGATTAAGGATTAGGTGTGCTAGTGTCTAGTTAACTGAATATATGTACATGTTAACTAAATTGGCCAAAAAAAAGAGAAGAATTTAAGTAGTTAACCGAATCTAATCTTGTTAATTCATCACAAACCAAAATAGCATTATTAGAAGGTTAATTTTTAAATCAAGTCTTTTATCAGTTGTGCAATTGTAAAGTACGGTTGTGCAATTGTAAAATACAGTTGTGCAAATGTTTAAATTTTTAGTTGAACACGAATAAGATTATGAAGTAAATAAATAAAATAATAAAGTGCAATAATAAAGGTCGGGTGAGTTGGGTTTGGCAAAATATGAAATTTATTAAACGAATATATGTACATGTTAACTGAATTGAAATAGAAGTTAAGTAGTTAACTGAATCTAATCTTGTTAATTCACCACAAACCAAAATACAATTATTACAAGGTTAATTTTTAAAACAAGTTATTAGAGTATGTTTTAAAGTACATACAAGCACGTCTGAATCCAATGCCACTAAAGTTGGGTTGGCAAATTGCTTAAAAGATAGCACCATCTTATCTAGCATCCACCAATTCAAGGTAAAAAAACACAAACTTATATTGCACACCAATATAAAATTTCAAAAAGTGCTGACACGAAAAAAATTACAATTTTATTTGAATCTGGCAAATCTTATCTCAATCAATTATGCAAAAGGAAGATAAAATTATGCACATTTAGAATACAAGTATGCATATAACAAATAATTTCACACCGATGTCGACGTTACTGACACCGACGACGCTGACGCGATGTAATAAAATTAATTTGCTTACATTAAATTGATTTTTAATTAATATTTTCTCCAAATAATTTTTAATTAATATTAACAAATAATTTTATTTTATGTACTTTATAATCTTAATTGTGCACAACATAATATTAATTTGAGCAACAAAATATTATATGTGCAACATAATGTACTATAGCCGTATAGGTGTGTTCTTATTTATGCTAAAATAATTTAATGATTCTTTTTTTATAAGGTAAAAATTCGAGGTCAGACATACCTGAATCTCGATGACCGACAAGTCGACAGACGAAAATCGTAAAGAACAAAAATACAAAGAAGGTGCTAAATACAGACAGAAATGCACTACAACGCGAAACTAAACAAACTAAACCGAAGCGCGACGAGGACGTAGATGAAGGATGAAGCCAAACACTACCCTGAGGCAGCACTGTAAGCCAGCGGCACAACAGAAGTCACCTGCGGGCAGTGAAGACGAACCTCCAAGGAACCATTCTTCCGGAGAAAGGAGACGCCTCGATACACACTACAACGACCCCAGCCTATCCCGACTCCGACTGCTAGAACCCCATCAAACGGCGAAGAAAGTCCAATCGCGCCCAACGTAGAGCCACACAATGCGGGACCGAACGCACCAGAAACCCAAGCGGGATTTTAAAACTAATATATATATATAAAGCTTAATTTAATTATTTATTGATTAAATAAGTGATTGGGCTAGCTTTGGGCCCAAGGGTATGCCTTGGGCCCAAAGGGTGGCTATCGGGCCTAAGAAAACTAGTAGGGCAGGCTCGTGGGAGCAGGAGAACAATCCCCGACAACCCAAATGCGACAAGGGGTGGAAGTGCGGCAGGAATCCGATCGAACGGAGCCGGAGGCAGAAGAAGCCAGCACTGAGAGAAACCCCAGCAGCACCAAGGAGAGGGGGGGAGAGAGAGAATCGGAGGTGGGGCGAGAGCCAGACTGATGTTGCTAGAGATGGAGTCCAGGATCGGAGATTGAGGTGGCGGTGGACGAAAATGGTGGCAGCAACTTATCGACAACGGTGGAGGCGCCCCAAAGCAAGGATCCAGGGACAATAACGGCCATCGAACAACCACCAATGGACCGAAGTTTTGGATGAAAGATGAATGGAGGAGGAGCGAGCGCGGAGAGATGGACCACCCGCACCGCTGAGACTAAAAAATTAGGAATTGGGTTCAGATGCACCTGATAAGACAGGGAAGGGGAAAAGAAGGACTGAGGGGGCGAAATCCACAACAGCCCATAAAGCCCCAATTTGAGATTGGAACAGATCGGAACCGAGGATAAGCGTGGGATGCGATCCAGATCGACAACGAGGGGGTGGGCTTCACTACACACAAAGGAGGGAGGAAGGAGGCGAGAGGGCCTGCCAATTAGCCAAGGACCGACGGGGCAGGAAGCCAACCACCGAAGAGGAGATTGAGCCTCGACATGAAGAGAACCTCAACCGAGAAGGGAATCAGACCTTCGAAGAGGAGTTATAGAACTCCGAAAAGGAGTTTTAAACCTCCGAAGAGGGGTTCACATGATTGGCGATTTCGGAGACACCGACCAAGAAGACGACTCCCTCTCTCTAGAATTTTAGAGAGAGGGGAGAGCGTTTCAATTTGGAAACTTTGTTTAGCCTTCTTTATTTTTCTTCTTTTCCCATTTTCTCATGGATTTTTTTAATAGTGAAGAAAATTTTCAATGTCTCTCTTGTGCTTGTATCTACTTTAAAACACACTCTAATAAAAGACTCTTGATTTAAAAACTAACTTTGTAATAATGCTATTTTGGTATGAGATGAATTTGCAAGATTAGATTCAGTTAACTACTTAATTCTTTTTTTTTTACAATTTAGTTAACATGTACATATATTTGTTTCATAAATTTGATCTTTTTAGAAATATAAAATCAGATGTTTTCCCTTAAATCTAGTATTTTATAAGTTATTGTGTTCCTTAAATCAATTTAAAAACTAACGTTGTAATAATGCTATGTTGTGATTTCAAGAATTAGAGCTACTGGCATACAAATTTTAGCTAAATGTTAGCCATACATTTCATTAGTTTATTATTTCACTTTATCATTTTATTTATGTACTTTATAATCTTAATTGTGCACTTCATATTATATGTGCACAATATAATGTTACATTTGCACAACATAATGTTATATGTGCACAACGTAATGTTATATTTGCAAAACATAATGTTGCATTTTCACAACATAATATTATATTTGCACAACATAATGTTATATTTGCACATCATAATGTTATATATGCACAACATAAAGTTATATTTGCATAATATAATGTTATATTTGCACGATGGGGAGTTTGTTGTTTTAAGGATTATAAACATTATATAAAATATTAATTTATATATTATATATAATTCCATACTTCAAACTAAAAAGAATGAAATTATAACAAATAATAAAAAAAAAATTAATATTTTACATATTTTTATTTATGCACTTTATAATCTTATTTGTCCACTTCATAATCTTATTCATGCACAACTGAAAAATTGAACATTTGCACAACTTAATTTACAATTGCACAACTGTATTTTACAACTGCACAATTGTATTTTAAAATTACACAATTGTATTTTATAATTGCACAACATTTGCAAAACATATTCTTACATTTGCACAACATAATATCCATCGCAAACCTAATTTCTCTTCTCGTCGGGTAGCGTTGTGGTGTGGCGAGGCCGAGGGCGGCGACTCGTAGCAATGGCGTGGGGAATCACCATCGACTCCAGACAGAATCTTACATTTCCACAACATAATCTTATAGTTGAACAACATAATGTTATATTTGCACAACATAATCTTATATGTGCACAACATAATTCTATATTTGCACGGTATAATCTTATATGTGCACAACATAATCTTATATGTGCACAACGTTGATGTCGGGGATGCTGACAATGCTAACATTGACGTCGGAGATGCGGACGCTGATGTCGGGGACGCCGTTTGTCGAGGATGCTGATCTCGATCTCAAAGATGCTGACATCGACATTGTTGATGTCGATTACAAGGATGTTGATGCTGTTGTCAGGGATGCTGATGTTGTTGACGTTGCCATCAGGGATGCTGACACTAATGTCGGGGACGCCGACGTTGGACCGGTGTCCTCGACGTCAATGAGGCTGACGCTGATGTTAGGGATGCTGATGCACATGCTACTGATGCCGACGACGGGGATGATGACCTCAATGTCAAAGACGCTGATATTATTGACGCTGACATCGGGGATGCAAATGCTGATGTCAGGGACCCCGATGTTGGGTATGTTGACACTGATGTCATGAATGCCGATGTTGGAGCGGTTTCCTCGATGTCGACAATATTGATGTCGATGTCAAGTATGTTGATGTCGATGATACTGAAGCCGACGTCGTGCCGACGTTGGAGCGGCGTCCCTGACATTGACGATGTTGATGTTGATGTTAGGGATGCTAACGCCGACGCTGTTGGAGCACAGGCATGGGAGCGATTTAAGGACTTGCTAAGATCATGCCCAACGCATGGGCAACTTCCATATGTCATCCAGGAGATCTTCTACAACGCCCTTGATGCGCCGAATAAGGAGAGGATAAATTCATATACCTCCTATCGGTACATTGAGCTTACACCAACGGAGGCATGGGAGACCATTGAGAGGCTCGTGAACTTTGACAACACTTATGGGGCTGCTGCGGCCTATGATGCAAGGCCTGCCCCATCAATGCCACTATATGAGCCTCCAAGGGAGATAGATCCTGATGTACAACAACAATTCCATAACGATCAGACACGCCGCCTTCAAAAGCAAGTTAGGTTCCTGAGCAACAATCAAACTTGTCAGGAGTGTGGCTCAACCAGGCATAACACTAGTGCATGTCCACATACTGAGCAAGTATCCATGGTGGAACAACATGAGGAGGTCAAGGGGACGAGAGGCTCCTATGGAGGGGGGCAATCAACAATATTGGGGCGATCAAAGGTTCTATCAACAAAGGGATCCCCCACCATAGAGGGCACCAGGGCATCCTGAGCGGGAGACAAGGAAAGATGACCTGCAGATCATTCTTGATGAGATGCGGAGGAACCATGCTGAGTTCAAACAAGCCAACAACTCCGTCCATACTCAGCTGCAGGGCATAAATTCTAGGATTGGGGAAATCGACGTTTGGAAGCGCAACATGGAGACTCAAATGAGTCAATTGGCGAAAGCAATACCCAAAGCGTCAGGATCATTCCCTGGATCCACTGTGCCCAACCAAAAGGGCAAAACCACTTGTCATATTGCGGTAGTGAAGCTAAGGAGTGGGCGTCAATTACAAACGCCCGAGCAAAAAGCGGAGGAGAAGGAGCCAGAACAGACGTCGATATCGACCCCCCTATCGATATCGACCAAGGTGACGTCGAGTTCGACCTTCCAGTCGATGTCGACCCTGAAGCTGAGTCACCCCATAAATCAACTCCTCCAGTCGATGTCGACCCTACTGATGTCGATGTCGACCTCACTACAGCCGTGTAAAGGAAGAAGGTGTTGCCATTCCCAACTAGAAAGATGATTAAGGACCCAGCGGAAAAGAAATTCTAGCGGTTCGTGAAGATGCTCCAAGGACTTAATGTCTCTATACCATTCATGGAAGCACTTCATAAGATGCCATCCTATGTAAGGTTCCTTAAGGACATCTTGGGTAAGAAGCGATCGCTCTCGGAGATCGCAGAGGAGTGCAACAGGTTGGAGCTACCACAAAAGCGGGCGGACCCAGGTAAGTTTTCTATCGCTATAGGTTTATGTCAATTTAAATTTAATGTTTTAGTTGACTTGGGCGCTAGCGTTAGCATGATGCCACTAACCATATGGCACAAGGTAAAGATAGGTCCTTTGGAGCCCGTGGATGCAAGATTATACATGGCCAACAATACAGTAGTTATTCCAACTGGGATAGTGACGGATGTGCCAGTACAAGTAGGTAAATTCTTTGTCCCTGCTGATTTCTTAGTTGTTGATATAGAGGAGGACCTTGCTTGTCCAATTATTTTAGGCAGGCCATTCCTAGCAACCTTCGATGCCAACATTAGCGTAAAGAAAGGATTGCTCTCATTCACAATTAGTGACGAGGTGATAGAGTATGCCTTCAACAAGACGGTGAAAAATCAAGGGCCAATGGAGATAAAAGCCATCAATGGTGTCTACATTGCATGTGGAGAAGCAAAGGTAAGAAGTATGACACCGGAGGAGCTTGAGAAGAGGGCCATAGAAGCCCAAGTGGAGGAAGTTGTGGCAATCTTGAACGAAGGAGCCAAACAGAACATCCAAATCGACTCAGGTAAGTCGATATCGACTAAAAATGTTCAACATTATGTGCCAGGTCATAAGTATGGGGTCGACGGAGGAGGAAAAGAAACATCGAAATCAGGGTCTAAGGTTGATATCGACCATACCCAGCCGAAATCGACCACCATCGGCGCTGAGAAGGGAGGAACAGAGACCTCGATATCGATCTTTGAGGGTCGAAATTGACCTAATCATATCAAGCAGAAACTATCCAAATCGACTGATCCTCCAGGAGTACAACAGGGGTCGATATCGACCTCTGAACATCGACATCGACCTGAGCCACAGACTGAGAAAAAGGTGAGTCAAGGTACGTATTCCTCTTGTTCCATTATAATTAAAGACTTATCATTATTTGGAAGAGGTGTGCCTTGGCATGTGCGCTTATGTAGGGTATCCGATGATGATTCGAGCCAATACGAGATAGGAGACAAGGTCTATGTTGCCAAATCTAAGGACCATTGGTTCCCTACAAGATTCAAGGATAAGAATTTAGGACCATTCACGGTGAATCAAATCAATCCCGGCGGAATACAACTGCGTGACAAGAAATGAGTCATATTTGAGGCCCAAGCCACATGGGCTCTGCAGATGCCACCTTGAGAAGCGCAAAGGAAGAAGTCGGCCTAGCGACTTAAAAATCTAGAGCTTGTAACAAAGACTTAGTTTTGATTTTAGACAGTTTTACTTTGGTTTGAAATACTTTATTATTTTGCATATTTTGTTTCGGTTTTAACAATTTGCAGGAAAGAGAAAGGCATACAGAAGAGACATCGAAAACGATGTCCAAGATCGACATCGACCTTAAGGTCGACATAGATGGGTTTGTGATCGAGGTCGGATCACCCTGAAGCCTGAGCCAGAAATCAATGTGAACATCGATATCGATGTTAAGGGTCGATATCGACCATGCCTGTTGTCTTCTTCGACTCCTGAAATTTGTGACGGTTTAGTAAGTTTTCTTCTAAACCCTAGCTCTAATACAGTGAGGACACTGTAAATTTTAAGTATGGGGTGGGGGAAAGGCTTACTTGCATATTCATACTTAGTTTAGATTTGCATATTTTAAATGCATATTTAGTTTTATTTTCGAAAAAAAAAATGAATGACCCAAAATAAATGACCCCCATCAAAAATTTGAAAAAAAGAAGAGTCATGGAAGTATAAAAAAGAGCTCTATGATGCAAAATTAGATTCATTAGAGATATAACATGAAATTGCCTAGTTAAGGGAAGTCCCAATGAAGTGCAAGAAGAAAAAAAAAATAAAGGAGATGAAAAATTTGAAGTTTCTTTTGACATGTGCATGATAAGATGATGGAGGATTTTTTATGAAAATTCCAGACAAAGTGCTTGCATATACAAGTTCGTATCCTAGCCTTACCTATGCATATTTGCAAAAGTCACAAAGCCATATATGAGTCTTATCATGATCATTATTGCTCCACATATACACATATTGCCCATGTTATACCTTATACCCTATCCGGGGACAAGTTTGAGAATGGATGTCATTTTTGGATTCGTATTATGGAGTTGTGCAGTTGTTGGCAGGAATGATAGAATTATGAATTATGGAAAATTTAACGAGCGAGAAAAAATCCGATCACCTCATGAGATAAAGGTAGGTCGACCTTTCTCATTGAGATGTTAGTTCAGCGAGATGGGACAGAAGGGGAGGAGTCCGAAGTACTAAGTATCAGGGGCCATTCATGACACCCATGTTTGCGACTCGCGAGAAGGCAGTGCTAAGGTTAGAGATGTAAAAGCATATATTGAATAAAAGCATTGAGCGATGAGTTAAACGTGAGACATTATGAAGAAAGAATATGAAATGTTTTGGAAAGAAAGTATTTTTCCCCGGATTTAACACCACATGGCCAAATATTAGCCCACCTTTTGCCTTTTACCAATCTACTTCTCACAAGCTTGCAAAAGTCCTCTTGATTATTGATGTGCGCGCAAATTGCCATATTTTCTATGCACATAAAAGTCCATTTTATTGTCTTTTGCATACACATTAATGGGAAAACATGGGATTAGTGTAGTTTAAACTAAAAATGCCAAATATATGGGTTTGCACGAGTTTCCATGTGATTTCGCAGAAAACAGGATAAAAATGGACGAATTCGAAAGAGCGGAAAGAGAACTCGAAGTCTTCTGAAGAGGTCGAAATCGACTAGGGACCTTGACATCGAGTGCATCAGAGACATAAGAATCGAGCAGGAAATGAAACAGAGCATGTCGACACAAAAGGGGTCGATATCGACGTCTGGAGGTCGATATCGATGCTTCCATATCGAGCTAATTGATAGAAGTCGAGTGCTAGTTCGAGTAGGAGAAGGAGAAGCTCGAGATGAAGTTTTGAAGGGGTCGATATCGATGTCTAGGGTCGATATCGACCATGCCAGCAGAAGAATCCGACTCAGATTTTAATAGAATTCTATCCGAAGCTTGCAACGTCTATCCAAAAGTCGAGATTTCCTATCATCAACACAAGATTTATCAGATGGAGGCTGAGTTACCATGGAGTTTTAGTTTTTACTTTTATTTAAGTTTATCTTAGAGAATAAAGATAAGGTTTCGAGCCTTTATCGACATCTATAAATAGAGGCCAATAGGACTGAGTTTAGGCATCGAAGAACATTAGATTTTCAGATTCAATTTACATACAATTCAGTTTCAATAGTGAGTAGTGACGAGTAGAGAGACAGAGGAGGCCGAGTGGAGTTGTAAAGCAAGAGCGGAGTGGCTTGTTCGGTTGTACTTTCTTTCGAAGTTTTAATTCAAAGTAGCTTTCTTTCAACAATAATGATGATGATGTGCATGATGAGGAGCGAGTAGTCAACTCACTTCTAGGGTCGGGGTGAGCCCGACGATAGCAATGTGAGGTAAGTGCATCAAAGGTATGACTTTTATGCGATTCCGTCTTCTACCCCATGCATGATCCTTTACGAAAGTTAGGGAGATTCATTATTTGCATTATTGAAGCGAAAGCCACTCATATTGTGAACTTGAATTGCTCATGAATTAGATAGTAACTCTAAGGAACTATGCGAGAGCCTCTAATCACCTAAGTGTTGATAACGAAAGTTATTTAACGGAAAGGCATTAAATTTCATATCTTTAGCATGAAACTTGCATTGTTATCGTTGTGGCATAAAACCCCGACTTTGGAAGCCTTTTAATTAATTGAATTCTTTATAAAAGTCTTAAGTTTTATTTCTGTTCATCTTCCTTCTCCATTCTATTTTCTTCGGACTCTTTTCCGACAAATTGGTTACGAAAATAGTTTCTGTGACAAGCATCGAAATCGACTGTAAGGGTCGATATCGAGGTCTAACATCGATATCGAGGTCTCTCTCGACGTCGACTTGCTGTTTTGTCTTCTGCAGGAACTGCACTAGGAAATCAACCAGAACTGAGGTCGATATCGACCAGTATACTCGATATCGAGTGTCTGCTGAGGTCGAAAGCTTTGATCGTGAATACAACAAGGGAAGCGCTGACATACCTCCTCGTGGATTCGATCCTGAATTACCCTACTACTACAAGGGAGGGGATTCTTATATTATTTGTTTGGGACAGGGAGTTAGCCTAGTTGTGCAATTGTTTTATTTACATTATTTTGAATCCCTACTCTACTCACCACCCTGCGTTGCGAACAAATTGGCGCCGTTGCCGGGGAGGCAATCAATCGCCACCTAAGTTAATCACGATCTTTTTCTGAGCTTATTCTGCAGGTTTATGCGACGTTCTGATCGCGGACCTATCCTGGAACCAATCAACGAGCATGAACGTTTCTACCATCTTCGCAACAAAGCAATTCGCATCATGGCTAACAACGAGACACAGGTTGAGATCATAGAGCAGTTGACGAAGGAGATCGAAAGGGCAGCCACTGCTGCTGAGCGAGCTCGTGCTGATAGGGAGGAGGATGTGTGCAGACAAGCCCAAGAGCGGCTAAATCAGTATCCACAGACGACGATGCAATACATGCATCCGCCGCTTCATGTTCCTGAATATGCCATTATAATTCCTCACTCAAACTATGAATTGAAAATTAACTTCCTATCTGAGATTAAGAGAAATACTTTTGAAGGAAGACATAATGAATGCCCCCTGCAACACATCTCTACTTTTATGGACATATGTGAAACAGTTGCTGATGGAGTAAACTTAGAGTATGTGCGATTAAAATCTTTTCGATGGTCTTTGGCAGGGAAGGCATTACAATGGCTTGAAAGTTTGGCTCCACGCTTGCTGAGGACATGAGCAGAGGTGAAAGATGCATTCTTGAACAAATTCTTCCCACCTTCTAAAACGGCGATGCTGCGACAAAGGATCACGACTTTCAAACAAAGGCCAGGTGAAACCCTAGCACAGGCGTGGGAGCGCTTTAAGGACTTGCTGAGATCATGCCCAACGCATGGGCAACTTCCATATATCATCCAGGAGATCTTTTATAACGCCCTTGATGCACCGAAGAAGGAGAGGATCAATTCATATACCTCTTATTGGTACATTGAGCTTACACCAACGGAGGCATGGGAGACCATTGAGAGGCTTGTGAACTTTGACAACACCTATGGGGATGCAGCGGCCTATGATGCAAGGTCTGCCCCATCAATGCCACTATATGAGCCTCCAAGGGAGATAGATCCTGAGGTGTGGCAACAATTCCATAACGATCAAACACTCCGCCTTCAAAAGCAAGTCAGGTTCCTGAGCAACAATCAAACTTGTCAAGAGTGTGGCTCAATAAGGCATAACACTAGTGCCTGCGCACATACTGAGCAAGTATCCATGGCGGAACAACATGAGGAGGTCAAATGGACGAGGGGCCCCTATGGAGGGGGCAATCAACAAAATTGGGGTGATCAAAGGTTTTATCAACAAAGGGATCCCCCAATATATAGGGCACCAGGGCACCCTGAGCCGGAGACTAAGAAAGATGACCTGCAAATCATCCTTGATGAGATGCGGAGGAACCATGCTGAGTTCAAACAAGCCAATAACTCTGTCCATACTCAGCTGCAGGGCATCAATTCTAGACTTGGGGAGATCGACGTTTGGAAGCGCAACATGGAGACTCAAATGAGTCAATTGGCGGAAGCAATGCCCAAAGCGTCAGGATCACTCCCTGGATCCACTGTGCCCAATCAAAAGGGCAAAACCACTGGTCATATTGCGGCAGTTAACCTAAGGAGTGGGCGTCAATTACAAACGCCCGAGCAAAAAGCGGAGGAGAAGGAGCTAGAACAGACG
Source organism: Persicaria maculosa (assembly GCA_963922045.1). Lineage (NCBI taxonomy): Eukaryota > Viridiplantae > Streptophyta > Magnoliopsida > Caryophyllales > Polygonaceae > Persicaria > Persicaria maculosa. The sequence goes on from OY998265.1 coordinate 13,886,249, forward strand.
TCGATATCGACTCCCCCTGTCGATATCGACCAAGGTGACGTCGATGTCGACCTTCCTGTCGATGTCGACCCTGATGCTGCGTCACCACAGAAATCGACTCCTCCAGTCGATATCGACCCTGCTGATGTCGATGTCGACCTTACTACAGCCGCGGAAAGGAAGAAGGTATTGCCATTCCCAACTAGAAAGGTGATTAAGGACCCAGCGGAAAAGAAGTTCCAACGGTTCATGAAGATGCTCCAAGGGCTTAATGTCTCTATACCATTCACAGAGGCGCTTCACAAGATGCCATCTTATGTAAGGTACCTTAAGGACATCTTGGGTAAGAAGCGATCGCTCTCTGAGATCGCAGAGGAATGCAACAGGTTGGAGCTACCACAAAAGCGGGCGGACCAAGGTAAGTTTTCGATCACTATAGGTCTAGGTCAATTCAAATTTAATGTTTTAGTTGACTTGGGCGCTAGCGTTAGCACGATGCCACTAACCATTTGGCACAAAGTAAAGATAGGTCCTCTGGAGCCCATGGATGCAAGATTATACATGGTTAATAATACGGTAGTTATTCCAACTTGAATAGTGACGGATGTGCCAGTACAAGTAGGTAAATTCTTTGTCCCTGCTGATTTCCTAGTTGTTGATATAGCGGAGGACCCTGCTTATCCAATTATTTTAGGTAGGCCATTCCTAGCAACCGTCGATGCCAACATTAGCGTAAAGAAAGGATTGCTCACATTCACAATTAGTGATGAAGTGATAGAGTATGCCTTCAATAAGACGGTGAAAAATCAAGGGCCAATGGAGATAAAAGCCATCAATGAAGCCCAAGTAGAGAAAGTTGAGGCAATCTTGAATGAAGGAGCCTAACAGAACATCGAAATCGACCTAGGTAAGTCGATATCGACCACTAATGTTCAAGATTATGTGCTAGGTCTTAAGTATGGGGTCGACGGAGGAGAAGGGGAAACATCGAAATCGGGGTCAAGGGTCGATAGCGACCACACCATATCGAAATCGACCACCATCAGCGCTGAGAAGGGAGGAACGGAGACCTCGATATCGACCTCTGAGGGTCAAAATCGACCTGATCATATCGAGTCAAAACTCTCCAAATCGACTGATTCTCCAAGAGTACAACAGGGGTCGATATCGACCTCTGAACATCGACATCGACCTGAGCCACAGACTAAGAAGAAGGTAAGTCAAGGTACGAATTCCTCTTGTTCAATTACGATTAAGGACTTATCATTATTTGGAAGAGGTGTGCCTTGGCATGAGCGCTTATGTAGGGTATCCGATGATGATTCGAGCCAATATGAGATAGGAGACAAGGTCTATGTTGCCAAATCTAAGGACCATTGGTTCCCTACAAGATTCAAGGATAGGAACTTAGGACCATTCACGGTGAATCAAATCAATCCCGGCGGAATGCAGCTGCGAGACAAGAAAGGAGCGATATTTGAGGCCCAAGCCACATGGGCTCTGCAGAAGCCGCCTTGAGAAGCGCAAAGGAGGAAGTCGGCCTAGCGACTTAAAAGTCTAGAGCTTGTAACAAAGACTTAGTTTTGGTTTTAGACAGCTTTTTGTTTTAGACACTTTATTGTTTTGCATATTTGGTTTTGTGTTTAGTTTTCAAATCGCAGGAAAGAGAAAAGCACATAGAAAAGACGTCGAAATCGATGTCCAAGGTCGACATCGACCTTAAGGTCGTCATAGATAGGGTTTGTGATCGAGGCCAAATCACCCTGAAGCCTGAGCAGAAATCGAGAGAGACATCGATATCGATATCAAGGATCGATATCGACCCTGCCTGCTATCTTCTTCGACTCCTGAAATTTGTGACGGTTTAGTCAGTTTTCTTCTTAACCCTAGTTCTAATACAGTGAGGACACTGTAAATTTTAAGTATGGGGTGGGGGAAAGGCTTACTTGCATATGCATACTTAGTTTAGATTTGCATATTTATTTTAATGCGTATAAAAAAAAGAAAAAAAAGAGAGAGAAATATGACCCCCATCAAAAATTTTGAAAAGAAGAAAGAGTCATGGAAGTATAAAAAAGAGCTCTATGATGCAAAATTAGATTCATTAGAGATATAACATGAGATTGCCTAGTTAAGGGAAGTCCCAATGAAGTGCAAAAAGAGAAAAAATAAAGGAGATGAAAATTGAAGTTGCTTTTTGACATGTGCATGATAAGATGATGGAGGACTTTTTATGAAAAAATCCAAACAAGTGCTTACATATACAAGTTCATATCCTAGCCTTACCTATGCATATTTGCAAACGCCACAAAGCCATATATGAGCCTTATCATGATCATTATTGCTCCACATATATACATATTGCCCATTTTATACCTTATACCCTATCCGGGGACAAGTTTGAGAATGGATGTCATCTTTGGAGTTATATGGAGTTGTGTATGAAGATGTTGGCAGCAATGATACAATTATAAAATATGGAAAATTAAATGAGCGAAAAAAAATCCGATCACCTCAGGAGATAAAGGTAGGTCGACCCTGCTTGCGTTGAGATAATAGTTCCGCAGGATGGGACACAAGGTGAGGAGTCCAAAGTAATAAGTATCCGGGGCCATTCAATTTACATACAATTCAGTTTCAATAGAGAGTAGTGACGAGTAGAGAGAGAGAGGAGGCCGAGTGGAGTTGTAAAGCAAGAGCGGAGTGGCTTGTTCGGTTGTACTTTCTTTCGAAGTTTTAATTCAAAGTAGCTTTCTTTCAACAATAATGATGATGATGTGCATGATGAGGAGCGAGTAGTCAACCCACTTCTAGGGTCGGGGTGAGCCCGACGATAGCAATGTGAGGTAAGTGCATCAAAGGTATGACTTTTATGCGATTCCGTCTTCTACCCCATGCATGATCCTTTACGAAAGTTAGGGAGATTCATTATTTGCATTATTGAAGCGAAAGCCACTCATATTGTGAACTTGAATTGCTCATGAATTGGATAGTAACTCTTAGGAACTATGCGAGAGCCTCTAATCACCTAAGTGTTGATAACGAAAGTTATTTGACGGAAAGGCATTAAATTTCATAGCTTTAGCATGAAACTTGCATTGTTATCATTGTGGCATGAAACCCCGACTTTGGAAGCCTTTAATTAATTGAATTCTTTATAAAAGTCTTAAGTTTTGTTTCTGTTCATCTTCCTTCTCCATTCTATTTTCTTCAGACTCTTTTCCGACAAATTGGTTACAAAAACAGTTTCTGTGACAAGCATCGAAATCGACTGTAAGGGTCGATATCGAGGTCTAACATTGATATCAAGGTCTCTCTCGACGTTGACTTGCTGTTTTGTCTTCTGTAGGAACTGCGCTAGGAAATCGACCAGAATTGAGGTCGATATCGACCAGTATATTCGATATCGAGTGTCTGCTGAGGTCGAAAGATTTGATCGTGAATACAACAAGGGAAGCGCTGACATACCTCCTCGTGGATTCGATCCTGAATTACCCTACTACTACAAGGGAGGGGATTCTTGTATTATTTATTTGGGACAGGGAGTTAGCCTAGTTGTGCAATTGTTTTATTTACATTATTTTGAATCCCTACTCTACTCACCACCCCGCGTTGCGAACAATTATTAATGCTATGTCGCTAAAATTGTTTTTGCATATTACCTCCTTTTATGAGTATGAAATTACTTTTATGCACAGGCATGGACTTGGTTGACATAAGTACCTTATCGAGGATGGCAATTGATTGTAGGGAAATATGAAAAATGAATCTATGATGTTGAGGGTTTACTTTCTTCCCCTGAATGACCATTAAAAGTATTGCTTGGGGACAAGCAAGCTTAAGTATGGGGTGTTTGATGTGCGCGCAAATTGCCATATTTTCTATGCACATAAAAGTCCATTTTATCGTCTTTTGCATGCATATTAATGGGAAAACATGGGATTAGTGTAGTTTACGCTTAAATATCAAATATATGGGTCTGCACGAGTTTCTATGTGATTTCGCAGAAAATAGGATAAAAATGGACGAATTTGGAAGAGCGGAAAAAGAACTCGAAGTCTTCTGAAGAGGTCAAAATCGACTGGGGAGCTCGACATCGAGTACATCAGAGACATAGGAATCGAGCAGGAAATGAAACAGAGCATGTCGACACAGAGAGGTCGATATCGACGTCTAGAGGTCGATATCGATGTTGCCAGATCGAGCTAAATGATAGAAGTCGAGTGCCAGTTCGAGTAGGAGAAGGAGAGCTCGAGATAAAGTTTCACAGGTGTCGATATAAATGTTCAAGGTCGATATCGACCATGCCAGCAGAAGAATCCGACTTAGATTTTGATATAATTCTATCCAAAGCTTGCACGTCTATCCAAAAGTCGAGATTTCTTATCATCAACACCAGATGTTATCATATGAAGGCTGATTTACCGTAGAAGTTTTAGTTTTTACTTTTATTTAACTTTTATCTTAGAGAATAAAGATAAGGTTTCGAGTCTTTGGATAGCAAAGTTCGACATCTATATATAGAGGCCAGTAGGGCTGAGTTTAGGCATCCAATAACAATCCAAGCACATATAATTCCAGTTTTACATTGAGTAGTAACGAGTTAGAGAGAGAGAGAGAGAGAGAGAGAGAGAGAGAGAGAGAGAGCCGAGTCGAGTTTGTGAAGCGAGAGCGGAGTTTTGGCTTGTTCGGTTGTACTTTCTCTTTTGTAAAGTTTAATTCAAAGTAGTTTTCCTTTAATGATGATGATGATGTGCATGATGAGGATCGAGTAGTCAACCCACTTTTAGGGTCGGGGTGAGCCCGACGATAACGATGTAGGGTAAGTGCATCAAAGGTATGACTTTTATGCGATTCTGTCTTCTATCCCATGCATGATCCTTCGCGAAAGTTAGGGAGATTCATTATTTGCATTATTGAAGCGAAAGCCACTCATATTGTGAACTTGAATTGCTCATGAATTGGATAGTAACCCTTAGGAACTATGCGAGAGCCTCTAATCACCTAAGTGTTGATAACGAAAGTTATTTGACGGAAAGGCATTAAATTTCATAACTTTAGCATGAAACTTGCATTGTTATCGTTGTGGCATGAAACCCCGACTTTGGAAGCTTTTAAGTTAATTGAATTTACATATAATAGTTTTAGCTTTGTTTCAAATCATCCTCTTAGCCATTCTATTTTCTTCAGACTCTTTTCCGACAAATTGGTTACGAAAACAGTTTCTGTTATAAACATCGAAATCGACTGTAAAGGTCGATATCGAGGTCTAACGTCGATATCGAGGTCTCTGCTCGACGTCGACTTTGCTGCTTTTGTCTTCTGCAGGAACTGTACTGGAAATCGACCAGAACTGAGGTCGATATCGACCAGACACATCAATATCGAGTGTCTTCTGAGGTCGAAAGCTTTGATCGTGAGTACAACAAGGGAAGCGCTGACATACCTCCTCGTGGATTCGATCCTGAATTAACCTACTACTACAAGGGAGGGGATTCTTGTATTATTTGTTTGGGACAGGGAGTTAGCCTAGTTGTGCATTGTTTATCTGAATTATTTGAATCCCTACACACCACTCCCCCGTTAGCGAACAACATACAAGCAGGTTTCCAAGTCATCGCAAGACTAAATAATATTTTATTCAAGTAATCTAGGATTTTCATCATGACCATCACTTTCAATTAACCTTGTTCTCATCAAGTAATCTAGGATCTGGGATTCAGCGAGAGGCCAAGAGGAGGTGAGAAGTTGGTGCGTTGGTGGCTCTCCGTTGACGTCGGGCTTCATCTCCCGCTAAGAGATGAGAGAGTGGAAGCAGATTGAGAGAGAGGCGACCATAGAAGGGGAATCTGAGAGCTCTCAGCTCGGTAGTTGTGAGGTAGTAGATGAGCAAGAAGGACGAGAGGTGAAAGAGGAGAGCGTGAAGCGGAGGGGCAACGCTTGGCTCTCGGTCAGAGGGGAAACGAGGAAGGTAGCCATGAGAGATGGATTTTGAGGAGGAGGTGGGAGTTGAAGAAAACAAGGGCAGCCATTGGTGCCCCTTTTGACATGCTGAAGTCGAGTGCGAAGGAGGGCGGAGGGAAGGAGGGAAAGAGAGAGTGAAGTTGAGGGAGACGAAGGACAGCGAGATCGAGCGAGAGTAGTAACTAGGACAATTAGGACGAACGGAGGTCGAAGGCGAATCAGAGGAATGAGAGGTGGATGAACAGAGGGAAGAGGGAGGCCAATCTCCTAGCTCAGATCCGAAAGGGAGTGATGCTGAGTGACGGCTGCTAGTTGCTCATAAGGGGGTATATATACTATCTTAATTAGGGTTTAATTGAGTTACGAGAATTTACAACATTTAGTCCTCTATTTTTGTTTTGTAAAAACCTATCACAATAAATAACATGATTTAACCCAACAAATTTTCTGTTTAATTTAAAATGTCATAAGAGTTGTCACTTAGATTCATACCGTATTACGATCACTGGGTTTGAATTCAGAGAAGTCCTAGTTTTCGAGCGGTCATTTGGTAGTTCTTTCAAACTAACTGTCCTATTGTTTGTGGACGACAGGTTTAGGTCGAGTCTTAGAAGAGAAGACGAAGAGAAGTTGAGAAGACTTTTAAGATATTTTAACATTGTATTTACACTTTAAATGTATAGATATATTGTATAACAGTTTAAATGTTTTTTTATTTAAAAGTCTTTCATTGTAATATGATCAAGTTGTAAATGTAAATCCTGAATTTTAGAGGCAAGATTAATAAATAGTTATTTTTATATTTCAAGTCTTCCGCTATTTAATGGTATTTTATTTATGTATTTAATTGTTGTCATCTTGTTTATGGGAGCATTGCATGTCCCTATAAGCCTAAGGTGGTTACAATGACATTAAAGTCCGAGTAATCACTAGCGTTGTAGCATTCCCTTGGGTTATAAAAAGGAATGTTACAATATTCACTCTAAATCGCGTATGGGTAGACAACCACTGCGAATTAATGGAATCGGAAGTGATTAAAACAAACCCAAAAAGTATGGGATTTTTTTTTATGTAATTTAAATAGGCTGAAATAGGGGCATATTTTGACAAAATGAAAACTTAGGGAGGTTTTTTGTAATTACCCCTCTCCTTCCCTCAGCTCGACAGTGCAACCATACAGATTCAAAGGTGACTTTCGATGATCTTCCGACGGCTCATTCTCCGTGCACAGAGCTCCATTTGATGCGTATTACCTATCATCCTGACGAGTGCAATCTCTACTTGAACGTGATGGTGTTGGTTTTATCGGAAGATAAACAAAAATGTCAAGATAGGTGTTTGAACAGTGGCTGCGATTCAAACAAAACAGCGCACACACACACATGCTTGGTTAGGTAAGCTCGACTGCAATGCGACGTCAATTAGGGACACCGAAAATGGGTCTTCAAAACTTAACAGTACCGCTGCTCATTGATATGCAAGGTTTTTGGGGAATTGATTCGAGGTCGAAGGCATTGAGCTATGGTTGCGGAAATGTGGACCAAGGCACATGAATAGATTAGTTTAGAATCCTAACAGCACTTTGAACACACTTTCATAACTCCTTCGTATGAAATCGGATTTAAGAAAAACTGAAAGTTTTGGTAACTAGGCTTACCGGGCTTCGTTTCGATATAAAGAACAGGGGGTTTGAGAGAAAAACAAAGGAGAAGGAGGTCTCGCAAGCCATCTCAGTTTTCGCTCAATCTGGGATTTTCCTGGGCACATGCATCTACCTTGATTAGTGGCAGACCCAGAGGGGGGCTCGGGGTGGCTTTAGCCCCCATCTGGATTTTGGAAAAAAAATTTGTATATATATCTGTGTGATTTTTGTAATATATTTATGTATATGGGATAAAGTATCACAAGTTCTCTTTAGCCTAGCTGGTAATAATCCTAAAGGTTGGGGTTTTGAATCCAAACTCCCAAAGGTATACCAACACAAGCAATGCTACCTTATATTTATTTTTCATTCTTTTCTTTTTTAAACACCCACTTACCTTTTAATTGTTTTGTGAAATGATTAGGGTATATGATTTTGAGAATCAATTTGTAAATTTGTTAATTGCAATTGTGATTTGGGGATTATTTTATTTTTATAGGAATATATAATATGAATTGAAAAGGTTAGTCTTTCATACTTATAATTTGTACTTTGTTAATTTGTGTTATAAATTTTAATTCGAGAGTCAATTTATATGTAGAAGAATATGAGAATTTATGGTTTTGATTTTGAAAACCAATTTTATGAAATTTCGTGAATTCGTAAATAGAATTTGTGATTTGTGAATTGAATATTTGACTTTGGGATTTTTTTTACGAATATATAATATGAATCAACAAATTTGTTATTCACTTTAAATCCTCTATTCCTACTATTGGGTAATCATTCAATCAGTCCTTCATAATCCATCTCGAAATGTTGAACCGGTTGGAAGTGGAGATGATGTTACTAGTATTTGCAAAGATAATGTAAGGAGTAAAAAAAACTCGATATATTGGGAAAACAATGAGTGATTATTAGTGATCCGGGACTACGAAAACATATTCAGAAATGTTATAGTTCCTTATAGTTTTCAGCCCCCTCTGGGGGAAATTCGGGGTCCGCCACTAACCTTGATGCCTCTACAACCCTTGAATCATTTAGGATTCGGTCATTACTTGTGAATAAAAGTGGTAGTAAATGGAGTTGTCTTCAAAACGTGCTATCAACAGATAGAGACGACCCATCACAGCCTCCTAGGGACATCCACAATTTTTATAGTCTCAAATGCAGCAATACTTCAGCATCCATAGTGTTCTAATGCCATATCGGAATTGAATGAAACTAGAGGCCATAGAAATTAGACTTACAAATCTACGATTTGGTATAAAGAATTTGAAATTCCGCAGAGAAATGAGGGAGAACGGAGGGTCGGAAGTTGCTGCAGAAACCAGTCAACCCAGCGGCTCGATTCGAATCTTGAGCGGCTGCTGGGCGTCGTGCAGAACTGTGTCGGTCGACCTGGTTGCGTGGTACCTCTCCTGGGGACTTCCAGGTGCAGTGGTGGTTGCCAAAGGTAGTGGAGCAGGTGTCTTCGGCAAACGTTAATGGGGAACGAGAGTGTGGTGTCGAGGAGAGATCGTTGAGTTTGTGTGAATAAAGAAAGGCAAGATAAGATATAGAAGGATTAAACATGTCACGATAAGGTTGAATTAGAGCCAAATTTGCGTAATTGATGGAAGGAATCCTTTTAGAATCACATTGAGTAAGATTTGGGTAAATTTTGAGAGAGGTAAAAATCCATATGTTTTACAGTGGAACAACCGAAATAGAAAGAAGAAGGAAACAGTTCAATAGCCGGTTTGTCTATTTTGTGTTTATGGGTCCGGTTCACCTAAACCAAAAAAAAAACCATCGGTTCAAACTCTGTTCCTATTTATAAGTATGTATATCCGAAGTTTTATTTATTAAAATTCTACACAAGGTAAATAACTGACGTGGGGAGAATTGAATCAAAATATATAATAAAATATAAAACAATACAACCCTTAGCCTCTTCAAATAAATTCAAGACTCTCCGCTATAGTAGTAGGGAATCAGGTTCGATCCACGAGAAAGCGAGTCAGCGGGATCCTAGTATAGTTGAAATCACGTCCTGAATGTTCGACCAGAAGCCTCGATCTCGAGCACATACCTCGACGTCGACCTTGGCTATCGATGCTTTCTACAATAGAAGACCTGCAAAGACAAAAACGGCAGTTGATATCGACTAGGTAGGTCGATATCGATGTCAGTAAACGAAATCGGCTGGCTCAGAAGACTGTCAGTCGACACAGTGTGGTCGATTTCGACGTTGGAGGTCGATATCGACTTCAGCTACTTCGTACAGGAGACTCGAGATCGACACAGAAGACCGTTGATCTGGCAAGGTGGTCGATATCGATGATGGGGGTCGATATCGATGTTATCCTGCAGAAAGGTTAGTTCTTTTGTCGGCAAAGAAAGGCCGAAGAAATAAGAATGGAAAAGGAGCAATGATCAGAAATAAACCAGGGGTGTTGGGTTTTTCGATAACTCAACGAACGACATGCAATAAAGGTGTAAACTTAAGAAAGAAAAGATCTTCTAAAGTCGGGGATTACCACGACGACAACCATGATAGTATAAGTAAGAAATCACCCAAGATGCATGCTTTTATCATAAAGGAGAAGGCTTTCACCTAAACCGGTAAATAGGAAAAGATATCTTGCAATAAATTAAACTAATTTGCGTCTACCTTTGTCATAATTGAGTTTATAATCTTTCGAATAGAAACCCTAATTACTACCCAAGTTTCACAATATGAGTTCCTTAAATTCGCATTTAGAGATGAAGCACAAGGTAGAGCAAGATAAAAGATACCTTCTTTAGCGACATACAAACCTTACCACCATGGTTATCGTCGGGCTCACCCCGACCGTAGAAGAAAGGGCGACTACTCGCTCATGTTAAATGAAGACATGCTTGGACTTGAATGGAAATAAACTTGCATTAATGGAAAACTTTGAATCTTTACAATCTCAACGCCAACTATCGCAAGCGCCGAAACCCTAAAGCTCAAAACCTAAAAATCTAATTTTATTGCTTAATGCTATTGTGTCTTTCTTGCTTGAATCCATAAAAACCAGCCCCTAGGGCTTTATTTGTAGGCTACCAATCCTTGCTATCCAAGGATGGTATCTTCTATCTAATCTCTAAACTCTATCCAAACAAGTAGGATAGATCTTTTATTTTGATAAAACTCTAAAACAACGTAATAAATCTTCTAAGGTAAAAAGTAAAAAAATCTCAGCTACAATCTATCTAAATTTACAAGATAATTCGGGCTTTAGAAGATAGAATCCCCGATCCGAGTCTTGAAAAACGTGTCTATCCTTTGTCGAAGTATGGTCGATATTGACCAGAGTGGTCGATATCGACGTCTCTGTTTCTGCTCGACGGGTCCTTCTCCACTCGATTTCTGTGATGTGGTCGATATCGATGTCAGGTGATCGATATCGAGTGCCTTCTTGGTTGGTCTGTGTGGTCTATCTCGACACTCAGAGTCTGTGTCGATGACTGTAGTAGATATCGATGTTGGTGGTCGATATCGACCTCTTCTCGGCTTCACTTGGCTTCTTCGTTTTGACTCCGATTCCGCCCCAATTCCTACATATTTAGACCAAAACTTGTGCAGACTCTATTTCTTGCACGTTAACCTATTCTACACAAATTCATCTTATTTTCAATCTTTATTTTAGGAATCGAATGAAATATGAAGTCAAAACTTGCGAATAAAATGGATACAAATATGTACATCAATAACAACATAACATAACATTTAATTTAAATACATTTTACTTTGCATAATAACATTTTTCTAAAACCTTATATTAAATATTAAAGTAAATTATAATTGTGAATTCTTCTCTTATTTTGAAGATAGATATACAACTTTGCCTTAAAACAATATAACTCAAAATAAATTTCTTTATTATAAGTGCACATAAGAGTAAAAATAAAATATCTAAAAAAAAGTTATAAACGTTATATATATTTAATTTGAAAAATCTTTTCCAAGTTCGAAATAAAAGAACTTTTGGTTAAGAAAATATATTTACTTAAAAACGAAATACCCAAAAATACTTTGGGGTATTTCAAATACTCTAATGCAAGTTGCCAAAATTTCTTAAGATAAGAAAACTGCGATAAAACTCAACAAGAATGCATTATATAGACCAAGGGTGTGTTTGCTAGTGGAGTACTTTTTAGGGGATGAAGATTATTTTTAGGGGTGGATAGGATGGAGATTATTTTTATGGTGGACGGGATGAAGATTGTTTATATAAAATAATCTCGTTTGTGTTTGATTGAATGAAAATTAATTTTATGATGAAATAGAGTAAAAAGACAAAAATACCCCTACCCCCACCCTCACTTTCTTCCAATCAATTGTTTTCATCCATTTCATCAAGTTTGTAATCCCTAAATTCTCTTAACAATAGTATTTTTTATGGTGGACGGGATGAAGATTGTTTATATAAAATAATCTCGTTTGTGTTTGATTGAATGAAAATTAATTTTATGATGAAATAGAGTAAAAAGACAAAAATACCCCTACCCCCACCCTCACTTTCTTCCAATCAATTGTTTTCATCCATTTCATCAAGTGTAATCCCTAAATTCTCTTAACAATAGCGTTTAATTCCCAACAAGGGTGAATCCTTCCACTGCCTTCCTCTCCTTCAATATTGGGGAGCCCTGTTTTGTTTCTATAGGGTGTGTGTTCGAAAGAGAGATGTCGTTAGTGGCATCGGATGAGAGGGATAGAAAATAGCCTACCACATCGTGTAGGAGAGAGAAGGTTACATCTGAATTGGATGGCGGTGGCGATGCGATAGCTGGATGAACAACAGAACGGGGATGAACGGAGGAAGGAAGTGACAAAGAGGTATGAAAATTGACAGAAGAGAGCGATGAGAAGAAGATGGTCGTGGCTCTTTGACTGAGGGGGGAACTCGCTTTTGGAAGGAGGGAAGAAGGAGATGCAGACAAGTGAAGGGAAAAAGAAGGTTGTTTCACCTTCCCATCCCATTCACACCCGATTTCCTAGGTGGAAAAAATCGAGGATTCCCACCCCTTCCACCTAGAATTCGCCCTCCCTCACACCCTATTGCCAAACACCTGGGCACGCCTCCCAAAATCAACACCCATCTCCCCCCCCCCCCCCCCCCCCATTTACCAAACACGGTCCAAGTCATTCAGCTTGTTACCATCCATCTTGTAGAGCAAAGTACACCAACTATAAAAGAGACAACCATTTTTGCAGGTATCCACAAGGAGCGTGCACTCGCATTACAGGATGGGTTTGAACAATACATCCAATCTATGAAACGGGCTTAGCCTAACCCATGCCCACAACACCAAGATAATATTTGGGGTAAAACTCGTACCAAGTCCGACTTGCGTCCGCATTTGCCCGGTAAAAAAATAATCAACTAAGTACTTTTCCATTATTAAGCAAGGCTGAACCACAATTGATTGTCTGCAAGAATTATATACTGAAAGAATCTAATTAACCTCTATAGTTAGAGCCGGCAAAATCTAACCCGACCCAAGAAACCCGACTGACTCACCCGAACCCGAACTCGGTTTTTTCCACCTAAAATATTCTATTAGACTATTAGTGTTAATACTTATATTCATTCTATTAGTTTTTATTTTTTATAAATGGATTTCTTTTTATAGATATAAGTATAATAATTCTATTAGATTTCATAATTATGGTTATTCTATTTGTCCATATTCCATAATTTTTATGAATTATGGTACAGGATTATTTTATTGTGGAAAGAATTATTTATATCCAAATCAATAATTTTATAGTTGTTATGTTATGTTATGTGTATATATATATATTAATTTTATAGTTGTTATGTTATGTTTTATTCTATTTGTCCATATTATGTTTTATATATATATATATTATGTTTTGATATAATTAATTATTTATATCTAGATTTGTTAAAAACTATTAATAATAATAATGAAAAAAAACTAATGGACCAAAAGCTGAAAATGAAATGGGTCAAAGATATAGTCAAACCACAAATAAGTCAATTTGCAACTTGCTAGTTAAATAAAGTTAAATCCTTAAATGTACAATTAATTTGATTTAATTTTAGCACCGATCGATTGGTTTAAATGTTTAAAAAAAGACGATGTTGCCGAATTCCGAATTTCCGATTATGATTTTTTTTAAAACCGGTTGACAATCGATGAGTCAATGAGTGTATTCAACCGAGTCAAAATTACATATTCAAGTATTCAACCAAGTCAAATCATTTATTTTAAGTAAATTACATATTTAAGTATTCAACCGAGTCAAAATCAACCTAATTATCCAAACAGGTCGAATATGATTCGGTCGAAAACTCATACAAACTATACCGACTTTGATTCGAAACTCAAACAAGACCGACCCGCCTCTTGACCCGAAACCCGAATGAGGCCGACCCACTTCGACACGAACCCGAATGGGCACGACTTGATTTGACTCGAAACCCGACCAATCTAAAATTCATTATGACCGAACCCGGCACGAACCCGACCCGACCGGTACCCGATCATAAATTTTACCCGAACGGACCCGACCGTCAGTGACCCGACACGAACAAGCCTGACCCGAACCCGGCCCGGACGACCGAATTGCCAGCTATCTATAGTGAATACTCTAATACAAGCTGCCGAAATTTCTTAAGATAAGAAAACTGTGATAAAACTCAACATGAATGCCTTACACAGACCAAGTCGTCCAGCTTGTTACCATCCATCTTGTAGAGCGATGAGCACTTCATTTGCTTGAAGTGATCTTGGGCCTCCTTCCTAAGACTTTCAAACGGCATGGTTTCCCACTTGCTGTAGTTGGACCTCTTCCTAACATCGCTCATGTCGCCAGTGCCAGATATAGGACTGGTGTACTCATGACCCTTGTTGCCCCACACTTTGCAGCTGCCAAATTGTCCCAAGTCAATGGCTTGAGAAGCCGCACTCCTCTTTAAAAGTAGGGCAGCAGCATGAACTTGTCTAATGGTATCTTTACTTGGAATATCTGACCAATCTAGCTTCCTCTTAGATCTCATTGGAGAATGTATCCTTATTACCTGAGACAATTGAGACAAGGTCAATCAAATGTTCATTAAAATGAATCATATGAAGACAAGTAAACTGATGGTGGGGGTACAGATCAAAACAAAGAAATCGATCCATTTGGCAATGGAAATTGGAAACCAACTCCATCCCTTGAAAATATAAAAAGAGTTGGTACCCCGAGGCATTCCAGTAGCTGATAATATGCTCTTCCTTGAAGCGGATTGTGCCCCTTCTTTGGTTCAGAGAAGTATCTAGTCCTATGACAAAAAAAAAACATATAAGCAAACTGAGCAGCAACTGAAGGAAATTATGGGCAGCTAATGAATGGATCCAGGGGACTGGTGGCATTTAATCAATTAACTGGATGATTGAGGGATAAATGAACACTGACAATTCTAGTGCGCATATGCTATTTCACAAAACCATCTTCTTGGATAGCATTCACATTTTGGGGATATATGCATCATCACATAATATAGTGGATTGACCATGAACAAATCATTCAAAGTTCAGCCGCTTCTATTTGTGATATTGTGAAATTGTATCCATTTCTTTTCTATCCAATTCAAAATGTGTCAGAATAGTTGATTGCAACAAAAAGATTGTCAAACAAGCCCGAGATGAACCGAGTTGCTAATGTTGGCCTGCTTAGCAATCTCAATCTCCAATATTAAAAGAGATGCCATGTTGATTCAGAAAAGGTGTAGTAGTTAAGTCAAAGCTATAGCCTTAGGTAACAATTCTGTCTAATTCGAAGTTCAAACAATTGCCTTTTCTAGCAATAATATCTTCTTATAAGCACTGTCATTGATAGATTAAAATTTATTAAAGCCACAATATTAAAGGTAAAGAGTAAAAAAGGGCCATATGTTCATGAATAAAATAAAGTTCAACAACACTGACCATTCTGTATAGCCTGGATCAACTGTGAAACCATATATGTCCACTATGTCACACATAGAAAGTGCTAGCTCTATGGATTTCATGCCAGTTCCTTTTGCACCTCTGCGCAAAACAATCCCTTGGAATAGATAGACTGGATTTGGAATGCTCTACAACATGAAGAAAAAGATAGAACGTCACAGCAAGCCAAAAAAAATATATAGCTTTGTGGAACATAAAACATAGTATACATTGTAATAGGAAAAACCATACTTTAACTTTCAGGTGCATATATTGGGAGACACATCAAATGTTTCAAAAAGTTCTTCCACATTATTTCAAATAAATTACACAAAAAAAGTCAAGATAGTACTATCTGAACTGGACAAAAGATGAAATAGAGACGGGGAAGTAAAACCATATCTGCATATCAACAACAAAAGTTTCCGGATTTGGACCTAAACAATTCTAAAATGACAGACAGTCTTAAAGCTATATTTTTAGAGAGAAGAATCAGAGATGTCAATGTAATAAAAAAAATACCAAGCATAATACAGAACTAAAAAAAAAATTAGCCTGAAAAGAAAACTGATCATCATCTCAACTGAAAGGACAGATTCTTCTAATCATGACCTTCCAACATAATAAAATCCTTAAATTATTATACATTAGACAAAGAATTAAAGAAAGATTAAAAAAAATACAAAGAGAGCAGTATCCTTTTTTTCATTCCTGCAATGGATGTTAGTTGGATGCTTGATAAGGGTGTGGAGGCCGTTAAAGTTGATGGTTTCAAGTTGATAAGCACAACATTATGGTTTATCATCTGGACTGTTCAGATGCTACTTTCCTTGTGTCCTTGGCAACTAAGAAAATCAAGCATTTCTAACTGCGCTGCAGATATTTTAGTTAGCTTGGAGCTTTGAGATTAAATAATTTTTTTTTTTAAAAGTAGCATTGCAGGTATCAACTCAGATCAGTAGTCAACACATTTTGGGTTCTTTTAACATGAGTTAAACTCATCATAGTTCCCTTCCCAAATCGTGTATTCCCGTTCACCGACCTGCTTTGGTAATCTAGGTTCATTCAAAAGTTATAGGGCTTTATGTTAGTTAAGATATTGAGATATTGACATCAATAACTTATTGAATGTGCCTAGAGGTCACCGTGCTTTATCACGAGATATTTCAGTTCAAACAATTTGTTTGTTCAATCTAGGATGAAAGAAGTTATCTGGTAGCTCCATTATTTACTTGATAATGAAAAGTGGGTGAATGCATCTTGGGCAGCTAAGGACCATCAAGAGAAGTACAAAATTCCAGGAGGTGCAAAAATTACATAACCAAGTGTAAAGAAGAACCGCAATCTTTGCAGTGATTGGTAAGTCCACAAGGAATGAGATTTTTTTCTTTTTGTCAAGAACATTTTGAACTTCTCGGAGCAGCAGTAGCAGCACTTTGGTGTGACTACAATGCAGAAATGATCTTTGGTAGTTTTCTCTTTATATTCCATAGAGACAACCTTTTCTGTTTTATTCTATAGTTTTGCACTTACTTTTGCTTTTGCCTCACTATCTTGTAAAAGTAGAATCACTCATCCACCCTCATTTGTAGTTAGTTTTCTCGAGCAGCCAATATGATCTACTTATTTTCAAAGAACACATTCAATTTTTCCATCTCAGAAGCTAATTTTGACAAACACAATTGTTGATCAGTAGCAAGAGAAAAACAGACAATTTTGCAAAGGGTTATTCACCTTGATCATCGCATTGAAATCTCTGTGGGTGACACTCTTGATGATAAGAACTTCATCAGCTGCAAAAAACTATACTAGTGAGGAAGAATCAAAAAGCAAAACAAACAGGCCTTCTTCTACTTCTGCCTCTCTTTCATCCCCCCTTCCTGACATGTAAAGTTTCAAACAGATCAAACCCGCCCACAGTAACTGACAAATTTGAAACGTTAAATGTTTACACATTATATTTTCTTGTTTGAATTTATATGAGCTATTATGCAGGATTTAGCATGCTTAATTCATTTTCAGGTAAGGTCAACTATTCTCTATGCGGAAAAAAGATAGGGAGGCCCGTGGAATAATTGGAACACAGAAGGCCACACCTCAAGATTCTATTCCAGCTCTAGGCAAGTTATCAAACATTGTAATTTATTTTACAATAACTAATTCTTATGTTGATTACATTAGGTAAGGATATCTTCATCCTTTAATCATATAGAACAATCTTCTAACTAAATCTTACTTGCTCTTCTTATTTAGTTTATTACTTTATTAGTACATGATAAGACGCATTTAGGTAGAGTTAACATGTGCATTTAGATAGATTTATGTATAATAAAGTGCATGAGTTAGTTTAGTTTTCGTATTTTAGTTGATTGTGTAGAGAGTCGGAATCTACGGATGTTTGTGTATACTTTAAGGCATTGGTGGAGCCAAGTGGTGACATGGGAATGGCCTAACCTCTAACAAGAGGCTAATAAACAAGAAAAAGTCAGAATATCAAAGAGAGGCATTGATTGGCGTGGTCCAAGTTGGCAACGTTGCACTAAAACGAGTCGATCAAAGGCTGTATTGGTCGGATCGGGATGTACTTATACTTGTTGGAAAGAGGTTTCGAAGGCCTACAACTTTCATGTTTACGACTTTCCAAATTCTGCATCGAAAACAACAAAATCGGGACTTCAAATGTGGCTGCAGAACAGAACTCGGGGGAAGAACTCGGCCGAGTTCTTTAGTCCCCACCTGAGTTATTTAGCATGTGCAACAACAGTAGAAGCCGGTACAGGCCATCTCTTTTGGGCCGGATTTATGCTGTTTTGTGGGCCAAGAAATGTTGTTTTGAGGCTAAGTTACATTAGTATTTTGAGAGAGGACGAAAATTAGAGGTTAATTTAGGTTTTTATTCATTCATTGAAGAACAACATTGAATTTTGGATTGTGTGATTTCTCATCAAGTATGAACAACTAAACTCATTTGCTTGGGGAGATTAATCAAAGCATTAGGTTTTCGTATTCTTTGTGAGATTTTTATTCATTATTCTCTCTGAACATTATCAATTCTCTGCTTTGAATGTTTAGGGTTTTTCATGAATTTCCATTAGCCTCATCAATTGATGCTTTTTCATGATAATCTATTGGTTATCTATGTTATTGAGTAGCAATGTATAAATCTCCGAAACTAGTTGATTTTGGGATTTGTATAGATTGATGCAGATTGTCTTTGTTGATTTCCTTTATTCGTCATCAATTATTGAATTGAATCTTGATAGTTTCAGGCAGTGTTTAAAATAGCGGTGCTATAGCGCGCTATAGCAACTTCTGAACCTCCCACTGCCAGCCTTGGCCAAGCTGCCCATGGAGTGGAAAGGCAGCCCAAAAGCGCTCGAGGTGCGCTATAGCGCGCTATTTATTGCTTCTCTATTTTCTGTGCAGATTTTTATTTCACTGATTAATCCAGATCAATGACCTTCCATTTTAAACTATAAAATCTTTTCATATCTTTGTAGTTTTGGAAAATATATTTGAAAAAAAAATTGAAGATTTTATTTTCTTTATGCCATTGTTATCCTTTCCCTTTTTCAATAAATATGATCAGCCCTCCTCAATTCCTCTACACGTCTAATTCCTCCCTTCTTCACCCACACCTTCCAATCTACTTCTCTCCATTATCTATCCTTCTCCCCTTGTGGAGTTGCTTGCTCTTCGCTGCTGCTGAGTTGTCTTCGCTACTGCTATGTTGTCTTCGCTGCTGCTCAGTTATTGAATTTAAGGTACTATTTCTTACTTTTTTCCAATAACAATGTTGTATGTTAGTAGCTCACAGACCCAGCAGCTGAGATCACAAGAGAAGGAAGAGAATGACGAAGGATACAAGTCTATTGATAAAGGTGATGGGGACTTCTTTCCTTGTCCCAACATTGAGGAAGAAGATAATGAAGATGGCCTTGATGACTTCGTTTGACCCGCTTCCTAACCATCCACCATTCCACCTCATTCCACTTGAAGTCTTTCTATTCTCTAATCTCTTATGTTTTAAACTTGCATTTAGTATCTATGATGCTTTAGACTTGGTTTTATTATATTATTAGGTTTTCAATTGGGTTTTATTACATCATGAACATATTTTATACTATTAAATTTGAAAGTTACAAAATTTTAAAGTATTTTTACATTATTTATGGAAAAGCGATCGCCTTTCATCGGGCTATACCGCTAGGCTAGTCCATCGCTTTTCATCGCCTCTAGCTATGGTTAACAAGGTTTGATAAGAAATTGTGTTCACAACAAAGTATTCAAGACGAAGTTATCTATTTGATTTCGATGATTAGTGAATGAAACCTAATTGCTATTTCTCTCCTATGTGTTCACTCAATCTGTCTTATTATGTTGTTTTGCTTACTTTTGCATTCCTAGTTAGTCTAAACCATCATGATTCCCCTCTTGGTGTCTTTAATTCTCATTATCATACTTTGACTTGCATACAAATCACTGCCTCTCTCTGGGATCCACACGTACTTAAGACTACATTGGTTAGGTTAGCCATATACATTTGATAGGATTAAGGCGACTAAAAATCATCGTCAGTACGTAGCATATGCAATATTTTACTAGTCATTTCAACTAAAAGATCAAACATTCCATGACAGAATTACGTAGCATATGAATTAGCCATAATATCTCTTTTTCAAGTAGAAACTTTTATGCATTAACCCTTTTGGTAACAACACCAAAGGTGACATCAACTTTATATTACAAATTAGCAGACCAGCAATAACAAGCTTATATTTAGGATTTTCATTCCACAGAAAGTGATGTTATCCAAGAAGGGACTTTTACAAGTTCCCACCGCAAATGCTTGGTCATAGATTTAATACTTGATCACCAGAATAGTAACAGGAAGAGTGATTTTACCCTAAATTATTTTCTTTTCATAATATTCTTCCTCTCATATGGGTTTTCCCTATTTGGCTGGAGATGCAGCACCAAACTCTTGAAAGTGAAAATATATAATGAAATGCAAACTTACAAGCTCCTTGCAAAATTTTAACCATATTGCGAGCAGCACCTCGCACTACAAGGCGAAAGTCCCTCTTTAAACCAACATGTTTGGCATATTTCTGTACATTGTATACAAAGATAAGACAAGGTTAGACTATCTTTTAATTTCTATGCCTTCAATACGGACAAAAAAAGGTAGAAAGATAAGACAGAATATAGAGTATAATATTGATAAGAAACAATCTAAAAAATGACCTGCCAGCACATGCTAAAAAAAGCATCTAAAAGGAGGGGTGCAACCTACACCATATTACTAAGAATGTTGAAAAGCCTCGTAACATTCAATTCAATTATCCTTCACACCGAACTAGAAATGATTACACGAACAGCTTCAAGGAAGAGCCACTAAGGGGCTTCTTTGACTCATATAAAACTGCTATTTTATTTGTCATCTTCCCTTGTCTTTCCGGAGAGTACTTCATTTTTTTTATTTCTAGTAATGCTTATTTTCTGCTAATATATAGGGAATTTCTTTTCCGTTATACTATAGTGACCTCTTAAGGGGCTTCTTTGACTCAGATAAAAGCGCTATTTTGTAACTGTCATCTTTCCTTATCTTTCAGGAGATTACTTCAATTTTTTAATTTCTAGTAATGCTTCTTTTCTGCTATATTATACAGTAGTGAATTTCTTTCCGTTATACTGTAGTGACCTCTTCCTATGAATCATGTAGCTACTAAATGAAGCCAGCAATGCATACCTTATTTACAGGAGCCTCATTGTCACGTATAACTATATCATGACTGTCAATTTCTTCCCCAGATTGTGTCTTCAGAAGATCTCCAGAGTTTCCAACAACTGCACATCTTTGAAACTGGCGAGGGTGAAAAGGAGGCTTTGCTGGTAAAAGAAGATTTAAATGCTCCTCACATAGAGTCTTATTGTAGCATTTGTCTGCTCCTCTGTCAAATAACGACATAAACATTTCAAGGCAACTACAATTAACAAAAACATAAAAAAACTGAACCATAACTCTGAGCACTGGAATCATACAATTGTGCGATCCGCTTTGCTGCATAATCCAACCAACCATTAGGACGAACATCAAGGTACTCCCTCGTCAACACTGTAGTCATGTTACGATACTGCAGTCAATATAACCTCAGAACATATTATTCCCTTGACATAAGAAGAAGACACTTATGTGAAATAGAATTCAGTAATACAGTACCTGTTCCCACAGCAAAATTGCTTCACAAACATCATACTTGTACTCCAAAGGTTCAAAAACATTAAACTGTGCATTATACTGAAAAAAAAAACACAGAAATAATCTCAGTATAGAAGACATAACTATGAAAGGGCATAGACTGAAATAAAAACTAAGAATACACATGCCCAAGTGCTATTGGTGTCTTTGGGAAACTTGAGGATCAAGTTGCAGTGGTCAATGATATCAGCTGTGAGCCCAAGCCCTCTGTTTGCCTGCGAATATTATTCAGGTTTGGTAAGAATAATGAGGTGAAGAGGTATTTACAAGTCTTGAGAAGGTGAAGACGTATTTACAAGTCCTGAGAAACAAACAACAACAATAATGGATAAATGACAAGTATTCTATGGGTCACCACTTAAGAAGCCCATCTTTCTCTTGCTTATCTAGAAATAGCGTAAATGACAAGTGACACCTTAACAATAATGGGTAAAGAGATAGAAATACCATCTCCTTTTTTATTAATCAGAAAAACTTAGCATAGGACAACAAACAAACACCAAGCCACAAATTACTGTTGGGTGTCTTGTAAAAGTTCTAAACAAAATTCATATAGATTCTATTAACACCAGACCACAAAGAGGAACAATGGGAGAAGTATCAGCAGTTTAATCAAAAAGCTAACTTAAGAATCAAAACCTCTTAATCCAAATTGTAGTAAAGTGGTGAGAAGTCTACTAACACACGTTGGCTTCACAGCTACACCCTTCTATATTCGGTTTCATAGCTCCACCTCCACCCATCTATATTCCTGCTCCAAGTCTCCAACTACAGGTAAAATATATAGCTAAAAATGCCGGCTTTCTCTAGAATCCTGTGATTTGAGTTTTGATAAGGAGGACATGGTTTGCTCAAAAATCATACTCCACTTATCTTTTATAAACCCCAATGATTGATAGGTAAGATTGTGTTTCACTACCAGCTAGATTTTGTTCAATCCTCTTCTGAAATATCAATATTCAACTAGTATAAAGACTCCAAGAATGCATCAACGTAGTCTTTCACCAATCATTGACATTGTTTACAAAAACCAATCCAATATCACCACCCTTTGTGCGCACGCTATTGCTTGCTACATATTTTCCTCAAATCAAATATCAAAGAGCATTAGCACGAACTGATGAACATTGTGTATTTGCTAAGTCTCAGTTGGTACATATTCATGTAAATGGATTGTTAGAAGGGTTTAGCTATAAATACATGTATTACTGCATAATAAAGAATTAATACAGTTTTTCTCCCCAATTCATCTTCACTCTCAAACTATAACATGGTATCAGATTAGGTTCTTCCATTCTCGCTCTTCCGCTTCGCTAAGATCATCAATGGCGTTTGAGTCAGCTCCGGATCCACGGTTCCCTCAGCCGTCACCGGTTGATCCCCTCAGTGAGCTTTATCTTTATCTGCATAACTCTGATCATCCGAGTTATCTACTCTCCACAAGCTTGCTTGATGATCGCAATTACCATCAATGGAGGCGCTTAGCTGAGGTTGCTCTTCTTGCGAAGAATAAATTCGGTTTTATCACAAGTAATTGCAGGCCTCCGTCGACAATCAGCTTCTTTCGATGCAATGGGAGCGCTGCAAAAACATGGTCCTCTCTTGGATTTATCATTTTGTGAACAAAGATATCGCCGAATCAATTGTATTGTCAAACTGCTTCACAAGTTTGGAAGGAACTTGCAGCTCAATTTGGTAAACCCTCCCAACATTAGAGAAAAAACATTTCTCCGCTACCATTACCAAATAGAACCCTTCTCAATCTGAGGTCACATGATTGTGATTCACTGGAATAATTCTCCAAGCTTGTGTATGATATTTCAACCCAAATAAGGCAGAATTTGGCAAGGTGTCCTCAAAAGGATGTTTTAATGTTCACATGCTACTTTATTTCTCCGCCTTGTAAGATCTCATAATGCCGATTGCTCCGATACCGGTAATGCATTTCAAGCAATACATTAGATAGACAGGTAGGCTCACTAATAGTTACAGATTTTCCATCAATGATGTCTCCACAATAATCTCATCTACAAAATTACCTCTTGGCTAATACTACACAAGGACCATTACTTAGGTTAGGTGAAGCTACCGATCTATCATTTGCCGCAATAAGATTTTCACTCACAGGAACGAAACAACGAGACAAATTCACATACAAAAAAGAAAAGGCTAGAAACTGAGGCACTGACCACACACTGCTGAACATTCTTTTGGAAGTTGAACAAGTTCTCAACCTCCGCTTTGTTGTTTACACTCAATTTATGGTCAGATCCTGCCAATTGGAAAGAGAACGTAAACAATAACACACACACAAAAAAAAAAAGGTCAAACAATAAACTCGCCATCGAAAGAGAAGGCAGGAGACCTGTAAGAGAGTACTGAATGGCGAAGATGAGGAGAGAGAAACCGGCGACGATGCAAACGAGGACAGGGATAGGGCTCCGGGGCTTGCTCTGAGCTCTCATTGTCTCTGCTCACGGACATCAAATGAAACCACACCTAAAAAGTGGGGATTTTGAACAGGAAAAAAGGAATGAGGAAGACGGGAATTTAATTTTCAAGTTACCAGGAACAGCAGTCAGATCTGGAGATTCTCAGATCTCCTCAAGTTGCAATCTCTATCACAATTCACAACACCGGAATTCGAGAATACGGGGGATCCACGATGCAACACCTTAAATTCAAGTTATGTCGGCCAAATCACGGTACGCGTAAATCGGGTTAGTCGGATCAGGTCATTTTGGGTTTCGGTAACACGAGGTTTCGGTAGCACGTGTCATATTTATATCCGCCTTAACTCTAACCCGATTTCATTAGATTTCGGGTCAATTTCTGCTTTATCAATTTTTTTTAATAAACAATTATATTTTGATGATTTTGGGATAATTTCAAAATCAATAGTATAATACTAAAGGAGAAGTCGTCTATGACATGTGGCGGCTTCTCATTTAATATAGGATTATTGGTTAACCGATTAAATATTTTTTAATATTTAAATAAATTATTATTATTATTATTTTTTGATTAGGTAAGAATTCGAGTTCAGGTATACATGAAACTCAATGGCCGAACAAGTCGGCAGACGGAAGCCGTCAATACAAGTAAACACGATAACACAAATCAACAAAGAAGAAAGAAAGACCCAAGTAGCCCATACAAGACGTCAGCCAACACAGAAGTCGATGGAGATCAAGACGCGCCACGAGTAATTAATTATTTTCTTTTTCTAAATCTTAACCGATTAATTTTCTTTTTAAATTACTTTTTTCTATAAAAACATATAATCTTTTCATCTTTTATAGTTTTGATTCATGGGATAATATATAAATAACGATTAGATCCATTTAATAAATTACTTTGTTATAATTTAATTATATATTTACTTTTTTATTATATATTTACTTTAATCAATTATTCTCATTTAAATTATAACAATGAAGGTTATATATGTGTGTGTAGTATAATTTATAGGTAATAATAAGTCAGGTAATAAATTACTTTATTACCTGACTACAATGCTACAATCGCTGCTGAAAGGGCCGCTGCTGCTGCTGAGCGAGCCCGTGCTGATAGGGAGGACGATGCGCGCAGACAAGCCCAAGAGCGGTTAAATCAGTATCCACAGACGGCGATGCAATACATGCATCCGCCGCTTCATGTTCCTGAATCTGCCATTATAATTCCTCACTCCAATTATGAATTGAAAATTAACTTTCTATCTGAGATTAAAAGAAATACTTTTGAAGGAAGACATAATGAATGCCCCCTGCAACACATCTCTACTTTTATGGACTTATGTGAAACAGTTGCTGATGGAGTAAACTTAGAGTATGTGCGACTAAAATCTTTTCGATGGTCTTTGGCAGGAAAGGCATTACAATGGCTTGAAAGTTTGGCTCCACGATCGCTAAGGACATGGGCGGAGGTGAAAGATGCATTCTTGAACAAATTTTTCCCACCTTCTAAAACGGCGATGCTACGACAAAGGATCACGGCCTTCAAACAAAAGCCAGGTGAAACCCTAGCACAGGCGTGGGAGGCTTTAAAGACTTGCTGAGATCATGCCCGACGCATGGGCAACTTCCATATGTCATCCAAGAGATCTTTTATAATGCCCTTGATGCGCCGAATAAGGAGAGGATCAATTCATATACCTCCTATCGGTACATTGAGCTTACACCAACGGAGGCATGGGAGACCATTGAGAGGCTTGTGAACTTTGACAACACCTATGGGGCTGCTGCGGCCTATGATGCAAGGCCTGCCCCATCTATGCCACTATATGAGCCTCCAAGGGAGATAGATCCTGAAGTACGGCAACAATTCCATAACGATCAAACACGCCGCCTTCAAAAGCAAGTAAGGTTCCTGAGCAACAATCAACCTTGTCAGGAGTGTGGTTCAATAAGGCATAATTCTAGTGCCTGTCCACATACTGAGCAAGTATCCATGGCGGAACAACATGAGGAGGTCAAATGGACGAGAGGCCCCTATGGAGGGGGCAATCAACAAAATTGGGGTGATCAAAGGTTCTATCAAAGGGATCCCCCAACATATAGGGCACCAGGGCACCCTGAGCCGGAGACTAAGAAAGATGACCTGCAAATCATCCTTGATGAGATGCGGAGGAACCACGCTGAGTTCAAACAAGTCAATAACTCCGTCCATACTCAGCTGCAGGGCATCAATTCTAGACTTGGGGAGATCAACGTTTGGAAGCGCAACATGGAGACTCAAATGAGTCAATTGGCGGAAGCAATGCCCAAAGCGTCCGGATCACTCCCTGGATCCACTGTGCCCAACCAAAAGGGCAAAACCACAGGTCATATTGCGGCAGTAAACCTAAGGAGTGGGCGTCAATTACAAACGCCCGAGCAAAAAGCGGAGGAGAAGGAGCCAAAACAGACGTCGATATCGACCCCCCCTGTCGATATCGACCAAGGTGACATCGATGTCGACCCTCCTGTCGATGTCGACCCTAATTCTGCGTCACCACAGAAATCGACTCCTCCAGTCGATATCGACCCTACTGATGCCGATATCAACCTCACTGCAGCTGCAGGAAGGAAGAAGGTGTTGCCATTCCCAACTAGAAAGGTGACTAAGGACCCAGCGGAAAAGAACTTCCAACGGTTCGTGAAGATGCTCCAAGGGCTTAATGTCTCTATACCATTCACGGAGGCACTTCACAAGATGCCATCTTATGTAAGGTTCCTTAAGGACATCTTGGGTAAGAAGCGATCGCTCTCTGAGATCGCAGAGGAATGCAACAGGTTGGAGCTACCACAAAAGCGAGCGGACCCAGGTAAGTTTTCTATCGCTATAGGTCTAGGTCAATTCAAATTTAATGCTTTAGTTGACTTGGGCGCTAGCGTTAGCATGATGCCACTAACCATTTGGCACAAGGTAAAGATAGGTCCTCTGGAGCCCGTGGATGCAAGATTGTACATGGCTAACAATACAGTAGTAATTCCAACTGGGATAGTGACGGATGTGCCAGTACAAGTAGGTAAATTCTTTGTCCCTGCTGATTTCCTAGTTGTTGACATAGCGGAGGACCCTGCTTGTCCAATTATTTTAGGTAGGCCATTCCTAGCAACCGTCGATGCCAACATCAGCGTGAAGAAAGGATTGCTCTCACTCACAATTAGTGATGAAGTAATAGAGTATTTCTTCAACAAGACGGTGCAAAGTCAAGGGCCAATGGAGATAAAAGCCATCAATGAAGCCCGAGTAGAGGAAGTTGAAGCAATCTCGAACGAAGGAGCTCAACAGAACATCGAAATCGACCCAGGTAAGTCGATATCGACCACTAATGTTCAAGATTCTGTGACAGGTCATAAGTATGGGGTCGACGGAGGAAAAGAGGAAGCATCGAAATCGGGGTCAAGGGTCGATATCGACCATGCCCTATCGAAATCGACCACCATCAGCGCTGAGAAGGGAGGCAAGGAGACCTCGATATCAACCTCTGAGGGTCGAAATCGACCTGATCATATCGAGTCAAAACTCTCCAAATCGACTGATCCTCCAGGTGTGCAACAGGGGTCGATATCGACCTCCGAACATCGACATCGACCTAAGTAACAAACCGAGAAGAAGGTAAGTCAAGGTACGGATTCCTCTTGTTCAATTACAATTAAGGACCTATCATTATTTGGAAGAGGTGTGCCTTGGCATGTGCGCTTATGTAGGGTATCCGATGATGATTCAAGCCAATATGAGATATGAGACAAGGTCTATGTTGCCAAGTCTAAGGACCATTGGTTCCCTACAAGATTCAAGGATAAGAACTTAGGTCCATTCACGGTGAATCAAATCAATCCCGGCGGAATGCAGCTGCGGGACAAGAAAGGAGTGATATTTGAGGCCCAAGCCACATGGGCTCTGCAGATGCCACCTTGAGAAGCGCAAAGGAAGAAGTCGGCCTAGCGACTTAAAAATCTAGAGCTTGTAACAAAGACTTAGTTTTGGTTTTAAAACAGCTTTTGTTTTGGTTTTAGACACTTTATTGTTTTGCATATTTTGTGTTTAGTTTTCAAATTGCAGGAGAGAGAAAAGCACACAGAAAGACATCGAAATCGACCTTAAGGTCGACATGGATAGGGTTTGTGATCGAGGCCGAATCACCCTGAAGCCTGAGCAGAAATCAAGAGAGACATCGATATCGATGTAAAGGGTCGATATCGACCTTCCCTGTTGTCTTCTTCGACTCCTGAAATTTGTGACAGTTTAGTAAGTTTTCTTCTTAACCCTAGTTCTAATACAGTGAGGACACTGTAAATTTTAAGTATGGGGTGGGGGAAAGGCTTACTTGCATATTCATACTTAGTTTAGGGTTGCATATTTATTTTAATGCATAAAAAAAATGAGAAAAATGACCCCCATCAAAAATTTTGGAAAAGAAAGAGTCATGGAAGTATAAAAAAGAGCTCTATGATGCAAAATTAGATTCATTAGAGATATAACATGAGATTGCCTAGTTAAGGGAAGTCCCAATGAAGTGCAAATTTTTAGAGAAAACCATAAAGGAGATGAAAATTTGAAGTTGCTTTTGACATGTGCATGATAAGATGATGGAGGATTTTTTATAAAAATTTCATACAAGCAAAGTTCATATCCTAGCCTTACCTATGCATATTCACAAAGCCATATATGAGACTTATCATGATCATTATTGCTCCACATATACACATATTGCCCATTTTTTACCTTATACCCTATCCGGGGACAAAGTTTTTTTGAATGGATGACATCTTTGGAGTTATATGGAGTTGTGCATTTATAAAGTTGTTGGCAGGAATGATACAATATGGAAAATTAAATGAGCGAGAAAAAATCCGATCACCTCAGGAGATAAAGGTGGGTCGACCCTGCTCGCTGAGATAATAGTTTGGCGAGATGGGACACAAAGGTAAGGAGTCCGAAGTACTAAGTATCCGGGGCCATTCATGACACCCATGTTTGCGACTCGCGAGAAGGCAGTGCTAAGGTTAGAGAGGTAAAAGCATTATATTGAAAAAAGCATTGAACGATGAGTGAAAGGTGAGACATTATGAAGAAGGAATGTGGAATATTTTGGAAAGAAAGTATGTTTCCCCGGATTTAACACCACATGGCCAAATATTAGCCCACCTTTAGCCTTTTACCAATCCACTTCTCACAAGCTTGAAAAAAAGTCCTCTTGATTATTAATGCAATGTCGCTAAAATTGTTTTTTGCATATTACCTCCTTTATGAGTATGAAATTGCTTTTATGCACAGGCATGGACTTGGTTGACATAAGTACCTTCTCGAGGATGGAAATTGATTGTAGGGACATATGAAAAATGAATCTATGATGTTGAGGGTTTACTTTCTTCCCCTGAATGACCATTAAGAGTATTGCTTGGGGACAAGCAAGCTTAAGTATGGGGTGTTTGATGTGCGCGCAAATTGCCATATTTTCTATGCACATATGAATCCATTTTATTGTCTTTTGCATGCACATTAATAGGGAAAACATGGGAATGGTGTAGTTTATGCTTAAATGTCAAATATATGGGTTTGCACGAGTTTCCATGTGATTTCGCAAAAAACAGGATGAAAATGGATGAATTCGGAAGAGCGGAAAAAAAGAACTCGAAGTCTTCTGAAGAGGTCGAAATCGACTGAAGACCTCGACATCGAGTACATCAGAGACATAGGAATCGAGCAGAAAAGGAAACAGAGCATATCGACACAGAAGGGGTCGATATCGACGTCTGGGGGTCGATATCGATGCTGCCAGATCGACCAAGTTGATAGAAGTCGAGTGCCAGTTCGAGTAGGAGAAGAAGAAGCTCGAGATAAGATTTTGGAGGGGTCGATATTGAGGTCCAAGGGTCGATATCGTCCATGCCAGCAGAGGAATTCGACTCCGATTTTGATAGAATTATATCCAATGCTTGCAATATCTATCCAAAGGTCGAGATTTCCTATCATCAACACCAGATCTATCATGAGGAGGCTGATTTCACCATGAAGTTTTAGCTTTTACTTTGTTTTAATTTATCTTAGAGAATAAAGATAAGGTTTCGAGTCCTTATCGACATCTATAAATAGAGGCCAATAGGGCTGAGTTTAGGGATTCCGTTTTACACACAATTCAGTTGCAATAGAGAATAGAGAGAGAGAGAGAGATGAGGCCGAGTGGAGTTGTAAAGCGAGAGCGGAGTGGCTTGTTCGGTTGTACTTTCTTTCGGAGTTTTAATTCAAAGTAGCTTTCTTTCCATAACAATGATGATGATGTGCATGATGAGGAGCGAGTAGTCAACCCACTTCTAGGGTCAGGGTGAGCCCGACGATAGCAATGTGAGGTAAGTGCATCAAAGGTATGACTTTTATGCGATTCCGTCTTCTACCCATGCATGATCCTTTGCGAAAGTTAGGGAGATTCATTATTTGCATTATTGAAGCGAAAGCCACTCATATTGCGAACTTGAATTGCTCATGAATTGGATAGTAACTCTTAGGAATTATGTGAGAGCCTCTAATCACCTAAGTGTTGATAACGAAAGTTATTTGACGGAAAGACATTAAAGTTCATATCTTTAGCATGAAACTTGCATTGTTATCGTTGTGGCATGAAACCCCGACTTTGGAAGCCTTTTAATTAATTAAATTCTCCATAAAAGTCTTAGTTTTGTTTCTGTTCATCTTCCTTCTCCATTCTATTTTCTTCGGATCCTTTTCCGACAAATTGGTTACAAAAACAGTTTCTGTGACAAGCATCGAAATCGACCATAAGGGTCGATATCGAGGTCTAACATCGATATCGAGGTCTCTGCTCGACGTCGACTTGCTGTTTTGTCTTCTGCAGGAACTGCGCTAGGAAATCGACCAGAACTGAGGTCGATATCGACCTGTATACTCGATATCGAGTGTCTGCTGAGGTCGAAAGCCTTGATCGTGAGTACAACAAAGGAAGCGCTGACATACCTCCTCGTGGATTCGATCCTGAATTACCCTACTACTACAAGGGAGGGGATTCTTGTATTATTTGTTTGGGACAGGGAGATAGTCTAGTTGTGCTTTATTTTATTCTCCTACTTTACACCACACTCCCCGCCCCGATAGCGAATAAAACCAAGCTGCAAAGGGCGCAGTAAAGGAATCATCAACACCATGCGGGGTGTCACTCGCGTTCCACACATCCATCACAGTTGGGCAATCCCGAAACAGGTGCGCTAAGGTCTGAAAGGAACCTGGGCAGCCTTGCACGAGGAATCGTCTGAGAGATGGCGACGACACCTCTCCTGATTTGTAATGATCGCACCATTAGCGCCCAACCACAAAAAGCATCTAGTTCTTTCCGGGACCTTGAGCGCCTATATTCTCTTGTAGACAGTAGAATCCATGAAGTACATCCCATTCAAGCCCTGGATGTGATTATACGCGGACTTAATGGAATAATTACCATCTTGAGTCAATCTCCAACTCAGCATGTCCTCTTCGGAAGAGGATTCATCGATACCGATCAAGGCAAGCTTCATGAGAATGTCCGTAGGGAGAAGGTTTTGCAAAACAGCCCAGTCCGAGCCGCTACCCTCCAGCCAATACGAACGGACCATTCTACACTCATCAGCCTCATCGATCATGGTAGTCGCACTATCTCTGAGACAGCCATCCCTAATTCAGGGATCCATCCAGAACCTAACGGTGCCACCATTGCTGACAATCCACCTGGTACCTCCCATAATAACCTTATTCATACACTTGGTCAGCCCATTCCAGATGTTAGATGAGCCGACGCTCATGTTTGACCCATCCCTGATGTATTTTGCTCGAAGAATGTCGCTTCACACCTCACCGTCATTGCTGTTGAGGAATCTCCAGGCCAATTTCCTCGTGACAGCGAGGGTCATATCGTCGGTAGCCCTTATACCAGCCCCTCCGAGCTCCTTCGGCTTGCACATGTCCTCCTAGTTGATCAAGTGCATTTTCCTTCTCCCTTCGCTACCCCCCTAGATGAAGTTCCTGCATATTCGGTCGATTTTATCACAAGTGTCAGAGGGTAATAAAATCGAACTCATCATATAGGAAGGGATGGTTAATAAAACCGATTTAGTGAGAGTTAATCTCCCTTCTAAGCTGAGCTTTTTTCCTTTCCAACTCGCCAACCGAGCCTTGATTCTGTCAATCAACGAATCGAAAGTATCCTGCGTAATTCTCTTGTGCAGGACCGGCATTCCAAGGTAACTCCCCAAGTTATCCGTCACTTCAAATCCGCACTCTCTTCTTAAGTCTCTCACCATATCATCGCCAACATTCGGAGAAACATACAGTTTAGATTTGTTCACATTGATTCGTTGCCCGGACGCCCTGCAGAATCGGTCCAATATAGCTTTGATGCGCTTGAGATGCTCCACCGATGCTTCCACCACAAGAACGATGTCATCTGTAAATAACACATGAGAAATGCTAGGGCCATTCCGAGTCAGTTTCGCCAGGATCCAATCACCCGCCTCAACGGCTTTACAAATGGCCTGGCTTAATCTTTCTATGCAAAGTATGAAGAGATAAGGCGAGAGAGGATCTCCCTATCTTATGCCCCTCATGGGCTTGAACACCTCCGTTATTTCCCCATTAACAAGGATCCAAGTAGAGACAGATGAGATACAACTTTCAATCCACTTAACCCAGCTTTCCAGGAAGCCCGCTCTCCGTAACGTATCCGTGACAAAGTCCCACCTCAGGCGGTCATAAGCTTTCTCCAAGTCAATCTTTAATATCATCCACCCTTTTCTTCCTTTCTTCTTTCGCATGGAATGAACGAGCTCCTGCATAATAACGACATTATCGGTTATGACTCTCCCGGGTAAAAAACTTCCTTGTAAAGGACTAATGAGTTCAGCTATTTTTAGATAGATAGAAATAGGAGAATTTATCTTATGTTTTAATTTTTTTTTTGGATAAAGATGGGAGGGTTAGAGTTCCTTTGCAAGGAGCCACTCTCATTCACCATCAAACCTTATTTAAGTTATATTTCTCTTAAGTTATTCTCACGTTGAATTGAATAGAAGAGCACTTGGCTAAGTGTTCTCTTCTTTGTTCAACCCTAATTTCACACGTCTTCTTCTTGTCCTCTTCACATTCTTCATCATCCATCTTCAATCAAGGTTCATTCAAGAACACCTCACCAAACCCTAACCCTATGCCGGTTCCACCCTAATCCCCCTTAGGCCGAGACCAACCCTAGTCCTACCAAGCCCTAATCGAGCCCCTTAGCCTCGGTTTGGCTTCTCCTTGGGCGGTTCCATCCCTGCAGTCCTAGGGGCGATTGTTTATGCAAGAAATCAACCAAGATTCGTCCAAGATCCGTCAAGAATGGATCAAGATCAGCCTTGAGACATTGCAAGATCCGCGCAAAAGAGTCATTGGGGATTACAGCGCAAAAGAGCCACTCTCATTCACCATCAAACCTTATTTACATTGTATTTCTCTTCAATTATTCTTACGTTGAAATTAAAAGAGAAGCACTTGACTAAGTGCTTTCTCTTCTTCAACCCTAATTTCTTTCCAACCCTACCCACCTTTTGTTTCGTGTGCATCCGATCCAAGAAATTACCCATGTTGCAATTCACTTTCGTTATTCATTGAATTCGATCGGAACTGTTTCAATATATATATATATATATATATATATATATATATATATATATATATATATATATATATATATATATATATATATATATATATATATATATATATATATATATATATATATATATATATATATATATATTCGCAGGTAATTTGTGAGCAGCCCTTACGTTGAAATTAAAAGAGAAGCACTTGGCTAAATTCGATTGGATCCCGTGTAAGCAACCCTTACGGTGTAATTTGTGAGAAGAGAAATTATTCGCAGGCACCAAGCGATTATTCATGTATAATAATGTAATTATTCGTATGTATGAACAAATGTAATTATTTATAAGTAACAAAAGATTATTCATATGTATGTACATACGAATAATCACTTCGTACCTACGAATAATGTTATTGTTCACAAGTTACTTTTAATCTCATCCGTTTGATCTTCTTAATCCGACGCTCTAGATTTGCTCACAAATTACACAGTAACACTTGCTTACACAGGATCTATCCTATATATATATAGAGGTTGAATCCCGTGTAAGCAACCCTTACGGTGTAATTTGTGAGCAGAGAAATTATTCGTAGGTACCAAGCGATTATTCGTGTATAATAATGTAATTATTCGTATGTATGAACAAATGTAATTATTCGTATGCAACAAAGGATTATTCATATGTATGTACATACGAATAATCACTTGGTACCTACGAATAATGTCACTGTTCACAAGTTACTTTTAATCTCATCCGTTTGATCTTCTTAATCCGACGCTCCAGATTTGCTCACAAATTACACAGTAAGGCTTGCTTACACAGTATCTATCCTATATATATATATATATATATATATATATATATATATATATATATATATATATATATATATATATATATATATATTCGGCAGCCATTGTTGACTCGAAGTGTTGAAGGCAATTCATTCCCTCACGTTCATTCATTCGACCGATCAAAAATTACATGCATTCAAATTCACTTTCATAATGTCATCCTACGGTGTTCCCTTCATTGAGTGAGTTCGAACTTCGAACGGAAGCCTATGCGTGATCGATTGGCGATTGTTGGTACGCCGCAATTGTTGACCGGTACAAGTTAATTAACAAGTTGTTAATTAATTACACCACCGCCAACACTTGTTACTAGGATCAAAGAGCATACGCAACAAGATCGAGCTTTTATTTTAGTAATTGGCTAGTCTAGCCAATTGCTATACATCAACGGGTATTTAGAGATAAGGTTATGCAAGTCTTAAGCCTTGATTCGTTTATTTGAGTGATCAATTTCATGCCTTAATTTCCTAGCCCTATTGCCGATTTGATATGTTCTTAATTTCTTGATTTTCGCATTCAAAAAACCCTAAAATTGGCACTAGTTGGTGATTTGCTTGTTGGATCTATAACTTGGAAGATGTTGAGTTCTTAGTTGCAAGTTTCATTGCTTTTCCTTTGCTGTACATCATGTCTATGATTGAGTTCTTGGATGTTTACTTATTGATGATCTTGCACCACAAAAGAACCCTATTTCTCCAATTTTATTAGCTTGTGCCCTAATTAGTTCATTTTTGCTTACTTCTAGATCATCATAGCAATTTAAATTTTTATTTTTCTTCCATTGTTTTTGTGCCTACTGCTGTCCTAGGGCTGTCAACATTCATCATATAAAAAAAAGTCGACTTCACATACAAAAAAAAGAAGAAAATTTCATCATTCTTGCTTTGTTGAGTTAGTAACTCGTCTTCATTGTCATCTTGCATCTATGGCTTCCTTTGCTACTTGTGTGATGATCTATTAGGTTTTAAGCATCACAAAGAACCCTTGATTATGTGATTTAGTGTCGTCCCGACACCGGGGCCTTGGTCACACCAGGCAAATGTTTTTCTTACCGAAAGAGTCCTTTGCAGACAATTTCTTGCTGGTTTAAATGTTTCTCTTCGCAATCCTTTAGCTATTCATGGTTTTAGAGACATTAACACCCTTTGTCAAAAAGAACAGCTCTTATATGATCAACAACATAAGGGAAAGAGAGCCGACCACTCATCATTTGGTCGAAGGTTTGTTCCTACACCTACTTCTCCTACTCCTACATTTACTTCTAACTCTTCCTCGCAGCCCAAGAGAATCTCCGACTCACCTAAGACAAGATTTGAGGTCCAAACATGGAGAGTTGCCGCTCTTTCTCCTATTGCTCAAGCTCGAGAGCAACGATGCTTCACTTGCAATGGTACCGATCACATTGCCCGGAATCGCCCTCAAAAGAAGAAGGTGTTGCTCAACGACATGGGAGATTTCTACTATGAGGAGGAAGCTTTCGAAACTCCCCTAAGTCCAGCCAAAGTGGAGGAGTCGGCACATGTGTCTCATGAGGACAACGTCGACATCGACCCCAACACCTTCGAGGTTGCTCTTTGCTTGGTCAATCGGCGTGTCCTCACTCTTTAAGAAGCTCCGGCGGCGGATCAATGGGAGAACATCTTTCACACGAAGTGTGTGGTTTGGGAAGCCACACTCACGATCATCATCAATGGAGGGAGTTGCTTTAATTTGATCAATGAGAAGGTCGTTGATTATCTCCATCTTGCTACTATACCACGAGCTACACACTACGACCTTAACGGCATCATCGACGGTAACTCCGACACTCTCGTTACTAAACAATGCTTGGTTTCTTTTCAAATTGGTTCATATTGTGATCAAGTATTGTGTGATGTTGCAAAAATGGATTGTAGTCATATTCTTTTAGGCCGACCTTGGTTGTATGATAGGCAAGTTATTCATGATGGTCGCTTAAATACCTATCCT
The DNA here is from genome assembly GCA_963922045.1 of Persicaria maculosa. Lineage (NCBI taxonomy): Eukaryota > Viridiplantae > Streptophyta > Magnoliopsida > Caryophyllales > Polygonaceae > Persicaria > Persicaria maculosa. The sequence continues at coordinate 13,922,984 of OY998265.1, forward strand.
TTTAACTATGATGGGAGGAGAGTTATCCTCCTGCCCCTATCTCCTCAAGCTATTTTGAAGGATTAGGTAAGAAAGCGACAACAACAAGCCGAGTTGAAGGCTACTGCACGAAGAGAAGCACCCAGCAGCTCGGAGTCACCTACTGGAAAAGCCACGCCCGCAGCCCAGGCAGCCGCGCACGCGGCCTCCACTGTGCTAAGACTCCCCGCCCCCGCGGCCGTTGCAGCCGCGCCCACGGGCTCTGTAAGAGCACCCACTCCTTCGTCATCCACGAAGATGCCATCTTTGTCCATCAAGGGGTCCGTGGAGAAAAGAGCTCTCAATGTCGCTGATTTATCCTTGTTCGTTCCGGATGACACTTCCGACGATGATTTGAGGACTAATCGTGATCAAGTGGAGGAGAATGATAGCACCAAAAGTCCCATGACTCTGGACGACATAGACGACAAGATGAGAGTATCATTTGATGGTCCAATCACTAGAGCTCGGGCCAAGATGATTCAAAATGCAACAAAGGCTCGTCTTGTTAGAATTGGTGCAACCATATGGACCAAGGACGTCGGCCAACACAAGTTACATTGCTCAAGGCTCAACCACCGACTCAAGGTCTTAGTCTTCGACCTCATTCCACCTTAATGAGGGGCCGAGACCTTAATCCCTAAGGCTGGCCAGTTTTTGGCTCAACAGCAAGGTGCACGTCCGTGCGGGTCCTAGTGCACGCCCGTGCAAATTATTCTGTGAGTGCAGTTTGGGATGCACGTCTGTAAACCTACACCAGGTCGCTCGATTGCCTTGCTGAGCTTGATTGAGCCAACCATCTACTTCTATCTATTTTATCTATTGTTATTTAGTTATTTAGGGAAATAAAAGTGAGGTGATATTTTATCTCCTTACTCATTAAGAAAATATTATTTTTATCTATTTTAGCTATTTTTAGATAGATAGAAATAGGAGTATTTATCTTATGTTTTAATTATTTGTTTTTTTAGATAAAGATGAGAGGGCTAGGGTTCCTTTTCAAGGAGCCACTCTCATTTACAATCAAACCTTATTTAAGTTGTATTTCTCTTAAGTTATTCTCACGTTGAATTGAATAGAAGAGCACTTGGCCAAGTGTTCTCTTTTTTGTTCAACCCTAATTTCACATGTCTTCTTCTTGTCCTTATCACGCTCTTCATCATCCATCTTCAATCAAGGTTCATTCAAGAACACCTCACCAAACCCTAACCCTAGGCCGGTTCCACCCTAAACCCTCTTAGGCCGAGACCAACCCAAGTCCTACTGAGCCCCTTGGCCTCGGTTTGGCTTCTCCTTGGGCGGTTCCATCCCTGCAGTCCCAGGGGCGATTATTTATGCAAAAAATCAACCAAGATTCGTCCAAGATCCATCAAGAGCGGATCAAGATTATCCTTGAGACATTGCAAGATTCGCGCAAAAGAGTCGTTGGGGATTACAACGCGTCACTCTGTCACTCCTCTGATGCCCAGTCTAACCCTCTCTAACATGGATTATGCTCCTCCATTGCATCATATCCCTAACCATACTCTCGTTCAGGTTCAAAAGGGCAAAATCTTGTCTAATCACCTCCATCCAACTCTTCTTTGGCCTCCCTCTAATCGTCGTATTGTATCAATCTCCAATCTGTCATACCTATGTACTAGCGCATGCAAATCTCTCTTCTACACATGCTAAAACAACGAAGCCTTGACTCACGTAACTTAACTCGTATACTGCTTACTCTAACTTTATCACGGATAACCTCATTTCTGATCTTGTTGAGTCTAGTAAAGCCACTCATCCATCTGATCATCCACTATTAGCCTCTGTTCCTGAGCCTTCGTAGTCGCTCAAAACTCTGCCCCATACAACATTGTAGGCCTAACTACAACTTTGTAGATTTTCCCTTTGAGTTTTTGGGGCACTTTCCTATCACATAGTACTCTTGACACAGCTTGCCACTTCTGCCATACCATTTGAATCCAATGTTTGATATCTTTATCCATACCTTTGTCACTCTACATCACCGACCCTAAGTATCTAAAACTATATTTTCTCTGAACAACGTCCTCACCAAGCATCACGTCTTGGTTCACTTCCCCCTCTTCTCCGAACTTGAATTCCAAATACCCTGTCTTTGTTCTACTCAATTTGAAGCCCTTGCCTTCCAACGTCTCTCTCCAATGCTCTACCTTACTACTCACTCCAGCTCTTGTCTCGTTAACTAACATAATGTCGTCCGTAAAAAGCATACACCACGGGGCCTCATCCTGAATATGTCCCGACACCACGTCCATAAGCAAAGTGAAAAGGAAAGGACTCAGGGTCGATCCTTGATGAAGACCTACCCTCACTGGGAAGTACTCAGTGTCCCGTACAGAAGTGAAAACACTTATCATAGCACCTTCTTACATGTCCTTGATAATCCTAGTGTATGATCCCGAGACATCCTTCACTTTCAAGTACTCCCAAATGAGCTCTCTCGATACTCTATCATACACTTTCGCCAAATCAATAAAAGCCATATGAAGACTTTTTTTCCTTTCCCTGTATTTCTCTATCAATCGCCTCATCAAGTGTAACGCTTTAGTAGTCGATCGCCCTGGCATAAAACCAAACTGGTTCCCAGTCATACAAATAATCATTCGTAACCTCAGCTCAGTAACTCTCTCCCAAATCTTCATCGTGTGGCTAAGGAATTTAATACCTCTATAGTTTTCGCATTGCTGCACATCGCCCTTATTCTTGTATAATGGGATTAACTTGCTTCGTCTTCACTCTTTTGGCATCTTTGTTATTCCGAGAATAATGTTAAAGAGTTGTATAAGCCATTCTAGACCCCTCACCCTAATGCACTTCCACACTTCAACCGGAATCTCTGATAATACATATTTAGATAGGCATTATAGGTAGGTTTTATTGCATTTAAGTATTCATATTGCATGTGTTTTGTCTTATTTATATTGTCTTGCATTTGGAGTATTCGAGTTCGGAATCTACACTATTTTGTGTTTATCCTGCAGTTTTATAATCTGAGCTTAAAGGGAGGTTTGAGAGATCCAGAAGAGATGATTTTAGAGCATAAGAGAGGCTAAGGAAGGAGCATCAAGGGAGCTAAGGAGCATAACATTAAAGACAAAGAAGAATCGCGACACTATAATAGTGGCGCCCGCCGCTATCCCACCGGTGCCTGCCGGTCTTGGACGATCAAAGATTACGATTTCATCCAAAGATCTTATTATTAGTTTATTATTATTTTAATTCCTAGGGTTTTGCACGATGCTATTTAAGTTATTTTCATTTACATCAATAAAAAAGAGGAGAACTTTAGAGATTGATAGTTCATTATTGTTACTTTGGCTATGAGTTGCTAAACTCATAGTTTTGCTTGTGATTCGAAGACATGGTTGGATGAATTGTGAGGATTTGATTTCATAATTGTTATTCATAATTTTATTCATCATCTTTGTTCTTCATTGATTTAGTATTTGCACATGTTCTCTCTATGACTAATCATCTAGACAGAAACTACATCTCTGCTAGCGATTCCTTTATCTAGATTGGTTTCTTTGTAGCAAGTGAGGGAAATCGATCCCGTGAAAGCATCGATTGTCTCTACAGGATGACGACTCTTAGTTGATATTGATTTTATAAAATTAGGATTAGAAGCTTTATTACAGGCAACCTTGTGATTCCTAATTGTATTGAATTGATATTGCTAATTGATCATGTACTTTGGTAATTCATGTTGTTCTTTGTAGTGATACATTGAATGTAAGTGATTGTCTATGCTAGATCAATCTATTTAAACCAAGCATGCATAGGTTTAAGAATAACAATGAAATCAATCCAAGGATCATGAACCCCAACAATTGTCAAGAATTGCAGGTAAAGCGTTTTCCTCATATTATTATTACTCTACAATCATTACTTCTTTTGCTTATTTACTTGTTTCAATTGTTTGCTACAACTTTGTTGTTACTTGTTTGAATAATCATCTTAAAAACCACAAATAAGTCTTCTATGTGGGATCGACTCCTTATTTTTTGCTATACTAATCTTTTATTTAGCATTGATTTAGGATATGATTTGCATTTAGGGGACCAGGACCAACGACACAATTACACACTTGGTAAAAGCAGCCTAACAAATCTTGGCGCGGTTGCCGAGGAAGTCTAGTATTCGTGTTTTTTTGTTGATTTTTCTTTTTCTTTTTTTTTTATTTTCTTTTAGGTATGACCTAATTTATATGGTCCAGACCCATGTTACTAATTCATCGCCTTTGTCTTTTGATCTAGAGATTGAAAGATCTCTATCCAGGTTGAGAAAAAAACTTGATTTTAATCAAGAAGAGGAGATGGATGACAACAACAACAACAATGACGACAACATTGAAAATCCGCCAAGAAAGACCCTGAGAAGCTTAAAGGAGCCAAATCTGAATGCATAACCGCTTACAATTAGGCTTCCTGCTCTCCTTTAGGGTTCAAGGTTTGAGTATAAATCCAATTGGTCTAATGCTTTACCTACTTTTCATGGAAGGTCTGGAGATGAGCCAAACAAACATCTCACAAAGTTTGCTAGTATTTGCAATAGACTGAGACCTCAAGGCCTAACGGATGATCAATTGATGCTTAGAGTGTTTCCCTTTACTCTAAAGGATGCAGCAAGTGATTGGCTATATTATCTTCCTCCGAAAAGCATCACTACTTGGGTTAGATTGAAGAAAGATTTCCTTCAAAAGTACTTTCCCGCCACTCGCCTCAGTAAACTCAAGAAGGAATTGTCTAGTATTGAGTAATCACCTACTGAGAGCTTGTATGAGTATGTTGAGAGATTCAAGAAGCTTAAAAGAATTTGCCCGCATCATGATATACCAGAGGATGATCTAGTCCTCTATCTTTATGATGGCTTGCTTGATAGAGAGCGCAGTGTCATCAATGCTACAAGTAGAGGAGATGTCTTAGACAAGACACTTAAGGAAGCAATGCAAAATTTTAAGGCTTAGCTAATGCTTCACAACAATATGGGAGACACCAATGTTTTAGAGGAGTTCATATATTGGATAACTCTAGAGACAATCACAGAGATGATCTAGATAGGCTTGTTGAGATAGTCAAGAACGTGGATATGCAGATGAATCAGACACAACAGACTAAACCTTACGAAGTCTGTGGAGATCCAAGTCATCCCAATGACAAGTGCCCATTGATTCAAAAGGAGGTTGCTGATGTCAATGCATTGGATTATAGACCTCTCCAAAACTTTGGTAACAATTTCTTCAGTTCAAATTATAATTCAAATTATCAAAGTGGTTTCAATGGCAGGGGTCAGCAGCAACAAACACCTTATTAAGGAAGGGGTCAATTGGAGAACCGTCAAGGAATCCTCAACAAGAGGATAAAGAAGAAACATTGAGGTTATTGTTGGACAAGATGAGTGTCCAAGAGAAGCTATTGAGTCAAATGGCTAAAGAGATTGGAGAACTCAAAGCTAAGGTTTCAAGCAAGCTACCCTCGTAGGTCGTAGTCAACCCGAAGGATAATGTAAGTACCATGATCCTTAGAGGAAGAAAAGAGGTCAAAATTCCCACAAAATCCATTGAAAAAAGGCATAAGGAAGTCATAGATGTGGAGAAGGATGAGCAAAGCATCTCATATTTGGAATCACCATTAACCGGTGCCCGCCGCCCTGACTGGTGCCCGCCACCCTCTGCAGTTGCTGATCCGATTGTTGATTTAAATCCTACCACGAAGCAATCATCGAAAGAGTGGTCTTTTGAGGTTTACAAACCTGAACTACCTTTTCCAAATGCCATGAGAGCTGATAGGAAGTGGGAAGATGAACAAATTTTATACGATACCTTTGCACATTGTGAGGTCAATCTTCCGCTTTTGAATTTAATTAAATATGTGCCTCGCTATGCTAAGTTTTTAAAGGAATTATGCACTATGAAAAGAAAGCAAAGGTTGAGGAAGAAAGAAAAGGTAGGTTTAAATGAGAATGTTTCTTCTATGTTACAAAAGAGATTGCCTGAAAAGTGCGGAGATCCAAGTATGTTCAGGATTCCATGTGCAATTGGGAATACGAAATTCACAAAAGCTATGTTGGATTTAGAAGCTTCAATTAATGTGATATCTTATAACTTGTACATGTTTTTGGGTCTAAATGCTCTAACAGAAACAAGTGTGATAAGACAACTCGCTGATCGATCTTAGATCAAGTCTAGAGGAGTTATTGAGGATGTTTTGGTGAAAGTTGATGATTTAATATTTCCTGCTAATTTCTTTGTGTTAGATATGGAATAGGGAATGCCTGAGACACCAATCATCTTAGGAAGGCCATTGCTAAGAACGACAAAGACAAAGATTGATTGCTATGAAGGTTCATTGACCATGGAGTTTGATGGGAGAAAGATTGAGTTTTCTATTTATGATCCTATAAAGCTTACTCCTGAAAATTCTTTGAATGTTCTTAATGCTAACAATGTCGATTGCAGGGATGAATCTAAGGAGTTGTTAGAAATTCCTAAGGAAAAAGATCTACTCAATATTGAATCTTCTAACAATGTGAAATCTTTTGTAGGGAAAGAAGAGCTTAAGATGGAGTTTGAGAGTGTGCTTAGTCCACATGAACCTATTCTTCTACCCTATGAAAAACTAATCCCTACTAATGTGGAGGTTTTTGCAAATTCAAGACAACCTCCAGGAGAGATCTAAGTTAAAAAGAAGAAGTTGATTGAAAAAAAATGGATGAATGCTTAGATAGAGTGTTACACCTTCCCAAGGTGCATTCACTTGTCAAGAAAAGGACAAGTATAGAGGACCCTGGTAGATTTACTTGAACCAAGAAGAGCAATACGTCGAGCCAAAGACGTGAAACAAAGGCACTTCTTGGGAGGCAACCCAAGGTAAGTAGGTAGTTTTATTTGGTTTTTGCATTTGTTTTTCAATTCAATAAAGTAGGAAAAGTCTATTTGCTGTATTGTTGCAAGATTTTGGGTGAGAACTAACTTGTAGGAAAGTGTGAATTAAGAAAAGAACGGAAGTGGAGCACTAACAAACCAGCGCCCACCGCTATAAGCCCGGCGCTCGCCGCTCCGTCTCTGTGAGACACGGGCTCTATTTTGAAAAAGGACACGGGATCTTAAATTTATCTATTCTATATCTTTTTGTCCTTACCCTATCCATCTAGATACTTTCCATCTTCTATCATCCACTCTTTTTCAAACTTTTTCTCCAAGCAACACAAGAACCCTAAACCCTCATACTCAAATCAAAATTCCAAAATCCTAAATCCTTGTGTTTCAATCAAAAAGCCTGATTTTTCCGATTCACCATCACCCATTCATCCCATCTTCAACCCCAAATAAAATATTCCATCACTTACAACCCTTCATCCATAAATTTCAAACCCAAATTATAAACCGTCATCAAATTCAAGCCTTTCCACCACCACAACCATCTTTTTCACAAAAGAGGGCTTTGGAACCAAGTTTGGTACTTCAAGAAAGCAATTGGAAGGGATTTCAACATTCGGATAGTGACGTTGAAATTCGGTATTTCGATCACCTTCGAACGGCGCTCGTCACCCCCAGATCGGCGCCCGTCGCCCCCAGATCGGCGCCCGCCGTCGTTGCAGTGAGGCTGTTTTCTCGGGTTTCTGTGAGTTCTCTTGTGTTCTTCTTTTGTCTCGTGCACTATTGATAAGGCGTATTCCAATAGGCATTGTATATTATTTTAGGTTCATTTCATTGTCATATATTCATGTTTTAGTATTAATTTAGATTAGCGCTCGTTTTGTGGGAAAGTTCAGAATCTATGCTATTTCGATGGTTTTATATAGATTCGTAGATCCGAGGCAAAGAAAACAATGAACGAAGCTAAGGGAGGCTAAGGAAAGACTTGGGAGAGCTTAAGGAAGAAGTCCCAAAAAGCATGGAACAAGCTAAGGAGCAACGGAGCACGAAATCGAGGTCTAAGAGCAAAAACAAGGGTGAGTTGCGAAAGCTGTCCGCTTGACGAGCTGAACTTGTAACGCACTTTCTGGAGGCCTCGGTTGTCCGATGGACGCATATGAGTATGTGTTGGAAAGCTCTTTCCGAGATCTACGTGATGGTGTTCTTCTGGAAATTCTCTGACAGCGAATGGCTATCCTCTGCAGCAGATCAAACCAGTAGCATCATGTCTAAGCAAGTGCCTGAGCAAGACTCGCTGCCAACAAGCCGAGTCAGCCCAAGAGCCAGTGAATAGGATCAGCTAAGAGCTCTCAAGAAGGTGGCCTGAGCAAGACTCATTGTCAGTGATTTCTACTCGTTGCCAGCAAGTGGAGTCAGCGAGGAGCATGTCTAGGAGTCAGCAAGACTCGCTACCAGCGAACTAGACTCGCTACCAGCGAACTAGACTCGCTGCCAACGAGTTTAGCAGAGATAAAGGAATGGTGACTCACTACCAGCGAATGGAGTCGCTCTAGTGAAAGCTTTGTCTCGCTGCTGCGGAAGGATTCGCTGCCAGCGGAACCGAAAAGACTTGATGAGCGCCTAAGGCATGGAGATTCGCTGGTAGTGGGTTGGTAGCGAGTAGCTAGCGAGAATCCAACAGTAGGTCAACCAAGACAATTCGCTGTCAGCGGATTACTTTTCACTGCCATCGAAATCTGACACTGGATTAAACGTGGAAAGTTCTATCTTCTATCTAATTTGTGTAGGAAATTTCTATCTAATTTATCTATTTTTACCTTATTTATTCAGAACCTTAGAGTTATAAATAGTATGTTTAGGGTTATTTTTCTCATACATTGAAGAAGATTAATCACCATTGAAGAGAAGAAAGTTTAGGTAAGTCATATTTAGCTAATTTTCTAGTTTTCGCCTACACTTTCGAGACTTAGTTGGCGGTTTGTAAGTTTCTAATTTAAGTTATTTTTCCTCTATAATTCTTTCAACTCCTTTGTGTGATATTTCACATGTTGTTGATGTTATCTTGATTCGCGACCTTGATAATATTGATTTCATGCTAGGATTTAATACTTTTGTATTTGTATTATTTTCATAGTAGCACGCATAAGATTGTGGATTCCTTGTTTGAAGGATGATTATGTAGGAAGTTGACATATATCTTAAACATTGATTTACCGTGTTTAATTGGTGTTGTTTATATGTTCAAGTCTTGAGACTATTTGTTATCTCTTTGTTAAATCCCGTGTTAGGGTTGCATTGAGGTGTAAGGGATTAATTGGACTCATAGGACTTTTAATCTACTTAAACCAAGACGGGAGGAATTTGTAGGAAACGATAATAACTTGAAAAGGATTCGATGATCAATAAAACCAACCAAAGTCGAGAACTTGTAGGTGGAAACACTTTTTCTTCTATCCTTTATTTGCTTTTCTCAATATTATTTTGTTTTATTTTCATTCATAAAAATCTTTTCTTTTTATATTGATAAATACACAGACTTTAGAAATACTTGATTCTCTAGAGTTCAACCCCTTACTTGCATACTATACTAGTTCGTTTGTTTGGGATTTATTTTTGACGAGGTAAATCAACGACTTTCCCTCCCTCAAAAATTAGCGCGTTGCCAGAGAATCAAGTTTATTTCTTTGTTTTGTATATTTATTAATTTTTCTATATATATCTAATCTCGTCGTGGACCTATCTTACGGTTCACGATACCTCGTTACTAATTGTTTACAATGGAGTTGGAGTTATGGCAACAACAGGGAGAATAATTTCACCATTACCTCATAAGAGTGCAAGATTTAGTAGACGACCATGCTTCACGGGGTATCCAAGATGATTTGAAAGAACAAATACTTTGCGTTCAAGACGACATGCTTCCCAAGATACGAGAATTGTGGGATCTTTTCCTTTGCGTGGGTGACATGGCCAAGGTGGAAGAAGACTACAAGTTGGCATCCATACCCTTACATGTTAAACCAATGACGGGCAAGATACATGAGGGAAGCCAAGATGCAAGCACCAATGGTTCAATTGAAGATGGAGAAAGAAGCTCTATGCCCGTTGACATGGTCTCTCATTAGTGCACGCATGAGGAACCATGTATTTCAGAACCTACTCCACCCATAGAAATCATCCCCAAATCATCTATTGAGTAACCAAGTCCAGAGCCTATTTTTATGGCTCTCGAGCAAGGTAATGATATTTCTTACACTTTTGTAGATTTTGGTGAATATGTAGATCTTTGGGAGCATTACTTCAACAAACCACCAGTGGAACTGTGTTGTGGTACCACATACCCTTGATGGGAAGTCACGCACAAGCATGTGAGGAGTTGAGGACCTTCTTCAACATCGCATCTTTTGACTTCGACTTGTTCATATGTGGTGCCCGCCTACCTAGATGGTGTGCACCAGAGTTTGATTTACTAAAGAGGGCATTGGCAATGTCCGAGTGAGTCATAAAGCACGGGCAAATAAACCGTCGAGTCTTTGACGATAAATAAGGACGCTTCTCGGGAAGCAACCGAGGTAAGTTTTCTAAATTAGTTATTTCAATTTCTAGTTAGTTTGTCTTTTAATAAATTAGAATTCCTTTATATGATAGATAGATGTTTTTGGATATTTTTAGCTAACCATGCAGGGTAGAGTCAAGAAGATTGAAGAATAGAGATTTTGTGCTAAATCCGCTGCCAGCGAATCTGAATTCGCTACCAGCGAGTCCAACCACCCAAACATCACAGGAGTTGATTTCATCCGTTGCCAGTGAACCAATACTTGCTGACAGCGAATCTAGTAATCATGCCCAGTGTCCGAAGCTAGCATTAGCTGTGCCCGTGGCTTGATCAACCACACCCGCGACATATGCCCAGTCTTCGCCCGTCATCGTTGTCGTCCATCTTAGTCATTCTTCGTCATCTTCATTCATCCATGCTCTTGGTTGGTTAGTCGTCGTCGTTGTCGTTCTTCATCATTCTTCTTCCAAGCTTGTCGTTGTCAATCTACATCCTCTTCGCCACCAAAACTTTTCCACAATGTGAGTTATTCTTTACCTTTTTCTCTCATAATTTTATGATTTGTCGTCTTTGATTTTCATTGATGACAATGAAGAGTTTAAGTGTGGGGGAGGGTTGCATTCATAAATTCATGCATTCATATTTATTTTTTCCATTATGCATTCATGTTTATTTATTTTTTTCTCGCTATTGTATTGCATTAGAAAATGAAAAAAATTGAGAAAATTCAAAAATCACAAAATATCATGTGTTGCATATGTGTGTTATTCAAATACTCATCTTGCCTTAGTTTGTCCTCTATTTTATTTTTATGAGTTTTACCATATGTGTTCCATAATATGATTGAATTGTCTAGCCTTGTCACATACTTGAGTTAATTTTTATGGGAGCATGACTTGTTAGTTCAATTGAGCAAGTATGATTCTTAGTCTTGGGCATTATTGAAATCCAACAAAACTTATCCTAGTGAGAAATTTTGGCTTTATAGGGATTTTCATCATATTTATTCCCTTTTGCTTTCTTGTGTGACATTATGCTCTCCTTATGCAAATATGTCTTGAGATTGACATTTTTATCTATGTTTGAGGCCGAATTTATATGTTTATTGCTTATGAGTTTCAAATGATAGAGGCATGATTTTCTTAGACATATTATTATCCATATCCATCATACATGTGTCCTTTGCCTATAGCCAAATTTGAGCCTTAGCCTTTTCATTGAAGCTCCACAAAATTTATCCTTAGCCAAGGATAAGCCTTACCCTATGCGGGAATTGGGACTAGAGTTGGTAAATGATTGATCTAGTTGAGTAGAAAAGAAAATATTGTTAAGAGAGTTACAAGTTTTGGATGATTATGTAATTTTGGTTTTATTCCTCACATTGTGCATTATTGTATTTTTGGCTCTAGAAAAAAAAAGAAGAAATTGAGAAAAAGTGAAAGAAAAAAAAGAGAAGAAGAAGAAGAAAAAAATGAATAAAGAGCCTTTTATTTTATTATGAATGTGAGAGTTAGAAAAATATGTATGGCTGAGAGAAAATTCTTTTGTTAAGTGTTTTGAGAGTGAAAGTTTGAGATATTTTGGTTTTGAAAGTATTTGGTTTTTAGTGTTCTTTCGGTTGTTCATATGGATCCCTTTTCCCGGATTTTTAGCACCACAAGCCTAAATACTTTCATACCTTAATTCCTTACCAAGCCCCATTACAACCTTGATAGAAAGACCTCTTGATGTTTCTTATGAGTGATGGCATCCACGGTGGAGAATATATGATATATGTGTCAATTTCTATGTAGCTTTTTGCATTTTGGATTGAGTTGAGAGATACATTGTTAAGCCTAAACACATGAGAGTGAGAGTAAACACATGATTCCGGTGAGGTTGGATGAGATGTGCCTTTATTTTGAATCGCTCATATACTTGCTAGGATGTTGGCTTTCAAGTTCATGGCTCCTCCACTTTGATGTTGCTTTTGACAAGGTTGGTGTTTCATGATCATATTTTTGGGATGTTGGTTTTGCTCTTGTTTTTTGCATTGCTTGAGGACAAGCAAAAGGTTAAGTGTGGGGGAGTTTGATAAGGCGTATTCTAATAGGCATTATAGATTAGTTTAGGTGCATTTCATTGTCATATATTCATGTTTAAGTATTAATTTAGATTAGCGCTCGTTTTGTGGGAAAGTTCGGAATCTATGCTGTTTCGATGGTTTTATGTAGATTCGTAGATCTGAGGCGTAGATTCGTAGATCTAAGGGAGGCTAAGGCAAGACTTGGGAGAGCTTAAGGAAGAAGTCCCAAAAAGCATGGAACAAGCTAAGGAGCAACAGAGCACGAAATCGAGGTCTAAGAACAAAAACAAGGGTGAGTCGCGAAAGCTGTCCGCCCGGCGAGCTGAACTTGTAATGCACTTTCCAAAGGCCTCGATTGTTCGATTGATGCATATGAGCATGAGTTGGAAAGCTCTTTCCAAGATCTATGTGATGGCTATCTGCTTCAGTGGATCAAATCAGCAGCATCATGTCTAAGCAAGTGCCTGAGCAAGATTCGTTGCTAGGGAGCCAAGTCACACTACTAGAATTCTGTTCATAGACATCATATTATTTACATCGGTCAGAAATACGCCTGATGTTAAATATATTTATAACATCAGGTTAAAATATTTAGATGTCATTGACATTATATACATCAGTTTAACTTTTTGGACAATGTTAAAATTTCTATTTAAAAAAATTTCGAAAGGCGCGTAATACACTTAGTTCAAAATTTACCAAAATAAAAGCGGTAAAGAATAAAGATGCCGCTGGAACCCAAATCCTTAGCCAAAAAGTTTTAAATTTGGATTTTGGCTAAAAAAAATAAAACCTAAATCTCGACACTTGACAAAAAAATTCCCAAATATCCCCAAATCACCCATTCTCATTCAGATCCATCCATGGCGACATACCAAACCCAAACCCTTTCTCTGAACTTTCTAAGGTGATAGGCCATAACCAGATCTCATCTCTCTCTCTCTCTCTCTCTCTCTCTCTCTCTCCCTCCCTCCCTCCCCCCTATCTAACCTTTCGATCGCTCTCTCTCACCGTCGATCCATGGAACCTCGCTCTCAACTTTCTTATTTGTGCCATCTCTATTGACGCTTTCTCGAAGGATAACGACAGTCGACCAGATATGAGCCCACCGCTTCTCGATTCCTCCATATTTCGATTTCCTTTCATTCGTTCCATCTCGAACGCTTGAGCTGCTGTTCAAGAAGTCACAGATAATACATGCTTCTTCTATGCTCCATATCTTGTCCTCTTCCTCTTTTGAGTGCGACATGTGAAGCAGTACTCTTCTCTACTCTTCAACACTTCGAGGCTTCAAATTCCGGTTTCAGGTATACTATTACTTTAATACCTATTCGAATTTATTCTGCACTAGGAAATTGGAGTTCTTCAATTTGCAATTGTATATTTTGCCGGCATTTAGGGCTTTTTAGAATTAGGGTTCTTTAATTTAGGATAAAAAAAATTAGGGTCTTTCAGATTTAGGGTTCATTCATTTGAGATTGACTATGCTAACTGCTAAGGCCTATGAATAATTTGAGTTTGCATCAAAAAAATCTGAACTGGATCTTACACGTGCATGATCATAGGAAAGATATTGAAGTGTCTGAGGCTAAATGAAAGATTATCAAAGTGGAATTATCTACTTGTTGTGTAGATGCGATTTCTTGGCTTTCAACACATATAACATGTTTTTCTTCATTCAGGTAACCTCTTTTCACTCTTACTTCATCTTCTGTAACCTTTTTCCCCAACTTATTGGCACCATTGTTATTGTTTTGGTATATAACAAGCCATTTTCAATTACCGCAGGCGGGGAAAACTTCTGGCTCTATGTGGATGAATCGAGCAAAGTTCTGAGGTGGAAATGTTGGTGACAAAAGAGGTAAACTTTTTTTTTTTTGCAACCTTACCCTTGGAGGTAAGCTTTTTTTGATGATTGTCATCCTGAATGAGCTTTCAATGCAAGGTTTATAAAAGAATAAGGTGGCATGTATGTAAAAAAACAGATCCTGCACAATCGCATGACCCATGACAAATATTCATTCTTTATTTGAATGGGCACTACTCATCTAGGAAAATCTTGCCACGTGATTAGTTGCACTTATGCTTATGACATATTCCTAATTACATTACTAGAGATGGAAAAAAAAAACTACATGACTAGAATATTTGTCCAAACTTCGCTACAAGAGCCTGAGACCTCTCAATTTATTCGAACATTACTCTTATCACAAATGATAAATGTAAATTTAATAATATGTCATTTGCATGACTGGATTATGCATTCTTACCCCTCAAACTCGTTTAGTTTTATCTCCATATATTGCATCCCTTTAGTTTTATCTACATTGTATCCCTTTAATTTAATAATATGAGTGTCAATCTATATTGCATCCCTTTAGTTTTATCTCCCTATTATCTCATTCTCTAATGACAATACTTCAAACTCAAGTACTTAGTTTATTTTCATTGTCTTTTAAAGCTAATATATGCCCTTTGAATACATAGGTTAAAGGTGTAATCAATGAGTTCTTAAAGCAGCCTTTTCTCTATGTCAAGGTATGTTGAAGGCATTCATGAACTCAATTGCCTTGTCTTTAAGGGGAAGTTTTATTCAAGCTAAACGAGTACATGCTTTCACCATATATTTTACCAGATTTGGACTTCACTTTCCTAGAGATGAATCCTTTCTCACTAGTGGAAGGAAAAACTTATCTTTTGGATATTAGAGGCGAGCAGATGACGCAACTGCATTCAAGAACTTCAAGAAGTATTCTTCTTCCTTTTATCCTTTTCCTTTTTTTTTTGTATATTTCAGTATTTTAATTCAATACCATGCAGATTCTAGCTTTGTTAAAGCTAAATTATTTTCTGTCATGTTCCAAATCTGAATATATGAACATCAATTCATCATGTGTACATTTTCATTTCTTGTAGAAGGCGTTAGTGTTGTTTTCTTTATAATATGCCTTTAATATTCTTTACTTTGCTTTAAAAAAGTTTTTTTAAATTATGTTATATAGTTTTTTAAAGTTTTTTTTATTGTGTTATATAGTTTCCCTCTTGTGTTGTATAATTTCCCTCTTCTATTAATCCCCTAAAATCTTCTAGTAATTACATTGAGATTTTAGAGGATCTAAATGAATGTCTTAACACTCTAAACACATAAGGTTGTTGAGCATATATATAAATAGTCGTACTCTGATCCTCAATCCAATATTCTTACTAGTGAAATTGAAGTATGTGCAACTCGTAATCAGCCTCAAGAGCTGCCCCTCCCTCTTCTTCTGCGTTCTCACTCTTATTTCTTTGTCATGGTTTGGGATTTCTTTTAATTTACTAAACCTTGAGCTTCTTTTCTATTAGGTTTTGTGGAATCGTAATGGCTGATTTGAAGCGTTCTTGTACTGGGAATCATAATGGTCGATTGCCAAAACAAGATACTCCTGGTTCAATGTTTTAGAGGTTGGTTTTTTGGTCAAATATTTTAGAGGTATGTGAATACATTCTGTCATTTATTATTAGAAAAATGTTTTGTATTATTAAAATAAGTTCAATACATAAGTTCATATAGATACATGATGCAAGAAAATGCATGGTTAAGTCTCTCTTCTTTGTGAATGATAACTTTAGAACTTGTGATGAAACTCTTTAGCATCTCCTGTGGGGACTCTCTTTGTGAAACTCTTAAAACATTCTTTATTACATGATGAAGTGAAAACAGAGCCACAGCTAGCCAAAACCGATCCAAGAGAAATCCAGAGGTTCTACTAGATACTCTGTGAGAAGAACATAAAAGAAGGCCAACACAGAAAACCACCGTAAATTTGAGCATTTCCTTTCTGCATTTGAATTGTTAGATTCTTAGAAGATATCATGGTGAAATCTCACTCCTTCTGTCTGCTATCTTTGCTAGGGAGGAGATGGCGAAGGTCTATCAGATTGCATCAGTATTGTTGTTCCTCAATCAAAACTCAATGACGAGGTTTAATATCTATACTTTAGAATGTCTCCTTTGTCCTATTGATGTGCTTGTATTTTGTATCTTTATGCTCATTTGGCAAGGAGAAATTTAATCCTGTATGATTTGGTTGCTGACGGCAGACCGAGTATTATGCTAAAGATGTTGAGAAGAACAAAGAAGATTATGAGAACTACAATATTTTACCTCTTTCTGCTGTTAAAGTTAACCCCCTGACGAGAGGGTTTCTCGACCAAATAAATTTATAGTCAAGACCCCCGCTATAGTATAGGGGAGTCAGGTTCGTCCTCAGGAGAGAAGTAAGCGGTTCTAGGTTTAGTTGGTTTCAGGGTTCGGGAGTAGCTGGAAAAGGTGGCGGTCGGTTGCTGTCGATATCGACTGAGACTGGTTGATGTCGAGGGATGGAGAGGGGATGGTGGTTGGTGTCGAGTAGAATCTCTATAGAATTGAAATAATAAAATAAAATAGTAAAAGTGCAAACTTCCAAGGTAAGAGATCACCAAAACAATAAACAGATGTATAAATCACGAATAACATAAAAGAGCATGCTTTACATCAAAGAATCAACTTTCGCTAATTCCAACAATTTAGGTAAATCAACTCTCGAAAATAAACCTAATTGTTTCTACCTTTTCTTAATTAGGATTAATAAACTCGCGAATAAAAACCCTAATTACTATCTAAGTTTGCAACATGAATTCCTTGAACTTTCATCCAAGGGTTAAGCATAAAGGTAGATGATGATAGAAACACACACAATTATGAATTCATCGATTAAGAACACATGCCTATCGTTGGGCTCACCCCAACCCTAGAAGAGAGGAATTAGAAACAAAACATGAAAAATAAACAACTAACTTTAAATTAAAACTAAAACTTACAAAACCTTCAATCTTCACTCTAGGCTTTCCTCCTAACTACTTGCGTCTGAAGACGACTTGACTTGAATGATTGAAAAACCAGCCCTTAGGGCTTTATTTATAGGTCTCAATCCTAGCTATTCTAAGAGAGCAATCTATCTAAAGATATACTTCTAGATAAAAGGAAATAAATCTAAATTGGTAAAAGTAGATAAATCATTAGGGTAATTAATTGTTCAACCCTTTAGGATAGAAAGTAGTTAAAATTGATAAAAATATCTTTTACTTCATGTGCAAGTTTCCTCCACTCGGATTAGGACTCGGTATGGCTCGAAATCGACTTCTGGGGTTCACTCGATATCGACCATGTCTTGACTCGATATCGACATGTCTTCTCAACTTTACTCGATCTCGGCCTCTGAAGGTGATTTCGACCATGTCTTGACTCGATATCGACCAAGTAAGGTCGATATCGACCTCTTCTGTGCAGCTTCCAAGTGCTGAGTAGATTTCTGGCATTTTTGGTCGACGTGCTCCACTCGATATCGACCTCCTTGACAGTTCTCAGCATTCTGCATCCGTCTTGAAACACACTTTCCCGAGTCCTCGTTCGTCCGATTGACGCATATGAGTATGCGTTGGAAAGCTCTTTTCAAGGGCTACAACTCTAATGAATACATCAGAACTTGATTCAAAATGGCGAATGCCGAAAAGTGGCATTTTCTCCAGATGCAGCATCCAGTGCTCTTCCTTAGCTTCTCCAAAGTGCGTCCGATTTCTGCAAAATTAAACAGAAACTTATGTAGACCTCCATATATTACAAATAAACATAAACTACACAAATCTCATGCTTTCTCAACCCAAAAACAAAAAATATGGACAAAAATCGAAATAGATGTAAGCGAAAAACATGGCAAATTGAGCGCACATCACCCCCCTATAATGCAACTTCCTGAGGTATTGAACTCAAATCTTTAGTTGACAAATGTTCTCTATTGTCTATCTTTAGTGGTACTCAAATCACTTTTTATTGTATTAACCCGTTAATGTAGATCAAAGATGCAATTCGTGCTATACGTAACGTGGACAATCTTCCAATGCCTCGATTGCGTTCAATGTCCAATGTCTACGACGAAAATATGATAATGCCCGAGCATAAAGATAAATCTGTCAATGACATGCTTGATTGGCTCGCCTCTGTTTTTGGTTTTCAAGTAAGTTAGATAATACGCCTCATTTAGACTAAAATATATGCATTATTGATATTTGTACATGTATGCACTATATTTTCTAAGCAATAGGAATTAATATTCGTTACTCAAAATTAATGGACAACTAAGGATTTTTAGCCGGTACCTCTACTTGTTCATTGCATTTGTGAGTGATATTTCTCTCTTCTTTGTAGTCTTTTCAGTGTTGAACTTCATTACTGATCTGACTGAAATATCTTTTTAGTTTGACAAAATATATCCAATTATGACCTAGTTCTTTTAATTCATTGATGGATATATATATATATATATGTATATATATATATATTAATTAATATATATATATATATATATATATATATATATATATATATATATATGTGTGTGTGTGTGTGTGTGTCTGTGTAGTTCACTTGTTCTGAGGTTTGATTACTCTTCATTCATGTCTTTTAGATCTTTTTTAAGAAGCTCAAGTCTTTTAGATCTAGATTCATCACTTGAAACACATCAAAAAGTTTAGGGGAATTTAAATTTCATGGCCAAGAAATAGTTACATTTGGGTATCAACGTCCACTGAAAGCTTATTATTGTAATGTGGAAATGGAATATATTACAAATTCTGGGAGGGATTTTTTTCTTATTCTTTTTAGGAAACTATCTACTCCATCCGACTAGTTCTGATTCTTGTTGCCGAGTCTAGCCAAATTAAGATAAGTGATGTTGCCATTATTTGGCATTTTTAACGCAGCTATATATCTTTAAGAATAAAATATACACTCATCAAATCCAAGTTGCAAAGCATCCCCTTTGTTAGACTTGATTTTCAGTTTAATTATCCATGGCAATTATTATTATTTATCTATAAGAATTTCTCACATTTGTTTTTGCAAAGATTAATATGAATGATTCTAGAATATATCGACAGGCGCCATCCAATTCCAACACAAGAAATGCTTGAGCCTTTGCTTTTTAGAGTTGTTGGTCTTGATCCGGATGTTTCATCATCCCAAGCATTGGCTGAACTCGGAGTTTTGTTATCATCTTCTTGCTAATATGGCGGTTGACTTAAATTTGTAATGATAAAGTGTGTTTTGAAAAATGATTCAGCAGGGGAAGAGAGAGTGCATGCATTTTGCCTTTTGTAGCTTTTGTAGTGTACCGGTTGTGGTAAATGTATCTTGAATGATATATTGAATATGGTCAATGTAGGTTGGTGGATGATATTTTAGCTCTAACAGGTGTATCAATGTATGACATAGCTATGTAAATACGACTAATAACCGAAAAACATCGGACATCCGAGCAAAAAAAGCGATGTCTATTTTTTTACATCTGTCGACCGTAAAGGCACAAAATGATTTATGAAGCCTCGAAAAATATCAAAATTGAAATGTTATCCGATGTCAATAGAAAATAGTTACATCATTAAACCAGCATAAACCGATGTTTTACGACATAATAACATCGTTTTTCAATTGAAAAATGATTTGAAAATATAGTAATGACATCGACTTCAAAATATTCAATATGATACATTTAATTTATATAAATTAATATCACAAAATTACAAATGAATAGAGAGTGCACACAAAATGAATAATGTATAACCGATGTGTATATCTATCTAAAACATCTCTTATTAAAAATATAGCGATTTTAATGTCAAATTTTGTATTGCTCTACATTGTTTCAAACGTCTAGAAATGCAAAATAACAATGGTTGAACATTAGGTTCATTAACCAAAATGTAATTATATCAATGTGCTGAAATCATTATCAAATATAAAAACGATGTTAAAAATTGTTATAGACATCGGTTAAAAACCGATGTGGTAAAGTTGGGATCTTTAACACCACCCACTAACACGTCGATTTTTTTTTGTTTAACATCGGTTTTTAACCGATGTCTATGAACATAATTCTAGTAGCTTTGGATCAGCCCAAGAGCCAGCGAATGGGATCAGCTAAGAGCTCGCGAGAAAGTGGCCTGAGCAGGACTCGCTGCCAGTAATTTTTACTCGCTGCCAGGGAGTGGAGTCAGCGAGGAGCATGTCCAGGAGTCGGCAAGACTCGCTACCAGTGAGTTCAGCAGAGATAAAGGAATGGTGACTCACTGCCAGCGAATAGAGTCGCTGCAGCGGAAGCTTTGTCTCACTGCCATGGAAGGAGTCGTTGTCAGCGGAAGTTTAGGGTTATTTTTCTCATACATTGAAGAAGATTAATCACCATTGAAGAGAAGAAAGTTTAGGTAAGCCATGTTTGGCTAATTTTCTAGTTTTCGCCTACACTTTCGAGACTTGGTTGGTGGTTTGTGAGTTTCTAATTTAAGTTATTTTTCCTCTATAATTCTTTCAACTCTTTTGTGTGATATTTCTCATGTTGTTGATGTTATCTTGATTCGCGACCTTGATAATATTGATTTCATGCTAGGATTTAATACTTTCGTATTTGTATTATTTCCGCAGTAGCACACATGAGATTGTGGATTCCTTGTTTGAAGCATGATTATGTAGGAAGTTGACATATATCTTAAACATTGATTTACCGTGTTTAATTGGTGTTATTTATATATTCAAGTTCTTGGGACTATTTTCTATCTCTTTGTTAAATCTTGACCGTGTTAGGGTTGCATTTAGGTGTACGGGATTAATTGGACTCGTAGGACTTTTAATCTACTTAAACCAAGACGGGAGGAATTCATAGGAAACGATAATAACTTAAAAAGGATTCGATGATCAATAAAACCAACCAAAGTCTAGAACTTGTAGGTGGAAACGCTTTTTCTCTATCCATTATTTGCTTTTGTCAATATTATTTTGTTTTATTTTCATTCATAAAAATCTTTTCTTTTTATATTGATAAATACACAAAATTTAGAAATACTTGATTCTCTAGGGTTCGACCCCTTACTTGCATACTATATTAGTTTGTTTGTTTTAGATTTATTTTTGACGAGGTAAATCAACGACTTTCCCTCTGTCAACTATGTCTATTCGTTTTAGCATGAAAAAGCCATTATACATGTCTAGAGTTGAGGAAGAGAGTTAGTACCAGTTAGAGGGTCGAAGTTATCAAGCAACTAGATTATTTCATTTAGAGACATTACAAAGGTTTGAACTTTTTGGTCGTGTTTCCGCTCTGTTGGAGAATGGAGGTCTGAGTAAATTTGTAACTCTGAGTGCGCTAACTTACCCTGCCCTGGTGCATGAGTTTCTCGCAACTTTGGAGGTGTGCTCCGACAAGGATTGATGAAGGGTCAAATATGGTCATTGAAGAGTCATTAAAGAAGTTTATTTCAGGAGCATGATCTATTCCATTTGGCATCAAAAGAGCTTCTAGGATCCAACTTGGGCCACACCATTCAAATGTCTTGAATCATTTTGGAATAAATGGTCTATTTTAGTCTTATTTAGGTTAACATTTGTATTTGGGCCAAACTATTAGTTTAGTTTTTATTTACTTTAATTATCATTTTAGGAAGACCATTTAAATAGCTTTAAGTGCTAGATTTTTAGGAGGTTTTTTGGGTTTTTGAAAAAAATCAGATTTGTAGAGTGTTCTCTTAGGAGAAAAACCGAGTTCCCCTGCGTGGGATAGGTTTTGATGGATCGTTCATAGCTTGGTTTGTCTTGTGTGTGTCGATCCTCACCATAGGATTGGTGCTATCAAGCTTCCACAAGCCCCCTTCTCGTGCTCCTTGGATACGTCCTTGGTTGTGTGAGATTGTAGAGATTGGTTAGCTAGTCGTTGGTTTGGGACTTCGATCAATCGGGATCAAGGGTCTTCTCCTTGTTCTACCTAGACTTTCTCCTGTAAATGTTGGTCTTTCGATCATTCGGTTTGGTTCTCGATTGAAATAGCATCGAGGGTCTTGTCGTTGTTTCGTTGGGTTATCCTTCTTATTATCTATCTATCTACATATTTGGTTCATTCTTTCCGTTACATTGTGTCTTTGTCATCTTTTCCTCTTGTTGTTCTTGTTGGCGTCGTTGATATCAAAGATTGGGCCACTCTACGGCTAACCTCCGTATCAAATTGGTACCAGAGCCACGTTGTCGACATCAACTTGTTCATGTCTTCCTTTTCATCATTAAGAGTCCAAATCTGAAAAAAAAAAGAAAGAAAGGGAGTTCCTTCAAAATCAGGTTTGATTAATCCATCTCTCGATCAAACCTACAAGATATTCCTATCCGTGTGTTGCCTGTGTAGTGGTTTGTTTTGCCCAGCCAAATACACCTTAACCGGTTTGTTTGCCTAGCCAAACACCTCCTTACTCAACCACCACTACTACCATCACCACCACGTAGACCTGTCAAAACACAACCCGACCCGGTCGACCCGACCCGAACGCCCGAAAAAATTTCGACCCGAACCCGGGAATTTCGACCCGGAAATTTTTTCCGACCCGAACCCGAAAACCCAAAAATTTTCTGGGTAATCTGGGTTTCGACCCGGTGACCCGATTGACCCGGTAATTTTGACCCGATTTACCCATTTGACCCAGTGACCCGATTGACCCGATTGATTTATAATTATATATGATTAAATTTTTTTATGGAGATTATAATTTATTACATTTTATAATTACAATCACTTTGATATTTCATTTTCAAATCAACTTTTATATTTATTTGTATTGTGTAATACTCCGTCCGATTGATAGTATTTGATTTTTTATTTTTCAACGGACTTTTTTAAGAAGATAAAAATTCTAAAAAATATTAAAACATTAAAACAATTCTATGCTTATTACTAATTGCATGAAATTATTTTTTAAAAATTATATGAAAATTTGATATTTTATATATTATTACATTTTATTAAAAATTACGAGAAATAATAAAAATCAAATATTTTAGATCAAATATAGTATATAATTACAAGCACCAGAACTTATGAACAACGTCTTTAACTTTAGAATTTTAAATTTATCGCAAAATTATCAAATCATGATTTTTTTAAATTTAAAAAAAAAAATTGACCAACCCGAAATCGACCCGAAAACCCGGTCAAACCCATATAACCCGGGACCCGAAAATATCCGAAACCCATATTACCCGGGACCCGTATTACCCGGGACCCGAAGTGACCCGACCCGAACCCGACCCGAATCCGACCCGAATGACCCGTTTGACAAGTCTACTACCACGTCTATACCACCAAAAAGAGCTGCCCACTCTCTCAAGAAAAAAAAAAATCAGATTGCCCAGCAAAAAAAATAAATTATATTTCCCTTACTTTAGTCACTTCCGAAATTTTAGCTCCACCACACCCATTTCCTACTTTCTAGCATTGACCAAGCAATTTCCCTACCTATTGCAACGTCCACTTTTAGCACAACCGGCCACCACTTGCATTTCCTACATTTTAGCAATTGATTCCCCACTTTCTTGGCCATTCCAACGTCACTTTCAAGTATAACCATCCCCACTTTATTAGCATTTTATTTATTTTCTGAATTTTTTTTTAAAAAAGAGAGCATTTAGAAATACAAAAAAAAGACACAGATTTTCGAAAAATTCAAAAAAAAAAAAAGAGAGAGAGAATTTTTCATCCTCGTGTGAGATTGAGTGCAAACACACGAGCATAAACACATGGTGAGGTTATTTAATCTGACCATATAGGGTTCTTGTAGTTGTGTTTATCTTATGCAGCACGAGCTTAATGAAGCTATCACATGGAAGAAAGATGCTTTCAAGATGGATCTCTCGGAGTTCAAAAGGAACTTTAGCTTACCTTGCTTAAAATGACATCCCGGATTCGAGGACGAATCCTTTTTCAAGAAGGGGTTTGATACGGAGGTTAGCCATAGAGTGGCCCGATCTTCGACATCAACGACGCCAACAAGAACAACAAGAGGAAAAGATGACAAAGACACAATGTAACGGAAAGAATGAACCAAATATGTAGATAGATAGATAATAAGAAGGATAACCCAACGAAACAACGACAAGACCCTCGATGCTATTTCAATCGAGAACCAAACCGAATGATCGAAAGACCAACCTTTACAGGAGAAAGTCTAGGTAGAACGAGGAGAAGACCCTTGATCCCGATTGATCAAAGTCCCAAACTAACGACTAGCTAACCAATCTCTACAATCTCACACAACCAAGGACGTATCCAAAGAGCACGAGAAGGGGGCTCGTGGAAGCTTGATAGCACCAATCTTATGGTGAGGATCAACACACACAAGACAAACCAAGCTAAGAACGATCCATCAAAACCTATCCCACGCAGGAACTCGGTTTTTCTCCTAAGAGAACCCTCTACAAATCTGATTTTTTTCAAAAACCCAAAAAACCTCCTAAAAATCTAGCACTTAAAGCTATTTAAATGGTCTTCCTAAAATGATAATTAAAGTAAATAAAAACTAAACTAATAGTTTGGCCCAAAATACATTTAAGGCCCAAATACAAATGTTAACCTAAATAAGACTAAAATAGACCATTTATTCCAAAATGATTCAAGACATTTGAATGGTGTGGCCCAAGTTGGATCCTAGAAGCTCTTTTGATGCCAAATGGAATAGATCATGCTCTTGAAATAAACTCCTTTAATGACTCTTCAATGACCATATTTGACCCTTCATCAATCCCAAGTTCAAGAATTGTTGGACAAGGGATACGTATGAGAGAGCAAGAGTCCTTGTGCCGTTCCGGTGTTGCTAGTGTCGAAGAAAGACAACACATGGAGAATGTGTGTCGATTGTCGAGCCATTAACAACATCACGGTCAAGTATAGACACCCCATCCCTCGTCTAGATGACATGCTAGATGAACTATATGGTGCTACTCTATTTTCTAAGATAGATTTGAAGAGTGGATACCATCAAATAAGGATGAGAGAAGGGGATGAGTGGAAAACAGCCTTCAAGACCAAATTTGGTCTATATGAATGGCTTGTTATGCCATTCGGTCTAACTAATCCTCCAAGTATATTTATGCGTCTAATGAATCATGTGCTTAGGAATTTTATAGGGAAATTTGTTGTTGTATATTTTGATGATATTTTGATTTATAGCAAGTCTCCCGAAGAACATGAAGCACATTTAAGGGAAGTACTCTCTACATTTCGATTAGAGCACTTGTATGCTAATTTAAAGAAATGTGAATTGTGCACTAATCAAGTCTCTTTTCTTGGTTTTGTAGTGAATAGCAAAGGACTACAAGTGGATGAGGCCAAGATCAAGGCAATACAAGAATGGCCTGCACCTAGCTCAATCGGCCAAGTTATGAGCTTCCATGGACTTGCAAGCTTCTATAGACGATTTGTGAAGGATTTCAGCTCAATTGCCGCGCCTCTCACTGAAGTAAACAAGAAAAGGAGTGAGTTTCAATGGGGAACAGCTCAAGAGAAAGCATTTGACACCCTCAAGCAATGGTTGACCGAGGCACCACTCTTAGCCCTCCCGGACTTCACCAAGCCATTTGAAGTGGAGTGTGATGCTAGTGGAGTTGGAATAGGTGACGTGCTCATGCAAGAAGGTAAACCCATTGCTTATTTTTCGGAAAAGCTAAAAGGTGCTAGTCTTAATTATTCTACATATGATAAGGAACTTTATGCCCTTTTTAGAGTACTTAAGACATGGCAACACTACCTATGGCCTAGAGAGTTTGTTTTGAAAACGGATCATGAATCTTTGAAACATTTTAAGAGCCAAGACAAGCTTGATAGGAGACATGGTAGATGGATGGAGTTTATTGAAACATTTCCTTATGTGATTAAGTATAAGAAGGGTAAAGACAATATAGTTGCCGATGCCCTATCTAGGAGATACACCATGTTAACCACCTTAGACTCTAGAGTATTAGGCTTTGCTTATATTAAAGAGTTATATGTGGATGACTTGGATTTTGGAGATGTTTTCAATAAGTGTGCCGAAAAGGGGTCATTTGAGAGCTTTTATGTCTTTGAGGGATTTTTGTTTAGAAAAGATAAAGTTTGTGTCCCTAGATGTTCCCTTGGGCTATTGTTAGTTGATGAAGAACACCGTGGAGGACTTATGGGACACTTTGGCCGAGATAAGACATACCACACCCTTAGGAATCATTTCTATTGGCCACATATGTTAAGGGATGTAGAGCATTGTCTTAAGAGATGCCTTGAGTGCCTTAGAGCCAAATCTAGGTTAATGCCCCATGGATTGTATACCCCTTTGCCTACACCTTCAGCCCCTTGGGAAGATATATCGATGGATTTTATTGTGGGGTTACCTAGGACTAAGAAGGGGAGAGATTCGATCTTTCTGGTTGTTGACCGTTTCTCTAAAATGGCACATTTTATAGCTTCTCATAAAACCGATGATGCCTCTAATGTAGCTGATTTGTTCTTTAGAGAAATTGTTAGGTTACATGGCATTCCGAGGACCATAGTTAGTGACCGTGACACTAAGTTCCTAAGTTGTTTTTGGAAGACATTATGGCATAAAATGGGAACTAAGTTGTTATTTTCTACCTCTAGTCACCCTCAAACCGATGGGCAAACCGAGGTCACCAATAGGACGCTAACTACCATCCTTAGAGCTATAATCAAGAAAAACCTTAGGTTGTGGGAGGAAGCTTTGCCACATGTGGAATTTGCTTATAATCGAATCATGCATTCATCTACTAAGCTTACTCCATTTGAATGTGTTTATGACACTAACCCACTAACCCCATTAGATCTAGCCCCATATCCTATGAGGGAAAATGAGTCTTTTGACGCAGGTAAGCATGTGGAGTTCATCAAGGAGTTGCATGAACGTACGAGGCTAAAGCTTGAGCAAAAGGCCGAGTACAATGCCACAAGAGCTAACAAGGGACACGTCAAGTGATCTTCCAACCCGGAGATCTTATGTGGGTTCACCTAAGGAAGGAGAGGTTCCCGGAGCGTAGGAAGAGCAAGTTGTCAACACGTGGAGATGGACCTTTCAAGGTGCTTCAACGAGTTGGAGACAATGCATACAAATTGGAGCTCCCGGGAGAGTATGGTGTGAGTGCCACCTTCAATGTGGCCGATTTGGTGCCTTATCTAGATATTGATGAAGACTTAGGTTCATGGTCGAACCCTTTTCAAGAAGGGGAGGTTGATGAGGGACCATCCGAGCCTAGGCCTCCTCCAAATGCACCAATGATGACGGATGGGCCAATGACTCGAGCTCGTGCCAAGAAGCTTCACCAAGCTATACTTAATCTAGTGAGTCATGCCTTAGCTAAAGAGGACTCGGAATTGACGCAGCCCAAGCCACGGACCCTTGCTTGGATTGGTGCCGAGGCTGTACCGAGCGCCCATGCCAAGTGATGCCGAGACGCCCGGGCACATAGCCGTTGCCATGCCAACCACTAACGGCTAGTTGTCCTAGTCTTTATAGTTTTTAGGGATTTTATTTGTAATTTCTGGATTTGTTTTATTGTCATTTAATTTTCAGCTTTTTCTATTTCCATCCAAGGCTATAAAAAGCCCCTAGGCCGGTTGTATTGGAACAATATTGATCATTTTCATTCATCTTATGAGCATTGCTTTGCAAGCCAAATTGTCTTGAGTGTTTCAAGATTGCCGAGAGTTCTTGGTGTTGAATCCGCTTGGTTTGTCTTGTGTGTGTCGATCTTCGCTAGTTGATTGGTGCTATTAAGCTCCGACGAGCCCCCTTCTCGTGCTCCTTGGATACGTCCCTGGTTGTGTGAGATTGTAGAGATTGGTTAGCTAGTCGTTGGTTTGAGACTTTGATCAATCGGGATCAAGGGTCTTCTCCTCGTTCTACCTAGACTTTCTCCTTCATTTCTACCTTATTTGTCATTGCTTTTGTCGAGCCATCATTGTCTAACTTGTGTCCTTCATTGTTTTGTGCTTGTTGTCGAAAGATCGGGACATCCACGGCTAATCCCCGTATCAAGGATATTCTTTTCAGGATGTTGGGCAATGAATATTTGATTCCTAAGCACACTTTGGCTCTTGCTCTTGGGATGAGTAGAACTTGGTCTTCTACATGGCGTTGTGGCATTGATGTACATATTTTTACCCATTTTATATGCATATTTTGACTTCATATTCCATTTGATTCCTAAATTATAGATTGAGAATAATGAGAATTTATGTAAAATTTGCTAACATGCAAGAAATAGATTCTACACAAGTTTCGGTTCAAATGTGTAGGAATTGGAGCGGAATCGAAGTCAAAACAAGAAGCCAAGAACCGTTGAAGTGCAGTCGATATCGACTAGGCAACTTGAGATCAACTAGACCATGTGACTCAGAGACTAAGTACCCACAGCCATAAAAACACAACCTATTGGAGAAGCACTCGACATAACCCTAGATCGAGTAGAGTACTCGATATAGACACAATGCCCGAGCTCGAGTGAAATCAAGACAAGTCAAGCAAAACTGAGGCATTCGACATCGACTGGTCAGGTCGATGTCGATCGGTGATTTCTGCGGTTCGTACGCGATTTGAAGAATCCGAGATGAGAAGATACATTGAAGCCACATTTTTATCTTAAGTTTTAGATAAATTACTTCCTAGGGGAACTTTCCTATTTACCCTAGGATTTTTATTATTTACTTCAATAATGTTTTATCCTTTTTATATTTGGATAGAATTTAGATATAATAGTTTTACTAGATTAAGACTCCTTTACTTGGCTAGCAAGGATTGAGAGGCTATAAATAAAGCCCTTGGGGGCTGGTTTTATTCATTCAATTTGAGAGATTCAATCTCACCAATAGCAAAGCAATAGTTTTAGGGTTTAGAGTTTTGAGAAGCTTTAGGGCTTTGGCGTTTGTGAAAGCCGATGTTGGGATTGTAAAGACTTTGAGTTTCCTTTCAATGCAAGTTATTTCCTTTCATTTAAAGATGTCTTCTTCAACAATGAGCGAGTAGTCGCTTAAGCTCTTAGGGTCGGGGTGAGCTCGACGTTAGCCATGCGTGCTTGAGGTAAGAGTTTGATGTTGATATTCGTAGTGTCTTGATCATCTCCTACTCTTTTGTGTTTAGTCCTTATCGCAAGAAAATGGATTCATGTTAGCAACTTGAGTTATAAACATAAAATCAGTAGAGACAATTGGGTTTATTTGCAAGAGTATTCCTACTTGTTGGTATACGGTGAAAGCTTGTCCCTCGGGTGAGATAGCGCAATTGTCCGTCTTACTTATCCTATGCATGCATGGTTAACGTTGTGGTAAAACCTGCCTTAGGAGTTCATTTTTATATATTTATATTCACTTTAATCATACAAACCTTTGTTTATTTCTGCTCAAAGCTCCTTTCCCATCCTACTTTATTCGACCTTTCTTTGCCGATTGTTACTCACGTTTCTGGAGGAGCACTCGAGATCGACCACACTGGTCGATATCGATACCCTCATATCGGTCGACGTTTGCTGAGTCGACTATATCTCTCTGCTCCTATTCTGAGCTCGAGATCGAGTACACAACTCGACATCGAGTGCCCAAGATCGACCGATAGTCTTCTAAGTTGGTCGACATCATTACTGATACTCGACATCGACACCTGAGGTTGACGTCGACTACTGTTTTTGTCTCTACAGGTCCTCTACAATCGAGATCGATAGCCACCTTCGACACCGACTACCCCTGTCAAGATTGAGTGTCTTCTGGTCGACAAAGAACGTGCTTTTGGACTATTATCCGATCCCGCTGACTCACTTCCTCGAGGATCGAACCTAATTCCCCTACTACTACAGCGGGGAGTTTTGAATTTATTTGAAAGGCTAAGGGTTGCAATCATTCTTATATTATTTATATATTTTTAATTAACTCCCGACATCAAATTTTGGCGCCGTTGCCGGGGAAGCTATCAATCATGCCCTTAGTAGTCTATCTCATGTTCTACTTTGAGTGTTGTCTTATAGGTGTATGTGACGCACTGATCGCACGCCTGAGTACGAAGGATTAGATGAACCTGGGCGCTTTCTCCACGTACAAGCTAGAATCAAAAGAGCCATGGCGGACAATGATGCCCAAGCTCAAGAGATTGAGTGCCTTAAGAAGCAAGTATAGGACTTTAACGCTAGAGAGGCGGCACAAAGAGAGCGTGGTGATAGGGAGTCGGAAACAAGGAGGCTATATGAGGCCCAAATCAATGCACTCTCCCAAAACGCAAAGCAATACATGCACCCGTCGCTCTCCATGCCTGGATCGACTATTCTTATCCCTCATTCAAATTTTGAAATTAAAACTAGTTTCCTAGCTGAAATTAGGAGACATACTTTTGAGGGAAAACCTAATGAATGCCCTCTAGCACATATTACTACTTTCCTAGACCTGACACTATTGTCGATGGACACAACTTAGAATATGTCAAACTAAAGGCATTTCGTTGGTCTCTTGTAGGGAAAGCACTATAATGGTTGGAAAGTCTAGCACCAAGATCGCTCCGCACGTGGGATGAAGTCAAGGATGCATTCCTCAACAAATTTTTCCCTCCATCCAAGATGGCAATTATTCGTCAAAACATTATGGCTTTCAAACAAAATCCAAATGAGACATTGGCGCAAGTATGGGAGTGATTCAAAGAACTTCTGAGGTCATGTCCTACGCACGGGCAACCTCCTTACGTCATCCAGGAAATCATCTATAACACCCTGGACGTAGCCACCAAGGAGAGAATCAACACCTACACCTCCTATAGGTATCTTGACCTCCCACCACAACGTTCTTTGGATACCATAGAGAGGTTGGTGGAATTTGAAAACACTTATGTGACTTCTGCAGCCTCCGACCAAAGGCCCGCCCCATCGGGGCCACTATATGAGCCATCCAAAGAGATAGATCCCGACGTCAAAGACCAAGTCATGAAGGATCAACTTAGGAGGCTTCAAAAACAAGTCTAGTTCCTCTCCGCCAACCAACCCTACGCCGAATGCGGCTCCGAAAAGCACATCACTCCTGCTTGCCCCTACACGGAGGAAGTGGACATAGCAGAAACTCACCAAGAGGTGAGGTTCATGAGGAATCCCAATCATCAAGGATATCAAAATTAGGGAAATCAACCACCCCAATACAACACAAGGGATCCTCCACCTTACTGAGCTCCAGGCCACCCGTAGAGAGAGCAAAGGAAGGATGATGTTCAACTCATCCTCAATGAGTTAAGAAAGAACCAAGCAAAGACCGATCAATCCAATAATGCCATCCACTCACAACTCAATCATCTTACCACTAGGATTGGAGAGATGGATGTTTGCAAGAAGAATGTGGAGACCCAACTGGGTCAACTAGCGACCCAAATCCCAAGACTGGTCGGAACATTCCCTGGGCAACCAACTACCAATCCTAAGGGGCAATCCGGATCGGGACACATGACCGCTGTAAACCTAAGGAGTGGACATAAAGTACAAGAGCCACGGAGCAAAGCGGAAGGAGAAGTCACTAGAGAAGCAATCGACGTCGACAACCCAGTCGATGTCGAGGGCCCTGTCGATGTCGACCACACTGTCGATGTCGAGCCCACTACAACGCCCATAGAGCCACTGATGCACCCGAGATCGATTGCTACACTCGATGTCGACCCCCAGGTAGATGTCGAAGCTTTTGCAGAGCAACATCAACACCAGACTCCTCTGAGGTCGACCAAGCCTGTCGATATCGACACCCCAGTCGATGTCGACCAGTTCTAAAAACACCCAAATCGACCACTTTGGCTCCAAAGCCGACAAAGACACTCCCGTTCCCTTCCAAGGTGATGAAGGGAAAAGGAGTGGTGCTTATGAAGTTTGAATCGTTCACCAGATTTCACAACTTTGTGACGTCTTTGTAAAATGGGTTGTTCGGAGTCCATATTGATCTGATTGGGTCGTGCCATACCTTGTTGGAATGAGGACGAAGAGATCTACAACGTTTCGGTTGAAGGTTTTTCCAGAATCCACCGACAACATGGCCGAAAATCAGTATCCTTGCAGCTGTTCACTATTTGGACGAAAATATTAGTTAGTTATTTTATTTATTTACTTTTAGTATTTTTATATAGTTATTTTAGTGTTTTAGTAGGCCTATAAATAAGGTTTTAGGAGTTAATTTGAGGTAGATTTTTTTTTCGTTTGGAAAATCAGATTTTTAGAGAGAGTGTTCTCTTAGGAGAAAACTGAGTTCCCCTGCGTGGGATAGGTTTTGATGGATCGTTCATAGCTTGGTTTGTCTTGTGTGCGTCGATCCCCACCATAGGATTGGTGCTATCAACCATTCATGAGTCTCCTTCTCGTGCTTCAAGGTTGTGTCCTTGTTTGTGTGAGATTGTAAAGGTTGGTCTTTCGATCATTCGGTTTGGTTCTCGATTGAAATAGCATCGAGGGTCTTGTCGTTGTTTCGTTGGGTTATCCTTCTTATTATCTATCTATCTACATATTTGGTTCATTCTTTCCATTGCATTGTGTCTTTATCATCTTTTCCTCTTGTTGTTTTTGTTGGTGTCGTTGATGTCAAAGATCGGGCCACCCTACGGCTAACCCTCGTATCAAATTGGTACCAGAGCTACGTTAACGACTTCGACGTTAGAGTCACAAAAACCACAAAAAAAAAAATCAGCCTCCATTGAAGTTCAAGGTTTGTTCATTTCTACTTTGTTTGATTATCTTTTCTACTTGTTTTTGGTTAATTGTTGGTTTGCCCTATTCGAAACCAATATCCACAAAACAACGCTCCACTCTGGCCACCCTACCACCTCTGTTCCACCACCACCATTTCCGTCAGCCACCACTTCCACCTCCAACAAAAATTCCTGCATTTTCTTTGTATTTTCTTTCCCATTTTCAGATTTTCACACAAAAAAAAAAACAACACAACAAAAAAAATCATAAAAAGAAAAAGTCAAAGGAAATCCTTTTTTCTAGTACCTTGTTGCCCACCTCTCAACGGACGTGGATCCTCTCCTAATAACAAGTTGCCTAATATCTTCCTAATAAACTAATCTCAACCATCCAATTAAATTAATGGTTAAGATCTAATCTTCTTTAAATTAAAATCAATTCTCACTTATCATTGTTAACCATAACTCAATGAATCGATCTTTCTCCTCCATCTGTACAAATCGGTGAAAAGAATTAAGAATTAATGAAATTATAGTTTGGCATCGGAGAAGAAATCCCTTGTTAATTAATTAGTTTAATACGTCGACTAATCATTGAACTGACTTCAGAATTAACCCAATTAAAATTGTAGTTTGATGATGTGGATGAAAGGGATCCTTAACTTAATTAGTATAGTATCTAATTAGTCCAGTTCAAATAAACAACAATAAAAACAGGGAAAGGCGGTAGTTATTCTGACGAGGCCCATCGGAGGAACATCAAAGATGTCAGTCTATCTCCTCTCACTGTCGACGGCGCCTGGCGGGTCGAACAAATCTCTCTCCTTCATTACTCCATTGTACTCCGTTGGAATTCGTTAATTTTCGGTTGCCATCGGAATCCGCCCCCGATTTCAATCTCAAATCTTCGACCGCGACTACCGAATGTCTTTGATTTTTGGAAAAAAAAATTGAATTTGGTGTTCTCCGATTAATTTTGAAATCCACCTCTGTCTCCCATCTCTGATGTTCCTCCGGTGGGCCTCATCGGCGTCGCCCTGGTGTTCTCGTCCCCTAGTTGGCAACAGAACGAGCCTGGCAACAGTGATGATTGATGACGGGCTGGATGGTAAGAGTGACAGAGGACGTCGAATTCGAATATAAGATGCAACTACTAAAGAGAGACCTTGGAAATTAGAAATTAATCAAAATGGGATTAATTAGAGGAGAAGAGATAATGACCGTTGTTTGATTTCAATGGTTGAGATGTATTTATTAGGAAGATATTAGGAAGATTGATGTTAGGAGAGGATCCGGATTCCCTCTCAACAGCCCCAATGTCTCTTTTCCTCCACTAAAGGCTCATATTTTCCTTCATTAATTAGTTAGTGTTTGCATTGTTATGTTTTGTAGAAAAAAAGAAGAAATTCAGAATTAAAAAAAAATCTAGATTTCCGAAATTTAGAAAAAAAAAAGAATTGAGTTTGAGTTCTTGAGTTTGTTCATTGAGTTCTAAAGTTTGAAGTGTAAGTGTTCAACAAGAGTTATAGTCGATTGTGTGGAGCTAAGCCTAACTCATCCATTTCAACCCTTCCTTTGCTTACCAACAACAACCATACTTGTAATTTGGAGTTAAACAAGTTGAATTGATCAAGTTTTGTGCTTAGTTTGTCTTTCGATTCTACTCTTATTGCTCTTCTAGTTCTTGTTCTTCTTAATTCTTGTTCTTGTTTCTTCACTTCTGAAAATTAATTGTCGCAACCCATACCTTTGATTGACTAGCTTATCTTCATTGGTCGGTCGTTCATATGAGAGTGAGCTAATTAAACACATGAGTGAAACACATGTGAGGTTGTTTTATTACACTAACCGTATAAAGTTTCCCTTTAGTGTGTTTCCTCGTGTATCAAACAGGTGAAGAATGACATATCCCTCACTTAAAGCTTATATTCGAGGACGAATCTTCTTAAGAAGGGGAGAATTATGAAGGGAAAAGGAGTGGTGCTTATCAAGTTTGAATCGTTCACCAGATTTCACAGCTTTGCGGCGTCTCTGTAAAGTGGGTCGTTCGGAGTCCATATTGATCTGATTGGGTCGTGCCATATCTTGTTGGAACGAGGACGAAGAGATCTACAACTTTGCTGTTGAAGGTTTTTCCAGAATTTACTGAAAACATGGCCAAAAATCAGCATTTTCGCAGCTGTTCACTGTTTGGACGAAAATATTAGTTAGTTATTTTATTTATTTACTTTTAGTATTTTTATATAGTTATTTTAGTGTTTTAGTAGGCCTATAAATAAGGTTTGAGGAGTTAATTTGAGGGAGACTTTTTTTTCATTTGGAAAATCAGATTTTTAGAGAGAGTGTTCTCTTAGGAGAAAACCGAGTACCCCTGCGTGGGATAGGTTTTGATGGATCGTTCATAGCTTGGTTTGTCTTGTGTGTGTCAATCCCGCCATAGGATTGGTGCTATCAAGCATTCATGAGCCTCCTTCTCGTGCTTCAAGGCTGCGTCCTTGATTGTGTGAGATTGTAAAGGTTGGTCTTTCGATCATTCAGTTTGGTTCTCGATTGAAATAGCATCGAGGGTCTTGTCGTTGTTTCGTTGGGTTATCCTTCTTATTATCTATCTATCGACATATTTGGTTCATTCTTTCTGTTGCATTGTGTCTTTATCATCTTTTCCTCTAGGGCGTCGTTGATGTCGAAGATCGGGCCACCCTACGGCTAACCCCGTATCAAATTGGTATCAAATTGTGTCTTCATTTATCAAAAATCAGCTTTGTTGCTATTCTTGAGTGTTCAAGAGAGAAAATTGAGAAGCTTGGCTTTTCAATCTTGGTGATTTGATTCCGCTTGGTTTGTCTTAAGTTTGTTGATTCTCGCTAGTTAATCGGTGATCTTAAGTATCTACGAGCCTGCCTTCTCGTGCCTCCAAGATCCATCTTGGTTGTGTGGGATTGTAGAGATCGGTTAGTTGGTTGTTGGTTTGGGTTCTTGTTCAATCGAGGCCAAGGGTCTTCTCCTCATTCCATCTAGTTCTTCTCATTTTCTATCCTTGTTCTTCTTTAATTATTGCTGCGTTTTTTCCTTGGCATCATTGTTTCTTTGTCTTGTTGAGTGTCGTTGTCGAAGATCGGACCATCCGACGGCTAATCCCCGAATCACAAGGCGTTGAAGGACCTGACGGACACCAAGTTTAGGCGCTTCGTGAAGGTGCTACAAAGATTAAACATCACTATACCACTCACGGAAGCCTTTAGTGAGATGCCGGCGTACATGAGGTTCTTAAAGGACATCCTACCCAAGAAGAGGTCCATCGCCGAGATCGCCGGAGAATGCCATTCCATAGAATTTCCTGAGAAGAGAGGCAATTCGGGAGAGTTTGCCGTGACGGTAGGGGTAGGTAAGCAGCAATTCAAAGCCTTTTGTGACCTTGGGGCGAGTGTAAGTTTGATGCCTCTATCCATATGGCAACAAGTGGGAGTAGGACCATTGGATCCCGTCGACATGAAGCTTTACATGGCGGACAACTCCTTCGTGAGACCCACAGGGATTGTGGATGATCTCTAACCCTTCTTTGTCCATTAATGATGATTTCACTAATAGGAGAGTCAAAGCTCCATGGTTTGCTCATATTTGCAAAGTAAGGACTAGGAAGAAGAAGAAAGGACATGATCCAAAGAAAGAGCCTTGTGTAGAAGAAGCGATATTCGCCGAGCTTAGGTACTACAGCAAGGACTTGGATGATCCAGGAGAAGGAACAAGCTTGAAGGGGCGCTACCTTAAAGGGTCTTGATGTACTATCGAAAAGGTCGGCCTAGCGACTCAAAAATCTAGAGCATGTAAATAAAACAATATTTAAATTTCGCTTAGAAGTTTATAGGATTTGAATTTTGGATATTGGTTTGAACACTTTGATAAATCGTGGTTTTAGTATTTTTACACTAACAACAATTTCATGTTGCAAGCATAAGGAATGATGAAGAAGAAACGAAGTCCCTACAAAAGCGGACGAGATCGACTTGGCCAGTCGGCATCGACCGCACCAGGGTCGAGCCATTGCATGTGATCGAGATCAATCACGAAAGAGCAATACAGAGAAGTCGATATCGAGCAAGCTACTCGATATCGACCACCATGGCGACCTTCGACTCCGACCATCTTCTTTGACAACAACAGTTGTTGTCAACATCGACTTCTGTACTCGATGTCGACTACTGGCATTGACAACAACCTGAACTCGACTTCCTCCGCAGGTTACTCTGTGAGTTTCTCCTTTTACCCTGGTTTTTCTTTGATACAGTGAGGACACTGTATATATTAAGTATGGGGTGGTATTGAAACTGGATATTATGTTATTTCTTGACTTTTGGTTGAAACTGGTTAAAACTTGGCTTGTACTAGAATTGGTTATTTTCGCTTTATGTTTTATTTATTTACGTTTTTGCATTGCATTTCATATTTAAATTTTATGCATTTTAAATTTAACGTCTTAGTTATTTCGTTTTCGAAAAATACAAAAAAATTAGAAAATGTCAAAAAGAAGAAAAAATGCATATTTATTTATTTAGTTGTTTTTAAACCATACTTAGATGCCCTATGATGAAACCCAATGGATGCCTTGATCATGTAAATCCTATGGCATATTTGGATGGTTTAGCCTAAGTCCTTAAAATTATTTTTATGTAGATCGTGAACTTGGGATGAAATTGAGCACATATGATCCTAGGCTAAAAGCAAAATCCAATAAAATTGTCCTAGTGAGAATTTTGGCCTGTAGGGAGAACATTAAAAATCCCCCTGCTTTCTTGAGTGAATTTACTCTTCCTATGCATCTCTAAATGTTGTGTTAGTTATTCAAAGCCAATGCATATATACGTTTTTGTGAATAGGAATTAAATGATGGAGACATCTTTTAAGCCAATTTTATCATCTCTTTACCTACCTTGCATTAAATCTACTTGAAGCCAAAAGATTAGCCTAAGCCTTTATATTATAAAATCCACAAAATCATCCCTAGCCGAAGTGAACCTGACCCCCATATGGGAATTAAGACTTAGATTGGTTAGAATAATGAATTGTGGAAGGAAAAATGCCTATGTTTAGTTTTGAGTAAGAAAGAATTATGGGTTGGTGATATATTTGCATCTTGTCACATATTTGTAAAAGGATTTTTGGCTCACCATATAAATGCACAAGTAAATTTATTATTATTTTCGTTCAAAAAAATCCGAAAAAAAGAAGTTATTAAGTGCATTAGCCAATTATTCCTTAGTTCTTTTCTTTTATGCAATTTTTATATTCTCGAAAGATATATTGAGTTTGAAAGAAAGATTGAGTTCTTCGTAGAGAAAGTGAGTTTGGTTGTGCATAATTTGGGAGATATGGTTTGGTTGAGTTGTGTTAAGATTTAGGAGTCTTGATTTCCGAATTTTATTAAGCACCACATAGCCAAATAATTCCATACCGTTTATTCACTACCAAGCCCCATTACAACCCCGCCGAATGGAGTCTTCTTTGAAGTCTTCCATTGAGCGAAAGTCCTCCTGATGGTTCTTGTTTGCATTTACATAATTGGTTGCGAAGTGAATTATTATAAATTGCAATGTTTATGAGTTTGTATATGGAATTGAGTTGAGAGTTGATCTTCATATCCTAAACACAATGAGAGTTGAGTGAAAAAACATTATCCCTGTGAGGTTGGATTTAAAATTGCCTATGCCGATGGATCGCTCATATATGTGTGATAACGTTAAATTCACTTGCTTTGATTTGCTACCACTTATGATGTTGCTTTTGACAAGGGCTAAGACTTGAAGAATGTGTAGTAGGTATTGGTTATTGCTCGGTTATTGCTTGAGGATAAGCAAGTCTAAGTATGGGGTATTTTGATGTACATATTTCTAGCCATTTTATATGCATATTTTGACTTCATATTCCATTCGATTCCTAAATTATAGATTGTGAATAATGAGAATTTGTGTAAAATGTGCTAACGTGCAAGAAATAGAGTCTGCACAAGTTTTGGTTTAAATGTGTAGGAAATGGAGCAGAATTGAAGTCAAAACAAGAATCCAAGAACCGTTGAAGTGCAGTTGATATCGACTAGGCACTCGAGATCAACTGGACCATGTGACCCAGAGACTAAGTACGAAGAGCCAAGAAAACACAACCTACTGGAGAAGCACTCGACATAACCCTAGATCGAGTAGAGTACTCGATATCGACACAATGCCCGAGCTCGAGTGAAATCAAGACAAGTCAAGCAAAACTGAGGCACTCAACATTGACTGGTCAGGTTGATGTCGACTGGAGATTTCCACGGTTTGTATGTGGTTCGAAGAATCCAAGATGAGAAGATACATTGAAGCCACGTTTTTATTTTAAGTTTTAGATAGATTACTTCCTAGGGGATCTTTCCTTTTTACCCAAGGATTTTTATTATTTACTTCAATAATGTTTTATCCTTTTTATATTTGGATAGAATTTAGATATAGTAGTTTTACTAGATTAGGACTAGTTTTCTTGGCTAGCAAGGATTGAGAGGATATAAATAAAGCCCTTGGGGACTGGTTTTTTCATTCAATTTGAGAGATTCAATCTCCCCAATAGCAAAGCAATAGTTTTAGTGTTTAGAGTTTTGAGAAGCCTTAGGGTTTTGGCGTTTGCGAAAGCCGACGTTAGGATTGTAAAGACTTCGAATTTTCTTTCAATGCAAGTTATTTCCTTTCATTCAAAGTTGTCTTCTTCAACGCGCCCTTAGACTTCGGCGAAAGTTGCTGGAATCCTTAAAGGACAAGAGGATTATCATGATTATTTGATTACACACCCCGCTCTCCATCTTTGCCATAGAGTTTTGAGCCCTGCTTTCTATGGATTGGAAGAACCACAAGTTGTTCCCCTGAGGATGTGGATGTGGTTGTATTACTTGACACTAGAATCTACTTATATGCCAGACTGGGTGTAGTTATTTTTAGTCACTTGTGCTGAGTCACTCG
Source organism: Persicaria maculosa (assembly GCA_963922045.1). Taxonomy (NCBI): domain Eukaryota; kingdom Viridiplantae; phylum Streptophyta; class Magnoliopsida; order Caryophyllales; family Polygonaceae; genus Persicaria; species Persicaria maculosa. The sequence continues at coordinate 13,963,057 of OY998265.1, forward strand.
GCCAAAAGAATGAGGCATACTCGCTTTATCTCTTTTGGTGGCATGATTACTCTTATCGCACGCTATCTGGACATCGATCTACAGTCATTGCAGCCACTACACTAACCTCAATACTTTGACATGTCTACCCTATTAAGCACTCGCATCATTGAGAGGGTATTTATCGCAGACGCCAGTGAGAGTTTCTGTTAGTTGTCAAGCGCTAGAGGGGACCATCATCAATATCTTCTTAACTCTCTACCTATGGAACCTACTCTGTTCGCTTTTTGTGTTAGTCATATTCAGCCAGACAAAGGATTGATCTTAGAGACACTTTCAGCAAACAAGGCGTTGATGGGAGATAAGGCTCATGATGATGATTTTGACATACCTATGAAGAGTGACCCTCTGCTTGAGTCTATTGAGAATATTGACCGCCGCCTGACCAAATTGGAAGGACAGCAGGAACGATGCTTCCAAGATCTAAAAAGTCAGCAGTCAGCTTTGGAGAAGAAATTAGAGGAGATCCATACCAGTCTTATTCTTATGAGCCCTTGGCTTCAACTTCTGAGTCACACTACTACAAAAACTAGATTTTATACCGGACATTTGAGTTATTTATATATGATATTCTAAAATTTATCTTCGGGCTTCAATTAAATGGGATAAAAAAAGGGGCGTTTTATTTATGTCGGATATAAAAATGACACGCCCGGCATAAATAATTGTGTGTTTTTTTTTACATTCCAAATACATACAGTTATTTATGCCGGATATAAATAACACACACCCGACATAAATAATATTGGTGTTTTTAAACATACACTTATTTATGCCGGATATAAAAAACCACACGCCCGACATAAATAATAGGGTGTTTTTATACATACAGTTATTTATGCCAGATATTTTTAACACATGTCCAGCATAAATGAAGTTGTTCTTTTTATCAAAAAAAGCTCAGGCTATTTATGCCGGGTGTAAATTCTCCAGGTCCGGCATAAATACTCATGTTTTTTTTAATTCTGGCCGGTATATAAGATGACCTTTTATAACGGACGGTTTTCTGGGATATATAGTGTAATGTCATTTTGCAAGAGCACTTTTCGAATATCAATATAAAACCCCTGTTAAATATCATAAAAAATATACATAAATATCATCCAAACCATAGCAACAACCACTACAAATCCATTGTTTAAGTTGACCCACCAACATCACATTCGGGGTACATCATATGATATATCAACCTTAGAACTAAAATGCAAACATGCTAAAATAAAAGTTGTCCCTGAGAAAGTAAAACGAAAGTAAGTGCATGGCCACATCCGGGTACATATCTTGATAGATGCTCGAGCTCACCAAATGAAAGTCATCTCTCGATGAGCACATGAACTGGAGACAACTTGTGGCTCACCTAAAATAAAAATCAAAAAGACATTGTTACGAAAGCTAATAGCTTGAGCTTATTACATTCCTTTATTCCTTTATTTCAATAGAGAGACCAACTTTCAAAATTAAGGATGTGCAAGGTAGATTCATACATAAAAATAAAGGTATATAAGTAATCAAGCCACTCCTTTCGCAAGTCATCAATCTCGGCACATCTGTACTTGCTACTCGGATCAAACCACTGTTAAAGGCAACATTTTTGTTAAGTTAACCAAACTAATTAAGTTATTAAGAAAAAAGAGCAATGTTAAAAGTAAAATAAAAAATCAAACACCTACTTTGGATGGGATAACAAGTTTGCCTTGTGATACTATCTGTTGCATAAACTTCAGAACATAATATCCATACTCGATTAGATTCGGTTGACGAGGACACTGAAATCCATATAGTAAGAACATATGTCACAGAGCATATATCATCAATATTTAAAGATAGTATATATTAATTGTAAAATAATAAAAAGTATTTGAACCTTTATAATATGCCATAAAGTATTCGTCCGAGGCTTTTTCTTTCCCAAAGAGGCATACTTTAGCCTATAGCTCATGTAACAAGTTTTAAACACGATATCACAAAGAAAGCACATTTCAGATTTCTAAAAAACATATTGAATACTTACGTTGCAACCAATTCCTCAGCGTCTTTTGCAACTTTTCCATGTAGTGGATCAATCCAATAAGCATAATCCAGGTGAGGATTCAATACCAGAAGTACCCAATGATACCTATATTTAAGTTCGTGTGAGAATGCATACATATTTGAAACTAATTTTAAAATGATAAGTAGTACTACCCGATATGATAAGGTGCTAAAAACAACTTCTTCTGGATGTTTCCTTTCATGGACTCGGCAATATAAGTAGCCCTCTCGTTTAAACTCTGATGAAGTGGTGAAATTTGGGTTGGGCAAAGAAATTGAAACATATCTTTATCACTTTGGCAATAGGTTTCGAATAAATATCTACAAGTGACCACATATGTACAATATCAACCATCATATAACTTAAAATAAGTATTGATTTAATTATATTGAATTTTCATAATACTAACCTCATATATAATGATATGTGACAAGCTTCAATCTCTTTTTTTTGAAGCCACATCTCAATGTGCTCTTTTTCAAATTCGAGACCCGAATGTTCGAAATGGAGGATTTTACTTGGCATCTCAATCACCTTAATGACATTGTCCGTAAATTCTTCCAATACACATTGATATACCTCCAGATTACTAGCTTCTGAATCAACTTCTTGGCCAATCCCAGATTCATTTGTCAAAGTATTCTCCGCAACCTTATCCTTCACAAAATCAATATTACAGAGTTATCCAAAGCTTAGCTAATTACTTTAACAAATGCATAATATAAGAAGCAAAATTGTAATGTTAGGCAAATCAACAACTTACCCCAATTGGCATTACAAGATGATTGGGCCACGCAATAAAATTTCCAATAACATTTTTCACTAGGACAACCTCAGAAGTTGGACATGGCACTTGTTTTTCACCATTGATAGCTTTGGTTACTTCAACTCTCATATAACCATCTTTCAATTGTTGGTTGTGTAGCATAACACAAGCCGAAGATGAACGATATACTATCCCTTCTGCCACCAAATCATTCATGTCCGGCCAAAACAGTTTACATGGCGTGGACTCCTAAGAAACAACAATGTGCTCTTTAACCTCAACAAAAGAATACTATAACTAAAATAATTGAAATTAATGTAAGAGTATTGTAGTACATACTTGTCCATCTGATGCAGAAACGGGTTCCTTGTGAATAGAGCATGATGCTTTGCCACTTGTTGGGTTACAAGGAACCTCAAGTATTGGTGCATTTGCACCTGCAGCTTCACCCAACCCTACTATTGGAGGACCTTCTTTGTTCTGTTTGTCAAATAATTGCTTTATGATATTTTCCAAAGCTTGTATCTTTGCCACAAATGAAGACTCCATGGCCTTCATTTCACTCTTAAGACGATCTTCCATTTGTCCAAATGAAGCATCGCAAGTTTGAGATGAAGATGCTTCTTTAGATTAGGATGACCAAAATTTCCTCATCGTCATATCTTGACCAACACCTCTAATGCGACCTGGGTGTTCCATTTTATCTAATGCCATTGACAACACATCTGTCTGCCCGGTGAGGACAAGCTCTCCAGAAGCTTCTTGGTGCAAAAGCTGATTCTGATACACATACAAATACATTCAGTAATGTGACCTGGGTGTTTGTGTTGCATACAATTAGAACTACACTTAGAATTTGGATTTTGAAGTGCACACTTACTATTCTCAATCGTTGGTCGTGATCCCTCTGAATACTCTCCATTTTTTTCTTTTCTAGCCTCCATCCACAAAATAACTCGATTCAAGCTCGTAGCTTGATCAAGGTTGTGCTCCACTTGCTACAACAAATTGAATTTAGTCAATCATAATAGACGATGACTTGACAATGTATAAAGGCTAATATAATTTTACTCACATAATCTTCTTCAATGCCGGCATACCCCTTACGAGACCCCTTGTAAGTATGATCATATAGGCTTCCCAGTTGTCGGAATCTCTCACTTTTACTCTATTAACATATCATATTAAAAAAATGTTAAATGCAAAAAAATAGATGTATGAAAAAGTCATTAATATATATAATGTATTTTTACGTCTATTGTACCTTCCATTCCTTTGATTGTCGTGTTTGAACAAATTTTGTCCATTGATCTTTGGTAATGTACGAGTCATACATGGAAGGAGGACTCAAGTTCAGTTCACCTGTACTCTTATCTTGAAGATGGAATTTTTCCAAGTTTTTTTAAATGCCCTCCATAATATATTTGCTCTTTGGAGCACCCACTTCTTTGAATCCGGTGGCAATATAAACACTTCCTTCAAACATAAAAAAAAAACATGTAGAACAATAAGCTTGTATATCTTCATGATTTACTAGACGTTTATATAATAGTGAGATCAAGATTAATGACATTAATACTAACCAAAGCATCATCCCAAACAGCATTCTTCTCATCTTCGGACACAAGCTTCCAATTATCTATCGTTATTGACACCCACTTCTTCATACTTGTGCCAATGTAGATGGCAAGCTTTGGTCTGTTCGGCCCCGTGGGTTGACCTCTAGCATTCATCTTTATAGGTAGTCGTTCACCATTTGCTATGCATTTTGTAATATTGCATCAGTGCAGCCCCTCTAGCATTGCGGGGCTTCTCCGAAGCATTTTTAACCTTTCTAGGAGGCATCTACATAAACAAAATAACAATTAGGCAATATCATATTTAACATGTTATTATTTTGATAGAGAATAAAACAAACATCATCTACATAAACAAAATAACAATCAGGCAATATCATATTTAACATGTTAATATTTTGATAGAGAATAAAACAAACATACAAAAGAGCTAATTCATTTTTTTCCTCTTCATTGGTTGTTCGGGTTCATTAAGCCAAATGCCTTCGTCATGATCATCTCTAAAATACATCTCTTCATCGACACCCTCTTCATCCATGTCTTCATCGGGAGGGGACACCGTTGACTCTGGAATACTTTCTTCACATAATTCTTCAAATTCACCATCTAAGTGTCTATTTAGTGTAAACATTACAATAGACTGGGTTGAGTCAGTGAGGTCTGGGACATAAAAGACTTGCTTTGCTTGTGATGCCAAAATAAACGGATCATCTGCATACCCCAACTTTTCAAAAGAAACACTAATCATTCCCATGTCATCTTCTATTACTCCATTGCTATCAACCCACTTACAATCAAACACATGTATCTTCAACGCTGAAGTATACAATAACACCCATATATGCTCAATGAAACCATAATAAGATGTGCTAGAATAAATGGGGTTTTTGTCTTTTGCACTAGCAACATGCATTGCTTGTGCTACCACTGTTATACCACTATTTTTGTGTTGTACTATTACCATCTTTTTCCTTGGTGTAGAAAGTGCAATGATTGATGACAAATCCACTATAGCTCATCACTTGGAACATTGGCCCCTTCGATAATAGCTGCAAAGTTGGTGACATTTCTTCCCCCGAATTCATCTTCTCAATCACCCGCTCACGAAACCATTTAATGAATCCACGATTATGCTCGGTGGTAACCCATCGCTCATTTTTGGCTTGTCTCGGATTATTTCTCTTTATAAATGACATGTGCTCTTCAACATATTGTTGAACTACTTCTGTATTATGAAGGACATACAAATGTGCTATCCCGCTGCTCGCGAGTAATGGTTTTGACCTTATATCCCGATATCCCACTCCAAGGAAAATCTGCTGAATGTTGAGATTTTAGGAGGCTAATTGTTTCGAAATTTGATAGATAATCACCACAAAACTCAACAGCTTCTTCAACTATGTACCGTTCAACAATGCAACCTTCTAGATGATTACGATTCATGACATAAGTTTTCAAAACTTTCATATAACGCTCAAATGGGTACATCCATCGTAGATAAACCGGACCACAAAGTTCAATCTCCCTGACGAGGTCGAAAGTAAGATGCACCATGATGTCAGAAAATGAAGGTGGGAAGATCATTTCAAGTTGACATAAGATCTCAACAATTTTTGTTTGTAGCTTAGGCAAATCATTTAGAGAAAGGGCTTTGCTGCAGATTTTCTTAAAGAAAAAACAGAGCCTTGTAATGACATGTCTTACACGCTGTGGAAGTATGGACCGGATGGCACATGGTAATAATTGCTGCAGTAGCACATGACAATCATGAGATTTTGTCCCAATAAGCTTCAAGTCTTTCATAGACACAAGAGTTCTAAAATTTGAAGAAAACCCGACCGGAACTTTGACATCACAAAGGAACTGACAAAATTGTTCTTTCTCCATCTTAGACAAAGTGTAACACGCCGTAGGTAAGAAGGTGCGCTTTCCTCTCACTTGTGCTACCAAATCCTCTATGATCTTCATTGCCTCATAATCCTTTCTAGAATTTATGGTGTCTTTTGTTCTGCCCGGCACATTCAGAAATGTACAAATAATATTATCACACACATTCTTCTCAATATGCATCACGTCCAGGGTATGCCTGACAAACAACTTTGCCCAATAAGGAAGGTCAAAAAATATTGATCTCTTTTTCCACCCGCCCATTTTAGGACCAAGACTCTCACTGCTCGAACCTTTCTTCTTAGCCTTCTTTGACGAACCTTGACTCTTTGAAGAACCCCTATGCTTTGACGAACCCTGAACTCTTCTTTTTGACAAAGCTTTATTCTTGCCCTTCACTGACTCGCTCATTTCTTTTCGTTTTTTTCCAAATGCCATGTTTATACCTTCAACCTTAGCCAACACCTCATCTCCACTTAATGGGATAGGAGCATTTCCCTCTTCAGCTGAACCATTGAAAGCCTTACGAAGCCTTCGATATTTGTGACCCACAGGCAAGAACCTTCGATGACCCATATACACATTCTTCTTACTATGAGGCAACCATATAGAATGTGTGTTTTCTTCACATACTGGGCATGTGGTGTATCCCTTCACACTATATCCGGCAAGATTACCATACGCTGGGAAATCATTGATTGTGCAAAACAACATGGCACGAAGACGAAAATCCTCTTTCCTATTTGCATCATACACTTCAATCCCATTTTCCCATATGTCTTTCAAATCTTCAATAAGTGGTGCCAAATAGACATCAATATCATTTCCAGGTTGATTTGGCCCCGAGATTAGCAAAGACAACATCATGTACTTGCGCTTCATGCACAACCACGGAGGAAGATTATAAATCACTAATTCAACGGGCCATGTATTGTGAGAGCTACTTAAAGTTCCATAAGGGCACATCCCATCTGTAGACAGTGCAAGACGTAGGTTCCTATCTTCAGCCTTAAATTCATGATACAAGTCATCAATTCTTTTCCATTGTGTTGCATCAGCTGGATGTTGCAGTTTACCATCTTTCGTTCTTCCAGTTGCATGCCATGTCAAGTGCTTAGCATCTTCAGCATTTCCAAACAGACGTCGGAATCGTGGCCTTATAGGAAAGTACCATACTTAGACTTGCTTGTCCTCAAGCAATAACCAACACCTATAACACACCCTTCAAGTCTTTGCCCTTGTCAAAAGCAACATCATAAGCGGTAGCAAAGCAAAGTAAGTGAATTTAACGTCATAGCACATATTTAGGCGATCCATAGGCATATGCAATTTTTGATCCAACCTCACAGGGATAATGTGTTTGCACTCAACTCTCATGTGTCTAGGCTATGAAGATCAACGCTCAACTCAATTCCATACACAAACTTCTAAACATTGCAATTTATAACAATCCACTTCGCAACCAATTATGAAAATGCAATAGGAACTATCAGGAGGACTTTCGCTCAATGGAAGCCTTCAAAGAAGACTCCATTCGGCGGGGTTGTAATGGGGCTTAGGTATGGAATTAAGGGTATGGAATTATTTGGCTATGTGGTGCTTTTATAATTCGGGAATCAAGACTCCTAAATTTCAACACTTGCAATATCCAAACCATAACTCTTCAATGTTGCACTTTCCAAGCTCAATCTCCTATAATGCTCTTTCCCAACTCATCTTTATATAATATGCTCTAAAGATGCACTAAAAGATGTAAACCATACTATCAACCCTTCTTTCAAACTCTAATATACCTCTCAAAAATATAACACTTGTATGAATAAAAGACTTAAGGATTTTGGCTCATGCACTATATATATACATCTTTTTTTTTTGACGAAAATAATAAATAAATACTAAAAATATGTGCATTTATATGGTGAGCCAAAAATCCTTTTACAAAATATGACAAGATGAAAATATATACCAACCCATAATTTCCTTTCTCAAAACTGGACAATATGCACTTTTCTTTCCACAAGGCATTAGTCCAGCCAATCTAAGTCTCAATTCCCATATGGGGGTCAGGCTCAATTCGGCTAGGGATAATTTTTATGGAGTTTGCAATTTCAGGCTCAGGCTAATTTTCCGGCTTCAAGCAGGGATAATGCAGGGTAGGTAAAGAGAGGATAAAAATGGCTTAAAAGATGCCTCCATCATTTAATTCTCGTAAACATAGACATATATATGCATTGGCTTTGAATAACTATCACAACATTTAGAGATGCATAGGAAGAGTAAATTCACTCAAGAAAGCGGAGGGATTTTTGATGTTCTCCCTATAGGCCAAAATTCTCACAAGGAAAATTTTTGTTGGATTCGCTTTTTAGCCTAGGATCATATGTGCTCAATTTCATCACAAGTTCACAATCTACATAAAAATTTTAAGGACTTAGGCTAAACCATCCAAATATGCCATAGGGTTTACATGATCAAGTCAGCTATTGAGTTTTCATCATAGGACATCTAAGTAGGGTTTAAAAACAAACTTAAAAAGAAACATGCATTTTTTTTGTATTTTTGACATTTTTTTATTTTTTTGGATTTTGATATTTTATAAAAGTAAAACTAAGAACAAAAATTTAAACATGAATGCAATGCGAAGAAGAAAACCAAGTTATGACCATAAGACATGTTTTTCTCCCACCCCATACTTAAAATATACAGTGTCCTCACTGTATTAAAAAGAAGAACAAGGGTAGAGAGAAACTCATAGCGCAACCTGCGGATTTAGGTCGATTTCAGGTTGGGTCGATGCCAGAAGTCGATATCTATTTCAGTGGTCGATGTCGACTGCATCTGTCGAAGTTGAGGAAGAAAGTGAAGACAAGAGCTGCCTGATGAAGGTCGATATCGATGATTATGGTCGATATCGACCTCTGCTTTTCTGCTCCTGAGTCATCGATGTCGACTCCAGGAGATGGCTTGACCCTGGGGGGGGGGGGTCGATTTCGACTGGCCTGGTCGATTTCGACTGCCTCTGCAGAAGCTTCTTTTCTTCTTCGTCGTTCCTTTTGCTTGGAAACCTGAAATCTTTGTTAGAAGTATAGATAAAGCCACGAATTATCTGAGTTTCAAAATTTTAAAAATCCAAAAATCCTAAAAACTATCTATGAAAGAAAATCAAGTTTTATGTACAAGCTCTAGAGTTTTGAGTCGCTAGGCCGACTTCTCCGTCAATTCTTCACGAGCCTTTTATGTAGGGACCCTTCGAGCTTGAACCTTCTCCTGGATCATCTAGGTCCTTTTGATAATAGCGAAGTTCGGCAACCAAGGCTTCTTCTTTGTTAGGTTCTTCTTTATTAGGCGCTTTCCTTCTCTTTCTTGACCTAACTTTTGCAATATAGGCAAACCATGGAGCTTTGACCCTCTCATTAGTTGAATTATCAATAATTGGCTTAATTGATTTATCAATAAGAGACAGAGGAGGGTTGGGAGTCATACCTGAGCTTACCTGTTCGGGCCCGAAACAGAAATCTTCGGGCTGAGGGGTGGTCGATGTCGACCAAGGTGGGTCGATTTCGAGAGCTTTGGTCGATATCGACATGTGGGGGTCGATTTTGACCTCTGTGACCCCATACTTAAGCTCCTGGCAACAATCTGGCATACTCGATATCGACTGGTTCCAGTCGATGTCGACCCTGCTTGTTGTTTCCGTCCTCACCAACAAAAAGTTTCTAAGCTTTTCCTTAGCCGACGAGAGGACTACTTGCTCCAAGTGCTTCGTTTCGCTCATGGTTGGGTTGAAAGAGAATTCTATTACTTCGTTCCCTATAGTAAAGGTTAGTAATCCTCGACGTACATTGATATTGGCATCAGCAGTAGCTAAGAAAGGCGTACCAAGGATAATAGGTACTACAGGATCTTCAGGCATCTCCAATACAATGAAATCAGTAGGCACAAAGAACTTACCTACCTTTACGGTAACGTCATCAACTATACCTGTGGGCTTGACGAATGAGTTGTCAGCCATATAGAGTTTCATGTTCACAGGTTCAAGTGCTCCATTGTTCACCTTTTGCCAAATAGAAAGAGGCATGAGACTTACGCTTGCCCCTAGGTCACATAGGGCTTTATAACGATGTTGGCCAAGTCCTACGGTGATTGCAAACTTCCCTGGATCACTCTTCTTCTCAGGAAAGTCCATCTTTGAGCACTCATCTATGATTTCTGCCATGGATCTCTTCTTGATAAGGATATCTTTCAGGAATCGTACATAGGCGGGCATCTCGCTTAGGGCTTCTGTAAGAGGAATGGTAACGTTAAGTCCTTGAAAAATTTTTACAAAGCGCCTAAACTTACCTTTGGTGGGATCTTCCAATGCTTTGGATGTGAATGGCAACGTCTTCTTCGGTGGAGGGGCCAAAACGGAGGTCGGAGTGGCCTGTTAGACATCGACATCGACTGGGACGTGGTCGATATCGACTGGAATTGTCGATTTCGACCTCTGTTGTGGCTTTGATGGCTCTGCAGTGGCCTCGACGTCAACCTGGGTGTCGACCTGGGGGTCGATATCGACCTCGTCCTCGACATCGACTGGTCTATCGGTGTCGACTGGGTCTGCTGCTTTCTCCTCCGCTTCCGTTCGTGGATTTTGTATTTTGTTGCCACTCCTTAATTGCATGGCTGTGAAATGGCCCGTCCCGGATGGCCCTTGAGGATTTGTAGTGGGTTGCCCAGGGAACGTTCCGGACGGTCTAGGGATTTGCGCCGCCAATTGACCCAGTTGGGTCTCTACGTTCTTTTTCCAAATATCCATCTCCCCAATCCTTGTGGTAAGGTGATTGAGTTGAGAATGGATAGCATTTTTGGATTGATCATTCTTAGCTTGGTTCCGCCTTATCTCATCCAGCACAAGTTGAAGATCATCCTTCTTTTGGTCTCTCTCCGGGTGCCCAGGAGCTCTATAAGGCGGGGGGTCCCTAGGGTTAACCTGGTTCCTTTGTGGTTGATGGAACCTTTGGTCTCCCCAATATTGGCGATTAGGACCCCTCATGTAGCGCGCCTCCTGGTGAGTCTTCGCTAGATGTACTTGTTCAGCATGGGGGCACTCGATGGTGGTGTGCCGCTGCGATCCGCATTCAATGCAATCTTGGTTCACTGAAAGGAACCTCACTTGCTTTTGGAGCTTTCGAAGTTGATCTCTATGGAATTTCTCCTTCACGTCCGGATCGATTACATTGGAGGGTTCATATAAGGGCATGGATGGGGCAGGCCTCGACGACGATGGTGTGTCGGAAGCCTCAGGAGTCCCATATGTGTTGTCGAACTCCACCAACCTCTCTATGGTCTCCCAAGCCTCTTGTGGAGCGAGTTCAAGGTAGCCATAGGAGGTGTAAGTGTTGATCCTCTCCTTGGTTGCAGCATCAAGAGCATTGTAAATGATTTCCTGAATCACGTACGGTGGTTGGCCATGCATCGGGCATGATCGTAGTAGGTCCTTAAACCTTTCCCAAACAGTCGCCAGAGCCTCACCGGGCTTTTGTTTGAAAGCCGTGATTTTCTGTCGGATCAACGCCGTCTTAGAAGGAGGGAAAAACTTGTTGAGGAACGCGTCCTTGACTTCATTCTAGGTGCGGAGCGATCTTGGGGCTAAGCTCTCCAACCACTGCAATGCTTTTCCTGTAAGAGACCAACGAAAAGCTTTTAGTTGGACATATTCCAGACTCTGTCCATCGGCAATAGTATCACAGAGGTCTAAGAAGGTTGAAATATGTGCCATAGGGCATTCATTAGGTTTTCCTTCATATTGATGCCTTCTAATCTCAGTAAGGAAGTTAGGTTTAATTTCAAAATTAGAGACAGGAATAAGAATCGCCGATTCAGGCACTTTGAGAGCGGGGTGCATATATTGCTTGGCATTCCGAGGGAGGGCATTAATTTGGGCTTCTATTTGCCTCCGGCCTTCCTCCTCCCTATCCGCACGCTCCTTAAGTCCCGCCTCTCTAGTCGTTAAGTCCTCAACCTGCTTCCTTAGTTGCTCAATCAACTCAGCCTAGTTCGCGTTGTCTGCCATGATTCTCTGAGCTTGGGCTCTTAGGTGAAAATAGCGCTCAGGGTCGTATACTCCTTCAAATTCAGGTAGGCGATCAGCGCGTCGCATACACCTACAAGGCCAAACTAGATAGAAACGTGAGATAGACTACTAGGGCGCGATTGATTGCCTCCCCGGCAACGGCGCCAATTTGTTAATAAGGAGGAAATCGAGTTCTTATGTTACAAATAATAAAGACGTGTAAATGCGAATCCGACTCCTAGCCTATGCAAATAATTACAAGACTTCCTCCCGTTGTAGTGGAAGGGTAGTCAGGATCGATCCACGAGGAGGCGTGTCAGCGGGATCCTAGTAGCGTTGGAAATTTCACGTCTGCGTCGACCAGAAGCCTCGATTTCGACCTTGGGCCTCGATGTCGACCTCGGCTGTCGATGTTCTCTGCAACAGAAGACCTTCAGAGACAAAAACAAGTGGTCGATATCGACTGGGGAGGGTCGATATCGATGTCAGTCACGAAATCGACTGGCTCAGAAGACTGCCAGTCGACACAGAAGGGTCGATTTCGACACAAGGGGTCGATATCGATGTTTGCTGCAGTGACCCAGGAGTCTCGAGATCGACTCAGAAAACTGTCGATCTATCAGCGTGGTCGATATCGACGTCTAGCCTCGATATCGATGTCTCCTGCAGTGAGTTAGTTCTTCGTCGGCAAAGAAAGGCCGAAGATTTAAGAATGGATAAGGATGCGATGATCAGAAATAAGGCAGTGGTTTTATGTGTATAAACTATTTAAAAGGCAACTCCTAGGATTAGGGTTTACCACAACGTTAACCAATGCATCCGATAAGATAAATAAGACGGACAATTGCGCTATTTCACCCGAGGGACAAGCTTTCGCCGTACACCAACTCTTAGGATTACTCTTGCAAATAAACCTAATTGTCTCTACCAATTTTATGTTTATAACTCAAGTTGTTAGCATGAATCCCTTTTCTTTCGATTAGGACTAAACATAGAATCGTAGGAGATGATATAGACACAACGATATCAACATCTAATACTTACCTCGAACATACATGGCTAACATCGGGCTCACCCCAACCCTAAGAGCTTTGGGGGACTACTCGCTTCTCATCATGGAACTTATCATTGATTGAAAGAAAGAAACTTGCATTAAAATATAAACTCTGAAGCTTTACAACTCAACGTCGGCTTTCGCAAACGCCAAACCCTAAAACTTCTCTCTAACTCTATTGTTATTGATTGTATTGATTGATGATTGAAAAGATGATTAAATGCCAGCCCCCTAGGGCTTTATTTATAGGCTACTAATCCTCGCTATCCAAGGATTGTAACTTCTGTCTAAACTATGAACTCTATCCAAATAATTAGGATAGGTCTTTTATTTTGATAAAACTTTAAGGAAAAGCTAACAAACCAGCTGCTAATCTATCTAGAAGAACAAGATGATTCGTGGCCTTGATGATAGAATTCATAATCCGAGTCTCGAAATCGGATTTATCTTCTGTCGAGGTAAGGTCGATATCGACACCAGAGGTCGATATCGATGTTTGTGTTTCTGCTTGACTTGTCCAGCTCCAGTCGATGTCTATGATGAGGTCGATATCAATGTAGTATGTCGATATCGATGTCTTCTTGGTTGGTCTGTGTGGTTTATCTCGACACTCAGAAGGCGTGTCGACAACTATGGTCGATATCGATGCCTTCAGGTCGATATCGACCTCTGCTCAGCTTCACTTGGCTTCTTTGTTTTGACTCCGATTTCATCGAATTCCTGCATGGTTAGCTCAAAACTCGTACAGACTCTATTTCTTGTACTTTAGCCCATTCTTACACCAGTTTATATTCTTTTGAACCTTTTCTTTGGAAATCGAATTAAATAAGAAGTCAAAAGATGCAATAAAAAGAGGTACAAATATGTACATCAATAGGAAAGTACCATACCACCTTAAAAGGAGCACCATTCTTCTTGTATCTCGGATGGCTGCAATCAGGCTTCGGGCACTTGTCCAAAAATTCATGCTTTTTTCGGTACAAGATACAATCATTCGGACAAGCATGTATCCTTTGATAATCCATGCCAACAGATTTTAAAAGTTTCTTTGCCTCGTATGTACTACTAGGAAGACAATTACCCTCTGGAATCACGTCTCTCATTAGCTCAAGTAGCGCATTAAAGCTCTTATCGGTCCATCCACTTCCCACTTTCAAGTTATAGAGCCTTAACACGATAGAAAGTCTTGTAAACCACGTACAACCAGCATACAAAAGAGTTTGAGAATCGTTTGAAAAAGTGTCAAACATGTCAGGACGATCACAAAGAAAAGCTTCAACATTCATCAACATATCATCTACTTGATCGCCTTCATCTCCTCGATCACCTTCAGCGGTATCACAAGTTTCAAAATGTGATGTTTCATAACTAGAAGTGGGAATATGTACCGGCTCTCCATGCTATTTCCATACTTTTTAATCACGATTAATGCCATCACAAATGAGATGTTCCCTTATCACATCAACATTATATGCTCTAGAAAATTTACAATTTTTGCAAGGGCAAATACAACGGTTGGGATCAACACCATGCTCCAAAGCAAATGCAATGAAGTTTCGTACGCCATTATGATATTCTTCAGACATACGATTTGCTAACATCCATGATTTATCCATCCCTCTAGAAAAAAATGAAATTCATTTTTCAATAAAACCACTCTTGTAATAGGTAATTTTTTATGTTCAACCATTCTTATAATAGGTAATTTAGTAATCATTGAAAACAAGGGTGAAGCTGTGAAGTAAATGTACGGAAGGACCCGTATATGAAAGTTACTCTAAAGTAGCCAAGTAAATAAAACTATACATTTTAAAAGTGTATTACCTCTTCCGGCCTAGTATGTAGATGATTGCTTGATTGAAACTATTGTTATGGTATAGGTTTCACCAGCCAATGCCCGTACTCTACACATTGATCAACCAGACACTTGATCAACTTTATGATAAATGAGCAACCTTATTTTAAATTATAGGACAACAAATCAAGTGATTGCAGAAGCAAGCAAAGATCAAAACTTGATTCCTCGTAATTTCAAATACTTGATTCCTCAACTGCCCGATTCTAAAAGGCAAAAGGAGTTCAAATTTGAATTGGGAAAAAAAGTCATTCATGCAGTACTCTTCATTAAAAACCTTGCATTTATTGCCCAACCCTCGCCCGAAGTCCCAACTGCCCATATCTCAAATTTATAGCGGTATATATTTCCCAACATATCTAACAAGTTGCCTTTAGAACAAAAAAGATTGTCTACATATATCTACGCATATATGCACATAAACATTCCAATCTTAGAGTTAACCATGTTCTAGTACCTTACATTCCAATGCCCGTACTCTACACATTGATCAACCAGACACTTGATCAACTTTATGATAAATGAGCAACCTTATTTTAAATTATAGGACAACAAATCAAGTGATTGCAGAAGCAAGCAAAGATCAAAACTTGATTCCTCGTAATTTCAAATACTTGATTCCTCAACTGCCCGATTCTAAAAGGCAAAAGGAGTTCAGATTTGAATTGGGAAAAAAAGTCATTCATGCAGTACTCTTCATTAAAAACCTTGCATTTATTGCCCAACCCTCGCCCGAAGTCCCAACTGCCCATATCTCAAATTTATAGCGGTATATATTTCCCAACATATCTAACAAGTTGCCTTTAGAACAAAAAAGATTGTCTACATATATCTACCCATATATGCACATAAACATTCCAATCTTAGAGTTAACCATGTTCTAGTACCTTACTTTGAATATGCATTAGGAAATGTACATTTATTTCTTCTGTCAATTTAAAACCCCAATTGAAGCTTGAGTTTGATTTTACCTAAGGTTGAATCAAAAGAAAATTGCAGTTTGTTCTATTTTTCCCTAACGTTCTGTCCATTTGTTTTATTCAAGCTCAAGCTTCTGTTTTATTCAAGCTCAACCTAAGGGAAAAATAAAACAAACTGCATTTATTTCTTCCTCATCCAAAACAGAAGCTTGAGCTTGAATTTAAAACCCCAAAATACACATTTCTACAGCAATATTGGAGATGATCTAATAGTTTGCTAGTATTAAGTAGGATTTTATAGATTAGAAAACATAATTAATTAGGATATACTCCGTATAAACATGATGAAGAAGCTACCTAGCTAGCTAGTTAATCGAGATTAGGTTTTAATTATATATATATATATATAAGGTTGGATTCAGGTGAGAAGAGATGAACCGGTGAGAAGGAAAGAAGTGATCTAATTGGTCCGTCTGCTACCCCTAGCGCGCGCGTTTGAGCAACCCCACGCGCCTTGCTCCCTGTTGCCGTCCCATCCACGCGCCTCTTATATATATACAAAAAAATTGTTTACCCGTCTTTCAATACAAAGGATCGAACACAGGAGGATGGGATGGCATTAAAGTGAAGCGGCCTACCACTGTACCAAGAGGCCTTTAATATTCATATTACAAATTAATAGATTTTAACGGTTTTTCTTTTCGAAAATGTAATTAATACTACGTAGCTTTTAATACGGAGTAGCTTTCAATTTAATCCTACGTAGCTTTTAATACGGAGTAGCTTTTAATAGCTTTTAAATTTTAATTCCGTATTTAAAGTGCTTGTTTAAATTTCTTTTTAATAATTGTAAATTTTCATTCTTTTTTATTTCATGAACCACTACAAATTATTTGATGAACCAATAATATATATTTGATGAACCAATTCTATTTATTTCATTAACCATTACTTTTTAATAATTGTAAATTTTCACTATAAAAAATTGTGTATTTTTATAATTGCAAATTGTCTTTTAAAAAATAAAATTATATTAACTATCCGAACCATATACTTTTTATTTGATGAATCACTATACTTTATTTGATGAACCACTTCTATTTACTTCGTGAACCACTAGAATTAAATTTTTTAGTCACTGAACCACTCTCTATTTAGTCACCGAACCACTCTTTATTTAGTACTGAACCAATCTCTATTTAGTCACTGAACCAATCTCTATTTAGTCACTGAACCAATCTCTATTTAGTCACCGAACCACTCTATATTTAGTACTGAACCAATATCTATTTAGTCACTGAACCAATCTCTATTTAGTTACTGAACCACTCTCTATATAGTTACTGAACCAATCTCTACTTAGTCACTGAACCAATCTCTATTTAGTCACTGAACCAATCTCTATTTAGTCACCGAACCACTCTTTATTTAGTACTGAACCAATCTGTATTTAGTCACTGAACCAATCTCTATTTAGTCACTGAACCACTCTCTATTTAGTCACTGCACCACTCTCTTTTTAGTCACTAAACCAATCTTTATTTAGTCACTGAACCAATCTCTATTTAGTCACTAAACCACTCTCTATTTAGTCATTAAACCAATCTCTATTTAGTCATTGAAGCAATCTCTATTTAGTCACTGAACCAATTATTTAGTCACTGAACCAATCTCTATTTAGTCACTGAACCAATCTCTATTTAATCACTCAACCACTCTCTATTTAGGCACTGAACCACTCTCTATTGAGTCACTGAACCAATCTCTATTTAGTCACTGAACCAATATCTATTTAGTCACCGAACCACTCTTTATTTAGTACTGAACCAATCTCTATTTAGTCACTGAACCAATCTCTATTTAGTCACTAAACCACTCTCTATTTAGTCACTAAACCACTCTCTATTTAGCCACTGCACCACTCTCTATTTAGTCACTGAACCAATCTCTATTTAGTCACTGAACCACTCTCTATTTAGTCATTAAACCAATCTCTATTTAGTCACTAAACCAATCTCTATTTAGTCACTGAACCAATTATTTAGTCATTGAACCAATCTCTATTTAGTCACTGAACCAATCTCTATTTAGTCACTAAATCACTCTCTATTTAGGCACTGAACCACTCTCTATTTAGTCACTGAATCAATCTCTATTTAGTCACCGAACCACTCTTTATTTAGTCACTGAACCAATTTGTATTTAATCACTGAACCAATCTCTATTTAGTCACTGAACCACTCTCTATTTAGTCACTGAACCACTCTTTATTTAGTACAGAACCAATCTCTATTTAGTCACTGAACCACTCTCTATTTAGTCACTGAACCACTCTCTATTTAGTCACTGAACCACTCTCTATTTATTACATAACCAATCTCTATTTAGTCACTGAACCAATCTCTATTTAGTCACTGAATCACTCTTTATTTAGTCACTGAACCAATCTCTATTTAGTCACTGAACCAATATCTATTTAGTCACCGAACCACTCTTTATTTAGTACTGAACCAATATCTATTTAGTCACTGAACCACTCTCTATTTAGTCACTGAACCAATACTATTTATTTGATGAACCATTGCTCTTTATTTTATGAACCACTAGAATTTATTTAATGAACGACTAGTATTTAATAATTATAAAATTTTCATTCTTCTTTTATTTTATTTTAATGGTTATTTTTTAATTATTTATTAATAAACAAATACTATTTATTTGATGAACCACTACTCTTTATTTGATGAACCTCTTTTCTTTAATTCATTAACCAATACTATTTATTTCACGAACCACCACTATATATTTCATGAACCACTTCTATTTACTTCGTGAACCACTTCAATTTATATTTGCTGAACCACTTGGTTTAAAACCCTGAACCACTTCTATTTATATATGCTGAACCACTTGGTTTAAAACCCTGAACCACTCTCTATTTAGTCACTGAACCACTATCTATTTAGTCACTGAACCAATCTCTATTTAGTCACTAAACCACTCTCTATTATATCTGCTGAACCAATTAGTATAAAATTGATGAACCACTTCTATTTTACTTCATGAACCATTATATTTTTAGTCACTGAACCACTCTCTATTTATATGATTCAATCATACTTTTAACACGGTTAAATTCATTTTTACTCTTAATAATTTAACTAGTTGAATTCAATAAATAATTAAAAAAACAAAGACAATAATAATGCAGTTTAAACAAAAACAAGTGAGCTTATCTTCTAATTTCATTCATATGATTAACTGAGTCAGTTTAAACAAAGACGATAATAAGTTCATTCACACTACCAAGAAAATAATAATAAGTTCATTCATATGATTGAACCAC
Organism: Persicaria maculosa; assembly: GCA_963922045.1. Lineage (NCBI taxonomy): Eukaryota > Viridiplantae > Streptophyta > Magnoliopsida > Caryophyllales > Polygonaceae > Persicaria > Persicaria maculosa. The sequence goes on from OY998265.1 coordinate 13,982,588, forward strand.
TCCGAGCTTCCAATCTCGTCGGCGCCAAGTGGAAGAGAAACAACTACCAAGCATTTCGTCGAACAGTTGGAGTGCACAACGAAGTATAAACCCTGCCCATGAGATTGAAGAAATAGAATCAGCAGTTCATCGCAGCCCTCATCAAATCAAATTGGAAATGCATTCAATATCTCAAATTTGTCATCATCCATACATGATAAACTTTGAGGCACTGATCGACACCAAACACTAACTACTAGTTCTCAATTAATTTCAAAAATACAATTCCTTCCTCCCTAGAATCTTCATGGAAGCAGCACCTTTTCTTGAATTAATTTCAACAATACAATTTGTTAATTTGTACCAAATTAATAAAATTGGAAGAGGGAATCGCACGAAGTCGACTCCACCTGCTCCAGCGCTCTCGAGACCTCCCTCGCCGGAGCGTCGTGATCAGCCTCCGAAGAACTGGAGCTCGTGCCTCTGTCACTCGGATCCGACACCACGTCAACTCCAATCGGTGGACCAACTCCAATCGGCATGACTCGTCGGCGGGATTTGGAAGCTGCCGACGCGGCGGTCGAGGGTAATTACGGAGCAGAGCCACCATAGACTCGTCTCCCTTGGACGGCGGAGACGGTGGAGATGGAAGGGAGGAAGGAGGAGGCCAGGAGGAGCATTTGTCGCCACCGAGGTTATCGGAGTCGGCGGAGGCGGAAGCCATGGTGAAGGACTGAAGGCAGTGAGGAAGAAGGGAGGGATGACCTGATGGAGGAGTGCGCGCGTGTTGTCAGACGAAAAAACAAATAGCGCGTGTTTGGTTTTATAATTAACCAATCAAAGTGCTTCTTTCGTTCTCACCGGATCGGGGGTTTCTCACCGGAACCCTTGCCTATATATATATATATATATATATATATATATATATATATATATATATATATATATATATATATATACCGTATGATGTATTGTTTGTTTCTCTCTTACGAGCGCGGGAGGTAGATTCAAATATTTAAAGATAATTCACAACTATGCTAACTCCCTGTCCCAAACAAATAATACAAGAATCCCTCCCGATGTAGTGGTAGGGTAATTCAGGATCGAATCCACGAGGAGGTGTGTCAGCGCTTCCCTTGTTGAAATCACGATCAAGCTTTCGACCTCAGAAGACACTCGATATCGATGTGTCTGGTCGATATCGACCTCAGTTCTGGTCGATTTTTAGTAGAGTTCCTGCAGAAGACAAAAGTAGCAAAGTCGACGTCGAGACAGACCTCAATATCGACGTTAGACCTCGATATCGACCTTTACAGTCGATTCCGATGTTTGTCACAGAAACTGTTTTGCGTAACCTATTGTCGGAAAAGTGACCGAAAAACGTAGAATGGTAAAGAAGGATGATCAAAAATAAAACTTAAACTTTTTATGAATTCAATTAATTAAAAAGCTTCCAAAGTCGGGGTTTCATGCCACAACGATAACAATGCAAGTATGATGCTAAAGTTATGAAATTTAATGCCTTTCGTCAAATAACTTTCGTTATCAACACTTAGGTGATTAGAGGCTCTCGCATAGTTCCTAAGAGTTACTATCCAATTCATGAGTAATCCAAATTCACTATATGAGTGGCTTTCGCTTCAATAATGCAAATAATGAATCTCCCTAACTTTCGCAAAGGATCATGCATAGGATAGAAGACGGAATCGCATAAAAGTCATACCTTTCATGCACTTACCCTACATCGCTATCGTCGGGCTCACCCCGACCCTAGAAGTGGGTTGACTACTCGCTTCTCATCATGCAACTCATCGTCATTATTGAAAGAAAACTACTTTGTATTTGCAAAAGAAAGAAATTGCGACCGAACCAATCCAAACCTCCGCTCTTACTTCTCTCCAACCCAAATTCGACTCTCCTCTCTCTCTCTCTCTACAAATTCTCTGCATTCTATGTGTTTTGAATAACTGGAATTGGATGTGTGTGTATGCCTAAAATCAGCCCTAACGGCCTCTAGATATAGATATCGAACTTTGCTATCCAAAGACTCGAAACTTTATCTTTATTCTCTAAGATAAAACTTAAATAAAGTAAAAACTAATAGTTCTATGGTAAAACAACTCATGTGATAGCTCTGACGTTGAAGATAAGAAATCTCGTGATGCGGGACCATCCAAGACACCTTCGGACACACCTATACTTGAGGATGGACCTATGATTCGAGCTCGTGAGAATGTTGTCATCTTCAAGAGGAAGAAGAAGGCTCCACCATGGGAGAAGGTCCAAAGGTGCAAGTTTGATGGGTCGTTCGTTTTTAGATTCGTTCAGCATTTAACAGCTTTTCGACGTCTCAGTAAATTAAGTCGTACGGAGTCAATATTAATCGGATTGAGGCGTGCCATACCTTGTCGGAACGAGGACGAAGAGATCTACAACTTTTCCGTTGAAGGTGTTTCCAGATTCGACCTAGAGTTTGTCAGAAATTCAACTTATTTGAGGCTGTCACATGTTTAGACGAATTTATCCTATTTTTAGTATTATTTTTACTTAAGTTATTTTAGGAAACTTTAGGGAAGTTGTTATTTAATCTTCTTTTATCTTCTTTAGATAGTAGAACCGGCCCATTAGCCCATATTAGGGTTACTTATAGCTGATTCCAGCCTTTGTAAATCACATGTTCAATTCCTTAAGAAAAATAAGTTTTGTGTTGAAACACATTGAGTGAAAGTCAATCGATTCGAAGCGTTGCTCATCGATTGCAAATTGGTTATTGTCTCAGCTTGGTTTGCTTTGTGTTCGTCAACTTCACAAGACTTGGTGATCCTAGTATCCACAAGCCCCCTCCTTGTGCCTCCAAGTTGTCCGCTTGGTTGTGTAGGGTTGTAGAGGCGGGTTATATAGTCATTGGTATTGGTTCATACCCTCTTAGGAGGCCTGGGGTGTTTATCTTGTTCTATATAGATCGACTCAGTCCTTATCGGTCGTGTCTTTCAATTTCTTGCTGCGTTTCTTTGAGTCTTTTGCTTCCGTCTTTAGTTTCTTGTTTGATTGTCGAAGATCGGGCCATCCTGCGGCTAACCCCGTATCAAATTGGCATCAGAGCTTCGGTTTCCGACATCAAAGTTTGAGTCTTTTCTTTTCATAAACACAAAAACCCACAAAAAGAGTCATTTTCTTATTTTGGTCTTTTACTTCTTGAATTCCGAATTTTGATTATTGCACTAATCTTTTGTTTGTGATTGTTGTGGTTGCATAGCCTAAACACAAAGCCTAGCCGAGACCGTGGAGTCGACCAGCCCGTGAGCACATCTCCTTGTGCAAACCCTAGCCGACGGCACAACCTTGTGTCCCCATAGTCAAAGTGAGGCCGACTCCTACATTCCACACACAAACCCTAGTTTGTCTATCTTGTTCTATCATTGGCATATTTTGATCTATCTTGTTCTATCTCCTACTAGCCTTATTAAAATCTGATTTTTATTGATAGATTTAATTCAATTCAATCTATCATATATCATAAAGGCTTTAGATAGATCCACTTCCCAAAATTAGCCAATTTTATCTATATCTATTTCATTAGGGCTGAGTTTTATTTCATTCACCTATTTCTACAGATTTTTCGAGTCCTTCCTATCATCTTAGAGTCTTTCTTGCATTAGGTAAAAAAAAAAACAGTTTCGGTTTAGTCAAAAAAAAAAGAGATTGAACTTGGACCTAGGAGGATAAAATTCACTAGGGGCAAAAGTAAGTCAAAAAAAAAAAAAGAGTTTGTTGATTCAATCTAGTGCAAGAAAGCTCCAAGGACCACAATTTTTGGTGATTTCTCCTAGCCCTAATCGACATACCCCTATCTCATACACATTACCTCCACAAAAAAAAAATTGAAACCCTACCTTGCAACTGCAACATCATAACTTAAAGGTTTTCAATCAAAAGAGGTAAATTTCCATACTCTCCTTTGTTTCTTCTCTTTTTGAAGTCTGTCGAGCACTGCAGAGGCCATACCGACCCTGTACCGACCCCCTTAGCCTCGGTACAGCTCCTATCAAAGTCTGTCGAGTACCGCAGAGGTCATACCAACCCCGTACTGACCCCCTCAGCCTCGGTACAGCCCCTGTCGAAGAGCGTCGAGTCCTGCAGTACCCATACCGACCCCGTACCGACCCCCTACCTCGGTACAGCTTCTGTCGAGTCTATTTTGGGTCGATTTCGAGGCTCTTGGTCGATTTCGACCTTCTTCTTCTTCTATTTTGTGTGATCCTTGCTGCTGTTGAGTCCTATACTTGCGTGGATCGAGTTCTTTGTTGATATCGAGTCCTCTTTTCTTTGTTTCTCCTTCATACTCTCATTTATATACTTTGATTGTTAGGTTTTTGCTTGAGTGTTGATTTTCCCAAAGCGGATTGCCCCAACAAGCGTGACATACCAATTAGAGAGAGGGAGTGTGAGCGAAACACATTGAGAGGTTGTTTATATTTTACTAATCTTTACATAGTTCCATGTTTGTCTTCTCTTTGCAATGTCTCATTCAGGTAACCAGGCGAACAACGAGAATGATCCCAACAATGGGAACAATTCCAGTACCACCGTGACTCCCGAAATGTTCAACATCTTGATGAACAACATAAATACACTAACAGCGAAGGTAGTGGCTTTGGAGTCTAGGCCTAGTGGTTCGAATACCATGGGTGGTAGAGGAGATCAAAGGCGTGATGAGCCGCCTCGCGATGAAAGGGAAGTCAATAATCCTAACCCTAATCTTAATTTACATAACCCTATTTTTGAAGAAAACAACTCTCCACGAGGTGAGAGAAATGGTAGAAATAATGGGTTTGTTAATGCGCAGGGTCAAGGACAAGGAAGAGGAAGAGGACGAGGCTTCCAGGACCATTACTACTACTCAGAACAAGACGATGACTTCCAAGAAGAGGAGTATTGGGAGCAACGCCCGAGACGGAATCAAAGAGGAAATCAGTACCAAAACCAGCCACCTAGGAATCATGACGAGGACGGAATAGGTAAGGTTAAGGTAACGATTCCTCCTTTCGAAGGTAAAACTGATCCGGATGCTTATATTGATTGGGAAACTAAAATGGATCAGATTTGGAGTTGTCATAATTTCTCTAATGCTAAAAAGGTGCAACTAGCTACACTAGAATTCACAGGCTTTGCTTTAATTTGGTGGGATAACCTAGTTAAAGAAAGAATAAGAGCCCTTGATGCACCTATTGCTTCTTGGGATCAATTAAAAGCATTAATGAGAAATAGATTTGTACCTCAACATTATGCTAGAGAGCTTAGGCAAAGATTAGAGAATCTTAAGCAAGGTAATAAGACTGTTGAGGAAACTTTTAATGCAATGCAAGAAATCATGGCTAGAGCTAATGTCGTTGAACCCGATGAAGATACCAATGCTAGATTTCTTAGGATATTGCATCCCGCCTTAGCTCATGAAATTGACTATTTCCCTTATTCTACTCCTATTGAGTTATTACATTTAGCTATTAAAGTTGAAAGAGGAGCTAGATACAGGAATCAAGGTGGGCGAAACTCGAATGGACAGCAACAAGGGTGGCGCCAATCTCGGCCCCAGCAGCCCCAATGGCGTGACGATGGTGGTCCACGTGATCGACCGAGCCAGACCCAAGGAAAGGGAGATAGCCGAGCCCCTCAACAGTCCATTGACAAAGGAAAGGCGCCCGCTTTTGGACATGAATCGTCTGGGATACCTACTGGTCCCAAAGGGAGTAATCCTAACTCTTCTACTCTTAAACCTATGTACATTCCTTGCTTTATATGCCAAGGTAGAGGACATGTTATGACAGATTGCCCAAATAAGAAGACTTTCATGATTAATCACCTAGGCAAAAATGGATCTAAAAATTCTAGTGGTGAAAATGTTGAGCATGTTAATAATGATCATGTTCCTAGTTTACTTGCCTCTAAAGATGATTGCATTGAATATGAGCATGATGATTCTTTGATTGTTAGTACAATTTTAAGTGTTCAACCTACACTTTGTGATAATAATCAAAGAGAAGATTTGTTTCATACTAAATGCATAGAAATAGGCAAACCTCCTAATATGATCGTTAATGGTGTAAATTGTTCTACTATTGCTAGCCTTGAAATGTTTGAAAATCCAGCCTTGAAAAAGGATGAAAACTTGCTAGCATTGGATGGAAACTTAGGGATCAATGACCAAGCTAAAGTGCATATTACGTTAGAACATCATGACGTTGTTATGAAATCTGATTTGTGCACTAATCAAGTTTCTTTTCTTGGTTTTGTAGTGAGCTCTAGTGGTATACAATTTGAGGAAGCCAAGATCAAATCCATCCAGACGTGGTCAACCCCTACTACAATCGGTCTTGTGAGGAGTGTCCATGGGCATGAGGTTTTCAATCCAGGAGCTCGTGTGGATGCAATTGCAGAATCATATGCGACCTTGGATTCGAGGACGAATCCTATTCAAGAAAGGGGGATTGATGCGGGACCATCCAAGACACCTTCAAACACACCTATACTTGGGGATGGACCTATGATTCGAGCTCGTGAGAATGTTGTCATCTTCAAGAGGAAGAAGAACGCTCCACCATGGGAGAAGGTCCAAAGGTGCAAGTTTGATGGGTCGTTCGTTTTTAGATTCGTTCAGCATTTAACAGCTTTTCGACGTCTCAGTAAATTGTGTCGTACGGAGTCAATATTAATCGGATTGAGGCGTGCCATACCTTGTCAGAACGAGGACGAAGAGATCTACAACTTTGCTGTTCAACGGTTTTCCAGATTCGACATAGAGATTGGCCGAAATTCAACTTCTTTGAGGCTGTCACATGTTTAGACGAATTTATCCTATTTTTAGTATTATTTTTACTTAAGTTATTTTAGGAAACTTTAGGGTTAATTTTATTAAGTTGTTATTTAATCTTCTTTTATCTTCTTTAGATAGTAGAACCGGCCCATTAGCCCATATTAGGGTTACTTATAGCTGATTCCAGCCTTTGTAAATCACACGTTCAATTCCTTAAGAAAAATAAGTTTTGTGTTGAAACACATTGAGTGAAAGTCAATCGATTCGAAGCGTTGCTCATCGATTGCAAATTGATTATTGTCTCAGCTTGGTTTGCTTTGTGTTCGTCAACTTCGCAAGACTTGGTGATCCTAGTATCCACAAGCCCCCTCCTTGTGCCTCCAAGTTGTCCGCTTGGTTGTGTAGGGTTGTAGAGGCGGGTTATATAGTCATTGGTATTGGTTCCTACCCTCTTAGGAGGCCTGGGGTCTTTATCTTGTTCTATATAGATCGACTCAGTCCTTATCGGTCGTGTCTTTCAATTTCTTGCTGCGTTTCTTTGAGTCTTTTGCTTCCGTCTTTAGTTTCTTGTTTGATTGTCGAAGATCGGGCCATCCTGCGGCTAACCCCGTATCATCTCGACTTTTGGATAGACGTGCAAGCTTCAGATAGAATTCTATCAAAATCTGAGTCGGATTCCTCTGCTGGGCAACATCGATATCGACCTTCAGACGTCGATATCGACCTCTGTGAAACTCTATTTAGAGCTCTCCTTCTTCTACTCGGATTAGCACTCGACTTCTATCTTTTATCTCGATATGGGCACTCGATATCGACCATCAACCTCGATATCGACCTTTGCTGGTGTCGACATGCTTTGTTCTTTTCTTGCTTGATTCCTATGTCTCTGCTGTACTCGATGTCGAGGTCTTCAGTCGATTTCGACCTCTTCAGAAGACTTTGAGTTCTTTTTCCGTTCTTCCAAATCTGTCCATTTTTACCCTGTTTTCTGTGATATCACATAGAAACTCGTGCAGACCCATATATTTGACAATAAAGCATAAACTACACTAATCCCATGTTTTCCCATTAATATGCATGCAAAAGAATGATAAAATGGACTTATATGTGCGTAGAAAATATGGCAATTTGCGCGCACATCAAACACCCCACACTTAAGCTTGCTTGTCCCCAAGCAATACCTTTAATGGTCATTCAGGGGAAGAAAGTAAACCCTCAAAATCATAGATTCATTTTTCATATGTCCCTACAATCAATTGCCATCTTCGATAAGTTACTTATGTCAACCAAGTCCATGTCTGTGCATAAAAGCAATTTCATACTCATCAAAGGAGGTTTATATGCAAACACAATTTCAGCGACATAGCATTAATAATCAAGAGGACTTTTTCAAGCTTGTGAGAAGTAGATTGGTAGAAGGCTAAAGGTGGGCTAATATTTGGCCATGTGGTGTTAAATCCGGGGAAATAAACTTTCTTTCCAAAACATTCCACATTCCTTCTTCATAATGTCTCACCTTTCACTCATCGCTCAATGCTTTTATTCAATATAATGCTTTTACCTCTCTAACCTTAGCACTGCCTTCTCGCGAATCGTAAACATGGGTGTCATGGATGGCCCCGGATACTTAGTACTTCAGACTCCTCACCTTGTGTCCCATCTCGCTGAACTAACATCTCAACGAGCAGGGTCGACCTACCTTTATCTCCTGAGGTGATCGGATTTTTTCTCGCTCATTAAATTTTCCATAATTCATAAATTCTTTCATTCCTGCCAACAACTTCATAAATATATGCACAACTCCATATAAAAACTCCAAAGAAGACTTCCATTCGCAAACTTGTCCTCGGATAGGGTATAAGGTATAAAATGGGCAATATTTAATATATGTGGAGCAATAATGATCATGATAAGGCTCATATATGGCTTGTGACTTTTTGCAAATATGCATAGGTAAAGCTAGGATATGAATTTGTATATGTAAGCACTTGTATGGAATTTCATAAAAAGTCCTCCATCATCTTATCATGCACATGTCAAAAGCAACTTCAAATTTTCCATCTCCTTTATTTTTTTCCTTTTGCACTTCATTGGGACTTACCTTAACTAGGCAATTTCATGTTATATCTCTAATGAATCTAATTTTGCATCATAGAGCTCTTTTTTATACTTCCATGACTCTTTCTTTATTTTCAATTTTTGATGGGGGTCATTTTTTCTCTTTTTTTTTTCGAAAATAAAATAAATCTTAAAATAAATATGACTAACTTACTATGTAATATGCATGACTATGTAAATAAATATGCAATGACTTATAAAATAGGCTAAAACATGTAAGTAAGCCTTTCCCCCACCCCATACTTAAAACCTACAGTGTCCTCACTGTATTAGAACTAGGGTTAAGAAGAAAACTTACTAAACCGTCACAATTTTCAGGAGTCGAAGAAGACAGCAGGCATGGTCGATATCAACCATTAACATCGATATTGATGTCTCTCATCGATTTCTGGCTCAAGCTTCAGGGTGATCCGGCCTCGACCACAAGCCCATTTAAATCAACCATAAGGTCGATGTCGATCTATAAGATCGAAATTGATGTCGTTTCTGTGTGCTTTTCTCTTTCCTACAACTTGTTAAGCAAACTAAAGCAAAAACAAAACATGCAAAACAATAAATTGTCTCAAACCAAAGTAAAACTGTATAATACCAAAACTAAGTCTTTGTTACATGCTCTAGACTTTTAAGTCGCTAGGCCGACTTCTTTCTTTGCGCTTCTCAAGGCGGCATCTGCAGAGCCCATGTGGCTTGGGCCTCAAATGTTACTCCTTTCTTGTCACGCAGCTGCATTCCGCCAGGATGGATCTGATTCACCGTGAATGGTCCCAAATTCTTATCTTTGAATCTCGTAGGGAACAAATGGTCCTTTGATTTAGCGATGTAAACTTTGTCTCCTATCTCATATTGGCTCGAATCATCATCGGATACCGTACATAAGCGCACATGCCAAGGCACACCTCTTCCAAATAATGATAAATCTTTAATTGTTATGGAACAGGAGGAATCCGTACCTGGACTTACCTTCTTATCTGTCTGTGGCTCAGGTCGACATTGATGTTCAGTCCTCGATATCGAGGTCTGTTGTACTCCTGAAGGTTCAGTCGATTTGGAGAGTTTTCCCTTGATATGATCAGATCGATTTCGACCCTCAGTGGTCGATATCGAGGTCTCTATTCCTCCCTTCTCAGCTCCAATGGTGGTCGATTTCGGCTCTAGGGTATGGTCGATATCAACCTTTTTGCTCGATTTCGATGTTCCTCCTCCTCCTCCTCCATCGACCCCATACTTATGACCTGGCACAGAATCTTGAACATTATTAGTCGATATCGACTTACCTGGGTCGATTTCGATGTTCTGTTTGGCCCCTTCGTTCAAGATTGCCACAACTTCCTCTATTTGGGCTTCTATAGCCCTCTTCTCAAGCTCTTCTGGTGTCATACTCCTTATCTTGGCTTCTCCACATGCAATGTAGACACCATTGATGGCTTTTATCTCCATTGGCCCTTGATTTTTCACCGTCTTGTTGAAGGCATACTTTATCACCTCATCACTAATTATGAATGAGAGCAATCCTTTCTTCACGCTAATGTTGGCATCGACGGTTGCTAGGAATGGCCTACCTAAAATAGTGGGACAAGTAGGGTCCTCCGCTATATCAACAACTAAGAAATCAGTAGGGACAAAGAATTTACCTACTTGTACTGGCACATCCGTTACCATCCCTGTTGGAATTACTATCGTATTGTTTGCCATGTATAGTCTTGCATCCACGGGCTTTAGAGGACCTATCTTTACCTTGTGCCAAAATGGTTAGTGGCATCATGCTAACGCTAGCGCCCAAGTCAACTAAAGCATTAAATTTGAATTGACCTAAACCTATAGCGATAGAAAACTTACATGGGTCCGCCCGCTTTTGTGGTAGCTCCAACCTGTTGCACTTCTCTGCGATCTCAGAAATCGATTGCTTCTTACCCAATATGTCCTTAAGGAACCTTACATAGGATGGCATCTCATGAAGTGCTTCTGTGAATGGCATAGAGACATTGAGTCCCTGAAGCATCTTCACGAACCGCTGGAACTTCTTTTCCGCTGGGTCCTTAATCATCTTTTTTTGTTGAAAATGGCAACACCTTCTTCCTTCCCGTGGATGTAGTTAGGTCGACATCGACATCAGTAGGGTCGACATCGACTGGAGGAGTCAATTTCTGTGGTGACGCAGCATTAGGGTCGACATCGACAGGAAGGTCGACATCGACGTCTCCTTGGTCGATATCGACAGGCGGGGTCGATATCGATGTCTATTCTGGCTCCTTTTCCTCCGCTTTTTGCTCGGCCATTTGTAATTGACACCCACTCCTTAGGTTTACTTCTGCAATATGTCCAGTGGTTTGTCCCATTTGGTTGGGCACAGTGGATCCAGGGAATGATCCTGACGCTTTAGGTATTGCCTCCGCCAATTGACCCATTTGGGTCTCCATGTTGCGCTTCCAAACGTCGATCTCCCCAAGCCTAGAATTGATGCCCTGCAGCTGAGTATGGACGGAGTTGTTGGCTTGTTTGAACTCAGCATGGTTCCTCCGCATCTCATCAAGAATGATCTGCCGGTCATCCTTCCTTATCTCCCGCTCAGGGTGCCCTGGTGCTCTATATGGTGAGGGATCCCTTTGATAGAACCTTTGATCGCCCTAATATTATTGATTTCCCCCTCCATAGGAGCCTCTCGTCCACTTGGCTTCCTCATGTTGTTCTGCCATGGATACTTGCTCAGTATGTGGACAAGCACTAGTGTTATGCCTTGTTGAACCACATTCCTAACAAGTTTGATTGTTGCTTAGGAACCTGACTTGCTTTTGAAGGCGACATGTCTGATCGTTATGGAATTGTTGCCACACATCAGGATCTATCTCCCTTGAAGGCTCATATAGTGGCATTGATGGGGCAGGCCTTGAATCATAGGCCGCAGCAGTCTCATAGGTGTTATCAAAGTTCACGAGCCTCTCAATGGTCTCCCAAGCCTCCGTTGGTGTAAGCTCAATGTACCGATAGGAGGTATATGAATTTATCATCTCCTTATTCGGCGCATCAAGGGCATTGTAAAATATCTCCTGGATGACATGTGGAAGTTTCCCATGCATCGGGCATGATCTCAGCAAGTCCTTAAATCGCTCCCACGCGTGTGCTAGTGTTTCACCTGGCTTTTGTTTGAAAGCCGTGATCCTTTGCCGCAGCATCGCCGTTTTAGAAGGTGGAAAGAACTTATTTAGGAATGCATCCTTCACCTCCGCCCATGTCCTCATCGAGCGTGGAGTCAAACTCTCAATTGGAGTGAGGAATTAAGATAAGTCCATAAAAGTAGAGATGTGTTTAGTCTCACATACTCTAAATTTACTCCATCAGCAACTGTTTCACATAAGTCCATAAAAGTAGAGATGTGTTACAGTGGGCATTCATTAGGTCTTCCTTCAAAAGTATTTCTTTTAATTTCAGAAAGGAAGTTAATTTTAATTTTATAATTGGAGTGAGGAATTAAGATAGCGGATTCAGGAACGTGGAGCGGCGAATGCATGTATTGCATCGGCGTCTGTGGATACTGATTGAGCCGCTCTTGGGCTTGTCTGCGCGCATCCTCCTCTCTATCAGCATGGGCTCGCTCTGCAGCAGCGATGACCCTCTCAGCAGCGATTGTAGCATTGTTGTCCTCGATTTCCTTCCTCAACCGCTCTATGGTCTCAGCCCGCGTCTCGTTGTCAGCCATGATGCGAATTGCTTTGTTGCGAAGATGGAAGAAACGTTCAGGCTCGTTGATGGTTTCCAGGATAGGTCCGCGATTAGAACGTCGCATAAACCTGCAAAATACACTCTAAAAGATTGTGAGAAAACTTAGGTGGTGATTGATTGCCTCCCTGGCGACGGCGCCAATTTGTTCGTTGCTCTCTTACGAGCGCAGGAGGTAGATTCAAATATTTAAAGATAATTCACAACTATGCTAACTCCCTGTCCCAAACAAATAATACAAGAATCCCTCCCGATGTAGTGGTAGGGTAATTCAGGATCGAATCCACGAGGAGGTGTGTCAGCGCTTCCCTTGTTGAAATCACGATCAAGCTTTCGATCTCAGAAGACACTCGATATTGATGTGTCTGGTCGATATCGACCTCAGTTCTGGTCGATTTTCAGTAGAGTTCCTACAGAAGACAAAAGCAGCAAAGTCGACGTCGAGACAGACCTCAATATCGATGTTAGACCTCGATAACGACCTTTACAGTCTATTCCGATGTTTGTCACAGAAACTGTTTTGCGTAACCTATTGTCTGAAAAGTGTCCGAAGAACGTAGAATGGTAAAGAAGGATGATCAGAAACAAAACTTAAACTTTTTATGAATTCAATTAATTAAAAAGCTTCCAAAGTCGGGGTTTCATGCCACAACGATAACAATGCAAGTATGATGTAAAGTTATGAAATTTAATGCCTTTCTGTCAAATAACTTTCGTTATCAACACTTAGGTGATTAGAGGCTCTCGCATAGTTTTTAAGAGTTACTATCCAATTCATGAGTAATCAAAATTCACAATATGAGTGGCTTTCGCTTCAATAATGCAAATAATGAATCTCCCTAACTTTCGCAAAGGATCATGCATAGGATAGAAGACGGAATCGCATAAAAGTCATACCTTTGATGCACTTACCCTACATCGCTATCGTCGGGCTCTCCCCGACCCTAGAAGTGGGTTGACTACTCACTTCTCATCATGCAACTCATCGTCATTATTGAAAGAAAACTACTTTGTATTTGCAAAAGAAAGAAATTGCAACCGAACCAAGCCAAACCTCCGCTCTTGCTTCTCTCCAACCCAAATTCGGCTCTCCTCTCTCTCTCTCTACAAATTCTCTACATTCTATGTGTTTTGAATAACTGAAATTGGATGTGTGTGTATGCCTAAACTCAGCCCTAACGGCCTCTAGATATAGATATCGAACTTCGCTATCTAAAGACTCGAAACTTTATCTTTATTCTCTAAGATAAAACTTAAATAAAGTAAAAACTAAAAGTTCTATGGTAAAACAACTCATGTGATAGGTCTGACGTTGAAGATAAGAAATCTCGACTTTTGGATAGACGTGCAAGCTTCGGATATAATTCTATCAAAATCTGAGTCGAATTCCTCTACAGGGCAACATCGATATCGACTTTCAGACGTCGATATCGACCTCTGTGAAACTCTATCTCGAGCTCTCCTTCTTCTACTCGGATTAGCACTCGACTTCTATCTTTTATCTCGATATGGGCACTCGATATCGACCATCATCCTCGATATCGACCTTTGCTGGTGTCGACATGCTTTGTTCTTTTCTTGCTCGATTCCTATGTCTCTGCTGTACTCGATGTCGAGGTCTTCAGTCGATTTCGACCTCTTCAGAAGACTTCAAGTTCTTTTTCCGCTCTTCCAAATCTGTCCATTTTTACCCTGTTTTCTGCGATATCACATAGAAACTCGTGTAGACCCATATATTTGACAATAAAGAATAAACTACACTAATTCCACATTTTTCTATTAATATGCATGTAAAAGAATGATAAAATGGACTTATATGTGCGTAGAAAATATGGCAATTTGTGCGCACATCATGTATTTGGGGTGACCCCAAAACACTCTAAAAGGCAAAGCTAAAAACCGGGGAAAAGGAGACTGCAAGTCAATCTGACTTTCAAGGGCCAACACACTATAATAGCAATATACTATGTATTTAGTTTACGGTTTCATATGCTTTGGCCAATGGCCATGTAATGTAAATATGAAATCCAAACGACAATTTTGACTCATCTACACCCACTGCAAACCTAAGGTTGAATCAATTGACACTTAGTTTCTCTCTTCCTCGTCTGAACTCACGTTCTACTAACAACACCCTAATATACTAATTTGCAATTTATGGTCACAAACTAGCTTAATTCACCATGGGTTTAGACAACACAAGAGAGAGGTTCACTTACAATGTTCAAGAGGAGAGGCTGAGCAACGGTGACAGAGTTAGGGTTGAGCAAAGGAGAGGCGACGAGGCTGAGCAGGAGCAAAGAGGCCTGGAGCGAAGAGGAGCGAAGTCTGAGCGAAGAGAAGGGTCTCCGGGAAAAGGAGACTGCAAGTCAATCAGACCTTCAAGGGCCAACACACTATAATAGCAATATACTATGTATTTAGTATACAGTTTCATATGCTTTGGCCAATGGCCATGTAATGTAAATATGAAATCCAAACTACAATTTTGACTCATCTACACCCACTGCAAACCTAAGGTTGAATCAATTGACACTTAGTTTCTCTCTTCCTCGTCTGAAATCACGTTCTACTAACAACCCCTAATATACTAATTTGCAATTTATGGTCACAAACTAGCTTAATTCACCATGGGTTTAGACAATACAAGAGAGAGGTTCACTTACAACGTTCAAGAGGAGAGGCTGAGCAACGGTGACAGATTTAGGGTTGAGCAAAGAAGAGGCGGTGAGGCTGAGCAAGAGCAAAGAGGCCTGGAGTGAAGAGGAGCGAAGTCTGAGCTAAGAGAAGGGTCTCCGACGAGGCTGATCGAAGAGGAGGGTCGCTGGTAAGGCTGAGCGAAGAGGAGCGAAGTCTGAGAGAAAGAGGAGGGTCGCCGACGAGGCTGAGCAAAGAGGAGGGTCGCCGGTGCTTCAACTAAGAGGAGCGAAGTCGAGGACTGAGGGCCGCTAGGAGCAAATTGCTCGATTAGGGTCGACAAAGAGGGGCGGCTAACAAGAACCCGACGAGGACCGCCACAGTGAAGACCCCCGCCGACGAGGAGTGGAGGGCCGCCATAGGCTTCTTCTTTCGAGGGTTTCGAGGGCCGCCGACTGTTTCGAGGGTTTGGTTTGGGAGAGAACAGCGAGCTAGCGCTTCTGAATTTCCAAAAATATTATTTTTTTAAGCCGGATATAAAACACTTATTTATGCCGAATATTTATATTTGGTATAAACAATGTCTAGGTAATTTTATTCGCTTTTTTATGCCGGATTCCCATATTATATATGCCGGATAAAAAATTTGACACGCCCGACATAAATAACTAGGGTCTTTTAATATTTCGTTGTCATTTATGCCGGACATAAATTATAATATCCGGCATATATTTATTTTTCAGTATTTAGGAGAATAAAATTAAACCATTTAAAGGTTTTTATTTCACAAATTGAACCTCCGACATAAATAATTATGGAATAAAATCTCAGTTTTGTACTAGTGTCATCTTTTCCATCAGTCTGGATCTCACCCTCCGCCTTCCCAGTGATACGTTAGTATCCCTTCCTTCACCCTGAGTTTATTTCTTTGTTCTTTGTGTTTATGCTTTGAGGACAATGCAACATTTAATTTTGGGAGGGAGTGGTTTATGTTAGTTTAGTTCATGTTTATGATTTCAGTTTTATGTTTAGCTTATGTTTTGTTTAGTTGTTTAAGTTGTTTATGTTTTGATTAGTTGATTGTGTTTAATTTTTTAGTTTTGTTGTTTCATGCATCATGTTTATGGTTTATTGTTCTTATTAAAGTCAAAAATGGAAAAAAAAAAGAAAAAAAAATTGAAAAATATCAAAAATCCAAAAATATCATGCATTGCATACATATGTGTTATTGAAATACCCATTTAGCTTATTTTGTCCTCTATTTCATTTTGGCATGATCACATAAATCCCATGGAATTATAGATGATTTTACTTTATGTTGGAGATTTGTTTTTGTGAGATATTATTTGACATATGTAATTGAGCGTGTATGATCTAAGTTCCTAGGGATGATTGAAATCCAACAAGAATTGTCTTAGTGAGAATTTTCGGTGTAATAAGGGATTGTAATTATATTCCCTTTTGCTTTTGTTGTGTGATTTACTCTTCCTATGCATCTATCTATGAGTATTGACATGGTTATCTATTTTTGATGCAGATTATATACATGATCATTGCTTATGAGTTGCATATGATAGAGGCATGTTCTTAGCAATATTTTATCCATAACTACCCCATGTTATGTCTTTGTTTGAAGCCAATTTGAGCCTTTAGCCTTTTTCTTTGAAGCTCCATAAAATTCATATTTCCTAGCCTATGATAAGCCTTACCCATCCGGGAATTAGGATTTAGAGTAGGTTATGGATATTATTTTGAGTTTTGAGAGAAAAGCTAAAGTGAGTGCTTATTGTTTATGGTTTTGAGTGAGATGTAATGTTATGTGCTTATTTGTCCTCATATCTGCACTTCATGCATATGGATTAAGGAAAAAAAATCGAAAAGAAAAATAAAAGAAAAGAGAAGACGAATAAGAGCCATGTTTATTTACTTTGCATATGAGAGTTAGATAAATGCTTGCTTCAGAGTTTATGTTTATTTTGAGAGCTTATTGTTTATATTTTGATAGATTATGTTCTTATGTGAGCTTGATGTATTTTGGAGTTGTTTTGAGTTATGTTGGAAGTTTTAGGATTCTTAGTTCTCGGAATTGAAAGCACCACATGCCCAAATATAATTCTTTACCCTTATGTTCTACCAAGCCCCATTACAACCCCGCCGAACGGAGTCTTCTTTGAAGATTTCCACTGAGCGAAAGTCCTCTGGATGTTTCTTTGTAATGGCCCATATTATAAAATCCGGGTTACGTTTAAGGAAAGAATTATCCCTCTGCCAGATCTTGCAATCCAAGTACGAGCTGCTTATTTATCATTTTCGAGTTATAACTCTGTTTATATCTTAAGAACTTAATGATATGGTCCAAGAAAAAAGGGGAATTCAAACTCTCAAAACCGTCAAATAGTACAAACATGATTTTGTACTTTCGCACGGGAACCTGTCCTAATTCAACTAGTCAAAACTCGAAAGAGACAAAATGAGTTAAAATCAAGATAATTATACATTGTTGTTAAATGTCCAACTAAACCAAAACATTTATAACGACAAATTGTAAGATGTACAAAATCTTCTTAACACTCTCATCCCTTGAGAACTCCCCACCATAGAAGCAATTCAGCAAGCAAAAGGAAGCGGGTACCTGAAACTATACCACAAGTCAAGGTTGAGCCACTCATGCGGGACCGAAAGTCCTCGCTGAGGCCATATAATATGCTTATACCTAGAATAAAGAATGATTTAATGCAATACTGGAATTTAAATCACACAAGCATGCTGACAGTTTATATAATGCAGAAAGCGATAAATTGGATCCACACAGAATGCCAAGTGGCATATCCCTCTCCTACCTCTGCACCCCTTCTCGTTAGTGTAGAGATTGGCCAATTCGATGCTATAGCATATCATATCTCATCATAGCATATCATATCTCATCATCATGCTCATGCCCGATGGTGCTGGGCTATCATATCATTTCATATAATGACACAACGACTCAGGACAAACCCGATGGTGCTGGGCTACTTATAAACCATTGTGCTTTATTCAACTTATATAATTATTTTATTAAAATAAATCTGAAAAGGTCAAGTCATTTATAAAAATTTCCGTTTTAAATCTTATTAAGTCCAATTCCATTTACCAAATCAAGTTCTAACCTTTAAAGCTGTAAAGACCGAGAATTTAAAAATTATTATTTTAGAAAAGTAATTAATTATATTTGATTAGATTTGGATATTCGGGAAAATTTTGAAATTTCCGTTCTCGAGCAATTAAACCTTATTCAACTATTTCAAAGCAAATTTCGGCATAGTTTTGAATCGGACTTTTAAAACGGATTTTAAGTTCACTTTTAAGTAATGAGAATTGGAAATATAAATTAGAGTTTAACATTTTGGCTCGTTTTTTAAAGTTGTTTTAAGTTTTGATTTATTTTGTTCGAGTCGGGATTAGCGGGTTTCGGGTTTTGAATTCCGGGAATCTTTACATTTATTTTGGGGACCACTCTTATATATATTTTCATTCCCCTTTCTTCCCCCCCCCCCCCCCCCCCTCTCTCTCTCTCTCTCTTCCCTTTCCGTTGAAACCTCTTGCACCCACTCACCCTGCACCCCTTGTCCACCAGAACCTCCCCACCCGATTGTCCTCAATCTCTCCTAATATATACTAACCCTCCTCACCTCATCCTCATCCAAAAATCTGTAACCCTCAGCCTCTCCTCCCTCTCCTTTTCTCTCTTTCATTCACTAGATAACCCACCAAACCCCCATTTGTGGAGCTTGTTGCCGAAGGCCCCAAACCATCATGAATCACCACCCTTGCCCCTCTGTTTTGGGTTTGAGAACCAGCCTCCCCATCTTCCCTCGTCCTCATCTTCCAGACACCAAGCCACCTCCGTTCCTGATCAATTCCAGCCGCCATCACCATCTCCGTCATTGAAGAAGCGCAGCCGGCCGTCCCTTGTTTCCGCGTGAAGAAGAAGACGACTTCCACTCGAGTCAAGCCACCAGGAGCCACGACACCACCTCCATCAACCCCCAAGAGCTTGAAGACACCATAGAAGGGCCCTCGCCAACCGTTAGAGGCCAAAAGCGAGCCGCTTTCGCCCTGTTTTTCCGTTTTCAGGTCGGTTTGCAATTCCGCTTCATTTTCAAGTTCAAATTCATCTAAACCGTTCCTCGCTCATCTCTACTCCTTCCCAAGCCCTCGAGTCGCTTTAACTCAAGCTCTTGCAGTCGGAGACGCCGCCCTCGAAGCCCGGAGTTCTCCTCGGTGTCGCACTATAAGTCTCGCTTTGCTCCCTCCCTTCTCGCGTCGTTTCTTCCATTTTGATCGATTCTTGGTCGGAATCTCGAGTCGGTCACCTGGGTAAAATTTGAGGTTGAACGGACCACCAGAGACCTAGGTTCCTTGCCTTCCTTCGTCCGTTTTTCGAGCTGTAGATCTGTCTGAGTTTGGTTGAAGACGGGTCCAGCGGTTCGCCCTTTCTTTTATTTTCTTTTTCAGAAATTTCGCCTAGTACCCCTCAGGTATTGCCTTTTCGCGTGGTGTACAAGAGTTTGGCTAATTTCACTGGATACCCCTGAGTTTTATACGGATTTCGCCCCGTGCCCTTGGTCAGTTAAAAGTAACAGTCTCTTTCCTCTTCGTTTGGTTTTTCTGATTAAAAAAAAGAAATGAAAATAAGGAAGAGTTTGAAGAAAGAGAGCCCAACCTGGAGAAAGATACTTCGGCTTGGAATCGGCAATACAAGGCGACACAACGTAGCTGTAGGGTTCGCGGAGGCGCTGGAATCTGCCGGTTCTCAGTGGTGCAAGGTATGTATTATTTCAAGTCCCTTTTCAAAAAAATTAGGGTTCTGAGGTTCGAATCGGAGGTTGCTAATTGTTGAGTTCAGTTTCGAATTTGGGGTTTTAATTTGTGTTTGCAAACAGAAAAATGTTGTTGATTATCGCCGAATCCGGGTTTCGATTTGTGTTTGCGCTGAAATGGAAAAATGGGGTTTGAGGTTTTAATTTGGGATTTCGAATCCCTCTCCTGTTTACAAACAGAAAAGTGTTTGGGCTGAATTTGGGGTTTCAATTTCAGTTTCGAATTCGTGGTTTCAATTTTTGTTTGAAGTTTTCATAGGCAAATAAATACAATGTTGTTGATTATCACCATGAAAGTAAAAACAGTGAGAGACAACGTACATACTCAGTTTGAGCAGATAAAGATTTTGAAAATTCTCTCCAACCTCTATACAGTGGTTCACTGGTTCACAGTCAGCCAACTAGTAACCATTTAATAGGGAATCAAGAAGTGAAAAATATATCCATAGGCTGAATTCAATGAGAAATAACTAATTATTGTTATATATTTGTAGTTTGTTCTTGACAGAGGTTGGAATTTCGATTCAGAGATGTAGGGTTTAGGTTCCTAGGATTGTATTTTACTATAAATTTCAAATTAGATTGAATAAATGAAGATGAAATGTATTTTGGTGATGATTTGTATTTTACTAATTGTTGTCACACATTTTTTTTCTTGTACTTTGGTTTACTGCCACTGATTCAAGGAGTTGGTTTACTGCCACATTGCTTTCAGTAATTTTCTATTGATGACACGTACACTTTTGTTTATAATGCCTATTAGCTCAAATGGTAGAGCAATGTGTTGTACCCATCGATGTGGGTTCGAATCCCACATAGGCTACAAATATCGATCCGAATAAAGCTCTAGTCAAGTTCTTTAACTAGGTTCTTTAATCTGATTTTTTTTTTCCAAACTCCATTTTTATTGTGATTACTTATTTCCATTTGGTACTATTCTTATAGATTGGAAGAGAAAATATTGTTGAGAATTTGTTATAATGATCGAGGCCATCTTTTTATATTCAAATGCAAGCATGGGAGTGAGAATGTGAGATTGTACGTAGGGGTTGCTTAATGATTAATGAATTAAATAAGCCTACGTGGGATTTGAACCCACATATTTGTGCATTAGCACATTGCTCTCCCATCTGAGCTAATAGGCTAAAACATCACCGTATAATTTTTTTCCTTTCTTATCTTTTTTTTCCTCCTTGATTCTAAATTCTTACTACTTTCATACTCTCACTGCAATATTGTAAGCTATGGATGTAAGCTAAGTGCATGTTTTTCTTTTCTTATCTTTTTTTCCTCCTTGATTCTGAATTCCTACAACTGTCATACTCTCACTGCAGCTGTAAAAAAAAATAGGCAACATCCACTTGAAAATAAGAACAGCTACCAGCTGTTAAAAAAAAAACTCTAGCTACAACTGTAAAGTGTCAATAATATTAGGCCAAGGCAAAACTACACGGTGCCACTGTCATAAACAAGACAGGTACCAATTCTTTATTCTTAACATACATTAAATAATATCTACTATATTATAAACTTGACTTGAATTGTGATCAATCTTTGTATAAGAATCAAATTTGACTATGAGTTTTCTAGTTGGAAGTTATTTACCAATGAAAATGAGAACATTACATATTATCTCATAGTTTTGAAAGCTAATATTGTCATAAATATTGAAAGCTGTCATACAATTTTGGAAGCTATAATACAATTTTACAACAGCGACATTACTGATTTCCGCATACATTTTGCTAGAACACTCGTTCCGTTATTCTAAAGGGACTAATTTGGGTGAAGACACCCAAAATCTACACAAGCAACACATTAAACATAGCAACTCCATGGGAGAACAGAACGCACAGACAGATTATTCACAGACATCTAGTTCAAATAGCACTAATTCTGAAATTCAGTCCTTCAACCAATCTGAAACCATGAATTGCAACCCCAAACTCAAACTGCAACCCAATTTCACCTAAACTCTAACTCAAATTCAAATTCGATCTAATCCCAATTGCAACTCGAATTCAGTCCGTACTTAAGAATTTGATTGCACCTAAACCCGAACTCCCAAATTCACAAACTCTTAACTCAAATTCAATTCTATCTAAATTCAAGTCCACATCTATCTAAATGCCACATTCAAATTCACATACTCAAACCGAAAATCCCCAATTCGAAACCTCAATTTTCAGATTTAATAATATTAGATGTACCTACTTCTTCCAACACCGACACAAGCCGGCGTCGCTCCACCTCCAAAGACCAGCCAGAACTACTCGATATCGCCAGACCTCGGTGTAGCGTCTCCTTCCTTGTGTTGGGTCTCCAATTGATTCTTCTCTTTCTCTCCTTCTTAGTCGCTTGAGTTCTCTCCAAAGACCTCGGTGAGTCGTGTAGCCTGAGTTCTATCCAAAATCTCCTTTGTCAATCGCTCATTCCTCCTGCTTTGTTTTTGTTTTAATTTTTTTTAATAGAAATAAGGGTGTTGCTATATACACCGCAAATCCGGATTAAGGATTTGCACGTCCTTAAGAACGTGCAAGTATGGGACTATGCACGTCCACTAGCAAAGGCTGCACGTCCTTAACAACGTTCTTGCACGCCGTTAAGGACGTGCAAGTATTGCACGTTGTTAAGGACGTGCAAACCCTAGTAGGGTTTTAGGGTTTAGGGTTTAGGAATTCCGAGGGTTTTGTAATGTTAATTGATAAAATTGAAGTGTTAGCTAGTGGAGTTGAAGGATTTCGGGTAAAAGTAAATAGAAAACAATATTTGTTAAGGTTTTCATTCGGATAATATGTGAATAACGTTACAAGGAACGGAAAAAAAAGTTTACATTCATAATTTTAATAAACTTGTGGAATAAAATCTAGGAAAATAGTAAAGGGCGGCCGGACTCGACACGCAAGGCTCGAAATCTCTCAAACTGAGCTTGAAACGGAGCATCCCATCCTTCGACGCTCGGATGATGATGTGCGACCCATTCTGGCGGAGGCGGCGGAATAGGAGCGTTACGACGCAACCAGATCTATGAGATCGAAAAATTAGAGTTAGAGTATTGACATATATATGAAAAGCAAGAATAGGTAATAAAAGAAGACGTTTGAAGTCGTACCGCGGCAATAGACAAGGGCACTAGGCAAAATTTATGATTAACTCAGGGGTACCGGGTGAAATAGACTAAACTTTTGTACACCAAGTGAAAAAGCCAATACCACAAGGGTACCCCATGAAATTCCCGTTTCTTTATTCTCTTGAACCCGTTTTGCGTTAAATCTAGTGGGGTTTTGTTTCTGGGTTCGGGTTTGGACCTGATTTTGGGTTGGAATTCGGTTTGGGTTGGGCTGTGGGCTCGGGTACCCTTTTCGGGCTGGATTATTCTTTGGGCCAGCAGCTAAGTGTTGTTTATATTAATTGTGATGTTGTTATGTTATAGAAAATCCATTATATGTGTTTACTTGTTATTTAAAAATGTTATTTATATATTATTATGAAAAATGTTCTGATATTTTATGATAATATATATATATATTATAAATTATTTTGAAAGTAGATTAATTAGGTTATAGTATGATGTTATATGGTGAATTGAAAATGTGTTAAAGTAATTTAGTGTTTTGATTTATAAATGTGGGTTATTAAAATGGATTGATTTTGGTAATTTATTATATTTAAATATTAGTTGGAGTGTGGTATTAGGCATTGTTTAAAAATGGAATTTTAAAGTAATATTTTTTGAGGAGTGTTATTATATAATGTTTTATAAGGCAATTTTAAGATGAGAATTTTAAAGAAATTTATGCCGGAATTGTTTGACTATCGAGTTGAGTTACTTGGTTTAACTTATTGAATGGTTTGATGATTTATACGGGTATTTGGTGTCTCAATGTTTATAAATGTTGGCATGATTATATGTTATATGGAAATTATGACTTTTAAAATGTTGAGATTTAAGATGAATTAATCATGCTATTTGAACTTGAGAATTATGTGATATGATGTGATTATGTGTTGAAGAGCATGTTAGAATATGATTATGATATGAGTATATGTTAAAGCATGAATTATGTTATGATATGTTTAGAATGTTATATTATGTTATAATATGTGGCAAGCGTGACTGATATTCAAATATTAAGATATTTAACAACATGATTTATGTTGAATTGATGAGTTGAAGCATGATGGAATCTTATATTGAATTATGAGAATTATGATATGTTGCTATTGCTATGTGAAGAAGCCATAGAGTATGAATATGAGTTGCAAGTATGATGAGATACTTTATAATGAGATGATAGATGAAATATAGGAGATGGTATATATATATAGGGTGTGGTTAAAATGAAAATGATACTTAAAATGAAAATGACTTAAAGTGAAAATGGGCCTAATTTTAAAAATTTAAATCTGACCCGGCCCAATAAGTAAATAAAATATCCCTAATTCACCGTCTCCTTTCTCTGGGTTAATGGCGATGCTTGTCCTCTGGCCGCTTCTCCCCACTGTCGACCGAATCCCGCTGCCGACTCCTCGCCTCCTCCTCCACTCTCAATTTGGCTTCCTTTTTTCCCGATCTTGAGCCCGAGCTCTCTTCCGACCTCACTTCCTCTCGATCCCAGACTCCTCTCCTATGGCGCATCCCTCCTCGATGCCGACGCCAACCATGGAGCTTTGTTGCCTACAATCGGACGCCTCGAGGCTGAATCTAAGCGATTCCATTCAGGAATCCAATTTCGATGCCAATCATACCTCCGAATTTGACTAATTTGATTGATTCCTCACTTGCAATCGAAGTTGTCCGCGCGAAAATCGGAAGTTCAATGAGAGGAGGCCCTCGTCACCGGGAATCGGAGCTGTGTTTCCGGATCCACCGCCCACTGAAGCGGCGTCGTTGTTTTGCTTCTCCATAAAATCGATCGAGCGCCTCTCCAGAAGCCGAAGCAGGATCGCTATGCCCTGAGGACCTCACCGCAGTGGCTCGGGCCGCAGATCGAAGTCATCCGCTTCTCCACCAAATCGATTGAGCGCGAGATCAACTCCATCAACGATAATCCCTTGATCGATGTCTCCAGAAACAAGGCTCTCCATGGCGGCAACTTTCAGGTACCTAGGGGTTTCAGATTCCAACTGGATGAGATGATTGCAAATTTTGCAATTTGAATCTGTAATTGATGTGAATTTCGGTGTATTTCTTAGGGCACGCCGATTGGAGTTTCCATGGATAACACTCGTTTGGCATTGGCTGCAATTGGGAAGCTCATGTTCGCTCAATTCTCAGAGCTTGTAAATGACTTCTACAACAAGGGATTGCCTTCCAACCTCACTACAAGCAGAAACCCTAGCTTGGATTACGGCTTCAAAGGCGCGGAGATCGCCATGACATCTTACTGTTCGGAGTTGCAGTTTTTGGGGAATCCAGTAACCAACCATGGCAACGCATGGGAGGAGGAAGAAGATTAGGAGATGCTAAAATTACAAAAAAAAACTTCCCCATACTTTCATTTCTATAAATATTGCCCTATTTCAATTGAAAAAATTACAGATTTTAACCCGTAATTTTAATCGGTGTTTAAATTCTATAAGGTGCATCTTCGATATTCTAAAGTGCATAAATAATAAATCAAAGTGCACTTTATCATTTTATTTATGCACTTTATAATCTTAAGTGTGCACTTCATAATCTTATTTATGCCCTTTATCATTTTATTTATGCACTTTATCGTTTTATTTATGCACTTTATAATCTTAATTGTGCACTTCTTAATCTTATCCATGGACTTAATATTATTATTATTCATACACCATCATTTTATTCTCGCACTTTATCCTTTTATTTGCACAACATAATATTATATTTGCACAACTCAAAGTTATATTTGCACAACATAATATTATATTCGCACAACATAATATTATATGTGCACAACGTAACATTATATTATTAGATATGCACAACATAATGTTATATTTGCAAAATATAGTGTTATATTTGCACACCATAATATTATATATGCATTTTAGCATCTTATTTATACACGTTATCATTTTATTATTGCACTTTATAATTTATTTCATGAACGAGAACAAAAAGAAGACAACCATAAATAGCCTATGCGGTATTTTGAACTCGAACCTTTGTGCATGGGCACATATATCGCTATACCATTTTTTGAGCTAATAGGCTTTTAATGGCACATGTTACATTAAAGTACAAAACCGCCATAAACATAGCGGCCCATTAAAAATTTTGGTAGGAAACTTACTTTACATTATGAAAATGCACATTTATTAATAATAACCTTTATTGTATCATTTATTCACTTTATATTTTGTAATCTCATATTTTTTTACTTTTTAAAATAAAGACATAAAATGTGATGTAACATATTTTGTTGCATTTTGTAATCTTATAGTTGCACCTTATAATATTATTTCAAATAAAAATTATGGGCTAAAATCTGTAATTTTTATAATTAAAATAAGGGCAATATTGGTAGAAATAGAAAGTATGGGAGAAGCGGTGACATTTACCTCATAATTATGGTCATTTACCCATTTACCCCATAAAATTAGGCCCATTTACACATAAATTAGGCCCATTAACCTATTAATCATTTAATTAGGCCCATTTACCTTCAAATTAGACCCATTTTCACTTTAAGAGACATTTTCATTTTAATACCCTTTTTCATTTGATCCATTTCCTATATATATATACGAGATGATAGGGGATGTTATGTGATGATATATGTTGAGATGATATATGAGCTACTATATGATGTTATGATGATGATGATGTTGAAATGGATAAGATGTGATGATGAGTTCTATGACTATGTAATGCTTACATGTGTGATAGTAGTTATGCTTTGTGTAACTTAGACATAGACTTATATTTGTGTCCCTTTATATATGCTAGGTGATTTGTGAGCATTTGGCTATTATCTCTATTGCTGCTTTGCTTTGCTGTTCGGCAATTTCAGGTAAGTTCCCTATGGAGCTTACTCAGGTTGGACACTCATGCCTGTTGTTGCATTTTATGTTAGGTGTTACATATGCGTAAAAGCATGATCATGTATTATCCTGTTTAGGTTGCACTAATTAAATGAGCATTTGTTTACTTTATGCGTTTGAAAAGAGAGCGGCTGTGATCTGTGAGTCGTAGAGTCTTTGCTAGGGTCATAGGATATCCCAACACCATCAGGTTATCCTGATAGAGCCGGTGCGGGCACAACCTGATCCCATTCATACCTATGTACTCCGACCTTCATAATAGGTGCGGACGATGCGTTACATAGAAGCTATGTACTTCGACCTCGATGATAGGTGTGCACGGTGCGTTACATAGATCATATGTACTCCAACCTCGATGCTAGGTACGGACGTTGCGTTACATATGCCTCACCCCGATTGAGGCGAGGGTCCCACGAGCAAGAGTCGGGACATGCCATTTGGCATTCTATGTGGGCCCATTTATTGCATTTCTATTATTATATATGAATTGTTAGCATGTTTTGTGTGTTTAATTCTCGTACTGCATTAGAGCATCTTTATTAGGTATAACACATATTATGTGGCCTCAGCGAGAACTTCAGGTCCAGCATGCGTGGCTCGATTTGATTCCTTTCCCAGTTCTTCTTTTAAAGGTATTTTCTGCAGATTCTGATTGCTCGATGTGTATATGACGGGGTTTCCTCTTTTTGCCGATTTTTGGACCGAGAGACCAACTTTCGAACTTATAAACTTGGATGTTTTCAATATTTGTATTTCTCATGTTTTGGTTTTGACCCGGCTCTGCCGTGGCAAGTTGTACATTGATTTCTCTTTTAGCATGCTTGAACTTCAAAGGATTTTGAGCGACTTAGTTAGCTAGGATAGGTTCTGGGTACCCAACGGCCCGTGCGTATTTTGGGGTTCGAAATCCTCTCTTTAAAACATTCTCATTCGAGGTTTTGAAATCTCGACTCGTACCTGGATTGCAAGATCCGAACGAAGGTATCCAACCTTCGAAACGTAACCCGAATATTTATATTTGGGCCGTTACAAAGTTGGTATCAGAGCCAGGTTGTGCAATTCGGGTACAAAAGGGGTCGAGTGTATGTTTTGAAAACCACCCATGAATTTCAAATGATTTTGACAAAGATTTAAAACGGCAAAATGAATTTAATATAGCTAGAATGATAAAAGGAATCAACTTAATGAACTTGACTTCGGAGAATAAAAATTGGAAAGGGAAACTCGAGTGGGTAGAAAGGTGTTAGACCATCCCTATTCGATGTAGACTTTGGGAACGGGTAGTCAAATTTAGCTTGAAATTTACAGATGGGCCTAGAAGACTCTAAGGAGTTGCATCGTGGTGGTTGGAGTAGCGGGGTAGGAAATAGAGATCAGGAGGTAGTTTCCCCCTTTCGGTTAGTCGCTCCTCGAAGAGAGGCTTCTAGATTGCTTGTGTGTATATAAACTGGGCCCGAGCGCGATCCCCCTCGAAGGGGATCATATTAAACTACGATGATTGCTTCTGTGCTCTGAGATTTAGACTCACCCTTCCCTTGTGCAGCAGTATGGTTGGTGCACGTCGTGGGCGAGTGGGGCGTAGGGGCCCAGTACGTTGAGGAAGAGGACGACCCCGCCGAGCAGTTGTGGGTGAGGCAGATGACGGGGTTCAAACTCCTGCGGGTGCGGAGATCCCGGCTCTTCAGCCGGAGGCTTGACTTGAACAACTTGATCGGGCGACATTGATTGAGATACTGCGAGGACTCGTCGGAGACCCTCCACCAGTTGCACCAAAGGTTCAGATTCCCGCTGAGCAGCCAGCTAGACCAGAGGTTCGGATTCCCGCTGAGCAGCTTGCTAGACCAGAGATTTCGATTCTCGCTGAGCAGCCCACGAGACCAGAGATAGAGATCCCCATCAGACAGCCAGCTGAGCCCGTTATTGTCGGTGTGCACCCTGAGAAGCGTATCGACTAGGTTATTTCATTAGGGCACTGCAACCTGCCGCACTTTCTTGGAGAGACTGGAGAGGATATTGAGGCTTGGTTCTGACAGATTGACAGTATCTTCGACTACATCGGCGCCCCAGCTTTTGAGCGCCAGAGGCTGTCCGCATGCCTCCTGTGGGATGACGCCGTCGACCGGTGGTCCATCTATAAGACGAGCCAAGCTGAGTAGAGTTACGAGGAGTTTCGTTCCTTGCTGCTTCGAGAGTATTGCCCACCTGGGACACAGATTGCCTGAGAGATTACCTTTATGCGCGCGACTTACGACTCTTCGTTGTTTGTATCTGAGATTGTCTGCCAGTTTAAGAGGGTGCTGATCTACTGCGCCCACCTCTGTGCTACTGACGAGAGTCGCATTAGGATGTTGTCTATGAGGCTTCCACCAGATGTTCTTCTTCATGCCTCGAGCTTAGGAGTTGTACCATTTGAGAGATTTCTGGAAGTTATACTTCTCTACAACCAGCAGCGGATTCTCTCAGAAACTATTTATGCTACCTCTCGTCCCGAAGGGAAGAGGACGAGACCCGATGATTCATGATGGGATGCACGACCCAATAGGAGGGGATATAGTGGAGATTTTCGAGGAGACACCCCGAGGGTGCCATCTGCACCACCCGTTTAGAGCAGAGAGATCGGAGTTTACGCCACTTCTTGTCTGGGATGCTATGTGGAGGGACACGTTTGGCAACATTGCCCTAGGAGAGCTACGATGTCTTATGCTTGCAGGACCCATGGGCACATCTCCTTCTATTGCCCCCGATCTGGAGAGACCCATTCTGCACTGACCGTGAGACTCCCTGAGGCACCTCGTCCCCCGCTTCTGACCCATCCCCATGGACAGAGGAGAGGGGATACTACTAGAGGCAGAGGATCATCTGGGATAGGATATGAGAGAGGCCAGACTTCTGTAGACCGTGATATTGATCTGCCTCCACCGCCCCGCGTGTTTTACATGTGAGTGGACGACCACTTCGCTCCCACCGCGACAGGTATGATATCACTCTATGATGGGTGCTCTGATTGTTTACCTCCATGACATTGAGATTTCATGATTGGTGATTGTGTGCTGAAAACCTGATAACATGATTGACGTTGAGCATATTGGTGTGTGCTAGTGTGATAGTTATGTTGGTATGTTTAGAAACATGACGTGATCCTTAACATGATGTGATCTATAGAGTTGCCTTGGTTAATTCAGTTATATGGTATTATGTGCATTTTTGGCGATTATGATTCATGATGAGATATAAGATTGATAGAATTGAATTTAATACTGGAACCTAGTAAGAGAAAAAGGGATTAGCCCTTAGAGGTGGATGATTCCACCTCATGTGTGGAATCATTGTTTTTATTGAGTTTACGAGTAAGGTAGAGGATGTGTTAATGGATACCCAGATCAAATGGTATGAGATATGGTTGTTGTTTTGCTCAAAAATTCAGATCAAAGTGGTATGAGATATATGGTTGATGTTTTGCTATAAAAAAGATACGGTTGTTGTAGGTAGAGATGGTGGATATCGTATTCAATAGCCAGCACTATTGATTTTTTTATAAAAGTGAAGTTAGACAGCAATGATTTCAAAAAAGCGCTATGCTTGTATTTCCTAATAGCGCTTTTTAAATACCGCTTTTAATAGTGTTGTCAGTGCTTCCATTAACAATGCTTTCAAAACCGCTATGCTTCCCAATAAAAAACCGCTTTTAATGTGCTTTTTTGTACTAGTGTTACTTGGTTTAACTTATTGAATGGTTTGATGATTTGTACGGGTAATTGGTGTCTCAATGTTTATAAATGTTGGCATGATTATATGTTATATGTAAATTATGACTTTTAAAGTATTGAGATTTAAGATGAATTAATCATGCTATTTGAACTTGAGAATTATGTGATATGATGTGATTATAAGTTGAAGAGCATGATAGAATATGATTATGATATGAGTATATGTTAAAGCATGAATTATGTTATGATATGTTTAGAATTTTATATTATGTTATAATATGTGGCAAGCGTGTTTGATATTCAAATATTAAGAAATTTAAGAACATGATTTTTGTTGAATAGATGAGTTGAACCATGATGGAATCTTATACTAAATTATGAGAATTATGATGTAACGGCCCGAGATTATAATTTCCGGTTACGTTTCGAGGGATGAAACCCCTTGTTAGGATCTTGCGCCCTGAGTACAGGTTGAAGGTTTAAAATCAACAAATTTTGCTTTTAAAGTGGGATTTTGCACCCAAAACCGAGAGGGACCGTTGGAATCCCCGGGGTAAGTCCCCTGTACCTGCCCTATGGTCTAATTTGCAAAATTCGTTGATCATACAACGAAGAAAGAGTCCAAATTCATACATAAGATTGCCACGACTGAGCCGGGTCAAAATGTGATCAAAACATCCAAAACTAAACCGTTAATAGATTGGTGAAGTCAGAGTCTCGACTCAACAGTGGTACGCATACTGAATACCTAAAAACGTTAATAGTGGGCGGGATTAGATGATGCCCACATGGGTCTGTCCCTTCTTTAAGGGTGCTGCCCCCACAATATGTACACATATACACTATACCTAATAATCATGCTTCTAGATGCAAGGTGGAATTTGAACACACTAGCATGCCCCTAAGATCAAGTGCATAATAATAATAATAATAATAATAATAATAATAATAATAATAATAATAATAATAATAGTAATAATAATAATAATAATACTAATACTAATAATAATAATAATAATAATAATAAGGCCTTATCACATAATACCAAATGGTATATCCCTCTCCTACCTCCACCCCCTTCCGATAGGGCAGAGACTGGCCAGTTCGTGAATGCATTCCATTCCATTATAATCGGATCGACCCGCAGGTCCGACCCGTAATTATATATCAAGCCCGCAGGCAAATCTCGTAATCATGCTCATAATATAAGTAAAGGAAGTTTCATATGACTCGATTGACTCAGGACGGGACCCGATGGGACTGGGCCGTCCTATGACCCTAGCAAAGACTCTAGTTACTTCACAGATAACGACCATTCTGTTTACATACGCATAAAGAAATAGAATGCTCAACGATCAATGCAACCTAGCAGGATACTACATGACATGCTGATCATGAATGCAAGCACCTAGTATATCATATCATGCATATAAGGCAGGGAATATCTATTCGATCTGAGTAAGCTCCATAGAGACTTACCTGGCTATGCAGAACAGCATAATAGAAGATCCGGCACACATCAATCATAGTCACAAAGTATCACCTAGATACATAACGGAATATATATATATATATATATATATAAGTCTATGTCTAATCATTCAAGCACTCAAAGCATACATCATTCAATAGAATTAACCACATCGTAATCATCATTCCATCAAGTTCAACCATTCATCTCATTACCACATTACGTAAGACCACATCAGTCTCATCATTTAAAATTTCATCATATTATCATCCCTTCATCCCATATCTCATAGAATGATCCATCAGAATCAACTCTACTCATTATCTTAACTCATCCTCATCTCATATATATATCTGTCATATATTCATATTCTAAGTCATATCATACTTTAATAATCATATCCGACTTTCATATTTAGCTCATATCCATAATCAGGCTTATCAAGCTTATAATGTAACATCATAGTCTCACATCGTAATTCACGTACAACACATCATCATAAACTCATTTTTAAGGACATATATCATTTCATCTCATAATTCATTTTTAACAATTTCATCGATATCATATAAAAACACATAGTAACATATAACACATCATAGCAATATCACACATCCTAATTTGCATTTAACACTCATATAAGTTATCAAATTATCCAACAAGTTATATACCAAAACTCTCTTAAAATCTCAAGTTAGCTTAAATCATTATTCAAATAATCCTCTTAAATTATACTCGGCCCAAAATCCATTTATAAAAAATCATTACTCTTTAAATTAACTTACTCTATTATTTTATCAAAACAATCCGACAAAGTTAGGGAAATTCCAAAATTACTCTTTAAAGCTATTAATTAAATTCTCATAATATTATATTTTTTTTTCTCAATAATAATATTATATCTTTAAATCTCCATAATTTACAAGACCATGTATATATATAGGGAAGAGTTAAAATATAAAATTGTCATATGGTGTAAAATCCTTAAAGTGTAAAATTTTGTGAAACTAACACATGCGCCCCCCATTTTCAAAGACAACAGCGCGCTCAGGAACCTTCACTCTCGGCCTCCCACACCCACGTCGAGCCACCTCCGGCCACCAGCGCCTAGCCACACTCGAGCCCACCCCTGTGCGCACCCTCTAAACCCTGACTAGGCTTGATTCGAGCCCAGTTGCACCATCATCGAACCCATTCCCCCTTGTTCGATCCACCACTTTCTCGGCCTCTCACGCCACCCACGAGCCACCTCCGGCCACCAGACCCCACCCGCTCGAACCACCCCACTCAAGCGCACCCCTCGAAACCAAAACTGTAACGGCCCAGATTTTAAAATCCGGGTTACGTTTAGAGGGAAGAATTATCCCTCTGCCAGATCTTGCAATACAAGTACGAGCTACTTATTTATCAACTTTAAGTTATAGCTCTGTTTAAGTCTTAAGGATTTAATGATATAATTCAAGAAAAAGGGGATTTCAAACCCTCAAAACAATCAAAGAATCCAATCATTATCGGTGCTTTCGCACGTGAAGCTGTCCTTATTTAACTAGTCAAAACACAAAAGAGATAAAACGAGTTTAAATCAATATAAATACAACATGTTTCTAAATGACAAACTTAACCAAAACATTTGTAAAGTCAAGTTATAATAGGTGAAGTCTTCTTAACACTCTCGTCCCATGAGAAAACCCCTCCATAGAAGCAAATCAGCAAGCAAAAGGGAGCGGGTACCTGAAACTATACCACAAGTTAAGGTCGAGCCACTCATGCGGGACCAGAAGTCCTCGCTGAGGTCATATAATATGCCTATACCTAAAATAAAGGATGCTCTAATGCAGTACTGGAATTTAAATCACACAAGCATGCTGACAATTTATATAATGCTGAAAGCGATAAATTGGATCAACACAGAATGCCAAGTGACATATCCCTCTCCTACCTCTGCACCCCTTCCCGTTAGTGCAGAGACTGGCCATTTCGATGCTATATCATATCATATCTCATCATATCTCATCATCATATCGCATATCATGCTCATGCCCGATGGTGCTGGGCTATCATCTCATCATGCTCATGCCCGATGGTGCTGGGCTATCATCTCATATAACAACACGACTGACTTAGGACAAACCCGATGGGACTGGGCTATCCTATGACCCTAGCAAAGACTCTAGAACTCACAGATAACGGTCGTTCTGTTTCAAACACATAGAGAATAGGGATGCTCATTCATAAGTGCAAGCCCTAAGCATGATACTACATGTCATGCTTTTATGCATATGCAACATCTACATACTATATGACACATCAGGCATGAGGTCCAATCACTTGAGCAAGCCCCGGATGACTTACCTGGAGTCTTCACATCCAATTAGCCAGCAAACAAGCCACTCAAAGACTTAACAATACTTTATTCAAGTGACATCGCATTCTCATCATAACCATCATTCTCATTTAACCTTGTTCTCATCAAGTATGAAACTTAGCTCAAAGCCTTACCAATATCATCATTTAAAACATCTTACTTCATATCAAGTTCAGGTTTTCCTTAAACATTTTCTCAAGTAACCATCAATTATCAAATACTCGAATACTCAAAAAAATCAAAAGTTCTAAAAACCAAGGACCAACAAGTCTTATTTATCAGACTCGCATGACAAATCATGCTCAAAGAGTAAACCAAGGTAAGTCGACATATAAGAACTAAGGTTAAATCGTAACTAAGCCATATTTTAAAGTCATAGTCATACCAAGGAAGTCCATGTATATTAACTTCACGAGGCACATCAAGCTCTCAAGATATTTCTTACATAGTTACTCTATAATTCAACCAACTAATGAACCAAAAGCATCCATATTATTACTCTAGTTAACCGAAACACCTAGCTTGAATATGAGGTAGTGATATCAAGTTAAACGAACCGATTTCATATCCCGATAAACGCAACAAGCATACAAGGATAACAAGTTTCCAAGATGTCCTTTATATAACCTTATACACTTGATCACAACTTAGCTACTCTTACAAGATTTTGCTCATCAAGTACATTAGTCATAAAACATTCAAATAAGATGTTCACACTTAAGGTTTAGGTTTCTATAAGAAGGATCCTATCTTATTTAAATAAGCGGGTTTTCTAAGTAAACACATAATAAACAATAATAACCAATATAGTTCAACAACTTCAAACTTAGCTAATTTATCCAGCAACATTCAAACACGATACATTACATCATTAGAGTCAATTTGAAAGTTATTTCTTGATTCAACAAGACCAAATATATACCTATTTTATTTACATAACTACCAATACTCTCATCCCTATTAAAAGTCAATTTATTATTATACACAAGAATTAAACAACTCCAATTATTAGTCAACTTAAATGATAATTAGCCAACTCTAATTTATTTAAACTCATTAAAACGGCAATTTGCCCAAAAAGAATAGCATGAAAAAGTCGATGTTTGAGTGTTAATAAAATCCAATAATCTAATCAGTGACGAAAACACAAGGTCTCCTACCAACCAAAGAAATTGATAAAATTCAACCGAAATGAAGATAGAGGAAGCATAGAAGCTATACCCAAATCGAGGTCATGAAGGTTCGGATTCAGGCAGAGGGCGTGGGTTCGACCTAACGCGCGATGCTGCAGTCCTACTCTTGGGAGCGAGGCTCCGCTCTCCATCCCCAACAATCGAAGCTCCGACGTCGAAGGTGAGGATGCGGCTGGAATCCAGGCGGCGGTGAGTCGAACTCTCTTGGGTTTGGCCTCGAGGAGCACAACTCTAGGTGATAGGCTTCTGGAGTCGGCATCGGCTTTAGACCTAAGGAGGAGGAAGCACCAGATTGGGTCCTTCTTCTTCAGTGTCCAATGCTCAGGTCGACAGGTGAAAGCTCGGCGACTTCGACACATCGGGCGTCCTCCTCTGAACTAGTGAGCGGGAGAGGGAGACGAGATGCCGAGATCTTAGATACGAAGGCAAAGCGAGGCAAGAGCGAGGTAGATAGAGAGAGTGGGGGACCGAGGAGGAAGAAGCTGCCACGCCAACGGGGAGCTCGAGGAAAGGAGGATGGGCGGAGGTTGAAGGAGGCAAAAGGGCGGCCATGGAAGCTGAGAGCTCAAGGTTGTACAGTGGAGAGAGTGAGCAGGTAGGAGGCTTGAGTGAGAGAAAGGAGGCGGCTCATGGCTGTGAATGAACAGATGGGGAGTATTTATATGGGTAGTTTAGGGTTAGTTTAGGAGAATTTATAGAAATGATCCACTTTTTTTATTTATAAAAATTATACCCCTATAAAATTATAGAATTCATCCCCATAAATTTTATTTAAATTAAAAGCACCACAATATCAATCTTTGTATTAATAGAATAAATAAATAAATAAATAAAATAATTTATGAAAGTATACACAGACACACACACACATATATAATATATATTTAAATTTTCGGCATCTCAAAATTTTTGATTAAATCATAATTCATAAAATAATATTTTAAAATTTTTGATCTTTACATCATCCACCTCTAAAAACAAGTCTCGTCCTTGAGACTAAAATCCTTTTAAAAGCAACAAAACATTTCGAAAACTCAAGTCAACTCCTCCTATGTCAGTCAACCAGATTTTCAAGGATTCAACAAGCAGTTTATCCACCCCTAAGGGCTAGTCCCAGATTCCACTTCCTAAGTTTATTTCTCATGATCAGTCTCAACATCAAATTCAAATATTAACAAATCTAAAATATCATCATAGCAAGGTTCATCATCACATCAGATTTCAAGATTTCCAAGTTCAAGATATTAACATATCAGAATTTATCATACTAACAAGTCCCATTATTAGCGGATCGTAAAATCACTAAAATCTGCACATTGCTATCCACCAGAAAAGAACACAATCATCATACTCACAGATCACCACCAACTCGAAAGGGCACAATCAAGCATCATGACGAGCACAAAACCGGGCAAATGAAACGCGCAACTGACGGACAGAAAGGCATCTAGAGTATACGCACTATCAAGCTCACGAAGTGAGGGTCGCGTCCAAGTTAGGCTCATTAAAACTCAAATCATGTTCCAAACCTCAATAAAGTCGCATCTCTCATTCCTTAGAACTGAAACCTATAGATTCTCTTGCCAACTTGTTCGTAAAACCTCAAAGTCAAAACTCTAGCTCTCGGGTTATTTAGCACAAGATCTTGAGGTGCGAAAAACAAATATCATCACAAATAACATATGCACTCAGAAAGGAAACATAAATCAGTATGTTAAAAGTCAGCATGTTTGCCCACCATGCTCCCGATGCGCCCCTCTGATCAATCTAAACGACCCACTCTTGATCACATTATAGGCAATTATACAAGGATGACACAAGGCCTAAATTGTAACTGAAGGAAAAAGATACTAAAGAACAACTTGACTAACTTTGGACACGAAGATAGACTTGGATAGTATCTGGTAAGGCTAAACATGAGAATTTCGCCGATGCCCATGGGAAACCCTTAAGATTACAATCGTGTCACTCAAATCATCATGTAACACATCACTCATAAACACACAATGT
The DNA here is from genome assembly GCA_963922045.1 of Persicaria maculosa. Classification (NCBI taxonomy): domain Eukaryota; kingdom Viridiplantae; phylum Streptophyta; class Magnoliopsida; order Caryophyllales; family Polygonaceae; genus Persicaria; species Persicaria maculosa. The sequence continues at coordinate 14,020,469 of OY998265.1, forward strand.
TGTAATTTTGCACACTAACATGGACCTATCTCAATGGCAATACGAACTTAATGTGAGCGTCATAACGTGTGGAAAGTACAAGGTAAATACCCTATCATGATCATAGCAATATCAGTACACATACTATTATCAAATCCACTCCTCGCTATAAAGGGATATCACCTATAATGACTAGAAAATTCTATTAAGGTTCAATATTCATAGATATACACAAATTAGATCTAACAATCTGTTATCCGAATATACTAAGCTGATTCGGTGCATGCGTGAGGGAATTAAATATGCCACTATGGTGTAAGGAAACTAAAAATAACATGTAAGGAATAACATCAACATGTCTTAAAAGTCAAGAAAGAATATCATATAGTTCACCGGGAAAGACAAGTGTAAGTTCATGCGTTTATGTCACAAAGGCATACATCAACACATATTTCACACCACTATAAGCTCAACATGGTAGATAGTATAATATCAACAATTCTTAGGCAAAACATGGTTCATACACATGCAAGTGCAATTTAAACTATAGGGGTGGACGTGCGAGCATACAGGCTTACAACTATTAGTGCATAACGAGTATAGAAAGACATCATGGGGCATATAAAAGCAAGCATGTGTAATATTATGGCATATGCATGGTGCTATCCATATAAAATGGAGTATAATGGTGTCAAAAGGTAACAAGATAGTTGTGATGGTGATATTCAAGATGCGTAAGCAATCATAATCATATAACACGGGCAAATATGCAAGTTAGGTATACTACTAAAACCCTATTACATGAGTGATCCTACAGATAACGTAATAGTATAAAGAATCAAAAATCATATTTGTTGATGCGAAATTTCTACATATTATCGATAACCCATGACGATGGGTAGGTAAATGAAAATATACTTTAGCAACAAACAAGACGATATACAATAAGTCGAACCACCCACATCATAAGAGTGATCATATGAATAATATAGAGAATGCAATATCACATAATCATATTCTTAAATACTAAATTACCAAATAGTATTTAATAACATATGGCAAGGTGTAAGCATGCAGAGCTATGGTCTAACCACTAATATGACGATTCGAAACCAATCAAACCAGCTATATGACCACACAACATGAATATAGGTGAAGTATAATCGAGAACGATGTACCTAAAATTGTGATGACTAGGCATGGATATATAGAGTATAATGACGTAGATATGCATACCAATTAAGATACAGATATAAAAGGCATGTACCAAACTATCATGAGTCATATAGTAATCGTAGTTAATCAATGTTATAATTAGGACATGAAACCAAATAATTCTTTATTCGAAAGTAGAGATCACATGAGAGATACTAGTAGTATGCAACACAGTAGGAGTGCACATAAGGAGCATGTAACAACATTCATGACAATAACACATAATAAGCCAAAATGATCAGCGAAAACATACCAGGAGCATGAGAGGGATGTAAAAGAAAATAATATGACCATGAAATAGTAGTAGCTATCTAAGGTTACACAAAACGTCATGATTAGCATATACATGTCAACAAGGCATGAATATTTCAAGTAACTAAATACAATGCCATATCAAGTGATGGATGTTCAAGCGTGACTACTGTCAAAATCAGATAAGATTTTCCAAGCGCGGCATATTATAAGAGAATAACACGTTGTATATGTCGAGAGATCATCATATAAATTTATATAGCTATCGTGGTATGTGGACATGCCATGTGTAAGGTCCTTAAAGCATGATAATCAAAGGGTTATAGCACAGATTAAGGAGAGACAACGATGAGAGGTACATAGCTAAACAAGACGTTAACCATATAAGGCATAAAATCATAACATAGCTAAATCAATATCATTTAATAAGTATAAGCAAACAAAGATTAAAGGATCATGTGACGAGAACATACAAAAGAATGACAAGTCTAACATGAACCCGCAATAGAAATGATAAAGGCATGATGCATATGGGGTATACAAGCATGACATCCTAATTCAATTATACCTAATATTCTTAAGCATCCAAAAAGGACAGACGGTAATAAAAGAAGAATGAGAAGACCATCATGAATATGTGATTAGGGTGATAAACAGGAGTATTATAGATGTAAAGTAAGGTCACGTAATTCACAAGTCATCAATCCTATATGACACCAGTAACACCAAATAAGTCACGGGTACACAACATATGATGTACATGTATAAGGGCTAACATGTCAATGTATCATAGGTCAAACTAATCATATGACTAGGTGAGGGAAACACAAAAGAAGTACTATAGAAGGTATTACGATCCTATGATATTGCGTATAAAGCATGGATGTATCAAGTGCAATAGGATAGATATACATATCAACGTAGGTCCAAATAGAACAAGTATATGAAACAATAACACATCAAAACATGGAAACACAAACAAGACTACCATTATAACCAAATAGAAGTTTCTCAGGGCAACATCGACTCATCCCCACTGACTCCATAACCCATTCCGAAAAGAAGCCTAGTTCTTTCTTATAGAGACAATATACTTTTGGGTGAACACTAACCATAAGGAAGTCCTTCAAAAAAATTTCCCGGAATAAACAAAGACTTCAAAAGAAATCTCGGTACAAAATATGACATCCAACAGATTTCTAAGAATCACTCATCAGACCCCTTTTTTCGTATTGTACTTCCTCAAGGCAATCAACACTCTAACTTATATACCAATTCGCAATAAATTAGACCCATAAGTTTTGGATCATAGGTGACCAATATGAAAGGAACTTAGAAGGAACTAGAGCAGCAAGGTAAAAGAAGAGTAACGAAGAGAGACAAGAAGTTGTCATGATAATTTATCGTGGTTCTCAAAGATCGAAAAGAAAACTTCACCAAGAATCTAAGAAGGTCAATCAATAGGTCAACTTGCTATCTTATCGAGTCTCACCATTAACAAGTTAGCTTGAAAGTAGAGTCTTCTCCCTTAACCAAGTAGACAAGAAAGAATAACATCATCTTATTGGAACAAGGGACATATAAGGCATCAATTACATAAGTCAGACAATTATAAGATAACGAGTAGTCACATAAGCAACACATCATAATTAACCATCATCGTTCATACAAGCAAGATAGAGGTGCATGACATAACTTCACAAAATCTCATAAAATCGCAACATATGAACGATAACACGTCAAGGATAGGAGGGACAATGTCATATCAATCACATAAATCCTATTTTATGAATAATCAATTAATGTCTATTCATTGATTCACATACATTTTAGTCGAGTTGTATGCACATGATCCTCTTTTGAACGAATTTCGCATATGAGAGCAATATCATTAGAATCCATCATGTAAGGCATCACTAAATAGATCATAGAATAATATCATACCAAAACATCTCAAATAGGCATATAAGCGATGCATTTTGTGATCCCTACAAGTATTCCATAGGCATCCCCATGAAATACTTGTATAAGTATCACAAAATCATCACAATGTTCTCACTAGATACGACCAAGTACTTTACAAGCGTCCCTATAAAATACTTGTGTCGAATGTGTGAAAAAATTATCATGTAAGCAAGAATCAACCATTTATATCATCCATAAGCATTTCTTATCAACTCGACCATGAAGTCTCATAGTCAGAATATCATGGTTCTCAGATCAACAAACATAAATCTCAAGCCTGAGCTCATAAGCTTTCAACTAACAACTACGAAACATCAACCACAACCATGTAAATTCTCATAATCTCATCTCATGTCTTCATCAAACCAAGGGTAAAAGGCACACAACAATTGCATCATAATGATATAAATAACAAAACAAGTATGCATAAGTCAAAAACATCAAGAAAGGTGATAGTTGTCCAACTCAAGTCATCAAATACCATAAATTATAAGTGGGCCACAAGACCACATCACGTTATAAGAATCACATCAGATGTCATAATGAGAGAAAATCGCATAAACAAATATCATACCAAGTTATCAACAATAACGAACATGAATCACCAAACGTCTCCCCCAATTTCATCTATCTCTATAATCAAGTTTACGAATTACCCAAACAAGATTTTACATATGTCTTTCATGCCCGTCTGTAAAGTATAAATCTAATGGTCTCTACCAACCCAAATCTATATCCGTAAGGGATAGCTATCACCCTCACAACCCAATCGAGTCTTGATTCTCACTTTTCAAGGTGGTTATCTTACTTATCCATATTAAATTCATTTTTCCCCTTTGAAAACATTCAAAAACTCGTGAAAACCTTTGGGCCATATCATTTTCAAAACTCAAAATCACCGATTGTTTTACAACTCATTTGTACTCGGATTGCACAACCTGGCTCTGATACCAACTTTGTAACGGCCCTGATTTTAAAATCCGGGTTACGTTTAGAGGGAAGAATTATCTCTCTGCCAGATCTTGCAATCCAAGCACGAGCTGCTTATTTATCAACTTCAAGTTATAACCCCGTTTAAGTCTTAAGGATTTAATGATATAATTCAAGAAAAAGGGGATTTCAAACCCTCAAAACAATCAAAGAATCCAATCGTTATCTGTGCTTTCGCACGTTAACCTGTCCTAATTCAACTAGTCAAAACTCAAAAGAGATAAAACGAGTTTAAATCAATATAAATACAACATGTTTCTAAATGAGAAACTTAACCAAAACATTTGTAAAGTCAAGTTATAATAGGTAAAGTCTTCTTAACACTCTCGTCCCATGAGAAAACCCCGCCATAGAAGCAAATCAGCAAGCAAAAGAGAGCGGGTACCTGAAACTATACCACAAGTCAAGGTCGAGCCACTAATGCGGGACCGGAAGTCCTCGCTGAGGTCATATAATACGCCTATAACTAGAATAAAGTATGCTTTAATGCAGTACTGGAATTTAAATCACACAAGCATGCTGACAGTTTATATAATGCAGAAAGCAATAAATTGGATCCACACAGAATGCCAAGTGGCATATCCCTCTCCTACCTCTGCACCCCTTCCCGTTAGTGCAAAGACTGGCCAATTCGATGCTATATCATATCATATCTCATCATAGCATGTCATATCATATCTCATCATATCTCATCATCATATCGCATATCATGCTCATGCCCGATGGTGCTGGGCTATCATCTCATCATGCTCATACCCGATGGTGCTGGGCTATCATCTCATATAACGACACGACTGACTCAGGACAAACCCGATGGGCCTGGGCTATCCTATGACCCTAGCAAAAACTCTAGAACTCACAGATAACGGTCGTTCTGTTTCAAACACATAGAGAATAGGGATGCTCATTCATAAGTGCAAGCCCTAAGCATGATACTACATGGCATGCTTTTATGCATATGCAACATCTACATACTATATGACACATCAGGCATGAGGTCCAATCACTTGAGCAAGCCTCGGAGGACTTACCTGGAGTCTTCACATCCAATTAGCCAGCAAACAAGCCACTCAGAGAATCATTCATCAGCAAACAAGCCACGCAGAGTACCATCCAATCATACTAGCAAGTAATAAGGAAGGAACAACTCATCAATACACATTTACTCAACACACAAGACTTAACAATACTTTATTCAAGTGACATCGCATTCTCATCATAACAATCATTCCCAATTAACCTTCTTCTCATCAAGTATGAAACTTAGTTCAAAGCCTTACAAATATCATCATTTAAAACATCTTACTTCATATCAAGTTCAGGTTTTCCTTAAACATTTTCTCAAGTAACCATCAATTATCAAATACTCGAATACTCAACAAAATCAAAAGTTCTCAAAACCAAGGATCAACAAGTCTTATTTATCAGACTCGCATAATAAATCATGCTCAAAGAGTAAACCAAGGTAAGTCGACATATAAGAACTAAGGTTAAATCGTAACTAAGCCATATTTTAAAGTCATAGTCATACCAAGGAAGTCCATGTATATTAACTTCACGAGGCACATCAAGCTCTCAAGATATTTCTTACATAGTTACTCTATAATTAAACCAACTAACGAACCAAAAGCATCCATATTATTACTCTAGTTAACCGAAACACCTAGCTTGAATATGAGGTAGTGATATCAAGTTAAACGAACCGATTTCATATCCCGATAAACGCAACAAGCATACAAGGATAACAAGTTTCCAAGATGTCCTTTATATAACCTTATACACTTGATCACAACTTAGCTACTCTTACAAGATTTTGCTCATCAAGTACATTAGTCATAAAACATTCAAATAAGATATTCACACTTAAGGTTTAGGTTTCTATAAGAAGGATCCTATCTTATTTAAATAAGCGGGTTTTCTAAGTAAACACATAATAAACAATAATAACCAATATAGTTCAACAACTTCAAACTTAGCTAATTTATCCAGCAACATTCAAACACGATACATTACATCATTAGAGTCAATTTGAAAGTTATTTCTTGATTCAACAAGACCAAATATATACCTATTTTATTTACATAACCACCAATACTCTCATCCCTATTAAAAGTCAATTTATTATTATACACAAGAATTAAACAACTCCAATTATTAGTCAACTTAAATGATAATTAGCCAACTCTAATTTATTTAAACTCATTAAAACGGCAATTTGCCCAAAAAGAATAGCATGAAAAAGTCGATGTTTATGTGTCAATCAAATCCAATAATCTAATCAATGACCAAAACACAAGGTCTCCTAACAACCAAAGAAATTGATAAAATTCAACCGAAATGAAGATAGAGGAAGCCTAGAAGCTATAACCAAATCGAGGTCATGAAGGTTTGGATTCAAGCAGAGGGTGTGGATTCGACCTAACGTGCGATGCTACAGACTCTTGGGAGTGAGGCTCCGCTCTCCATCCCCAACAATCGTAGCTCCGACGTCGAAGGTGAGGATGCGGCTGGAATCTAGGCGGCGGTGAGTCGGACTCTCTTGGGTTTGGCCTTGAGGAGCACAACTCTAGGTGATAGGCTTCTGGAGTTGGCATCGGATTCAGACCTAAGGAGGAGGAAGCACCAGATTGAGTCTTTCTTCGGTGTCCACTACTCAGGTCGACAGGTGAAAGCTCGGCGACTTTGACTCATCGAGCGTCCTCCTCTGAACTAGTGAGCGGGAGAGGGAGACGAGATGCCGAGATCTGAGATACGAAGGCAAAGCGAGGCAAGAGCGAGGTAGATAGAGAGAGTGGGGGACCGATGAGGAAGAAGTTGCCATGCCACCGGGGAGCTCGAGGAAATGAGGATGGGCGAAGGTTGAAGGAGGGAAAAGGGCGGCCATGGAAGCTGAGAGCTCAAGGTTGTACAGTGGAGAGAGTGAGGAGGAAGGAGGCTTGAGTGAGAGAAGGGAGGTGGCTCATGGCTGTGAATGAACAGATGGGGAGTATTTCCCCATGCGTGTGCCCCTTGTCCCTGTGCCCCCCCTTCTCGGGTAAGTTTTTTTTTTACGCCGCAGGATTTTTTTTTCGTGTCAACACTTTCTGTTGTGCAAATATAACTTGATGTTGTGCACATATAATATTATGTTGTGCAAATATAACTTTATGTTGTGCAGACACAATAAAAACCGGCCCAATTGGGGGACTCACCTTTTTCAAACTTAATCCCCTTACTTATAAAAACCGGCCCTTAATTGATCTACCAAAACCGATCCCCCTTTTATATTAAATTACCAAAAACCACCCTCTTATTTTGTAAAACTCGAAACCGGCCTTACCCTTCCAGATTTGATGTTTAAAGAAAATTGGGCCCACAATTCTTTGTTTTCATTTCTGGAAAAAAAAGCCCAATAGTTGGTTTTTTAACAAATGTTTTTTTTGCTCAAGTAACAAGCCCACAACCCAAATCTCATTCCAACTCTCTCTATCTCGGCACTCAAGAAAAGAGGTGGGCCCCAGGCTGATGTGGTGATTGCGGTGGACCTTACAAGCCTTCTTCTTCCCCGACTCAACTCCCGCCTTCTCTGTTCGAATGGCCATCGGGCTCGAGCGCTCCTCCGCCTTCGTCCTTCCTTCCTCGGCCCCATTCCTCGTGCTTCCTCGGCCTCGGCTCCTCCTTCTTGACTCCATGGCTCCATTCTCTAGCCCTCTCGTACTCGTTCACTCCTAACCACACTCACTCTCTCGCTCACCTCGTCGGACCTCGAGCTTGCACACTCTCCGACTCGCTCTCTCTTTTCTCTTTGATCACCAATAGAGAAGAAAAAGAACCACAGACCGAATCAAGGGAGGGGAGAGGGTTTGGAAGCTCACTGAAGGGTTTGAAGGTCGTCGGAATATTCGTCGGAAATCGATTGGGCTTCACCGGAGATGGGATCGCGTCGTTCTAGGACAAACGAGGGAGGGGCTTATAAAGGTGAACCTTTATCGGGTTTAAGAAGGAAAGGAGGATGAAGGAGTGCTTACCAAATCTAAAATCCAAAAAATAGGGGAGGAGGGGAAGAGTTGACGGCGATGGTGGCTCCGGAGCTGCCCTTGGCGGCTCGGCTAGATGCTGGTGGCTGCTGGCGGCTCCGGGAAGGTGGTGGGGCTACCTCTGCTGGTGTCTCAAGGAGGAAGAACAAAGGAGGGAGAAGGGGGGGCTTGGGTTTGCTCGAGAGCAAAGATGAGGGAAGGGGAAAATGGGGGGGGTGGAGCTTGGGGAAGAAACAGGGTCTTCTGGGTTGTTTGGATGGGAGGGTAAAGTGAGGCAGATGGAGGCGGGGATATCTCAGAAGGGAGGTGTCACAGTGTGAGTTTTGAAGGCAAAGGAAATGAGGAGGAGGTGGGGGTTCTCTTGTGTGTGAAAAGAAATGTTTTTGCTGAGATTGGGGAAGCTTTTGATGGTGTTAATTGTCGAGACAGAGGGAAAACAGAGAGTGGTTGGCATTTTCCAAAAACGTGAAACAAGAAAGGTAGGGGAAGGAGATGGAGGAGGGTTGCTTTGGCGAAAATGGGAGATGGATTGCTTGAGGGAGCTACTGCTACTGCTCCTGCTGTCAACAGACTAGGAAGGGAGGGGTGCTCCATTGACTGAAATTGGGTGAATGGAGGGGAAAAAGACAAGCCATGTGGCCCAAAAACCCCACTTTGAAATACCCGAAATTCAACCCCGAAACCCGCTCTCTCAATCGTTTAGATTTTTAAAACCGACAAGGGTATCGCCATCCGAATAAATTTTCAAATCCCGGGGTGAAAAGACGGAATTAACCTTTAAAAGTTAAAAAAATGGGCCGAAATCCGCTTTAAGGATTTTAAAATAGGAATAATTAATCGTAGGCGAGAGTTTTGAAAATATCCAAAATTCCCGACCTTAAACCGTTTATAGTTTATTTATTTGAAATAAATTATTTGAAAATCCGAGGTCTTTACACCATCGACCTCTATAAACAAGTCTCGTCCTCGAGAAAAAATCATTTATAAGTAAGGGGATGAAGTTTGAAAAAGGTGAGTCCAACGATCATTTAATTGATCTCGTAAGCACCTCATAAGTGCCCTTATGAGATTCCACAATATCTTTGTCGTGATCATAATATCTCCAATTGTTCGTAGTGAGAATTTGATATGGGCCCCTACCACATCCTTACTCTGACTTCCTGGTTATATTATAACTCAAAAAGCATCATAGCGTCTCCAATAGGTCTTAGCAAGCAATCTATATGTGCCCCCTATAAAATGCTTGTATCCACTTCACGGCACGTCATAATGTAAATTCGGGTCGGGAAGGTTTCAAAAGGGCTTCTCGACTTGAAAAAAAAAAGATCGGCCTCAAAATCACTGAAATTCTTGGTCGCGTATGGTCTTTTAAAATCTAAGTTAGTCCTTTTTATTACCATTTCAAATCCTTCAAATCCAACGTTAGTCAAGCAAATACAGAACTCAGGAGGTGGAATCATCCACCTCTAAGGGCTAATCTCATATTTTCTTCCTAGGTTCCAAGTCATAATCAAGTTCTATCAATTCAGCTTCTATCATTCTAACGATTCCGATTCAAGGCATCTTAGAACACAACAATCATGTATCGCATTCAATAGCATGGTAAGTCACGTCGAGAATAATCATACCCCCATCATAATAGAACACAACCATCATTCATCCATCATCGCTCTCAAGTCAAAATCAAACCTTATCTAGGTCCACCAACTCAAATCCGATAATATTTCTAAAGTACCATTGCATCTTGCTTTTTCCATATCTCACTCATAGATGACCTCTCTAGCCTCATAAACATTCGCAAATCAAGCCTAATTCCCAAACAAATTACTAGGTATTTCAAAGCTTAGGTCATCGAGTCATATAGGGATCAATTTTCCTCCGCATTTCAAGCTTAGGTCCTGATGTACATATTTAGTACCCTTTTTATTGCATCTTTTGACTTCATATTTCATTCGATTCCCGATGAAAAGGTTGCAAAATAATGCAAATTTGTGTAGAATGAGCTAAAGTGCAAGAAATAGAGTCTACACAAGTTTTAGTCTAATTATGTAGGAATTGGAGCGAAATTGGAGCCAAAACGAAGAAACCAATGAAAGCAGAAAAGTGGTCGAAATCGACATATCTGGTCGATATCGACTGAAGCATCGACACAGACCCTGAGTGTTGAGATAGACCAAGAACACCAGCAAAAGAAGAGCAGTCGATATCGACTATCTAACATCGATATTGACCAAGACCTAGAAATCGAGTGGAACTGAGCTCATCAAGCAGAAACAAAGAGGTCGAAATCGACCTGTCTGGTCGATATCGACTAGACTTCGACACGGGTTGGACACGCTTTTCGGGATGCGGATTGCCATTCTATCAACAAGAGCCACGGTTTAACCTTTGTAATTTAGATAGATTATACCTTGGGGATATTTCCTTTTTACCCTAAAGGTTTATTTAGTTATTTAGATATTTACCTTAAATAAAAGATCTATCCTACTTGTATGGATAGAGATTAGATAGAAGATAGAAGATATTATCCTTGAATAGTAAGGATTAGTAGCCTATAAATAAAGCCCTAGGGGGCTGGCATTCATTCATTCAAGCATACAACCACAATATCAATAGAAGTAGAGTTAGAGAGAAGCTTTAGGGTTTGGCGTTTGCGAGAGCCGATGTTGAGTTGTAAAGTTTCGGAGTTATTAATGCAAGTTTCCCTTTTCAAATCAATGTTGTTTCCTTCAATGAAGAGCGATTAGTTTCCCAAATCTTCTAGGGTCGGGGTGAGCCCGACGTTAGCCTTGCGTGCCTGAGGTAAGTATTTGATATTGATATCATTGTGTCTATATCATCTCCTACGATTCTATCTTTAGTCCTTATCGAAAGAAAAGGGATTCATGCTAACAACTTGAGTTATAAACATAAAATTGGTAGAGACAATTAGGTTTATTTGCAAGAGTAATCCTAAGAGTTGGTGTACAGCGAAAGCTGGTCCCTCGGGTGAAATAGCGCAATTGTCCATCTTATTTGCCTTATCGCATGCATTGGTTAACGTTGTGGTAAACCCTAACCCTAGGAGTTGCCTTTTATATCTTATTTGAATCATAAAAATCTGTCTTTATTTTTTTCATATTTCCTTTTCCATCCTTCTTTCCTCTGCCTTTCTTCGCCGACAAAAGCTAACATCTTTGCAGGAACCAGTCGATATCGACCTATCTAGTCGATATTGACCACTTTGCCTTCGTCGACAGTTTTCTATGTCGATGTCGATCTCCTTTCTTTCATGTTGCTGAGGTCAATTTCGACTGGCAGTTTTCTGAGCCAATCGATATCGACCACACCTAGTCGATATCGACTGCCGTTTTTGTTTCTGCAGGTCTTCTGTTGGAGTAGAAATCGACAGCCAAGGTCGACATCGAGCACTTAGGTCGAGATCGAGGCTTCTGTTGACAAAAGACGTGAGCTTTCAAGACTATCTAGGATCCCGCTGACCTGCTTCCTCGTGGATCGATCCTGACTACCCTTCCACTACAACGGATCGATCCTGACCATCTAAAGCCCACATCCCGGAATTCACATCCGTCCAATTACCTATTTCTCCAAGCTCAACATCTCGATCATCTACCAAGACTCCTATCAAGTACATCCTAATCCTAGGTGTCCCACCAATTTCATCCATTTCCCTTTATGTCCTTCAAATTTTGTCCGATCGTTATCCCTTGACAAGAAATCCCAAGTCACCTCAATATTCGAATCTTATGTCCGATACCTCTAAGCATTCCCACTACTAATCCACCTCTAAAGATCAGATTCCTACTGCTAGCCTCATCACCAACATCCTACTATGTCCTCAATATTCAACACAAGGTTCATTTTTCTAACGACTTACATATCCCTAGACGACACAAGTGCCTCACCTCGATAGTAATACTCGACGGCCTACTCTCGACAATTCCTACCCTAGAGAACCTTCTACTGCTAACTCATAATCACGAATCACCAAGTTCCTTCTTACCCGCGTCTATCCCAATAACCAACAACACATCATACCTACCTAACTCATCAAGACCCAACTGATCCGAATCATGACATTTCATTTCCCAAAAGATCACGGCAATTTGCCTGTTCATCGTACTGATTCCCCATTTTGATCCTCACTAAACCATATCCAATCACGATTCCTTAAGTCGTCCTACTCTAGTTCCTCATTTTTCGCATATTCCTAATTGCCCAATTTACAATTCGTCAAACCTAGACATATTATCGCTTAAGCTCCTATTTGCCAAATCATCATTCCCATAGAATTTCCATATCATTCTTACACAAGTTACCCAAAGTATCGCAACTAGATTGAATCTTCCACAATATTCACCTATCTCGAACCTCAAGAAATAAGTCCTGCGAGCAACCTCAACGACATTCTCGCCTAGCTACCAGTCTTTCCTCGAAGGTTCACCTTCCATCCCCTAATACCTCAATAGTCAAGTCAAGTCATACCAATTTGATTCCTTCCCTATGCTAAAGTCCTCCAATCATAACTCTATCAAGCATCCTCAACATTACTCTAGCGGAACCCAAGTACACATTCCACATCCGGTTTGGCCATAATTTGAACAATCTACTTCCCAACGTCTACGATTCCTCAAGCAACCCCAATACTACTCACTCTCAACAGTTCCAAAATTTATTTCTCACCAAAGTCGTTCCCAACCTCAGCACACGTAACCTAATCCCAAGGCCTACAATTCCTTAACCGTTCCTACTCATCCAAGCCTTAACGTCACCACAATTTTCTCTCTGACAACTTAACCACTACTCCTAGTGCACTAACCCATCTATCACCACCTCCTCTATAAGAATTCCCCGATCAACGCCTAGTTTACCTATCGTACAACCACTCTCTCGAAAACTTGTTGTCCTAATCCTACTCCTTTTCTAGGGTCTACCCAAAAGCTCATCTGAAACCACTAACCACTATCTCCTATCAGTCTTAGAACTCGCTCGATCCTATCTAAGCTATCATCGTCTCCCTACATCTTTATCTCGCACTATAATCGATCATTCCTACATCTCAAGTCCTCTCACCGCTCTCTGATCATTCTACCCAAGGTTATCAGCCCATGTAATCAAGCAGCATAATCATGGAAGTCGTCATACATATCCTACGTTATACTTGCTAACACCTTATCTCTACAGCATCATCAGAACATCATCAGCCATATCATACAACTCAAGGTACCCCTATAGTCAATAATATTGCGAATCGTTATTCATATAGACATAACTTAGTCAAATCATCAAGTTGCATCATAATAGTGACCACAGCAAGGATAAAATCATATCACATCATAACGCTTCATCATCACACACTAACAGAGCCTATCATCTATCATTTCATATTGTTAAATGATGGTTCCAAGAATTGAGATTCACATTTTATGGGCAAAGCATTCAGGCAATAGTTGTTAACATAGAATGTTAACACGTCATATCAGAACACCAAGGTATCGAAGCAATATTTACTACCATCCCAGCCTATCAATGTCAACACATCAGAATTCATCATCATGTCAATTCTAGAACTATTGCACATGATTCCAAGTCAATGGAGGTAGAGGGAGGAGAAAGGCGGATAATCCAGATTCCCCACAAACTCGAACACGGACCCAAGCTAAAGACGATAAGACTAGAGACAAGGTTCCAACTCGAGACTGACAATGATGCCCTAATGGAAGTCTATGAGGTTATAATTATGGCAAGCAAGAACGTATTCATCATGGAGCATATCAATCATTTAATTTCACACTATCATGTACCTACCTTAAGGAATAACTACATATGTATTCATACATGTACATATACTCAATTCCTACATGGATGTGCATGCGAGACAAATTGGCAACCTATGATCTCATGTAATAGTCATGCTTGGCACATAATCATGCGAGGGGCTAGTAATGATCATGCGAGGTATGAGGTCATGCAGAGTTTAATATGCATCACAGGCGTTTCATATATGAAAAATTGCACGGACATGATTTACACATTAGCAGGTAAGGTCAACTACAACATGTCGAGATATACACCAAAGCATGAATACAATCAAGGTAATCCAAATAGGTCCAACCTAGCGATGTCATGTCCATACAAAGTCATGATATAGTGTGGTTTGTGATCATGCATGGTGTCAGGTCATATATTCATGCGAGCACAAGAGGATGCCACAGAAGGCATGATAAGCATCAAAGGTATCATAAATTAATCATGCTAAGGGGATCATTGTATGGGGTATTCATTCTAATAGAGTTGACCACACTATCATGAACCTAAGTCAAAGGAGAGAAACAATCAGCGGATTCATAACATGATTCATTACATGGGACACATACTCTCAATCAGTCGTTATCACGACAATTGCAACAAGCCAAGTAGATCAGGTTGGAACTTCATAGGATCATGACAGAATTGTAGCAAGGTATAATACGAGACCTAAGCAATGTAGCTAAGCATGGATATAATGGCATATGTAGTTTCTTGCTAATGATCATTCACAAGGTTCATGTCAGAATGTACATAATCTCACATCAGGTCATGCAATTCTAGAGAAGCTACTATTATAATCAAACAGAAATCCCTAAGGTCAATCATCGACTCATCTCCAACCGACTCGTCACCCCATTTCTCGTGGGACTCTAGTGCGTTTTATCATGGTAAGGTGAGATTTTTCACTTTAATTTCCGAAAGAGGATGGTAGAGTTCGTGTTTAGACTCTTGTGACAAGAAGACACGGCTCGACCATTTCAAAAATTGAGAAAGATTACTCCCTAGGGCAACACACTCTCTAGACTCGAAATCATGCCAACACTCTTTTCCCATCACACACTCAAGTAACCATGTACTCGATTACAAATTCCGATGCAATCAACTTATCACCAGGCAGAAGAGCTCGATGGGAACATCAAGGTTTGGGACCCGGTATGGGCATTAGAACGAGAGGGAGTGGATACTCTTTAACCTAATCAACACACCTAGGCACTTTTGTGGGACAGACGATGGAAAGGTTAGGAGTCGTCAAGGAGGGTTGGACAATGGGAAGGAATGTTCCACCGAACTGGAAATCCGACTACATAAGCATGAGGTTTCTCCCGCTATCCCCCTTGCACAAACATTCAACACATGTTTCATAGTCAAGGCATACCAATCAGACTTCTAGCTTAGGCATACAGAACTCAGCACAGAAGCAGTCAACGAGGCAAATATGCAAATATGATCCCTTTTGAAGTTTATGAAAGAACAGAGACAATCTATGCCATCCTTTGAGGGACGGCTGACCGGAGGGGCAAATACCTCATGGCCTCCTAACCCATGCTGCTCCAACCATCGGGCTCCTTGGAGTTTTCAAAACCCGTCTATAAAAGAAAGCTAGTATTTTACCTACCGTTCCCCGAATTCTACATCCATAAGGGATGTCTACCGCTTGGGTCTCTACCCACGACTTCGACCCTAAAGGCCGGTTAGTCTAGGGTTAGGTCCAATTAAATTCATTTTGCCCTTTTGAAAACTTTGGAAATCCTTTTGAAAACTTTGGGCCATTTTCAAAACCACTTTAACCTATCGTACTCGGTTTGGGAAACCTCGCTCTGATACCAACTTTGTAAAGGCCCGGGATTATAATTCACGGGTTACGTTTCGAGGGATGAAACCCCTCGTTAGGATCTTGCGCCCCGAGTACAGGTTGAAGGTTGGAAATCAACAAATTTTGCTTTTAAAGTGGGATTTCGCACCCAAAACCGAGAGGGGCCGTTGGAATCCCCGGGGTACGTCTCATGTACCTGCCCTATGGCCTAAGTGGCAAAATTCGTTGATCATACAACGAAGAAAGAGTCCAAATTCATACATAAGATTGCCACGATGGAGCCGGTTCAAAATGTGATCAAAACATCCAAAACTAAACCGTTAATAGATTGGTGAAGTTAGAGTCTCGACTCTCTCTTTTCGCCATGTTAAGCCCCACGGTGATGCAGCCAAACCAGCATCAAAAGTGGTATGCATAATGAATACCTAAAAACGTTAATAGTGGGCGGGATCAGATGATGCCCACATGGGTCTGTCCCTTCCTTAAAGGTACTGCCCCCACAATATGTACACATATACGCTATACCTAATAATCATGCTTCTAGATGCAAGGCGGAATCTGAACACACTAGCATGCTCCTAAGATCAAGTGCATAATAATAATAATAATAATAATAATAATAATAATAATAATAATAATAATAATAATAATAATAATAATAATAATAATAATAATAATAATAATAATAATAATAATAAGGCCTTATCACATAATACCAAATAGTATATCCCTCTCCTACCTCCACCCCCTTCCGATAGGGCAGAGACTGGCCAGCTCGTGAATGCATTTCATTCCATTATAATCGGATCATCCAGCAGGCCCGACCCGTAATCATATATCAAGCCCGCAGGCAAGTCTCGTAATCATGCTCATAATATAAGTAAAGGAAGTTCTATATGACTCGATTGACTCAGGACGGGACCCGATGGGACTGGGCCATCCTATGACCCTAGCAAAGACTCTAGTTACTTTACAGATAGCGGTCGTTCTGTTTACATACACATAAAGAAATAGAATGCTCAATGATCAATGCAACCTAGCAGGATACTACATGGCATGCTGATCATGAATGCAAGCACCTAGTATATCATGCACATAAGGCAGGTAATATCTATTCAATCTGAGTAAGCTCCGTAGAGACTTACCTAGCTATACAGAACATCATAATAGAAGATCCGGCACACATCAATCATAGTAACAAAGTATCACCTAGATACATAACGGAAAATATATATATATATATATATATATATATATATATATATATATATATAGAGTATAGATCATATGTACTCAGGCCTTAACGTGTATCATGTACACAAATCCTAACCCTTGATTTAGAGTTATTGGATGGCTGAGATTAATCCGAAATAATTATTAATTAAAAATTAAAATAAAAAAAAAACACTCCACCAATTCCTCTAACTGGCGTGTGTACATACCCACCCAATTTCAACCCTAACCAATCTACACAAACCGTATAAAATTACAAGGCTTCTTCTCCCCGATTCAGAGGTGAACGCGATCGGAGGTGTGCGACGATCCACGGCCGTTCTTTCTCATTTGCGTCTTGCAGTGATGGCGGCTTGAAGAGAGACAATCATTGTCTTCTTCGCAGATCTTCGTCCTTCTTCTACTTCGCAAATCTTC
The DNA here is from genome assembly GCA_963922045.1 of Persicaria maculosa. NCBI lineage: Eukaryota > Viridiplantae > Streptophyta > Magnoliopsida > Caryophyllales > Polygonaceae > Persicaria > Persicaria maculosa. Next base: position 14,038,160 of record OY998265.1, read on the forward strand.
TTCTACTTCGGCTTGCAATCACCATCACCACGCCGCCGGCTGAACCATCTCCTCTGGTCTCCAGCACCCACTGGCACCGCCGATCAGTCCCTTCTCCGGTAAGCCTTTCCTCTCTCTTTCTCTCCTCCATGGAAGGTGTGGGGAAATTTTTCAAAAATCCCTAAATTCACGATTCTCTGGGGTTTCGGTTGTTCGATACTCTGGAGGTCCATCGATGGTTTGTGTTTCCAATTGTTTTTCGATTAAGCTTGTTCCCAATTCTTTGACTGGCCTTGGCAATTGAAACGAAGGGCAAGGTGTGTTGGTGACTTACGGGATCTTCTATGTAATGCTGATTTGTTCAAGTAATTCATCTGTTTAAACCGATATTGCATCTCTAATACGGAGTATATAGATTGCCTAAGCTTTGATACTCCGTATTGATTAAAATGTGATATATATCAATCTAAATGCAAAAATTAGCAATCTTGAGGTATATATTTATGTAGTCAAATAACTCTTTTTTTTTTTGCTGATCGATGTTGATATCTTCCGTTTGAATTGCCTTCTTTGATTTTTGATTTCAGATGCCGATCGATTTAATAAGAATTTCCTTCTTCGATTTCAGATCCGAGGACGACTTGCCTTCTTCGATTTTTGCAAAGCATTCATGGAGATGTTCCAAGAGGTTGCAAATCATTCATGCCGATATCTTCCTTTTAGTTTTATTAGTTTATATGGATAATTGTTATAGATTAATTAGGGGTGATTGGGACCAAATTTGGTAGAGATGAGTAATCAATTTTTGATATGGTGGGATTAAGGTTATTCAGTTGAAAGGAGTTTTGCCGGATAATTAATCCAATTGGGGAATTGAGACCTAAATTGCCCGTTTATTTTTCAATCTCAGAGGTATTCGGGGAAAAAGCCAAATTATTCATGTGTATGAACCGATTTTGTGCTTCATGAGAAGTTTTTTTTTTTTTTATGTTGGCGGTCATATAAAGGAAAAATGCATAGATACCATCAAATAATCATGTGATAGCATCAAATAATCCAGCGATACCATAGAATAATTTGTAGTTATTTGTTAAAATGGCATAAGTAACTGAATAATATTGTAACATCATAGAATAATGAAGCTATATCATCGAATAATCAAGCGATACCATCAAATAATCAAGCAATACAATCGAATAATTTTTTGTTAAACATTCAGGGCGTTTTCAGGGTGCTAGTCGATTAGAATAATTCATCGATACCATCGCATAATCCGTCGATACGATCGAATAATCCAAAGATACCATCGAATAATCCGTCGATACACCGGAACCAACCTCTATATATATATATATATATATATATATATATATATATATATATAAGTCTATGTCTAATCATTCAAGCACTCAAAGCATACATCATTCAATAGAATTAACCACATCATAATCATCTTTCCATCAAGTTCAGCCATTCATCTCATTACCACATTCCGTAAGACCACATCAGTCTCATCATTTAGAATTTCATCATATTATCATTTGTTCATCCCATATCTCATAGCATGATCCATCATAATCAACTCTACTCATTATCTTAACTCATCCTCATATATATATATATATATATATATATATATATATATATATATATATATATATATATATATATATATATATCATACTTTAATCATCATTTTCATACTCTTAAGTCATATCATACTTTAATCATCATATCCTACTTTCATATTTAGCTCATATCCATAATCAGGCTTATCAAACTTATAATATAACATCATAGTCTCACATCGTAATTCACGTACAACACATCATCATAAACTCATTTTTAAGGAAATATATCATTTCATCTCATAATTCATTTTTAAGGAAATATATCATATCATATTACAACACATAGTAACATATAACACGTCATAACAATATCACACATCCTAATTTGCATTTAGCACTCATATAAGTTATCAAATTATCCAACAAGTTATATCCCAAAACTCTCTTAAAATCTCAAGTTAGGTTAAATCATTATTCAAATAATCCTTTTAAATTATACTCGGCCCAAAATCCATTTATAAAAAATCATTACTCTTTAAATTAACTTACTCTACTATTTTATCAAAATAATCCGACAAAGTTAGGGAAATTCCAAAATTCCTCTTTAAAGTTATTAATTAAATTCTCATAATATTATATTTTTTTTCTCAATAATAATATTATATCTTTAAATCTTCATAATTTACAAGACCATATATATATATTTATATTTATATATATATATTTATATATATATATATATTTAAATACCCTTAATAGAAATTTTAGCAAAGTTAGGATCCCAAATATTTTTATTTTATAAAAAAACGGCCCTTAATTAATCAACAAAACTGATCTCCCTTTTATATTAAATTACCAAAAACCACCCTCTTATTTTGTAAAACTCGGAACCGGCCTTACCCTTCCAGATTTGATGTTAAAAGAAAATTAGGCCCACAATTCTTTGTTTTCTTTTCTGAAAAAAAAAGCCCAACAATTGGTTTTTGAACAAAAGGCCCAAGCCCAACCCCTTTGTTTTTTTGCTGAAGTAACAAGCCCACAAACCAAATCTAATTCCAACTCTCTCTCTATCTCGGCACTCAGGAAAAGAGGTAGGCCCCAGGCTGATGTGGTGATGGCGGTGGACCCCACAAGCCTTCTTCTTCCCCGACTCAACCCCCGCCTGCTCTGTTTGAATGGCCGTCGGGCTCGAGCGCTCATCCGCCTTCGTCCTTCCTTCCTCGGATCCCTTCCTCGTGCTTCCTCGGCCTCAGCTCCTCCTTCCCGACTCCATGGCTCCATTCTCTAGCCCTCTCGCACTCGCTCACTCCTACCCACACTCATTCTCTCGCTCACCTCGCTTGACCTCGAGCTCGCACACTCTCCGACCCGCTCTCTCTTTTCTCTCCGATCACTAATAGACAAGCAAAAGAACCACAGACCGAATCAAGGGAGGGGAGAGGGTTCGGAAGCTCACCGAGGGGTTCGAAGGTCGCTGGAATATTCGTCGGAAATCGATTTTGCTTCACCGGAGATGGGATCGCATCGTTCTAGGACAAATGAGGGAGGGGGTTATAAAGGTGAACCTTTATCGGGTTTAAGAAGGAAAGAAGGATGAAGGAGTGCTTACCGAATCTAAAATCTAAAAAACGGGGGAGGAGGGGAAGAGTTGAAGCCGACGGTGGCTCCGGGACTGCCCTTGGCGGCTCGGCTAGATGCTGGTGGCTGCTGGCGGCTCCGGGAAGGTGCTGAGGCTGCCTCTACTGGTGTCTCAAGGAGGAACAACAAAGGAGGGAGAAGGGGGGGCTTGGGTTTGCTCGAGAGGAAAGGTGGGGGAAGGGGCAAATGGGGGGGGGGGGGGTGTGGAGCTTGGGGAAGAAACAGGGCCTTTTGGGTTGTTTGGATGGGAGGGTAAAGTGAGGCAGATGGAGGCGGGGATATCTCAGAAGGGAGGTGTCACAGTGTGAGTTTGAAGGCAAAGGAAATGAGGAGGAGGTGGGGGTTCTCTTGTGTGTGAAAAGAAATGTTTTTGCTGAGATTGGGGAAGCTTTTGATGGTGTTAATTGCCGAGACAGAGGGAAAACAGAGGGTGGTTGGCATTTTCGAAAAACGTTAAACAAGAAAGGTAGGGGGAAGGAGATGGAGGAGGGTTGCTTTGCCAATAATGGGAGATGGATTGCTTGAGGGAGTTGCTGCTACTGCTCCTTCTGTCGAAAGACTAGGAATTGAGGGGTGCTCCATTGACTGATATTGGGTGAAAGAAGGGAAAAAAGTCAAGCCAAGTGGCCCAAAAACACCACTTTGAAATACCCAAAATTCAACCCCGATACCCGCTCTCTCGGTCGTTTAGATTTTTAAAACCGACAAGGGTATCGCCATCCGAATAAATTTTTGAATCCCGAGGTGAAAAGACGGAATTATCCTTTAAAAGTTCAAAAATGGGCCAAAATCCGCTTTAAGGATTTTAAAATAGGAATAATTAATTGAGGACGAGAGTTTTCAAAATATCCAAAATTTCCGACCTTAAACCGTTTATAGTTTATTTATTTGAAATAAATTATTTGAAAATCTTAGGTCTTTACATATGATATGTTGCTATTGCATTGTGAAGATGCCATAGAGTATGAATATGAGTTGCAAGTATGATGAGATACTTTATAATGAGATGATAGATGAAATATAGGAGATGGTATATATATATGAGATGATAGGGGATGTTATATGATGATATGTGTTGAGATGATATATGAGCTACTATATGATGTGATGATGATGACAAAATGGATAAGATGTGATGATGAGTTCTATGACTATGTGACGCTTACATGTGTGATAGTAGTTATACTTTGTTTAACTTAGATATAGACTTATATTTGTGTCCCTTTATATATGCTAGGTGATTTGTGAGCATTTGGCTATTATCTCTATTGCTTCTTTGCTTTGTTGTTTGGCAATTTCAGGTAAGTTCCCTAGGGAGCTTACTCAGGTTGGACTCTCATACCTGTTGTTGCATTTTATGTTAGGTGTTGCATATGCATAAAAGCATGATCATGTAGTATCCTGTTTAGGTTGCACTAATTCAATGAGCATCTGTTTACTTTACGCGTTTGAAAAGAGAGCGGCCGTGATATGTGATGTACATATTTGTACCTCTTTTAATTGCATCTTTTGATTTCATATTTCATTCGATTTCCAATGAAAAGGTTCAAAAGAATATAAACTTGTGTAAGAATGGGCTAAAGTACAAGAAATAGAGTTTGTACAAGTTTTGAGCTAACCATGCAGGAATTCGAGCAAAATCGGTGTCAAAACGAAGAAACCAAGAAGAGCAGAAAAGAGGTCGATATCGATCTTAAACATCGACATCGACTACAGTACATCGACACAGAACTGAGTGTCGAGACAGACCATCACACAACAGAGAAAAGCACTCGATATCAACCTTACATCATCGATATCGACCTCAACATAGACATCGAGTGGAGATAGACAAGTCGAGCAGGAACAGAGACATCGATATCGATCTTCCTGGTTGATATCGTCCTTATCTCGACAGAAGATAGATTCGATTTCGAGACGCGGATTGGAAACTTTATCTTCAAGGAGGCACAGATTTATCTTGTAACATATAGATAGATAGCAGCTGAGATTTATCTACTTTTTACCTTTAAGTTTTATCAAGTTAGTTTAAGTTTTATCAAAATAAAAGACCTATCCTAATTGTTTGGATAGAGTTCATAGTTTAGATAGAAGTTACAATCCTTGGCTAGCAAGGGTTAGTAGCCTATAAATAAAGCCCTAGGGGGCTGGCATTCAATCATCCATCAACACATTCAATTTTAGAGTTCAATTACATTCAATAGAGTTAGAGAGAAGTTTTAAGGTTTGACGATTGCGAAAGCCGACGTTGAGTTGTAAAGCTTCAGAGTTTATAGTTTAATGTGAGTTTATTTCTTTCAATCAATGATGAGTTCCATGATGAGGTGCGAGTAGTCCCCCAAAGCTCTTAGGGTCGGGATGAGCCCGACGTTAGCCATGCGTGCTTGAGGTAAGTGTTAGATGTTGATATCGTTGTGTCTATATCATCTGCTACGATTCTATGTTTAGTCCTAATCGAAAGAAAAGGGATTCATGCTAACAACTTGAGTTATAAACATAAAATTGGTAGAGACAATTAGGTTTATTTGCAAAAATAATCCTAAGAGTTGGTGTACAGCGAAAGCTTGTCCCTCGGGTGAAATAGCGCAATTGTCCATCTTATTTACCTTATCGCATGCATTGGTAAACGTTGTGGTAAACCCTAATCCTGGGAGTTGCTTTTTATATAAGTTTATTCATCATAACAACTTTCTTTATTTCTGTTCATCGCATCCTCATTCATCCTAAAGTCTTCGGCCTTTCTTTGCCGACAAAAGCTAACAACTTTGCAGGAGAAGACATCGATATCAACCACAGACGTCGATATCGACCACTGAGTCCGTTGACAGTTTTCTAAGTCGACGACGATCATCACTGCTAAGTTACTAAACATCGATATCGACCCCCCCCCAACGTCGATATCGACCACCTGTGTCGACTGGCAGTCTTCTGAGCCAGTCGATTCCGTCTGCTAACATCGATATCGACCTTCCCCTGTCGATATCAACTGCTTGTTTTTGTCTCTGCAGGTCTTCTGTTGCAGAAAGGATTGACAGCCGAGGTCGACATCGAGCACCAAGTTCGAAATCGAGGCTTATGGTCGATGAAAGACGTGAGATTCCAATCGCTGCTAGGATCCCGCTGACACGCCTCCTCGTGGATCGATGCTGACTACCCTTCCACTACAACGGGAGGAAGTCTTGTAATTATTTGCATAGGCTAGGAGTCAGTTTACATTTACATCTTATTATTTGTATTTGAGAACTCGACGTTCCTCCTGCTTAACAATATGTGAGTCGTAGAGTCTTTGCTAGGGTCATAGGACATCCCAACACCATCGGGTTGTCCTGATAGAGTCGTTGAGGGCACAACCTGATCCCATTCATACCTATGTACTCCGACCTTGATTATAGGTGCGGACGATGCGTTACATAGAAGCTATGTACTCCGACCTCGATGATAGGTGTGGACGATGCGTTACATAGATCATATGTACTCCAACCTCGATGCTAGATACGAACGTTGCGTTACATATGCCTTACCTCGATTGAGGCGAGGGTCCCACGACCGAGAGTCGGGACATGCCACTTGGCATTCTATGTGGGCCCATTTATTGCATTTCTATTATTATATATGAACTTTTAGCATGTTTTGTGTGTTTCATTCTTATACTGCATTAGAGCATCTTTATTAGGTACAGCACATACTATGTGGCCTCAGCGAGGACTTCAGGTCCCGCATGCGTGGCTCGATCTGATTCCTTTCCCCGTTCATCTTTTAAAGGTATTTGAAGGTTCGATAATGTAAAACAAAGTAATATAGAAATACTCTAGAAGGGGGGTTGAATAGAGTATGCCGATTTTTCGCAGATTATCAAGGCTTTTGAAGCTCGTGCAAAATCCTTTGAGATTAGACTTAGTCTTTTCTCTGAAAACCTTAATCACAAAGTTAAACAGTAGAACCAAGTGCGGAAATAAGGTAAAGCAATAAGTAAAGGACTCGATGAGTTGTTTACGAGGTTCGGCACGAACTTGGCATACTTCCCCGCCTAGGGTTCTTCCACAACCCTAGGATTCAACCGGCTTTTATTGATTCAACCGCCTCTCTCCTATACAATTGCAATCTAGTCAACTCACGTTCCCTTGGAGTCCTAGACCAATCTAGAAGAGCCCCACCTCTCTATGCTATCTAGTACAATCCTCTTACACTTAGTGAATCAATCGCCTAGTGTCTACTTCCTGAGTTACAAAATCTTGAGCATAACACTCTCTCGAAATATATCCTATAAGCTCACAGTGTAACTCTCAAATGCTTTGAAATGAAATTACAGACTCTTAAGGACTAGCAGAGAGCACACAAAGAAGACAGATCTCGCTTGAAGGCTTGAGTGTATGAAAACTTGTGTTCAACAGGTGTATAACTGTCTTCTTCTTCCTTTTCTTTTTATTGAAACAAATCGGCGCCTAAGGATCTTCACCAACGGCTAGAGAGGATCATGGCTCGAGCTGGATCTTCTATCTTTGGAAACTTTCGGAGGCCATGATCTTCCGATTTGAATCTTCTCAATTTACAACATAAGGAAGGAAATAATATTCGAAAATACTTCCTGAAAGGTTAGTGTATATATAATAATATAATGGAAGCATATAATAACATAAAATAATATTCAAACATAATATCATATAGAATAGGTTTTGTGTTTCATCAATACTATTAAAGCTTCAAGACCTTTGACACAAACAGACTGTCAAGGCCTTTGAAACTTATTCCGATTTTCATCAAGGGAGTGGAGTTATCAATCTCCCCCTTGATGAAAGACAAAACCTGTGCATCCCTGCAACTTGGTCAAGCATATATAATATAAGTAAAATCGGACTAAGTACCTGCATGGGTTAGACAAATGTTGGATCAAAATTTTAAAGCAAGAAGACCATCCAACTAAAAATAAAACCAGGGTCTTCCAAGACCTTTAAATCGCAACAGTTTTAAAAAGTCTAACACCACCACAGATCATCTCCCCCTTTTTGTCTTTCAACAAAGGGAGGAGGTAAAACAGTCACCAAAAGTTTTGAAACAGTTTCCAAAAACCAGCAATGTTTCAGATTTGGGGTAAGGGTAGGGTATGATAGGGTTAAGCTTCATCGTCCGGAGCATCATCAGTAAGCCGCGACCATAGTCCTTTCAACAGCTTGGTTACCCCGCTCATCTCCGTCATAAACCCCTTGTGCAGCTCCTTGATATCCAGGCGAACTTCCTCCAAGCCCAACTCCAGGTTGTCCATGCGTTCATCAATGGCTGAGGCAGTGGGAAGAGCTTTTGAAGGAGAGGCAAGACTCCAAGTCCCTTGGGGGGACTGAGTGATGCCAATCTTTTCAAGGCTCTTGGAGTCGAACTTACCCATATGACGCTGCTGTTCTTCATTTTTAAAATCGATTCCAGAAGCTTCGAAGATTTGAGTCAAAAGGGTAGCGAAGGGGAGGGGAGTTCCTTTCTTGGCTTTTCTAGTATGAGCCATGGATCCTAAAATGGTGTTGGCCAGATCAAGATCAAGGCCATTGAGGATTCGGTAAAGTAGGATCATGGCATTGTCGGTTAGGAGAGAGCCAGAGTTTAGATGGGGTAAGAGGCAACGCACAATGATGTTAAATATGATCTTTGCCTCTAGGGTAAGGGATGAGTGGGTTAGCTGCTTTGAGGTGTTGGTAGATGCCTCGGGTAGAAGATATTTGGATCGGGCAAGGGTAATGCAGTCTTCTTTAGAGGGGTTTTCTTGAGAGGGTGGACAAGGGCTAGGAAGGCCAAGGAAATCAGCGAAGTCAAAGGAGCTGAAAGAGATTCTAACTCCCTTGACGACAGATTCCAAGAACCAACCATCGTCAGTGTGTTTGGCTTTGAGATTTATATAGGACAGGCGGGTGAGTTGGGGATAATAGACGGTTTCAAGATTGAGAAGGGTCCAAGCTGGGGATTTTTTAAGGATAGCAATGCATGGTAAATTCAAAGCTTCAAAGAACGCAATATCTAAAAAATCAGAACAACAGATCCTACGAGTTCGAAACTCATCTACCCACTTACCAGCCATTTCAGCATTTTCAAACCATGAAGAGGGGAGGGATTGATTTACCTGAATGAGAGCGGGAGGATCAGCGTTCTTTCTTATAGCCTGTGTTGGAGCAGACCTCTTGGCAGGCGCCTTAAGGCTCTTGAGGGTGCCCTTCCTGGTGCGCTTGGGAGGAGGAGGCTTGGCTGTAGAGGCTTTCCGCTTCTTTGGAGACGGGGGAGGAGGATGCTCGGGCTCCTCTTCCTCTTCTTCCTCTGACCCCGAGTCCTCAGCGTTGTCTCCATCGGTATCCTCCTCGTCCTCTCCGGATTCGTCTTGCTCCTCGTCCTCTTCCTCAGGCTCCTCTTCAGAAGGAACCTCCTTGAAAGCCTCCGCCTCAGCTTCCTTCCGGATTCTCTCAGCTTCCTCCTCGACCAACTTCCTTGCAAGCTCGGCCTCCTCTTCGGCCTTTTTCTTCCTCAAAGCTTCTTCTTCGGCTTCCTTGGCTGCATCCTTTTCCAGAATAGCATCAAGATCCTCCTCTTCTTCTTCCTCATCCACCTCCTCAGCGATGACCTTCTTTTTCCCTTTCTGCTTCGCACTGAGAGGCTTCTTAGCAGAGCGTTTTTGAGAGCCCTTGGTTACTGTAGTCGTGTTCTCAGTGATGGTGCTCTGGACAGTAGCAGGGACGATGGCTTGAGGAGTGGGTTTAGGTGTAGGAGAAGTAGCAGTGTCCTGGCGTCCCTTGGGGGTGGCGCCAAGTCTTTTGGGTGTGGAAGCTTTCTTTGATTTGGGAGCCATGGAGGTATTCGGCTAGGGTTTCAGATAGTTTGAGAGATTGGAGAGGGAGAACAGGAAGAGTTTTGGGTAGATCTGAGGTTTTGAGGTAATCGAGAGGGGTTGGGGTTTTAAATAGGAGAGATTTGAGTGATGGGACGGGGTTTAGGGTTCCAATGTAAGTAATGATAACATTGCCAATTTGAAAATTATTTCAATTAAAAATTCAAATCTTCTCTTAACCATTTTAGAATAGGAGGGAAATAACCGAAACTATTTTGTTCCAAAAATATCTCAACGGATAAAAAATATGTAACATAAATGAATTATTTTGAAATCCAATGAAAATAATACTTGATCAAATATCTAAAAAGATATTAACCAAATATATACGATCCGATATCTGTTTTCTATCATTCAGTTCACAAACCTTGACATAAAACTCAAGGGTCTTGACACTGAGTAGAATTTATCTTTCGTAAAGGGAAAGCTCCCCCTACGAAAGTGCATCCTTGTTAAGCATCCCGATCTCTCGTCTAATGAAGGTGAACCTGTCATTTGCCAAAGGCTTAGTAAAAATGTCAGCCCATTGATAATCAGTTGAAATAAAGGAAATGGACACATCACCTTTTTCGACGTGGTCTCTAATGAAATGATGCCTTACATCAATATGTTTGGTCCTTGAATGCTGAACAGGATTCTTTGTAATGGAGATGGCACTTGTATTGTCACACTTAATGGGAATGCCTTTGAGGTTGATGCCAAGATCTCGCATTTGTTGAGCTATCCAAAGGATTTAGGAGCAGCATGCTCCAGCTGCTATGTATTCGGCTTCTGCAGTGGATAGGGCAACTGAGTTTTGTTTCTTAGAATGCCAACTGATCAAAGATGCTCCTAAGAATTGGCAACATCCTGATGTGCTCTTCCTATCCACCTTATAGCCTACAAAATCTGCATCAGAATACCCGATTAATGTGAAATCCTTTTGCTTTGGGTACCATAGTCCAAGCTCCTTAGTGCCATTGAGATATCGAAAGATCCTCTTCACAACCACGAGGTGAGATTCTTTAGGATCAGCTTGAAACCTAGCACACATGCAAACACTAAACATGATGTCAGGTCTACTAGCTGTAAGATATAGTAAAGATCCAATCATTCCCCGATACTCCTTTTGATTGACACTCTTCCCAGTCTTGTCTTGATCTAGGGATAATGTTGAGCTCATGGGAGTCTTGGCTGCTTTGGATTGATCCATCTTGAACTTCTTCAAGAGATCCTTAGTGTACTTGCTTTGGTTGACAAAGATCCCTTTCTTGGATTGATGAACTTGTAATCCCAAGAAGAAATTGAGTTCACCCATCAAGCTCATCTCAAATTCACTGCACATGATGTCAGAAAATTCCTTGCACAAAGATGTGTTGGTAGCACCAAACAATATATCATCAACATAAATTTGAATAACCAAAATGTCCTTTCCTTTGGTCTTGATAAAAAGAGTCTTGTCGATCAACCCCCTTTTAAAATCATTTTCTAAAAGATATTTTGACAAGCGCTCATACCAAGCTCTTGGGGCTTGTTTCAAACCATAAAGCGCTTTGTCAAGTTTATAAACGTGATTAGGAAATTCCAAACTTTCAAAGCCTGGGGGTTAAGCCACATAAACTTCTTCTTCTAAGAAACCATTGAGAAAAGCACACTTGACATCCATTTGATATAGTTTTATGCCCATAAAAGATGCAAATGCTAATAATATGCGAATGGCTTCAAGCCTGGCTACGGGAGCAAAGGTCTCCTCGTAGTCAATACCTTCCTCTTGATTGTAGCCTTGAGCAACAAGCCTTGCCTTGTTCCTCACGATCTTACCATTCTCATCTAGATTGTTTCGAAATACCCATCGTGTGCAAATGACAGATTGATGCTTTGGCCTAGGCTTCAAGGTCCAGACTTTGTTCCTTTCAAATTCGTTAAGCTCACTTTGCATAGCAATGATCCAATCTGGCTCTTGAAGGGCCTCATCTACCTTCTTGGGTTCTATAAGAGAGACAAACGCGTGAAAAGCACAAAGATCTTTAAGTTTAGAACGAGTTTGAACACTATAAGTAGGGTCAGAAATGATATCCTTTAATGAGTGTGATGAGGAGCATTTGAATTTTCTTTTGCTAGTCTCAGCTCCTTGATTCGTCACACCAGCAGGATTGATTTGTGGTACATCTGACTCCATAGTCCTGTTAGGTTCAGTTTCAGCAGTTTCTGACATTTCAACACTGTTGAATTGGACACCAAGGGCTTTGGACGAATCTTCAACACCTTGGGCCAATTCTTCAGTGTTGAGAATCTGTTCCTGCATGTTCCTCTTCTCTGTGTTTTTGGTAGCAGCATCATCACCTTCCTCGTTCTCCTCATGGATGTTAAGATCTATATTTGCAACAGTTTCACTCAAAGAACCGTCATTGCATTCATCAAATATAACATGTATACTTTCTTCAACTAACTGGGTCCTTTTATTGAAGATTCTATAAGCTTTGCTACTTGTGGAGTAGCCAAGAAATATACCTTCATCACTACGCGCATCAAATTTCCCAATGTTATCTTTTCCATTGTTATGAACAAAGCAAGTACAGCCAAAGGGTTTGAAATAAGATATAAGTGGTTTCCGGCCTTTGAAAAGTTCATAAGGAGTTTTCTTTAAGATGGAACGAATAAGACATCGATTCAAAATATAGTTAGCTGTGTTAACAGCTTCAGCCCAATAGGTTTTAGGTAATGTATTTTCTAAAAGCATAGTCCTGACCATATCCTCTAGGGTGCGGTTCTTTCGTTCCACAACCCCATTTTGTTGAGGTGTCCTAGGAGCAGAAAAGTTATGGGAGATGCCATATTTAGCACAAAACAAATCAAACTGAAGTTGATCAAACTCCCTACCATGATCACTTCGAATTGACACTATGGGCTCGTTTCTTAAAGTTTGCAACTACTTACAAAGTTTTGAAAACTCAAATAAGGCCTCTGATTTTTCTTTTAAAAATGCAACCCAAGTATATCTAGAAAAATCATCAACAACACCAAGCATGTACTTTTTACCATTGGGAGATTTGACTCGCATAGGATCACATAAATCCATATGTAAGAGTTCAAGGGGTCTAGAAGAACTTACAACCTTTTTGGGTTTGAAGGAGCTACGAGTTTGTTTACCTCGTGTGCATGCATTGCACATATCAATACCTTTGAAGTCCATCTCAGGTAGTCCTCTTACAAGCCCTTTGGACACAAGCTTCTGTAGTGTATGTGGACTCACATGACCGAGTCTCCTGTGCCAGAGCTTTGGATCGTCCGTCAAAGCTTTTAGACAGGTTAAGCTTCCTTGTGCCACTTGATCAGCATTCACAGCGTATATATTGTTGTAACGATATGCAGTTAGTATAACTTCACTTGTATCTTCTCTGCACACTAGACATCTTTTCTTGTTAAATCTGACATTATTGGCACTATCACATAATTGAGAAACACTAAGCAAATTATACTTTAAACCATTCACAAGATAGACATTTTTAATATTATGGTTGGAATCACTCTCAACGCTACCAATACCAACGATGTCACACTTTCCTTTGTCACCAAGAGTGATTGTTCCTATGGATTGCTCCTTTAGATCATGAAAGAGAGACCTCTTCCCACTCATATGCCTTGAGCATCCACTATCAATAATCCATTTTTGCTCCTTCACCTTGGTGATCTCCTGCAAAACAAACATCAACCTTTGTGGCTAGACCAATAAGCAAATTTGGATCCATTATTGGGATAGACCATATTTGGTAAAATAGTGCCTTTTGGGACCCAAACTTGTGTTATCCGTTCTTTTCTCAAATGAACAGGGAATGTATTGCGAATGATATATGGATCCTTTCTTCTATAGGGGCAGGTCTCTTTTACATGTCCCTTTCGAGCACAATGGTGACATATAGGAGAGGTTCTGCTTCCTTTTGCCTTTACAAAGGTGGTAATGTGATGCTTCTTTAAAAACCTTGGATTGTACCCAATACCACTTTTGTTTAGAGAACTTTGTTGCTCACCCAACATCCTATCAAGAGTGCCTTTGGATTTGGTAAAACTTATGAGGGCTGTCTGTTGGTCTTGAATCTTATTATTCAGGGAGATCTTCTCGTTCTCTAAGTCATGATGTTCACTTCTCAGGGACGAGAGATCTTGCTTGAGTTCAGATTTCTCTGAGTCAAGAGTCTTGACTTTAATGTCAAGACCTGAATAAGAAGCTTCAAGACTTTTGACCCTCATAGACAGATCCTCAATGGTTCTTTCCTAGTCCACAGTTCTCTTAATAAGAATGTTAGTTTGGTAAATAAGTTTCTCTTCATTGGCAATCATATTAGAAAGGAATTCCGATAATACCTCTTTTGGACTTGCCATAAGTTCTCTTACGGTTACCTCAAGCTTCTCATCGTGAGATTCATCTCCTGATGCCATAAGACAGACATTGGCCTTCTCATCGTCGGAGTCGGAGTCAGAATCGCTCCAAGTTGCCACCATTGCTTTCTTTTTCCATCTATCACCCTTCTTGGACTGGCTCTTCGTCTTTTGAGGGCAGTCTTTCACAAGATGATCTGTTTCACCACATTCAAAGAAAGACAACGGTTTAGTCTTCTTATCATTTTTGTTGTATTGAGACTTACCTCGGAATTTAGAAGACTCTGATCCATCCTTGTTGTTGAATTGTTTCTTCATTTTGAGGATTCGAGCAAGGCCTCTTGTGATAAGAGCAAAAGGATCATCCTCATCGTCATCCTCATTTTCGGAATCAGATTCATCTTTGTTGTCATCCTTCTTAGATTTGAGCGCCAAATTCTTAGTGCTTGCTGGAAGTTCTCCATCGTCTTCATTAAGGATCATCTCATGCGTGATCAGTTTCCCAAGCAGGTCGTCAAGAGGCAGAGTAGTGAGGTCTTGGGCTTCCTCTATAGCTGTTACTTTAGGAGCCCACTTTTATTTTGGGAGACACCTCAATATCTTCCTTACTTTCTCAACGTTTGTAAGGCTCTTGCCGAGAGATTCAAGGTTGTTGGTGATTTCTGTGAATCGTGTGAACATGACCTTGATAGACTCATCAGGCTTCATCTTGAAAAGTTCATACTTTCGAAGGAAGATGCTGATCTTGGTGTCCTTCACTTGGCTGGTTCCCTCATAGGTGACGACTAGCTTGTCCCAAATCTCTTTAGCTGACCTACAAGATGAAATACGGTTAAACTCATCAGTGCTAAAACCACAATAAAGTAAGTTAATAGCCCTGTAGTTTTTGGAGACGAGTTCAAGATCTGCTTGGATGTATTCAGACTCCTTCTTTGCGACTTTGGTTCCATTTGGTCCATCTTTCTCTGGAATCTTTGGCCCATTCTCTATAATGTTCCAAAGTTCCAGATCTTGGTCTATGATGAACATCTTCATCAATGATCTCCAGTGGACAAAGTTGTTTCCTACAAAGAGTGGTGGTCTGCTGGTAGATCTTCCCTGTGCAAATCCTCCGCTTGCTTCACCAGACATGATCGAAAACTCACAAGATTGTTAGATCAAAAGCAGTGAGTAAAGCTCTGATACCAATTGAAGGTTCGATAATGTAAAATAAAGTAATATAGAAATACTCTAGAAGGGGGGGTTGAATAGAGTATGCCGGTTTTTCGCAGATTATCAAGACTTTTGAAGCTCGTGCAAAATCCTTTGAGATTAGACTTAGTCTTTTCTCTGAAAACCTGAATCACAAAGTTAAACAGTAGAACCAAGTGCGGAAATAAGGTAAAGCAATAAGTAAAGGACTCGATGAGTTGTTTATGAGGTTCGGCACGAACTTGGCCTACGTCCCCGCCTAGGGTTCTTCCACAACCCTAGGATTCAACCGGCTTTTATTGATTCACAAGACTTAGGATCCTAGTAGCTCCCCGAGAAGCCTCTCTCCTATACAATTGCAATCTAGTCAACTCACGTTCCCTTGGAGTCCTAGACCAATCTAGAAGAGCCCCACCTCTCTATGCTATCTAGTACAATCCTCTTACACTTAGTGAATCAATCGCCTAGTGTCTACTTCCTGAGTTACAAACTCTTGAGTATAACACTCTCTCGAAATATATCCTATAAGCTCACAGTGTAACTCTCAAATGCTTTGAAATGAAATTACAAACTCTTAAGGACTAGCAGAGAGCACATGAAGAAGACAGATCTCGCTTGAAGGCTTGAGTGTATGAAAACTTGTGTTCAACAGGTGTATAGTTGTCTTCTTCTTCCTTTTCTTTTTATTGAAACAAATCGGCGCCTAAGGATCTTCAACAACGGCTAGAGAGGATCATGGCTTGAGCTGGATCTTCTATCTTTGGAAACTTTCGGAGGCCATGATCTTCCGATTTGAATCTTCTCAATTTACAACATAAGGAAGGAAATAATATTCGAAAATACTTCCTGAAAGGTTAGTGTATATATAATAATATAATGGAAGCATATAATAACATAAAATAATATTCAAACATAATATCATATAGAACAGGTTTTGTGTTTCATCAATATTGTTAAAGCTTCAAGACCTTTGACACAAACAGACTGTCAAGGCCTTTGAAACTTATTCCGATTTTCATCAAGGGAGTGGAGTTATCAGTATTTTTTGCAGATTCTGATTGCTCGATGTCTATATGGCGGGGTTTCCCCTTTTTGGCGATTTTTGGACCGAGAGACCAACTTTCGAATTTATAAACTTGGATGTTTTCAATATTCGTATTTCTCGTGTTTTGGTTTTGACTCGGCTCTACCGTGGCAAGTTGTACGTTGATTTCTCTTTTAGCATGCTTGAACTTCAAAGGATTTTGAGCGACTTAGTCAGCTAGGACAGGTTCTGGGTACCCAACGGCCCGTGCGTATTTTGGGGTTCGAAATCCCCACTTTAAAACGTTCTCATTCGAGGTTTTGAAACCTCGACCCGTACTTGGATTGCAAGATCCGAACAACCAAGTTCTATTCCACATATTTAATATTTAGATATTTAATAATTAGATATTTAAATTATATTATAAGTTAAAATTATATTTAAATTATATTTAATATTTAGATATTCAAATTATAATATATTTTATTTTTAAATCTCATCAATAATATCATATAAGTTATATTCCACATATTTAATAATTAGATATTTAAATTATATTATATACATATATAAGTAGGTCTTAAACAACCAAGTTCTCCCTTTTTTTTAATAAAACACCCAAAACCGGCCCATAAGCAAATAGGCTCAACCCCCTTGTAAAAATTTGGATCCAACCCTATCCAACACTACCCAATTCAATTTTGATTTTGTTTTTTTAAGAGGACCAAATCGGTTTTTAAATCAAACAACCGAACCGGACCACTTAAAAGGAAAACCGAACCGGTCTGGTACTGTTCATCGTCTTCAATCAACAACCCCTGTTCGAAATTTGGAGGAAAGGAAGGGAGAGGTGCTGCTCACCGGCGGTGGGTATTTGCTTCGACCACCTTCCTGACACCAAGGACATGAATTGACAAAGAAAGGAAAGCAGGAGGAGTTCTCACTGTGGTGTTCTTCAAGCCCAGAAAATCTTCTTCGAAAATCGATTTGAGCTTGTCGAAGGCGAATCGACACCGGAATGGATTAGGAAGTGTGGGAGGGGATTAAAGATGTCGAATGGCTTAGGATGTGTGAGAGGGGATTAAAGTTCCTCTTTTAAGTTGTTTGGAGGTGAAAGGAAGTGAAGGAATCGAAAAGGAATCGAAAAGGAGAGCCCAAACGCGAAAACAGGGGGGAAGAGGCAAAGCTGCGACTCGACTCGTCATCTGGGACTCCCCTATGGAGTTCTCACCGTCGTCGAAAAGGAGGCTCTGAACCACCTCTTCGGAGGCTGCAAACTTCTCTTCAGAGGCTGTGAACTCCTCTTTGGAGGTCGGAAACGCACCGCACCTAACCTACATTTGTAGGTCTGCCCATCCTCTCCACCTCCTACCTTCCTCCTTCGGGTTCGGGCGACAAAGACCCCTTGGCTGTCGATTCGGGTCGCCATTAGTCTGGCATGACTCTGTCCTCCACCATCTTCACATACGTTCTCTTGCGCAACCACTTAGTGTTGGCCAATTAGCTCTATATTTTTGGGGCTTTTGCAGAATCAATGGTGGGGAGTTTTTTTCTTGTGCCGATTATTGACCAATCTATTCTTCTTGCCTTCGAATTTCTGTTCTTGGGCTCGATCGGAGTCTTCTTGTTTTTCTCCGATCTCCCTCTTAAGTTATGGGGTGCGGTTTCCAGTTGTTTCCTTGCCACCCCCGGTTGTCCTCCTCTGGTTGCCCTTGTGACGTTGGCGCTGTCCCTGTAGTGTTGCCTCTCGCCGCCGGGCATCTCAACTGGCTCCTGCATTTTGGCATCCTTCCAGTCGATTCCCAACTCTCCTTGCGCTGTAAGGTGACCCGAAACTTTTGCTTTTGGGCCCAAGGTAAACCCTTGGGCCCAAAGTAGCCCATTGGAATTAAAAAAAGTGTAGTTTTATACATATTTCTATTTATGTTTTTTTAAATATTAATATGTATATTTCAACCTTTGTCGGTGGCTTGTGTCTTTCTTGGGCCTTAGGGCCCGAATCTTGAGCCCGTAGGTTGTCCTTTGGGTCCACCGGTTGTTTTGTAAATTTATATTTATATATATATATATATATATATATATATATATATATATATATATATATATATATATAGGATAGATCATGTGTAAGCAAGTGTTACTGTGTAATTTGTGAGCAAATCTAGAGCGTCGGATTAAGAAGATCAAACGGATGAGATTAAAAGTAACTTGTGAACAGTAACATTATTCGTAGGTACGAAGTGATTATTCGTATGTACATACATATGAATAATCTTTTGTTACTTACAAATAATTACATTTGTTCATACATACGAATAATTACATTATTATACACGAATAATCGCTTGGTACCTGCGAATAATTTCTCTGCTCACAAATTACACCGTAAGGGTTGCTTACACGGGATCCAACCTATATATATATATAAATTCCAAAAGGCAATTATCAAAATTCCGAAAGGGTTTTCAGGTGCGTTTTACTAGGGTGGTTCTCGGCGGCGTCTCTGGGTATTCGTGATGTTCCTTTTTTGAGTCGGGGCTCTGTTGTTCGATGTCGGGTCTGGCTGGGGTCGAGGTGGTGTGTATCGATGTGACTCCGTGATTCAGAAATTTCCTTGTGGTGCTTGGCATCGGGTTGTTGTCTACGTTGTCTCCATCGTCTTTGGGTTAGGTTCGTTTCTTCACTTAGATAGGTTTGCTTGCCACTTTTTGTATTGTACCTTTCTACTTTAGATTGTATGTTTGACGGTTCATCATCTGCCGACCTTGTCGGCCACTCGAGGAGCTAGGTCTGTCTGGCCCTCGAATTATTACCTTATATATAAAAAAAAGAATTGTGTGGGAATGGAGAAGAGGTAATTTGATTTTGAACATAAAAGGAGATTTGGAAGACGATAGAGAGGTGGGTTTTTGTGGTGAGAGGTGAGCTGAGTTTAGATTTAAAAGAAGAGCTTGGGTTGGGGGTGTCTGGAGTGCTACAGGGCAATCATACAAAGGGAGTCAATGAGTTGTTGGGTTCATGGCACAAAAGAGGGTAGGAAGGCATAGGAGAGGAGGTAGGTAGAGTTGTGGGTGTGTGTCCTAAAATGGAAAAGATGCAGCTGGAGGGAAGCAACTATCACTAATCGAAATAGGAGGGGAAAAAGGCTGAAATGAGTTGGGAAAGAAGACCAAGGAAAAGTGGTCCCAATAAGAAATTTCAAATACCCGAAGTAATAATCTCGAAACCCGCTCTCTCGCTTTTATCCTGACTCGATCGAAATAAATTTTCAAATTCGAGAGGATATTGATATCCGGAGGTATTCTCAATCACAAGGCTAAGAAGACGGAGTTTATCTGCAAAAGTTCAAAGTCGGGCCGGAATCCACTTTAAGGATTTTAAATTAGGTTTATTATATTGAGGACGAGAATTTTTAAAATATCCGAATTTTTTGACGTAAATCCATTTTGCATAATTTATTGTTAAAATATTATTTAAAAAACGAGGTCCTTACAAAAAGATAGTATTGGGTATGTCACAAAATAATATAAAAATACAAGGTTACAAAGCGAAATAGTGAACAGGTTTATCTTCTAAAAAAGCCAATAGCACAAGGTTATCATGTGAAATTTTTGAGAAAAAAAAACACCATGCAAGGCACGAATATTGAACTAGCATACTAGCTCATTGCTCGTGTTTTACTCGACTAGATTAAAAAAATAAAATAGTAACATATATTCTAAAAATACAATAAATAAATAGTTTTTCATTATTTTATTAGTCAACATTGAAATATATGTTGTTTTTTACCCAAAGTTTAGATCAATTAAAATATGATTGAAAACCACAACCCACTTTAATCAAAAGTTGGTTCAATAAAAATAATATTGACTAACTATGTACTGAAAAATCGAATTCATTTCACTTAATATGTATTTGGTATAACACAAAAAATAATCACATGTTATATCAATGTAAATGTACTGGACATCGCGAAAATCAAAATGATGCAATCCATCTCATCGACTATTGCCTCTATTACATAGACAATGCTATCGCACCGTGTTTTATTAAAAAAAACATAGATGTACACAACTCAAACCACAACTAACACAACTTTGTAAGATACTATTAATTTGGTCATTATTAGTCCATCCATTTTCACTAATTATTTAGTCATAGTTAGTAAGAAAACTCTAACCCCAATATCAATCGGTCATGCTTTGTTATGTGCATTCACATAGTCATTCAGTTAAGAATATCTATAAGAACCAGTGATATATGCAACACGTATATATGTTCAAGCTGAGATCACCTTTTTCGATAGACTTATTTTCCCTTATTCCTCATGATCTATTCGTACCTAAATAAATTGTATATGCGCCTATCATCTTTTTTACTCTTGACTATATTAAAGATGATGTTTTTGAATTTGAATGTCTTGTGCTCCTTGACACATCCAAAATATAACCTATATAATAAATGATTCAAAAATCAATTAATTCAAATTATTTGAGATTTCAATAGACAAATCATGTGATGAAGGTAGTTGATAACAAATTCAAGTTCAAAAATCTATGTGATTGCATTACTAATATATTGACTTGAATATGCATATATTGATTTCTAAATATATCATGCTTGTTTATTATGTCAATATTCTTTTTTATATTTCTAAAAATGTATTGGCCTTCTACATAATTAAAATATGATAGGATTAAATGGTATAATGTCTAAATAATAACATATTAATATGCAAAATTGAGTTTTTAATTTAAAATAAGTTAAAAATATTGGTTAAAATTTCATATTTTAAGATAATAAGACATGAATTCAATCAAAATATTTTTATTGACCGTGCATAAAAATAATAGCATGAGTTTATTTTTATATATATAAAAAAGAAACAAAAAAGTTACATTAAAGATCAAGTAAAATATATAAACGTGTTTCATAGGTCAAATATATAAACATGCACAAAACTAATATTTTTCTTATCAACAAGCAAAAAATTTCATTCATAAAATATTTAATAAATAATAAATAGCCCATTATTTAACGTATTTCAAATAACAAAAATAAATAAAAATAAATATGTGCCAATATAAACATGTCAACTAAAAAATTAGTAAATATTTAGCATGACGCATTTTTTTATACAATTCTTTTTTTAAAATATGTTATTTTTCAATATGGAAAAAATAAAAACACAATATAATAGTAAGTTATATAAAGATCATTTGAAAAAATTTCTAATTTAAAAGATATGCATACAAACTTACAATGTAAATATATGGCTAAATTGATAACATTATTTATCGACATGGTAAAAGGTGATTGGATAAATATTTAGGAGAGAAAATTTTTAACCACAATATGACATATAACAAAAATTATATTGTTTTAGTATTGTATAAGATATAAAGTAGTAGATCAAGCGACTACAAAAAGTGTTCAATAAAATTATTTAGGCAATACATCAACATTCAACTCAAATATCAATCTGATATATAAAACGATCTTTCTATCCTATATCTTATACTCTAAGGGTCTAGGATAATATTCTAAATTGAAAAAGATTTCTTATTAAATAAAAGTGAACTCTATGAACCTAATTTAATATATACCTAAAATATTTTAATTATGAAAATATTTTTTTAAAGCGAGTCAATTAACATATGTGTTTGTACCTCTCAAGTCTCAACTCACTTGACACTCCCGCGATATGAGAGAAATATGGGGGAGAGAGCTTGGACTTGGGGTGGAACAATTTACAAATCAAAAAACAAGAGAGAACGCCGAAGCAAAAGCCAATCATTTCGGAGCCAAAAACAAAAACAACTAGTTATAAATTGACGGGTTTTTCACCCCAAATCATTACACCTTTCCTCTGTCATTGGAAGGGATTTTTTCATTCCCTTCCGACCCTTCACCCCCTTTCACCCTCTCTCAATTTCTAAACTTTAAATTAAATGTGAGAGAGGTCCTTCCAATCATCTATCTTCCCACCCATCAATTCAACCCTTTTCGTCCCTCAATGCCCATTTTCTATTTTTTCAGGGTTCACGCAGATTTGTGGAAGGACAACTTCTTCCTCTTTTTTCTTTTATTTTTTCCCTTTTTTTTAATTCTCTCTGCCCTTTTGTCGGTAATTACTTTTTTCTTCTGGTAATTTCATCTATGCCTTCATTTATCTGTCATGTTTTATATCATTGGTTTTGTTTGGCATCTTCTGTTTATTTTGTTTTATTTTATTTCATTTTATGTTTGGTGGAATTAGGTATGACATTGCTCACAAATGGAATGCTTTTAGTTTAGATTAGTGTCAGATTCGTTATGCCAATCTTTGAATTTTAAGCATTTATTATTTTCACATTTCTGCATTTGAGTTTTTTTTTTCTGTTAATTTTGGTCTTTGATTATGGGAGGCTTGTTTGTGTCCCCATCTCAGATTTTATTGGCATTTTACCATTTTTGGTCTATAACTTCGAAAAAAATTTATGAAGTATTAACTTTAAAGTAATGGAATTAGCTCTTGAAGCATTGGATTATTAAATCATTTGATTATTTATGTTTTCTACTTACCTCTTGCGTTTCATCCCCTATTTCATAATTACTTATTTCTTTTTTTTTTATTGTTGCGCCTTCTTGAATGTGAACTAACATCTTGTTGGTGAAAAAACATTACATTTGGCACGAAAATCTTTTTTGAATCGAAAGCAATGAATATGCCATATGACATGCTTACATTGATATGTTATACTATATAACTTTTCATTCTGTGTTTGCTCCATTTCCTTCATATCATGTGTGGGATTTATGGACCATCCCATGATGTTTTAAAATGGATGAATTATGTAGTCTTGGACCCAGCATCATGTGGACCTTTATGGATTTTTGTATGACAACTTAAAGCTACTATAATTGATTGGTGCTATGAGATCTTGTATCTTCATTATTGTTTTATGTATGAAGAGATGTTTATTAATGAAACTCATGCGCGCATTCATAACTGCTTTATGATAGTTTGGATGATAGTTTATTTAGAACATCCAGAAACATGAGTTAATTACTAAGGGGGTATGGCACAATTTTTTGCAGGTGGTAAATAAATAAACTTCTACGATGAATTATAAAGAGGGAAAGCCAAGTGATCAACTAGAGAAAGGCATGAGGATCATTCCCAAATGTTTGATGGTCTTTTTGTTATGTGGTTGCTCGTTCTATTTGGGCATGGTCATATGCTCTCAAAAAACTCTATTTCAGTTTAAGGATTTGAGCAAAATAATCGAGTCAGGAGAGTCAGTTAAAATCAAAGTTGTTACCTTCCCTGAATGCGACAGTACATATCAAGATTACACGCCCTGCACTGACCCCAAGGTATGGTCATCTATTATATAGTTCACCTTACAAGGTCTCAAAATTATCAAGTTAGAAGAGTCAATTTGACTATTTTTTGTGGCTTCCTGTTTTCCTTAGAGGTGGAGAAAGTATGGCTATCGTCGACTTACATTTATGGAACGACACTGCCCCCCACCCTTTGAGAGAAAGGAATGCTTGGTTCCTCCACCAAATGGTTATAAGCCTCCCATTAAGTGGCCTAAAAGCAAGGACGAGGTTTGGTATCGGTAAGTATGTAACCCCCTTTCTCCATTAGTTTCTATGATTCAAGCATTTGTTGCTACATTGATAGGGTTTGGTGATGTATTTTTTAATGTGGATTCGGTGTTAGGAATGTGCCGTATGACTGGATAAACAAAGAGAAATCAAATCAGCATTGGCTGAGAAAAGAAGGGGAGAAGTTTATCTTCCCTGGTGGAGGTACCATGTTTCCAAATGGAGTTAGTGAGTATGTAGATCTCATGCAAAATTTGATTCCTGAAATGAAAAATGGCACTGTTCGAACCGCCATTGATACTGGATGTGGAGTGAGTTTACTTATTTTTGGCTCTTGGTTGAAGTAATAATACCATAGATGAACGACATTATAAGCTCCAACCTTGAATAACATGATTATCTCTTAAAATGATCAAATCCCGATTTTGCTCATAATTACAGGTGGCAAGTTGGGGAGGTGATCTATTAGAGCGTGGAATTTTGACAGTATCTCTTGCACCGAGGGATAACCATGAAGCACAAGTTCAATTCTCTCTTGAACGCGGTATCCCTGCGATCCTTGGCATTCTTTCTACACAACGACTTCCTTTCCCGTCGAGCTCCTTTGATCTGGCTCATTGCTCTAGATGCCTCATTCCTTGGATTGAGTTTGGTATGTATTTCTTTCATTATCAACTTGTTTTCCCTAGTTATATTTAGGTATAAATAAAAAAAATATCAGTGAACCACTTTCAACCCTAAATACAATATGGTATAGTGTGTTTAGACCATGGTCCATCGTCAATTGCTCTTTGTTTAAAGCTTTGGATATTTTGAGGGGGAGAAATGCATCTAAATGATGTTTTATTGTTTCTAAACCTTGGAACATTTTACATTTTAGGTGGAATCTATCTTATGGAGATTCATCGTATTCTTCGACCTGGAGGGTTCTGGGTTCTTTCTGGGCCCCAATCAATTATGAGAACAGATGGCAAGGCTGGAACACCACCATGGAAGAGCAGAGGATAAACTATGAAAAGCTTCAGGAGCTGTTAAGTTCTTTGTGCTTCAAACTCTACAACAAGAAGGATGACATTGCAGTGTGGCAGAAGACCTCAAATGATAGCTGCTACAAGCAACTTAGTAGTGCAGATGCCTACCCATCTAAATGTGATGACTCTATTGAGTCAGATTCAGCATGGTACACACCTCTTCGATCATGTGCCATAGTTCCAAGCTTGAAGTTCAAGAGTATTAGCCTCAAATCCACCCCAAAGTGGCCCCAGAGGCTGAACATTGCACCAGAGCGCATCTCAGATGTTGTCGGTGGTAGTGGTGGTGCTTTCAAGCGTGATCAACGAGAGTGGAAAAAGCGAGTGAGGCACTATAGGAGGCTACTTCCTGCTCTTGGAAGTGATGAAATACGCAATGTTATGGACATGAACACCGGGTATGGAGGATTCGCTGCAGCATTGACAAATAAACCTTTGTGGGTCATGAATGTTGTTTCTTCCCATGCTACCAATACATTGCCCGTGATTTATGATCGAGGACTTATTGGAACCTATCATGACTGGTGATTTGCACTTGTATAAAATACCTTATATTGTTGGATTCTCATTATGTCTGTTGGGTTCTCGTTAATTACTGGGTTTCACAATATGCAGGTGCGAGGCATTTTCAACGTATCCAAGAACTTATGATCTTCTCCATGTTGATGGTCTCTTCACTGCTGAAAGTCACAGGTATAAATGATTTCATTGCATGCTTCATCCATTTCATAGATTGTATCATATTTCGTTCTTGATCCTCTTGTTCTATAGGTGTGATTTGAAATACATCCTCTTGGAGATGGACCGAATCCTTCGTCCAAGAGGCTATGTGGTGATCCGAGAATCCAATTACTTTGTGGATGCGATTTCGACCATTTCAAAAGGGATGAGATGGGGTTGCAAAAAGAAAGATACAGAATCAACAGTTGAGAATGAAAGGATACTCATTTGTATGAAGAAACTCTGGTACCCACAGCAGAGTTCAACATGATCACTACATTGCTTCTAAGGAATAATTATGGAAGAAATTATTGGAATTTTGGGAAATATAGGTCTTTAGGACACTTTGTCAACAAGGAGAGGCTTCAAGCGACACATGGAAAATTCATCAGTGATGATGAATTTGATCTACAAACATGCTCGATGAATGTAGTATGGTGAAGAAGTAGCTACTACGATTCTTATGTGATAGGGTTACATTCTATTCATTTTTGCTTGTTCTATAATTTACTTAGAGCCATCTAGAATTTGTAGTCTATTGGGGCAAAGAAGTAAAAATGTAAAAAGGGTGACGAGAAATCTGTTACTTTTTTGTTATGAGCTTGCAAATCAGTTTGGTTATGTCATGTTTTGGTAAGGGATCGTATGTCAATTAGGACAGCAACAAATTTATGACTTACTAAACATTAGTTACCTATATTCAAGTGATGAATCTCCAAGCATTGAGTAAAAGAAGATAATGAAACTGAATAAAATGAAGAAATTAGATGCTAACTGATCGATCAAAGTTCCATTGGCGACCTGAACCATTATTAAACATGGAAATAATGTTTCATTATCCAAGCACAAGATAATTGATGAATGAATGCTTCTAATGTACATTAAAACATCAAATGAGATCCTGACCTTGAAGACTTAGAAAGGCTAGGTACCTATATTGGTGAAATGGAAGCCAGAAAGCCTCCGAGAAGAGGATAACTTTGGTTCAAGAATGAATCAATAGCCCTAGAGCTATGCTTTCTATTGCTTATTGCTTCTCTTCAATCGGATGCATCTCAACTGTAATACTGATTCAAGGTCTTTATTGGAATATGGCGGAGGTGCTCACGAGGAAAGATTCTTAGGAGAGTCCATGATAGATCGAGTGACTAGAAGATGGTCCTTGTGTCATGCTTTTTTAGTTATAAATTTCCTCTTGAATTTTTCCAAGAACTTCAGATACAACTAATTAATAATAGACGAAAGGGAATGTCAATTTGTCTGATGTTCTTAAATTTATAGTTCCTCGAGGGAATTTAAAAAACAAAGAGTTAAGAACACACTAGGTCCTTCGAAGAAAGTGGCTCTTCTCCACCTACAACTTTTATAGCATGTACATTGTTCCCAAGTGTATAATTAGCATACAGCCGAGGAGGAAAGAAGATATTTAGTTCATGAGATTTCCAAACTAAAGCATTATAAAAAAAAAGAATAAATTAGATAAATGACCATACATTGGTTGACACGTCAAAATGATCCCTACGCGTCATTCCTTCACCAGTGGTGCTCTGACAGGATATGAAAGTCATATCTTTATTCTATACAAAGAAAAATAAATGTTTTTTGAACAAGTTAGAGTTGAATCAAACACTGTCTTGTGGTTTTATCTTCATTAGATGGGACAGAGAAGGAAGTACATTGATTGGTGGATATATTTATGCAATGAGAAAACAAAAGGAAAAAATAATATTCATAGGGATGATTGTCCAAGTAAACATTTTCAATGTGTTTAAACAATTGAGGATCATAAAGAAATAAATCAGAAAAATCCATCTCCTCTCAGCTTCTTAAAATGAAATTCAATATCCAAGCTTGATTGTGTAGGAATGCAAACATTTAGATCTAATATTATTACATGAGGACTTTTCAATTCATAGAAAATAGTTGTTTACAAGATATCAAGGAGATTCAAAATGATTCATCCATAATTGCATTCCATGGTTAACCTCCAAAACAACATTTGCAATGAATATCATTTATCAGATTTGGTCTTTGAAAAGTGAAAAAAGCAATAGATGTATTTTCATCATATTCAATAGTGCATTACACATCTTCGAAGTAAAATGTTGTTTTATCCATGAGATACCTATTAGTTATGAAGCTGCCCGTCAATATATATTTGCCCCACTATGATGCACCCCATCCAATAAGGAATTGGATGTGTAATGTCTAAAAATGAAAACAAAAATGAGCCTCCATTTTCTAACATTGTAATTCAATCCTTGTTATAACAATATGACTATAGAATATCCATCATTAGGCATATTCGAAATTGGAATTTGGGTGATGGAACCCTTTCTTCCTTAATTCTTCTAGCGCGTTCATAGATTGTTGCAAGATCTGTATACATATAACAAGGATAACCACACCTATCAAGCACTTCCTCTCGAGCTGTATATACCTATAATGGCAAATTATTTTCATAACTGAATGAGTTACTTACATATATCATATGGAATTTAATGATATGTTTTCATAACATACTTGTGGGTTATACATTCAAATCACCCTAATGAATAAGAAAGCCAAAAAAAAAAAAGGAAGAAGACTATATAAAGATTTAGTAGTATTCATGTTATATTTCAAATCTGGCAACTCAAGAAAGTTGTATTGCCTTATTATGTATCAGTTAGAAGTTAATAATCACAGCTTCAATGGCATCATCCAAACTTCAAAATATTCAGAATGAAACCTAGCTGATATGCAAAATATTATTATATTTTTAATAAGAAATTTTAATTATTGTTCTCCATATTGGGTGGGAAATAAACAAGGCAAAGGAATTGCTTGTTCTTGGGCTTGTGTAGTGCTTTTACAATGCTTTACCCTTGATAGGTTCTTCACTTGAATGTTTTTAAGTTTGCAGTTCTTACATCTATTCTTTTTCATATAAACAGAACCTTCACTAAAATAATAAGTAAACTAAAATAGTTTTACCTCGCGAAGTGTATCAGTATAAGAACTTATATCAATTAGTATAACAAGAACAAGGTTCCCAAATTCATATGCCAAGTATTCAGCAATTGTAAGTGCAATCCTAGGAGTAATGATACGTTTAATTGTGGGTTCATTGGCCTGTAGTAGAGTGAAAGTAGGGAGCAGAAAAAGTATCATCATATTTGCATTGCAACACTCAATGTCATGTTTGAAAACATGTGCAGTCTCCATATTTACTCCCAGTGTAGCAAACACAATAGCAAAATTGTCCTTCTCTCATCATGTAATTTTAATAATTTTTTTATTAGGTAAAAATTCGGGAGAGCAAGCACTACCCAACAACATCCTTTCGAATGAGGCCCAAAAGACCTAAATCATTGGATATGTTAGGACCCTTGACCGAGTAGCTTGTAAATTTAATCAATAAATAAGAATATCTTACATATGACATCAACCCATCAAGGAATTTGGGAAGCTTGTTCATCCTCTGGTATGCCATGTTGCGGGCAACTTGCTTTGACCTTCTTTGGACCTCTCAACATACTCAGAAAGGCTCGCTGCATGCGATTACTCTATGCTGGACAACTCCTTCTTTAGTTTGCTGAGGTGAATGGCAGGAAAGTATATCTGCAGGAAAGCTTTCTTTAATCCTACCTTAGTAGTAATGCTTTGTGCGGGTAGGTAATAAAGTCAAGCACTTGCTACATCTTTCAGAGTAAAAGGAGACACTCTGAGCATAATGTGATCATCATTCAGGCGTTGAGGTCTCAATCTATCACAACCACTAATGAACTCTATGAGATGTTTATTGGGCTCTTCTCCAACCATACCATGAAAGACTTGTAAAATTGTAGACCACTTGGATTTATACTCAAATCTTGACCCCTCAGAGATAGCCGAAAGCCTGGTTCATTCCGCATGATAGTGGAGTCAGGTTTGTGAGAGGGTTTCTCAACCAAATAAATTTGTTGTCAAGACCCCGTTATAGGATAGTGGAGTCATGTTCGTTCCGCATGATAGAATTCAGCAGTTCTAGTTTAGTTGTTTTCAGGGTTCGGGAAATAACGGGAAAAGGTGGTTGTCAACAAAGATTAGAGTGATCGATGTCGGGTGTAGAGGTCGATGTCAACTAAGACTTGGTCGACGTCGAGGGCTAGAGAGAGGAGTGGTGGTCGACATTGAGAGAAAGGGCTATTTTATAAACTTTAAAATAACAAAAGAAGCAATAAAAGAGCAAACTTCCAAGCTAAGGGATCACCACAACAATAAACACATGTGTAGATTATGAATCACATAAAAGAGCACGCTTTCATATCAAGGAATAAGCTTTCATCAAATTCCAACAACTAGGTATAATGGCTCACGCATATAAACCTAAGTTGTCTCTACCTTTTTTAGCGATTATAATCCAAGTTGTTAATATAAATTCCTTTTACTTTTGTTCAAGGACTAAACACATAAGATAGGAGATGATGAAAACATTCGACATCATTGATTCATAGATTAAGCACACATGCCTATCGTTAAGCTCCCCCCAACCCTAGAAGATGGGAATTAAACACCAAACATGAAAACAAACAATTTTAACATTAAACCAAAACTTACAACCGTTCTCAATCTTCACCTCTTCTTCTCTGACGGCTCCCCTTTCTGCCTCCTAATGGTTTACGTCTGAAGATGAATTGGTTTGAATTAATTAAACCCTAGGCCTAATGGCTTTATTTATATCAAAACCTAAACTTTCTCTCTAAGTAAAACTAATAATAAAATAATAGAATTATATCGATGTCAACCAGAGTGGTCGACGTCGAGCACTCCTCAGCTTTTCTCAGCATTTGGTTCCGCCTTGAAATGCACTTTCCAGAGTCCTCGTTCGTCCGATTTACATATATGAATATGCGTTGGAAAACTCTTTTTAAAGACTATGTTAGTTTTAGGTAATGTTGTTTTAATGGATTGAAAGTAAATTCGGTTCTTGTAGATCCTTATGGATAATCAACACAATTTGAGTAGACACAAAAAGGGTAATCTCATGGGTAGACCTCGAAAGGTAATCCCGAGGGAGTAGGCCAAAAAGGCAATCTTCACCGAATTCTTTTAGGCGACAAAACTAAGTGTTTAAGCCCTTAGAAAAGATATATAAAATGTCTTGGATAATGGCAAACGAGTCACTCAAATAAATCAAATTTTCCTTCAACGTTTATTGCCCCTATTTATGCGAGAGGGTTGCACTACAATAACGTTGTGGGATAAAACGTTTTCTATACAATAAAAGGGTGGCATCCCAATTCATTATTGCATATATACATACCTTTTTTTTGTGTTTCAAGTGTTTGTTCTTTCGATTGAAAGAGATATCGAAAAAACCCATGCCTTTCCAAGTGGATGGCAAAGGCCTTTTATATGCAAAATGGGGTGGTAGTTTTGGGTGGTTATGGGTAGTTATTGGTGGTTATGGTAGTTATGGTGGTTGGGCGGTTACCACCCAATAACTACCCCAACCGCTGGCCCAATAAAGGCCCAATAAAAGCCCAATAAGAACTGGCCCAATTAAGGACAAGCTAGCATGACGAAGCTAGCATGGTGGAGCTAGGTCACTCATAAAATATAAAATGTGCGTGGCATTTATACGAAGCTGAGTGTAGCTACCATGCAGTTAAAATGACTAAGCTAAAGCTTCAATGAAGCTAAAACCCTAATCAAGCTCAAAATTAGAGCTAGGTCATGTTTGGAGTTCCGAAGCTCAGTTAGCTCTCAAATTTTGCATCAATGATTTAGAGCTTAGTATCTTCCTTTACAAATCATGAGATAGTAGTTTAACTCACTATAAGTGATCAAAACTCGATCATAACCATATTAGATCAAGTGCCTAGTATATCCATATTGCTTACTTTTATGGAAAGCGTTAGAATAAGCTCGAGACCGACTTTGTCGATGTTGAGACTATTGCATGGGTCTTTCCTCATGATTTCATTTCCCCTTAAAATCTTGGAATTACTTAGGGCCGATCACATGAGTCGTGCCTCCCGCAAACCCTAAGCCCGAGTGATACTCTTAGTAATTCTCACACTTAACATTTATGATTTCAGACAAATGGATTGATGACTTTTCACAAATCACCAACAGACTAAAACTCTCATGAAGGCATCAGAACTTGATTCAAAATGATGAATGGAAAAATAGGGCTTTTCTCCATGCTTCTTCACTTTTACTCTTCCTTAGCTTCTCCAATGACTTCATGGTTTTCCGTTAAGCTCCAAAGTGCATCCAAGCTTTTCCAAATCAGTTTCGAATCCCTGAAAATCGGACCAAACACATATAGACCTCTAAAACTTGCAATTTATAGATTCTACACAAATTCCTAACATTCCCCGCCCAAATCATAAATAATAGACAAATTTTGGAATGGAAATAAGCACAAAACATGGTCAAAAACATGGACATCAAGGTTAGGTTCCTTTAAGCCTCTCAGGGTTCTCCTTGGAGGTTCTTTAAGTTTTCTATTAGCATTATTATTGTCATTCATGACTTCTACTTCTTCTGGATTGAACTCAAGTCTTCTTCTTAGCCTATCTTTGAATCAAAAGGCAAAGGAGAAGACTTAGTAGCATGGGTATGGACCATGCAGAGTGGTCCACACCTAAGTTAACAATAAGAACACAAACAAAATTAAATGATCTCCCTAGCAAAGGCGCCAAAACTTTGTGTGCGTGGATTTACGGTGTTAACCGGTTGTTGATATCCTGCCCCAAAGTTAATATTTATAATCCTAACTTAACAAACTTGTATAGTAAGCAAGTAAGGAGTCGAACCCACAGAGAGATCTACTTGTTATAGTATTATATTGCTAACTTGAATAAATGACAATATTTAATGAAAGAAAGTAATTGAAATGAAATAAAGAAATTGCAATGAAATAAAGGATAGAATGATTGCGAATTTGTTACCAATGGAATGAAAACACTTCGCCTACAATTCTGAACAATTGTAGGTGTTCAAGAAACTTGGCTTGATTTCTATGTTATTCTAATGAAATGAATGCAATTGATGATTGAGTTATTTCGACTTTGGTTTAATTAGATTGACATCCCTCATGAAATGCTAACCCCTTACACTCTATGCAATCCTCACCCAGTTTGGATTCAAACATAAAGTAGCACAAATTCCCAATAGTCTTGGTAGTTGTGCAGTGCCAACCCTCCTAATCAACTAATATGCGCCAAAGGTTGTCAACCCTTCAACCCTAATCTCATAGGAACCGATATTTAACCAAGTTTCATTACCCTAAACAACCAATTGATGCTTTTAAGATATCAATATGGTGTTCTTGCTACTACGTTTTAACTATTCTTACGAAATCATTAAAACCTAGTATAAATGCAAATTTTGTCTAGTTGATTAGGCAAGAGAGAATATATGCAATTAACAATATGAGCACAAGGATAATAAAATAACTATGGAATAACAAACAGAATCAAAACCTCACAATTCAACCAACCATGTCTTCGAATCGCAGACGAAACAATGAGTTTAGTTTCTCATAACCTAACTAGATCTATGAATTATTGAATAATAGATGTCTTATGTCTCTAAACCTAATTAGAACCTCCTCTTATAGCCTAAGAGTCGGCCTCTCTAAACCCTAGAAAATATAATAATAATAAACTAATTAAAATTGATCGGATAAACTCGCATTTGCTAAATCTGCAAGACCGGCGGGCGCTGGTGGAAAAGCGGCGAGCGACGTTATTATGTGTTTTCTCTTCTTCTTTTGTTCTCAATTCTCTTCCTCTTAGCTCCTCTTATGCTTCTTCCTTGCCTCTTTTAAGCACAAAATCAGCCTCTTCTAGCCATTCTTAGCCCCTTTTCAAGCTTGAGTTATAAAAGTGCAGAATAAATACAAAATATTGTAGACTCCAAACACAATGTCCAAATGCATCAAAATGCAAATTAACTATAAAACATGCAATATACACATTCTAAATGCACCTAAACCTATTTATAATGCTTATCTATAATATGCATTATCACATCTTCAACAAAACCCCTAGGATATATTTGGGAGCGGTTTGCCCATTGGATTACCACTATCGTTTCTTGTAAATCACAAAGCACAAGGGATTTGAATAAAGAGTATGAAATCACATTTATAGATGCTCCTAGATCTAGCATGGCATGTTTAAATTTAGTCTTAACTATAGGGCATGGGATATTAAACATACTTGGATCGTCACATTTTTCGGGCATTCGCTTTTCCAACATGGTGGAGACGTGCTCCTTAACTTACACCGTTTGCTTCCACTTCAGTTTTTGTTTCCTCTTGATTGTGAACAACTCCTTTAAGAACTTATCAAATCGGGGAATCCTCTCGATAAGCTTAAGAAGTGAGATGTTGACTTCACACTTCGCAAATGTCTCAAATAGCTCTTTTTCACTTTTCGACCTTTTTGGATCTCTCAAAGCTTCAAGAAATGGTGTTGCAGGCCTATTATGGATCAAAAGATGGTTTCGATGATGGTCTACAAACATCAGCTCTTTGAGATCGAAGAGCCTCATCGTTCAGACCAGGGCTCACGGAGGTGACAGGGATATCGCCATGGCGACTTAGAGTCACCAAGGTGACTGGGTCCTGTCGTGGCAGTAAGTCGGAACATTCTTCTGGGTTTGGGTTTGCATGTGTCGTAGTGGAAAGTGGGATATCGCTATGACAAATAGGAGTTGCGGTGGTGACAGAGTTCCGTCACAGCGGCAACAACTCTACTGATGTTGTGTTTTCCTCATTTCCATCATGGCTCTCTTCCTCTACTTCCTCAGTGACCCCTTCTTGTTCCTGAGGATTGGAAAACAGTTCCTTGCCACTCTTTAGAATTATTGCATTCACATTCTCGCATGGAGATGGCATTGATTAAGAAGGTAGTTTGCCCGAAGTCTTTGCTTTTAGCTCTTCGATCTCTAGGGCCATTTGTCCTACCGCCTTCTCCATCGCATTCAGCTTGTCAAAAATCAGTCAAAGAGTCTCATCTTGGGCTGAATTAGCTTGAGAAGGTGCCCTTTGTTGGAATTGAGGCCTTCTTTGTTGATAAGGAGCTTGATTGAACCTACCACCAAAACTTCATTGATAATTAGGATTAGGACTGTAAGGGCCATTTCCAAAATTCTGGCGCAAACCATAGTCACCAATGACGTTGACGTTCATAACACTCTCTTGGATCTACGAGCATAAATCATTTGGATGAGAAGGTTCTCCGCAAACTCCGTAAGGATGAAGAACTTGATTGACTCCTTAGATCGCCATGGTGAGTTTGCTCAACTACTCCTTGATCTATGTGAGCTCATCTCAGGGAAGACTGGCTTGCATCCTAAGGACTCCTCTAGCTCCTAGGGTCCTAGAAGCCAACCAAAGACCTTCATGGCCTCCTTTGGTATTTTGAGAATGATATCTCCACCACTAGCCAAATTGACTGTCCCTCTGTCTCGATCGAGTAGCCCTTCATGGAGTGCAATGACTAGATCATCATCTGTGAGTCCGTGGAAGGGGCAACTTATCGTGAGCTTTTCAAATCACTCAAAGTACTCATAGAGGGTCTCGGTAGCCTGTTGTTCAATGCTTGTGATCTCCATATTTATCTTGCTATGGCGAGTGGCGGGATAGTATTTCCACAAGAAGGCTCTTTTCAGCTTAACCCAAGTGTGGATGCTCTCTGCAGGGAGGTAGTAGAGTCAATCGTTGGTTGCATCTTTCCATCTAAAAGGGAAAAACCCTCAACATCATTTGATCTTTTGATTCAAGTTGGCATTCTTGATTCGATTGCAGATAGCTTGGAACACGTGAGATGTTTTTTGGAATCTTCTCCGACCATACCATGGGATGCTAGTAAGATGTTCGTTCATACTGACTCATACTTGAAATTGAAGCCAACCGGGAGATCGAAAAGCCTGATAGTCAATGGTTGAGTTGTCAAGTTTGGCTCCCGAATCTCTTGAAGAGTCCTCCTAGGGGGATCAGCTAGTCCATTTATACTCTGATTGAGAACCTGATTGTTGTTAGTGAGAGGTGATACCACAAACAAAACTGGTTGAGTGAATCTATAATATATCTAGTAAAAGTTGTGTTCAGCCCCCACCATAAATGCTATAATTGTGTTCTCGGTTATCCAATCTATAATATTCTCGGTTATCCGTTTAACCGGTTATTCGTTTAATAGAATCATACAAATGGAAATTCAATAATTATAGAGGCAGTAATAGCCTGTCATTTAACAGGGTCCAAAATTGTAACTGTCATTTAACGGGGTCCAAATTCAAACACTATTAGAATTTCAAAATTAGAATTCAGACATAATTAATTGCCTGCAAAATCAAACACTATAATTGTCGTTGCACGTTACATAAAATTCAATTCAATTAGGAGTTAATATCCTACAAAACTTTGAAAATCCAATTGATTACAGAGGACTGTAACCGATCTTTACAATTCATATATATAGGGGGTGTCTGTGCCCCCCACTAATTACCACTCAATCATTTTACACCGACACTAACGGCATAACACAATGGTTTCCAAGTCGAAAGTTCTTATGGCTTCCACGTCGAAAGTTCCTACAAGGGAAGAACCATGGAGTTTTGTCGGAGATTTGACGGAAGGGAAGGATGCCAAAATTAAGGTGATGATTTGTCGAAAGTGGGACGTGCGTACCTCTTTTGGAAAGTAACTTAGCACCGACTTCATCGTTTCCGACGAAAAGGTAAGCATTCCAAACTCCAAACTACTCATTGTACACACCTATATACCAGAACAAGTGACATCGTGTGAAAAATAATTTTGCTACCTGCGCAGGGAAACATCATCCATTGCACAGCACATCGTAACATCGCTCACTATTTCCTCAAGTTGAAGGAGGGTTCCATATACTCCATAAAGAAATTCGTCTTCCAGCAAGCGAAGAGTGAGTATCGCATCCTGAAAAACAACACACATATGATTGAACTAGATGGGTCTACCATTGCTACCAAGTTAGAGTGTCCCACAGATGGGTATGTCCGTTACCCTTTCGAGCTCATTGAGTTTGAAACTCTCCGCTCTACCAACAACAAATATTTGGTTCGTAAGAAAGACAATACATTTTTTATTATCTATTATACTATTATACAATATTTTTCACATCTCTAGATCCTAACATTCTAGATTTACAGATGCTATTGGTTGTGTCACACAAGTAGGGGAGCAAATTGCTCGAACAAAAACCTCCAATGGTGTGGATTTCCACTTGATTAATGAAAGGTTAATTTCTAATCCCTATTTCTTCTCCCACATATATATTAGTCAGCATGCTCTCCTTGCTTTGCTTATAAGGTAACTGCAACACTCAATTTTCTCTCTCATAGGGGCAAACGCCTTCGGATTACACTATGGAACAAATTGGGAGATATCCTAGTGGAGAAGAATGCTCAACACCCTCCACCTTACGTTATCATACTTTCTTCCATGAATGTCAAGGAATACGATAGTACTAATAATCCTTTTGTCCTATATTGCATAGCTTCCATTATATATATTGAACTATAATAATAATCTAATCTCTTATGTGTCTAGATGAGCTATACCTCTCAAGCACTTCAGCTACATGTATTTTTGATGATGTCATGATTCCTATGGTGAATGAGTTCCAATCTCAGCTACAGTATTTTTCTTTTAACCCTACCACCCCTTTTAAGTATTTCCTTCTATTATTGTGCATCTAATGTATTCTATTGCATTTTCAGAGGCATTAACCTCACTCAACTCCAAGCAATTCAAGAAAAGAAGGAAATTGTTAAAGGAACTCTACTCGACTTGCTAGAGTGGTCTAGACCCCAAAAGAAGGTAAGGCCTATAAACATAAGGTACCCTCTTACTTCTACTTTTCTAATATTTGTTGGTTTAGGCGGAGAAAAATCCAAGCACCATTTTCAACTGTGAGGTGGAAATTACTCGGATTCGCACAAAGGAGGGGTGGTACTACTTTGCATGTAACAATGGGAAGTGCAAGAAAAGACTTTCACATCTTGATGGGAACTTTTGGTATGAGTCTTGCGAGGAAGCCATTGAGTACCCTACAATAGGGTACCTAACCTTGCCAATTACTACTGCTTTAATGCTTTAAATGCCCATACCATGGTCAATGACCCCTCGAACTCTAATCTCACCTCTTCATACAAATTCCCCAGTTTTAGGGTGCAACTAGAGGTGCAAGATTCAAGTGCTTCAATTGTTCTCACCATGTTTGATGATATAGTTGAGAAATTGGTGAATAGAAAAGCAGCAGATTTACTCCAAGAGCTTGATGAGGTACGAGTTTTAAGACAATTTATCGCTTCTTGCATTATATAAACTGTCAGCATGCTTGTGTGATTTAAATTCCACTACTGCATTAGAGTATCATTTATTCTAGGTATAGGCGTATTATATGACCTCAGCGAGGACTTCTGGTCCCGCATGAGTGGCTCGACCTTGACTTGTGGTATAGTTTCAGGTACCCGCTCCCTTTTGCCTGCTGATTTGCTTCAATGGCGGGGTTTTCTCACGGGACGAGAGTGTTAAGAAGACTTCACCTATTATAACTTGACTTTATAAATGTTTTGGTTAAGTTTGTCATTTAGAAACATGTTGTATTTATATTGATTTAAACCTGTTTTATCCCTTTTGAGTTTTGACTAGTTGAATTAGGACAGGTTCACGTGCGAAAGCACAGATAATGATTGGATTCTTTGATTGTTTTGAGGGTTTGAAATCCCATTTTTCTTGAATTATATCATTAAATCCTTAAGACTTAAACATGGTTATAACTTGAGGTTGATAAATAAGCAGCAGGTACTTGGATTGCAAGATCTGGTAGAGGGGAAATTCTTCCCTCTAAACGTAACCCGGATTTTTAAAATCTGGGTCGTTACATATAATACCCCAGTCTTTTTTTAGGAGATATCTTTATTAAAAATTAAAGTCCCAAATATATATTCACAAATATAGGTTTTTTTAAAATTTACTTTAACATTCATGACATATTTCAAGCTAAAATATTATTACTTCTTTTTAATGTGAATTACTACTTTAACCACTTATTTTATTACTCATTATTATCCCTTGAATTTTCATTTTCAAATCTTTGAATTTTTTTTCAAAATATTCATTCAAAAATAAATAATTAACAAAATATTCACACTTTTAAACTATTTACGAAAATATTCATTTTTGTCAGGTCGGGCAGAAAAACGCGATTTAATACCGCGTTTTTATAACAAAATACGAAATTTTAAATTGAAAAAAAAAGTGGTATAGAATTAACTAGAGAAACGTGGGTTCAAACCGCGTTTCTCTAGTTAATTTTATTCCGGGTTAAATATCTACATGTTTTTTTTATTATTTTTAACTAAACACGCGGTTGTAAACCGCGTCTCTTTATTATTTTTTTTTTGTTTTGCAGGTGAGCATTTGGGGAAGGAAAGGAATTGGGCAGAGCCGCAGAGGCTGCGTGGATTCGGACGGATGAGGAAGAAGGAGGAGAGAGGCGCAGGAGTGAAGGATGAGCTCCAAATGCAGAGCACCAAACAAATTATTGCAGAACACAACACTATTAAAATCTCCAACTTCTGGAGGAGCCCGATACTCGGCGGTATCCCACCCTCCAACCGATTGCAGAACAACATCAAGAAATTGAGCCTTTTCAACTTGCCAAAATCCTCCGAAATTGAACCGGTCAGATTATTCTAAAACAAATCAAATTGGTCAGATTGTTTTGAAACAAATCAATCTCAAATTGGTGAGCTGAAACAGCCCAGTCGGAATCCCGTTCACAACGTTCACAATCTGATTATAGGACAAATCCAAATGTTGGAGGCTCTACAACCCACTGTAACTCCGTGGAATTGCATCCACCACATTGAAGCTGGCCATGAAAAGGAATTTCAAGCTCTTGAGTTAACCCTATTCAAAGGGCAAAGCTACGGGAACGAAGGGATTGTAGCCAGCACCACCTACAAAACAAAAAAAATATAATAATAATAACTATGGTGTAAATCACATCCAAACAACAATTTCAGACAACTAAAAGACATTGAAGATCAACTCTTATTATTACAAAAACAAAAGGTTACTGGAAACTCTAATAACAATATAGACAATAGAAGACATAGACTACTAAATAAAAGAGAAATGCTCATGAATTTCAATAATAATTTTTGGAAACAAAGAGCTAAATCAAACTTCCTTAAATTTGGAGACCGAAACACCAAATATTATCAATCAATAACTAAAATCAGAAATTCAAAAAACATTACTCGCAACTTCACAAATAAAAATGGTATTGTCATAGAAGATGAAAAACAAATTAGAGAAGAAATTACAAATGAGTTAGCTGAAAGATTTATCTTAAACAAAGAACCAACCGATAACAACCCATATTTTCTAAACCTAATAAACCACACCATTACTAACACTGAAAACTTAGCCTTGACCCAACCCTTTACTGATAAAGAAATAAAAGAGACTCTCTTCTTAATGACAGACGATAAATCTCCAGGTCCTGATGGATTCCCACCTGAATTCTATAAAAAAATATTGGAATATTGTGGGAAGCCTACTATGCAAAGCTATCAAATCATTCTTCCACTCAGGCATCCTCCTAAATGAAGTAAACACAACATTCATTGCTCTTATTTCTAAAATTGAAAATCCTACTAATATTAACCATTATCGGCCAATCAGTCTTTGCAACACCATTTACAAAATTATATCCAAACTTTTAGCTAATCGTTTAAAGCCTATCTTACCCCGTATTATTAATCCTTTTCAAGGAGCCTGGAGCCTTTGTTCAAGGCAGAAATATTCAAGATAACATTCTTATAGCTCACGAAATTTTTCATTCTTTCCACAACAAAAAAGGAAAACCTGGATGGATGGCTATTAAACTTGACATGGAAAAAGCTTATGACAAAATTAGTTGGAATTTCATCCGTATAATACTAAACAAATTTGGATTTCACCATAAATGGATAAACTGGGTCATGACATGTCTTACTAAAACTAACTTTTCAGTGTTAGTTAACAACTTGCCTGGCAAGACATTCAAAACATCTCGAGGTATAAGACAAGGAGATCCTCTCGCTCCATATATTTTTGTTATAGTTATGGAACTATTAGGAAGAATGCTACAACAAGAATCTTTAGAATACGAACCGTTAATTGGAATCAAACTCACGAATAATAGTGAACCTATACCTTTTCTTTCGTTTGCTGATGATATACTCATTTTTGGAAACGCTAATGATCTAAGTCTTCATACAATTAAAAATCTTC
Organism: Persicaria maculosa; assembly: GCA_963922045.1. Taxonomy (NCBI): domain Eukaryota; kingdom Viridiplantae; phylum Streptophyta; class Magnoliopsida; order Caryophyllales; family Polygonaceae; genus Persicaria; species Persicaria maculosa. The sequence continues at coordinate 14,079,432 of OY998265.1, forward strand.
TAAATAACTTCTGCAACATATCTGGCCTTTCTATAAATTATAACAAAAGTTCCTTACAAGTTTCAAAAAATATCCCACTTCAAAAAGCCCAAAATCTTGCTCAACAGTTAAACATTCCTATTACCAAAACTATGGAAAAATACTTGGGGATACCATTAATTAGTGGTAGAGTCAACAATAGTTTATTTGATGAGGCAATCATAAGCCTCAAAAAACAACTATCAAAATGGAAATCAAATACCCTTTCACAAGCTGGTAGATCTGTCCTCATTCAAGCTAACCTCAATTCAAAAACAAACTATCTAATGCAATCCTTTCTTCTTCCTAAAGGAATCCTGGAAAAAATTGATCAAGTTAACAAAAACTTCTTCTGGAATAAACTACAATCGGATAATTATCATCCACTAATTAGTTGGGAACGTTTATGTACACCTAAAAAGGATGGTGGGCTAGGCTTTAAAACAGCCGAACAAATCAATATAGGTATGCAGATGAAACTTCTTTGGAGATTAATAACTAACCCTAACAATATTTGGTCAAAGGTAATCAACGAAAAATATCTCTCTAAGGAAACACTAATGGAAAGAGGGAAAAATAAAACGTCCTGGCAATTTGGTCGACTTCTCAACATCAGAGACCTATTCTCTAAAGGTTTACTTTGGCTCGTAGGTAATGGTAAAACCATCAACGTCTGGTCTGACATCTGGGTAAAAGCGCAATATCTTGAAAACTATAGAAATGATCGTAACCCTAACTTAAAAGTTTGTGATCTCTTCACAAACTCTAAAACATGGGATACTGATAAACTAAATAGTATTTTCCCGTCTCACATCTCTCAAATGATCACAAATATTTACATTCCAAACATTGATATCCCAGACAGACTAATATGGATCCACAATAAAAATGGTATCTTTAGCGTCAAATCTACATCTTCTGTATTCAATACTAGAAACACTAACAACACCTTTGCGGAGTGGATTTGGAAACTCAATATCGCTCCAAATATCAAAAATTTCGTCTGGAAAATCATATTAGACATCTTACCTACTGCTGCACGATTAAATAAATATATAAATAGAGTTCCTAGTACCTGCTCTCTATGTAATAATGAGGCAGAAGACACTAATCACTTACTCTTCAATTGCCAAATAACTAAATCTCTTATCCATAACTTAAGCATTAAATTAAAGAAATCATTCGTCATACCAAACCTTACAAATAATATTTCAGAAAATATTCTTAACACTAAAACTCTTAACATAGACTTTACCGACCTATGCCACCTATGGCACTCTATTTGGGATCTTCGAAACAAAATCATTTTCCAAAAAGGATCAAACAAAAATATAAGCAATACCCTTACCTAGACCATTGACAATATCCTATGCTGGAAAAAGGAAGAAAAATTAACCAATTTGCCTAAACACATCAGACCACGTGATAAAATGATTTGGAAATATCCTCCTAAAGATATCGTGAAAATAAATGTAGACGCCTCTGTTAAAAATGGAATCCATTCTCAAATTGGTTGTATTATCAGAAATAATCAAGGACGTATAATTCGTATACACAAAAATAATAGCAAAACAGACTCTGTACTTAAAACAGAATGCTTTGCAGTTCTTGCAGGTATAAGACTGGCAGCAGAACTCAGAATACAGAAGACCATTATTGAAAGCGATTCTATAACCGTTATCAATGCCATCAACCAGGTAAACGACACACCATGGGAAATTTCTCAAATAGTAGAAGAAATACAAGCACTGAGCAAGGACTTTGAACTTATCAAATTCCAGCATTGCTACAGAGAAGCGAACCGAGCAGCTGATTTTATTGCGAAATCGGAAAAGAGTTGTAACTTTATTTTAGATTATAGCTGCGAATTCCAGAACATCATCTTTCTTGATGATCATGGATACTTTTGGTATCCAAAATATTGCCTACTGTAAAAAAAATAATAATAATAAAGAGACGCGGTTGTAAACCGCGTCTTTAGTTAAAAATTATAAAAATTTATATATAATTAACCCGGTATAAAATTAATTAGAGAAACACGGTTTTAAACCGCGTTTCTCTAGTTAATTTTATACCGCTTTTTCTCCAATTTTAAATTTCGTATTTTGTTAAAAAAACGCGGTATTAAACCGCGTTTTTCTGTCCAATCTAACAAAAATGAATATTTTGGTAAATATTTTAAAAATGTGAATATTTTGTTAATTATTTATTTTTAAGTGAATATTTTGAAAAAAAATTCCAAATCTTTTGGTTTTTCTATTTTATTACTCATCATTTCTCTTAGAATTTAGTTTTATCACATCAACTTTATAACTGTTTAATGAATTTTTTTTCAAAATATTCACAAAAAAATAATTATTTACAATAATATTCACACATTCAAAATATTTACGAAAATATTCATTTTTTGCATGGTACACAGAGAAACGCGGTTTTAAACCGCGTTTCATTAAGAAGCGTTGAGATCTGAAACTTGGTAAAAAAAAAATGAAAGAAATACGGATTATAAGCGCGTTTTGTAATCAATTTTTGGTAAAACGTTGTTTAAAACCGCGTTTATATAGTTTTCATATAATTGTTTTTTTTTAATTTAAAGAAAAAGAAGAAATGAATGAAGCGCGGCATTATGCGGCGCTTCATGTGTATGTGTGCAACAGACTAACAGTGATATGCACTTCATTCATTTTTCTTTTTTTTTTTCAATTTAAAAAAAATAAATTGATATAAACGTGGTTTAAAACCGCGTTTTACCAAAAATTTATTATAAAACGCGGTTTTAACCCGCGTTTTTTATCTATTTTTTTTCAACCTCACTTCCAGTTCAGATCTTAACGCTTGTGAAAGAAATGCGAGTTGAGACCGCGTTTCTCTGTGTACTCTGCAAAAAATAAATATTTTCGTAAATATTTTGAATGTGTGAATATTATTGTAAATAATTATTTTTTTGTGAATATTTTGAAAAAAAATTCCTGTTTAATTCACTTTTATTTATCTATGTCTCATGCATATGCACGGACATACCGTTAATTTTAATTGAATTTAAAACCATATATTAACTATAAGAGTCATTAACACTTTAACATTATGCAAAGTAATTTGACTAAACTATGTCCCGTGCATACACACGAGCATGCTACCTAGTATTAAATGAATTTCTGTTGTCCGGAGGACAATAATTAATTAGGAAGGAAATTGCATGGTGGCAACCAGTGGCGGCCGCAGGATCCTCCGAAAGGTGGGGCGGGCGCAAAATTTTTAGTTTGTACTAAGATATTGGCCGTGAATAAACTCCTTTACCTAAGCTACGACTTTCAACTTAGCAATGGATTGTAGAAAAGTAGACTTACATTTGCTTGATTGCTATGATAGTGGTTTCTCGTCATTCATTGGAAATTCAGGCATTTGTCAAATTTAGGAGTGTAAACTTATCGGAATTCAATCATGCTAAATTCAAGGCTTTTGCATATTATATAGGATAGTAAACTCATCAACTTTATAATATCTTTTGGTTCCCAAAGACATGTAGGGTACAAAAATATAAATATTGCATAAAGCTTCACAAATTCAATTAATAAATTTCATTCTCAAAATCACATATACACAATAATTAAAACACAAAATTTATTCTCAAAATCACAAACTCTAATGAAAATTTCACAAAATTTATTCTCACAATCAAATCCTAATTTCACCAATTTTATGGGGTTTAATTAGTTTATAGCTAAATAATTTGTATATAATAAGGAGCTCGGGAAGTGGAAATATAATTAAATAAGGGGTAGAAACATAGAGAGCGGGTGCAAGTTGAACAAAAAATAAAAAAAAACTTTTTTGAGAGAGGTGAAAATTTTTTTTTTTTAAAAAAGGCTAATTTCACCAATTTTATGGGGCTTAATTAGTTATAGCTAGATAATTTGTATCTAATAGGGAGGTTTGGTTTCTCGTCATTCATTGGAAATTCAGACATTTATCAAATTTAGGAGTGTAAACTTATCGAAATTCAATCATGCTAAATTCAAGGCTTTTGCATATTATATAGGATAGTAAACTCATCAACTTTATAATATCTTTTGGTTCCCAAAGACATGTAGGGTACAAAAATATAAATATTGCATAAAGTTTCACAAATTCAATTAATAAATTTCATTCTCAAAATCACATATACACAATAATTAAAACACAAAATTTATTCTCAAAATCACAAACTCTAATGAAAATTTCACAAAATTTATTCTCATAATCAAATCCTAATTTCACCAATTTTATGGGGTTTAATTAGTTTATAGCTAGATAATTTGTATATAATAAGGAGGTCGGGAAGTGAGAATATAATTAAATAAGTGGATAGAAATATAGAGAGTGGGGTGCAAGTTGAACAAAGAATAAAAAAGCTTTTTTGGGAGGTGAAATTTTAAAAAAGGAGGCTAATAGGAATTGAACCCCAACCTTTTTATTTCACTCTACTTTTCTTCCTTCCCACCACCCAACTAAATAAAGTAGATTAGTTGATTCTATATTCATTCTAGTTTTACTTATTACAAAACTGCCATCTATATATAAATATTTTTTTATTTTTTTTTTCCAAAGTACGGGGACGCATGGGTCGAAGGGTGGGGCGGCCGCCTACGCCCGCCCCACCCTAGGGCCGCCCCTGGTGGCAACGGTTGCACGCGCTAGGTTTTCCCAGGGCTTTGTACGTTCATGGTGCCGACAATGTGTGAGCCGCGTATGCAAATTCATTAATTAAGAATTCAAGCAAATGTAGAAATCACAATTACATCCAAATGTTGAGAGAGATCTAACGAAGGGATAAACTTAATTTTCTAGTTCAAGATTGAAAAAAAAAATTCAATTTGATATCAATTCTCAACCTTTGTTTAAAGAACAAAATAATTGGAAATTTGTTCAGAAATAGCAACAAGCTTAGGGCCCGTTTGGTATCCATATACGTATATCAGATATGGGTATGTAAATTAGATATTAATATCAAAGATATGGGGATCAAATTTGATATCTGATATCTAATATCCTGTTTGGTAGGTCAGTATATCACATATGGATATCAAAGTTTACATCCACAAGTCCAATCCCATCTCTCTCCTAAAACGCTACCCAGGAAGAATCCGAAGAACACACGCTCAGTTTCTTCTTTTCTATCGCTTGAACCTCCAAAATTCTTCTCCTTCTACACCGTCGTCGTCGTTGATACGTGCAGCCGCACCACCCACCGCCGTCATCTTCGGAAACCCTAATCCGACCTGTTGGCCCACTCACCACCCTTCGCCGTCATCTTCGTAATTGATTCGAAGCCCTAGCCACCCTCCTAGTTAGTTCAGTAGCCCATTGACGTCGTCTTCGTTGCAGATGGGGGTGTGGATGGAAGAAGAAAAGAAAGTAGCAGATGGAGGAAGATGACGCGTTGAAAAAAAAAAGAAATCTGATATCTCTCAAATTTTGGAGATATGAAAAATGGTCAAAATAGAAGAAATAGTTATATGAAAATATCGCTTTTGATATCCATATTTTGATATACTCATTTACCATACGTAGATATGGGTATAGGTAATACCGATACATGATATACATATATCAATACCGAATGCCCCTTACTGATTAAAGTATAAAGACGCCTCAAAATCTCAAATTTCTAGTTGATGCTACCAGTAACAAAAGTGTAATAAAACAGTAGTTGTTCAAGAGTAAATGATACACACAATTTCATATTCTCATCAATAATATATATATATATATATATATATATATATATATATATATATATATATATATATATATATATATATATATATATATAGGTTGGGTCATGTGTTAACAACTCTTACGGTGTTAAATGTTAACAAATCAATATTCGGCAAAATTTATCAAATATTCATCACAGTCACTCAATTATTCATCAAAGCTTTTGTTAAAATTAATCAAATATTCATCACAATCACTCAAATATTCACAATTTCCCAAATATTCATCAATATTCGGCAACATTTAAGAAATATTCATCACAGTAACACAATTACGGGATTGGGGGTGGATACACGCGCAAGGGTTTGAGTTTTTTGGGTGATAATTTTTTTTAATTGACAATAATTATTAATTGAAATGAATCTCTTAAATGTTATCGAAAAGCTTTGATGAATAATTGAGTGACTATGATGAATATTTGATAAATTTTACCGAATATTGATTTGTTAACATTTAACACCGTAAGAGTTGTTAACATTTGATCCGTATTATATATATATATATATATATATATATAAACTAATCAAACAAAATCTTGATCATATAGTGAATGATCTAAAATGAATTAACCATGAACGCATACAATTCAGGAGGTCTAATTTCATGCTTATCTCATTCTGCAGAAGAAATAATTACAGTGGTGGATGTCCATTGATTATTTGGAGGAATTTGTTAAAGGTTTTTTATTTTACTCTAGGTTGGATTCATAAATATTTTATATATTTGTTATGTAATTTACCTAGACTCAATATCATGCTAATAAATATTCTGATTCAATTAACTTTTGAGTTGTATATAACTACAACGAAATCTAGTTTTGCCTCTCCTTCTGAGTTGGATCTTGAGCGATTGTCATTTTGTTTGAAGCTATCATTTCACCGGCCAGTTACTTTCAACTTTCACACTTCTGGACCACCAAGATTGAAGGCTCATAATTCAGTATAGCACTTTGTATGACTCAACTTTTGCAAGGAAAAGGTATGTGTTTTACAATCACATGCTCGAAGTTTCAAGAAACTGATTGTTACTTGCGTTGCGTAATTGATTGCTGCTAGAATTGTAAGATATAATTCAAAAGATACAGAATAATTTTCGTAATTAGGGAATTAATTCTTATGCATTAAGAATTAAGTCATATTAGGACAATAATATATATTCTTTATTTATTTATTTATTTATCCAATAAAATAAAGAGATAAATAAGAGAGACTTCTCTCTCGTAATCTCCAATCCTACAGAGTCGGTTTATCAGACGTTCTTCTCACATTAAGAAAAACTCACAAAGAACTCTCCTCTGTAAAGATAGTCTCCTTCCTCTCTAACGCTCTCCCATAGGGTGTAAGTTGTGAATCGTAGGTTCTTCCCTACTCCTGACGTAGTTAATTCGTTATCTCTAATCCTAGAGAGTCGATTTTGGACTATAAAGATCTACCCGGTAATTAAATTCGAAGACAAGATGATTGTAATTTCGCTTCCGCTATTCGAGGTAATTAATTCCTTATCTCTCAAATTCCATCAACTGCAAAACTAAAGAACTTCTGAGATCGGCTTATATTTTTGCCTTAAAACACATGTTAACAACCAGCTTTTCGAGTAGGTAATCCCTTCTTTTAAGAGGAGTTCACTCTCGTATTAACAAGCGCGCACACACACAGGCTTTATGCGCATGCTATGTTGATAGGGCAGTCCTTGTTTATTGGCTCACTAGACCAGACTTTTAAGATACTCAATTTTTTTTCGGTGTGGCTATATACACCCCAAATCATGCACGTCCTTAAGGACGTGCATGGTTAAAAGGGGTTAATTATTATTTTTTAAATGTTAATTAGTCAAAAGGCTTGCACGTCCTTAAGGACGTGCAAATCCTTAATCCGGATTTACGGTGTATATAGCAACACCCATTTTTTTTTAAGGATGGTGGTATATATATATATATATATATATATATATATATATATATATATATATATATATAGACACACACACACACACACATATATATATACACACATATATATGTATATATATCTATATATGTATATATATATATATATAGGGTGTGGTTCGGGTGTGCACAAATATTATTCGGTGAAATGTGAAACATTATTCGGTAAAATTTGAAGCATTATTCGGTGAAATGTGAAACAGTCTACCGAATACTGTTATGTTTTTTTTCCATTCTGTTCAGATGAAAACGTCCCAATTCCACTGAATAATTTGTAACATTCTACCGAATAATGTTTAGTTTTTTTATTCATCCATTTCAAATAAAAGAAACCTCAATTCGCTAAACAATACTTACAATTTATACGAAATATTTCAAATTTCACCAAATAATGTTTCACATTCCCCTAGACAATACTCACATTTCACCGAATAATGTTTAACATTTCACCGAATAATATTTGTGCACAGTGCATACCCTAAGGCTTGTGCACAAATGATCCATACACTATATATATATATATATGCACTCTTTAGAACGGATCTATTATCCGTCCGTTATAAATTTTAATAAAAATACATGGACGGATCTAGGATACGTCCGTTATAAATAAAAAAAATAAAAAATTACATAGGGCGGATCTGCCATTGTATTTTTTCAAAAAAAAAAAGCAAAAAAAAAAAGATGTTTGCACCTTTAAAAAAAACTGAGAACAAGGGCGGATCATAGATCCGTCAATAGATCCGCCCTTGTGTTTATTGAAATAAATAAAGCAGCTTTCTATGATTTGTCCTAATGAGTGCATATAGCACCTGCAATGAATGCATATAGTCACCCCGTGTTTTAATTAAGAAAGTTAAAGAGATAATCAAATGGTAAAACTAAACCTAATCATTTTAAATTTTAAAGATGTGGAGTAGAGGTACACCTAAAACAATATCTCCATTATGAAAAAACATGTGAATTAATATTTACGCGTAATTTTTTATAATTTTATATTAATTTTTAAATAGGCTTATATTGATTAGTGATAAATATAAAGTCATAAAAATAATAAAAAAATAGTTTTAACTCTTTAAAAAAACGTTCATAAATAATAAAATAACTTTTTTAGAATAGGGTATAGTATTGATATAATATATAAAGGAGGGTGAAAATACAGGCTATAATTAATTTGGATCCCCTATAACACTTTGTGTATTACACTCGATGTCACACTTAATTATTTCGGTTATAAATTAACATTAAAAAAATTTAAAAATTATATTTATACTCTATACACTTATATTAACATGTTTATCAATTTTTATTATTAAAATATATGTTTTAGTAAGATACAAAAAATATTTTCCAAAATATTCTATCTTTTAATTATTCATAATTTTTATTAATATTTTTCATAATAAAATTTTATAAATATGTTAATATAATTGTATAGCGTAGACATTACCTTGACCTCTTGTTAATAAAATCTTATAAATATGTTAATCGTGCTCCCTAGTTGTGGAGATACTTCAGATGAGCTACTCGCGTCCTACGTGGGGCCTAGCGTAGACATTACCTTGACCTCTTGACCTAATGATGAGTATACCCTAGTGCCTTGTTTTGAGATGTGTGCTTTGATGTGTTATGTTATCGATAATTGTTGAGTGTGAATATTGAGATGAAGTGTTGATATATGTCCTTAAAAATGATATTATGATGTGATTGGCGGTGACCCTTTTGATGAGTGACGACTTGCTTGCATGGTACTCGTATGATACCACCCTTGATATGCTTCTTGGCGTGATGAAATTTGATAGCTTGGCTTAATTATTTTGATATATGAGACCCTGAGATAATTTGAGATGATTGTCGTTGAGCACGATGATGCTTGAGATTGATAGTTGAAACCGATTATGAAAGATGAACCTAGGAAGAGAATGCGAGATTAGCCCTTAGAGGTGGATGATTCCACCACCCTGAGTTCTGAAACTTGATTGACTGACATAGGAGGAATTGACTCGACCTTTTGAAAGATTTTCACGGATTCTAGGTTTTGAAAATGGTTTGACCCGGATTTTGAATGATTTTGTTGGGTTCCATGTTTTGAGAAAGGCTTTATCAATTTTGGGAAAGATTTTAGTCTCGGGGACGAGTCTTGTTTTTAGAGGTTGGTGATGTAAAGACATGAAAATATTTAAATAGTATTTTAAATAAAAAATAAATATATTATATCCGAATGGGAAATTCTGAAAAACTGGTCCTCGAGCAAACTTACTATTTTGGGAATCTTTCAAAATAAATTCCGGCATGAATTCGAATTTTGAGTTAAAAACGGATTTTACTCCGCTTGCTTAAATCGAAGCTTGTAAATAATTCTTTTGGATGTCGTTCTTAATTCGAATTTGAAAATTTATTTTGATTGAGTTGGGATAAGATCGAGAGAGCGGGTTTCGAGATTTATTTCCCTTGGAGTATTTGAATTTGACTAAGGAGCACGATTCGGTACCTCTTTATACAGTTAGACAAACAAATCCCCTCTATGCTTTCTTCTCATTTGCAATCCTGTATCTCTCTCTCTTCCCGTTAGCAACCAAACAAAACCCCTGCTCCCTTTCCCTTGTCACCTACAGCAAAATAAAAGTGAAGCCTTACCTTTCCCCTTATTTTCATTCCAATTCAAGCTCACCCTACAACACGCTTCCCATACCCATCCCCTCCTCTCTAATCCATAAACACACATACAAACAAAAATCTCTCCCGTACACCTCTTATACACATACAAACCCCCCTATCCCCTTCCATTTCTAACAAAGCTTCCAACTTTTCCTCCTATCTCAGTTTTCCCATCCCAGCTCCCTTTCCTTCCTTCTTCACTGGTTCAAATCATCCAAACTCCCTCCGTTTCTTTTCTGATACCCGACTGCAGCCCCTGGGCAACACCGAGGGCAGCAACAGAAGCCATCACCATCTCCTCTTCTCTCACTCCTCTGAGCATCACAGCAGCCCCACGCAGCCAGGAGCCTCCTCGCCGCCACCAGCCCCACACGAGCCACCACTGATCCTCCTCCTCTGATTCCTCCTAGCACGAGCGGTAAGCCTCTCTTCCTTTCTTCATGAGCTCGAAAACCCCATAAAGTCCCTCCATTATGATATATGCTATCATTCTAGGACCATTTCGTCTCCGACGAGCCTGAAGAACCCACTCTGAGCACCTCCGGCGAGTTCGTATCCCCTCTCGTTGAGCTTCTCTTTTCCCTCTCCTCGAGTTTGTTTGTGATTCTCCTTTCATGTCTCTGGGTTTTCGGGAGTGGGAGAGGTAGTGAGAGTGCCCCAGAGAGCGAGACGACCCCGGCAAGGCCCCTACGCCTCCTTCTTCCGATTTTCCGAGCAGAGCACAGGCCGGGGGAAGGGATGGGTCCGATTTCTCCTTTTTCTTTCTCTTACCCGAACCGGTTCATCTTTTTTTTTATATTTCGTTCGATCTAGCCTTTAAATGGTGGTCCGGTTTCCTTGTTTTAAGATCAAAGGTTAGGTTCTGGGGTGTGGGCTTCGAAAATCTGAGGTTGGGCCAATTTGGTTAGGTTTGGGCCGGAAGTATAGGTTATGTTGTTTACATGTTAATGTTAAGACTTATACATATATATATGTATTATTCAAATGTCGGAATATTAAATAATAATGGGATATTATATATTATAAAATTATGTCTTTTAAAATTGTTGGGAATTAAAATATATTATTAATCGGGCTTGAATTTTAAAAAGAATTTTCTAAGTCTTATATATTTTCGATATAGAATATATTGAATAAATGGAATGTAAAACACTATTATATTATTGATGAGATTTAAAAATAGAATATTATTATTGAGATTTAAAAATATAATATTATGAGACTTGGATTTTAAAATGGATTTGGAAAAAAGGTTTTAAAGGTTGGAATTTGATTTGAGAAATGGAATTGGATCTAATAAGATGTAAAACAGGAATGGAAGGATTAAGATGATATGAGAATAAGACGATATGTGACGATATGAGCTGATTGATGGAAATGAATAAGGAAGATGATGAGATAATGAGATAATTGAGATGAGAATGATGAATTAATGTTAAGATGTGATATTCTATGATTTCGTGAACTTACGTGTGATAGTTAGGGGCGCCTTGTGTGGTTTAGACATAGACTTATGCATATTTTACTTATTTCCTTCTAGATGAATCTCTGACTTGCCTGGATTTGCTTATTGTTGGTGCTTATTGCTTGGGTTCTGCACTTCTCCAGGTAAGTTCCTTTATGGGCTTACTCAGATTCGAAAGAGAAATCTCCTGCTTGTGATTATATGACATACTAGGTGTTGCATAAGCATTAAAGCATGCCATATAGTATCATGCTAGGATTGCACTCATGAATGAGCATTTAAATACTTTGTGTGATTGAGAAACAGAACGACCATTATCTGTGAGTCTTAGAGTCTTTGCTAGGGTCATAGGGGCATTCGGGTTTTATACCGTTTCGGTCCCCGATTGAGTCGATGAGTATGATATATATATATATATATATATATATATATATATATATATATATATATATATATATATATATATATATATATATATCTGTATGGTTCGGCATAGACCGAGCGCCCTACCTCGGAGTGGGTACGGGAATATATCTGTTACGGTTCAGCTGAGGCCGAGCGCCCTACCTCGGAGTGGGTACGGGAAATACAGAGATATGGGGATATGCCACTAGGCATTCTTTGGGCGCCTTTACAGTTGTTCAGCATATTATTTCAACTAGGAGCATGCTAGTGTGATTTAATTTTCCATACTACATTAGAGCATCTTTATTATAGGTATAGCGTATGTGTATGCTTGCTTGCGGGACATAGTGTGTTGGGGGGGGGGGGACTCGGTCTGACCCCGCTCGCACAAAATGTTTTTAGGTATGCTTGCTCTATGTCTTTGTGGCGTGGGAATTCCCCCTGGGCGATTGCGAAGAACCTGCCTAAATCTCGCTAAATTGGATAAAGTACTTTTCTACTTGTGTTTTATTGTTTTGGTTTTGACCCGGCCTCGCCGTGGCAAGTTGTACCTGATTTCCGTTTTTGCAGTTTCTTTCAAATGAATTTCCGCGACTTAGTCTATAGGACAGGAGGAGGGTACCCAATGGCCCTTCGATTGATTTGGGGTTCAATATCCCCACTTTAAAATGATAGTCTTTCGAGGTTTGAAACCTCGACCCGTACTTGAATTGCAAGATCTGAACGAAGGTATCCAACCTTCGAAAGTAACCCGGATGTTTATATACGGGCCGTTACAGGTATCTTTAGTTAGGGGAGACCATTCAGAAAGAGAAGTTGCAATAGAGAGGAGCAAGAGTGGTTGGGATAAATTCTATGATCAGAAAGTTACTATAAGATTAATTGAACACAAAGCTGCAACGGAGAGGATCCCTCTAAGAAAGCATTGCATCAACAGGCAAGCATAAAAAGCACTCTTCTTTCCCAAGGTCAAAAAATCTCAATCTATTTTTTGAACACTTTTTTGTACAAACCAAAAAAAAATCGCACCCCCTTCCACCCAAACCAAAAAAATTCCAAAGTGCAGCCCTAGCTGAAATACTAAAAAGTACTCAGTACCAATGAACCATAATATAGCAATAAGAATCATGTCTGAATCTTAAAAATACATTCCTTAAGGAAATAACCACGAGTTAATTGTATCTGATTTAGTGTGATGTGTCTCAGACGCACCTTACAACCTTTTTCTTTTGCCTTTTCAGAAGAGGGAAACAGAACTCATTGTGTGGATCCAATTACACTTTCTCCTCCTCTGTAGCGGCTTGAACTATACTCCAACCTACCATCTAAGAGTGAAACGATCATAACATTATATTTGTAAGCCAAAGAAAGCAGAATATGATATATGAGTTCAATAGGTAAAAACGGTATGGTTGGGATACACAATTAGATTCATTGAATATAAACTGCATTGTCTTCCCTATTGGCTCTAAGCATACACAATTATATTCATTGAATCAAAACATCCATGTTCAAAACTTTACCTGCGCATCTTTTGTACTGAGCACTTTAGAGATATTACACATTTCATGCTCTTGCTTACCTTTCCTAAGTTGCAAAGTGCAGCACAGTGGGTTCCTGCTTCAGAAGGGGCCTAAAAATAAAACCTATGAGCCTCAATAGCCTCTTGAAATCATCATTGTGTTTGCTAGTCATTTATAAAATCAAACATGTTAAATTAACATTATCTCTACAAAACACACATATATACACAATCAGAAAAGAAAAAAGAGAATTGCAAGTAAAGAAAAATCTAAGCAATATACTTTTAACCCACTCACTTCAATCCACTGACAAACGCCAACCTGATATCCAAAATTGAATTTATCGCAAGAAAGCTACAAGCTGAGAGAAACAATGACACTACAACAAGGGAGAAATCTATTGAAGACATTAAAGTGGTGGGACATCTGGAGACAAAAATTATCAATGAAATACCCAACTACATTCTTATCATGTCTGAATTAATTTGCTAGATTTGAATTGAAGTTTTGATTGAAGAGCCTCAAGGGAGAGAATTAATGATGCTGTCTTTCTTGTCTTTCAGTTTCAATGCTCCTATATCATGGAGGATTTCTTGATCACTACCTCATGAATATTTTACCACTATCTTTGACTACTATAAAAGGCCTAATGTTATCCGAAATCATTTTCCATTAAAGTACTAATTAAGCGACAGAGATAATTAGAGGAAAACAGAAGACTGAATCATCTCACCAAACTATCATTTATTTCCAGTCGAACCATGTCGCCAATATGGCCAGGTAATATAGCACAATGTAGGCCATCACCTTCTTTTTGAAGAGGCTCAGATGGGTTTTGCCCATATATAGATCTAGCTTGATCAATTACACATCTATGAAAGAAGTCTTGACTCAGGAACATACCTGTTTGGGAAAAACGTTGAGGTTTAGATGTCTACAAATATGAAATATATGAGAAATTTTATTGGCTATATATTAATATGATGTTTACATCTTTTTGGATCCACTTGGATACTTCATTCTTTATCAACCATTGGATGGTCTCATCATCTGAATCATCAAGGACTTGAATCAAGAGCCTATCATGTGCCCAATCGAGTTGACAAACTATTGAAATGGATTGCCCGTGTTCCTGCCAATGTTAATGGTCATAGTGAACATCACCAATATAAGGATGGCTCGATCAAAGCATGAAATCAAATGCTTAATTTTTTTAAAAAATTGCCCAAGTAAAAGAATGGCTTACAGAAGGATCTGTCTTTTAACTGATCACCATTCTGTACAGTGGATAGAGAACATCTACATCCCTCAACAGTTTACTTTGTGAACAAAATATTCAAGAATCGCCTCCCTGTGTAACAGAATACAAAGCTTTATAGATTGGGAACAAAAGCCCCTGTTTTAGATTGTAAATGAATCTGAAGTGATTATACAAGTACAAAACCCCAACCCTATACCTCATAGAGAGACCAATTCTAACCAAGCAGGCTTTAATTACAACTTCAAGGTTTCATGAACACAATTGCCTAAATGAAGCACCGTAAGTACAAAACCCCAACCGTGCCAAATTCCAATGAAGAACACAAAATAAAGAAGGAAAATTTTTGACCTTTTGCCTATTTAGTTTGAGTAGGTGGATAATTCATGATTTCAATCAAATTCTATCACTATTTAATTTGACAAAGAGGTTCTAAAATGCATTTTATTTATAGCACTACCAAACACAAAAACCATATTCATTAATTTGATGCTTTCATAAAACATAGCACGTGAAAAAGGATACAAAAGTAATGGTATATACTTTTAACTGTTCTTAAGCTCCTTAGTGATCTCATGGGTATGTAACTCAGCAACTTCTGAGAATCTGAGTTACGTTGGCTTGTGGCTTCTCTGTTTGAGTGTCCAAGCATGTGCGACAGTTGTGATAGTAGCATCAAGCTCTCGCTCCGTAGTCTTAACCCTTTGCTCAATTAGAAACCTTCAGGCCATGTTGAAATCATCGACTGCCTATTAGATATGAAGTTCAATTAAAAAACCTTCAGGTCATATTGAAATTATCAATGATAACTAAAGAGCTAAATTTCTTAACTCGGCTCATGTTGTGTGCGTTATTAACAATTCGATTGAATGATTTAAAATTACGAGTCCATTTCTTCACAAATTCAAACAAATAACTATTAATATAAACCATAAGAAATTCAGGGATCGAAGTTTACCTACATAATGTTGGATTTGTGAGTTCTTTCTTGTTAAGAGCAATGAATCTCCTCTTTCCAGCAATCATAGATTAACGGTATTCATTTGTACAAGATAATATAATATGTCCTAAACAAACAAAGAAACAACATTAATGACAAGTATGCATAGAAAGATACCCGAGAAATGACAAACTCAGTGTTATTCTTAAAATAATTTTGTAACAGACTTTAGGTGCACTCAGTAGCTATTCTGCCAACCATTGCTAATGTCAGACACAATAACAACCAATGCAGTTGTGTCAAAGTTTAAGAATTCATCATTCTCATGTAAGCTCACGACTTTAGAGATTACACATCCATAGAGTAATCTTTCAAGTGTGAAATGAGAGATCGAAATGAAAAACCCAGGTTCAACTGCTTCTCGTTCAAAGTCACCTCTACTCCAACAACACGATATCTCTCATCAGCATTTTGAAATCATAATTTCTCAAATAAAATTTCAGAATGACATGTATTTGCAACTTGTTATTTATTCCCCATCATAAAATCTCAAATAAAAATGCAAATGCACATTAAATTTGAAATGCAATTCAAAACCAAACTTGACAGTACTCACTATATATACAAACTCTAGGAAAAATGACATACATTGCTAATGGAATTGCCTTTACAAGTGTTATAATCCATTGTTGAACAAGACGTGCTAGTGAACAATAAACATTTCCATTAAGATGAAGACCTTACAATCATATTAACAACATCTACAAAGCATTTGAATACTCAATGCCAAATAAGATTATGTAGAAACTAACAATAAAATAAATCTCTAGTCATTTTGAGACAGACCTAAACTAAGCCTGCACTTCAGGAATCAAAGAGAGTGAGTAAGCACCTAATTCCTTGCTGAATCTAAGAGAGAGCACATCAATTAAAAATGAAAATATGGAATTGAAATGGAGCAATTGATGAGATATCCTAGGTAGCCATGTAGTTGTAACCAAATTCTCAAAACCAAATATGAAATTAGGGCACTAAATGTAAATGAAACAGGCGAATCTGGTTAGCCATGGTGTTAAGACCGACTTCTCATAACCAAATCCGAAATTAGGGCATCAAATCTAATTGAAATAAGCAGGAACCAATTTCATATAGAGAATAGAAATAAATCTGCAATTGTAGCCATGGTTGATAGTTTGAGTAGAACGGATGTTGATTTTTCCACCAATTTGTGCTTAAACTTGGAGAATTTCAGGAGGAGAAGGCATCGGGGATGGAGAAGAGGATGGATTTCTTAGACATGGTGAGTTCGGATACGATGGTGGTGTAGAGCTCACCGGCGGAGTCGAAGTAGGTGAGGGTGGCGTCGAGGAGCTTAAAGTTGCATGTGAGAGATGCGTAGATTGAGTGGGATGTGGCGGTGGGTGGGAGGATGAGAAGATACAAAGGGGAAAACCTTAGAACTCTGATGCCTTGTTGCTTCCGGGATGATTGGTGATGAAACCATAGAGCGGGGGAGAAAAAGGAGAACCAAATTAACGCAGGAGAACAAACAATCAGGAGGTTGCCTAGACTGAGGTTATAGAATGAGAATAAGAAGCAAGAAAGACCAAGAAGGGTACTGAAAAGAAAAAATAAATCATTTCAAATTGAAACTATGATGGACAAATAAGGAAATTCATATGGGTTAAATTACAGATGTTGATCAAAGCAATGCACACACAATCAACGGCTGTGATAGCCAATTTTTAACAATTTATAAGGAACAGTAAAAATCCTTCCCTCACATTTATAGTAGGAGGGATTATCAATGTTATACCCCATATTAGTAAAAACCATCAATTGAATCCTAAAATTGATCAAACTCATTGGAAAAATCAAAGTAGAAAACTCATCTGAAAAACACAAATTGTTGTGGCGTGGTATATATCCGAATCCACTGCCTTAGAAACGATTTTACCCCGACCACGGTGCAAGACGGCTTTTGGCATCACCCCCAAGGTTACGTAGCACCTCCGATCGCGTGCACTCACCAAAGGAAGTTTGGAATCTTTTTGGGAACTCAGAACGTTTGTACAGAGAAGAGGAAGAAGATGGGAAAACCCATCTACTTCATCTAAAACCTAAAACCTTTTTAAGAGGAAGAGAACGTGTAAAAACAGCCTACTCTCCCACCAACATCACTAGTTGAGGAAAATCCTCAAAACCAATTTAAAAACTAGTTTCCTTTTCTTTTAAATATGGATAAGATTGCGGAAATCAAAACCTTTCTAAAACTTTTATTTAAGCATTATTTCCAACAGTCCCCCACAAATGCGAGAAAAAAGGGTTTTTAAAGCAACTTCAAAAACGACATTCTGAGGTGGTTTTATAGAAGAGATTCTTAAATGTTGGTGAACAAGTCATGAACCAACATATAGTGAAGCTGAGTACCTCCCTTGTCATAGAAGTGAACAAGTATTGAGCTACTAGACTTGAGAGGTGATCTCAACAACACATATCTCAGCCATGATCCTAGTGATTCCGCGATAAGATCTACAAATATGTATGTGGTCATCTCACACGTTGGATGCTGAAGAGTGCTCTAGAAAGACCACCCTAGTCTTTCATAGAAGGTGACCAACCCCTAAACACTCTCGTAGATAGCTCCATCAAGTCTATCTTACATAGATCACCCTTATTAGGGCTATGGAACCATTAAGAGTTTTACGCTCATCCTCTTCTATATTCGGTGAATCCATCAAGTCCTTCTCAATAGGACCACCCAAATCTGAGCCATGGACTCATTAAGAGTACATGACTCAACCTTCCTCAATACACCTATTATGGGAATGAGAAGTGGTGTGTCTCTTCTCCTATGGGTTTAAGTACCATTCCCTTAGACAAATCAAAGACTAGTATCATGTTCAACCTTTTTGTCAATAGACCATCAGGTTCCTCTCGGATCTCACATCCTCCAAATAGATGACACCATTCGCAATCATTTGTCTCACGGCTTCAGATCAAATCTACATGTGTCTCTTCTTGCCATTCTATGTATTGCTACTAGCTACACAAATAGCAAATGTGAGTCACAATGTAGAGAATTAGATAGAGCTTCATGCCCCTACAAAGGTAATTAAGTTAGTAACATTCTGAACCAATCAATCTCTTGTCTAACTAAATCTAAAGCAATCTAGCAAAGATGACAATTTTGATGATTTTCACAATATAGCACCACCACATAATGTCAAAACAAACCAACTAGTGGAGCTATAACATCATCATAATTAGAATGTTCGATCATACTGGCACAACGATAAAGTTATCAAACCTTATCAACATTTCTCTACATAATGGAATGAAGCAATTTCCCTTTTCTAGTTTCTTTAACACTTAGAAACACATCAACTTCACCCATATCTTTGATTTCAAAGCGAGAAGAAACAAGTTTTTTAGTTTCATTTATCACATGCATGCTAGTGCCAAATATCATCATCTCATATACATATAAAGGCACGTAACCAATGTATACATCTTGGTATAAAAGCATGCACAATATAAAACCAAAACTTTAACACCGTTTGGTAAAATCCTCATAACATTTCAAATATGCTTGGTTAAAATCATATATTGATTTCTTAAGTAAACACATAAAATTCTCTTTTCTTGTAACCACAAACCCATAGGTTGGTCCATATATCTCTTTCTCTAGATCGTCATTTAAAACACAGTTTAACATCCACTGATGCACTGCCAATTTATAATTAAATGCTAAAGCAAATAATAAAAATAAATGACAATCTTAATCATTAGAGAATATGTATTAACGAAATCAATTTCATGTTTTTATGTGAATCCTTTAACCACTAGTCTTGCCTTAAACCTTATAATAGAACCATCAGTTCTAAAATTCCTTTTAGGATCCCTTTACATTTAATGGTTTTGAAACTTCTAGGCAAGTCAACTAGATACACATAATAGATTCTAATTTACTGCCTATAGCATCTTTATGGAAGAAACTAGCATAAGTTGAACTCATAACCTCTTTATGTGTTCTAAATTCATCTTCTAACTTAAGAACATAAATAAGAGGTACATCACTTTGATTCACATATACAAGTTCATCCAACAATGTTGTCTCAAACTTAAACTCACATCTAGTTTCAATTATATATCTATTACTCTTCCTAGACTCACTAGGTTCAAGCGCGACATTTTAATTAAGTAAAGACAAAGATGCAGGCATAAACACATATGCATGAATACTATTATGATTTTACTTAAAGTAAACATCGCTAAAAGGCTCAAAATCATGATATTCACACATATTTCTATCATCAACCATTTTAGATCCAATATCATCTCACTTAAAGGAAAGTACAACCACTTTATTCAAACACCTCCATATTTTTCATATATTCTCGTTTGACTCTAAGTCATTTCCACGCCTTATATGGGGTTTTGTCTAACTTCTCATGTGGCATCTTATTTCCTACCTCTATCTGATCTAAATTGTTTTGGTTCTAATCAAGTTGGGTTTATACTTAATGAATATCAAGAACAATTCTTCCTACTACATCTTTGATCTTAGCAAATGCATGCAACTTGGTATCTCAAAAGGTCATCTATTAATGTGATATAACACCTTTACACATTTGCTTTTAGAGTTTCAAAAGCAATCATCATATATTAACTCAAGCAATATAATGGTCCACTCAATTATGAGTTGAAAAGGTATTTAGCAAGTTTAGCATATTTATGCACATATCACATATATTTTGATCAACAACCAAGTCAGGGATTTGTCTAATGTTATAAAAAAGATAACATATAAGAGCAACTAGCAAGTTATCGAAAGTACAACACAATTGAATGCATTGTATGAATCAAAGCAATGACCGATAATAAACTTACCAATTGTAGGCTCGTGTGATCTCACCTGATCGATGAAGAAACAATATGTATGCATATAAACAACCCATACATACCCAAAATAAGAGGCAAGACCTTTGCTTGACCTAATTCTCTAATGAGCTAGTGCGTGCTGATGTCATCAATTGAGGTCCAACCAAAGTCCATGTTCTTTGTGAAAAGATGCACAACCACCATCAACGTACCGACCTGACTGAATCCAGCCATACTAGCAGGCAATCACGAGTACAGTACCGACCTGACTGAATCAAACCACCATCAATTGAGGTCCCGTTTTTGTAGTTGTTGCTTAGTATAGTTTTCCATATTTTGAATGGATTTTGAATTAAGATTTTCAAAAACTTTTCGGCTTCTGCTTGTCCAAAACAAGACCCAAAATTTTAAAATATTTTTTTATGAATTATAATTTAACCTCAATATTAAATTTCTGAGATTTTGGAAATTTTGAAAATCTCCGTGATCGATCAAAATGATTCCTATTTAATTCAAAGTAAATTCCGGCATATATCCAATTTCAAATAAATGAATATTGTTTTGAAGTGTGACCATTTCAAATTTAAACCAACCTTGTTGAATCAAATTAAGTTGATTTCGGTGGTAGAATTTTAACAATACGAAAATAACGGACTAATTTTGTAATTTCTCATATTTGAACCTAACCCTAGGGAACCCATATAAATGCTTCCTCCTCCATTTCATTAGATCTCAGCCGCCCTAGTTCTCCTATTCACCCCTCCTGTTTGTCAATTCCAGATCTGAAAAAAAAAAGAGACCACCTTCTTCTTCATAGTTTCCCCTTGCTCATTGTGCTCCATCATCCTCACCCTTCCTCTCTTCACCGGTCCCTTTGTTCTCTTTCTCGTCCCTAAGCCGACACTCAACTTGAAACCAAGGAAGGAGGTGAATCGGTCACCGCTGCCATGGACGAACGGAGTCGAGCTCGCTAGAGTCGACACCCCCCTCCCACTTCTGTAGTTGCTGTCATCTAAGCTCGAAGGAACCCAAGCGCCGACCTAGATTTCACCCACCTCGGCGCCGCCATCGAAGTCTGAGCTAGCAGCCGTCGGTGTACCCCCTTGTCCGCCGCCCTCTCCTTCCCTGACCGTACTGACGAGCTGCTGGGTGGCTGAAGCTGAGCTTCGAACCTGAACCTTTGAGTCGACAAACTTCCGCAGCCCGTTACCGACCCTCGAGCCCCGTTTGCCTCCTCCTATTCGAGTATAACCCTTGGGCCTTGGGATCCTTGTCAAATAATTTACAAATTTGGTTACTTACCTTGGATCCTTGTTGAACGAATTTATGAATTTGGTTACTTGCCTTGGTTTTGGATTGGAGTTGAATCTGATTTATTTTCATAGGATGCGCTTCGTTGCCCTTAATCTGATTTTATGTTCTGGTATTGCAAAATATGAGTTAACTGAGTGTTGTTTTACTTTTGAAATGATTATGTGTCAACTGTGAATTAAGTGGTAATGAAGAATAAAATCGACTTTCGAATTAGTAAAAGACTTAGTGGATTGTTGGATTACAACTAATATTGACTAAATTATTGTAACCACTAGAGTAGATCTCGGTGAAGCTCCTTTAGCTAACATGGTTTAGTAGACTTTGTAAATTAGTGTTTGATCAATTGATATTATTATATAATGACCTAAGGTATAAGACGAGGGAATGAACATACATGTTGAAACCTTGAAATAAATAAGATAAGTGAATTATGTTATGACCATTTTAGAATGAACCAATGGAATACACACTTGTTATAATTGAGTTAATAGATTAAATTGATATAAGAGGCGCTTTGGGAACTTGTTATACTTGTAAGCTTGTTGCGGTGCTTATCGAGTTTAATGTGTTGTTTTACCCTTGTGGCTAAAAGAAGTAGCTAAAGTGTATTGGTGTTAGTTGTACTATATGAAAGGTTAGATTAGCTCATTGCTTAAGTGTACTATACGAGAATGAGTTAGGACCCCTTTTATTTAATCATAGACCTTAAGTTCAGCCGTTTATTTGAATATAGTGTGGTTAATGTTTTATTTGAATATCGTATGATTAAGGTTTATGATTAGTAGAATCTTATAACAAAAGCTATCCTAAATGATGTAATTCTATAAATGATGAGTAATCACTCATTCCTATGTGGAGTTAAGGCATATAGATTGCGTTTGATTGTTGATTAATTGGCTAGATTGATTTGATAAATCTTAGCTTTTCGCGAGCCATTACTAGGGATATAATTTAATATACTTATCGCGATAATTGAGTTTGGAAACTGTAGGATAGGTCTCAAGAAATTTTTGTGGTTGCTTATGGTGTCTTATGAATATGGCCTTGTTTGAGCGGTTTCACTATAATTGAATTTATAAAGGATCATAAAAAAAAACATTGACTTATCCTATATTTTTAGTTAAGATTTTGTTATACTTATAAGTTTGTTGTTGTACTTTGAGCTATGAATGTGGTTAGTAAGACTATGTAGAAGATGTTTTATAAATTCTTATTCTCGCGTGCTTTAAACCTGATTGTAGTGCTTTGTTGTTGAGTAGTTCTTATAGTTGAGATTATAAATGAATTCTTGAAATATCAACTTACCTTGGTTACTATTAAGCATGATTTGTTATGCGAGTTTCGATAAATAAGACTTGTTGAACCTTGGTGTTGAGAACTTATGATTTTGGTTAAGTATTTGAAGATTTGATAAATTATGAATTACTTGAGCAATTGTTAAGCAAAACCTGAGTTTGATCTGTTGTAAGATGTTTGAGTGATGATATTGGTCAGGCTTTGAGTTAAGTTTTATACTTGATGAGAACAAGGTTAATGAGAATGATAGTTATGATGAGAATGCGAGGTTACTTGAATAAAATATTATTTAGTCTTGTGATGACTTGAAAGCCTGCTTGTGTGTTAATTAAATGTGTATTGATGAGCTATTCCTAGCTTATTATTTGCTAGTGTGATTGGATGATTATCTGAGTGGCTTGTTTGCTGATGGATGATTCTCTGAGTGGCTTGTTTGCTGGCTAATTGGATGTGAAGACTTCAGGTAAGTTTCCTACGGGAGCTTACTCAGTAACCAGGACCTCATGCCTGATGTGTCATATAGTATGTAGGTGTTGCATCTGCATAAAAGCATGCAATGTAGTATCATGCTTAGGACTTGCACTTATGAATGAGTATCCCTATTCTTTATGCGTTTGAAAAGAGAACGGCCGTTATGTGTGAGTCCTTAGAGTCATTGCTAGGGTCATTGGGGCATTCGTGTTTCATATCGATTCGGTCCCAGTCAAGTCTTATATTATGATATGGCTGCGGTGGTGACCGAGCGTCCTACCTCAGAGTTGGGTACGGACATATTATGGTTGCGGCACCGACCGAGCGTCCTACCTCAGAGTTGGGTACGGACATATATGACCCCGGAGTGGGCACATATTGGGAGTTTGGGGATATGCCACTTGGCATTCTGTGTGGATCCATTTAAAATCACTTTCCACATATATAAATTGTCAGCATGCTTGTGTGATTTAAATTACGCACTGCACTAGAACATCCTTTATTTTAGGTATAGGCGTATTATATGTCCTCAGCGAGGTCTTTAGGGCCCGCATGCGTCTCTTGGCCTGACTTCGTGGATAGTTTCAGGTACCCACTCCCTTTTGCTTGTTGATTGCTTCTATGGCGGGGTTTTCTCATGGAACGAGTGTTAAGAAGACTTCGTACATCTTACAACTTGACTTTATAAATGTTTTGGTTTAGTTGGACATTTAAAAACAATGTATACTTATCTTGATTCTAACTCGTTTCGTCTCTTTTGAGTTTTGGCTAGTTGGATTAGGACAGGTTCCGTGCGAAAGCACAAAATCTTATGGACTATTTGAAACTTTTGAGGGTTTGAAATCCCTTTTTTTTCCTTAAGTTATATCATTAAATTCTTAAGACTTAAGCAGGGTTATAACTTGAAGAGAATAAATAAACAACTCGTACTTGGATTGCTAAGATCTGGCATATGGATATTTCTTCCCTGTAGACGTAACCCGGATTTCATAATCTGGGTCGTTACAAAGTTGGTATCAGAGCCAGGTTGTGCAATCTGAGTACAATTGAGTTGTAAAACAATTGGTGATTTTGAGTTTTAAAAATAAAATGGCCCAAAGGTTTTCACAAGATTTGAATGTTTTCAAAGGGCAAAATGAATTTAATATGGATAAGTAAGATAAACACCTTGAGAAGTGAGAATCGAGAATTGATTGGATAATCATGGCGATAGCTATTCCTTACAGATATAGATTGAGATTGGTAGAGACCATTAGCTTTATACTTTATAGATGGGCATAGAGGACGTATGTAGAATCTTGTTTGAGTAATTTGTGGACTTGATTTTAGGGATAGGTAAATTTGGGGGAGAAGTTTGGTGATTCATGTGTGTTATTCTTGATGACTTGGTATGATATTGTTTATATGAGTTTCCCTCGTTATGACATCTGCCGTGATTCTTATAACATGTTTTGATCTTGTTATGCACATATAATGTATGGTACTTGAGGGCTTGGATTGGACAATTGTCACCATTCTTGATGTGTTTGACTTATACATATTTCTTTTGCTACATATATCACTTATGAATGAAATTATTGGTGCCTTTTGGCCTTGGTTGATGAGGACATGAAATGAGATTATAAGGATCTACATGGTTATGACGGATGTTTCGTATTGGTTAGCTGAAAGCTTATGAGCTCATGCTTGAGAATCTTACTCTAGTTGATGAGAAAACTTATGGTTTTGAGAATTGAGAAATTATGCTTGTTGATTTGAGAGCCATGATATTCTGACTATAAGAGTTCATAGTGACTTGATAAGAAATACTTATGAAATTCAGATTCTTGATATAAATTGTTGATTCTTGCTTAGGGATAACGTTTTCACAAAGTCGAGACAAGTATTTTACAGGGACGCTTGTAAAGTACTTGGTCGGATCTAGTGAGAACATTGTGACGATTTTGTGATACTTATACAAGTATTTCATGGGGACGCCTATGAAATACTTATAGGGATCACAAAATGCATCGCCTATATGCTTATTTGAGATGTTTTGGCATGAATTGTTCTATGATCTATTAGTGATGCCTTACATGATGAATTTTAATGATATCGCTCTTATATGCAAAACTGGTTTAAAAAAAGGATCATGTGTATACAACTCGACTAAAAAGTATGTGAATCAATTAATAGACATGACTCGCTTATTCATAATATAGGATTCATGTGATTGATATGACATCGTCCCTCCTACCCTCGACGTGTTATCATTCATATGTTGTGACTTTGTGAGATTTTGTGAAGTTATGTCATGCACCTCTATCTTGTTTTTATGAACGATGATGGTTGATTATGATGTATTGCTTATGTGGCTACTCGTTATCTTATAACTGTCTGACTTGTATAATTGATGTCTTATATGTCCCTTGTTCCAATAAGATGATGTTATTCTTGCTTGTCTACTTGGTTAGGGAAGAGACTCTATATTCAAGCTAACTTGTTAATGGTGAGAGTCGATAAGATAGCAAATTGACCTATTGATTTATCTCCTTAGATTCTTGGTGAAGTTTTCTTTGCGATCTTTGAGAACCTCGATAAATTATCATGACAACTCCTTGTCTCTCTTCGTTACTCTTCTTTTACCTTGCCGCTTTGGTTTCTTCTAAATTCCTTTCATGTTGGTCACCTACGTTCCAAACCTTATGGGTCTAACTTGTTACGAACTGGTATATAAGTTAGAGTGTTGATTGTCTTCAGGAGTGCAATACCAAAAAGGGGTCTTGATGAGTGATTCTTAGAAATCTGTTGGATGTCATCTTTTACACCGAGAGTTCCTTTGAAGTCTGTGTTCATTCGGGGAAATTTGTTGGAAGGTTTTCCTTATGGTTGGTGTTCACCCAAAAGTATATTGTCTTCCTAAGAAACAACTAGGCTTCTTTTTTTGGATGGGTTATGGAGTCCAAGGGGATGAGTCGATGTTGCCTTGGGAAACTTCTATTTGGTTATGATTGTAGTCTTGTTTGTGTTTCCATGTTGTGATGCATTATTATGTTATATACTTGTTCTATTTGGATCTACGTTGATATGTATATCTATCCTATGACACTTGATTCATCCATGTCTTATCCACATTATCTTAGGATCGTAGTACCTTATATAGTACTCTTTTTGTGTTCCTCTCGTCTTGTTACATGATTGGTTGTCTTCTGATGCATTTCCATGTTAGTCCTATACCTGTATATCGTATGTTTATGTACTCGTGGCTTATTTGGTGTTACTAGTGTTATATAGGATCCGAAACTTGTGAGCTACGTGATTTTTTTCTCTATCTATATTATTGGTTATTACTCTTAATCATAGATTCAGGATAGTCTCTTTATTCCTCCTTTTTGTTACCACTTGCCCTTTTGGATGCTTAAGAATGCTAGGTATAATTGAATTAGTAATATTGTGCCTGTATGCCCCATCCGCATCATGTCTTTGTTATTTCTATCGCTAGTTCATAGTAGAACGGTCATCCTTCTTGTGTGTTATTGTCATAAGATCATTTGACCTTTGTTTGCTTATACTTGTTAAATGCTATTGATTTGGCTATGTTATGATTCTATGCCATATGTGGTTAACGTCTTATTTAACTATGTACCTCTCATTGTTGTCTCTTCTTAACATGTGATATAACCCTCTAATTATCATGCTTTAAGGACCTTACACATCGCATGTCCACCCATCATGATAGCTTTATAACTTTATATGATGACCTTTCGACATATACGACGTGTTTTTCTCCTATAGTATACCACCCTTGGAAAATATTATCTGATTTTAATGATAGCCACACTTGGGCATCCATTACTTGATATGACATTACACTTAGTTACTTGTAATATTCATGCCTTCGTTGACGTGTATATGCATACCCGATGTTTTGTGTAACTATAAAGAGTCGCTACGGTCTCATGTTTATATTATTCCCTTTTTCACATCTCTCATGCTCCTGTTAGGTTTTCGCATGATTATTTTGGCTTAGTATGTGTTGTCATGTATGTTGTCATATACTACTTCTATGCACTCCTATTATGTTTTGTGCTACCAATATCCCTTACATGATCTATGTTTTCGAAGAAATGATTATCTAGTTTATGCTCTGATCATAACATTGATAGATTACTATTGTTACATGACTTATGGTAGCTCAGTCATGCCTTTTCTATATGCATCTTAGTTGGTATGCATATCTATGTCATTACACTCTATATATCGATGTTTGGTCATCATCGTTTTAGGTTTACATCGCTCTCGATTATACTTCACCTATATTCACATTGTGTGGTTATATAGTTGTTTGACTGGTTGTGAATCGTCATGTTAATGGTTAGACCATAACTCTGCATGTTTACACATTGCCAGATGTTATTAAATACTATTGGGTAATTAAGTATTTGAGAATATGATTATGTGATTTATTACACTCTCTGTATTATTTATAAGATTACTCTTATGATATGGGTGGTTAGACTTATTGTGTATCATCTTGTTTGTTGTTAAGGTAGATCTTCATGTACTTACCCCTTGTCATGTGTTGTCGATAATGTGTAGAAATCTCGTATCAAAGATATGATATGTGATTCGTTGCACTATTTACATTGTCTGTATAATCGCCCTTGTAATAGGGTTTTGGTAGTATACGTATCTTTCATATTTGCCCTTGTTATGTGATTTTATAAAGTTATCACTGCTTATGTATTTTGGAATATTATCATTAGAGAAATCGTGTTATCTTTCGACACCATCATACTCTATTTATATGGACAGTACTGATGTATAGCAATTGCCTAGGCGGATCAATTGCTAAAATAAATGCCCGATCTTGCAATACTCCTTGGTTATCTTGAGTTGGAACAAGTGTAGTGAAGGTATTTAACGTGTGAAGATAGCGGAAGCAAAGGAACAACAATGAACAACACAAGGCCAAGGAAGAGGAGAAGACACAACAGCGACGGAGCCAAGGTTGTAGCGACGGTGGCGGCGGGGAGGCAGCAACTATGCAGCGGCCGCTGCAAGTGATGGGGCGACGGTTCCTGGAATTCAGCGACGGCTGCGCTAGGGTTTCTGCGACGGTTTTCCTGCAGATTTGTGTTTTGTGTTTGGTTTGTGTTTGGGGTTAGGGTTTCGAAAGACACTTGTTTAGATGATTAAAAGGATGAAGAACAATCTAAATTTTTGAATGCAAAGTGTTTGGATTGGTAATCGAAGAACCCTTTAGCCAAAGGGTTTCTTCAATTCTATTTCCAATCTGATTTTTATTGAATGATAAAGAACGTTTAAATAGAAATCCTAAACCCTAAAATCTTCTAGGGTTGGCCAGCCATCCTTTACAAAAGGATAAACTTGGCTGACCTAATCATAATCTAATTATATAAATAAAATCCTAACTAGATAAATCATAAAAAAGATGATAATTAAGAAAGCCTAAGGATAGACTCTCCTAACCATCTTACTTAACCTAACTAAGTAATACTATAAATAAGACATTCCATAAATAGCTCCAACTAACATAGGAGTTACTAAATATGGAAAGAACTAAAACTAATAATAATAATAATAATAATAATAATAATAATAATAATAATAATAATAATAAAATAATTAGAATAACTTTGGCCTAGTCGTCGGCCTCTTCACTTTAATCCATGGTGGAGCCTTCTTCTTCCTCTTAAGGATGACATCATTCTCCTCCATTTGCATTCGACCCGTCCTCGAGTCGTCGCCAGGATCGAGATCGTTGTTTGAGCCACAGAAGCTCATCTTGATCCACATCAAGTACCATGCGTAGGCCATGATATTGCATATGCTCACTCCTACCTGTTACATGATGTTGTTCTATACTCGTTATGCATAAATATTTTTAAGCCTCATATGCTCACACGTCTACCCCTATAGTTTAAATTGCATTTGTATGTTTATGCACCACCTTTTGATTAGAAATTGTTGATACTCTACTACCATGTTGAGGTTATAGTGATATGGAATATGTGTTGATTTATGCCTTGACGACAAAGTTGCATGAAACATACACTTACACTTGTCCTTACTAGTGAAGCATATGATGTTTCTTTCGTGGCTTTTAAGACATGTTGATACTATTCCCTACCTATTTTGTTTAGTTCCCTTTCCCCACAACGGCATGCAAGATCCTCTCAGGCATGTACGAAATCTAATTAGTATATTCGGGTGATAGATTGTAGATCTGCCTTAAATGAGTGCGGCACCTTAATAACATTTCCTTGTCATTATATGTGTGATATTCCTTGTTAGTGATGATTTGACTTAATGATAGTATGTATATCGATAATGCTCTTCTGAGATAGGTTCATGTTAGAGTGCAAGATTACCACGTTGTGTGTTTTATGACAAGATGTGTTACATGATGATTTGAGTGATACGATCGTAACCTTAAGGGTTTCTCGTGGGCATCGGTGAAATTCTCGTGTTCAGTCTTACCAGACACTATAAGAGTCTATCTTCGTGTCAAGAGTTAGTCGAATTGTCCCTTAGTGTCTCTTTCCTTGAATTCAGCTTAAGCCTTGCGTCATCCTTGTATAGCTGTCTATGGTGTGATAAGGAGTGGATCGTCTAGATTAATTAGGGTTGCGCATTTCATTTGCCGATGTCGTTCTCGTCATGATGCTTGATTGTGCCCTTTCTGGTTGGTGTGGATGTGTGAGTATGATGATTGTGTTCATTTCTGATTAAATAGCAATGTGTAGATTTCTATGATTATATGTTCTACTAATGATGTGATCTGCTGATAATGGGATTTCGTAGTATGATGAATTCCGATATGTTGATACCTTGAGCATGAAATGCTGAAATCTAATATGATGGTAAATCTTGCTATGATGATGTTTTGGATATGTTGTACTTGAGTTTGATGTTGAAAATGATCATGAGCAATGAACTTAAGAAGTGGAATCTGGGACTAGCCCTTAGAGGTGGATAAACTGCTACTTGAATCCTTGAAAATCTAGTTGACTGACATAGAAAGAGCTGACTTGACTTTTTGAAATGTTATGTTGTTTCTAAAAAGATTTTAGTCTCGAGGACGAGACTTGTTTTTAGAGATGGATGGTGTAAAGACCCAAAATTTTAAAATTTTTTTTATGAATTATAATTTAATCTCAATATTAAATTTTCGAGATTTCGGAAATTTTGAAAATCTCCGTGCTCGATCAAAATGATTCCTATTTTATTCAAAGTAAATTCCGGCATATATCCAATTTCAAATAAATGAATATTCTTTTGAAGTGTGACCATTTCAAATTTAAACCGACCTTATTGAATCAAATTAAGTTGATTTCGGTGGTAGAATTTTAACAATACAAAAATAACGGAGTAATTTTGTAATTTCTCATATTTGATCCTAACCCTAGGGAACCCATATAAATGCTTCCTCCTCCATTTCATTAGATCTCAGTCGCCCTAGCTCTCCCATTCACCCCTCCCGTTTGTAAATTCCATATCTGAAAAAAAAAAAAGGAGACCACCTTCTTCTTCATAGTTTCCCCTTGCTCATTGTGCTCCATCATCCTCACCCTTCCTCTCTTCACCGTTCCCTTTGTTCTCTTTCTCATCCCTAAGCCGACGCTCAACTTGAAACCAAGGAAGGAGGTGAATCGGTCACTGCTGCCATGGATGAACGGAGTCGAGCTCGCCGGAGTCGACACCTCCCCTCGCGCTTCTGTAGTTGTTGTCGTCTAAGCTCGAAGGAACCCAGGCGCCGACCTTGATTTCACCCACCTCGGCGCCGCCATCGAAGTCTGAGCTAGCAACTGTCGGTGTACCCCCTCGTCTGCCGCCCTCTCCTTCCCTGACCGTACTGACGAGCAGCTGGGTGGCTGAAGCCGAGCCTCGAACCTAAACCTTTGAGTCGACAAACTTCCGCAGCCCGTTACCGACCCTCGAGCCCCGTCTGCCTCCTCCTATTCGGGTATAACCCTTGGGCCTTGGGTTCCTTGTCGAATAATTTACAAATTTGGTTACTTACCTTGGATCCTTGTTGAACGAATTTATGAATTTGGTTACTTACCTTGGTTTTGGATTAGAGTTGAATCTGATTTATTTTCATAGGATGCACTTCGTTGCCCTTAATCTGATTTTATGTTCTGGTATTGCAAAATATGAGTTAACTGAGTGTTGTTTTACTTTTGAAATGATTATGTGTCAACTGTGAATTAAGTGGTAATGAAGAATAAAATCGACTTTCGAATTAGTAAAAGACTTAGCGGATTGTTGGATTACAACTAATATTGACTAAATTATTGTAACCACTAGAGTAGATCTCGGTGAAGCTTCTTTAGCTAACATGGTTTAGTAGACTTTGTAAATTAGTGTTTGATCAATTGATATTATTATATAATGACCTAAGGTATAATACGAGGGAATGAACATACATGTTGAAACCTTGAAATAAATAAGATAAGTGAATTATGTTATGACCATTTTAGAATGAACCAATGGAATACACACTTGTTATAATTGAGTTAATAGATTAAATTGATATAAGAGGCGCTTTGGGAACTTGTTATACTTGTAAGCTTGTTGCGGTGCTTATCGAGTTTAATGTGTTGTTTTACCCTTGTGGCTAAAAGAAGTAGCTAAAGTGTATTGGTGTTAGTTGTACTATATGAAAGGTTAGATTAGCTCATTGCTTAAGTGTACTATACGAGAATGAGTTAGGACCCCTTTTATTTAATCATAGACCTTAAGTTCAGCCGTTTATTTGAATATCGTGTGGTTAATGTTTTATTTGAATATCGTATGATTAAGGTTTATGATTAGTAGAATCTTATAACAAAAGCTATCCTAAAGGATGTAGTTCTATAAATGATGAGTAATCACTCGTTCCTATGTGGAGTTAAGGCATATAGGTCGCGTTTGATTGTTGATTAATTGGCTAGATTGATTTGATAAATCTTAGCTTTTCGCGAGCCATTACTAGGGATATAATTTAATATACTTATCGTGATAATTGAGTTTGGAAACTGTAGGATAGGTCTCGAGAAATTTTTGTGGTTGCTTGTGGTGTCTTATGAGTATGGCCTTGTTTGAGCGGTTTGACTATAATTGAATTTATAAAGGATCATAAAAAAAACATTGACTTATCCTATATTTTTAGTTAAGATTTTGTTATACTTATAAGTTTGTTGTTGTACTTTGAGCTATGAATGTGGTTAGTAAGACTATGTAGAAGATGTTTTATAAATTCTTATACTCGCGTGCTTTAAACCTGATTGTAGTGCTTTGTTGTTGAGTAGTTCTTATAGTTGAGATTATAAATGAATTCTTGAAATATCAACTTACCTTGGTTACTTATTAAGGATGATTTGTTATGCGAGTTTTGATAAATAAGACTTGTTGAACCTTGGTGTTGAGAACTTATGATTTTGGTTAAATATTTGAAGATTTGTTAAATTATGAATTACTTGAGCAATTGTTAAGCAAAACCTGAGTTTGATCTGTTGTAAGATGTTTGAGTGATGATATTGGTCAGGCTTTGTGTTAAGTTTTATACTTGATGAGAACAAGGTTAATTGAGAATGATAGTTATGATGAGAATGCGAGGTTACTTGAATAAAATATTATTTATTCTTGTGATGACTTGAAAGCTTGCTTGTGTGTTAATTAAATGTGTATTGATGAGTTATTCCTTGCTTATTATTTGCTAGTGTGATTGGATGATTATCTGAGTGGCTTGTTTGCTGATGGATGATTCTCTGAGTGGCTTGTTTGCTGGCTAATTGGATGTGAAGACTTCAGGTAAGTTTCCTACGGGAGTTTACTCAGTAACCAGGACCTCATGCCTGATGTGACATATAGTATGTAGGTGTTGCATCTGCATAAAAGCATGTCATGTAGTATCAATCTTAGGACTTGCACTTATGAATGAGCATCCCTATTCTTTATGTGTTTGAAAAGAGAACGGTTGTTATCTGTGAGTCCTTAGAGTCGTTGCTAGGGTCATTGGGGCATTCGTATTTCATATCGATTCAGTCCCAGTCGAGTCTTATATTATGAAATGGCTGCGGCGGTGACCGAGCGTCCTACCTCGGAGTTGCGTACGGACATATGATGGCTGCGGCACCGACCGAGCGTCCTACCTCGGAGTTGGGTACGGACATGTATGACCCCAGAGTGGGCACATTATATGTCCTCAGCGAGGACATCCTTTATTTTAGGTATAGGCGTATTATATGTCCTCAGCGAGGTCTTTAGGGCCCGCATGCGTCTCTTGGCCTGACTTCGTGGATAGTTTCAGGTACCCGCTCCCTTTTGCTTGTTGATTGCTTCTATGGCGGGGTTTTCTCATGGGACGAGTGTTAAGAAGACTTCGTACATCTTACAACTTGACTTTATAAATGATTTGGTTTAGTTGGACATTTAAAAACAATGTATACTTATCTTGATTCCAACTCGTTTGGTCTATTTTGAGTTTTGGCTAGTTGGATTAGGACAGGTTCTCGTGCGAAAGCACAAAATATTATGGACTATTTGACTCTTTTGAGGGTTTGAAATCCCTTTTTTTTCTTAAGTTGTATCATTAAATTCTTAAGACTTAAGCAGGGTTATAACTTCAAGAGAATAAATAAACAGCTCGTACTTGGATTGCTAAGATCTGGCATAGGGATATTTCTTCCCTCTAGACGTAACCCGGATTTCATAATCTGGGCCGTTATAGTCCATAAGCACCACCATGTTGTTACTAACTTTCCTTTCTGCTCTTGTTTCAGTCGATTTATTGAAGATTTTGCATATAATGGTTTTGTTTGTTTTTTGTCGTGTTAGTGTTTTGGAGCATTATTTTGGTATTCAGATATATTATGTTTATTAGTTGTATTGCGTGGTTGCATTTGATAAATAGATGGGTTGAGTTTTTGTAACGGCCCGGGTTTATAAAACCTAGGTTATGTTTCGAAGGTTAGATACATTCGTTCGGATCTTGCACACCGAGTACGGGTTGGAAGTTTGAAAACAAATATCAGAGTTTGAAAGGGGGTTTTTGTACCCAAAAGTTCGTGAGGTCCGTTGGAGACCCGGTGTCAATACACATGTACCTTGCCTTAGGCACTATGTCACAAGGATAACCGTTGTATCTAAGAGCAATCAGAGTTATAAAGCTACTACATAGGGGTGCCACAGCGGAGCCGAGTCAAAACAGAGATCATTAAGTGGGTGATTTACTAACATCTTATATAGCCAAGTGTCAAGTCAAACTTCAATTATACGCCATAAGCATCCCTCGCCAAACAACACACAACACAAGATAGGATCATGCATGCATGTATACCTATATTAAGAACGTAGAAAGGAGTCAGATTGAGCCTCGCATACGATACTGGAGTCCCTACTGCGATCACATAGCACACGCTATACCTAATAAAGATGCTTCAATGCAGTTCAAGGATATTAAGCAATCAAGCATGCTAACAGTTATATATATATATACTAGTGTAATACCCGTGCCTTCAAGGCACGTGAGTTTGATCCATTTTAATTTGAACATCATTTTATATATGTATATAGTACTATATTAATATATACTTGTTTACAACAAAAATATGTATAAAGTATTTTTTTTATAATTTATAAATTAGTTGGAAAGAGATACAATACAAATTTTGAAAATGATTTAATAAGGTAAAGTAGTAATAATACTCAAACACACCACCTAAGATAATTGAAATAAATATATAATTATTATCATTAGGATAAATCTAAAAAGGAAAATATAAACTCCCATACAAAGATGAAAAAAATCATAAGTACATGATTGTGCGAATACTTTTGAAGTTATGTAGATATACATAACTTATTCATTATTTTCATTAGAAAGATGCCTAGAAAGAGAGGGAAATAAATAGTGAAAATAAAGGTAAGAAAGATCTTAAAAGGTAGAAAAGTGATCTAAGAAGCCTCATCCAAGGTGTAAAATAAGCATTAGTAATACTTGTAAGTCTTAAAATATTATTTATTTTTCGGTAGTCATTTAAGATGTCTAAAATAAGTAAATTGTAAGAAAAAAACTTTTTTGGATCTAATTGATTTTTATAATTAATTTTTGAAATCAAATATTCACAAATAGATTATTTTTCCTAACATCATAAAAAAAACTTTTGCAAGCCTTAAAATATTGAAATTATAATAAGGGCCTTCTAGGTTGTATAAAATAAATATAGATGTAAAATATCATTTTGGATTTTTTTTCTTCAATATTTGAAGCCAAACACCCAAAAATTAATCATAAAAGAGTGTTTATTTATTTATTCAAATTTCACATTTTCTTTTCTAAAAATTCTTCAATTTTTGTATGTAGATCTTAAAATGTTCTTTTTTTTTGTATTCCCAATACTCATTTAAGATGTTTAGAATAAATATAATTTCTATATGAAAAAATCTTAGGTTAAAAATTTAGCTAGATGTCATGTAGAATGTGTAGTGTCAGTATATATTAAAAATATTCATTTTCAATAATTCTTTTTTTTTGCAATTTTTGAAGGATAACATGTGCCAAAATAATCTGTTCTTAAAATTAATGACGTTTCGTTTCTATATCCAAACATATTTAAAAATTTTCAAAAAAATAATTAAGATGTTTATACCATATATGGAGTAATATGTAAATTTTAAAAACAAATATGATTTTGAGAATCATTGATTGTTATAATTAATTTTTATTTTGACATTTGAATTAAATATCTAGCCATTTTTAATACGACTGATAAATATAATATTGGAAACAAATATTTAAACTTCCCTTAATAATATCGATTAATAAGAAAAGAAACTTTTGATTAGTAGGAAAATAGGAAACAAATATGTTTAAAATAGGAAACGTGTATTTTAAAATTTTAGCAATAATATTTACTAATAAAAAATATCATTTGAATAAAAAATTCAAGTTTAAGGATATGACATAATTGGGAACCAGACGCCGCTCAAAGCTGAGGCTTTGGCTCTAAGACTTGGCCTTCTCCGATCCCGAGCACTTGGTATAAACAGGTTACAAATTAAAGGGGACTCTCTTATAATAATAAATCACTTAAGACTAAATTTTACATGTCCTTGGGAAATTGAATTGATCATGTCCGATGTCAAAACATTATTGTCGAGTGTGAGAGAAGTCTCGTTCTCTCACGTGCCCCGCATTGGCAATAGAGTGGCTGATAAGGTTACACACCTTTGCTACTCTGCCAGGGGTCTCGAAATTCGCTCTTACCTGTTCAAAAAAAATCCAAAAACCACACAAATTCTGTTCTCCATTGGATATGGAAACTGGACACGACTCCAAAAATTAAAGATTTCATTTGGCGAGCCTCTAAGAATGGGCTCCCTACTTCTGTCATACTAGCTTGTCGTGGGGTTGGCGTCCCGACGGATTGCCCCCTTTACGGTATGAAATATGAGGATATTGATCATTTCCTATTTCAATGTGCTACAACAACACTCATAATCCAACAACTCTTTCCAAAATGTTACACCACAATACAAACAATCATCGACAACTCGACCAATATTAATGATGCTTTTTGTTCCCTCAAAGCCTCTCTGGGTAATCATGATTTCTCCACTCTGGCCACAGCTTGGTGGTGTGCGTGTAACTACATGAACAAGGCCCTATTTGATAATGCTAACCCAAACCCCAACACAATAGTAGCTTTTACGAAAGAGCATATATCTAACTGGAAAAAGGCTAAATATGATGACGCGAACATAAACCAAGACAACCATAATAGTCCTAAAGTTACTCTTACAGCCCAGCATCGACTAACGAAGTGGTCCAAACCCAAGGCTCCATGGTGCAAACTAAATTTTAATGGCTCTTTTGATAGCAACCGTAGCTCTTACGGGTTTTTTATCCTTGAAGATAAGGGGAGTGTCCTTTTTGCCGAATCTGGTAGTGCTCCTCTTCCCTCTGTGATCGGGTCTGAATTCTTCGGACTATGGAGGGGTGTTCTTAAGGCAGTTGAACTGAACATTAAGCACATCCATATTGAAGGCGACAATCTTAGCATTATCGAAAGGCTCATCTCGAGTGTTTCCTGCTATGGAGATATTGAAATGCTCATTTCTGACTCCCTTTGCGCTTTGAGCTACTTTCCTGAATATGTGATCTCTCACATCTCACTACTAGAATTCTGTTATTTAATATCGGCTGATTAACATCAGTCAGAAAAATGCGTAATGTTAAATAACTTTTTAACATCGCTTTTAAAATTTGAGATGTCAATAATAAAATAGACATCGACTTATTTTTTTGACCGATGTCAAATAGGGAGTAATTTTTTTTAAAAAAAAAAGCTTCAAATGCACGGAAGTGAAATCTTAAACATTTTAAAACCCGCTCAATAAATTACTTGGTCCAACCCTTTGAAAAAAATCCCAAACCCCTCTTCGCCTTTTTATTTTAGGAACCTCCCCTCGCCTCTCTCTCGTCCTCCCTGAATCTCACCCAAACCCTCTGTAAAGACCGAGATTTTTAAATATTATTTTTATATAATTATAGATTTTATTTTCGATTTAAGATTTTATTTAATTTCTAAAACTACAAAAATTTTTTTTGAAGATTTCCGTCCTCGAGCAAGTGATTTATTTTAATTCTTTCGAGACGAATTCCGACATGAACCTAATATTTGATTTGAAATGAATTTATTTCCGCTTTATTATTCTATAGCTTGAAAATATTTTCGAGTTTCATTATCCCATTCATATTCGAATAATTATTTTAAATTTATTTTAATCACTCGTGTTATGGTCGAAAATCGGGTTTCGAAATGTATTTACGGGTACTTACTTTGACTTTTAAACACTAACCCACTCCTAACTCCTCACCCCTACAACCTCCCTACCCTAACTTTCATCTGTAAAGCCATCCTCCTCTTCTCCCTTTTGTCATTTCACAGACCTACACACCTACTCAAGCCTTCCCATCTCATGTCCTTCCTTTCTTTCCTTACTGAACACACCTCCCCACATTTAAACCCCCCCCCCCCCCCCCCCTTCTCTGTTTTGTTCCCACCGTAGCCCCAAACATGGCCATCTCCTCCACTTTGCCGCCGCCGACACCTACAACCACCTCCACCTCCTTTTCCTCCTCTGTTTCGCACCACCAGTACCACCACCAACACCTTTACTCCGAATTCAGCTCCACCTCCATTGCCGAAGACCACCAAGCTGCCCCTGTCTCCTCATTTCCGCAATCAGCCGAGAATGAGCCTGAGCTCACCCACCCTTTTTCATAACAGCCTCCTCTTCTCGGCTCCTCCTTCGTGTCCAGCGCCCCGAGCAGCAACAGAAGCTAGTACCACTCCCTCCGACGACCACGGGCAAAGAGCGCCTCTTCCTTCCCCTGTTTTCGATGGAGCGGAGTAAGCTTCTCTACCTCCCCTTCCAACTCTAAACACCCTAAAGACACACCTCATTAATCTTAACTTTGTCCTAGGCCAATCCCGAGCTTCCCCGAGCCTCCGACGAGCCCGAAGGACATCCGGCGAACCCGATTCGTTCGATCCCCTCGGTGAGCTTTGAACTTTCCCTCCTTTAATTTTGGCTCTCATCTCCTTTGTTTTAATTGGTCTGAGTGAGAGAGAGTAGTGAGGATGGGTTGCAGTGGGGAGCGAGAGAGTATGAGAGAGCCGAGTCGAGAGCAGAGAGGCGGGAGGTAGAAGACGCGTGAACAGTGCCAGGGTCCGGTTCTTCTTTTTTCTTTTTTTTTTCCGGTTCATTTTTTTTTAGTTTGGTCTGGCTGGGTTGGGTTTGGTTTTTGGATCCGGGCTTGAGTTCTGGGCCTGGTTTGGATTCGGGTTTAGGCCTTGTTTCGGGTGGGCTGGTCTGGGTTGTTGTTTTAGTTGTTTTATGGGTTTTATATGTTTTATGTAGTTGTTTTGCTAGGTTATAATTATAATTACTATATGACTTATGTATTTAATCATTATTTAATTTAATTCTGAAATATTATTATAAATATGATTAAGAAATATTCTGAGTATTTAAACTATTATTTTATGTTTTTTTAAAAAAAATCTGATTTTATAAATATTATTTAGTTAATTGATTATATTGTTTTAATGTGTGAAGGTTATTTAACTACTTTATGGTTGTGATTCATTATATGGTTAAGTTGTTTGATTATCTTTTCTCTGATATATTTATTTAGTTATTTAATTTGATTTGTTGAGAATAATCATGTGAATGATTTGGTGTTAAGTTTGGCATTTACATGGTTAGTTGGATTATTTAAGTAGTTAATATATTCCTAAAATGTCGGAATTTAATAATAATATAACTTTGGGAAATTCATTTAAGGATTCAAATGCTCAATTTCGAGATTTGGCTAAGTATGATTTTAAAAGAATTGTTTGACTATCGAGTTGATTTCCTTGAGATTTAAATGGCTCCGACTAACTTTAAAACCGACTTATTTGGACTTAACTTGGAAAATTGTTTGAAGAGTCTTACTTGTGAATTTATGTGAATATGTTATGGATATGAGTTCCAAGTATGAGTTATCAAGTGATGAAATATGAGATGTTATATGATTATGCATGATAAGATGGCGAGTAAGATATTAAATGTGAGATAATTGATGGAAATGAGTTAAGGAAATTGATGTTATGAGATAGTCGAGATAATGATGATGATGTTATGACTAATAATTGATGATAAATTATGTGTAGTGGCAAATGGATCCCCTTCTGTGCAGTATACTTATTTTGTTATTTATTGAATTACTAGGTGATCTCTGATCTATCTGGACTTGCTATTACTTTGTTATTTCCTTGGATTATGCGCTTCTCCGGGTAAGTCCTCCGGGACTTACTCAAGTTAGAACCTCATGCCTGATGTGTCATATAGTGTGTAGGTGTTGCATCCTACATATTCATGTAGTATCATGCTTAGGTTGCACAAATTAATCGAGCATCCGTATTCTCTTTGCGTATGGTAGAACGGCCGTTAAATTGTGAGTCCTAGAGTCATTTGCTAGGGTCATAGGACGGTCCAGTCCCATCGGGCCTCATCGAGTCAAACTGTTAAATTGACGAGCATGACTATTGATACGATTGATGATGTTATGATATTGAACGCGACCGGTTCCCACACTAACGAGCATGGGTGCGGGTGTATAAAACACGGTCGGTTCCTACACTAACGAGCATGGGTGCAGGAGTAGGAGAGGGACATGCCACTTGGCATTCTGTGCGGGATCCCATTTAATCGCTTTCTGCATATATATATATAAACTGCTAGCATGCTTGAGTGTTTAATATTTCCGCACTGCATTAGAGCATCCTTTATTTAGGTATAGGCATATTATATGTCCTCAGCGAGGTCTTCAGGGCCCGCATGAGTGTCTCGACCTTGACTTCGTGGTTAGTTTCAGGTACCCGTACCCTTGCTTGATCATGTGCTGTTGTGACGGGGTATATCTTATGGCGCAGTGAGAGGGAGAGAATGACCGACTTGAACTCCACCCTTTTTCTACTTATTTCCTCGTATTTGGTTTTGACCCGGCTTCGCCGAGGCAAGTTGTATTGTCAATCTCCTTTCTTTATGTCTTGAACTATAAATGGTTTTGAGCGACTTAGTCGAGTAGGACAAGTTATGGTCCCTAATGGACCGCTCTCGAATTTAGGGTGTGAAATCCCTTATTTTAGCAATCACACCTTGTTTTGAAACTCAACCCGTACTTGAATTGCAAGATCCGAACGAAGGTATCCAATCCTTCGAAACGTAACCCGAATATTTATATTTGGGCCGTTACAAAGGTGGTATCAGAGCTTGGGTTGTGCGATTCGAGTACAAAATGGGTTGAACTATGGTTTTGAAAACCGCCCAATGTTTTTACAGGGTTTTAAAGAGTTTTTAAAGGGCAAAATGAATTTAATATGGCTAAATTAATGAACCTAGCTTAATAAACTTGATTTAAAAAAAAGGGGGGGGGAAATCGAGTGGGTAGAAAGGCGATAGACCATCTCTATTGGATGTAGATTTGGAAAGGGGTAGACAAATCTTAGCTTTATACTTTACAGAGGGCCTGGAAGACTCCAAGGAGGTTGCACCGTGGTGGTTGTTAGGATATAGAGGCCGAGAGGATAGTTGCCCCTCCGGTCAGTTGCCCCTCGAAGGGCAACTTCTAGATAGCTTCTGTGGCCTTATATAAATTGAACCTAAGAGCGATCCCCCTCGAAGGGGATCAGGTTAATTATTGCTAATTGATTCTGTGTTGAATGTTGCATTCCTTGAGCAAGAATTATGTTAATCTGTTAAACCTATGTTGGCTATGAGTTGAACTTCTATGTGAACGGGATAGCGGGAGAATCCTTCCTTACTCTATAGTCGGGATTTCAGTACTTGTAAAGCAATCTTTTCCATTATTTAACTGCTTGTTTCATTTTCTTTTATTTCTCCTTCTATTCAACAGATTTCTAAGGTTAGACAATTGTCGAAGAGTGTATTCCTTTCACTCCATTTTCCTCATCTCTCATGCCTCTAAAGGATGTCTTGTCGATTCTTTCCTTTTCCTTCTTTGCCTTCCTTTTCCCTTCCTTTCTTTTCTCTCCTTTACTATTCTTTTCTTCTCCTTCCCTTATTTTATCTTCTTCTATAGATGTTTCCATCGAGTCTTCTCTTTATGATATTAGCGTCTTCCACGGGAAATTGGGTTGGAATCTAATCATATTCGGGATTTGTGTTCGGGTGCATTGATTACTTACGTGTGTGATGGAGTATGGTACTTGACACCATAGGTCATGCCATGAGTTAATTAATGTACCGGAATATCAACTTCGAATGATCTAAGATTCTCGACATGATTTTGAGTCTAAAGGAA
This sequence comes from Persicaria maculosa, assembly GCA_963922045.1. NCBI lineage: Eukaryota > Viridiplantae > Streptophyta > Magnoliopsida > Caryophyllales > Polygonaceae > Persicaria > Persicaria maculosa. The sequence goes on from OY998265.1 coordinate 14,122,231, forward strand.
TGGGTTGTTTTGTCGAGTCATCTCTCTCGATTCTTGCAATGATCAATAGGTGCCTTCTTGTCATTAGACTTTATCTAGGGCTTGACCATCCTTCTTTAGGAAGATAATTCAGGTACTCTTCTCTCTTACCCAAAGGAGTCACACAAGCATTCCACGGGAAATGGGCTCCTGAGTCAGCTAGTTGATGTTGCTCCTTGAGGTTTCTGTTTGGTTGTAATTGTAGTCCCATATGTGATTACATGACCTCACATAACATTATATTAAATACGTGTCCTATTCGGACAATTGTTTATTTGAATATATGTCCCTATATCGTTGTCATTCTCGGACTGTGACCTCTTCTTAAGTCTTGTTATCCTTAGTCTTAGTCTGTATTTGACTTCCGTAAGGTATCCAGGTTGTTCGCTTTTGCCTCTCCCCTATCCTTGTTAACTTAGGACCCCTGTGTTATCTTATGGAAGAAGTATCGACATGAGGAAGAGAACAACTGGCTAGATAGCAACGAAGTATAGAGTGGCGCAGCGGAAGCGTGGTGGGCCCATAACTCGCAGGTCCTAGGAATGACGTCCTCAGCAGCCTTGGAGAACAGGCACGTCTCAGGGATCGCAGTCAGTAGATCCGATTCATAGATATTCCTTAGGAAGGGGGCGTTCCCCATTCGAGCTACTAACCTTCCCTGTGATGGTTGAGAATGATGATGTGTGCAATAGGATTAGCTTACTAAATGGACTAGTGTTTCTAATACTGGAGCTATGTTGTGGTGGTTATAGATGATAGTGATGTGGTGGTTACTCATGCTAATGATTTGATAGTTGTCAATATGGTAGTTATAACGAAGAGCAGATGCTTGTTGGTCTTCTTTCCTTCCTTCCTTCTCTTTTGTTTCCTTTCCTTATTCATGAGAGTTGAGATTCTTTTATGGAATAGTCTGAAGAGTGATAGGAGAATTAGAAGTCGTAGGGTTCGATCGATGTTTGGGTAAGATAGACTCATAGAAAGGAGACCTTGAGTTAGGCAAGACTGAGTGAGTTGCTAAGGGCTGAGAGAAAACGGTGATTAAGGATTTGGAGATGAGCCTTCTAGGTAGGCCTTAGGTGGGCATAGGATAAAAATGGCAAGATTGTGGAGATGAGATCGCAGTGTGGGTGAGTAATTTTGGCTGAAGGATAGGGTAAGTTCGTTTAGGTGTCTTAAGGGAGGATATGAGAAGACTAAGGCATGTACGATTGAGGACTCTCGTGGGGAGGAGGTGATGATAGATAGGTTATGGTACTAGGAATGGTAGCAATGTTGTCGAGGAGCGAATTGTAGGTGACGTTAATGCTTGAGTGGCTAGGATTGATTGAGAGATTGTAGACCTTAGGACTTAGGGTATTCGTACCGTGAGTAGAATAGACTTTGGTAAAGAATGAATAATGGATATCGTTAAGGTTGAGTAGGCTAGGTCTACGTAAGGGACTTTGGATCTTGGGATTCGAGGTATATATGTTGGAGGATAGGATGTGAGATATGTACTTGGGAATTGCTCATGTGGCATTGGAGATACTTGCTAGCATGTAACTAGAGAATAATTAGAGGCGCTACCAAATCTTGTTTTAGGGTACGTGTAGAGATTAGGAAATTTGAACTTGGGGTTTTCTCGATTGAGGATACGGAATAAGACGATGATCCTTATAAGGTTTGTAGTGGAAGATGATCCTTTAAAGATGGATTAGTGATGATAATGGTTATACTTACAAATAGGAGAAGCAGAATAAGGTTATTAAAGTAATTTGGGAAATTTCCTCTTAAAAGTAAGAAGGGAATGAACCACTAAGGATATTGGTAGAGGGAATGACTTCCGTAAGAAGGTCTAATTTGGTTGTGCATGGGTTGGAGGTGACCTTAGAGAATATCTACAGATGAGGAAAGGATATTGTTAGGATAGAGATGGTTTAAGGGTCACTTCGATTGTGAGTATGATTGATGAGTATAGTTGGTTGGGAAATTTTACATGCGGAATACACGCAACTATTCGAGTAAAGATATTGAGGCGCTGATGGTTGTCGGCAATAGAAATATATGCTTGTGACATTTTAGGAAAATTGAATAAAAAAGAAGAAGAAGAAGAAGAAGAAGAGATAGGATATCATTGGTCATGAGTCTGATTGCTTGGGGGGGTGTAGGTAGAAAGGTTATGAATGACGGATATGGGAACTAGTCTAGGTGAAGGACATGATGATACTAATAATCACAGGATTTTGGGAATTTAATAAATTGTGATGCCTTGGGTGAATTCGAATAAGAATGATATAAAATTTCTCTTGGAAGAGGGTTGATGGTTAAGGTCGTTAAGAGGAAAGGTGTCGTTGTTGAGAATTGTAGTTTTCGGCGAGTTAGGAGTACATGGCAATAAGGAGCTAGTATAAGATGGCTTGAGGGCTCGTGATTGATTGAGGCTATAGTGGGACTCTAAATGGTAAATTGGTATTTTGAATGAGTGAAATTTCTACGACCTTTTGGGAAACTTAGAGATGCGATTCGGTTTGAAGATATTCTGGTGAGTGAGATGCCTAATACATGTTGCTGACCACTTGGGTATAGGTGCGGTTGAGGAGACCAGATGGGCCATGTTACGGGTTTAGCTCTAGTTGTCTCTAACTTAGAATTTGGCCAGTGAGGACAATTGGTAGTGATGGGAATTTCTGGCCTAGATGAGTAGGGTGCCTGTGTCATTTGGGGTATGTGAGCAACTTAGGAAATGAACCTTTACTTGCAATATTGAGGATGCGGAATGTGAAGATGTAACTATGTGCGGATGGAAATGTGAGTTGGTTCTTTAGAGGTGGATTAGAATGAGTGTGCTTATTCGCATGAGAAGTAGGATAAGAGTAGTAGAGCGATTCGGGGACTTGTAGAGATATTGATCAGATGGACTCTTAAGGACATAAGAGAAATGAGGGAATTCAGTAGGAAATGCTTAGATCGATCATGCACTCGATAGAGGTTTTGATGAGAGTTTGGAATATTGCGTTTGTCCTATGATTACTTGGAGAGCTATGAGTTCAGATATATGGACCTTGATTGGTTAGGTAGGAAGTCGGGATTGTGAGCTTGAGATCTTCAGTGAACTGATTCCTAGAGGATTCGTTGACTTGAGCTTGAGGTATATAGTGGGTGAATTTAGCATGGACTTGATCCTTGGGTTTGTATGAATGAAATTGAAGAGGATACCTATGGGTCCTAAGAGAAGTAGTATGTGGTGGTATTTAAGGATTGTAGCATGATTTAAGTTGGGTGAGCCTAGCTTAGATTTGACCCTGGCTTCGAGGATTCGATGGTGAGGTATGAGTAGGATGGTTCCATTCTGTTCGAGTTAATAGCAAATGCAGATTTCCCTGATTTTATGACCTGTTGATGATGTGATCTACCGATGATGAGATTTGATGTGTTGATATGTTGCCCCTTGATAAAATGACATCCCTGTTAGGATGAATTAAGCTATGTTGATATTTCAATGGATGATGATTGACCATGTTAGCTATGATTTGGTAGGTTGTTATTCTTGTTATGATTATTTGCATGATAATTCCTGATGGACTGACTTGTAGTTATATTGATATATGATATCCTGAGTTGCTTAAATGCTGATCATAATAACATCTCGAAATTGATTGATTGAAACTGATCTGGAAAATGAACCTAGGACGTGGAATATGGGATTAGCCCTTAGAGGTGAATGTTGCCACCTCTTAAATCCTTGAAACTTGATTGACTGACCTAGAGAGAAAATATTTGGATTTGTAAGGCTTCGATGGTTTTTAGGGGGGGGGGGAAATGATTTTAGTCTCGAGGATGACACTTGTTTTTAGAGGTGGATGATGTAAAGACCGAGATTTTTAAATATTATTTTTATATAATTATAGATTTTATTTTCGATTTAAGATTTTATTTAATTTTTAAAACTACAAAAAAATTTTTTGAAGATTTCCGTCCTCGAGCAAGCGATTTATTTTAATTCTTTCGAGACGAATTCCGACATGAACCTAATATTTGATTTGAAATGAATTTTTTCCGCTTTATTATTCTATGGCTTGAAAATATTTTCGAGTTTCATTATCCCATTCATATTCGAATAATTATTTTAAATTTATTTTAATTACTCGTGTTAGGGTCGAAAATCGGGTTTCGAAATGTATTTACGGGTACTTACTTTGACTTTTAAACACTCACCCACTCCTAACTCCTCACCCCTACAGCCTCCCTACCCTCACTTTCATCTGTAAAGCCATCCTCCTCTTCTCCCTTTTGTCATTTCACAGACCTACACACCTACTCAAGCCTTCCTATCTCATGTCCTTCCTTTCTTTCCTTACTTAACACACCTCCCCACATTTAAAACCCCCCCTTCTCTGTTTTGTTCCCACCGTAGCCCCAAACATGGCCATCTCCTCCACTTTGCCGCCGCCGACACCTACAACCACCTCCACCTCCTTTTCCTCCTCTGTTTCGCACCACCAGTACCACCACCAACACCTTTACTCCGAATTCAGCTCCACCTCCATTGCCGAAGACCACCAAGCTGCCCCTGTCTCCTCATTTCCGCAATCAGCCGAGAATGAGCCTGAGCTCACCCACCCTTTGTCATCACAGCCTCCTCTTCTCGGCTCCTCCTTCGTGTCCAGCGCCTCGAGCAGCAACAGAAGCTAGTACCACTCCCTCCGACGACCACGGGCAAAGAGCTCCTCTTCCTTCCCCTATTTTCGATGGAGCGGAGTAAGCTTCTCTACCTCCCCTTCCAACTCTAAACACCCTAAAGACACACCTCATTAATCTTAACTTTTTCCTAGGTCAATCCCGAGCTTCCACGAGCCTCCGACGAGCCCGAAGGACATCCGGCGAACCCGATTCGTTCGATCCCCTCGGTGAGCTTTGAACTTTCCCTCCTTTAATTTTGGTTCCCATCTCCTTTGTTTTAATTGGTCTGAGTGAGAGAGAGTGGTGAGGATGGGTTGCAGTGGGGAGCGAGACAGTATGAGAGAGCCGAGCCGAGAGCAGAGAGGCGGGAGGTAGAAGACGCGTGAACAGTGTCACGCTCCGGTTCTTCTTTTTTATTTTTTTTCCGGTTCATTTTTTTTTAATTTGGTCTAGCTGGGTTGGGTTTGGTTTTTGGATCCGGGCTTGAGTTCTGGGCCTGGTTTGGATTCGGGTTTGGGCCTTGTTTCGGGTGGGCTGGCCTGGGTTGTTGTTTTAGTTGTTTTATGGGTTTTATATGTTTTATGTAGTTGTTTTGCTAGGTTATAATTATAATTACTATATGACTTATGTATTTAATCATTATTTAATTTAATTCTGAAATATTATTATAAATATGATTAAGAAATATTCTGAGTATTTAAACTATTATTTTATGTTATTAAAAAAATCTAATTTTATAAATATTATTTAGTTAATTGATTATATTGTTTTAATGTGTGAAGGTTATTTAACTACTTTATGGTTGTGATTCATTATATGGTTAAGTTGTTTGATTATCTTTTCTCTGATATATTTATTTAGTTATTTAATTTGATTTGTTGAGAATAATCATGTGAATGATTTGGTGTTAAGTTTGGCATTTACATGGTTAGTTGGATTATTTAAGTAGTTAATATATTCCTAAAATGTCGGAATTTAATAATAATATAACTTTGGGAAATTCATTTAAGGATTCAAATGCTCAATTTCGAGATTTGGCTAAGTATGATTTTAAAAGAATTGTTTGACTATCGAGTTGATTTCCTTGAGATTTAAATGGCTCCGACTAACTTTAAAACCGACTTATTTGGACTTAACTTGGAAAATTGTTTGAAGAGTCTTACTTGTGAATTTATGTGAATATGTTACGGATATGAGTTCCAAGTATGAGTTATCAAGTGATGAAATATGAGATGCTATATGATTATGCATGATAAGATGGCGAGTAAGATATTAAATGTGAGATAATTCATGGTAATGAGTTAAGGAAATTGATGTTATGAGATAGTCGAGATAATGATGATGATGTTATGACTAATAATTGATGATAAATTATGCGTAGTGGCAAATGGATCCCCTTCTGTGCAGTATACTTATTATGTTATTTATTGAATTACTAGGTGATCTCTGATCTATCTGGACTTGCTGTGACTTTGTTATTTCCTTGGATTCTGCACTTCTCCAGGTAAGTCCTCTGGGGCTTACTCAAGTTAGAACCTCATGCCTGATGTGTCATATAGTGTGTAGGTGTTGCATCCTGCATATTCATGTAGTATCATGCTTAGGTTGCACAAATTAATCGAGCATCCGTATTCTCTTTGCGTATGGTAGAACGGCCGTTAAATTGTGAGTCCTAGAGTCATTTGCTAGGGTCATAGGACGGTCCAGTCCCATCGGGCCTCATCGAGTCAAACTGTTAAATTGACGAGCATGACTATTTATACGATTGATGATGTTATGATATTGAACGCGACCGGTTCCCACACTAACGAGCATGGGTGCGGGTGTATAAAACACGGTCGGTTCCTACACTAACGAGCATGGGTGCAGGAGTAGGAGAGAGACATGCCACTTGGCATTCTGTGCGGGATCCCATTTAATCGCTTTCTGCATATATATATATATATATATAAACTGCTAGCATGCTTGAGTGTTTAATATTTCCGCACTGCATTAGAGCATCCTTTATTTAGGTATAGGCATATTATATGTCCTCAGCGAGGTCTTCAGGGCCCGCATGAGTGTCTCGACCTTGACTTCGTGGTTAGTTTCAGGTACCCGTACCCTTGCTTGATCATGTGCTGTTGTGGCGGGGTTATCTTATGGCGCAGTGAGAGGGAGAGAATGACCGACTTGAACTCCGCCCTTTTTCTACTTATTTCCTCGTATTTGGTTTTGACCCGGCTTCGCCGAGGCAAGTTGTATTGTCAATCTCCTTTCTTAATGTCTTGAACTATAAATGGTTTTGAGCGACTTAGTCGAGTAGGACAAGTTATGGTCCCTAATGGACCGCTCTCGAATTTAGGGTGTGAAATCCCTTCTTTTAGCACTCGCACCTTGTTTTGAAACTCAACTCGTACTTGAATTGCAAGATCCGAACGAAGGTATCCAATCCTTCGAAACGTAACCCGAATATTTATATTTGGGCAGTTACACCCTCGCCTCTCCCTTTTCCTTCCTTTGATCTCCCCCTCTCGCCTGATCCCTTGGAGATCTATCTGTCACTCTCGTCTCTATTCACTTGCCCTTTTCTTCAATTTCTCTCTCATGGAGCCTCATGACACTGATAGTTGGAGGACTAGTGTTCATCGATGCGAAGGAGAGGAGGATGACCTGTCTCTGTCGACTGTGCGTGATGGCCTCCACCGGTGACGACCACCTTCCTCGCTGCTCTGCCCTCCTCCTCCCTCGGTCGCCGGACATCTTCTCTGGTAAGTACATGCTCTTCATCTCTCTCTTTCTCTACCTCATGTCCTCAAGAGTCAAGACCTCGATTGCTAGTCAGATCTAGGGTCTTCATAGTCTGAATTCATGCTCTAATTCCCAGTTGATGTATGAATAAAGGCTGAATTAATCCATGGAGTTATATGAAAATTAGGTTTTCAAATCTATTTCAAAATTTTAATAGACTTTCCTGCGAGTTAGGGAGTTATCTTCTGTACCATTGCAGAAATTAAAATGCATGATGTTAGAATCAATTATTTACTTTGTCTCCACAGAGTTTCATTATGCTAGTGTACAGATGTCCTCAAGACCTCGATTGCTTATGGTTGTCTAATTTCCTCTATAGATCAGATCATAAACACGTGTTTGCAGTTTATGGCCCCTATTGCATTCTTTAAAGGATAAAGGGTCAAAGGGATCTCACATTTTATTATCAGATTGCTGGTTCAGTTTATTGCTCAAATATGACATGTATATTCACCAACATTAGGTTATTTTTCTACTATGTTTATGCATGCTTCTCATAGCTGGATGTGATTTGTTGGCTATCTTTCATTCATCTTGGTTTTGCAATACAACTTCCATTCACCAACAGATTCTTAAACTTGCATATGTGACTTCTTTCAAATCTAAATGTGGTTTTGTCTATTTATTTCCAGGTTTGATGCCATTGTTTCAGTAGACGCATTTGAGAACTTGAAACCTGCTCCTGATATATTCTTTGCTGCATCAAAAATATTGGATGTACCTCCAAGTGAGGTATACTTAATATCACTATAGTACCTTTAACCTTTACAGCTGAACTTTTTTACATTTAATTCCTATTTTAGTTGGTACCCAAGGCTTTTCTAATTGATAATACCTTATGTTCTTGGTTGATTATTTGATTAGAAAGTTAAGCCTAGCAATGTAATTAAACACCCACATGCATGCTTATGCAAGATCATAAACTTACTGGTTGGTTAGGGTTGGATTAGGTTTGGTTTGGTTTCCTTACTGTTTTGTTAGGGTTTGGTTTTCTTAGGATTTTGAGCAATCAATTTATGATTCAGTTTACTGAAAATCGCCCTTATGATCACCGAAGGACCATTTGTATTTGTTGTCTTTTAAGCTAAACAAGACCCTAAGTTTTGAATTTGTTGGTAAGGGGTTGTTTAAACATGTTTAGAATATTCTTGTGGAAGGATCTGTCTCTTTCATTCCCATGGTAAAAGAATTTTGATTTCATTCTCATGTGAACGAATCTGGATATTATGAACTTCATTCTGGACAACATCGTATTGTCTTGAGGTATGTTTAGTTATATCTTTCAATTCTGAAATGAGCATTGTGGTCTGTGAGATTTCATATGCCTTTATGCTGATCTATAATTGTGCTATTGTGATCCACGTTACTGGCATTGAAATCCCATTCGCAACTTTTAAAATATTCATTCTTTAGGTATATTACTATTAAGTTTTTTTCAATCCTATCTAGGTTGGATGAAACTCAGTGATTAAACAAAGGCAAACTACTTGAGAAATAATTGTGCATAGTAGGTTTTTGTTGGTCTTTACTTTGATTAAACTGAGGCATATGTCTATCCTATCTAGATAGGATGTTTCTTTTTCATGTGTTGCATTGATGTATGTTCGAGGATGCTCATTTAGTAGATAGTTATACGATAAGCCTAGGTACGTGTTTCAGATTCCATCTCCCTCCCCTACTGTATGTGTTTGCGTGTGTTGCAGGCACATGCATCCTCTCTGTCTCCTGTGAATTTATAAGGCTACCCCTCAAGTTCATGCCTCAAGTGAAGACATTGGCTAAAGAAAACTAGGTAGGGGGTTGTCCTTGTCTCTTTCCAAGACTTTTGGATTAGACAAGACAAATCACAGGTTAGCAAATTTACTAGTTTAGAAGAACAATTCTCTTGACCATTTGCTTGCACTTTTATCTAACAAATCGCAGGTTAGCAGATTGAGTCGATCCCTAATGGATAGTCTTTCCTTTGGATTTGGTCCAATTCAATGTCATAGTGTGTAAGAATTACATTGATATACTTCCTTTGATGTTCCTTTATCTAGTAGACAATAGAATTTGGACTTTTTTCTTCTAGTTTATGGGATGAGGATGCGGTGTATGTTATCAATTGATGTTTATCTTTAAGCTCCTTGTATAAGGATGTATGCTTATTTCGTGAACCATTTGTTTGTATAGGCAAAGTAATTTTCAGAATCCTGTCAAGTAAAGCTCACCCTTTGTGTTTGGTGTTTGTAGGTTCTGGAACTTCAATCCTGTAGCTATTCTGACTCCATAACTTCACGTACTTTCTTAATGTAGGACCTGGCAAGGGTTATGAAGAAGGTTCGACGCACGAATAACTCCAAGAGGAAAGTACATATCACTACTTGAATGGATGCAAAACATAACATCCAAAGCTGTTGCTTATCATATCAGCTGCGAGACTAAAGATCTTACAAAGGTATTATTAGATGGAGCTCTGCATATGCAGTTGGCTGTTAATTGCTGGACACTTTCATTGTCAATTTGGAATTACATTGTTTCCTCTTTTGCTATTAGTTTATTTCCCTTGTTTCTTTGCTTCTTAAGTTTCGCATGCTCTTTTTGCTATTATATAAGAACATTCTATCTAATTTAAAGCCTATTACCTCAAATGGTAGAGCGTTGCGTTTAAACACAAAGATGCGGGTTCGAATCCTGCATAGGCTATGATTATAAAAAAATGAAAATATGTCCTTTAACATCGGGTAATAGATGGTGTCTTTAAAAAAAATCGATGTCTATGTTGGTGATGTAAAAAGTTAAAAGTTTTTCACATCGGCTATAACCCGATGTCTTTATATGTTAGAACATCGGTTAAATTTTATAATCAATGTTATAGGATAACAAAGACATCGGATTTAAAAATATAAACGAAGTTATAACATACAAAGACATCGGGTTCTGGCCGTTGTGAAAAACTTTTGACTTTTTACATCCCCCACATAGACATCGATTTTTTTTAAAGACATCGGCTATTACCTGATGTTAAATAACAAATTTCTAGTAGTGTCTACAAGGATGGCAATAGTGCGGCCGACCGTCTATCTCACCTTGGGATCGATTTCTCCGACTTTACTGTCCCTTCTGACGCTGCTCTTCGCAGTATCATCCGAAAGGATGCTCTTGGCTAGTTTGCCCTGGAAAATAGTCAAATTCTTTTCTGTTAAAAAAAAAAGAGCTAGGAGTCACAGGGTCAGTGGTGTAAGATTGGGATCAAGTGGGTTTCAATGTGGTTAAGTGACTAAATATAGAGTGGTTCAGTGACTAAATAGAGAGTGGTTCAGTAACTAGATAAAGATTGGTTCAGTGACTAAATTCAGAGTGGTTCAGTGACTAAATTCAGAGTGGTTCAGTGACTAAAATTTTTAATTATAAAAAATAGAGAGTGGTTCAGTGACTAAATAGAGAGTGGTTCAGCACATATAAATAGAGAGTTGTTCAATGACTAAAAATTTTACTCAAAAAATTGAGAGTGGTTCAGTGATTAAATAGAGAGTGGTTCAGAACATATAAATAGAGAGTGATTCAGTGACTAAATAGAGATTGATTCAGTTACTAAATAGAGAGAGAGAGTGGTTCAGCACATATAAATAGAGAGTGGTTTAGTGACTAAATATGTATTGGTTCATTAATTTTATAGTAAATGGTTCAGCACATATAAAGAGAGTGGTTCAATGACTAAATATAGAGAGTGGTTCAGCATATATATATATATAGAGAGAGAGAGGTTCAGTGATTCATGAATCAAATAGAAGGGGTTCATCAATTTTATACCAACTAGTTCAACACATATAAATAGAGAGTGGTGCAGTGACTAAATATATAATGGTTGAACCATTAGAAATAAAATGACTGAACCACTTCTTGTTATATATCCTTCTGAACCACTTCTTGGTAATTGTGTTTTTCCACAAAACATATTAATAATGGGTGTCTATATGTAGATAAAATTAAATTACACTCAAAAATATTTTTTTTATATTTTTTTAACAAGTGAAAAATAAGAAAATTTTTTTTAAAAAAAAAGCTAAGTTAATTAAATGGTCAAATTAATTGGAAGGGAGTGGGTATATAGAAATTGAATTGGTCTGTTGGTTATGTGCACATGGAAGAATTGCCGTATCCATGCAATAGTTGAATTTCCAATTTTGTAAAATATCTAATTTTTTTTTTATACAGGTAAACGCGCGTGGAACACACACGTAGTGGAGAGAGGGTGTGCGAGTGGGGGATTAAATGGGGACGAAATCAAGTGGAGGAACAGTAAAAGAAGCGGCATTATTTTATTTTTTTTCCACGTTGACTTTTTAACTTTTTAACCATTAAGATTATTTCTTTCATTCTCACCAGTAGAGGGGTTCTCACCCGAACCCTATATATATATATATATATACAGTACTGAATTTAAAGGGTACCCGCATAGAATGTCAAGTGACATGTCCCTCTCCTACATAGTACCCATTTCCGTTAGTGCATACGTTGGCCGAGCTCATCTTCTTATCAATCCTCATATAGTTCATAATTTATGCTCATTTTCTCAATAAATAGTATTATGACACATGACTCGAGAGAAGAACCCAACGAAGATGGGATGTCCTATGACCTTAGCAAAGACTCTAATGACTCACAGATTACGATCGTTCTGTATCAAACACAAAGAGAAAACGGATGCTCATTCAAATAGTGCAACCTAAGCAGGATACTACATGAACATGCTTTTCATTTATGCATATGCAAACACCTAGTATACTACGTGACTACGTGCATGGGAGTCCAATCTGAGTAAGCTTCCTAGGGAACTTACTTGAAGGTGCAAAACAGCAATGTAGCAGTAAGACATTTTAAGTTCACCTAGTAATCACAATGAACATATAAGTATATATTCAAACATACAAACACACATAATTCTATATGAGTTCACGAATCAAATGTCTCATCATCATACTCCCAACTCATCCCATAATTCATAACATACCATCGTGCATCTTATAACATAATCTCATATAGCTCCTCATGTACCAGTCATACTCATCATCATATAAGTTCAACACACAGTAACATCTCATATAACATTGCATGCTTCATAATCACTCATTACATCCCATTGCTACAATATCAACATACTTATACTCCTATAGCACATCATAGTCAATTCATAACTCACACCATAACGTTTTCATAATATATCTCATATTTATACTCACATCATCATTTATGACATCATACTTAAGATCATATCAATAATCATGCTTACATTCATATAGCACATATAATCACATCTTACTCATATATCATGCTCAATTCATATACTCATATCACACATCTCAACATCTCAGAGCATATCGCAACATATCATAATCACTCAATAAGTTAGTCCAAATACGAGATTCCCAAGTTAGTTTAAGTTCATTTTTCCAAGAAATCCTTTATAACATCTTTGCCCCAAAACCAAGAAAACATTAGGTCTTAACTAAATCCATAACTCATTTCATCGAGTAAATCCGATATATTCAAAGCATTTTTCAAAACCCTTTTCAAGTAGTTAAAACGACTTTCCGACCATCGAAAACGCTCCTTAAATACCTTTTGAAAACCCAAGTTTATGTAACAAGTCTTTTATTTCAAACCCATTTAAACACCTTTGAAAGCATAGCACAAAACCCAACCCAACTCGGACAAGCAACTAACCCAAACCGGCCAAAAGGGGCATTTCGCCGTGGCGAAATCCATCCAGCGAACACCCCGTGAGTTGGGAATCCTCGCGGCCAAGAAAAGCCTTCACCGTGGCAAAGCTTGGGTTCTCAAATGCCCATCTAGGCTCCTACTCACCGCGGCGAGTTCATGGTCGCCGCGGCAAAACTTGCAACTAAGCTCATTTTAAGCCTTGTTGAGGCCGCCATTGTTAGTGTTAGCTCTCAACGCTTTCCAAACCCTATCCCAAACTCAACACTCATGTTAGATCATACAAAGCATGAAGAAATTGATAAAAATGAGGATTCTCACCCAAGGTTCTTCTTCTTCGACAAAAATGCTCATGGAGGCTCGTTTGGGCTTTCTTTTGGATAGATCTTGTATGAGAGTTCCTAGGAAGGATTTTGGGGGTGTTAAAGGAGGTGCTTTACTCAGTTTGGAGGTGAAAGGAAGTGGGAAATGAGGCCCTTATCGAGTTCAAATTGAAATAGAGAGAGGGTCTTCAACGGCTTCTCGGATGCTTCACCCGCTCATGGGTGCTCGTTGCTGCTTGTTGGATATCAAGGAGGTGATGGGGGTGCCCTGGCTCGCTGCTCGTAGAAGAAGGACGAAGGGAAGAGCTGAGCTAGTGAGCTCAGTTCTTCTTGCTCATGAACAATGGGGGCTTGGAGTTCTTGCTCTCGGTTTTCAATGGAGGGAAGGAGGAAGAAGATGGTGTTGTTGGGGCTATTGTGGTGGTTTTTACCTGCTGAAAGGAGGTGGTTTGGTCTGTTGGAATCTCACGGAAAAATAATGGATGGAGGAAAAAAAGTTGATGAACTAAGATAAGGTTTTGGAGCCTTGTTAGATAGGTTTTTTGTGTTTGTGGTTGTGATGAAAGGTGGCCACAAATTCATATTTAAAGTGAGTGAGGATGGGTTGTTGAGAGCCTAATTTCGGATGGACAAGGGAGGGTAAAAACTTTTGTCTCGTTGCCATAAAAGGGGAAGCAAGCATGGGTGGAATGAGAAAGCAATTGTGGGTGTTTGCCCAAATCTAGCAATGAGGAAGGTGCTAGAAAATTGCCTTTGATTTAATTTAGCTCAAGGAATGGGACCAAGGGATGATTTTCGGATATAAATGGGGGAGAGGAGGACAAGGGTCATGGTCCCGATAGGGCTAATTCGAAATTTCGACCTTAGTTCCCGAAAGTTAGTTTTCTGAATCCCACTCTCTCGATCTAATCCCAACTCACTCGAATTAGTGTTTTAAATCCAAGAGGATATTGACATTCAAAGTTCATTTCAAATACCGAGGTGAAAGGACGAAATTGTCTTTCAAAAGTTCAAAATTTGGTCGAATTCGCTTTAGGAATTTTAAAAAGCGATTTTCAAGGTGAGAATGAGTCTCTTAACTTCTTTAATATCCATAGAATTAATGTATAAGCTTCTACGTACTCCTATATGTAACACAAAGCTTGTCACATTGTGTGTATGTATAATTTGCATCTCGCGTCTCCTTTTGTATATTTTTTTAGGGACCGAATCAGAGCAAATTTTAGATATTTTTCCCAAATCCTGCCATGATGGTAATGGGACTGAGACAATTTGATTTTAATAAATTATTCAATCAACTGAAGCAATCAGCGTTATTCAAATGTATTAAGTTGTTCACTCAGAGTTGATTTTTAATTAGTTTCAATTGGAGTGAGTAATTATTTAGTTTTATTAAGTTATTCAATCAGTGTAGTTATTTAGTTGTACTATATAGTTATTCAGGTGTAATATGAAATAAATTACTTCATGAGAGATGACTAGATGGGATGCAAGGAAATACATAGGGTAGGTTGAGGTTTGCTACAATCCACCCCATTTGAAAATAAAAATAGACATAATATTGCACATATGAGATGATAGTGCGGTTGGTAAATGAATCATGCATGAATTTAGGAAAGTTGTGCAAGGTTCGAAACCCCTCAATAGCACTACCTTGTATTTTCCATTTTTACCTTTATTTTTTTTAACGTAAATCCTCTCAAAAGTGTTGCCTTGTTTTTCAGCTTATTCTTCCTCTTCCCCTACTAAATGTAAATCCCCCTACTAATGTGAAAGTGATTCTTCCATTACACAAAATATGATGAATTGGTATTCTTTTGGAGTAATGATTATCATTTGTATCACTTGATTCTTTTATTATTAATTTGAATATCAATAAAATAGAAAAAATCAAGATTATATGCAATTTCAGCCCACCCTGAATTTCATTCCTAATTCTGTTTCTGATGGGATGTCATTGATATGATAGTTGATTTGTAATTCTTTTAACATAAAATATGTTGTAATTTGAAAAGAGAGCCTAGCCTAATCGACATATATTTCAGCCTCAAATAGTAGTGGCCACAAAGGGGCGCAGGGGGATGACCGACCCTCCCTCCGACAATGGAAAAAGATATTATTTTAAAAAATTAAGGTAAAAAAAAATGTAAAAAAGAACGCATGTGTTGTTTAGCTTAGTTGGTAAAGAAAGGAAAAAAGAAGTATAAGTAATACAAGAGGTCATGGATTCAAACGTAATTGTTTTTTTTTGTAATATTTTTTTATTCCAACCAAAATTTTTCTATTATAAATGTTATATTTAAATCAAATTTCATAGTTTTCTTTTAATATTTTTCATAAGTGTATTCATTATTCTACACATATATTTTTAAAACTGTTTCTAATTGTTATTCCTACCAAAATTTTTCTTTTATAAATGTCATATTTAAATCAAATTTTATAGTTTTATTTTTAATATTTTTCATAAGCGTATCCATTATGATACAGACATGTTTTGAAAAATTCTTCAAGTTTTTATTCCTATAAAAAAAATTTAACATCATTGTCATATTTAAATCAAAATTTATGAATTGTTTGCCACACTTTTCAATCCTATCATTTTTTTCATTTACAAATGACATATTTTTTTAAAAAAAAATTATAATTTTCTTTTAATATTTTTTAAAAAAGAATTCATCATGCTACACACACATATATATGAAAAAATTATTAAATTTTATTGTATGAATTGGTTTAATAAAATATCATATTTATACCACAATTTATGTTTTCTTTCAATATTTTTTTAAAAAATTTCTTCATTATATATACCGAGAAAAAAAATCCAAACCATAATTTCAACCTCCCCTTTAAAAAATCATGGGGCGTTTACCCATATGTCCATATTTTTTGTCTTTATTTGCAAAGTGACCACCAATCTATCCATAATAACTAAAAGTCTGCCACCTTCTTCCGCCCTTGATGACACGGTTATTGCTGACACGATTATTGGTGACACAGTTGTTGTTGACACAGTTATTATTGACATGGTTATTGCTAACAAAGTTATTGATGACATTGTTATTGCTGGCACGGTTAATATTGTCACGGTTATTGTTGATATAGTTATTACTAACACAGTTATTGTTGACAAAGTCAATTATTTGATTACTCTAAATGAACTTCTACATAACCTCTGGAGTTGTATTCAGTGTCTATGTCTCATTCAAATCAAGAGATCAATTTTTTTAGCAGCAACAACCAATTCCAATTTGAAATGCGGATGAAGAGAGAGATCAAGAACACAAAACACCAAAGACAAAACTTGTATTGATTGATCAAAACAGTTTACAAACGAATTTACATCAAAACCAAAATGAGAAATAAAGACGATAGCCTCAACTAGGACACCAGTTACCAAGGTTAGAACCGAAGGGCAATCGAGCTTCAAATATCACAAGCTCTCAAGATCTCAGTGTTTGGATATGAAGGGAGCCCTTCCTACACTCAATTTCGTAAGGGATCTGAAACCCTAGCAAAGCTCAGAGGCAAGGAAGCTTACGGGAACTCTCTCAGAGTTTCTCTCTCTCTTACCTGCAATTAGGGTTTCCAAAACCCTTATAAAGCAAGGCAGAAGGTAATACGGCGTCGTCGAGCTCCAACGGCCACAAATGTTTAAGCATGGGCTGAGTGAGCCAACTAGGCCGAGCTAGGATTGAGATCAGATTTGGGCCAAGGCCCAAATCCAATACAATCAATTCGGAACCTTCATATCATACACTTATACATATTACAAACACTTAGAATTACATAAGAGATCATAGGAGATGAGCCTAACAATCGCCCTCCTAATTCTAAGTTTACACATATCGCAAAATTGTCTTGTTATGTTGTGAACTTGCTTTACTCCTTTGTCTATCATCGGCTAGACATACTCCTTCTCAGCATCAGTTGGCCTTGATCAGGTGTAGGAACTCCCAGAACAATCTGCAGGGTTGATTTTGCCATCAATATTTTTGACAAGAAGAAGATATTTAGCTACCAAGACACGAATGAAATGGTATCTAACGTCAATGTGCTTAGTCCTCTCGTGATAGACAAGATCTTTGCACAGGTAGAGTGCACTGTGACTGTCCATGTGCAACATAGCCTTACAAGGTTTTTTCTTTCCACCTCCTTAAGTATATTCTGGAGCCATATTGCTTCCTTAGAAGCTTTAGTTGCAGCAATGTATTGTGCCTCTGTTGAGGACAGAGCAACAATTGGTTGCAGCTGTGCCTTCCAAGATATGCAATTTTCACACCTGGTGTACATAAAGGAGGTGGTAGATTTTCTGTTGTCTTTGTTGCCCGCATAGTCAGAGTCCACAAAACTAGGGGTGGGCACAAATCCCGCAAACCCCGGGCCCGTCCCGATCCCGTTGAGATTTGAAAAAAAAATGAATCTCGTCCCGATCCCGTCCCGCAAAAATCTCGTCCCGTCCCGCATATATATAATATTATTTTTGGTAATTATATATAATATATATTATATATACACATTGAAAGTATATATACAGTGTACATGTATATATACAAATATATATAAAGTGTATATATACACGTTGTACTGATCGGGTGCAATATATTACATTGATCGGGTGTATATATACGAATGTATATATATATATATTCGGACCGGATATTTCAACCTATAATTTTTACTATTTTCACCGCTAATCACTGTAGATAATTACGGTGGGGTTAATGACGTTTAACGCAAACCCACCGTTGTATAGCACGGTAGGTGTGATGCACCGTTGTATACAGTGGTGGCCTTTATTTGACGACTGTAAAGTCACGGTGGGAAGAGGCCACCGTATCTTCAAACGGTGGATTGACCTCGAAATTCGAAAAGGCCACCGTATCTACAAAACGGAAGCAGTTGTTCGTAACATCACGACGACAAGTGTACAATGCTAGGGCAAAATTCAAAGCTGAAGCTAGGGGCGACCGAACAGTCACTCAAGAAGCTCTCCACATATTGCGAGAGAGAAAGTACTTCTACGCTACAAGGAGAGCCCCTGATGATGCGAACAAGCTTCAAGATCTTTTCTTCACTCATTCACAATCTCGGCACCTGTTGCACATCTTCCCATACGTCGTCGTCGTCGACAGCACATACAGGACGAATGCGTACGTTTCTATTTGTAACAAATCCTCTTCTAAAAAAATGGGAGGGGCAACAACTAACATATGTGATCGTGCAGGTACGGGATCCCATTGTGTGAGTTCATTGGCTTCACTTGCACAGGGAAGAACTTCGTCATTGCCATATGCTTCATGTCGCACGAGAACACGGATACGTACATTTGGGCGTTACAACAGCTCCAGTACCTTTTGCGGGGCACTCGGCCTAATGTATTTGTCACCGACCGGGAGCTGGGACTCATCGCAGCACTACCATCGGTGTTTCCCAATGTGCGACATATGTTGTGCAAAGTACACATCCTCCGCAAATGCGAAGAAGCTGCTTTCAAAAAGTCGAAGAATCTTGACGTCGCGGGTCGTTTTAAGAGTGCGTGTTATGGCCTCTTTAAATCCAGATCTACTGACATGTTCGACGCCCGAAGGAGGGGTATGCATGCAGAGTGGGGCCACAATGAGGGGTTGATGCCGTATTTGGAGGTGACGTGGTTGCGCGATTACTCGCAGAACATTGTTCGCACATGGACAGATACTATAGAGCATCTTGGTACGACAATGATGAACAGGTATGTCATTCTTCTCTATCCTCATTCCATTTGTACCATCAATTATTCACATGTCAGCACGCACGATCGATGTCTTTCTTTATAGGGCGGAGTCCGCCCATGCAGTGCTAAAGAGCACCCTCCACTCTGCAATCGGTGACTTCACCCACGTCATCAAAGCAATCGATCTAATGATGAAGGACCAAATCGCTGAAGTGAAGAACACGATGGGGCGAGCTTCAACACCTGGCCGACAGACTCACACGGCCTCTGGTTGTTCGATCGGATTTGACATATTGTATCGAAAGAATGTTTCAACCTGTTGTTCGAAATATACACGAAGATGGAAACAGATCCGCCAGTACAGCCATGCCGAAATAGTTACTGGAGGACCGTCTTTGGTATGCCCTGCACACATGAAATGCAAGCTGCTCGGGACGCGCAGATACCGATAAGGCCATCCCAGATTCACATCTTTTGGAAGCAATTGGATTATGATCGCCCCTATGTTGCCCATGTAGATGATAACACGCACGAGAGCTGATGTAGACATCTCGCGCTTAATCACATTGTTCCAAAGTGGAGCCATGGACGACGATACTCGTTGGAGGATCGCCTCAGCATTCAACGATAGCGATCGTCCTTCCCACACACCATTGACTCCGCCTGACCCCGAGGACCGTAGACCGACTGGGAGGCCGCGGACTCGTAACCCTTGTCGAACGAACCCTCTGCCATGGGAACGGGAGCGTGATCGGGCCGAGCATAGAGCCGCTAGGGAGGGCAGCAGTGGATCTGTGATGGGACAAAGTCATGGACGGGGACGATCTTCCTCTACAGACGGTGAAACAGTTGCGCAAAATGAAGAGGGCACTGGGTCCAATCCACTTCACGGCGACAACATTCCTACTGGTCGTGGAAGAGGACGAGGAAGGGGTCGTGGTCACAGTCCTTCCCGGGGACGGGGCAGAGGAAGATCAACGGCAGAGTCTAGAGGAGACATCCCAGCAGCACCACCTCATACACTTCCGCCTCAGAATCTCCCTCACCTACGTTTCGATTGGGGAACAGGCAACATCGACGACTTCATGATTACTTTCATTCGAGCCGTAACGAACGTTGCAGGTGATGGTCATTATGATTATAGATCATTTGCTTGTCTTCTGAACTTGGGTGAAGATGCATGGCCACAAGTTTGACGGGATTTGGCCATGGAGGTACAGTTGCATGCAGATCGTTACCATTACTACCCTGCCTTGGATGAGCTCCTCATGAGGGTCAATTACTTTGGTGCATGTCATGATGCTACGTATTGGATGGAGATTCCGATAATGAGTGAAGTGTTTGCCACGCTGCACCAACGTCCGTTGGTGATACTGTCATAGATGATGCCGATGTTGTGCCTCCCTTTTTACACCATTGGAGGCCCGTCCATATCGTCGTACAACGAGTAAGATGGGATAGCTTTAGTCGGCAACAACAACCACTTTGTACCGGTATGTTTCGAATGTCATATGGATTTCCTTCATCACATTGTGTTTTTTCCCTTCTCATTTCTTCTTTTTCATACGTTTTACGCAGATTTGGTTACATCTTGGATCCCCTTTGCCTCCTGTGTACTCTACATGGACACAACAGCACCATCCCTCAGTCAATGGGTGGGACGAGCAGTTTGCAACCAGGATTGCATGATACATAGCCTATCGTCGGCGAGATGGTGGTCGTCAGCTGCGATATTAGCATTTTCATGTTTCCCGGACTTGCATCCTCCGTCTTTCTTTCTTTCATTTCTTGACAAATGTTGTTCAATGTATCTTATTGTCGTAACTACGTTTGTTTTTTATGATATTCTTTAAAACTTCGTTTTATCCATCTCCCTTTTCATATACTTACATATGCTCACTTGTCCACACCGACCCGACCTATCAATGTACGCTATTATTGAAATTGTGGATGTTTATTGCAAATTTCAAGTTCTATTAGGGGAGTAAAAGAGCTACAAAAAATGAGATTATCTGGTCCGGAAAATAATTCATTTCGGGTTATCCGGTCTGGAAAACGATTCATTGGACATTTTTTTGAATTTTTGATAATCTCAGTTCGGGTCAGGCTATCATCACAAATCGGGCTTGTCCGGGCCGGTCCTTACCCTCCCACATACATTTTACACCCTATACCACATCCCCTCAACCCTAGTCCACCGTAGCTCGCTTGGGTGGGATCCACCGTAAGAACCTACGATGGGTAAGATACCCTTAACGCCGTCTGCCCCCCCGACGGAATTAGCCACTGTCATCTACGTCGATGGTTGCCCATATACGGTCAACCCCACCGCCACGTACAACGGTGGCTTTCGTAAGCGTCATTAAAGCCACCGTCGCCAGCTACGGTGATTAGCGGTGGAATAGTAAAAATTAGCGATGCAAATAACAACACTCATATATATTGTATAACTTTGCTTACAATATAATTATATGTATAATGTGTCTAATGTGTATATATATAAGAAAAATTGTAAAACATAAAAATATTATAAATATATATTTGATGCGTCTTTAAAAACCGTAAAATATATAGGAATTTTAGATTTTTTATATTATTTTTTATTTGAGGGACAAGGCCCGTCCCGTCCCGGTCTCGTCCCGTCCCGTGAGAGACAAGGCCCGCGCGAGATTGAAACAAAAAAGTAGTGAATTCCGTCCCGGTCCTGTCCCGTAAATATTATGCGGGACGGGACGCGGGACGACCCCCATCCCGTCCCGTCCCGTCCCGTCCCGTGCCCACCACTACACAAAACCAAATAGCTCAGAGGGAGAAGTATGCAAACCATAGACCAGACAAATGTCCAGTGTTCCTACAATATATCTCAAAAGAAACTTCATGGATGTCCAATGTTTCTCTGATGGATTGGACATATACCTGCTAAGTACACTCACTGCAAATGCAAGGTCAGGTCTAGTACAAATCATTGCATACATAACAGATCCCACTGCAGCATCATAAGGTACATTCCTCATATAGTCTTCCTCCTCCTTCCTTAGTGGCACCTCAGACATTGTGAGGTCAAGGTGCCCTCCTAAGGGTATAGGAGCAGGCTTGACATTTGAGTAATGAAACCTCTCAAGAACTTTCATCAGATAGTCCTTTTGTGGCAGAAATATATGATGTTTTGCTCTGTCTCTAGAAATCTTTATGCCAAGAATTTTCTGAGCACGACCCAGATCCTTCATGTCAAAAGATTTCTGAAGTGAAGCCTTAACATCAGATATTTTTGCCTTAGACTTGCAGATAATGAGGTTATCATCAACATACAACAAGACATACAAGGGAGACACAGATTTAGCACCCAAAAGTATAAACATGGATCATAGGAACTGATTTTAAAGCCAAGTTTGATCATGCAATTATCAAATTTTTTTGTTCCACTGCCTAGGAGACTGTTTTAAACCACACAGAGATTTCTTAAGCAAGCAAACATGTTCAGGTTTAAACTTGCCCTCAAATCCTTTAGGTTGTCTCATATAGATTTGTTCATCTAAATCACTATGAAAAAAAGCAGTTTTAACATCCATTTGTTCAATTTCATAATCATAAACAGCAGCAAGAACAAGCAATAATCTCAGAGTTTTATACTTAACAACAGGTGCAAAAATATCATTGTAATCAATCCCAGGTTTCTGTGTAAAGCCCTTGGCTACAAACCTTGCTTTGTAGGTAGGTTGGTCACTAGGCTTCATACCATTTTTGAGTTTATAAACCCATTTACAACCAATTAACATAGCCTTGTTTGGTTTAGGAACAAGAATCCAGGTTTTATTGGTCATCATGGAGTTTATTTCCTCTTTCATAGCAAGCATCCATTTATCAAAATTAGCACATTTCATAGCATCCTCAAACAACTCGGGAGTATAAGCATCAACAACCTCAGCAACCAGAAAAGCCAAATCTACCTCAATATTAAAATATTTCCTATTAGGAATTTTAGCCCTAGGTGATTTATCTCTTGTTAACTGATAGTTGGTCAAGTCAAGTACTTCATCAAAATTATCATGCTCATGATCAGTTTCAAAAGAAGCATAAGACAAAGAATCATCAACATCAGTAAGAGGATCAACAAATTCATCATCATCAGAAGAAGGGGTAGAAGCAGAAGAATGGTGATGAGAAGCAGAAGAGGTAGATGATGAGCTTACCCCCCACCTGATTGGTGAGGCACATCTTCAGTACTTGAGTTAGAGCCATGATGCTCAAAATTCTGATCATTTGTGTCATTGCTACTGCTGGAGTGTGAGTCAGAGGACTCATGCGGGATCCTAGAATCAAATTCATTGTTAGAAGTCCCACCTTGGGAGGTGGGAACATAGAACTGAGCTGCAGGTGTTAGTTTATGATCAACAGAATTTGTATGCAATAATTTAAAATGAAACTCAGTCTCAATGAATTTGACATCTCTTCTAATAATTAATTTGTAACCTCCAAGTTAGATCACAAGTAATTTATATCCCTTCACACCCTGAGGATAGCCTAACATCACACACTTTAGAGACCTTTGTTACAGCTTACCTATGCTTTGATGAGCATAGGCAGTGCATCCAAAAGGTCTCAAGTGTGAGAGGTTTAGCTTGATTCCAGACCACATCTCATAAGGGGTCTTGAAACTGTTGAGGAGGTAAGTCGAGTTCTCAAATTACAAATAATAAGTGTATAAATGTAAATTGACTCCTAGCCTAAGCAAATAATTACAAGACTTCCTCCCATTGTAGTGGAAGGGTAGTTAGGATCGATCCACGAGGAGGCGTCTCAGCGGGATCCTAGTAGCTTTGGCAATCTCAAGTCTGCGTCGACTAGAAGCCTCGATTTCGACCTTGGGCCTCGATGTCGACCTTGGCTTTCGATCCTTTCTGCAACAGAAAACCTGAAGAGACAAAAACAAGTGGTCGATATCAACTGGAAAGGGTCGATATCGATGTCAGTCACGAAATCGACTGGCTCAGAAGACTGCCAGTCGACACAGGTGGTCGATATCGATGCTAGGGGTCGATATCGATGTCAAGCAAACTTCGCAGAATGATCGTCGTCGACTCAGAAAACTGTCGACGAACTCAGTGGTCGATATCGACGTCTGGGGTCGATATTGATGTCTTCCTGCAGTGGGTTAGTTCTTCGTCGGCAAAGAAAGGCCGAAGATTTAAGAATGGGGAGAAAGCAATGAACAGAAATAAAACAGTGGTTTTTGTGTGTATAAAATATGTAAAAGGCAACTCCTAGGATTAGGGTTTACCACAACGTTAACCAATGCATGCGATAAGGTAAATAAGACGGACAATTGCGTTATTTCACCCGAGGGACGAGCTTTCGCCGTACACCAACTCTTAGGATTACTCTTGCAAATAAACCTAATTGTCTCTACCAATTTTATGTTTATAACTCAAGTTGTTAGCATGAATCCCTTTTCTTTCGATTAGGACTAAACATAGAATCGTAGGAGGAGAGATAGACACAACGATATCAACATCTAATACTTACCTCAAGCGCACATGGCAAACGTCGGGCTTACCCCGACCCTAAGAGCTTTGGGGGACTACTCGCTTCTCATCCTGGAACTCATTGTTGATTTAAAAGAAGAAACTTGCATTAAAATAAACTCCGAAGCTTTACAACTCAACGTCAACTTTCGCAAACGTCAAACCCTAAAACTTCTCTCTAACTCTAACTCTATTGATTGTATTGATTGATTGTTTTAAAGATGATTGAATGTCAGCCCCCTAGGGCTTTATTTATAGGCTACTAATCCTTGCTATCCGAGGATTGTAACTTCTATCTAAACTATGAACTCTATCCAAACAATTAGGATAGGTCTTTTATTTTTGATAAACTTAAATAACTTAAAGGTAAAAAGATAAATAACTCTTCAGTTGCCATCTATCTTGAAAGTATGAGATAATTCCGTGCCTCCTTGAAGATATAGTTCCAATCCGCATCTCAAAACCGAGTCTATCTTCTGTCGAGATAAGGGGTCGATATTGACACAAGGGGTCGATATCGAGGTCTCTGTTCCTGCTCGACTTGTTCAGCTCTGGTCGATGTCTATGTTGAGGTCGATATGGGAGTCGATATCGACACCAGAGGTCGATATCTATGTCAGAGGTCGATATCTACCTCTGCTCAGCTTTACTTGGCTTCTCCGTTTTGACTCCGATTTCGCTCGAATTCCTGCATGGTTAGCTTCAAAACTTGTGCAGACCCTATTTCTTGCATTTTAACCCATTCTTACACAAGTTTTCACCCTTTTGAACATTTTCTTTTGGAAATCGAATGAAATAAGAAGTCAAAAGATGCAATAAAAGGAGATATAAATATGTACATCAAAACACCCCATACTTAGACTTGCTTGTCCTCAAGCAATAACCAAGCAATAACCAAGACCTACAACACACCCTCCAAGTCTTCGCCCTTGTCAAAAGCAACATCATAAGCGGTAGCAATGCAAAGCAAGTGAATTTAACGTCATAGCACATATGTAGGCGATCCATAGGCATATGCAATTTTTTATCCAACCTCACAGGGATAATGTGTTTGCACTCAACTCTCATGTGTTTAGGCTATGAAGATCAACTCGCAACTCAATTCCATATACAATCTCATAAACATTGCAATTTATAACAATCCACTTCGCAACCAATTATAAAAATGCAATAAGAACTATCAGGAGGACTTTCGCTCAATGGAAGACTTCAAAGAAGACTCCATCCGGCGAGGTTGTAATGGGGCTTGGTATGAAATAAAAGGGTATGGAATTATTTGGCTATGTGGTGTAATTTGGGAATCAAGACTCCTAAATCTCAAGACTTGCAATATCTAAACCATAACTCTTCAATGTTGCTCTTTCCAAGCTCAGTCTCCTATAATGCTCTTTTCCAACTCATCTTTATATAATATGCTCTAAAGATGCACTAAAAGATGTAAATCATACTATCAACCCTTCTTCCAAGTTCTAATATATCTCTAAAAAATATAACACTTGTATGAATAAAAGACTTAAGGATTTTGGCTCATGCACTATATATATATACATCTCTATATTTTCGGATTTTTTTTTTCGGAAATAATAAATGAATACTAAAGATATGTGCATTTATATGGTGAGCCAAAAAAATCCTTTTACAAAATATGACAAAATGTAAATATGCACCAACCCATAATTTCCTTGCTCAAAACTGGACATTATGCTCTTTTCTTTCCACAAGGCATTAGTCCAGCCAATCTAAGTCTCAATTCCCAAATGGGGGTCAAGCTCAATTCGGCTAGGGATAATTTTGTGGAGTTTGTAATTTCAGGCTCAGACTAATATTCTGGCTTCAAGCAGGGATAATGCAGGGTAGGTAAAGAGAGGATAAAAATGGCTTAAAAGATGCCTCCATCATTTAATTCTCGTAAACATAAACATATATATGCATTGGTTTTGAATAACTATCACAACATTTAGAGATGCATAGGAAGAGTAAATTCACTCAAGAAAGCGGAGGGATTTTTGATGTTCTCCCTATAGGCCAAAATTCTCACAAGGACAATTTTTGTTGGATTTGCTTTTTAGCCTAGGATCATATGTGCTCAATTTCATCACAAGTTCATGATCTACATAAAAAATTTTAAGGACTTAGGCTAAAACATCAAATATGCCATAGGGTTTACATGATCAAGTCAGCTATTGAGTTTTCATCATAGGACATCTAAGTAGGGTTTAAAAAAATAAACATGCATTTTTTTGTATTTTCGACATTTTTTCTATTTTTTTTGGATTTTGACATTTTTATAAAAGTAAAACTAAGAAAAAAAATTAAACATGAATGCAATGCGAAGAAGAAAACCAAGTTATGACCATAAGACATGTTTTTCCCCCACCCCATACTTAAAATATACAGTGTCCTCACTGTATTAAAAAGAAGAACAAGGGTAGAGAGAAACTCACAGTGCAACCTACGGATTCAGGTCGATTTCAGGTTAGGTCGATGCCAGAAGTCGATATCTAGGTCAGTGGTCGATGTCGACTGCATCTGTCGAAGTCGAGGAAGAAAGTGAAGACAAGGGCTGCCTGATTGGGGTCGATATCGAGTATTAGGGTCGATATCAACCTCTCTTTTTCGCTCCTGAGTCCTCGATGTCAACTCCAGGAGGTGGCTTGACCCTAGGGGGGTCGATTTCGACTAGCCTGGTCGATTTCGACAGCCTCTGTAGAAGCTTCTTTTCTTCTTCGTCATTCCTTTAGCTTAGAAACCTGAAATCTTTGTTAAAAATATAGATAAAGCCATGAATTATCTTAGTTTTAAAAAGCCAAAAGTTAAATCCGAAAAACCATCTATGCGAAAAAAATTTAAAGGTTTTATGTACACGCTCTAGATTTTTGAGTCGCTAGGCCGACTTCTCCGTCAATGCTTTATGACCCTTTTATGTAGGGACCCTTCGAGCATGAGCCTTCTCCTGGATCATCTAGGTCCTTTTGATACATCTAAGTTCGGCGACCAAGGCTTCTTTGATGTTAAGTTCTTCTTTGGGCGCTTTCTTTCTCTTTCTTGACCTAACTTTAGCAATATAGGCAAACCATGGAGCTTTGACCCTCTTATTAGTAGAATTATCAATAATTGGCCTAATTGATTTATCAATAATGGATGGAGGAGGGTTAGGAGTCATACCTGGGCTTACCTGTTTGGGTCCGAAACAGAAATCTTCGGGCTGAAGGGTGGTCGATTTCGACCAAAGAGGGTCGATTTCGAGAGCTTTGGTCGATGTCGACATGTGGGGGTCGATATCGACCTCTGTGACCCCATACTTAAGCTCCTGGCAACAATCTGGCATACTCGATTTCGACCAAGGGGGGTCGATTTCGATGTTGTTAGTCGATATCGACTGGTTCCAGTCGATGTCGACCCTGCTTGCTGTTTCCGTCCTCGCCAACAAAAAATTTCTAAGCTTTTCCTTAGCCGGCGAGAGGACTACTTGCTCCAGGTGCTTTGTTTCGCTCATGGTCGGGTTGAAAGAGAATTCTATTACTTCGTTCCCTATAGTAAAGGTTAGTAATCCTCGACGTACATTGATATTGGCATCAGCAGTAGCTAAGAAAGGCCTACCCAGTATAATAGGCACTATAGGATCTTCAGGCATCTCCAATACAATGAAATCAGTAGGCACAAAGAACTTACCTACCTTTACCGGAACGTCATCAACTATACCTGTGGGTCTGACGAATGAGTTGTCAGCCATATAAAGTTTCATGCCCACAGGTTCAAGGGCGCTAATGTTCACCTTTTACCAAATAGAAAGGGGCATGAGACTTACACTTGCCCCTAGGTCACATAGGGCTTTGTAACGATGTTGGCCAAGTCCCACGGTGATTGCAAACTTCCCTGGATCACTCTTTTTCTCAGGGAAGTCCATCTTTGAGCACTCCTCTGCGATCTCTGCCATGGATCTCTTCTTGCTCAGGATGTCTTTGAGGAATCGCACATAGGCGGGCATCTCGCTTAGGGCTTCTGTAAGAGGGATAGTAACGTTAAGTCCTTGAAGTATTTTTACAAAGCACCTAAACTTACCTTTGGTGGGATCCTCCAATGCTTTGTATGGAAAGGGCAACGTCTTCTTTGGTGGAGGGGTCAAAACGGTGGTCGGAGGGTCCTGCTGGACATCGACATCGACTGGAATGGGGTCGATATCGACTGGGGTGGTCGATTTCGACCTCTGTTGTGGCTTTGATGGCTCTGCAGTGGCCTCGATATCGACCTGGGGGTCGATATCGACCTCATCCTCGACATCGATTGGTCTGTCGATGTCGACTAGATCTGCTGCTTTCTCCGATTCCATTCGTGGTTTATGTACTTTGGTGCCACTCCTCAATTGTATGGCTGCGACATGGCCCGTCCCGAATTGTCCCTTAGGATTTGTAGTGGGTTGCCCAGGGAGTGTTCCGAACGGTCTAGGGATTTGTGCCGCCAATTGACCCAGTTGGGTCTCTACGTTCCTTTTCCATATATCCATCTCCCCTATCCTTGTGGTAAGGTGATTGAGTTGAGAATGGATGGCATTGTTGGATTGATCATTCTTAGCCTGATTTCGCCTGATTTCATCCAGTACTAGTTGAAGATCGTCCTTCTTTTGGTCTCTCTCCGGGTGCCCAGGAGCTCTATAGGGTGGGGGGTCCCTAGGGTTAACCGGGTTCCTTTGTGGTTGATGGAACCTTTGGTCTCCCCAATATTGGTGATTGGGACCCCTCATGTAGCGCGCCTCTTGGTGAGTCTCCGCTAGGTGTACTTGTTCAGCATGGGGGCACTCGATGGTGGTGTGCCGTTGCGATCCGCATTCAATGCAATCTTGGTTCGTTGAAAGGAACCTTAATTACTTGCTTTTGAAGCTTTCGAAGTTGATCCCTATGAAATTGCTCCTTTACATCCGGATCGATTACATTGGAGGGTTCATATAAGGGCATAGATGGGGCAGGCCTCGATGATGATGATGTGTCGGAAGCCTCAGGAGTCCCATATGTGTTGTCGAACTCCACCAACCTCTCTATGGTCTCCCAAGCCTCTTATGGAGCGAGTTTAAGGTAGCCATAGGAGGTGTAGGTGTTGATCCTCTCCTTAGTTGCAGCGTCAAGAGCATTGTATATGATCTCCTGAATTACATACGGTGTTTGGCCATGCATCGGGCATGATCGTAGTAGGTCCTTAAACCTTTCCTAAACAGTCGCCAGAGCCTCACCAGGCTTTTGTTTGAAAGTCGTGATTTTCTGTCGGATCAACGCCGTCTTAGAAGGAGGAAAGAACTTGTTGAGGAACGCGTCCTTGACTTCATTCCAGGTGCGGAGCGATCTTGGGGCTAAGCTTTCCTACCACTGCAACGCTTTCCCTATAAGAGACCATCGAAAGGCTTTTAGTTGGACATATTCAAGACTTCGTCCATCAACTAGTATCACAAAGGTCTAAGAAGGTTGAAATATGTGCCATAGGGCATTCGTTAGGTTTTCCTTCATATTGGTGCCTTCTAATCTCAGTTAGGAAGTTAGGTTTTATTTCAAAATTAGAGGCAGGGATAAGAATTGCCGATTCAGGCACTGTGAGAGCGGGGTGCATATATTGTTTGGCATTCCAAGGGAGGGCATTGATTTGGGCTTCTATTTGCCTCCAGCCTTCCTCCTTCCTATCTGCACGCTCCTTAAGTGCCGCCTCTCTAGTCGTTAAGTCCTCAACCTGCTTCCTCAGTTGCTCAATTAGTTCAGCCTGGTTCGCGTTGTCCGCCATGATTCTTTGAGCTTGGGCCCTTAGATGGAAATAACGCTCAGGGTCGTCTACTCATTCAAATTCAGGTGGGCGATCAGCGCGTTGCATACACCTGCAAAACCAAATTACGTAGAGACGTGAGATAGACTACTAGGGCGCGATTGATTGCCTCCCCGGCAACGGCGCCAATTTGTTGAGGAGGTAAGTCGAGTTTTCAAATTACAAATAATAAGTGTATAAATGTAAATCGACTCCTAGCCTAAGCAAATAATTACAAGACTTCCTCCCGTTGTAGTGGAAGGGTAGTCAGGATCGATCCACGAGGAGGCGTGTCAGCGAGATCCTAGTAGCTTTGGCAATCTCAAGTCTGCGTCGACCAGAAGCCTCGATGTCGACCTTGGGCCTCGATGTCGACCTTGGCTGTCGATCCTTTCTGCAACAGAAAACCTACAGAGACAAAAACAAGTGGTCGATATCGACTGAAAAGGGTCGATATCGATGTCAGTCACGAAATCGACTGGCTCAGAAGACTGCCAGTCGACACAGGTGGTCGATATCGATGCTAGGGGGTCGATATCGATGTCAAGCAAACTTCGCAGAATGATCGTCGTCGACTCAGAAAACTGTCGACGAACTCAGTGGTCGATATCGACGTCTGGGGTCGATATCGATGTCTTCCTGCAGTGGGTTAGTTCTTCGTCGGCAAAGAAAGGCCGAAGATTTAAGAATGGGGAGAAAGCAATGAACAGAAATAAAATTGTGGTTTTTGTGTGTATAAAATATGTAAAAGGCAACTCCTAGGATTAGGGTTTACCACACCGTTAACCAATGCATGCGATAAGGTAAATAAGACGGACAATTGCGCTATTTCACCCAAGGGACGAGCTTTCGCCGTACACCAACTCTTAGGATTACTCTTGCAAATAAACCTAATTGTCTCTACCAATTTTATGTTTATAACTCAAGTTGTTAGCATGAATCCCTTTTCTTTCGATTAGGACTAAACATAGAATCGTAGGAGGAGAGATAGACACAACGATATCAACATCAAATACTTACCTCAAGCGCGCATGGCTAACGTCGGGCTTACCCCGACCCTAAGAGCTTTGGGGGACTACTCGCTTCTCATCCTGGAACTCATTGTTGATTTAAAAGAAGAAACTTGCATTAAAATAAACTCCGAAGCTTTACAACTCAACGTCAACTTTCGCAAACGTCAAACCCTAAAACTTCTCTCTAACTCTAACTCTATTGATTGTATTGATTGATTGTTTTAAAGATGATTGAATGCCAGCCCCCTAGGGCTTTATTTATAGGCTACTAATCCTTGCTATCCGAGGATTGTAACTTCTATCTAAACTATGAACTCTATCCAAACAATTAGGATAGGCCTTTTATTTTTGATAAACTTAAATAACTTAAAGGTAAAAAGATAAATAACTCTTCAGTTGCCATCTATCTTGAAAGTATGAGATAATTCCGTGCCTCCTTGAAGATATAGTTCCAATCCGCATCTCGAAACCGCGTCTATCTTCTGTCGAGATAAGGGGTCGATATCGACACCAGGGGTCGATATCGAGGTCTCTGTTCCTGCTCGTCTTGTTCAGCTATGGTCGATGTCTATGTTGAGGTCGATATGGGGGTCGATATCGACACCAGAGGTCGATATCTATGTCAGAGGTCGATATCTACCTCTGCTCAGCTTTACTTGGCTTCTCCGTTTTGACTCCGATTTCGCTCGAATTCCTGCATTGTTAGCTTCAGAACTTGTGCAGACCCTATTTCTTGCATTTTAGCCTATTCTTACACAAATTTTCACCCTTTTGAACATTTTCTTTTGGAAATCGAATGAAATAAGAAGTCAAAAGATGCAATAAAAGGAGATATAAATATGTACATCAGAAACCATTTGCAGCTAAGGGTGATCTGTTGATCAAATAGGCAGCAATAGTTAGAGCTCCCCTCCCCCCCCCCCCCAACAAAGGTGGTTTCATGCGAGAGCTAATGAGCATGCACCTGGCCTTTTCAAGCAGTGTCTTTTTCATTCTCTCAGTTGTCCCATTCTGTTAGGGGGTGCCTGGAACAGTAAGATGCCTTATAATACTATGATCATTGCAGAAATCATCAAACAGCTTGTTACAGAACTCAAGCCAATTATCTGTTCTAAGGCATCTCAATTTGAAAGCAGTTTGACCCCTTTTTTTGTTTTCCAAACCTTAAAAGTTTCAAATGTGTCACTTTTAGCCTTTAGAAGGTGCACCCAAACCTTCCTAGAATGGAGATCTATCAGTGAAAGGAAATACTTCCTTCCAACAATAGTATCAACCTAGGCAGGTCCCCATAGGTCTGGATGCACATAATCTAAAGGCCTCTTAGTAACAAAATCTGATTTCTTAAAACATTTTTTAGCATGTTTACCAAAAATGCAACTCTCACAGTTTTTCAAATCAGAGGGTTTGCCTTCAAAGAGTCCTTCTTTAAACAGATAATGTAAACCTTTGTTCCCTGTATGACCAAGTCAGAGTATCATTCATGTTCATAGATGCAACAGAAGACTCGGCAGACAAAGACACACTATGCAAAACAGGATTTTCAATGATATGATAAAAGACCATGCTTTTTAACACTTTTGATGAGAATTTTACCATTTCTAGAAACAGTTCTAATTCTCCTTTTAATGTTAATATCATAGTCAAAGTCATCAAATATAGATTTAGACAGTAAATTTCTCTTCATATCAGGTACCCACCTAACCTGTTGAAGGACCCTAACCACACCATCATGCATTTTAAAAAGAATGTTGCATATGCCTCTAATAGCAAGTTTAGAATGATCACCAAGTCTAACTAAATCACCAACAGATTCATCCAAATAATAAAAAACATGCTTATGAGGTATAACATGCATACTACATCCAGAATCAAGCAACCAAGTATCAGATGAATCATCACAGGCAACCATAAGCAACTCATCAGAATAAAACAAGACAGAATCAAGCATAGTATAAGTACCATTTTGCAATTTCTTTTGTTCATCATCCCTTTTCTTATAACAATCAGCAATGAGATGGTTGTTTTTCTTGCAATAAGTACAGTGCTTTTTCCAATTTCAGAAGTTTTATCTTTATCCTTTTTCTTGTTTCTCTTTCTTTTTTTGTTGCCACCTTTTGTAAATAGCACATCAGGTTTAGAGTTGGGTTTTTAAGACTTGTCACCTTTAATCTTAAATACCTTAACAACCTCATTTTTCTGATTAATAGCTTCAACTATCCTTTTCTTAGTCAAGGACTCATTACTGAAATGAATAACATCTTTAAACGTATCAAATTGTGAAGGCAAAGCATTTAACAGAATAATACCTTAGTGAGTGTCATCAATTTTATCATCATATCTTTCAAGTTCTTGTGTCATACGAAGAAACTTATCAAAATTATCATCCAGAGACATAGAGACATCCATCTTAAATGTAAAAATGCAACACAACAGAGAATTCTACTTGACAGAGTTTTTACCTGATAGAGATCCTGTAATTTCTTCCATAAATCAATGGAAGTATCACAGTCAACTACCTGTCTAGCAACCTCATCAAAAATATGAATCATGATCTCACTATGAGCAATGAGATCTAAATCCTTTTAAGCTTCTAGAGACATCTCCGTTGGATATTCATTGATGACGGCTTTCCAACATTTTTCTTTTAACAGAATGGCCTTCAATTTAACTTGCCACATAGCAAAGTTTGTTGTCCCATCACAGGGCTTGATACGGTATGAGTTTGAATCAGGTACCTGTAACGGCCCGGGATTATGATTCCCGGGTTACGTTTCGAGGGATGAAACCCCTCGATGGGATCTTGCGCCCCGAGTACAGGTTGTAGGTTTGAAAACAAAAATTTTGCTTTGAAAGTGGGATTTCACACCCAAAAACCGAGAGGGACCGTTGGAATCCCCGGGGTTAGTCCCATGTACCTGCCCTATGGCCTTAGTCGTAAAACCATTTATCATACAACCAGTCAAGTTTCCAAAAATCATACATAAAGTTGCCACGGCGAATCCAGGTCAAAACATTATCCAAATACGTAAATCCAAACCGTTATTAATTCAGTGTAGTCAGAGTCTCAACTCTCTCTTTCCGCCCAGTTAGAACCCCGCAGTCATGGAGCCAAACCAGCCTCAATAGTGGTAAGCATAATGGATACCTAAAAACGTTAATAGTGGGCGGGATCAGATGATACCCACTTGGGTCTGTCCGTTCCTTAAGGGCACTCCCCTTCCCGATTGGGTGGAGACTAGCCAGTTCGTGAATGCATTCCACTTCCAATTCATTCGTATTATCATCATGCTCATAATCATCATCATGCTCGTAACAGAAATAAAGTGTTGCTCATGACTCATATGACTCAGGACAAGACCCGATAGGACTGGGCTGTCCTATGACCCTAGCAAAGACTCTAGCTAACTTCACAGATAACGACCGTTCTGTTTACATACGCATACAGAAATAGAATGTTCAATGGTAAATGCAACCTAGCATGATACTACATAGCATGCTGATCATAATATGCAAACACCTAGTATATCATGAACGTATAGCGGGGAGATCTATTCAATCTGATTAAGCTTTAAAGAGACTTACCTTGCTAGCAGAAAAGCAAAATAGGAACCTGGCAGACAACAAGCACAATCACATAGTATCACCTAAATACATGACGAGAATACACTGAGTATATTTCTTTAGCTACTCCAATATATATGGTGTGGTTCGGGTGTACACACCCCTTAAAGTGTACCTTGTTCACAAATATTATTCGGTGAAATGTGAAACATTATTCGGTGATATTTGAAGCATTATTCGGTGAAATGTTAAACATTCTACCGAATACTGTTATGTTACAAATTATTCAGTGAAATTGGAACGTTTTCATCTGAACTGAATGGAAAAAGAAAACATAATAGTATTCGGTAGAATGTTTCACATTTCACCGAATAATGCTCAAATTTCACCGAATAATGTTTCACATTTCACCAAATAATATTTGTGAACAAGGTACACTTTAAGGGCTGTGTACAAATGATCCATACACTATATATATATATAGGGGAGGGTTCGGGTGAGAACAACCCGGTCCGGTGACAACGAAAGAAGTAATATAATTGGTCGGATTTAATTTATTTTTAATTCTTATTTTACAAAGCTCACGCGCTTCGCTTCCCTTGTCTCTAACACACGTCTTCTTCCTCGTTCAATCCCAACTCTCAGAACGCCTACCCCTTCCTCGCCAACTCCGACCAGATCTCCCTCTCCTACGCCCTCTTCCAGACCAACCCCGACGTCGTTGACTCCTCCACTGGCCTCAAATACTCCAACCTCAATCGGAGATCCATTCGAATCGATGGAATTGTTGACACATCTCAGGAGATCGAAGAGTAATTGATGAAATGCTCGTCTTCCTCTTCCAAATCGATCATATCGCCACCGCCAGCGGTTCCTGCCTCGAGGCCGACTTCACAACCTGCTGCGTCGTTCCTCCTTTGACTCTGGATCTTCATAATTGGTGAAGAAGTGGAATCGATGTTGTCCGGTAACTAAGAGATGTTGCCGCATCGAAGGAGGTCGTCAATGGCGTTGATTGAACATCTTGCGGGGGTCTTCATGGTCGTCGTCGTCGTCCTCTTCGACGTCATTGGCATCGAAGGAGGTGGTGACAAACTGGCATCAACAAAGGCGGTCGTCCTACTCGTATGTCCGAGAAGGTGAACAACCTAGGTCTATATCCCGATTCGTGCAAGACAGGTTTCGATTCGCTCTTTTCTTTATCAAGATGCCGATCGAAATTTAAGATCTCAGGCACGGTAGTGGTGGTGACTTGGGGAGTAGAGGTGGCGGCGGCAAAGTCGATCGAAATTGGATGCTGATAAATTGGATGCTATTGCATCTGGGGATGAATTGGATGCTGATGAAGTGATGAGCTATTGCATCTCGATTAGTGCTTACAGTAGACTTTTATTGATGTTATAATCGACTTAGTTATTTCATTTTAATTGATATTTATTATTTAAAGTTTTGGAATAGTATGCTTAATTATGGGTTATATGATATGGATTCCATGGCATGCTTTCTTAATTCAGTAGTTTGATTTATGTGGTTTTGATCTGTCATCTTAGCAGGTTAACATTAAGTGTTGGATGGAATTATGGAAATTAATCTTTTTTTTTATGGTGCAGAGAGGGTTTTTTTTTTTTTTTACCTTTCTTTCATTTGGACTCTTTGGATTTGGATTTTGCACGACTTGTTCTACTCGAAAGTAATTCCTATTCATACTATATATTAATGCTAATTCCAATCACGATAAAAAAATTAATTATAAAAAATAGAGAGTGATTCAGTGACTGAACAGAGAGTGGTTCAGTAACTAAATAGAGAGTGATTCAGCGCACTATATAGAGAGTGATTCAGTGACTAAAAACTTTAATTATAAAAACTTGAGAGTAGTTCAGTGACTAAATAGAGAGTGGTTCAGTGACTAAATAGAGAGTGGTTTAGTGACTAAATAGAGAGTGGTTCAGTGACTAAATAGAGAGTGGTTAAGTGACTAAATAGAGAGTGGTTCAGCACATATAAATAGAGAGTGGTTCAGTGACTAAATATATATTGGTTCAGTGACTAAATAGAGAGTGGTTAAGTGACTAAATAGTTGTGGTTCACTGGGTGTGGTTCACTGTTTATGGTTTCACGGGGTGTGGTTCACTGGTTGTGGTTCAATAGGTGTGGTTCACTGGGTGTGGTTCACTGGGTGTGGTTCACTGGGTGTGGTTCTCAGGATTTGGTTAAGATTGGTTCATTGGGTGCGCTTCACAGGATTTGTCAATCACTCTACAATTGGTTCATTAATAATGGTTAAGATTGGTTCACTGGGTGTGGTTCACAGGATTTGGTTAAGATCGGTTCACTGTGTGTGGTTCACTGGGTGTGGTTCACTATTTATCGTTCACTGGGTGTGGTTCACTGGTTTTGGTTCACCGGTTGTGGTTCACTGGTGTGGTTCACTGGGTGTGGTTCAGCAGTAAATGGTTCACTTCTTGTTAATTTTTTTCCCACAAAACATATACAAAGTGGGTGTCTATGTGTATATAAAATTAAATTACACTCAAAAATATATTTTTTATATTTTTTTAACGAGTGAAAATGCAAAAAATAATTTTTAAAAAGAAAACCAATTGGCTTTTGGCCTTTTCGGAAGCCCATAAGAAACAATTAATTGGGTTTTTAATATAACACATTATGAATGCAAAGTTGTGTGTGGATAACGTGGGAACTAATTAGCGCGTGAACCCCACGCATAGGGAGGTGCGACTGGGTGCGCAAATATGGTAAAATTGAACGCTGTTTCAGGAAATGGAAAATTGAGCGCCGACTCTATTTTTCAATTTTTTTTAATTCACGTGGACCAATCAAATTATTTCTTTCATTCTCACCGGTACGGGTGTTCTCACTCGAACCCTACCATATATATATATATATATATATATATATATCACAGTCATACAAGCAAGTAAATAAACAAAATCGCATCCGTCATACTTTCAGTTCATCATGATCAACCGTCTTTTATCTCATACCGTATTCGACATAACTTATCAATTCATTCGCTTAGCATATAATTATATATATCATCATCGTCATAATTAACTAATATTCATCTACTTATAATAAATCACAACAAGTCATGCTATCAATCATACATATCATACCATCAGTCAACCGATCATATCATCATGCTAATTAGTCAATGAACAAGTCGGATTCCCAATTTAGTTTCAAAACTGTTTCAAAATCTGAGTTCAACAGTTAAGAGTTCCGACCTCGAAAAACGCTCGCAAAATTCCTTTTTAATTTATTTATTAAATCATTTTGTAACTTTGAAATCATTTTCTAGATTTTCTTTTTAAAACTTTTAAGTCTCAATTAATATATTTTAAAACCCAATTAATATTATATAATATTTTAATACCATTTATTAACTACTTTCGAAAAATATATCCAAATCATTTAAAGTCCCGACCGTTTTTATTTAATAAAACCGACCCTTCATAAAATCTCCGGAATAATATTTTATAATTTAATCCTCAAATAATATTATAATATTTTAAATACCGTTAAATAAATAAATGAATAAACTCGAACCGAACCGAACCCATTTAAACCCAACTGAACCGAACCGAACCCGTAATTATATATACTCCTAACCGGTTAATATTAAATAGAATATATATATATATGGTGTGGTTCAAGTGTACACACCCCTTAAGATGTACCTTGTGCACAAATCTAGGCCCTTGATATAAATAAAATGGACGGCTACGATTTAAAATGAATTTTTCTTTATTTTTTTTATTAAAATTGGTAGGGCCCACAACCAAAATCACTTAAATTCCAATGGGTAGGCGCGTGTACGTGCTCCATTGTGAATCAAATTGGTGGGCCCGGTAGAAAATAAAAATCATAATTCAAATCAGTTTTTTCCCTTTCTCTTGCCACCCTTTTCCTTTATTCTTGTTGCATTTTTTTTACTTTCCTGCCACGTTTTTTTCCTTTATTTTTGTATATATATGTGTGTGTTTTTAGGTATACGTTTATTAAAATCATTATGATGAAAAATTATGTTTATAAATTAAAGTCATTATATGTAGAAATTAGGGTTTCAATATGTGGCGATATGCATCGTAATAGGGAATAATATCTCTCATGCTACCGAATAATTTTTCTATTCCACTGAATAATATTTCACATGCTACCGAATAATATTATGTTTTTTTTCCATCCAGAACAAAATTTTCCAATTCTACTGAATACCTTGTCACATGGTACCGAATAATGTTATGTGTTTTTTTTCCCATTAGTTTAGATCAAAATTTACCGATTCCACCTAATAATGTTTCACATGCTACCGAATAATATTATGTTTTCTTTTTCCATCTAGATCAAAATTTACCGATTCCACTGAATAAATTGTCACATGCTATCGAATAATGTTGTGTGTTCTTTTTCCATCGGTTCATATCAAATTTACCAATTTCACTGAATAATTTGTCACATGCTACTGAATAATGTGTCAATACTTACGATTATACGAATAAACCACACTTCTGATTTCTATGAATAATTATTTAGTTTCACCGAATGATACTTCATATTTTAACGCATACTACTTCAAATTTTCCATTTTAAAATTCAGACACTCCAAATTCATAAACAATACTTACGAATTATACAAATAATACTTCAAATTGTACCGAATAATGTTTCACATTTCACCTAAACTCAAACAACTCACCTTAATTCAAACATAAAATTAAAAAAAAAAAAGACATTACCCAAATAAACAAACAATTAATAATTCCCCAATCACCAAGGATTGGCCCACCACCACCCGCAGGGGCTTCCCTGCCATCTTATGTGAATCCATAAGAGCATCTTTAATGGTGGTACTCCAAGTACCATAACAATAAAAGAAAAAAGAAATGTAAGAAAAAGTCATATTTTTGAAAGAACCCAAAAGAAAAAGTGAGCTCAAATATCATACATATGATACTCAATATGACACAATACCATAGAATATTACCCAATCAAATATTAATAGTGGGTCCTATTTGATTTTTACTTACAAAAAAAAATTACAAAAAACAATTTTGATGCAAAAGGTGAAATAAGATACTCATAACAAGTACCATGGTTGTGGAGTATCAAATATTAAAATGAGGTGGATGAGAGAGAAATGACAAAAAGTAAGTTATGATACTCAATATGGGTATTATGGTTAAAGATGCTCTAAGAAAGGCTTCCTGTACCAGCAATCCAAACACATCCATGAACCTTTCCACATATGAATTGCAACAAACAATCTGCATAATAAAAAATGGCAAGGCGTACAATAATTAAGAAAGTCCAACTCCGGATTTGAATGCCGTTTGGAAATCAAACCGTAAACAAGCTACAATACGAATTTGAATGCCGTTTGGAAATCAAACCGTAAACAACCTATCTTGTCAATTTAATTAATTGTTTGTTTTTGATCTATATCAAAATACGTAACATAAGTTGTCGTTCATATATGGAAAGTATGTACTCTAATCTTAAATATTATCAAATTAATGGATTATTTTTATCTATAACAAAATCTTTACATATAAAAAGGATATGGATTGAATAAAAAATGAGATATTGTAAAAAAAATTTTAAAAATAGTTGCCTAATAATCAAAAACGGGTGAAGATTAATTATGATAAAGTAGTTGACAATTTGGAGGAATGTATGCGGCCCCACCTCTTCAAAAATCAGAAATCTCACCTCCTCTCACGCGCAAATGAGGAGAGTATGGAGGGAAGAGTGGACTAGTGTGCGGGGCCCATATGGTTTTATTTAAAAAAATAAAACCATATCATACATATGATAGTGGGTCCTATTTGATTTTTACTTACAAAAAAAATTACAAAAAACAATTTTGATGCAAAAGGTGAAATAAGATACTCATAACAAGTACCATGGTT
The DNA here is from genome assembly GCA_963922045.1 of Persicaria maculosa. Classification (NCBI taxonomy): domain Eukaryota; kingdom Viridiplantae; phylum Streptophyta; class Magnoliopsida; order Caryophyllales; family Polygonaceae; genus Persicaria; species Persicaria maculosa. Next base: position 14,163,244 of record OY998265.1, read on the forward strand.
GTGGAGTATCAAATATTAAAATGAGGTGGATGAGAGAGAAATGACAAAAAGTAAGTTATGATACTCAATATGGGTATTATGGTTAAAGATGCTCTAAGAAAGGCTTCCTGTACCAGCAATCCAAACACATCCATGAACCTTTCCACATATGAATTGCAACAAACAATCTGCATAATAAAAAATGGCAAGGCGTACAATAATTAAGAAAGTCCAACTCCGGATTTGAATGCCGTTTGGAAATCAAACCGTAAACAAGCTACAATACGAATTTGAATGCCGTTTGGAAATCAAACCGTAAACAACCTATCTTGTCAATTTAATTAATTGTTTGTTTTTGATCTATATCAAAATACGTAACATAAGTTGTCGTTCATACAATATAAAAATATGGAAAGTATGTACTCTAATCTTAAATATTATCAAATTAATGGATTATTTTTATCTATAACAAAATCTTTACATATAAAAAGGATATGGATTGAATAAAAAATGAGATATTGTAAAAAAAATTTTAAAAATAGTTGCCTAATAACCAAAAACGGGTGAAGATTAATTATGATAAAGTAGTTGACAATTTGGAGGAATGTATGCGGCCCCGCCTCTTCAAAAATCAGAAATCTCACCTCCTCTCACGCGCAAATGAGGAGAGTATGGAGGGAAGAGTGGACTAGTGTGCGGGGCCCATATGGTTTTATTTAAAAAAATAAAAATTCCCTTTTAATCTCATCCATCCATCACACTCCGATCAATGGTCCACAATTGTGCACAAGGTACACCCTAAGACTTATGCACAATTGATCCACATTCTATATATAAATATATATGTATATATATATTATATATTATATATATAAACTAACAAGGGGCCACGTTGGCCTTCATCTTCATTTCAAAATCAAGGCTCCCGCCCGCCATTGAAGCCTCGCCCCCGCCGGCCTCGCCTCGCACCCTCGGCCTTGCTCTTGAGCTGCCGGAGCTCTCGATCTCGCCCGATTACGACCAGCATACAAATTTTTATTAATAAGTATAATATTATATATAAAAAAATTTATAAATTTTGATTAATTATTTTGAGTTTCAATCTTCAAAACTATGTTCTAATTAAAAAAAAGGGTTTATTTTAAAAAAAAAACTAATGACTTCAAGCATACAAATTTTTATTAATTGGTGAATTTGACTTGGATTTGTTAGAATTGTTATACGGGTAATTCAATAGCTATTGATAGACTTGTCAAAACACAACCCGACCCAGTCGATGTAACGGCCGAGATTATGAAACCCGGGTTACGTTTAGAGGGAATAAATATCCCTCTGCTAGATCTTAGCAATCTAAGTACGAGTTGTTTATTTGTTCTCTTCAAGTTATAACCCTGTTTAAGTCTTAAGAATCTAATGATACAACTTAAGAAAAAAAGGGGATTTCAAACCCTCAAAAGAGTCAAATAGTCGATATGATTTGTGATTTCGCACGGGAACCTGTCCTAATCCAACTAGTCAAAAACTCGAAAGAGACAAAACGAGTTGGAATCAAGATAAGTATTCATTGTTTTTAAATGTCCAACTAAACCAAAACATTTATGAAGTCAAGTTGTAAGATGTAAGAAGTCTTCTTAACACTCGTCCCATGAGAAAACCCCGCCATAGAAGCAATCAGCAAGCAAAAGGGAGCGGGTACCTGAAACTATCCACGAAGTCAGGCCAAGAGACGCATGCGGGCCCTAAAGACCTCGCTGAGGACATATAATACGCCTATACCTAAATAAAGGATGTTCTAGTGCAGTACAGAATTTAAATCACACAAGCATGCTGACAGTTTATATATGCAGAAAGCGATTAAATGGATCCACACAGAATGCCAAGTGGCATATCCCCATATCTCTCAATCTGTACCCACATCGGGGCCAAGTCCATACCCACACCGGGGTTGGAGTCCACGCCCACATCGGGGGTCGGACGCCCGGTCGGTCCCGCAGTCATATCATACCTAAAGCCCACACCCACGCCGCGGTTGGAGTCCACGCCCACATCGGGGGTCGGACGACTCGGTTACCGCCGCGGCCATATCCTCTCGTATAAGTGTATAATCATGCTCATTTACTCGACTGGGGACCGAAACTATATGAAACACGAATGCCCGCAATGACCCTAGCAACGACTCTAGGAACTCACTGATAACGGCCGTTCTCTTTTCAAACGCATAAAGAATAGGGATGCTCATTTAGAAGTGCAAGTCCTAAGCATGATACTACATGGCATGCTTTTATGCATATGCAGCACCTACATACTATATGACACATCAGGTATGAGGTCCTGTTTACTGAGTAAGCTCCCGTAGGAAACTTACCTGGAGTCTTCACATCCAATTTGCCAGCAAACAAGCCACTCAGAGAATCATCCAATCACACTAGCAAATAATAAGCAAGGAATAGCTCATCAATACACATTTAATTAACACACAAGCAGGCTTTCAAGTCATCACAAGACTAGCTAATATTTTATTCAAGTAACCTCGCATTCTCATCACAACCACCCTTCTCAATTAACCTTGTTCTCATCAAGTATGAAACTTAGTTCAACGCCTTACAAATATCATTACTCAAAACATCTTACTTCATACCAAGTTCAGGTTTTCCTTAATCATTTCTCAAGTAACCATCAATTATCAAATACTCGAATACTCAACAAAACCATAGGTTCCCAAAACCAAGAATCAACAAGTCTTATTTATCAAAACTCACGTAATAAATCATGCTCAACGAGTAACCAAGTAAGTTGATATTTCAAGAAATCTTTTATAGGTCCAATTATAAGAACTACTCAACACAAGCACTACAATCAAGCACATGAGTATAATAATTTGTAAATCATTTTTTATATAATCTTACTAACCAACTCATAACTCGGTAAGTGCAACAACAAGCTCTCAAGATGGCTTTCATATCCTATAAGCTTAACCAAGTCTTGACTAGCTCTTATAAGATCTTATTAATCAAATTTAGCCCGTCAGGAAGAAGATTGTCACTAATAAATAAACAAGGGAAATCGACGAGAATCTCTTTTATCCATTCAATTCCTCAAGTATCTTATATTCATTCATATATAAGGAGTAAGCCATGATAAGTCAACATTTCTAAAATCGTTTATAATTTCAATTATCACTAAAACGCTCAAAGGAAGCTTTGAAGTCATCACAAGCAAGATTAAACATAACAAGTTCTCAAGACATCTTTTATATAACCTTGTATGATTACCCATATCTTACTATTATTTACTAATCAAGAACATGATATTCAATTAAAAGTCTCACACTTAAATGCATGCCTCTATAAGAAGAAGCCTAACACATTTTCCATTTCACAACACCTTAGCCATTTAGTTTTTGTCCAAACCATCTATAATAACAATTAACTTATTTATTTGGCACTCTAAAGGATAAAACACTTAGTCCTATCCTAAATATTCTTATATCATTCTAATAATAAAAGTATATGATACTACTCTTAATCTATTAACTCAATTATAACGAGCGTTTACTCAATTGGTTCATTCTAAGACGATCGTTCCACAATTCACATATCTCATAACTTGAAGAAGACCTTACTTAGCTAATGGTTCATTAGGGGGTTAAGTCATAGTATTACAGACTCAGTCCTTAGTTTTGCAAAACCACATGGCAAAAGGGGGATTAAATTATATAACCAAATTCAACAAATCCTACCACAAACAAAACACAAACCCAGATTCTCAAGAAAATATGAATTCAAAATTTCCACAAACTCAAATATTTCCCCAGAATCAATTAAATTAGATATTTAGTTTAAGAATCAAGCCCAAGGAATATACCCAAATCCCAAGTAGATCGAAGGGGGTGTACAGGTTCAAGGTCCGAGCTCGACAAGATGAAGGACCTCGCACCAGGACAACGGTGAGCGCGAGGTCATCAAGGCCAAATCGACTCCAGGCGGGACTCGGTGCCTCCGAGTGAACATGAGGGAGGAGGAGCGGGGCAAAAGACGGAGGTGAAGGGGTGAGGTCGATGACACAGCGGGCCTCCGACTGAGGCGAGGGCAGCGTTGAAAGCTCCTCTAGTCCAGAAGCGGGGCGAAGACGAGGAGTAGTAGGCATCGTGAAAGCTCGAGAGCATTTGCCATGAGGGGCGGGTCCAAGAGCTCAAGGTCTGAAGCAGGAGGAGGAGTAGCGAGAGGGAGAAGGAGGGAGACGAGGCGAGGGCGGCGGCGAGCTGGCTGCGAGAGGGGTGGCCAGGCGCGGCGAGCTGGGTCTGAATGAAAGGAGGGCTTCGATCAGATCCGAAAGAGAGAGACCAAGAGGAGGAGAGTGAAGTGTGAGATATGGAGGAGCTGAGAATGGAGCAGCCATGGGAGCAGCCGATGTGCTTAGATCTGAATGAACGAAAGGGGCGATTGTACAGTAAAAGAAATGGGCAAGGGTTAGGGCGGAAGTGGGGTTTATATACCCGGAGAATTAGGGTTAGCATATTAGGAAAAAATTACAAAAATCATTCCGCTATTTTTTGTTTTGCAAAATCCTATCACGATAAATAACAAGATTTAAACCAACAAATTCTGATTAATTTAGATGGTCATAAGAATTGTCATACTCGCCTTATTAGATTCAAATCGATATTCATAAAATAATATTTTAAAATTTCAGGTCTTTACAGTCGACCTGACCCGAACGCCCAGAAATTTTCCGATCTGAACCTGAAAATTTTGACCCAGACATTTTTTCTGACACAAACCCGAAAAGCCGGAAATTTTCCGGGTAATCTGGGTTTCGACCCGGTGACCAGATTGACCCGGTAATTTTGACCCGATTTACCCGATTGACCCGGTGACCGGATTGACCCGGTTGATTTATAATTATATATGATTAAATTTTTTATGGATATTCCAATTTATTACATTTTATAATTACAATCACTTGATTTTTTATTTTCAAATCAACTTTTTTATTTATTTGTATTGTGTAATACTCCGTCCGATCGATAGTATTTGATTTTTTATTTTTCAACACATTTTTTTAAAAAGTTAAAATTCTAAAAATATTAAAATATGAAAACAAATCTATACTTATTACTAATTGCATGAAATTATTTTTAAAAAAATATTTAAAATTTCGATATTTTATATATTACATTATTACATTTTATTAAAAATTACGAGAAATAATAAAAATCAAATATTTTGGATCGGATATAGTATATAATTACAAGCACTAGAACTTATGAGCACATCTTTTAATTTTAGAATTTTAAAATTATCGCAAAATTATCAAATCTTGATTTTTTATTTAAAAAAGAAAAAATTGACAAACCCGAAATCGACCCGAAATGACCCGAAACCCGGTCAAACCCGGGTTCGAGTCAACCCGGATATACTAGAAACCCGTATTACCTGAGACCTGTTTTACCCGGGATCCGAAGTGACCCGACCCGAATGACCCGTTTGACAGGTCTAGCTATTGATCATTCCCCACCTTTTTTTTTCTAGGCTCCATTAATTAATTTATTCCTACTTATCTGATACAATTTATTATAGAAATATTATTATAAACAATGAATTTTATCATGTTTTAATTAGTTACGTTTGATAATATATATTTGATAAGATATGAAACCAATTTATTAATTAAATTAATTTTAGTTATTAAAAAAGTGAACACATGGTGGTAATATTGGCTTATTAATAATTAATCAAATTTTAGATAGATTATTTGATCTAAAAAGATAAGGTTTCTACCTGATTAAGATATAAGGTTGAATATTTATAAAAATAAGTCTATCTTGTTTTTTTAACCAAGATATAAGGTTATATTGGACAAATTATTTTATCTAGAAAGATAAGTTTTTTTTATCTCACTATATTGGCTTATTAATTGATTTGGCTCAAAAAGATAATATCATTTAATCCAGAATATGACACGTATGCAAAAATAATGTAACGGCCTAGATTATGAAATCCAGTTTACGTTTTGAGGAAAGAAGTATCCCTATGTCAGATCTTAGCAATCCAAGTACGAGCTGTTATTTGTTCTCTTCAAGTTATAACCCTGTTTAAGTCCTCAGAATTTAATGATATAATTCAAGAAAAAGAGGATTTCAAACATTTAAAACAGTCAAATAATCCAATCATAATATGTGCTTTCGCACGGGAACCTGTCCTAATTCAACTAGTCAAAACTCAAGAGCAAAACGAGTTTAAATTAATATAAGTATACATTGCTTCTAGATATCCAACTAAACCAAAACATTTGTAATGTCAAGTTGTAAGACGTACGAAATCTTCTTAACACTCTCGTCCCGTGAGGAAACCCCGCCATAGAAGCAAATCATCAAGCAAGAGGGAGCGGGTACCTGAAACTATACCACAAGTCAAGGTCGAGCCACTCATGCGGGACCGGAAGTCCTCGCTGAGGCCATATAATACGCCTATACCTAGAATAAAGGATGCTCTAATGCAGTAATGGAATTTAAATCACACAAGCATGCTGGTAGTTTATATAATGCAGAAAGCGATAAATTGGATCCACACAGAAAGCCAAGTGGCATATCCCTCTCCTACCTCTGCACCCCTTCCCGTTAGTGCAGAGACTGGCCAGTTCGATGCTATAGCATATCATATCTCATCATCATATCGTATATCTCCTGCTCATGCCCAATGGTGCTGGGCTATCATATCATCTCATATAATGACACCATGACTCAGGACAAACTCGATGGTGCTGGGCTATCCTATGACCCTAGAAAAGACTCTAGAACTCACAGATAACGACCGTTCTGTTTCAGACGCATAGAGAATAGGGATGCTCATTCATAAGTGCAAGTCCTAAGCATGATACTACATGGCATGCTTTTATGTATATGCAACACCTACATACTATATGACACATCAGGCATGAGGTCCAATCACTTGAGCAAGCCCCGGCCAGAGGACTTACCTAGAGTCTTCACATCCCATTAGCCAACAAACAAGCCACTCAGAAAAATCATCCATCAACAAATAAGCCACTCAGAGAGTCATCCAATCACACTAGCAAGTAATAAGCAAGGAATAGCTCATCAATACATATTTAATCAATATGCAAGCAGGTTTCCAAGTCTTCACAAGACTAAATAATATTTTACTCAAGTTATCTAACATGCTCATCATGGTAATCATTCTCAATTGATGTTATTCCCAATAAGTATGAAGCTTAGTTCAAGCATTACCAAGATCATCACTCAAACTCTTATTTCAAATCAAGCTCATCCTTTCTTAAACATTTTCTCATGTAATTTATATTTTATCAAATCATCAAGTAACTCAACAAGGGCCTTATTTATCCATTTAGTTTGTCAATACACACAAAAGACATTAGATTCAAAGAGTAACCAAGTATATCAAATCTTTTAGAAATCTCTTATGATTATGATCGTAACTAAACGACTCAAGAAGGGTCACAAAGCATCACAACAAGTCCACAATTATATCATGCTCCATGAGAAGACTAAGACAAGTTGACATCTAAGAAATCATTTATAACTTCATTTTCACTAATCACTTAAAAAGGTCACGATATAGTTTAAACCCTTATCATCAATACACAAAACAACTACTTACGAAGTCTACTAAGCCATAGTAACAAAGAGAGCTTCACCAATATTCAGTCTAAATATTATAACCATTTAGTCATCTCGTTTATTCGCTCAAGTGACACGCCAATAAGCTACTCAAGGTTATGACATAACATCTAATCATTTCTATATATATAAAATACGAGTTTTCAAGACATCTTTATATCTTATTTGCTTAACCAAGTCTTAACTAACTCTTATTTTACTAGTCAAGAACATTAAGCATAACTAGTCGCAATTTATCAATTCAATTACAACTCCCAATCGAATCATTCAAGAAATCAGTTTCATTGTTAGATCAACACAACTTCTACAACTACTCGAATATATATATTCTAATATAAATTAAATTATCTTCATTTTATAACTATAATAAGCTTCCAGTAATAACAAGTTTTCATAGAAGCTTTATTCCGAGGGGCAGGGGGCTCGTCGGGAAGAGGAGTGTACGATGAGAGAAGCAAGGAGGTCAACCTCTTTCAAATATTTCCACCTTGTTGAAGATCTAGTGGTGCAAATTGGGATCTTTATCCATTCGTTCTGGGCCCATTGAATTAATCCATTTATAATGTTACTCGTCCAAAATAACTAACAACCATTTTAGGATAATGAATCGAGGGCAAGGATTTGGAAATCACCAAAACTCATCAAACCACAATTAGCATTCCCAACAATAACACAACAAATTCGACAACCATGAAAACTAAAATGTCAATTAATCCAATTTATAATTAATTAAACGAAAAACGAATCGAATCGGGCGAGGTCCAAGCCTAAGAGTTTTACCCCAACTTCGACAAAACTAGGGAGGTCTGAATTTGAGGCTTGAGTTTCAACGTCGGGTCATGGACTTTTCAAGTCTGCTGGGGTCGTGACTCGCGCAAGTGGGGCTGGTGGTGGGAGCCCTGTGGTTCGATGGTGTTGCTCAGCGTCGACTTCAAGATCGGCAAGCAAGGCGAGGCACTGAGGGAGCACCGGTGGTGAGGCTGCGGATTGGGGACCTCAGATCTGGGATTGAGCAAGAAGACGAAAGGAGGTTAGAGAGAGCTCGAGATCCCGGATCTGAGGCGCCATAGGGGGTCTTCACCGACAGCGTCTCTGAGTCTGAGCAGCCGGCATCGATAGGGACCTCCATCTCCGTTCACCAGGGCGAATGCGAGAGGGGAAGAGAGGATGGAATGTGAGGAGCAAGGTTGGGATCAGCATCGACGTCAATTGTCGAGCTCCGAAGGTAGAACGAGGAGGCCACGAGGGCAAGATACACGAGATGGAGTCGAGCAGTGCTCCGGAAGCTCGATTACAGCTCTCCAATGGCGGCCGCTATCAATGAAAGGAAGAGAGGGAGGAGGTTGAGCAGGGGTGGCAGAATCCGAGAGAGAGGAAGACGAACGAAGCCATTAACAGGCTTGAAGCTTGAGGGTTTGTGAGGACAAACATTTTTCAGATCTGAGGAACATGAAGGAGAGAGAGATGAAGAGCTGAAATGAAGGAACCGGGGGGGGGGGGGGCGGTCCTCAGATCCAAAAAATGAAGAGGAATAGATGGGCTAGGGTTGAAGGGGGGTTTTTATATCCCAAGAATTAGGGTTAGTTTGAATAAATGAAAATTTACAAAATTAATTCGCTATTTTCGTATTATTAAAATTCTACCACCGAAATCAACTTAATTTGATTCAACAAAGTCTGTTTAAATTTAAAATGTCATAAAATGTTCACAGTTCAAAACAAGATTCATTTATTTGAAATTGGATATATGCCGGAATTTACTTTGAATAAAATAGAAATCATTTTGATTGAGGACGGAGATTTTCAAATTTTCCGAAATCTCGGAAATTTAATATTGAGGTTAAAAAATAATTCTTAAAATATTGTTTTAAAAGTTTGGGTCTTTACAAATAACACCATTTTAATCCAGAAAATGCCACGTATGAGAATCGCACTAGAGCCTGTTTCAAGCATCTGTTTTAGTATATTAATACAGAAATACAGATATAGATATATAGATATTGATGATGATTTAGACTTAATAGAATAAGTCAAAGAATTAATTTGCCAAACAGGCCATTTTTTGGGCCCAAATTAGATAATTGTCCATTGACATATGGAAATTGGTGAAATGTCCATCAACCCTATTATCTCAATTCATTGGCCCCCTATCAGAACCATCTCCATCATCGCAGCAGGGAGATTTGAGATCTCAACCTTCGAGGCTCCGAGCTACCATCCATGGCACCTTCGTTCTCGCTCTTCGATTCGCCTCCGTACTCGCTCTTCCTCCTCCGACTCGCGTCCGTTCTCGCTCCTCCCCAACTCTGTGTTTCCAAAGAGCGCAGATCGATCGGATCCGATCAACAGATGTCGAGCTATGTCGATGTTTCCTCCGAGCAACTCTCGCACTCTTGATGGTAACACATATCTTTCTCTCTTGTCTCCTCCTCTTTGTGGATCGGATTTGCTCGGCCGATAACTCTCGCACTCCAATTTCGAAATCTTCGGGTTCGTAGCTTCACGGATGTCCTCCGCCGTGGCCGTTAGTGTGGCGAGAAGGTGAAGCTCGTCGGAGATATTGTTGCTGCAGACGGAAGAGTAGTCGCCGAAGGATTGAGAGGGAGGGAGGAAGTCAATGAAGTCATCGTCGGCGGCGGAGGTTATGGAAGGACAGGAGGAGTAGTTGGTACGGCTGCTAATTAATTAAGTGCTATTGGTTTTGCTATTGCTAATTAATTTTTTTTTGCATGCTAAAACTTAGTTTGTTGCTGCTATTGTGAATTTGCTAGCACTGCTTGTGAATTTGGCTCAGGCGAGGCAAAGAGCCGGCTTTAGCCTAACAAATTCATTTAGGTTCGGTCAGATCCGACTCTTCCTTGGCCGGATCTAGATTGAATATAAAGAGGGGAATACTTTGTTGTGAATTTACGATTTTGAGGGAGAATTTACTAGTGTACTGGTGTATTTGGTGTGAATACGAATGTCTATTATGTATTGGCAATTTCAGCAATTTTTTTTGTCTTGCTTAAACTTTTAGAGAGCTTATTAGCTTCTTGATTTTTTTGTGTGAAATGCTGAAATTAATTCTTAATTATTAGTAAAATTCGTTAGGCTGAAATGCTGAAATTAACTCTTATAAAATTGTATGAGCTACTATATCTTACACAAATGAATGTTCGGCAACACGGTTTCAACACTTCTGGTTTCAGCAAAAAAAAGAAAAAAAAAGCAACCACATGCCATTGAAATCCATGGATGAATGAATGGATCGATGAATCCAAGCGAAGTGGTGTCACATATATAAAATATAATTTCAGCAATTTTTACATTTAATTTAAGCAATTTCTTTATTTTTTCTACATCATTGCATTATATTAAAAATACAATTTCTGCAATTTTTATAATTAATTAAAATTATATATTGGAAAAATAGAATTTGTGGTTAGTTTGCTATTGTGATTGAGGTTTATTTGGTGAGAATTTGTGGTTAATTCTTATAAAATTGTATGAGCTACTATATCTTAAACACAAGCATATATTTCAGCATTACATCATTTCGGCATTTTTTGAAAAAAAAAATTTTTAGCATTTCAACATTTTTTGAAAAAAAAAACTCCGTTTTCAACAACTCCGGTGTCGAAGTGGTGACACGAAAAAAAAAGCAACTCCGGTTTCAGCAACTCCGGTGTCGAAGTGGTGACGCGAAAAAAAAAAGCAACTCCAGTTTCAGCAACTTCGGTTTCAGCAACTCCGGTGTCGAAGTGGTGACGCGGAAAAAAAAAAAGAAAAAAAAACAACTCCGGTTTCAGCAACTCCACGCGCGCGAAAAAAAAAACGCTGAAATAGGGGTTACTGAAACCAAATACGCTGAAACGCGAGGGGGAACAGGGGCCGCGCGTGGGGGGCACAGAGGGCAAGGGAAGGGAGGTGGACATTTTGCCAATTTGGAAGGATGAGTGGACATTTTCCTAATAAATGCCCTAATTATGACATATTACTCAATTGACCCTAAGTCAAAATTAGGTAGAGTAAAACACTCCATCTCTCTCCACCTGTCCACGTTAATCTCCTCATCAGATTAACCTCATTGTATTGCTCTATTTATATTTCCTTTGTGAATTAATGAAAGTGTGTTGAATTACACGATACTTTACACCCATGGCGAATGACAAAAGAGAAAGAAAACGGTGCTTTATTTACACGATAGCGGAAGATTTGAGGGAATTCAAAAGGTGATTTTCGAACTAGAGCTTTTGTAGAATGATTTGAATTAAACAAAATGAATACAGAGATTTGAAATTGAGAGGAAATCGCAAAGGAAGAAGAAGGCATCGAAGGAAGGGGCCAAGCTCTCCTTGCATCTTCACGACGAAATCTGGAACTTCTACTGTTAATTTACGAGAAGTGATAACAAGCGCCGAATTAGGGATTTGCTGTGAGCGAGGAACGTTAACGACGCCATCCGCCACCGGCAATGGTGGCCGTGCGGAGGCGAGGAAGCTGATCTGGCTCATCGGCGGCTCGTGCATCCGACCACACTCCAGATTTGGTGAGGAGGTGAGATGGACATGTGCGCGAGAGGAGGGAGAACTCAGTACCTGGTCAGCCATGGCGAGAACTGCAATCAATTTACCGTAGAAGATGACTAGGCGACCGATCATTGTACTAGCTCTAAGTGCAATCAATTTCTCATAGAAGATGAGTCTGTTGCATGTGGAGATTTGAGATGCGAAATCCATGGAGCGGTGGAAGTTCTCGATTTGTCATATTCGAATGAACAAATGAGACGAAAAGAATGAGAAAGAAGATGTTGTGACTGAAAAATTAGGGAAAGAGAAAGATTAGGATTACTAGGGTTGGCATGGTACGGTAACCACCAAAAAATGGTGATTACCACGTACCAACCACAAATTGGTGGTACGCAAATTTTCATACCACGTACCAACCACAAGTCGTGGTTACCGCATATGTGGTAACCACGACTTGTGGTTACCATCGGTACATTACCATGGTTACCATGCTGTAATTTTGTTTGTATTTTTTTGAAACCCTTGACTACCTTCCGGTAGTCATCAAAGTTATCGAACGAAAAAATATGGTTACCAACTACTAAAAGTTCAAATAAATCAAGTTCACAACCTAAAGTACAAACCAATTCAAACCAACCAAGTTCAAAGTCTTGAAACAAACCAAGTTCAATTGTTCAAACATTCAAAATGTTCATGCAAGTTCAAATAAAACAAGTTCAAACTCTTCAAACATTCAAAATGTTCCTACCGTTTCTAGTAGAAAAAGTAGAAAGGACCAATTTAGGTCAAAATCAAAACACAAAATATAAATTAAAAACTTAAAACTTAAAGGTAATAGCAATAAAACATTAAATAAAAAAAATTAATATATATACTTGGTAACCATGGTAACCATGATATTTAGATTTCATTACCATTACCGTACCACCTTCACGTGGTTACCACCAAGATGGTTACCACCATGTTGGTTACCACAAGTGTGGTTACCAACATAGTCGGTTTGTGGTTGGTATGTGGTTGGTATGGTAATTTCCGTACCATTTGCCAGCCCTAAGGATTACTAAACTTTTAACTAATAAAGATATATTAGTGGGCAATTAGTTAATTAAGATTTAGAATATGGACTGTATAGCTAATTTTCTCAAAAATCATGCGGGCTCAAACTAATTTTAACCTGCGTAGTATATAACTTTTAGACAATTTTTTTTAACGAGGGTAAACCATCTTTGTTGGTAAACCCGGACACGTGATCCAGTTGGCAAGAACCACGCGTCAGTTAAACCGGTTTGCACCGACCGGCTAAATCCAATGGTAAAATTTAAGACATAATTTTCATATGCACTAGAGATTTTATAAAGGGTGTTGTTAGATACACCGCAAATCCTCCTTCTTAAGCGCATGTCCATTCCAATGTGCAGTCATTTTTAATTAATTAGCACGCTTTTTCAATTAATTAGCCCACTGCAAATATGCACGTCCATTCCGACGTATAGATTTGTGGTGTATTTAGTTTCTCCGTTTTATAAATTCCACTTGGAGTATAGTTTTCATTAATTTACATGTGGTAAATCTTGAGATTTAACAGTATTGGTAGAGAGAATAATATTACTTCTGTTTTGAAAAATATAAGTTCATTGACTTTTTTACCCGTTTTTTTAAAAGTTAAAAACTATATAAAATAATATATTTTTTATTATTTTTTTACATAATTACATAATTATATACTATTAGTAATATATACAAGGCTATGTAAATGCTCTCATGGGGGACTGGTCGTGTCCTTTGAACATTGAGCTTCTGATAACTGATACGATATTAAATTTACATTCATATTTTCAGGGATTCAAATGCAGTTGCAGACAGAATTGCTCGTCTGGCTTATTGATGCCCTGCCGATGATAGCTTAGCCACTGATCCAGATCTTCGTGATCTCGTCCGCTTGGACGCTCTAGGACTGAAGACCGATCGTCGGCGCCCGTCCTAAACTTTATCCGGCTTCAAAAAAAAAATTTAATAAAAAAAATAATATATACTTGGGAAAATGTATATTCCAAAAAAAAAAATGAATGCGGAATTGGGAAGGGACGGGTGGTTGTCCATCTCTAGACGGCAAAAACAATCAAAGTAGAGAAAGTGAGTGGTATTGTTGTCCCTTTGCTAAACTGTGTTTAGTGCAAAGAGCACCTTCACTTCATCACGAGTATGGATCCCAAGCCACAAACGCTCTTTTCCCTTAAATCCTTTCCATTCCATAAATATATCCCTTATCGATAGTTCCCACCATTTTCTTGGCTTAAACCCTACTATCAGCTTCATCCTAAGCCTCAAACATCAGCCTCAGCCTCAGTATTTAACCTTTTTCAAGTGTAAATTATATTGTAAAACTTCTACGGAAAATGTACAACGGTAAGACAGGTTATTTTAATGTGGAAAAATATTCAAACCAACTAATAGAAGGTTTTTTAATAAGTCTAATTTTAGTACAAACTACATAAGATATAATTGATTTACTCGGACCAAATGCTCTGATATTGGCTATTACAACAAAATAACCCATTAACTAAACCACTAATTAACCCTAATTAACCTCACATTGTCAAACACAATCAACTTCAGAGCTCTTAAAATTAAGTCAAAATCCATTACAACTTAGAATTTAGGGTAAACTGCGTAAAACCATTCTTAAAATAAAGCATATTACTCAAAACCACTCCTTAGATGTATATTTACCGTAAACCGCACATTATACTAAGTCCATTAGTAAAAAGTTACCCAATTCAAAGTTTCGTTAAAAGCTCAGTTAAATAGTCATAAAATTACTGTTTTATCCTTTCTTTATAATATATTTAATTAGTACAATTTTTCTTTCTCAATCACCCTTTCATTTTCATTATACCAATATGGCACCATCCCGACCTCATTCTTCACACCATAGCATGCTACTCTATTTCACAACAATAGGTGACATCCCAAGTCCTTTTCTGGAGGCAAAGATCATCAGATTGGAAATCTCCTTCGCACCAATTCTTCCTCCACACAGATACAAGAATTTGATATTAAAAAGTCGAGCAAAAAGGAGTTGGTAATTGAATCCATTGCTTATAACACTTCAATTGAACACAAATATCAAGTACTCAACAATTTGTAAATTAGTTTCAACCTAATCTAAAACAATTAATAGCTCATTCTTTACCAAATCGGCCTAAGAATATTTAATGGAAAAAATTACCATCATTGTGCATAAATTTGGGGAAATTAGAGAGGTTGCATCTTTGAATATCAACAACAACTAGCAATAAGAAATCAAATTAAATTCGAAGAATACAAGTGAATTTGAAAATTAGCCTCAATGTTTTCATCTCAACGCATATTTCCTCGCCAAACTCAGGGCAGGCGACGCCATTCGCCACCCTGCTCTTCGTCGGAGCACTTGGAGGAGGCGGTGCCACCGCTTAGGTTATTGGTGGCGAGGCATAAAGGGAAGTGGCATGCGCATCGGATCTCCTTCTTTGGCGTCGAGCACAAGCAAAATGGCTTCATATCTCCTATGGAGACGAAGGTCACGACACTGAGATGTCATGCTCTTCACTAGAGAACATGGATGCAGAGGTGCTCCCTCCCATGGGCATTGTCAAAGGGGACCATTTGTGTAGTGGGTTTATCAAAGGGGACCACTTGTGTAGTGGGAGGCTATGTAGGAGAGTTTGGCGATCTTCCATGTGTATGGGAGCCGGGAGGTTGTGGCACTTTAAAAAATTTTGATTAGCTCATGAGTAGGGTTGCCTAAATATAAAACGACCTAAAAACCGAATCAAAATCGATCCGAAAAAATAGTTTCGGTCCAACCCGTGTGTATATTGGATCGCGCTACAGTCCACATATTTATAAAATTCGATTTTGGTTCGAAATTTGAAATCGAACCGAAAAATCGGTTTCAGCCCAAATAAACCGAAAATTTTTTTAAATATAAGGAGTGAAAATCCCTAATTCATTGATTCTGATAGATTACATATTGTATAGTGGGCCTATCAGGCCCAAGGCCCAATCTATTGTAACCTATATATATGATTATGTTAATGGATGAAACTCTCAAGGAGGACTTTACATCAATTGCATCTTTCTACATGGTATCAGAGCGGGTTTCGATCTTAGCCCCCACCTTCTTCGTCAAACAATTCCGCTGCCTTACCTTACCCTATCCATATTTGTTTTTTTACCGTCTGATTGAACGCCGTCAGCTCCACTTGCCACGGTTGATCACCTATTCTCTACCCTTTTAACCCTATCGGTTCTACTTTACCGGTCTATACCTATTGCCCTCTCTCTTTTCCGCCACCACCCTACCTTACTTCCGCCGCTCCCGTCTCTCTCGGCACCATGGCCGACAAGCATACAATCCCCTCCTCCCTCGCTATCTCAGGCATCAGAAGTCCTACCACCGCCTACTCGCCCCCTGCCTTCAATCGCATTCACGATTTTTCTAGCGGCGGCCGCAGTATACGTCACCTGGTGGCTTTCGATGGTCCCCGCTGCCTAGCTTTACCCCTCTTTGGATGCAATCCGGCTTTCCTGCCCCTCGATATGCCGGTCCTCAGGCCTATCTGACATCGTCTGATCAAGGTTCTGTTCCGTCTGATGGGCATCACGCCTTCTCCTCTATGCAGTCGACATCTCCCGACTTTTCTTGGTACATGGACACTGGTGCCACTTCCCACATGACGAACTCCTCAGGTAACCTCTCTTCTATTTCCTTTAAAGGTCCTGCACACTCGATTATCTTCGGCAATGGTGGTCGCCTTGCTACTTCAGGGATTGGCCAAGCCAAATTACACACCCCAACCCACCCACTACACCTTAACAATGTCCTTATTGCCCCAAAGATTGTCAAAAACCTTATCTCTTTCCGTCGGTTCACTACTAACAATAACGTTTCTCTTACGTTTGATCCCTTTGGTTTCTCTGTGAACGATCTTACTACGGGGGTTACTCGCTTGAGATGTAACAGCTCCGAGGAGCTCTACCTTGTCACACCACCTTCTACATCCAGTCAGTCGTGCCCGGTCGCCCTCTCGGCATCGTAATCCAGCCTGTGGCATGCACGCCTGGGCCATCCCAATGCTGCCATTCTCGAAGTCCTCCGTTCTCAGAGCCTTGTCCACTGTAATAAAGAGCTACGCTCTAGTTTATGCTCTTCTTGTCAGTTAGGCAAACATGCAAGACTGCCGTTCCAACGGTCTTTGAACTCCACCCTTACACCTTTTGACATCATTCATAGTGATATTTGGACCTCTCCTGTACCCAGCAAGGATGGTCACAAGTACTACCTTTTATTCCTTGATGATTACACTCATTTTTTGTGGGTTTTTCCATTACAATTTAAGTCACAAGTGTTTCCTATGTTTGCCAAGTTCCATGCCTACATTAAAACACAGTTTCACACCTCAATCAAATGTTTCCAATGTGACAATGGCCGTGAATTTGATAACAAGGACTTTCACTCTTTCTTCACCACAAATGGCATCTCATATCGGTTGTCATGCCCCTATACATCTCAGCAAAATGGCAAGGCCGAGAGAATTATTCGAGCAATAACCAACATGATGCGTTCTCTCCTTTTTCAAGCATCCATTCCCCTTGCCTATTGGCCTCACGCCTTATCCACGACATGTTATCTTCTCAATATCCTCCCTTTTACTACCCTCCAGCATCGCTCACCCACTCAGGCATTATATTGCACCATTCCTAGATATGATCACCTTCGTACCTTCGGGTGCCTGTGTTTTCCAAACATGTCCTCCACCGCCCCACACAAACTCCACCCGCGCTCCACTCCATGTGTCTTCCTTGGCTATCCATCAGATCATCGCGGTTACCTTTGCCTCAATGTTCAGAGCCATAGGCTTATCCTGTCACGTCATGTCACTTTTGATGAGTCTCGCTTTCCTTTCTCTTCCCCTCCTCCCTCCTCTCCCACACCTACTGTCTCCCAGTCTGAGTCAGAGTCTCACTTCCCACACTTCCTCCTTCCCCAGAGCTCTACCGGTGCTCCTGCTTCTCCCCCTACACCGCCCCCACCACCGCCTCCTCCTCCTACCACCAGACCACACACCCGCAGCGTCTCCGGTGTATTCAGACCTCGTCAGATCGTCTCTATGCACGCCTCCGGTCACCCCGCCAACACCTCCCTTGAGCCCTCCCGAACACACCTCCAGTCACACCAATTGATGCGGTCGCAGCATCGTGCTGCGCCCGCGGCATACCACCCCGCCGCCCCCCCGTCGCGGCCGCAGCCTTGTGCCGCGGCCGCCGTACAGCCTAACCCTGCCCCCACCGTTTCCCAAGTCCCTCCAGCCTCCAACCCGACCTCGCTCTCCCCCATCCCCACCTCCCATAAAAGAGCCCTCCTCAACCCGAAGTGGCAGGCGGCTATGCTCGATGAATACAGGGCCCTTACAAGGAATGATACCTGGGTTCTAGTTCCTCACACTCCTGAGGCGAACGTCATTCCCTGCATGTGGCTCTTCCGCCATAAGTTCCGCTCTGATGGGTCATTGGAACGCTACAAAGGTCGTCTTGTGGTTAATGGTCGATCTCAGCAGGCAGATATTGATTGTGATGAGACATTCAGCCCCGTGGTCAAGCCTGCCACTATCCGAGTGGTGCTGAGCTTAGCGTTATCACGACATTGGGCTATTCATCAGCTGGATGTCAAGAACGTCTTTCTGCATAGCCATCTGAATGAGACAGTTTACATGTTTCAGCCACCGAGATTCGTTGATACTGATCATCCCAAGCATGTCTGTCTCCTGAAGCGCTCTCTGTATGGTCTGAAACAGGCTCTGCGTGCCTGGTTCCAGCACTTTGCATCTCATCTGCTACGCTTGGGCTTCGTTGGCAGCCGCTCGGATAGATCTCTATTTATCTATCGCAGAGGCACATACATGGCCTTTCTGTTACTATATGTCGACGACATTATCCTCACCGCCTCTTCTGATGCTCTTCGGACGTCTGTTATTTCCCAGTTGAGTGCCGAGTTCGCCATGTCGGATCTTGGGCTGATGACGTATTTCTTGGGAGTCTCCGTGCAGCGTCATGCGTCTGGGTTGTTTCTCTCTCAGAGTAAGTATGCTGCCGAAATTGTCGCTCGGGCCAATATGAGCAAATGTAAGCCGGTCGCCACCCATGTTGATACTTCCAACAAGCTCAGTGCTCACTCGGGTTCTCTGGTTGATGATCCGACGTTGTATCGGAGTCTTGTCAGGGCATTGCAGTACCTCACATTCACTCGGCCAGACATCAGTTATTCCGTCCAGCAGATCTGCTTGTTTATGCATGCGCCCAGGGAGCCGTACTTTCAGGCCTTGAAGCGGATCATTCGGTACATCAGTGGTACCCTCGAGTTGGGCACCACAATCTCCCCTTCCTCTCAACTTGACCTCGTCGCTTACACTGATGCGGATTGGGGTGGTTGTCCTGACACACGTCGCTCCACGTCTGGCTACTGTGTCTTCCTCAACGATACTCTTGTGTTGTGGTCAGCGAAGCGTCAGTCTGTGGTGTCTCGCTCTAGCGCCGAGGCTGAGTACAGGGGCATCGCCAACGTTGTTTTCGAGTGCTCCTGGCTGCGCAATCTCCTCCTTGAGCTTCGCTGCCCTCTTCAGAAGGCCACCCTCGTCTACACCGACAACGTCTCCGCCGTTTATCTGGCCAGCAACCCAGTCCAACACCAGTGCACGAAGCACATTGAGCTTGATCTCCACTTCATTCGGGACAAGGTTGCTCTTGGACATGTTCGTGTTCTCCATGTCCCGTCCTCTTATCAGTACGCTGATATCTTCATAAAGGGATTACCTCATCAGTTGTTCCTCGATTTTCGGTCCAGTCTCACTGTACGAGACGCTCCACTTTCGACTGCGGGGGTTTGATAGATTACATATTGTATAGTGGGCCTATCAGGCCCAAGGCCCAATCTATTGTAACCTATATATATGATTATGTTAATGAATGAATCCCTCAAGGAGGACTTTACATCAATTGCATCTTTCTACAGATTCGCCTCTTATGGGAACAAGCTAAAAAGCCCAGAGAAAAAAGCATCTTGCATTAGCATGGTGGACTAGATGGCTTATCAAAAATCAATTTATATTTAGAAATGACCCCCTCCCCTAATGTCGATGTTTGAAAAACTTATCCAAGCACATTAGGACAATTGGTGACGAGCTTGTGTGTATGAGAACGACTTTATTGAGGACAGTGATCCTTCAAAAAAAATGAATATACGTGAAAGCCAAAAACGGAACAAGAGAAAGTCAACAAAATGGAAAAACCACCTCCATGAACGTTTAGACTAAATTTCGATGGATCCACCCTAATGAATTGTGACGGTACAATCGGCTTCATCATTTGATGTGATCCTAGTCGTCGTCAATGAGTTCGACTCCTTTATCTTCCAAAGCTTTGTTGTTAGAGCCAAATATCAACTCTCGTTTGAGAAAACTACGTGGCAACACCGCAAATATAGTGTTTGAAAGCTCTAGCCTTGGTCAATCTCGGTCCTCAGGTCTCACAAGTGGTATCAGAGCTAATCGACTTGAGTCCATCGAGCTTTCGATAATTGAGTTGTTTCTTCTTAGTCAAAATGTTCAAGAAAACGAGTTCTAAGACTTTGTCCAAAGAGTACATTCGATGGGCTATTCGAGACTATGATGATGGGTATATTCATTGGAGTAACATGGATGGTGTTACATCTGATGTAGTAGATCAAGAGCTCCGGAGGAGATATCGAAACGGAAAGGTTCGAGAGGATGAACCAAATTGGCAAGAGATCCACAAGTTCGCGGAAGACTCAATGCAACAAGTACAGGAAATTCAAAAATTTCATCAACTCATTGGGGTCAATGCTATCGAAACCTACAACACCACCACCTCCCTGTTCAAAGACGACATCCTCTGTGGCTATGGGCGAGACACTTGAGATTAAAGAAGGCAACTCCAAAGATGTTCCGATTGAGATTGCGAAGGTCAAGCCCGATCATAAGAAGGATGAGGAACTCATCCGAGTTCCCAAGGTTACTCTTTCCATGAATGAGAAACAAATACCGACTTTCATGCCTAACTCTCAATTCTATGTCGACTAGGTGGTTGGATGCGAATTATTTCATTCCATCTTGCTCGCCTTTGATGATTTATGAAGAAAATGAGATTCGACATCCATTCCAAGAAGACACATGTCACAAGAAGATGTTCGTTTCCTTCAGAGATTCGAGGATAGATCATTTTCAAGGGATCTTTAGCAAATCCAACTCTTATGCCCACCCAAAAGACAAAAAGTTGAAGGCAAAAAGTGTGACATTGAAGAATGTCTCCAACTCCTTATACGTCCGAGCCTGACTTCCCACTAAGGGTATGTAGAACAACCAACACAGTTCCGCTAGTGGTTTGTCAAAGTAGTGCTCCCAAGGATCTATATATTCACCAAAATCCACAAAAGTGTAAGAAATATCAATACCTTCCTCAGGAGCCACAAAAATTGGCTCTGGATATGGTTCCTCGATAGGCAAGTCAGGGATGATTTCTTCGGATGAGTTAGGAGCCAAAACACATGGATTCTCATGTGTGCACTTATGAGACTCCACATCATGGAACATCAGGCTCTTTCCTCCAACATCGACTAAATCCTCATTGCCTGCTTCTTCGCTTCCTTCACCAACTTAAGCAATAAAGCTCCGCTCAACTCATTCAATGCTTGAGCAAGTTGGCTTAATTGTACCTCACGTCGCTCCATCCTCTCGAGCACCTGCTCCAACAAAACTTGGAATGGGAATTCTTCGTGCTCCATCTGGTGACCCATGTGGTAGAAAAGATCCCACAATTTCAAAGATTGCAACTCTTCAAGGCCTCCATTACTCATGGACTCGGCAAGTATTTTGTTGCCTTCAAGATAAGGGTGCCATGACCGATGTGAATTATTGGTGGAACGTTTCTCCTTGTAACTGTCATAACTTCAACTTCTTAAAAAAAATTAGTAGTGGGGTGCCATGAACCTTAAGATAGGTCTACGACGGGGTTAGTTGTATATACAAAAATCAATAAATACACAAAATAAAGAAATAAACTTGATTCCCCGGCAACGCGCCAAATTTGATGGAGGGAAAGTCGTCAGTTCACATCGCCAATGAATAATTCTCAAACAAACAAATTAGTATAGTATGCAAGTAAGGGGTCGAACCCAACCAAGTACTTCAATTGCAATGTGTATTTATCAATATAAAAGGAAGGATGGGATATGAATGCAAATAAACAGTAAAGAATATTAACAAGAGTGAATGAAAGATATAAGAGAAGTGATTTCATCTACGAATTCGCAACAATGGTTGGCCTACTCACTCATCAACTCTCCTTCTAGTTATCTGATTATTCTAATATTGGTTTATATAGATTGTTAACTCTTGAGAATCTAACCACCCCTTACATTCCGATGCAACCTTGTCCCTGCACAATTTAACACAAGAACATCACAAATTCCCAATATACTTGGCAGAAAAGCAGTTCATCACAAATTCCCAATATACTTGGTCCACTAAAGAAATTAAATTAGCGGAATAGACTCGAAACCCGCTCGCCCGATCGAATCCCGACTAAATCAAATTTAATCAAATTTTAATTCAATTTCACGACAAACGGAATTAAATTAATTTCAATCAAAACTCGGAGCTTAAATGAATTTTATTAATGCTCGATCTCGAAAGCGAAAATCAAAATCCATTTCTAAAACCCAATTCAAAACTATACAGAAATTCGTTTCTGAAGAATTAAATAAAATTCAGTTGCTCGAGGGCAGGAAATTTCAAAATTTCTAGAATCTTAATTTTAAAGTCGAACATAATTTAATATTTTAAGAAAATAATATTTTAAATTTTCCGGTCTTTACAAATCTACTAACAAAACGCGTAGATTCTGACCGTTGACCACTCAATGACAAAGTATGCAAAATAAGAACTAAGAGCAAGCCCAACAGCTTCTCTAAAATAGAGAAAATGAGAGATTTTAGAGAAAAAAACCATTTTTTCTCCCCAACAGCTTCTCTAAACTCATCTCTAAAATAGAGAAATGGATGGAGAGAGTGAAAAAATCTCTAAATTTGTAGGAAGAGAAGTTGATCTCTATAATTTAATGTTCACTTGTCCCTAGATAGAATTTAATTACATAACCCCACATTTTCCCCCATAATATAGAAAAAAAATAATTTCATACTTACTAGTAATAAAAATATAATTATTTTTAAACATTAATAAAAAAAATTGATATGATTTGATATAATATATAAATTAATTATGTTAAATCAATATAGATAGATAAACCAAACATCATAATTCTATGTGAACTTTTATAAATAAAATAGGATAATTAATTTCATCCAATTTTATGCTATAAAGTTCACATTAAAAAATTAGTCTATAAAATTTTCACTTCAAAAAATATTCACTTGAACTCATAACTGATATTGGAATGATTTTATTTTTATAAATTATAAATTAAGCCTTATTATTTAATTAATTTTATTAATTAATCATATATGATCAATCGCCAATCTAATTTATAATAAAAATATATTAACCAATTGAAAATAATAAGATTAAATTTGAATAATATTTTATCCAATTTCATGATAACTTTTATAGTAACAATCTAAATTTAATATTAATACCATTTAAAAATAAATATCAAATTTATCCTTAGAGTTTGTTTAAAAAAATATCATGTGAGAATATAATAATAATTAATATATTTTGCAAGAGGATGGGTAACATATACAAGTTCACCAACAAATATGAGGAATTTTTTTCAAAATATTCACTAAAAACAAATTATTTACTAAAATATTTATAAGTTCAAAATATTTACAAAAATATTCATTCTTGACAGTTTTTACAGAGAAACGCGGTTTTAACCCGCGTTTCTTGAGTAGATTATCAATTTAAACCTGGTGCCGAAGGGGATAAGATTTTAAAATAAAAACGCGGTTTAAAACCGCGGTTTATCCCTAATTTCGGGTAAAACGCAGTTTTAAACCGCGTTTTTATTTGATAAAAAAAACAAAACAAAAAACCAAAAAAAAAATATGTAAAACGCAGCTTGTAGTCGCGTTTTACTTGTAGGCAGTCAGGCAGATGACCACCGGCCCCAGCAGAGGTCTCCGGCGCCTCCGTCTCCGGCTATCTTCCCAGCCTCCCCACGATATCCGGCGCTTCCGTCTCCGGCCATCTTCCCAGCCTCCCCACGATCTTCGGCGCCTTCGTCTCCGGCCATCTTCCCAGCCTCCCCATGATCTCCAGAGTCTCCGTCTCCGCCAACACCTCCACACCCCTCTCCAGCCACCACCCTGTCCGATTCCTTCTTCCTTGCAGCCCAAGCTCCGCCTCCTCCACCATTCATCGTCTGATTTAGAGCAGGGATGGGGGAATTTGAGGAATCGGGGTGGATCTTGGAAATCCGAGTGTCGACAGAGGCGGCGAGGCGTTCGGAGGAATCAGATCGGGAGAAATTGGAGGCATTAGAGTTGGAAAGGGAGAGTTTGCGGCGGGAGAGGATGGCGTCGGAGGAGAGGCCAAGAGCACAGAGGAGGCGATCGCTGCGCTGCTGAAGGGAGGAGGAGGAGGAGAAGGCGGAGTCGGAGATCTGCGTGAGTGCCTGCAACTCTGCAAGTAAAACGCGGCTACAGGCCGCGTTTTACATTTTTTTTTTTGGTTTTTTGTTTTGTTTTTTTATCAAATAAAAATGCGGTTTTTTTACTCAAAAGTAGGGGTAAAACGCGGTTTTAAACCGCGTTTTTATTTTAAAATGTTATTTCCCTTCGTCGCCAGGTTTAAATTGATAATCTACCCAAGAAACGCGGTTTTAAACCGCGTTTCTCTGTAAAAACTGACAATAATGAATATTTTTGTAAATATTTTAGTAAATAATTTATTTTTAGTGAATATTTTGAAAAAAAAATCCAAATATGAGGCTAAATATTAGAATTAAGTTTAAATGAAGTTTTTAGAAATGTAGAATTAAACATCTTTAATAAATGCATTTATTTATCATAGTTTGTAATAAATGTAAAAATCTGTAAAATAGAGAAACTGTTGGAGTTGGAGTGCATTTTTTTTAGAGATTTTGATATTTTAATCTCTATTTTAGAGATTTTTTACAAAATCTGTTGGGTTTGCTCTAAGTATGTAATATTTACTTCAAAATGAACCTAAATCGACCTAAGGCCTATCTAAATTATGCAGCTCCACTTATAATGCATTCGTAAGACCAATTTTTAGCCATTGGATTGAAACCTAATGGATGACAATGATTATTAGGATATTTTTTATATTTATGGAAACTAAGATTCTTTTCCTTGAAATTAAAAAAAATATTGTCATATCCAATATATTTGAATTGTGAATAAAAAAGAAATGAAAAAAAAAACTGATTAGGTCAAATAAATCAAAATGGGTATATGAACGTGCATTTAGATAATATTCAAATGAACATTCAAATAATATTCATATGAATATTTGGATGATATTTAGATAATATTCAAATGAATATTTAGATAATATTCAGATGAACATTTGTATTCGTGAGAACAATTTAGTGTAAAGATACTAAATTAATACTCCCTTCGTCTCAAAATTTAGGTCGTTTGACTTTTTGGCACGCTTTTTGGCATGAAAACTCTATGAAATACTTTTTTTTCAAAAATTTTAAAATAATTTCTAACTTATAAATAATGAGTTTGAAATTATTTTTAAAAAATTTGAAAAAAATTTAATATTTCATAAAGTTTTTAACACATTAAAAAACGTGCCAACAAGTCAGACCACTTAAATTTTGACATGGAGGGAGTATGATTATGTTATATTCATATATGTCATATTCATATGAATATGACATATTCACATATGAACATGACATATGACATATGACATATTTGAATATGAATATATGAATATAGCATATTAGTGACATAATTTTTCAATATTCTAAATCACTAAATATTCATATTTTTTGACTTAAAGATTCTAATTCAATCACCTAAATATTCACCCATATTAAAGGGTGGAGTAGTTCAAAAATTAAAAAATCATCGTTTAACAAGAATGGTGGAAGAGAGAGATTTGGGGAGAGAGAAGAATCTTTTCATTTTTCTTAAGGAATTAAATTAAATATATATTTTTTAAAATAAAAGTTAGTTAGTGTCCATAAATATCAATATCAACCATCAGTCTTGTCCATTCATTAAAATTCAATCCTACGGCTAAGAATTAGTCCCACAAATGTATTGTAAGAAGTGAATCGTTTATATATATATATATATATATATATATATATATATATATATATATATATATATATATATATATATATATATATATATATATATATATATATAGGGTGTGGTTAAAATGAAAATGGTCCTTAAAATCAAAATGTCTCTTAAAGTGCGCCCAAACTTTCTCAAGTGCAGTCTATGTTGGATGACACCATTCGTCTACAAATATAACACTGAAAGGCATTAGTATCTCATTTGTTTGTACTGTCTCATATTAATTTTAACAAATGATTAAAATAATATGTACTTACATATTCCTCGCCATTCCACACATCAGTTGTCCTACATTCCTATTAGGTTTTTTCCTCTATATCCTCTTATCCTATCTTAATTTTTCTTCTGCTAAAAATATAAAATAGGTTTTGAATCTAAATTTTTTTTTCATATGCTCTTCTCCTATTCTAATCTTATGATATACTATCAATAATTTCATCTCACTCTAATCTTCATCATTTTTAAGTATAGATTACACAAATCGAAATCTACTCTCCTATTATTCCATGCTACTAAAATTGTATTATCTTCCAATATTCCAATATTTCATATGCACTCCTATACAATTTCTATTTTTTTGATCATTCATCACAATTTTGGATCTAAAACTATCAAAACAGTTCGATTCTATAATAAGCACTAAATAACAACCACAAACATATAACTATCACACAATTTAACCAATCAACATCCACAAACATGTTATCATCCATAATCGTTCGGAATTTGGGCTAAAGCTTAAAAAAAATAATGAAATCAGGCCCATACCACGTCTCTCTCCTTGTTCTAGATCTGGGCGCTAATGAAGACAATGAAAACGACCGCCTCTCTCTCACCTCGTTCCAGATCTGGCGCCGGCGAAGACCATCTCTCTCACTTCGCCTCACCACAAAGCAAAGCGCAATCTCTGAGAGCCTTTCACAGAGAGAGAGAGAGAGAGAGAGAGAGAGAGAAGAGGAGGAAATGGCGGTCTCAGGGGATCTCGGAGTCTTCGCAACTCATCGGTCTCACCTAATTCGTCCGTCTCTGTTGCGTTCTTCGCAGGTTTGAATTCCGAATCGTTGATTTTATCTATTATTTCAAGCATATTTCGTTTAATTTTGTTTCTGTTCCACCAGTTCCCAGTCTGGAAAAACGCTTCATCTTGGCTGAATCAAAGGTATGATTTCTACCTTCCCCTTTCTTTAGCTACGTGAGTTGTTGTTGATTTCTTCTTGGGTGGTAATTTTCTCATGTGGGGATCAATGAATGTGCTTTTTCAGTGTATGTTGATTTGGTTATCAAATTGCTGAGATTCCTATCCGAGGAAATTTTTGGGCTTTGTTGCCTGTAATGACGATGCAGCTGGATTTTGTTTCATTTATCCTGGATCTGGGTTCATTTTAGTTTTCATTTATCTGTTCTGGAATGTGTGAAATCAAGGAAGTTGGAATTGGCCAAAACAATCAGATATTTAATGGCAGAATCTTCAAAGTTTTGCAATGGAGGCTTTGGTGTTCTTTTGTGTGATACCTATGCTTGCTTTTTATCAATTTGGGAGCCATAGATTCATGTTAAATCAAGGGAAGTCATAAAGGATGAATTTTTCATGGCAAAGATGAAGTTTTTAAAGAGGAATGTCTAATTGTAAATCAGTCACAATGGACTTTAGGTGTCTTTGAAAACACAAGCCTAGAAATTTGACTAATTGGCATCAACAGGAATGGAAAAAGTAGCATATGTAGAATGTGTTGCAATCGTTTAGTATACGTTTCAGTCGGTGGTCCAAGAAGTGCTAAAGCTAGTCTTGTGGGGGTAGTTGGATTAGCAATGTTACAGGATGATTAAATACAGAAGAGTTGCTTGCATCTGTGATTCAACTTGCTGATGTTGTGATTAATGAATCCTTATTTGTTGAATAAGCTTTAAAAGCCTATTAGCTCAATGGTAGAGCAATGTGCTTATGCGCAGAGAAGTGGGTTCGACTCCTACATAGGCTAAATTGCCTAATTTTAATAGTTTGTATTATTTAAAAGTGCAATTCATAGTCTTAATTGTGCATTTCATGATCTTATTCTTGCACTTTATCATTTTATTTATGCACTTTATAATCTTAATTGTGCACTTCATAATCTAATTCATACACTTCATCATTTTGTTCTTGCACTTTATCATTTTATTTTTGCACTTTATAATCTTAATTGTGCACTTCACAATCTTATTCATGCACTTCATATTTTTATTCATATACCATCATTTTATTCTTGCACTTATCATTTTATTTGTACAACATAATATTATATTATTAGATATGCACTTTATCATCTTATTTGTGCACGTTATCATTTTATTATTGCACTTTATAATCTTATTCATGAACGAGAACAAAAAGAAGACAACCATAAATAGCTTATGCGGGATTTGGAACTCGAACCTTTGTGCATGGGCACATTGCTATACCATTTTTAATTGAGCTAATAGACTTTTAATGGCACATGTCACATTAAAGTACAAACCCGCTATAAAAATAGTAGCCCATAAAGAAAATATTTGGTAGGAAACTTACTTTACATTAGGAAAATGCACATTTATTAATAATAATCTTTATTGTATTATTTGTTCACTTTCTATTTTGTAATCTCATATTTTTCACTTTTTAAAATAAAGACAAGAAATGTGATGTAGCATATTTTGTTGCATTTTGTAATCTTATAGATGCACCTTATAATATTATTTCAAATAAAAATTACGGGCTAAAATCTGTAATTTTTATAATTGAAATAAGGGCGATATTGGTAGAAATAGAAAGTATGGGAGAGGTGATGACATTTATCTCATAATTAGGGTCATTTACCCATTTACCCATTTACACCATAAAATTAGACCCATTTACACATTAATTAGGCCCATTTATCTATTACTAATTTAATTAGGCTCATTTACCTTTAAATTAGGTTCATTTACCTTCAAATTGGATCATTTTCATTTTAAGAGGGATTTTCATTTTAAGAACCATTTTCATTTGAACCATTACCTATATATGTATGTATGTATATATGTATGTATGTATGTATGTATGTATGTATGTATGTATGTATGTATGTATGTATGTATGTATGTATGTATGTATGTATATACATACGTACATACATACATACGTACATACATACATACATACACACATACATACACACACATACATACATACATACATACTGTACGTATGTATGTATGTACGTATGTATGTATGTATGTACGTATGTACGTATTGTAAAGACCCGGATTTTGAAATCTTGGTTTTCTGAAAAAGGAAATTAAAAATAAAATAGAACGGATTTGATCGGGTTTTGTTTTAAAAAATCAAAAAATAAAAAAATAAATATACATTTATTATAATAAAAATAATAATCCCGTCTTTAATTTAATAACAAACCGAACTCGAGTTTCATAAAACAAATTCCGGCCCAATCTTGAACCTTCTAAGACCGATTCCGTCTTTTTCTCGGAATCCGAAAAATTTCTTTGGATAACGCTATACTTCCGGCTTTTAAAACCTAAATGATATAGAAAGCGGGATTCGGGATTCCAAACGTCGGAAATTCAAATTTCCGACTCGGGACTAGAATTCCGTCCTATTTCACCCATTCTCACCCATTCCAACTCACCTCCTCCTATTTGGGTAAAATCCTATCTCCACTTTCATCCCTCTTTCCTTGATTCCCCCATTCATGGCAAACAAACAACCAATTTCACTCTTCAAAAATCAAATTCTTTGACCACCTTCATACCCACACAATCCCAAAGATCCAAACACAACCTTATCCCTTTATCTCCTTGGTTTGCCGAGAACATTGAGCTTCAAGGCTCCTCCTCTGCTCAGCCACTGCGCCACCCCACCACCACCACCACTCCGTAGCCGCAACACCACCACCGTCACCTCCCCATCCTCCTTACCGCCGTTGTCGTCCACCATTGGAGCCGAGCGAAAAACACCCAAGCTAAACCCCTATTTTTCCGAGGTGACACCGAGCACCCACCGAGCTCTCCTAGCCTTTTCTTGGACCCAGCATCCTCGGAACCTCCCTCCTACATTCAGAAACACCCGAGTACCGCCTAGGAGCCACACTCGATGCTTTTCTCTCTCACGTGCCTTGTTTTCGAATCCAAAGGGTGGTAAGACTCTCCCTTCCTTTCTTTCATCTTTAAGACCCTGAAAGAGGAACTTTAACCCCCTCCAACTCCACCTAGGGCATCTCCGGCGAAGATCCAAGTCCGACGAGCCGATTCGAATTTTCCGACGAGCATCGAAACCCCCTCGATGAGCCCCTTTCTCTCTCTCTCTTTCTTCCTTTCCGTGTGTGGGCTGTCGGGTTAAGGTGGTCGGAGCGGAGTCGAAGCCCGGGTTGTCGCCGGCGAGCTCCAAGGCCCCTCTTCCTCCTCCGTTCCCCTCCCGTGCGCAGTCAGCATGGATCCCACCCCTTCCTTTTTATTCTGGTTTCGGTTATGGGTAAATAGAATAGGGGTGAGTGGGCCTTTTTTTTTTGGCCGAGTGGGTTGTGTTTTTTTAATGGGATGGGGCTTTAGTTTTCTTAACAAATCTGGTTGGGTTTAAATAATGGATTTCGGTTTTGGGTTTGTATAAACTGATGAGCTTATTTTAGCATGATGAAAAGAGAGGGTGGGTCGGTTTTTTTCAATTTATAAAATATGGGGGGTTGTTTCATAATTAAATAAAATGGGTGTTAATTTTAAAGGAGATGATTTTTATTAAATAAAATGGTTGGTTATTTAAGGTTTTGAAAATATTATTTGAAAGTGTTTTAAATAAAATGGTATTTGAAATATTATAAATATTATGTTGAGATTTAAAAGATATAAATATTATTTTGAGAATTAAAAGATATTATGTTATGATCTTATAAAATCTTGGAACTTAAAATATGTTATCGGATTAAAACAAAAAGGAATTTGACAAATGTTTTTAAGAATCGGAATTTCTAGCGAATTGACTCGAACTTTGAAATGGCTTGGGAACTAACTTGGGAATCCGACTTGTTCGATGACTAACTAGCATGATGATATGATTGTATGACTAATAGCATGATATTGTGATGATGTGTTATGAAAGGTTATACGCTAGTTACTTATGATGATGAAGTGACAT
Organism: Persicaria maculosa; assembly: GCA_963922045.1. Taxonomy (NCBI): domain Eukaryota; kingdom Viridiplantae; phylum Streptophyta; class Magnoliopsida; order Caryophyllales; family Polygonaceae; genus Persicaria; species Persicaria maculosa. Next base: position 14,194,898 of record OY998265.1, read on the forward strand.
ATAAGCTAAGTATGAGTATAAATTATGATATGTCAATATTGCTATGATACGATGTCGACGTACTTGTTGAATATGAATTATGAAATAAAATGTTGATATATGTCCTTAAAATGATATTAGGGAGTGTGGATATATGATTGAAAAGCATGATATGTTCTTAAATATGAAAGTATGAATATGATATATATATATGTGAGGCGATGACGTGTTACCATATGTTATTATATGATATGATAATAAGTTAAACCATGATAAGATGTTGAGATGATGAGTTGAGATGGTACTTGATGAGTTATATAGAGACTTTGCGATGAGATATGAGATGAGTTGAATGACGATGGTGATATGGAATGTGATGATGAGACTTTCGATATGTGATGAAATCGTGTGTGCTTGTATATTTGAATAGATAGACTTATACTTCCCTTATGACTACTAGGTGACTTTGAACTGTGTGATTGCTACAATGTTGTTCTGCACTTCCAGGTAAGTTCCTTTATGGGCTTACTCAGATTCGAAAGAGAATCCCTGCTTGTGATTATATGACATACTAGGTGTTGCATAAGCATTAAAAGCATGTCATGTAGTATCATGCTAAGATTGCACTTGTGAATGAGCATTCGGTTACTTTGTGTGTTTGAAAACAGAACAGTCGTTATCTATGAGTCTTAGATTCTTTGCTAGGGTCATGGGGGCATTCGTGTTTTATACCGTTTCGGTCCCCGATCGAGTCGATGAGTATGATCTATATATATATATATATGATACGGTTCGGCATAGACCGAGTGCCCTACCTCAGAGTGGGTACGGGAATATATCTGTTACGGTTCGGCATAGACCGAGCGCCCTACCTCGGAGTGGGTACGGAAATATATTTGTTACGGTTCGGCTAAGGCCGAGCGCCCTACCTCGGAGTGGGTATGGGAAATACAGAGATATGGGGATATGCCACTTGGCATTCTTTGGGCGCCTTTACAGTTCTTTTCTGTATATATAACCTAGGAGGATGATAGTGTGATTTAATTTCCGCATTGCATCGAAGCATCTTTATTATAGCGTATGTGTATACTTGCTTGCGGGACAGAGTGCGTTGGTTTCTCGGTCTGATACCGCTCGCACAACTTGTTTTTAGGTATGATTGCTCTTTGTTTCTATGACGTGGGAATCCCCCGGGCGATTGCAAAGAACCTGCCTAACTCCACTAATTTGGTTATATAATTTCAGAATATATGTTTTAATGATTTGGTTTTGACCCGGCCTCGCCGTGGCAAGTTGTTCTTTACTTCCGCTTTCACCAGTTTCAAAAATGAATTTCCGCGATATAGTCTTAGGACAGCTTAAGGGTTCCTAGTGGCCTTTGATTGTTTTGGGGTTCGAAATCCCTACTTTAAAATACTGATCCTTTGAGGTTTGAAACCTCGACCCTTACTCGAATTGCAAGATCCGAACGAAGGTAACCAACCTTCGAAACGTAACCCGGGTATTTATATCCGGGCCGTTACATGCATGTATGTACGTATGTATGTATGTATGTATGTATGTATGTATGTATGTATGTATGTATGTACGTACGTACGTATGTATGTATGTACGTATGTATGTATGTATGTACGTATGTACTATGTTACACGGAAACAGAAACGGAAACTGGAAGGGAAACGAAAACGAAAACGGGGAAACGGTAATCCAAATTTTGTAGGAAACGGAAACGCTGAGGAAACGGCAACATGAATTATATGTTCATTTAAAGGTCTAAATAAAGGCAATAAACATATCACCAAGTCAAACACATATAATGCAACATTAGGCTACAAATTGAAATGTTCAATACCGTAATAGACAGTGTCCTTACTCCTTAATAGAAATCAATACAGATATGTCAAGCATTTTAAATGTCCTTACTCCTGTTCAACACTATGACTTCCGCTAAGACTGCTACTCGCATTTAAGAATGACATAGTGAGAGCCGAGAGGGAGAGAGCACTGAGCAAGTGAGAGTTTACTAGGAGAGCACTGGTCAAGGTTTTTGACTTTTCGAACCGTATTAGGAGAGCACACTATGTCCTTACTCCCGCTCGCACAACTTGTTTTTAGGTATGATTGCTCTTTGTTTCTATGACGTGGGAATCCCCCGGGCGATTGCAAAGAACCTGCCTAACTCCACTAATTTGGTTATATAATTTCAGAATATATGTTTTAATGATTTGGTTTTGACCCGGCCTCACCGTGGCAAGTTGTTCTTTACTTCCGCTTTCACCAGTTTCGAAAATGAATTTCCGCGATATAATCTTAGGACAGCTTAAGGGTTCCTAGTGGCCTTCGATTGTTTTGGGGTTCGAAATCCCTACTTTAAAATACTGATCCTTTGAGGTTTGAAACCTCGACCCTTACTCGAATTGCAAGATCCGAACGAAGGTAAACAACCTTCGAAACGTAACCCGGGTATTTATATCCGGGCCGTTACATGCATGTATGTACGTATGTATGTATGTATGTATGTATGTATGTATGTATGTATGTATGTATGTATGTATGTATGTATGTATGTACGTACGTACCTATGTATGTATGTACGTACGTACCTATGTATGTATGTACGTATGTATGTATGTATGTATGTACGTATGTACTATGGTACACGGAAACAGAAACGGAAACTGGAAGGGAAACGAAAACGGAAACGGGGAAACGGTAATCCAAATTTTGTAGGAAACGGAAACGCTGAGGAAACGGCAACATGAATTATATGTTCATTTAAAGGTCTAAATAAAGGCAATAAACATATCACCAAGTCAAACACATATAATGCAACATTAGGCTACAAATTGAAATGTTCAATACCGTAATAGACAGTGTCCTTACTCCTTAATAGAAATCAATACAGATATGTCAAGCATTTTAAATGTCCTTACTCCTGTTCAACGATTCCATTAGTTGTAGAGTTGGTTTGCTAGCTTTGTTCAACACTATGACTTCCGCTAGGACCGCTACTCGCATTTAAGAATGACATAGTGAGAGCCGAGAGGGAGAGAGCACTGAGCAAGTGAGAGTTTACTAGGAGAGCACACCGAGCAGAGAGAGAGGGGGCCGAGAGGGAGAGAGCATTGAGCAAGTGAGAGTTTACTAGGAGAGCACACCGAACAGAGAGAGAGGGGCTCACCGGAAGGGAGGAGATGAGGGAAGACCAAAAATGGAGGAGAAGAAGGCGGCAAGGCTAGAGGGAAACGAGAATTTCAGATGAGAGGAAAGGAAGCATGATTTAGAGTTTTATTTTTTTTATTTTTTTTTTCAATTATAAAATTAGTGGAAACGCCACCTGGTAAGGCAGAAACGTTTCTGACCAAACGGAAATGGTCAAGGTTTTTGACTTTTCTGGTCAACGAATCGGTCAAAGTTTCTAACCTGTCAGAAACGTTTCTGAGGTGTTTACTCGGAGTTTCGGATCCAGAAACATGAAACCGCTATGAAATGGAGTTTCGGGGTATCATAGCGTATGTATGTATGTACGTAGTATGTACGTACGTACGTACGTACGTATGTACGTACGTATGTATGTAAGTAAGTATGTATGTATGTATGTATGTATGTATGTATGTATGTATGTATGTATGTATGTATAGGGGTCAGTTATCGTGTACACAGAAATTATTCGTCTATTTGTTCATGATTATTCGTCTATAATTATGTAATTATTCGTCCGTACAAATAGTGTAAAAAACTATACATTAATTCTAACGAATAATCGCCCATTACCACCAAATAATTTTATTCCACCGAATAATCTCTCAATACCAACGAATAATCAGAAGTTACTTTTAATCTCATCCGTTGATCTTCTTAATTTAATGGCCCAGATTTGTTAACATGATACACAATAAGAGTTGTGTACATTTGATCTATTGTCTATATATACATATACATATACATATACATATACATACATACATACATACATACATACATACATACATACATACATACATACATACATACATACATACATACATACATATATATATATATATAGAGAGAGAGAGAGAGAGAGAGAGAGAGGTTGGATCCCGTGTAAGCAACCCTTACGGTGTAATTTGTGAGCAGAGAAATTATTCGTAGGTACCAAGCGATTATTCGTGTATAATAATGTAATTATTCGTATGCAACAAACGATTATTCATATGTATGTACATACGAATAATCACTTGGTACCTACGAATAATGTCACTGTTCACAAGTTACTTTTAATCTCATCCGTTTGATCTTCTTAATCCGACGCTCCAGATTCGCTCACAAATTACACAGTAAGGCTTGCTTACACAGGATCTATCCTCTCTCTCTCTCTCTCTCTCTCTCTCTCTATATATATATATATATATATATATATATATATATATATATATATATATATATATATATATATATATATATATATATATAAGTTGATATAACAACTAATAAATAATGAAAGAAATTAACTAAATAGTTACATAGGTATTGATACTAAATTCATTTAACAACTTCTTTTCTATTCGTTATTTAACTTGCGTAAGTGTGTTACACACCTATAAATTTATTTTATAAAATCGTATTCACAAGAGTACATATTTGTACTTTTAAAGTTTTATGTTGGAAATAGAATAAAGCTAACGATATTATATACTACCTCCGTTAATTAGAACATGTTGTTTACTATTTATGTACGCTTTTTAGAATGATAAAAACTATATAAAATATAAAATTATTTTACACTTATTTTTATAAATTCATGCTTAATAGTAATAAGTATGGAATTATTAAAAAAATATTTAAAAGGTTAATACTTTATATAGTTTATAATACATTAAAAAAACGTGTATGAATAATAAAATGTCAAGTTTTAATTAACGGATAGAGTACTCTATAAGAAAATATTTTAAAAACATACTATGACAATAAATAAATATTGGAAGAAATTAAATAGTTGAATAGGTATTGATACTAAATTTATTTAAGAATTTCTGTAAAATTTTTAAACATATGAAAGTTTGTTACATACATATAAATTGATTTTATAAATAGTATGGTTAAGAGTATATGCACTTTTTAAATTTTACTTGAAAATAGAATAAAGTTTACTATATTATATACTTCATAAAAAACTATTTTTAAAAAAATATCATACAAGTCATGAGTTTATATATATATGTATAGGATAATTATGGTGTAAACTGTAAATAAATTGATTATGAGAAATAGGGGTGATATACGAGCTCACGAGCTCGAGTACTTGATGTTCAAGCTCGGCTCGTTTATAAACGAGCCGAGCTCGAGCTCGTTTATAAACGAGCCGAGCTCGAGCTCGAGCTCCATAAGAAAACGAGCCTAACCAGGTGCTCGTGCTCGGCTCGCGAGCTGGGAAGAGTGCTCGAGCTCGAGCTCGTGAGCTCGCTTATACTCGAGCCGAGCTCGAGCTCGCTTATACTCGAGCTCGTGAGCTCGTTTGTTCGGTTACAATATTTGAGTTATTTTAGCTCGATTATGATTCAATCTTAGCCAATAATACCCAATTTGACAATGAGTAACACACACAATACACAATACATCCAACTTTTGTTTTTCTCATTCAATTTCAGTCACAAAGTCAAAAAACTAATTCAACTTCGATTCATACAAACTAATTTCAGTGTACACATATTGAAATCAAATAACCTGAAATCAAATAGCCTAAAGAAATCAAATAACCTGGTGAAGTGGATTGAATATGTAAAGAGGGAGTCAGATCACGTAAAGAGGGAGTCAGATCTGAGGACGAGAAGGCGGAAATCAGTCGGAGCGGATTCTTATAGTGGAAGCAAGTGAGGGCGAGAGGAGGCGAGGGTGAGCCAGATCTGAGGCCGAGAGAGGAAGCGAGCGACGGAGTGCGAGCCAGATCTGAGCCGAGAGAGGAAGCGAGCGACGGAGTGCGAGCCAGATCTGAGGCCGAGAGAGGAAGCGTGAGAGGACAGACGCGAATCCGAGGAAGACGACGGGCGACAGGCGATGGGAGGATGACGACGCACGACGAGGGGCGACAGAGGGCGACCCAGATCTGAGGATGACGAACGGCGATTGGAGGCGACGACCTGGATCTGCGGAAGCGAGCAAGGGCGAGACCTGGAGGCTGGATCCGAGGAAGACGACGGGCAACAGGCGATGGGAGGATGACGACGCACGACGAGGGGCGATGGAGGGCGACCCAGATCTGACTTCTGATGACGACGAACGGCGATTGAAATTGGAGGCGGCGAGAGAGACGATGAGAGAGTAAGAGAGATTAGGGATTTATGGGTCAGATCTAGATGGGAAGAAAAAGGATGGGAGCGGCTGACGGGCTGAGTAACCTGGGTTTTATACTTAGGGATTAAGAGGTCTTCGAGCTGGCGAGCTACTCGAGCTCGAGCTCGAGCTCGGCTCGAGCTCGAATCGAGCTCAGCAATAGGCTCGAACTCGGCTCATATATAGATTCGAGCGATCCCGAGTCGAGCTATTTTCGAGCCGAGCCCGAGTCGATCCCGAGCTACTCGGCTCATGTATCAGGCCTAATGAGAAAATTTGTGTCACATGCACTATTTTCGGCCTAATTAGCAGATTGTCCTACTTCTTGGACAAATTGTAAAATTGTCCATCCTATTATAATCTTGATTAATCTCGTGCTCTCTCTCTCTTAACCTAATCTCTCTCGACCTAATCTCTCGGTGCTCCATCTCTCTCGCTGTCTCACCAATCTCAGTCAGATCTCAGGTACTCCTCTCTTCCCTTCCCATGGCTGGACAATTTCAGATCTAATCTCTCGGTGCTCCCTCTCTCTCGTTGTCTCACCAATCTCAGATCTCCGGTGAAAGAGTTGGCGGTGGCGACCTGTTTGCACCGAACTCTTAAATCGCTGATCTGCCGAACGAAGCCTCCGGTGGCTTTGTAATGAAGGCGGATGCTGATCTCAAGAGGAGATCCGATCTGTGTGAGATTGTCGCCAGAAATCCGATCTCAAGAGGCGGACTCGGTGATTCCTCGCTGTTCTCTCCAATCCACCATTGTTGATCAACAGGGCGACCTTGTTGCGGATACCTCCCCCTCTATCTCCGCTGGATTTCTTTTCCTACTGGCGCCAAATCTGTGGCAAGGCGTGATGGATTTCACAGCGGGAGCGGCGGTGCTGCATCGGTGAGTTTGATTTATGTTATTTTCTTTCCGCTTTAGGTTCAATTTCTTGTGGCCTTTCTATATTTTGTTTGTTTGGAATTCCTTCTGTCTTCAACGATTCCGTTTTGATTCTCAGATCTGAGATCGATAGATGGCGAGAGGCTCGAACCTGGCGATTACGTGAAGCGCTCGCCTTTGAATTGACGGCTTCCAATTCTCAGATGTGAGGTCGAGGTTGAGCGAGCGAGCGAGCAAGGTTGAGCGGCCGGAGTGAGAGATCGAGGGAGTGGCCGGAGCGAGTGCATCCTCTGAGATCAACATCCTCTGCGCGAGGGGACTCCTCTCTCCGTTGAGAGCCTCGAACAGCGGATCGTCCTCCCTCTCGAACCTTTGATTGGCACCCATTGTGAATCCTCCTAAATAGGTTAGGTCAAGCTCTTGGACTTGTGAATCCTCTTATGTTGTGGATTATGGTGGAAATGAACGCTCAATCGCCCGAAACTTCTAAGATTTTGAGGAAAACTGGTGTGTTGTATAGGCACTTGGTGTGCACCAAGAACATGACAGATATCAAAGATAGGGGTGTTCAGCAAAGGAATACAACCATTGAACATATTGAGCGCCATAAGCTTGATGGGATTGTGTATTTTGCTGATGATGACAACATGTATTCACTTGAGTTGTTTGAAAGAATTAGAGAAATCAAGTACTTATGATTTAGTAATGTAAATTTTATTGTTCAACTGATGTTACCATTTACTCTTAGAGGGAAACATCTCTGATCTGTTTTGATTGGTAGTTGCATTTACTCAATCTGTTTTGGCATATTTAGTAATGTACTCTTTCATGAATTCAATTATGTTTTCATGGTAGAAGTAGAATATTATGCTTTGTGGAAATAAAAAAAAAAACCTTTGTGTTTGATTGGGTTTGTCTTTCGCTTCGTTTATATCTTTCATTAGTTTCTGTCTAATTATGTGGTTCATATGATCAAATGTGAGTTTTGGCATTTTGTCTTATTTTACAAAACTCTTAATTGATGATGATAAATTTGAAATATTTGTGCAGGTTTTGTCTTATTTTACATAACTAATCAGCTGATTAAGGTAAGACCCCCAATTCATATGATTGCAGCAATATAAACAATACTTGTTTGCTTAAAGTCATCATGTTTAATTTATATTCCTTTCCCTACATAAGTCCTTCATTTCGTTGATTTCATGGCAGCACCTTATTTCATAGTGGTGATTGGTGCAGTATGTCAGCACTTTATTTCATGTCAGCACCTTATTTATAATTATACTTTAAAAGCCTCATAGCTCAATGGTAGAGCGATGTGCTTATGTGCAAATATGTGGGCTCGACTCCCGCATAGGCTAAAGTTTATATAATTCTAGTAATTTACAAAATTTTAAAATAAATGTTCAATAATAAGATATATTAGTGCAATTTTTTAGTGCTGACATCGTTTTGATCTGATTTATATTTGCTGACATCATTTTTATGCGTATTTTTTAGTGCTGACATCATTTTCATGCGTATTTTTTAGTGTCGACATCGTTTTTATGCGTATTTTAGTGCTGACATCGTTTTTATGCGTATTTTTTTAGTGCTGACATTGTTTTTATGCGTATTTTTTTGTACGAAAATTTGCGCATGCGGCGCAAATTTTCTCATATCATATTTGCACAACATAAACTTATATTTGCACAACAGATTATTATATTTGCACAACAAAAAGTGCTTACACGAAAAAACTCTATTTTGCACAACAAATTGTTATATGTGCACAACATAAAGTTTTATTTGTACAACAAAAAGTATTGAAACAAAAAAAAAAAAAGAAAAAAAGCGCGGAAAAAAATTACATTTGCACAACATAAAGTTATATTTGCACAACAAAATGTTATATGAGCACAACGTACCGTTATAGTTGCACAACGAAAATTGCTTAAACGAAAAAAAAACCGAAAAAAATATATATTACATTTGCCCAACAAAATGTTATATTTGCACAACATGCGGTCATATTTGCATAAGCACAACGTACGGTTATATTTGCACGCCAAAATGTATTGAAACGAAAAAAATAAACTAGACTTGAGTCATATTTGCACAACATACGGTGATATTTGCACAAGCACAACATAATTTTATATTTGTATGACAAAATGTAAAAAAAAATTGACTTGGGCCATATTTGCACAACTTTCGGTTATATTTGCACATGCACAACCTAACGTTATATTTGCACGATAAAATGTAAAAAAAAATAGATTTGGGAAAGGGATGGACAATTCACTAATTTGTCCAAAAGTGTAGATATTTCACCAATTGAAACATATTTTTTTGGATATTTTGCAAACTCACCATTGATTATTCGTACTTATTCGCGTCATATAAAGTAATTACCACATAAGTGGTGTTATATATATACACTGTCACAACTTCCCTGCAGCTCTTCGTATATACAACTCCAATGGCAAACAACCCCACTGATGTTATCCTATTGATGGAGAACGACCAGCTCAAGCCCTCCCCGATACCGCCATTAAAGCCGGCCGAGCTCACCCTGAAAGAAGCCTTCGTCACAGAATTAGATCCTGACAAACCAACCAGCCAGCCCTCCCCGACCCCAACCAGCGTCATCAGAAGAAGAACACTCCTCCGTCGATTGAGCGTCTCGAAACCCCGTGCCCGGACCGTCGAATTCATCCAACCCCAAGCGTATAGGACCACTTCAGACACCATCGAAGACTACCCGTCTAATGACTCCGAGAAGCCATCGAGTTCAGAGTCCGATTCCGATTTCGAATTATCGGAGTCCGAAGAAGAAGAAGAGCACAATCACCACGGCCACAGTGGACGCAAATGGATGAAGAAGAAGAGGAAGAAGCTGAACTGGAAGGTCATCACTGAATGGATTATGTTCATCGCCATCTTAACTTGCCTCATCTGCTCGCTGACGATCAAATCGTTCAAGTACAGGAAGACCTGGGGGCTCGAGACGTGGCGGTGGTGCCTCATGGTATGCATTTATTTAATTACTATATCTATATATATAATTCATCAACGAACGATGTAACTCGTGAGCTTTTTGCTTAATTTATATCACTGGGAAGGTGATGGTGGTGTTCAGTGGAAGGCTGGTATCGGGGTGGGTGATGGGGGTGCTGGTGTTCTTCGTGGAGCGAAACTTCCTGCTAAGGGAGAAGGTTCTATACTTCGTGTACGGGCTGAGAAGAAGCTTCCAGAACTGCGTGTGGCTGGGCCTGGTGTTGATTGCCTGGACCTTCATGTTCAACACCAGGCTTCACAACAAGAACAGGATGCTGAGGAAGCTTTTCCAGGCTCTAGTGGCGGTCCTCATCGGCGCCACCATTTGGCTCCTCAAGATCGTCATGGTCAAGACTTTGGCGTCCTCGTTTCATGTCCGGACTTACTTTGATCGGATGAAGGAGAGCGTTTTTCATCACTACATCCTCGAGACGCTTTCAGGTAATCATATATATATATATATATATATATATATATATATATATATATATATATATATTGATCAATCGGTGTTCTTTTGTTTGTTTGTTTTGTGTGGTTGAATTCGGAGTCTCCTCGATCGATCTCCTTCAGCTTGGGATGTCAACAGAGCAGGTTCGGGGTAGGACTATATCCTAGCCTCCCTCGATCTCTCCATTAATTCCATATAGTAGATGGTTTTCCAAGATTGAATTAAAAGATACATCTAAAGTATGACCTTTAATCGAGTTCATTGCCAACTCACCTCGACCTTTATAGATTTCAGAGGTTGTATGCAATGGAGTTTAATTATAACTTTGATCGAGTCTATTGCTAGTTTTGATGGATGATTTCTCCAAATAACACGATCGAGGGAATTTGAACTGATCGATTAACATGGCGTGTGTTGTTAGGTCCGCCAATGGACGAAGTACAAAGAGAAGAAGACCATCCTCATCTAAAAGGGTCAAAAACGTTACCCGCAAAGTGGAAGGAAGCAAGGAATGCTTACAAGTCGAAAAAGTTCGGGTCAAGGAAGATTGACATTGAGAAGCTCAGGGAATTGAGCATGCATAAAAGACCATCGGCTTGGAGTGTCAAGAGGCTCATGACCTACATTACGTCGTCTGGTTTGTCGACGATCTCCCAAACCGTCGACCAGTTTGGCAAGGCTGAGGCTGAGATCACTAGCGAGTGGGAGGCTCGAAACTCGGCTAAACGGATCTTCAAGAACGTAGCAAAACCCGGTGCCAAGTAAGTTATTGCACACCCACATCTTCATTTCAATGTATACTTGTTTCTTTGGTCGATCTAACCGTTATAACTTAGGGTTAACTTGTGAATATGTACGTCAGAAGTGATGATTGATTACGTTATCGATCCTTTACATTAAAAACTTAGGTTTAAATTGTGAAATCGTCAAAAGTGATGAATGATGACGTCATAATCTTTGGAAAATTCTTTTTTTTTAAGGTTAAAATATATGGAGTATTAAACTTGAGAAATATTTACAAACGTAGAAGTAGTCTTAGTGAGAAAACGATAGTCGTCAAAACGAAGGGCATAGCCTTCTTGACCTGCCTTTTGTGAGTGAGGCTTATATCCTAAAGGGGTCAATAGAGAAGTTAGGCAAAGCTATGGGCGGATCCATTCGGATCAAGTCAAAGCTATCGAAATTCGGACACACCCCTAAAGTAGTATATTGGAGTCATCCCTTCGGCTAGGCTATCAAGGTAGCTACAACATAGATCAAGTTGACCTTAAAATCAAGTTGACCTAATTACAAGATCGATGAGAGATGAGCAAGGATGGACCAGGGGCAAGCTGGGGTTCGCTTTAGTGCCCCATTTTTACAACAATAAAATAATAGGTAAAATTTTTTTAAAAATTACTTTTATATTTATTAAAATAAGAGTTTCGTTAATAAAAATTATGCGTATGAGAAAATTTTAATCTACCTAATCCATTTGAATTTTATTTTTTACTTTCGTGCCTGGAAATGAGTCAAAAAACTCATCGATCTATCTCATCGATCACACGACTACGTACCGTTCAAATTATACATAATTAAACTATAAAACAGCATTTTGTTTTTATGTTGAACTACCCAAAATAGGAGATATCACTAGTTTTAGGAAGCAAATAAATTAATAAAGTAATAAAACCTTGGATTCTCAGATACCAACATTTTCCACGAGGGAAATTAATGAACATGCTTGCCATAGAATGCATGGTTGGTCATGAATCAATGATGGAGGCATGCACTTAATTTCACTTTATATACTCTTACTAGTCTTATTACCCGCATCTTACGCGGTTTTTTTAATAAATTTTATTTATATATAATTTTTATTGATTAAAATAAATTAATTTTTATAATAATTTTTATTTATACATAAAGTACTCATGTTTCATTTTTATATAACGTCATTTTTTAAATAAATTATATTTTATAATATTAAATTATTTGAAATATTTTTTTATTAAATTTTATGCTTGAAATATTTTAATAAAACTTTTAGTCCATCGTAAAATAAATTAAAGTAAAATCATATTCGCTGAAATTCAATATGCACAAACTAAGAGGTTAATTTAACTTATGTGTTGTTTTCTTGTGTAGTCTCTAATCCCTTTTAACCATATCAATTAATAATTTTATATCTTTTATCTAACTTATTTGACCAAATCTGTCTAAAATTGTTAGAAAATATATCAGATTGAAAACTCACACCCAGAAGAAGGCCTTTTCCTTTTTATTTATCGCAAATCTTAAATCACAATTACTGTATAATTTTTAATTTCTATCTACTTCAACTTCAAATTAAAAGTAGCTTAGCTCAATCTTTAAAAAAATTATGATAAAATCTACCCCGTTAATATTAAATTCATGATTAAATATAATTGATAATTGGTTAAAATTTAAGTGCTAATTATATTAAACCTAATTAATTTTATTTTTGTAAGATTTATTCAAATAAGTCATAAAATTTTATCAAAATATAACTAACAAAAATATGATAATATTTTATTATTTATATTATTAATAAAAATCAAAATAATAATTTTTTTTGCTCTGATTAATATATGTATGTGCAAGTCCATTTCCAACTCTTTTCAAGTACACCAATGATAATTGATATATGAAACTTCAAATTGGGTCTCCTTCTCCTCTTAATTCAAACAATTATATATTGATTTAAATTAGGTTTGCCCTTAACGATGAAATTCTTAAATAACTGCCAAATATACATCCCAACTGGATTAAGTTAAATCTTTTCTATTTACCAAATCTTGATATTATTTATAATATTAATTAATAAAATAAAAACAATAATCTAATTAATATATGTGCTTAATAATTCTATAAAAAATGAATATATATTAGATGATAAGATTTTATTGTTCAACTGATAAAAATTAATTACATTTATTAGTTATGGTCGACACCTAGGATGACACTTGGATAAATAGATTGGATGATGGTGTGACATGACATAAATTTATTGGATCATCATTAATTGACGTGTCAAAAAACTCGGCCAGATTGCACCAGAGAATGACACATAGGCGAATTCGACCAGAGCCCACCACACAGGATTTCCACGTCTCTGTTTTAGTATTATACTAGTATTCGTTCCCGCGTGGTTGCGCGTTTTGGTAATAAATTATATTTTATTATATTAATTATATTAAAATATTATATTAGATAATTAATTGACTTGGCTTAAAAAAATAAAATCAAATTGACGTGGCTCACAAAAATAAAACCATATATAAATATATTATATTCAATTTGATCTAAAAGGTAGAATAACGCACCAAATATTCCTTCTTCATCTTTTAAAATAATAAATAATATAGTTTTTAACAAAAGCATGAAAATAATAAATATGTATAACAACTAATTCAAGTTACATTGGATAGATTATTGATCTAAAAAGATAAGTTTTTAGCTAACTATATTCGTTTATTAATTGATGTGGGCCAAAAATATAATACCACTTTAATCCAGAAAATGCCACGTAAGCAAAAATAATCCCTCTTTGATCCAGAAAATTCCGCGGACGCGAGATCGCACCAGAGCCCGTTTCAGGCCTCTGCTTTAGTATTTTATATAGATATTGATTATAGCCGAAGTACGTGTGTGTGTGTATATATATATATATATATATATATATATATATATATACACACTCATTCGGGTTCGGTTATATGTCAGGTTGGGTCATATATTGAGTATATTGTATGTTCGGTCGGGTCGGGTAAGTTCTGGTCAAATGGATTTTGGGCTGGGTCAGATTCGGGGTGGGTTAAGTCGAGTCACATTTAGTTTTATTATAAAATAGCGATTATTTTTTTGTTTATCTTAATGATTGACTATTAAATATTATTTATTTAATTATATTAGGTCTCATCATATGTAATTCACAATATTTGAATGTTTAAAAATAAGACAATTAAAGTAATTATAAGGATAAATCGGGTCTTGTTTGGATTGGGTCAAGGATGGGCCGCGTTTGGATTGGGTCGAGTTCAGGTTCATTCGAGTATCTGGTCAAAATAGGTCGGGCTCGGATTTGTGTTCGGATTGTGCATAATACTAGATTTTTGTATTTCGATCAGGTCTGGATTCAAGTGAGTTAGGTCAGATTCTTGAATTAGGTCAGATTTTATCAGCACTAAATTAGTTGTTGTACTAGTTAAGGAATTCAAAATTTTAGCAAATATGATATATAATAAATTTGAAAGGAAAGAAAATAGAGCATGGAGGAATGTTTAAAGCGTGCACATGATCGAATTGATTGCCGGTCATCCTTAACCCTACAATGAAATCCTTCGAACAACGACAATGAAAACAAAAAATGCGAACTGTGGGTTTTTTTTTTTGGGGGGGGGGGTGGGGGGTGTTCCCTGGAAACCAAAATAATGACAGCCACAGAAGACACCCACACTGACCTACCTTCACTTTCATTTCTTTTTCCCCAATCATATTCATTTTCATGCATATTGCTGTAACTTTTTACAAGTCTTCTTATACTTGGTTGGTTGGATCTTTCATCATATATAAGTGGCACATATTTAATGGATGCTATTTTTTCAAATTATTTTAGATTGTCTCAATTATTTTATTTGTTCACTTTTAAATCTTTCCGTAAAGGGAATTTAAATTATCAAAATGAAATATCAGTTTGTAGAGAGATGTAATTGATGTAAAGTTCTCCTTGAGGGTTTCATTCATTAACATAATCATATATAGGTTACAAAAGATTGGGCCTTAGGCCTGATAGGTCCACTATACAATATTACATGGTATACAGAGCATAGGTTCTCTTCCTCCAAAAATTTTTGTATGGAAAATTTTTGGAGGAAGAGAACCTATGCACTGGGATCGCTCGGAGAGCCGGAGAAAGTATGGCATCAGGCTTTTCGTCCTAGCGAAACCCTATTTCGATCCGCCGCATGTGTCGCCACCCCTCTCCCTCTCGGCAGTCCCTCCCGCCGCCCTAACCACCGCCCTCCTTCCCTTCCGCAGCCCCTCTCCCTCTGGGCAATATAGCCGACAACCCGCCTTCATTCCATTCCGCTCTCACTATCTCCGGCATCAATAATTGCATCCCCCTACTCGCTTCCTGCCACTTCAAAAGCCCTTCCACCGCCTACTCGCCTCCTGTCTTCGTTCCCAGTCAGGCGCGCTATCCGCAGCAGGGCAGCGGCCGCGGCCTAGTGCTGCGCCCGCCGCAATGGTGGCCTGGTGGCCCTCACCTTTGGAACGCCGCCCCTAGATGGTCCCCAGTGCCTGGCTTCAAACCTCAGTGGATGCACTTCGGCTATCCTGCCCCTCGACTTGCCGGTCCTCAAGCCTATCTGACATCGTCTGATCAAGGCTATGTTCCGCCTGATGAGCAACACGCCTTCTCCTCTATGCCGCTGACACCTGCAGACTCTTCTTGGTACATGGACACTGGTGCCACCTCACATATGACGAACTCCTCAGGTACCCTCTCTTCTATTTCCTTTAACGGTCCTGCACACTCTATTATCGTCGGCAATGGTGATCGCCTCGCTACTTCGGGTATTGGCCAAGCCACATTACAGACCCCAACCCACCCCCTACACCTTAACAATGTCCTGATTGCTCCAAAGCTTGTCAAAAACCTTATCTTTGTCCGTCGGTTCACTACCGACAATAACGTTTCCCTTGCGTTCGATCCTTTTGGTTTCTCTCTGAAGGATCTTACTACGGGGGTTACTCGCCTGAGATGTAACAGCACCGGGGAGCTCTACCCTGTCACACCGCCATCTACATCCCGTCCGTCGTGTCCGGTCGCCCTCTCGGCATCGTCGTCCAACCTGTGGCATGCACGCCTTGGCCATCCCAGTGCTGCCATTTTAGATGTCCTTCGTGCTAAGAGTCTTGTCCCCTGTAATAAAGAGCTACGCTCTAGTTTATGTTCTTCTTGTCAGTTAGGCAAACATGCAAGACTGCCTTTTCAGCGGTCTTTGACCTCTACCTTTGCACCTTTTGATATTATTCATAGTGATATTTGGACCTCTCCTGTGCCTAACAAGGATGGTCACAAGTACTACCTTTTATTTCTTGATGATTACACTCATTTTTTATTGGTTTTTCCATTGCACTTCAAGTCCCAAGTGTTTCCTATTTTTGTCAAATTTCATGCCTACATTAAAACACAGTGTCAAACATCCATCAAATGCTTCCAATGTGACAATGGCCGTGAATTTGATAACAAGGACTTTCACACTTTCTTCACCACAAATGGCATCTCATATCGCCTATCATGCCCCTATACATCTCAATAGAATGGCAAGGCCGAAAGAATCATCCGCACTATAACCAACATGATGCGCTCTCTCCTGTTTCACGCATCCATCCCCCTCGCCTATTGGCCTCACGCCTTATCAACCACATGTTATCTCCTCAACATCCTCCCCTCTACTACCCTCCAGCATCGCTCACCCACTGAGGCATTATATGGCACCCTGCCTAGGTATGATCATCTTCGTACCTTCGGGTGCTTGTGCTTCCCAAACCAGTCCTCTACCGCCCCACACAAACTTCACCCGCGCTCCACTCCATGTGTGTTCCTTGGGTATCCGGCTGATCATCGCGGTTACCTTTGTCTCGATCTTCAAAGCCATAGGCTTATACTGTCGCGCCATGTCACATTAATGAGTCCCGCTTTCCATTCCCATCACCTCCTCTCCCCTCTCCCTGTAACACCCCCGTCCCACATCGGATATCATAAGGATGTTGGGAGTGAT
This sequence comes from Persicaria maculosa, assembly GCA_963922045.1. Classification (NCBI taxonomy): domain Eukaryota; kingdom Viridiplantae; phylum Streptophyta; class Magnoliopsida; order Caryophyllales; family Polygonaceae; genus Persicaria; species Persicaria maculosa. The sequence goes on from OY998265.1 coordinate 14,212,352, forward strand.
TTATAAGTGATTCAAGCCCTACCCATGTTACAAGAGCTCTTCCTTTTCAGGCTCCAAGTGAGGACAACGGACCTGAGAGGGCTAGGTGGCATGGGCTGGCGCCTCTTAAGACCCCGGGTCTTACACTCCCAACCCTGTTGTCTCCCCGTCTGAGTCGGAGTCTCCCTTCCCACACTTCCTCCTTGACCAGCGCTCTCCCGGTGCTACTGTTTCTCCCCCTCCGCCACCCCCACCCCCTCCCACCAGACCTCACACCCGTAGCATCTCCGGTGTGTTCAGACCGAGATAAATTGTCTCCATGCATACCTCCCACTCCCATCACCCCATAGCACCCCACCCCGAGGCCCCTTGCAGCGGCCACGGCCACTTGCGGCGCCCGCCGTACTTTGCGGCGGCTGCAGCCCCCCACCCCGCAACACCCAATCCCGCCACACATTGCAGCGGCCGCAACGACTTGCGGTGCCCGCGGCCAAGTGTGGCGGCCGCAGCACCCCTCACCTTCCCTGTTGCACCTCCCGCCTCCGTGCCGCGGCCGCGGCCTAGTGCTGCGCCCGCCGCCGCATTTCACCCCGTCACCACACTCCCCGAACGTCATTCGCTACATGTGGCTCTTCAGACATAAATTCCGCTCTGATGGCACGTTGGAATGTTACAAAGATCGTCTTGTGGTCAATGATCGAGCTCAGCAGGTAGGTATTGATTGTGATGAGACATTCAGCCCCGTGGTCAAGCCTGCCACTATACGGGTGGTCCTGAGCTTAGCATTATCGCGACATTGGGCTATTCATCAGCTGGATGTTAAGAACGCCTTTCTGCATGATCATCTGAATGAGACCATTTATATGTTTCAGCCGCCAGGGTTCGTTGATTCAGATCGCCCCAAGCACGTCTGTCTCCTGAAGCGCTCTCTGTATGGTCTGAAACAGGCCCCTCGGGCGTGGTTCCAGCGCTTTGCATCCCATCTACTCCGCTTGGGTTTCGTTGGCAGCCGCTCCGATTCCTCTCTCTTTATCTATCGCAGAGGCACAGACATGGCTTTCCTGTTACTTTATGTCGACGACATCATTCTCACCGCCTCCTCTGATGCACTTCGGACATCCATCATTGCCCAGTTGAGCTCTGAGTTCTCCATGTCTGATCTTGGGCCGTTGACTTATTTCTTGGGGGTCTCCGTGCAGCGTCATGCGTCTGGGTTGTTTCTCTCTCAGAGTAAGTATGCGGCCGTAATTGTTGCTCGGGCCAAGATGAGCAACTATAAGCTTGTCGCAACACTTGTCGATTCCTCCAACAAGCTCAGCGCACACTCTGGTCATCTGTTTGATGATCCCACACTGTATCAGAGTCTTGCTGGGGCGTTACAGTATCTTACCTTTACACGGCCAGACATCAGCTATGCCGTTCAGCAGATCTGTTTGTTTATGCATGCGCCTAGAGAGTCGCACTTTCAGGCCTTGAAGCGGATCATTCGGTATATCAGTGGTACACTGGATATGGGCACCACGATCTCCCCTTTTTCACGGCATGACCTCATCGCCTACACGGATGCGGATTGGGGTGGATGTCCTGACACACGTCGCTCTACGTCTGATTACTGTGTCTTCCTCAATGACACTCTTGTGTCGTGGTCGGCGAAGCGTCAGTCTGTGGTGTCGCGATCCAACGATGAAGCTGAGTACAGGGGTGTCGCCAACGTTGTGTCCGAGTGCTCCTGGCTGTGCAATCTCCTGCTTGAGCTCCGATGCCCTCTGTAGAAGGCGACCCTCGTCTACACAGTCAACATTTCTATTGTCTATCTCGCCTGCAACCCAGTCCAACATCAGCGCACGAAGCACATTGAGCTTGATCTTCATTTTGTTATGGACAAGGTTGCTCTTGGACATGTTCGTGTACTACATGTCCCATCCTCCTATCAGTACACTGATATCTTCACCAAGGGTTTACCTCGCCAATTGGTTTTAGAATGGAACCTCACTCAGCTTGTGTGCTAGGCTACTAGCGCATGTGCGCCCGTGCATACGACCCCCAGTCATCGATCCGAGTTGGACTTTGATATGCGGCCGCGGCAAGGGAGGGGAGGCATGGGTCGCGGCAAGGGGGTGTGCCGTGGGCGCATCACCATGCTGCGGCCGCGGCAACTGGCGTTGCGGGAGATGCTGTGGGTGAGGCTGAGGGGGGGTGGTGTTGGGGTGATCGAAGGCGGACATAGAGACAATTTGTCTCGGTCTGAACACACCGGAGATGCTACGGGTGTGCGGTTTGGTGGTAGGGGGAGGCGGTGGTGGGGGCGGTGTAGGGGGATAAGCAGGAGCACCGGTAGAGCTCTGGGGATAAGCCTATGGCTCTGAACATCGAGGCAAAGGTAACCGCGATGATCTGATGGATAGCCAAGGAAGACACATGGAGTGGAGCGCGGGTGGAGTTTGTGTGGGGCGGTGGATGACTGGTTTGGGAAACACAAGCACCCAAAGGTACGAAGGTGATCATATCTAGGCATGGTGCAATATAATGCCTAAGTGGGTGAGCGATGCTGGAGGGTAGTATAAGGGAGGATGTTGAGGAGATAACATGTCGTTGATAAGGCGTGAGGCCAATAGGCAAGGGGAATGGATGCGTGAAAAAGGAGAGAACGCATCATGTTGGTTATTGTTCGAATAATTCTCTCGGCCTTGCCATTTTGCTGAGATGTATAGGGGCATGACAACCGATATAAGATGTCATTTGTGGTGAAGAAAGAGTGAAAGTCCTTGTTATCAAATTCACGGTCATTGTCACATTGGAAACATTTGATTGAGGTGTGAAACTGTGTTTTAATGTAGGCATGGAACTTGACAAACATAGGAAACACTTGGGACTTAAATTGTAATGGAAAAACCCACAAAAAATGAGTGTAATCATCAAGAAATAAAAGGTAGTACTTGTGACCATCCTTGCTAGGTATAGGAGAGGTCCAAATGTCACTATGAATGATGTCAAAAGGTGCAAGGGTTGAGTTCAAAGACCGTTGGAACGGCAGTCTTGCATGTTTGCCTAATTGATAGGAAGAGCAAAAACTAGAGCGTAGCTCTTTATTACAGTGGACAAGACTCTGAGAACGGAGGACATCTAGAATGGCAGCACTGGGATGGCCCAGGCGTGCATGCCACAGGCTGGACGACGATGGCGAGAGGGCGACCGGACACGGCTGACTGGATGTAGAAGGTTGTGTGACAGGGTAGAGCTCCCCGGTGCTGTTACATCTCAAGCGAGTAACCCCCGTAGTAAGATCGTTCACAGAGAAACCAAAGGAATCAAACGCAAGAGAAACGTTATTGTCAGTAGTGAACCGACGGACAGAGATAAGGTTTTTGACAAACTTTGGGGCAATGAGGACATTGTTAAGGTGTAGTGGGTGGGTTGGGGTCTGTAATTTGGCTTGGCCAATCCCCGAAATAGCAAGGTGACCACCATTGCCGACGATAATAGAGTGTGCAGGACCTTTAAAGGAAATAGAAGAGAGGTTACCTAAGGAATTCGTCATGTGGGAAGTGGCACCAGTGTCCATGTACCAAGAAGAGTAGGGAGATGTCGGCTGCATAGAGGAGAAGGTGTGATGCCCATCAGACGGAACATAACCTTGATCAGATGATGTCAGATAGGCCTGAGGACCGGCATGTCGAGGGGCAGGAAAGTCGGATTGCATCCAAAGAGGGTTGAAGCTAGGCACCGGGGACCAACGAGGGCCACCAGTCGACGTATGTTGCGGGCACTGCCGAGTGCTGCAACTGCTGCAGATGCTGCGGCCGCCGCTTATGACGCACACGCAGCCTTGCGTCGGAGAGAACTCGTGAATGCGACCGAAGGCAGGGGGCGAGTAGGCGGTGGTAGGGCTTCTGAAGTGGCACGAGACGGGTCGGGGGATGCAATTATTGATGCCGGAGATAGTGAGGGAAGAGGGGAATGTAGGCTTGTCGGCCATGGTGCCGAGAGAGACAGGAGCGGCGGAAGTAGGGTAGGGTGGTGGCGGAAAAGATGGAGGGCAGCGGCGGCGGTACGAGGCCGGCGGCGGTAAGTGGAGAGGTGGGGCGGGAGGATCAAATTAGGGTTCCGTGAGAAAGAAAATGATGTGATACCATGTAGAGAGATGCAATTGATGTAAAGTCTTCCTTGAGGGTTTCATTCATTAACATAATCATATATATAGGTTACAAGAGATTGGGCATTGGGCCTGATAGGCCCACTATACAATATGTAATCTATCATAGTTAAATAAGTTAGATAGTACTATAGTAGGATGAAACATGATCGCGAGTAGAGGATTGAAACACGAAAAATGAATAAATCAAAAGATGCAAATTATTAATTGATAGACAGCAATAGACGGATTTGGGGGGAGCATTCGCCTCTTCTTTTATCCGACAAATTACCTATATTTGTTCTACTCGTCGATAGCTTCGTTTTGATATATTATAAGCCTCAATCCGATAATCGAGTAAAAAGTTATGAACGTTTGAAATTTAAACACAAATTAATTATTTCAAATGTCTTTTAATAAATCACGATATTTTTATATTTCACTAAATTTGATATTTTGATAATATAATTCAACCGAAAAGCTTCGAAAAAAAAGGTTATATTACTAAATTCGATAATTATATAAGAAATTATGTAAGTTTAAAGTTTGTATATCTTATTACATGTTATTGCATGTTAAGAGAACAACATGTTACATATTGACTTTGTAGGTTTCAAACGACATATTTTTAGACAGAAAAAATGTTGTTATAGATTAAAAGGCTAAAACGACATCATTTTTTTCGTTTAAAGAGAAAAAAATATATAACAACTAATGACACGGTTTTAAAATAAAACACCGGCATTTTTTTAACTAAAAAATGTTGTCTTAAACTAAAATATCATCATTTAATCTAAAATATCATAGTTTTGGTTCGCTAAACTATAGAAAAATCTACCAAGGAGTGAATCAACAATTTGTACATGACAAAACTTCGCCCCCTTCGATAAAGTTCTGGCTCCGTCCCTGTACAAAACCAATTATTAATTTAAATCAAAAGATGCAAACCATTTTAAAAACAAAATCATAGATAAGGAATGTCCATCTCGAAAGTAAAATACATTTTTACAAAAAGCATAATTTTAGCCAATTATTTTAAATCACTTTTTAAAACACAATTTTAGTAATTCTTTAAGAAAATAACCATGTCATTAATTTAAAATAATAACAGAGAGATAAAATTATTTTTAATCATAATAATTGGAAAATAAAAATATATTATTAATAAATTATGGTTCTCCCCTCAAAAAAATACACATAAGGAGTATGTCCGGTTCACTTAAATCCTAATTTTAATATATCATATCACATCTATATATATCTATCTATATAAAATACTAAAGCAGATGCCTGAAAAGGGCTCTGGTGCAATCTCGCATCCACGGAATTTTCTGGATTAAAACGGGATTATTTTTGCTTACGTGTCATATTCTGGATTAAAGTGGTATTATATTTTTGGGCCAGGTCAATTAATAAGTCAATATAGTTAGGTAAAAAATTTATCTTTTTAGATCAATAATCTATCCAATATAAACTTGAATTAGTTGTTATACATATTTATTATTTTCATGCTTTTGTTAATAAACTATATTATTTATATCTCTTCCTCCTTATCCCCCTCTTAAATTAAAACCCAACTATTTTCAAACTTTAATACTACTAATTAAAACCCAACGTTTCAATAGTGGAAGATACTCAAATTTGAGTTTTAATTCAAGAGGATAATCAATTAAAGCCGAAAGGATTTCTAATTCATTTTGTCATATAGTGAACTAATATAGGTCAATTACGCTATATGACATTTGATTTTTAAAGTATAATCTCTACACACATTTTTTACTTGGGAACTAAAATTTGATTAGAATCTAATTTTTTTATATATCATATTTTATATTGACAAACAATTCAATTATTAAAAGTTTTAAATTAAAAAAATTATTAAAATATTATCAATACTTATATTTATTTTTTATAAATTAAATAAAAATAAAAATGGATTGAATTTACATATGGAATTTATACTATGTTTCTTTCTTTTGGATTTAATACGTACTCTTTTTTATTATAAAATCTAGAGTCAAGATAAAAATATATTTTAAATATTTTTTTAATAAGAGAACAAACATGATTAATCTAGATTCAAACACGTGTTTACATTCTAAAAAAATAACACAATTGAAGATTATATATTTACTTTATATGGAGTGGTAATTTATATTAATTCAAAGATGGTTTATATAATAAAATTTATTAACAAATCGCGCAACGGGCGATTAATAAAACTAGTCTATCTATATAAAATACTAAAGCAGAGGCCTAAAGCGGCCTCTAATGCGATTTCGTGTCCATGGAATTTTCTCGATTAAAACAGGATTATTTTTGCTTACGTGTCATATTGTGGTTTAATTTGATTATAAATATTCAACCTTATATTTTAATTAATTAGAAAATCTATCTTTTTATACTTCACATCTAAGAAAGAATCTTTACAATATAATAACTTAAGCATTATAATCAAAATTATTTATTAATATTAAAGTAGAGATATTAAAAATCATCAAAATAATAATAATAATTTTTGGTAGCTTAAGAACTTTTCCGCCTTTCAATTTGTTATAAATTTGTAGTTCTCAACCTTTCGAATTGTATTTTACAGCTTTTGAACCCTAACAAATCCCCGCAATTGCTTAAGCAATCGCATCGGTAGTGGAATCTAGGGTTTAGCCGGCATGATGCTACTTTCACTATTTCCCTGACATAAAATTTGAATTGCATCATCTGGCATGGGGTTGAATTTTCCTTTAATTTTCATCTTGATAATTATCGATCAATTAATAGAAATTTGGAATTTTGAATATTATTTTGGGATAGATTTAGTCATTAAGATTGATTATGTTTTAAGATAGACTATTCCAATTAGTCCATTTTTTTAATATATCATGATGAAGTTGCTGGTGTCAATTTATCTTGATTTAAATGTTATATTAAATTTTAATATAAATATGAAATCTCATATCTTAAATTGTTACAAAACCTGTTATCGCTATAATATTTTATCTTAAGCTATTTTGTATAATCTTTTTATACTACAGTGTATACTCTATCCAATATTTGGTAGTCTCCTAAATATTATTAATAAAAATAACATAATAATTTGATAGATATGTTGACATTATTCTATGATTTTGTTACTTTTTATTTTTATCTTAAAAAAATTCCAAGGTTTCGATTTATTTATTTAAGAAAATTTTAAGTATATTAATTTTATTCAAACATAATTTATTTATCTATTATATATATATATTGTTTATTGATATGAACTAAACAGACTATTAGTTTAGTTTATTGTTATTAAAAGATCCAAATATTTCAACCAAAGTATATATTATAACCTTTAAATTTTAAAAAGGAAATATAAATTAAATATCATTTTAATTATTAAGAAACAACACAACGGGCAGATAGTAATACTAGTAAAATACTAAAGCAGAGGTCTGAAACGGCCTCTGGTGCGATTTCGCGTCCTTGGAATTTTCTGGAGTAAAACGGGATTATTTTTGTTTACGTGTCATATTCTGGATTAAAGTGGTATTATTTTTTTGGGCCACATCAATTAATAAGTCAATATAATTAGCTAAAAAACTTATCTTTTTAGATCAAATAATCTATCCAATATAACCTTATATCTTAATTAGATAAATATTTATTTTTGCCAAAATATTTTCTTTAGTTTTGCAAAAATATTTAAATTATAGTATGTGAACACGTATTTATCATGTTGTTTACTCACGTGATCAAATTAGATGATTACAAGGAATTTAATTACATACTATGTAAGTCATTGCATTCATTTTATTTTTTTTATCAATAGTTATATTATATTTAATTACATCATCTTACGTATTTAATTAGAAGGTTTAGACTTTACATATTTAATTACATCATATTACGTAATAATTAACTAAAAATACCGTTATTTAAAAATATAGATGAAATCTATTATCTATTGTTATTATATAATTATCATCAATATATAATTTATATCTATATCTATATCTATATCTATATCTATATCTATATCTATATCTATATCTATATCTATATCTATATCTATATCTATATCTATATCTATATCTATATCTATATCTATATCTATATCTATATAAAATATTAAAGCAGAGGCCTGAAACGACCTCTGGGACGATTCGCCTACGTGGAATTTTCTGGATTAAAACGGGATTATTTTTGCTTACGTGTCATATTCTGAATTAAATTGGTATTATATTTTTGGGCCACATCAATTAATAAGTCAATATAGTTAGATAAAAAAAACTTATCTTTTTAGATCAATAATCTATCCAATATAACCATATATCTTAATTAGAAAATTTTATCTAATATTATAAACCTAATCTAAAGCTGACTCTAAATGATATATATATTTATATTTGAATTTGGTAATATAAATAAATCTATAGCAATGGATAGTAAGAATTGAAGTAGTTGATAGCAAGGGATGGATAGACTTGCACAACAAGCGCTTGAATTTCTCCTTGAGGTCGGTCATGTGTTGGTAGGTTTTGAATTTCATTTAAAAAAAATTGATCGGTTTTTATTTTAAATTTATATTTGTTCAGTTTATTCACAGATTTTATAAAAAAATTTAAAATTTATTTTTTCATTTATTTATTTATTAATCATTATTTAACTTTTATATCTAAAAAATACAATGTTTAATTTTTCTTTTATCATCTCAGAACTATTTAAAAAATGTATTTATTTGCAAATCATTATTTTAATTTGTAATCCAAAAAAATATTTCATTATTTTTATATAATATCAATATTTTATTTTAAGCACTTTAACCAAATTTAACAATTGATATTTAAAATCTATTAAATTTTCATTAAATTTTTTAAAGATTCAATAACTACTATCAATATCTATAATATATATATATATATAGAGGACGGATCAAATGTTTACAAGTCTTAACATGTTAAATGTTAACAAATAATAACCGTTGATTGAATGAAGATGGAAGGTTGTGATTAATCAAGGATTTTAATAATTTATTTTTAAAAAAAAGTTGGACCCATGGGGAAACTACTCCACTCTCACAATCTGGAGGGCGTGTGATGCACAGGTGGGAGACGCTTCATTTTTTTGGCCAATTTACACCAATTTCCTTTTTGAAAAGATTTTTGGTCATACAAATCAAGATCATGATCTATTAATATGGTATGTGAAATTTTTGAAAATCAGTGAGGTTTCATCCAAGCAGACGGTGAAGAAGAGGAAGATTCATCAAAGTTTTTTAACTTCATAATTTTCCAAGTAGTCATCAATATTCGGCAAAATTTATCAAATATTTATCACATGCACTCAATTATTCATTAAAGTTTTTGTTAAAATTTATCAAATATTCATCACAGTCACTCAAATATTCATCAAAATTTATTAAATATTCACCACAGTCACTCAATTATTCATTTAACGACGTTCTATTCCCCAGACGAATATGAGAAAACTTCATAATTTTCCAAGTAGTCATCAATATTCGGCAAAATTTATCAAATATTTATCACAATCACTCAATTATTCATCAAAGTTTTTGTTAAAATTTATCAAATATTCATCACAGTCACTCAAATATTCATCACAGTTACTCAAATATTCATCACAGTCACTCAATTATTCACAATTTTCCAAATATTCATCAATATTCGGTAACATTTAAGAAATATTCATCACAGTAACACAATTATTCATCAAAGTCAATAATCATTTCACCAATATTCATATCACGCCCCGGAGTATGAAACAGGACCTATTTCGTACCAGTGACTTAAATTTCCACAATATTCATATCAATACAACAAATATTAATCCAAATCCCCTTTCAACTCCCCTCTAATGAAAATTCGCGTTCATCCCTAACCCGGACGAATTCGATGGTGCGCGACCTTCAGATCCACCAGTGTTACATACTTCGATCTGCCGACTACCGCCGCTGCAGAACCCCCTACAGCCGCCGCGTTGATTTCGGATGAGCACTATTCGTCGGAATCGCCCTCTGATTTCGCTGGAATCGCTCTAGTATGAGACGCGATGAAGAGGGTGAGAGACGGTTGTTTTATAATCGTCCAAAAAAGGGGGATTTGGGTTGGGATATCACGCGCGTGTGTTAGGAGAAAAGGGTAGTTTTTTATCTTTTCATATTAAAATTAATTAATTTCGGGAATTAATCTCGTCCTTCCATTTGCAATCAATCAACGGCCTATATTTGTTAACACAAAACACATTAAGGGATGTTTACACATGACCTAACCTCTATATATATATATAATCTATATAAAATACTAAAACAGATAGAGGCCTGAAACGGCCTCTGGTGCGATTCGCATATGTGTCATATTTTGGATTAAAATTGTGTTAATATCGCATACGTGTCATATTCTGAATTAATATGGTATTATCTTTTTTAGTCACATCAATTAATAAACGAATATAATTTTGCCATCTCAATTAATAGGGTTACTTATTTTTATAAATATTCAACCTTATATCTTAATTAGTTAGAAAACTTATCTTTTTTAAATCAAATAATCTATCTAATATTTAGTTAAATTGAATATAATATATCTACATATAAATTTTCTCTCGACATTGTAATTACTATTGTTACTTTTATTATCGGCAAATTTTTTCTAAACTATCTCTTGGGATTCATAATTAATAATTCAATATTCTAGCAATAACTTTATTTATTAACGTGAAATACCAATGTTATATATCTGACTCGGGCTCAGCAAATGAGAGGTGCACATGATATATATTTTGTTAAAGGGAGCATGTATATATTTTTATCCTAATTAATATCAATATTTGACGAAAGTGTGATGTGCATTTATATTTTGCACCATATTTTTTCAAGTTATACAAGAGATAAAAAAAAATCAATCTCATAAAATTTTTGCAACTTGATATTTTGCGTATTCTGGCTTAATATGATTTTATCTCTTTAAGTCACGTCAATTAATGATCTTAAAAAAGGGCCCATAATTAATTGTCGCATAAATATTATTAATAAAAATTACATAATAATTTGTCAGATATGTTGACATTATTCTATCATTTTATGTACTTTTTATTTTTACCTTAAAAAATTTCCAAAGTTTTGACTTATTTATTTAATAAAATTTGAAGTATTAATTTCAATCAAACATATATATATATATTGATATATTGATTGTTCAATATAATATGTTTATATTGATCTGAACTAAATATACTTTATGTTTTATGTATCATCATTTTCATAATAATTTATGTTTTATGTATCATCATTTTCATAATAATTTACACAAAACAAATATATCAAACTATATTTATTTCCACAATAGTTATCAAATAAAATTCATAACTATATAATAATATCACATCAGTGCTCCTTAATTTGAAGACTAACTAATCATTTGATGTAAACATTATTTTTATATTTTATTTTATCTTCATAATGTGTTACATTTATCACTATTTTATCCAAAAAAAAACTTTTTAAAAAAATGTTGTATCACAATTGACAATGCATGAACTATACTAGTTAATCCTTAAATTAAACTATTAAAGTGAATGACTCTTAAATCAGGCGCTCATCCACATTAGGACGAACATATATATGTATGCGGTATATAAGCATTGACATATAAAATTAAGCTTTTTATCAGTTTTTAAATAAATAATCAACATATATATTGTTAAACTAACCCTTGCATAAATTAAATAAACAGAAACACGAATGATATTGTAATGTGCATGGTGGAGCACCTTAATTTCACACATGATTATATTTTAGATTATAATATGAAGAAAAAGAATTGATAAATGCAATAATTAATTTACGAAAGATTTGGACCCCATTAACTATATCTTTTTCATATTGATCAAATAAAAACTATATCTTTTTCATTAATGCTATGGAATCATATGAAGACTAGCGAATAACAATCGTAAGGTTGCACACCTTTGTTACCATGCCAGGGGAGCAGATATTTACAATAATATTGGTCTTCGTGACCTCATTCGTCAGGATGCTCTCGGGTAATTTTACCTGAATTCTTACCTAATCAAACAAAAAAAAAAAAAAGACTAGCGATAAATCTAGCATGGACTAGCAATAAATCTAGATGGACGAAATAATCATTAATTATACGGAGTATTATCCTAGATATGTTCAATAATAGATAATTCTTTATTCTTTTTTATATTTGAAATAAAAGTTTAAAAAACTAAAAAAAAATTACTTATTTTTTACACAATTTTATACATATTACTAGCTAATAATTATAAAATTGTGTTAAAATAACAAAATTCATATTTTATATAGTTTTATTTTTTTTTAATTGTGTCAAATAGTAAAAAAAGAAAAGAAAAAAAAACGTCTCTCTCCGAAATGATAAAGAGTATATTTTTTCTTCATAAAGCCAATCATGGTGTCTTCTAGAAAATGGAAACAACAGTAGTGTAAGACAGATGTAAAGCAAGTGTAAAAAGAGTGTAGGTGTTCAACACTAGCTAAAAGAAGTCATGTTGAAAGAACAATAATAATAGCAACTTCAAAATGTCTAGATTTTTAGGTGAAGGTCTCAAGCAAGATATCTACTTAGGGTTGTTATTCAAGTGACTCAAATGAGATAGAGAATATAACTGATTGTTCCTATTTAGTTTATTTAAAAATGAATCAAGTTTGAGCCAAGTCTAAATTTGGAATTATGTTTAAAAATGTGTTCATATATAATTTGTCGGTAAAGTTAATAAATGTGCCCAAGCTGACCTTTTTTTCGAGTCAGTTGGAACTATTTGACTCAGTGGCGGCCGCAGGACCTTTTGAAAGGTGGGGCGGAATTTCTAGTGCGTACTGAGATATTGGCCTTGAATAAAGTTCTTTACCTTAGCTACGACTTTCATTTTAGTAGTGGATTGTAGAAAAGTATACTTATATTTGCTTGGTTGTTATGGTAGTGGTTTCTCGCCATTCATTGAAAATTTAAGCCTTTTGTCATATCTAGGATTATAAACTTATCAAAATCCAATCATTCTAAATTCAAGATTTTTGCATATTAGGATTGTAAACTCATCAACTTTATAATGTCTTTTGGTTCTCAAAGACATTATAGAAATTTTGATTTAAATATATAGGGTAGGAAAACACAAATATTGCATAAAGCCTCACAAATTCAATTCACAAACCACAAATTCAATTCACAAACATTAAATTCAATTCATAAATTCATAAATTTCATTTTCAAAATCATGTATACACAATAATTAAACACACAAAATTTGTTCCCAAAATCACAAAATCTAATCAAAATTTCACAAAATTGATTCTCAAATTCAAACCCTATTTTTCGTCGCCTAATTTCACCAATTTTAGGGGGTTTAACTAGTTAATAGCTAGATTTGTATGTAATAGGGAGTTTGAAAAGTGAGAATATAATTAAATACGAGAATAGAAATATAGAGAGTGAGGGTGCAAGTGGAACTAAGAATAGAGAAGCTTTTTTTTTTAAAAAAAAAAGAGGTGAGAATTTGTTTTTTAAAAAAGGAGGTTGGTAGGGATTGAACCCCCCCACCTTTGGTCATTTTATATTTTCCTTCCTTCCAATTTACCAACTAAGCTAAATAGATTAGTTAATTCAATATCTATCTTAGTTTTACTTATTACATGCAACAATACATATATAAAAATATTTTTTTCCCTTCAAACTCATGCGGACGCGTGGGTGGAAGGGTGGGGTGACCGCCTATGCCTGCCACCCCCGGGGCCGCCCCTGAATATTTGAGTCATAACGCAACCCTACGTACTTATTTATGACATAGTAACATAGGAGAAATCTTTTTAAATTTCCCCAAATTCAAGTTAGATTCAAGTCGGTTCTTAGTTTGAATTGAGTTTTAAAATATATAATTTGAATAAGAGCGAGTCAAACTCACACTACTCTACTCATATAACAACCCTATTATAATAAAATGCATGTAATATTATGTCTGCATGACGCAGGTTTATAATTGAGCAACAAAATTAATGTACTCAGGACAGGATAGGGTATTTTGAATATTTTGGAACACGAACACATTTGGGTTCAGTTTGGATGAAGTAGGGTAGATGGATGAGGACTTGACACTAGTACAAATTGAACATCTTGAATTGAGTTTTAAAATATATAATTTGGATGAAGTAGGGTAGATGTTGGGTAGGGATATTGTATTATAGAAGGACAATTTTGAATTTTTAGTATTTGGATTCAGTTGTGTAAAGAAATTATGGTGTAGAAACCGGATTCAGGTGCGGTGGTAGAAATGGAGGGCCACATCATGTGTCTTGTACCAGTGATAGAAAAGTTCCTCCAAATTAAGCTAAGGGAAGATTTTATAGGAATAGATGAAAATGGTCAAATTGATATGTAGGTACACTCTCAACAAAATCAGTAACAAGGCTATCCGCAAAAAGGTAGGTATGACTAGTATAGGAATAAGTTGGGGGAGTTGAGTTTTGGAAGGTTTAGTTATGCACTGTAACGGCCCGGGATTATGATTCTCGAGTTACGTTTTGAGGGATAAAACCCCTCGTTGGGATCTTGCGCCCCGAGTACAGGTTGAAGGTTTGAAACCGAAGATTTGTAGTTTAAAGTGGGTTTTCGCACCCAAATCCGAAAGGTCCGTTAGAGACCCCGGGGTCAACCCCTGTACCTGTCTTAAATCTACAACGCAGAAAACCTTTTATCATGCAAAGGACATAAGTTCTGAAAATGATACAACTAGTGACGCGGCAGTGCCGGGTCAAAACAGAGTATAAGTAGGAGAAAATCCCAAAAGTATAAATCTGGTGAAGTCAGGGTTCAAACACTCACTCTCCGCCATATGAATGGACTCCGTCATAACAGCACAAAATCAAGCAGGGGATCGGGTACCTGAAACTATACCACAAAGTCAGGTCAAGAGTTCGCCCGCGGGTCCTCTAACCGCGTTGAGGACATATAATACGCCTATACCTAGAATAAAGGATGCCTTCATGCAGTACTGAAATATTAACCACACTATCATGCTCCTAATTCATATATGCAGAATATGAAGTAAGGCCTTAACAAAGAATACCAAGTGGTATATCCCTCTTCTACCACCACCCCCTTCCAGATAGGGTGGAGACTGGCCAGTTCGATACTATAGCATATCAAATCTCATCATCATATCGTATCTCATGCTCATCTCATATCTCATGATATATATAAATGACTCAAGGAGGACAACACCCGATGAAGCTGGGCTGCCCTATGACCCTAGCAAGGACTCTAGGACTCACAGATAACGACCGTTCTGTATTCAGTCGCATACAGAATAAGAATGCTCATTCATAAGTGCAAGTCCTAAGCATTATACTACATGACATGCTTTTATGCATATGCAACACCTACATACTATATGACACATCAGGCAGGAGGTCCTAGTTACTGAGTAAGCCCCGGAGGACTTACCTGGAGAAGCGTAGAATCCAAACAATAATCAGCAATGGCAAGCAATCCAACAGATCAGAGATCACCTAGTAATCCCATAATTAACATAATCAGTCTAAGTCTAATTTACACAAAGCACACAAGTCGCATATGAAACATATAAGATACACACACATATGATAACTCAACCATCTCGTCATTATTAACATTATCATCTCATCTTCATTTCTCATCTCGTCTCATCATATCTCATAAACCAACATCTTTCTTAATTCGATCATAACATCATCCTCATTAGCTTATGACAACCTGCGTATCATGCTTGGCCAATTTCACATATTACCATTTCATACTCACACTTAGCATCTGAATATATATATATCATCATAAATACTAATAATTAATTTCTTAGAATAATTCACCACAAGTCATGCTATTAGTCACACATATCATTCCGTTAGTCAACCGATCATATCGCCATGCTAGTTAGTCATTGAACAAGTCAGATCCTCAAGTTAGTTTCAAAACCGTTTCAAATCCGAATTAAACAGTTAAGAATTTCGACCCCTTGAATATACTCGCTAAATCCCTTTTTCAATTTATTTATTAAAAATTACTTTCCGATCCTTGAAGTTCTTTTTGAAATTACTTTTAAAATCTATAAGTCCAATTAATATTTTAAACCCCCAATAATATTATATTTTATTTTAAATACCATTGAATACTTAAATAGGTAAACGGATAAACCCGAACCGAACCAAACCCATTTAAACCCAACCATACCGAACCCGTACTTATAATATCCCAACCCAATTTAAATGTTATAACAAGTAATATATAAGTCAGCAAAGGGCCCCACAAGGCCACGCTGCATCTTCTTCCTCCCGAATTCAAAAGAGGACTCCTGCCTGCGCTCGCGACCTGCTCCCGCCGGCTAGCCTGCACCCTCGTCCGCTGGCTTGCCTCTCATGCTCGCTGATCGCCCCTCACCCGCGCTCTCTGGTCACTGCTCGCCTCTGCTCACCCGCGCTCGCTGTTCGTTGCTTGCTTGCGCCCTCGCCTGCGCTCGCCTCACCTTGCGATCGCTGCACTCGTCTCGCACTCTCTCGACCTCGCTCTCGAGCTGCCGGAGCTCTCGAGCTCGTCTGACCCCCCGCACTCATCTCTCGCTCACCCCCAATTAGTCCAAACATCGAAAGGATTCAAGACATCGAATGAGAAAGAAAAGAAGGCTCGGAGCTCACCGACGGGTTCGCGACTTCGGAGCTCTCGATCGGAGGTCTGGGCGTCGTCGGAGGCTCGTGATGGCTCGTCGGACCTGCGTCGGAAATGGGTGAGCATGTTGGTGAAGACCGAAGGCGATTTCGATCGGAAACAAAGGAGAACGGCTTACCGGAACGAGGCTTCGCGAAATAGAGCAAGGAGGCTGTTTGGTGGCTCGTCGACGGCGCTGGTGGCTCCAGGGCTGCTGGTGGCGCCTTGGTGGATGCTGGCGGCGCTGGTGGTGGTCCGGCAACGGCTGAAGGGCGGCTAGAGGTGGTGACTGGTGGTGATCGAAGGGGAGCAAAGACGATGGTGGAGACGATGGTGTGTTGATCAACAAAGGTATGGAGGGAGAGGGAGTTGGTGGAAGTGATGGTGAGGAGTGTGATGTGAATGAAAAATGACGGGGAGAGGGATTGCCTTTGAAGAGGTATGGTGAAGCGTGGGAGTTGGTGAGTATTGTGTGTTGCATTGGGTAAACAAATACCCGGAAATAAATCCCGAATACGCGAATTTGGAACCCCGAAATCAGTCCCCAAATGTTAGTTTCCCCGACTCTCGCTTACTCGATCAATTAGATTTTTAAAATCGAAAAGGATATCGCCATCCGATAATTATTTTGAATTTTTCAAGGTAAAAGGACGGAAATTGTTTGTCAAATTTTATATTCCGGTCGAAATCTGCTAAATGAGTTTTAAATCCAATTTAAATTCATTTTTAATTATCATTTTCCGAAAAAATTAGGATTTTAAAATCCGAGCCTTTACATGCGCAGAGGAGAGTTCTAATTGTACCATTATATAGGTACGATAACCTAGCTATTGAGAGAGTCTGGTGTGGTAGAAGACAGTCTAAGAAGAGTTTGAAGAGGGTGATTAGGCAAGACCTTATGGTTTTAGACCTTATATATGGTTAAGTCCTTTCGTTTTCCATCTACTCTTATTTAATTGTTTATGTGTATGTGTATGTGTATTTATTTTCGATCATGATTATTATGAGTCATTTGAAAACATCTTGTCAATGAATTCAGTGAAATAATGCGTATAATTCAATTTCTCAAACCCTGTGATAAGTGAGATGTATTGGAATTGTTGTTATTAAGCACAAGAGGTTTAACCCTGATAATGAAAATTTTAAAAGCTTGCAATGCAAGGCTAACAAAGAGGACAAAACATTATGAAAAAAAAAAGTTATAACTAAAAGGAAATTGAGGATATGAAAATAATTATAATTGGTTTGATCCCGCTTGGCCTTTGGGCACATAGTTTTTGGGCTCTCGTTGTAGTTTTGACTTGTTTGTTTGAATTTAGTTTTGGATGAGGTGCAGTCATGCGTCCCTGTTGATCGTGTTGATTGTGTTAGGTTTGTGATCTTCGAATATCCCTTGTCTAGAGGGGCAGAACGTCGTGTGTTCCACACTTCCCAAACAGTCGTCTATTTTTCTAAAATGATTGAATTTCTACTTTCCGTTCCAGTTGTGAGATGTCGTGTTAGCTCTAGTTATTCCATATTCTCACTATTAACATCCTTTCGTCGAAGCAGCCTCATTATTGTTTGTTCATGTGCTTTCAGTTGATTTCTATTCGTTTGGTTTGTTCTTTTTATTTTGTTATTGTTTTATAGTGGTCAATTCATTTATTGATTCTTCGCTCTCTTAATTTACCATACAAATTTCAAATCCTTGATTACTAAAAATAAATAAATATATGTGAGCATATGGATCGGTTTGTACAAGATGACCCGCATTTGTTCGGGTCGACACGGGCTCTAATTGGGGCCCTCATTATTAAAATGGTCAAATTGTAGGAAATCACCCAAGGTGATTTGCAACTAAACTATTTAATGAACCATCCAAATCTTGATTATGTGAGGGTATTATGGATATTTGACTAAAAAGACTAAAATACCCCTATTTAATTATCAAATTTGATAATGTTTCCATTGTCTTTCATCAACCCAAGGAAAGAAAAACAATAAAAAATCATCTTAATACATTCGACCAAAAAAACTCATCTGAAAAAAACTCATTTGTCTCAGTCGGGGTGGCCTAGTGGTGTGGATTAAAGGGCGATAAGGAGGTCCCGAGTTCGATTCATGTCTTTGCCTCTTTCTTTCATGTATTTGCCTCTTTCCTTAGGTGAAAATTTAAGGTTTGTCTTTCTCTTTAAGCCGGTCGACGCAAGCGAATTTACCTAGTATGTAACTCTTGCTAGATGAATCATTGAGTCACGTGCTCGGAAAAAAAAAACTCGTCTTCATATATACCTGCATCTTCAATGCACCATCACTATACCAAATCTATCTCATAATTGCTACGGAGTATTACACAACATATACCACAACGTACATCGGCCATTTCAATTTCGTCACTCCATGACCATGGGCTATATCGACGCCACCGTCCACTAGTGCTAGCTTCCTCTTTCTCTTCAACTTGTTCAATTGACCCACTTGATGTCATATATACTTCATTTCATATCTTCTATCGAGTATATTAATTCAAATCTAATTGGATCCCTAAACCGATAAATTAATTTCCCCAAAATTCTTATTAAACCCTAACAACCTTATCATCGAAATAGAATATTGTCAGCCGAAACAACCTTATCATCAAAATAGAATATTGTCAGCCGAAAAGGACTTGTGGGTAGTATCCAAAAATCCCTGATTCGCACACCAACAAAAAAAATTATCCACCCCGCCAATAGTTTGCCTCCGCCGTAGTCCATGTCGTCAATTGCATCTCGTCCCATCCCCTCGGTGGTGAATAAACCATACCATCTCATTTGTTAAATCTTCTATGGTATCGTACACTTTAACAATCTTTATACGAAATAATGGATGGAAAAATAGGATGGGTGGTTATTGCAAACATTTGTCTTAATTAGCTAGCTAGGTCAGTACTGGGCTTAACCCTACACGTACACTCTTGATTGATGTACGTCACCTTACCATATATATAATAATTAAAAATGAGTGTGATATGAAATAGGTACATCGAAGAGGAAGATTTAGCAAGATTCTTAAAGAGAGTGGAAATTCACACCATCTTCCCTCTCTTTGAAGGTGCCCTTGAGACTGGTAGCATCTCCAAGTCATCCTTCAGAAACTGGGTGGTACGTACGTAAGACCTAATTAATTAAGGAATCCTGCGCGCAATTAATCTTCCTTAAACATTCATTCATTAGTTCATTCAAAATCCATCCTTCCTACTCTCTCTCTCTCTCTCTATGGGATCGAACAGGTGAGAGCTTACTTGGAGAGGAAGTCACTTGCGCACTCATTGAACGACACCAAGACGGCGGTGCAGCAGCTGCACAAACTAGCGAGCGCCATTGTGACGGTGATCATAGCCGTGGTGACGCTGCTGGTCATGGGGTTTGCCACCGTCAACGTCATCACCCTCGTCCTTACGCAGATCTTCCTCCTCGGCTTCATCTTCCAGAACATGTGCAAGACCGTCTTCGAGTCCATTGTCTTCGTCTTCGTCATGCACCCTTTTGACATTGGCGATCGCTGCGTCATTGATGGTGTCCAGGTACGAATATATAATTGAACATGCCCTAGATCAATAAGTAGCATGATCATGAACGGGGTTTTAATGTGGGGGTGATGCATTGCAGATGGTAGTGGAAGAGATGAACATATTGACAACGGTGTTCCTTAGATATGACATGGAGAAGATTTACTACCCGAACGCCGTCCTCCTCACCAAGCCCATCAGCAACTTCTACCGCAGCCCTGAGATGAGCGACGCCATTCTCTTCTCCATCAATGCCTCCACCCCCATTGACACCATTTCCGCCTTCAAGAAAGCCATCCAAAGGTACTTACGTGCGTACGTTGGTCAAGTTTTAAGAGTTTCGGATTTGAGTCATGTATGCTCTTTCCTAATTCTCATCAAATTAGATGCTCAAGTTTAGTGCATGTGATCTAAACAATGCAGCTACATAGAGAGCAAGCCCAAGTTCTGGAACCCAAAGCACTCAGTGATCGTAAAGGAGATCGAGGACCTACACAAAATGAGCATGGCGCTGTGCGTTCAGCACACCATCAACCACCAGAACTACGGGGAGCGGAACACCCGGATATCTGAGCTCATACTGGAGATGAAACGGATCTTCGAAAGCCTTGGCATCAAGTACCACCTCCTCCCCCAGGAGATCCACCTCACCCAGTACAAAACCAACGGCTCTGCTACCTCCACTGTACCTGCTTAATTAGTTACTAGGACGTGATTATTGGTATGATATACATGGTTTTGTACTCTCTGCAGCCTTTCTAGTTTGGAAGTGGAACATAATTTCCTTCAGTGTGTATGTCCTGTTCTCACTCGAATCGTTGTCATCTTTTAAAACAACGATATATAATTTGTGTACTTGTTCAACCTTATAAAGAACGAGGTTATGGGTTAGACCATTTTTAACAGGTCCGGATATCCAATGGAGTTGTAAAATAACTCTACCCGGAGAATTCCTTATTCAGGAAACAGAACTAAGAGCCTTGCAGTTTGCAGGATCTTGGAGAGCATAAGTTAGAAGTTAAAGAAATATATAATAACAGAAAGAAAGGGTCATGAAACTGTGTACATAAAGGGACATACTATATATATAGCCTTCTACCAATTCTATCCATTCTATAGTTTGATGGTTTTCTAAAAGGGTTGGAAAGAAAAACAAGAGAAAATAAAAGACTACCTGATACGAGTTAGAGATATTGAGCTTGTATCCTCTCCCTGTTCCGTTCCCACCAGAGCTTCGCATGCACCTCCCCAAATCTTTCACGGCTGCACAAAGAATGCGAAATTAAATGTGTATTCGAATATGCTCCATTTCCAGGAAGAACGATGCCTTTTAAATGATCGAACAAGCGGCTTAATAAAGCATGCATATAGAAGCCTTGTCAAATAACATAACATCGAGTGCACAACTCTATGTGGACGGATTTAGAGGACGAGAACTCGAGGAGTGAAAAGTGAAGGGCAGTCATTGCTTGGAATAAACATAAGGAAAGATGATCAGGATAAACTCCATCATAAATAAGAGCACTTTGAGCTTCTTTCCACATCCACACCAGATTTTCAAAAGAACACCTGTAAAATCTGCCACTAGAAATAATTACATTATTTTGATAAAAAAAAAGGGTTATTTTATTACCTGAATCTCACACGTCGTAGCTCTCTGCTGCCATCTACCAACTGCCTTATAGTGATATAGACCCCTGGCTCATCTTGCTCAACCCACTCTCCCTCAATATCACTAGCATTGCTGGCCGATAGTGAGGCCTCGTCATCCCTGGATGAGGTTGTGGTCCTTGATGCATCTACAGAGGAAGTCTCAGCTTTGGTGCTGCCACCTATTCCACAACCACGAATTCCGACATTGTTGAACTGTGTACCACCAGGATCTGAAGGCTCACTGGGGTAATACCCTTTACTGCCGCAGGGTTTATAGTGACTTCTTGGTGTCCAGTCTTTGCTCAGAGATGAAGTCATCATTGGACTCTCCCTTGATGACCCAATTCTTGTGTAAGAGGAGTCTCTTTGCTACATGAGTTCAAAAGGGCAGCATCAGCAATGAGGATCATAAGGGAATTGTATTTGTAGCCACTTTAAATAAATCTTGCATAAGCACATTGATATGTGGTTCTAGTTCAGACATTCCATGAATACAGAACTAATTAACTTTTGTATTGGCTAGAGATTTGACTTATTCTAGCATCTAAGCAAATATGTATAAATGTGAAAATATGCTTGGTTTCTTAAACTGCAAGTCTGAGAATTTTCTATAGCATCACAGGTTGAAGATGAGCATCGATTGACAAAGTATGCATTATCAGTTTCATTCATCTTAGGATTTTTTTCTGTAGCAGAACTCCATCCTGTTTTATTTTTTCACAGTTAATCATCCAACAGCATATGTGACAGTCACTCTGCTAAATCGAGCAAGTAAAAGAGTTGAAAAGCAAAATTAGTTATACCTCATCTTCAGATCTCAAAGGAGTATTTAGAGCTTGTCGGTTAAACTTCTGGACATTGTAGAGCTCCATGATCCGGTCAAAATTCTCACCCCACCATCTCTGAGCTTGCCACTTGTCAAAATTTTCCCGACTGCATACACAAGCATGGCAGTGTTTACATATTTGCACTAGCTTAATATGTGAAATAGACAATCACCAGAAAAATGTTGCATCCTGAAAATGGACCGTCCATTTTCTAAGGGCCTCGAGCACTATTCAAGATATTCCATACATTCTATAGACCTGCCAAGATTTCTCCCCCATTGATTATGCTATAAACTTGGAAGACAATGAAGATTCATCAAGCTAACAATCATGTATACCACTCAAAGACACATTTATATTATCACCCCCGACAATTTATATGTATATTACAAAGCAAGAGATTGAAGTATGATCTTGAGGTTCGATCTTCAAATAAAAGCTTAGTTTTACACTGAGAATGTACCTAATCAATTATCCTTTCATTAACAAGGGCTAGGGACTACAATTTTTACTCCTTAATTCTGCCTTATTTTCATTTCCAGTATTGTTGATGGTGCTACTGACTCTGGCTCCTTGTTATTTATTCTACAGACATTCTAATCACACTACAAACTGTTACTTTTTAGTTAGTGATAAACTTGGTACAAAACATTGACATAGCAGAATCTGATTTAATAGGAACTACTGTGGAAGTCTATAGTAAGCTGTACAAACATGTAAATTAGTGAATGCTGGTCAATCATAAAAATGAAGCTACAAAGTAATCTGGAAGTAGTATTATGGAATTTGTACTTCTACCTGAATCTAATCCGTTTTAGATCATTTCCTCCATTCGTAAGGGTCACAAAAGTGATATGAACTCCTGGTTCAACTTGAGCCATCCATTCTTTGGGTTCATCCTCATCCTCCAACACCACATCAGATTGACTACAGATGGATTCTTGTCCACCAGGAGTTCTCTCACCTGCAGCAAACCTCGGATACGTTCTGCCACCTCGGTTATGGCTAGAGGTGGCAGAGGCCCAGGAAGGTGTTGAGCTGGAGCTTCCTGGCGGCATATAGGGGAAGGGAACCCCACCAGAGACAGTATCAAAGTCTGGGCGAGATCTGTATTCTTTTTTAAAGCCACCTGGGCTAGTGCAGGGCTTGCATGGTTTATAGGCTCCGGAGAATTTCAATGCCATATCCTTAATCTGCATGAAATTGCCAAATTAGAGTGAAGGCTTCAAAAGATGATTCATCCTATTGAGCATGCCTATAGAATCCAATCATAATTTTAAAAAATTATTATTATAATTTTCTAAAATGTGTGGATATGTTCTCTATGCGTGTGTTAATTCCCAATGAAATAAGTACATCATACAAGATTACAAGGTTTATTTATTCACTGTCCCGTGTAATATCTCATCGTCAAATTAGTCCTATTCCTCAAACTCTCAAGCCATGTAGATCACAAAAATTTTATATTATGTTCATTGGTCCAACTTCAAGAAAAGATACAAATGCTCAAGCAATTTTTACCTAATCAATATCAATAATATCTTTAAGAAAATTTGACCATAGGAAAAGCCTTCTTCCTTGATTAGAAGTAAAAGAAAATCAGTCAATCTAAAAAAAAAATCTTTTCATAAAAGTCCAGAAAACCAGGCACAAAATTCAGCGATCCGTATTAGTTTAAACTGACAGCTCAAAAATCTACATGTTTGTACTTGGACCACTTGGTTTTCATAATGTTAGAACTTAGAAGGTACTCCGTGTTAGAGGTGTTAAAGGTACATATTCTCATAATCAAAATCAAACACTAAGCCATACCTACAGCCTACAGGGAATGAGTTGTCACTGTGTGCACATAGATTGTTTTCCCAGAGAGAGCAAACCAAAAGAAAGAAGAATTTTATACATATAGAACATAAACACGTAATAACATTTATTAGGCTCAACACCTCTCGCTTTTTCTACATCTTGTACTATGTACAGTAGTAAATTAGGCGTGTATACCCACGCTGCACATGCATTTAAATCATTTTCAGGCTTTAATAACAAGCAAAAGCAAAGATAGGGTGGTAAAAGATGGGGATTTAGCTACAATTGTGCAGTGGTCCCTCTCCAGAAACACAGATCAAGTAATAAAATAAAACTACCATACGACACCAGTTTCATTAAATTACTAGATAGTTCATTATGAAGAGATGGTTCTTAACGGAAAAGGGTGAAAAAGTAACTCGCAAAAGCAACCTTGGCATGTGTACAAAGAGAAATAAGGAGGGAGAGTTGGAGGGTTGAAGGTGGAATGAATGTGGTTAAAGAGAGGATTTAAGAACCTGGGAAGTAAGGCTTTTGACGGATTCTTTTGTACTTGGAGTGTCACGCCCTCCTCCGCCTCCTCCTCTTTCGTCCCTCTGCTTGGCACAGGTTATGCATGTTAACATTTTCCTTTCTTAGTCTCTTTTCACCCTTTCCCTCCTTGATCTCTCTCTGCTTCTGACTTTCTTTCTTTTTCTTTTCTTCCCTTTTGAATGCAAGTTTTACCAAACCTGAATTGGCAAAATTTTCTTAAAAACAACCACCTTACAGCCAACCTGTTATATGTAGATGCATATGATCAAGAATATCCAATTGATAGATATTGCTCATGCACAAGACTAAATCCAAGATTTCTTTAGCTCATTTATATTATATAGTTTGTAAGCACAGGGCATATATATATATATATGTATGGGTGAGCTCCGGTGAAAACCAAAATTGCGATAAAAACCCGTGAGGATCGGCTTTTTAACGCGGTTCACTAGCTTTATAGCCCGGTTCTAAATAGAACCAATCTATAAAGTCACATATTTTAGCCCGGTTTTTAGCACAGGTTTCAAATAGACCAAGCAATAAAGTAGTCCTCACGGTTTTTACTACAATTTAAGGTTTTCACCGGAGTTAATCCATATATATATAGGAATGAAAGATAGCTGAGCACAAAAGAAATCGACCTTGGATACAAAAATCAAATCCTTAAATTCCCTGATCATGACGATCGTAGAAAGTGTTTAATTATTCCCAAAAATGGTATTCAAAACTTAGATCAAACTGGGAAAAATGTTAAAAGGGGAAAAGGAGTGGCCCATGGGTCATGGTCGATATTTTTCCAGTTTCTCTGAATTAAATATCAAAGAGGCAGACAGAACCATATTTAAGCATTTAGTGTCTTGATTACAAGTAGCAGCAATACAAAACAAACGCAAATTTGGACCCCTCAATGACCCCATACATTACATTATATTATGGCCCACATGGCAAACAATTCAAGGATGCCTTTGCACCTGCCTGGTAGGCCACTTAATCTAAACACCCAAGGCAAAAGGTTTCAGATATCTTTTGGGGCTTACCTATACTTATTGCAAGTTGCAACACTAATTTAGCCACTTCAACACCAACCCAACACTTGAAAAATCAAGCACCACAAGAGACAAAATCATGAATACTAGGATCAGTATACTTTCCTGAAAGAGAAAAATGTTTATATGCCCAGATAAGCCTTTTTATTATCCCAATTCCTATTAACAAATATAAATTACATCAAGGAAAAAAACTCATTTATATCTACCACGAGACGCTTAAAAATTTTCTGTCCAATCTCCCGTGTGAAATAATGAAAGAGGGTATGGTAGCAGAAATTCTCATCAATGAGCTAGCGTCCAAGAAATCTCAATAGTAAACTAATATGCGGACAACAAGAAAACAAATGGAAGCAGAGCTTGCTTGAGATCAGAGAGAGTGGAAGGTTCTGGGAACAAGGAGAAATATAAATATGAAATTTGATACCGTAAATGAAATAAAGAAGAAGAAAGAAGCTCACCGTTTGAGAAGAGGTTGAAAGTGGTCAAGTATTCCTCATTGAAGTCCTGCTTTTATACACAGGCTACACAGCAGGTACAAAGGAACAAAATTAAACAAACAAGTGAAAGAGAGTGTTTGCCAAGTATATATACCTAGGCTCGGATGGAAGAAACAATTTTTGAAAAACTAATTAATTAATCACGTTGATATACGGAGCATCCAGAATATTTTTTAAAAAATATATATCTTTGGACCAGGAAAAAGGAAAAAAAAAAACCTAAAACTGCCCCATGTCCCTTCTGAAAAGTTAAAATCAATCCTCATCGTTCAAGAAATCCCCTTCCCCCGGTCCCAAAAACAAAAGCAGCTGTGTGTCTAGCAAGGGAAGAAGTGATTTTAGAATCTCTTTTGGCTTGTGTGATGGACCAATCACTTTTTCATGTATTAGTCACAAGAAGGTAGAAGTTTCTTTTATTTTTATTCTCTCTTCCCTTTTTCAATTAAACTTTGATGCATTGAAATGGTTTAATGTGGAATTGTAATCATCATTCATTGTGTAAAATACAGAAGCTTAGGAACTAACCCTATTTCATCAAAAGGGGAAAATAACTGGGAATGAATAATGATGTATTACGAATTCAGATTTAAGAACAAAATTTCAGACTTGCACAATTCCGAAATTGCAAGTACACGAGTACTAAACAGAAGAAAGGAAGCATGTATAGTGTGGGCGTGGTGGAAACAAGCAAGAGCATTATTAGCTGTGTCACGAAAATGACTCACCCAAACCAATTAAAGACAATTCACTGAACCTCTCTCTCTCGGTCTCACCTCTTTTCGGCTTGGATTGGAATGTAGCTACCTCCGCACAAACAACTGACAAAAATAAAAAAAAAATAAAAAACTGGAATGGAAAACGACATAGAACTGCAAATGGAGGCTTCCAGGGCACAACACGAGCAGAAGCAGCAATTAAACACACGCTCTGAAACCAGCCACACAATATATCCGTGCTCAACGCTCCTCCGACCTCTACCTATTACCTACTGATGGTCACCACTCCAACCTTCCGGACAATCGGTATCCCCGTAGATCGCATCCATCGCAATCGCCTTAAAAAGCTAAACGTAGTAACAAGAATAGAGAGAGCAAAAATCGATTTCTCTTGTATAACCGATTTTCAACACACAAAAAACAGAGTGATAGGTCGAAATTAATGCACTAATAAAGCCGTTTGATGAAACCTATCTCAGCAAAACGATGCTACCTTCGTATCGGCACTAAAACAACTGCTACGAAGAACACGGAGACCGATCGCAAAAAAATGATTTCTCATGTATAACCGATTTTAAACACTTTAAAAACAGAGTAAGGTAGCGAAATTGATCTACTTACAAAGCAATCTCCGGGAAAACGACACTACGCTCGTTCG
This sequence comes from Persicaria maculosa, assembly GCA_963922045.1. Taxonomy (NCBI): domain Eukaryota; kingdom Viridiplantae; phylum Streptophyta; class Magnoliopsida; order Caryophyllales; family Polygonaceae; genus Persicaria; species Persicaria maculosa. The sequence goes on from OY998265.1 coordinate 14,240,442, forward strand.
TCGCTTCGGCACTATAAAATCAAACTCTACCTCCCGGAAAAAACCTTGTCAGGATGAGAAGCAAATCGCGAAAATCGCAGAGATTCAGCAATATACGCGTCCAAAAATGGAAAGAAAGAGGATCTTCCGATGGTGTGAATTAATACGGAGATTCAACAGCTGCAGCTATATGGAATCCCGGAGTTCAAGAAAAGAGAGAGGAAGTGGAAAAATCAAGGCGGCGGAAGGGGTTTCCGACGTTTTACGAAATGTGACGAAACTGGAAAGTTTGGGAGAGTGCGCGCCGAGCTTTTTCTCTGGTTCCGCCTCCCACCCTCCCACCCTCTTACTCGGTTACTCCAATTCGGAAACTTCGTTTCTTTTTATGTTAACAAAAATAAACGCTGGCGAGGAAAAGAGTTACTGCGATGAGAGGGCCTGGGCCTGGGCCTGGGCCTGGGCCTGGGCCGCGGCCGGGGTAATGTTTGAGCTGGAGAGGGAGACTTGACGGAGTTGACGCCGTTACTTAACGGTGAGCCAGGGCGTGTCCACTGTCCAGGCGTATTACTGTGTTATAGACTTAACCGGCGCGGTGTTCGTGGATTCGTACAGTCAGCGTGGGTAGGGACTGGCATGGCCATTGGGGGGTGGGGGGGGGGACGCTTAGGGACTAGAGATTTAAGTCGATTTGCAATAGATGAAGCCTGCAGGACACCCCTACACGTGCAAAGGTGGACCATATTTTTCCCCTTTTCCTTATTTAAAAAATGATATGTTTGTCACATTTCTTTTATCAAGAAAAAAATTTGAAATATCGTATTTATGTCTGATAAATCGAGATGACACAATAACGTCACACAAATAACCCATCGTGATACAACTAACAAATACAACAAACTAAAATTTATGGACCAAATACCACTCATCGCCCCACCACCAGCCCTCCTTTATCATCAACGTTAGGCTTTATTCTACTTGATCTCTCATCTTTTGGTGTCAGATTCTTACTCAAGCACGTACCTAGGGGCAGCATGAGGTCTGCTCCATCCCGACCCATTTTAAATAAAAATATGTAAAAAAAAGTTATAATAAAATAATAAAAAAAATCATGTATTTGTTTATTAGAATAAGAGTTTTGTTAATGAAAATTATAAATATGCGAAAAATTTAATCTATCCAGCACACCCAGATTTTATTTTATGGTTTCATGTTTGTTCTTACTTCCTCCACCTTCGCTTTCCGATCGTCTGGCCACATTGTTGACCTGTCCCTTGCACTACGAGGATTAGAGCTGGCAATTCGGGTCATCCGGTCGGGTTCGGGTCGATCACATTCGGGTCGGGTCACTAATGAGTCAGGTCAACTCGGTCAAAATTTCTGTGTCAGGCTTGGTCGGGTCGAGTCGGGTCGGATACGGTCAAAATGAAATTCAGATCGGTCGGGTTTCGGTCAGAATCGGGTTGGACCCATTTGGGTTTTTGGTCAGAATCAGATCGGTCTCGTTCGGGTTTCGGGTTGGTACTCGGGTCGGTCTCATTCAGGTTTCAAGTGGAAGCGGGTCTACGTTTGTTTCAAACTTTTAATTATTTGGGTTGAATTTGTTGAATCATGTTCGTTCGGTACTTTCGGGTAATCAATTTTATTAAATTGAATAAGTAATTCATGTTATTTATGTATTTCAAAAAGTATTTTTAGTAAAACTAAATATGATTCAATATATAATCTACTCATTGGCTCGTAAGCTAAAGTTTATTCTATTCATCATTAATTTCATTGAAATTTGACAATATATTGTTATCAAAATCATACTTGATTCCCTATCTAAAAGATAATTCACGTTATTTGTGTGATTGTTATTTTTGTCTTTTAAAATTAAGTAGTTTTCAAAAGATATTTCACTATGTATATGATTCAAGTTATAATATGCTCATTGTACTCATCTTTTATTAGTGAGAAATGAGAATTTTGAATTCAAATCGATCATTCATCATTAAATGAGTAAACGAGTAATTGATTTATGAGTTGATGACTTTTGAAGTTTTGAGTAATCTAGTAAATCGACTCCTTTGTGAGTTAATCTTAAATACTGATAAAGTAAAGGTGTGTTTGGTATGGGGTGGGGAAGGTGGTGGAGGTGGGCGATTTTTTTTTGGGAAGCGGGATGGGGTGGAGGAGGTGGCGGAGGTGGGGGATCAACGGGATGGAAGAAATGGAAAACCCCCCCAATTTTGCCATCTTTAAATTGAGGGTGGGCGGGGTGGAAGAATTTTTCCACCCCCGGTTCTCCAATTTTGCCCTTTCATCTTCATTTTTCATTTTTCATTTCCTGGTCTCGACAAATCATAGTCTTCCTAGTCTCAACATCGGATTTCAGTTTCTCTGAGCCTGTAGAGGTCTCGCCCACCATGGCGGAATTCTTCACACTCATAGACACTGGGAGAGGCGGTTTCTTCATACAACTATTCAGCAAATTTGGGCACAGGGAGAGGCGACTCCGTCCTCACCGCGTAATTTGCTTCGGTGCCACCCCGATGCGAACTCCACTGCTATCCTTGTCAAACAAGAGTCGATGCAAAATCAATTTTTAATTTACTTATGTGTAATTAGGACAGCTTCATCTGCTTGCAGAGATAGTTGGATAGTTGCTCATATTAGAGATCGGGTTTAGGAACTTCCAAATTCTAGTAATTATGTGTAATTAGGGGTTGTAATTGAAGTCAACGTTTGGAAGAAAAGTAGACCTGATTAATTAGGAATTTCCATTTGTTTTGTTTATGGGTACTGACGATGCCATAAAAAGTAACCCCTTTAATTAATAGGGGTATGACGTCATAAATAGGTTATCCAACGCAAGAATCACGCACCAACTTAACATCAAACCATCGTGACCAAAAGTCTTCCTAAACCACGTGACAGAAGTTCAAGCCTAGATTTGAACGCTTTCCCTTGAGATTGGGATCGCAAGCAAAAACTCCGAGTCAGCGAAACTCTCCAATAAAGAGCAATAGACGCTTAGGGACTAGAGATTTAAGTCGATTTGCAATAGATGAAGCCTGCAGGACACCCCTACACGTGCAAAGGTGGACCATATTTTTCCCCTTTTCCTTATTTAAAAAATGATATGTTTGTCACATTTCTTTTATCAAGAAAAAAATTTGAAATATCGTATTTATGTCTGATAAATCGAGATGACACAATAACGTCACACAAATAACCCATCGTGATACAACTAACAAATACAACAAACTAAAATTTATGGACCAAATACCACTCATCGCCCCACCACCAGCCCTCCTTTATCATCAACGTTAGGCTTTATTCTACTTGATCTCTCATCTTTTGGTGTCAGATTCTTACTCAAGCACGTACCTAGGGGCAGCATGAGGTCTGCTCCATCCCGACCCATTTTAAATAAAAATATGTAAAAAAAAGTTATAATAAAATAATAAAAAAAATCATGTATTTGTTTATTAGAATAAGAGTTTTGTTAATGAAAATTATAAATATGCGAAAAATTTAATCTATCCAGCACACCCAGATTTTATTTTATGGTTTCATGTTTGTTCTTACTTCCTCCACCTTCGCTTTCCGATCGTCTGGCCACATTGTTGACCTGTCCCTTGCACTACGAGGATTAGAGCTGGCAATTCGGGTCATCCGGTCGGGTTCGGGTCGATCACATTCGGGTCGGGTCACTAATGAGTCAGGTCAACTCGGTCAAAATTTCTGTGTCAGGCTTGGTCGGGTCGAGTCGGGTCGGATACGGTCAAAATGAAATTCAGATCGGTCGGGTTTCGGTCAGAATCGGGTTGGACCCATTTGGGTTTTTGGTCAGAATCAGATCGGTCTCGTTCGGGTTTCGGGTTGGTACTCGGGTCGGTCTCATTCAGGTTTCAAGTGGAAGCGGGTCTACGTTTGTTTCAAACTTTTAATTATTTGGGTTGAATTTGTTGAATCATGTTCGTTCGGTACTTTCGGGTAATCAATTTTATTAAATTGAATAAGTAATTCATGTTATTTATGTATTTCAAAAAGTATTTTTAGTAAAACTAAATATGATTCAATATATAATCTACTCATTGGCTCGTAAGCTAAAGTTTATTCTATTCATCATTAATTTCATTGAAATTTGACAATATATTGTTATCAAAATCATACTTGATTCCCTATCTAAAAGATAATTCACGTTATTTGTGTGATTGTTATTTTTGTCTTTTAAAATTAAGTAGTTTTCAAAAGATATTTCACTATGTATATGATTCAAGTTATAATATGCTCATTGTACTCATCTTTTATTAGTGAGAAATGAGAATTTTGAATTCAAATCGATCATTCATCATTAAATGAGTAAACGAGTAATTGATTTATGAGTTGATGACTTTTGAAGTTTTGAGTAATCTAGTAAATCGACTCCTTTGTGAGTTAATCTTAAATACTGATAAAGTAAAGGTGTGTTTGGTATGGGGTGGGGAAGGTGGTGGAGGTGGGCGATTTTTTTTTGGGAAGCGGGATGGGGTGGAGGAGGTGGCGGAGGTGGGGGATCAACGGGATGGAAGAAATGGAAAACCCCCCCAATTTTGCCATCTTTAAATTGAGGGTGGGCGGGGTGGAAGAATTTTTCCACCCCCGGTTCTCCAATTTTGCCCTTTCATCTTCATTTTTCATTTTTCATTTCCTGGTCTCGACAAATCATAGTCTTCCTAGTCTCAACATCGGATTTCAGTTTCTCTGAGCCTGTAGAGGTCTCGCCCACCATGGCGGAATTCTTCACACTCATAGACACTGGGAGAGGCGGTTTCTTCATACAACTATTCAGCAAATTTGGGCACAGGGAGAGGCGACTCCGTCCTCACCGCGTAATTTGCTTCGGTGCCACCCCGATGCGAACTCCACTGCTATCCTTGTCAAACAAGAGTCGATGCAAAATCAATTTTTAATTTACTTATGTGTAATTAGGACAGCTTCATCTGCTTGCAGAGATAGTTGGATAGTTGCTCATATTAGAGATCGGGTTTAGGAACTTCCAAATTCTAGTAATTATGTGTAATTAGGGGTTGTAATTGAAGTCAACGTTTGGAAGAAAAGTAGACCTGATTAATTAGGAATTTCCATTTGTTTTGTTTATGGGTACTGACGATGCCATAAAAAGTAACCCCTTTAATTAATAGGGGTATGACGTCATAAATAGGTTATCCAACGCAAGAATCACGCACCAACTTAACATCAAACCATCGTGACCAAAAGTCTTCCTAAACCACGTGACAGAAGTTCAAGCCTAGATTTGAACGCTTTCCCTTGAGATTGGGATCGCAAGCAAAAACTCCGAGTCAGCGAAACTCTCCAATAAAGAGCAATAGACGCTTAGGGACTAGAGATTTAAGTCGATTTGCAATAGATGAAGCCTGTAGGACACCCCTACACGTGCAAAGTTGGACCATATTTTTCCCCTTTTCCGTTTTCCTTATTTAAAAAATGATATGTTTGTCACATTTCTTTTATCAAGAAAAAAATTTGAAATATCGTATTTATGTCTGATAAATCGAGATGACACAATAACGTCACACAAATAACCCATCGTGATACAACTAACAAATACAACAAACTAAAATTTATGGACCAAATACCACTCATCGCCCCACCACCACCCCTCCTTTATCATCAACGTCAGGCTTTATTCTACTTGATCTCTCATCTTTTGGTGTCAGATTCTTACTCAAGCACGTACCTAGGGGCAGCATGAGGTCTGCTCCATCCCGACCCATTTTAAATAAAAATATGTAAAAAAAATTTATAATAAAATAATAAAAAATCATGTATTTGTTTATTAGAATAAGAGTTTTGTTAATGAAAATTATAAATATGCGAAAAATTTAATCTATCCAGCACACCCAGATTTTATTTTATGGTTTCATGTTTGTTCTTACTTCCTCCACCTTCGCTTTCCGATCGTCTGGCCACATTGTTGACCTGTCCCTTGCACCACGAGGATTAGAGCTGGCAATTCAGGTCATCCGGTCGGGTTCGGGTCGATCACATTCGGGTCGGGTCACTAATGAGTCAGGTCAACTCGGTCAAAATTTCTGTGTCAGGCTTGGTCGGGTCGAGTCGGGTCGGATACGGTCAAAATGAAATTCAGATCGGTCGGGTTTCGGTCAGAATCGGGTTGGACCCATTTGGGTTTTTGGTCAGAATCAGATCGGTCTCGTTCGGGTTTCGGGTTGGTACTCGGGTCGGTCTCATTCAGGTTTCAAGTGGAAGCGGGTCTACGTTTGTTTCAAACTTTTAATTATTTGGGTTGAATTTGTTGAATTATGTTCGTTCGGTACTTTCGGGTAATCAATTTTATTAAATTGAATAAGTAATTCATGTTATTTATGTATTTCAAAAAGTATTTTTGGTAAAACTAAATATGATTCAATATATAATCTACTCATTGGCTCGTAAGCTAAAGTTTATTCTATTCATCATTAATTTCATTGAAATTTGACAATATATTGTTATCAAAATCATACTTGATTCCCTATCTAAAAGATAATTCACGTTATTTGTGTGATTGTTATTTTTGTCTTTTAAAATTAAGTAGTTTTCAAAAGATATTTCACTATGTATATAATTCAAGTTATAATATGCTCATTGTACTCATCTTTTATTAGTGAGAAATGAGAATTTTGAATTCAAATCGATCATTCATCATTAAATGAGTAAACGAGTAATGATTTACATCAATCTATATGAATATACTATGAGTTGATGACTTTTGAAGTTTTGAGTAATCTAGTAAATCGACTCCTTTGTGAGTTAATCTTAAATACTGATAAAGTAAAGGTGTGTTTGGTATGGGGTGGGGAAGGTGGTGGAGGTGGGCGATTTTTTTTTGGGAAGCGGGATGGGGTGGAGGAGGTGGCGGAGGTGGGGGATCAACGGGATGGAAGAAATGGAAAACCCCCCCAATTTTGCCATCTTCAAATTGAGGGTGGGCGGGGTGGAAGAATTTTTCCACCCCCGGTTCTCCAATTTTGCCCTTTCATCTTCATTTTTCATTTTTCATTTCCTGGTCTCGACAAATCATAGTCTTCCTAGTCTCAACATCGGATTTCAGTTTCTCTGAGCCTGTAGAGGTCTCGCCCACCATGGCGGAATTCTTCACACTCATAGACACTGGGAGAGGCGGTTTCTTCATACAACTATTCAGCAAATTTGGGCACAGGGAGAGGCGACTCCGTCCTCACCGCGTAATTTGCTTCGGTGCCACCCCGATGCGAACTCCGCTGCTATCCTTGTCAAACAAGAGTCGATGCAAAATCAATTTTTAATTTACTTATGTGTAATTAGGACAGCTTCATCTGCTTGCAGAGATAGTTGGATAGTTGCTCATATTAGAGATCGGGTTTAGGAACTTCCAAATTCTAGTAATTATGTGTAATTAGGGGTTGTAATTGAAGTCAACGTTTGGAAGAAATGTAGACCTGATTAATTAGGAATTTCCATTTGTTTTGTTTATGGGTACTGACGATTCCATAAAAAGTAACCCCTTTAATTAATAGGGGTATGACGTCATAAATAGGTTATCCAACGCAAGAATCACGCACCAACTTAACATCAAACCATCGTGACCAAAAGTCTTCCTAAACCACGTGACAGAAGTTCAAGCCTAGATTTGAACGCTTTCCCTTGAGATTGGGATCGCAAGCAAAAACTCCGAGTCAGCGAAACTCTCCAATAAAGAGCAAGCAACTCGCTGGTGAAGCACCTCTCCGCTAGTATCGCCACGTGTAGCTACCCAAGATCGCTGGCATGGGGGCATGGGCTACACGTGTCCCCCTACCAAAATCACGAGGTCTACAGCCAGCTGCTCGCTTAATAACACTATAAATACCCCCTTAGAAACCACAAGAAAGGGATCTGAAAAGAAAGATAGAAAAGAAGCTCTGCAACTTCCCCTGAAGTAAAGTCCTCAGGCTTGAGCTCTTAAGATCCTTGAATCGGAGAAGAAGTCTTTCTAGAATAACACATCATCAAATCAAACTTCCTTTAAAGATGACAATTGAACAGTAAAAACACTTAATCGCGAAACTCAGACGTTTGCAAGACCACACTAAGTAACAAAGGATTATTAGATCGCAAGGCCAAACATTCTCTTGCCTTTAGCATCGCAGGTATTAGAGAACTTTTGTTGTCACCTTGAGGTAATAAGTAAAGGTGAAATTCTAGAACCGCTTCATTGGCACCGTCTGTGGGAACCTTTCACGACGAGAGGTTCCCTGAGAATATTTATCTCATTTCTTTTTTTTTTTTATGTATTTATAAAGATTTTTTCTCTTTTCCCCTTGCCAAAACATGATTTTTTCCTCCAAAAAGCGAACCACTCCTTTTTTATCGCGACATCGCAAGAGAAAGATGAATTTCACACTCTTTGGAGAAGAATTTTGAGAGCAGCACCACGATGAAGGATGGAACAACAGGCTAAATCTGAATGACCCCCCTAATGAAGAGAATCGCATCCCGGAAAGCGAGAACCTTCCTCAACAACCACTCTGGAACAACGCCGCGATTCCTCTTTTCGGACAGTATGGAACCTGGGAAGGTTTCCCTCCGTACCCATATTTTGCAGGTGGCTACCCTCCGAATTCATTCTATGGACAACCCGCAAACATGATTCCTCCTCAGTAAGACCCCTACGGATACTATCAACCACCAGCCCCTTTCCCGTGCTCCGATCAACCTTTTCCCTGATCCCATCAATAATCCACGAGATACAAACCTCGATCGTGATGAAGATAACGTTGGCAAGAAAGCTCACGATGACTACACCATGGACATCTCTTCAAGATCCAATTCATCAGGAGCCCCTAGCCCAACTCACAAAGATGAACCTCCTTTTCCGTCTGCTTTTTGCAAATCCATACGTGAAATGCCAGTGCCTAAAAGATGGAGAGATGTATCTATTGCGAAATACACTGGGAATTCTGACCCCAACAACCATATGAACCAGTTCACCACATCCATGGGTATGAATGAGAATAACGATGCCATGTTTTGTCGGTCTTTCCCCTCCACTTTGAGTGGAGTCGCGTTAACCTAGTTCACCGACCTACCTCGGTCTTCCATAAGTAGCTTTGCCCAGCTATCAGGCATCTTTGTTGCTCATTTTCGCAACGCTTGTACACGAAAGCGTACCATGCTGGACTTGAATTCCATCAAACAAGAGGCATCCGAGTCATTGGGTAGTTTCTTCAACAGATTTACTACCATGGTCGTACAAATCCCGAAATTCAATCAAGAGTCGGCGAGCACCATCCTAATGGGAAACCTAGCCAAAAGCGACTTCAAAACTTATCTGTTCAAAAAGGAACCTTGCAACTACGACAAGTTGCGCGACCTGGTAACCTTACAAATCCACGCTATGGAAGTTGAGGGATCAAGTTCAAGATCCAATGAAAATAAACCATCCTTTTTCCACAAACCCGACAACAAATTCCATGGCAAAGGAGGTCGAGACACTCAACAACACTACAACCCTCGCTGGCCGATTCCAGTTGTTCCTCATCAACATCAGCATCACGAAGTACAATATAACCAACTGACTTATCCAAACTTGCCCACTTCTGCTCCAAGCAACGCGATGATGGCACACCCATCTATGATACGTCCTCCCGTTTATGGCATTCTGCCTCATCCTCCCCCACAGCAAATTGTGCCTTTACAAATTTGCGCTCTGCCTGCAAATCGAAACCAAAATTGACCCATCCCTCCACTTTAACAACACAACCCACCATACGGGCAAGGAGGAAGAGGAAGAGGCGGGTACCCACGGGGCCGTGGAGGAAGAAACGGAAACAGAGGCAGCGGTTATAGACCCCCACCCAAGTATATTCCACGCATCCCAGAAGCAAGATCATCTTCAAACAAATCTGTGCACTCTCATCACAATGATCAAAATCCACCTCCTTCCGACGGATGCATTAATACCATCACGGGAGGACCATCTGCCTCCGGAACAAGTAATCAAGAAAGGAAGAATTACGAAAGAGAGGCCAGGCAGCCTTCGTCCGAATCTAGTGTTAAACAGGCTTCCAAAAAACACGCCGTGCTGAATTTCTACTTTTCTAACGCCCGCGATCTCAGGATGCCCCATTCAGATCCTGTAGTCATTCATGTTCAAATGGGTACCAAGACAGTCAAATGCGTCCTAATTGACACAGGTTCTTCAGTGGATGTTGATGTGCGCGCAAATTGCCATATTTTCTATGCACATAAAAGTCCATTTTATCGTCTTTAGCATGCATATTAGTGGGAAAACATGGGATTAGTGTAGTTTACGCTTAAATATCAAATATATGGGTCTGCACGAGTTTCTATGTGATTTAGAAGAAAACAGGATAAAAATGGACAGATTTAGAAGAGCGGAAAAAGAACTCGAAGTCTTCTGAAGAGGTCGAAATCGATTGGGGACCTCGACATCGAGTGCAGCAGAGACACAGGAATCGAGCAGGAATTGTTCGGTTGTACTTTCTTTCATTGTTTAATTCAAAGTAGTTTTCTTTCAACAATGATGATGATGATGTGCATGATGAAGAGCGAGTAGTCAACCCACTTCTAGGGTCGGGGTGAGCCCGACGATAACGATGTAGGGTAAGTGCATAAAAGGTATGACTTTTATGCGATTCCGTCTTCTATCCTATGCATGATCCTTTGCGAAAGTTAGGGAGATTCATTATTTGCATTATTGAAGCGAAAACCACTCATATTGTGAACTTGGATTGCTCATGAATTGGATAGTAACTCTTAGGAACTATGCGAGAGCCTCTAATCACCTAAGTGTTGATAATGAAAGTTATTTGACGGAAAGGCATTAAATTTCATAACTTTAGCATAAAACTTGCATTGTTATCGTTGCGGCATGAAACTCCGACTTTGGAAGCTTTTAATTAATTGGAATCAATATAAAAGTTTTAGTTTTGTTTCTGATCATCCTTCTTTACCATTCTATTTTCTTCGAACTCTTTTCCGACAATTGGTTACGAATTACAGTTTCTGTGACAAACATCGGAATCGACTGTAAAGGTCGATATCGAGGTCTAATGTCGATATCGAGGTCTCTGCTCGACGTCGACTTTGCTGCTTTTGTCTTCTGCAGGAACAGGACTGGAAATCGATCAGAACTGAGTTCGATATTGATAGGCTAAAAACCTACACCCATAAGTGTATGAGGTTCGGTTGTAGTAATCAAGTGTCATATCCACAAGGACCGGAGGAGTATCGATTGTAATTTCAAACTAGTTCAACTAAGTTCAGAATAAACAAACAGGTTTTAGAGTATGTGTATAAAGTAACCAAGAAAACCGATTTAATGTTGAGAAATATATGTATGGAAGGCGTTCTAGGGTCAAGGATTTACCAACAATGCATCATCAATAGGCATAGAATATTTTCTTGCTCGAGTGATTCCGAAATCAAATTGTGAAGGTAGGTTATCTAAGGTAATCGCGCGTCCCCTTTCGGGTTTATCGCGAATGTGCCTAAATCGGTTAGCAATTCCCCTTTCGGGCTCAAGCAACCAATTTAGGCCCTTTAAGTTCGTAGAGGTTCAGGCAATAATCATACTAACTTCGCCTTTCGGCTCCGAATAATATCAAAATTGCCCAGAACATCTATGATAACCCGGGAATCCTCAAGAAGTTTAGTTTCACTTTCGATCAATAAACTTTAGGTTTAATCACACAGTTCCGATGGATCCTAATCGCCTTTCGGTCTCAATTCACCATCTAAATTCCAATTTAGGTTTTTCGTCTTTCGATTTCAAACCCTAAATCGGATCTAGTCGATTCGCATCAATCAGAATAAGCACAACATGATTAAACCACAATCTAATTCAGAAATCATTCGAGAGATACTAAGAACAAGCCTATTTCCGCATTGTCGGGACAATCCCAACCCTAGAACAAGAAATCTAACAACTCATGGAGAAGTTCATGCTTGATTCAATCAAATTTGGCAAGACAAACATAGAACAATAGAGATAGAAACGGAATTTATCGGAATTTGATAAATCGAACAAGTTCCTTCCACAAAATCTTAGTCTCCCCAAGGTCCCAAAAGCTCTGCCCCAATGTCAGAATTTCGGCCTCCCCCAAAACTGAACTGCTCAACCCTTCCTATTCCCCCCGGTTTTTAGAAAGAAAAACGAATTAAATGCTGAACACAGGAAACACTCGGTCGAGTGGTTTTTGCACTCGGTCGAGTGGACTCTGGGCAACAAATTTCTGTAAAGCACTCGACCAGAGTGAGACTCGAGTGGTTTCTGCACTCGGTCGAGTGGTTTCTGGGAAGCATGTTCTGTAAAGCACTCGACCAGAGTGAGTCTCGAGTGGTTTATGCACTCGATCGAGTGGTTTCTGGGAAGCATATTCTGTAAAACACTTGACCAGAGTGAGACTCGAGTGGTTTCTGCACTCGGTCGAGTGGCTTCTGGCTTGTTCACATAACTTCACTCTTGCACCACTCGGTCGAGTGGTTTCTGGAGATTAACTTTGCCGAGCTTGCTTCGCTTCTTTTGGTATGTTTCCTCGATCCCCGTGCCTCCTAGTTCGTCTTTGAAGCCCTCAGAGCGCACCGAAAAACCTCGAACTTGTCATTCTCCTTTAGTCTCTCATTGACATCAAAACCGCTCCGAAACACCTGAAATCACAATAGACAAACGGTAGACACCGATTCCACAAAACTAAACAAAAAAGGCTAAGAATGTATAAAATACTCAGCTCAAATGCCCTAAAATCGATGCTAGAATGCCCTAGAATCATGACTAAATAGACGCTATCAAAATACCCCATACTTAACCTTGCTTGTCCCCAAGCAAGACTAAGACAATAATCACAAAATAGCGTCTACTATTTCAAAACACTCGACGAATGCCATCCTAACATATCATAGCCAACAACCAAGCTTGACTAGCACTTAAAATCTCAACCTCAAAAACTCATCATCCACAAAGCTTGAAAAATCTCAATAGTCTCCAACGCTTGGAATTATGCACACAACAAAATCATGAGGACTTTATAAGGTTATGATGGGGTTAAGATAGAAACAGTTAGGTATGGAAAATTTCAGGCCATGTGGTGCTAGAATCCGGGAAAAAGGATCATGTGAGAACAATCGGAAAAACACCAACTTCAAAGAATCGAATCCATACCAATCCACCAAACAAACTCCATCACAACAACTCTTTCCTTTTCACTTTTGTCAACCACTTCAAAAAATTCTGTTTTTTCTTTTCTTTTTCTTTCTTGACTTTCAAATTTTTTCTTCACTCTCTAGTCTTGACACCGTTTTACGCGAATACAAACATTTGTGATGAATGCACCCGGTTACTAAGTGTCTTGACCATCTCACTTTGCACTTCTTCCTAATTGTGTGAATTTTATTCTCCACAAGCAGGATCGATTACTAACCGTATTTTTTTCTTTCTTGACTTTTGCACAAGAGTGAATTTTATCCTCCTCTTATCCCAAGATTTTTTCCTTTTTTTTTTCAATCACATCCAAGGAAAATCACCCCATACTTGAAGCACATCCACATAGCAAATGAACATCACCATATGCCTAAATCCCGGATTGGGGAAAGGCAAGTAGCGGCTATGAAAATCTTGTGGAGCTACCAAAGAAACAAGCTTCTAAGGCTCAGAAGGCTTCAAACAGATGATCAGATACAAGGTAGGTAAGGAGAAATGGGCTAACAAAACAACCTCAATCATATTTCAATTGTGCACATAAACCAAATAATGCTGTCTCAACTATAATATCAAGCTTGAGTATCCAGGTATGAGGCGAGATACACATAAAATCAAGCAAGATGGTAAATAATATAGCTAATCAAATAAGGCAATGGCTCAATGCTCAAGCAATAATCAAACATTTCAATAAGCGCGGGCCAAATAGACACAAAATCACAAAAATTGTGAAGTATTCACCCCCACCCCATACTTAGACAAAGCATTGTCCTCAATGTGCAAAACAATCAAGGAAGAGATATGAATACTTACAATTTCAACATGTAGAACAAGTGTCTTAAAGGTGGCCAAGCCAAAGCCATCTGTGTCGAAGATCGAACCAAGGTAAACAACACCAACAAAACTCGGCAAGATGGGGGTTTGTAGATAGGTGTTAAACACCTTTAATTCAGCTCAAAACATAAACAATATTCTCAATATAGCACACTCTCCACCCCATACTTTCACTTTTGCAAATCAACTAAAAAATACAAAGGAAAAACAAAACTATAAACTAAAAACAAAAACTGTTTTTTTCCTTTTTCTCATTTTTTCATTTTTTTAAAAAGAAGAAAAAAAACTTACCTCGGGTTGCCTCCCGAGAAGCGCTAGTTTAACGTCTGAAGCCGACCCTTATTACCTTCGAGAAGCTTAAATCGACCCGAATGAACAGTCCATAGCTCGTCCCATCCATCCAGCAGAGTCTTCTTAGAGCGACATGATTTAGATCGCTTTTCTCTCAAGCTCCATAAGTGTGTGCTCCTCCTCTTCGTAGCCCATCGTCCCTTCGTGCCTTCATTGTCACCATCATCTTCAAATAATAAGATCACCTCTTGGGACTTAATGAGAGGCGGTATGTCGGCATGAATTTTAATTGGTATCTCCTCCTTGTGCCATTTTGCAAGCATTCCGACAAATGCCCCAAATTGCTGATCAACATTCTCTTGAACCAACCCTTCAGAAAACAAAGATGGCACCATGTAGGCTTGGTGAACAACCAATCGAGGCTCTTCTTTAGGCTCATCCTCCTCAAAATCAATTTCTGGCTCCATCAACTCATGCACATGCTCTTCCAAACTTTCCTCAATCTCAAAAGAAACACCATTGCAATTGTCATTGTCACTGACATCTATTTGGCTTGGGAGACTTTCCGGAATAGCTAGAGCATTCAATGTATGTTGTGCTAATTGAGCTTTGAGCTCCGCTAACCTAGCGACTATCTCATCAATGGACAAATATGAATAAGGCTCTGGATCAGGAGGAGGTTGCGAAGGTTGGCACCGAAGCTCGACCGAATCTCTTTCATAAGTGCGCTCCCACTCGTAATGTCCATCAGGATTGCAAATGCGGTACATGAAATCTGCATCACGAGAGGTGGGAGCTAGAAAAACCGGGCATTCAGTAATTGTGTGTCCAAAACCTCCACAAAACTCGCAATAGGCATATGTCCCATAAACAGAGAACTGATGTTCACGAGTAGCATGACCGAAGGACGCACAAACATCACAGAAGGGAACATGACTCATCTTCAAAAGAGCATATCTGAAACCAAAAACAAAAAGGAAAAAAATCAAAGCAACAAAAAGAACTTAGAGAACTAGTCGTCAAAAAGACGATCGATACTAGCACCGGTCCCCGGCAACGGCGCCAAAAACTTGATAGGCTAAAAACCTACACCCACAAGTGTATGGGGTTCGGTTGTAGTAATCAAGTGTCGTATCCACAAGGACCGGAGGAGTATCGATTGTAATTTCAAACTAGTTCAACTAAGTTCAGAATAAACAAACAGGTTCTAGAGTATGTGTATAAAGTAACCAAGAAAACCGATTTAATGTTGAGAAATATATTCATGGAAGGCGTTCTAGGGTCAAGGATTTACCAACAATGCATCATCAATAGGCATAGAATATTTTCTTGCTCGAGTGATTCCGAAATCAAATTGTGAAGGTAGGTTATCTAAGCTAATCGCGCGTCCCCTTTCGGGTTTTTCGCAAATGTGCCTAAATCGGTTAGCAATTCCCCTTTCGGGCTCAAGCAACTAATTTAGGCCCTTTAAGTTCGTAGAGGTTCAGGCAATAATCATACTAACTTCGCCTTTCAGCTCCGAATAATATCAAAATTGCCCAGAACATCTATGATAACCTAGGAATCCTCAAGAAGTTTAGTTTCACTTTCAATCAATAAACTTCAGGTTTAATCACGCAGTTCCGATGGATCCTAATCACCTTTCGGTCTCAGTTCACCATCTAAATTCCAATTTAGGTTTTTTGTCTTTCGATTTCAAACCCTAAATCGGATCTAGTCGATTCGCATCAATCAAAATAAGCACAACATGATTAAACCACAATCTAATTCAGAAATCATTCGAGAGATACTAAGAACAAGCCTATTTCCGCATTGTCGGGACAATCCCAACCCTAGAACAAGAAATCTAGCAACTCATGGAGATGTTCATGCTTGATTCAATCAAATTTGGCAAGACAAACATAGAACAATAGAGATAGAAACGGAATTTACCGGAATTTGATAAATCGAACAAGTTCCTTCCACAAAATCTTAGTCTTCCCAAGGTCCCGAAAGCTCTGCCCCAATGTCAGAATTTCGGCCTCCCCCAAAACTGAACTGCTCAACCCTTCCTATTCCCCCGGTTTTTAGAAAGAAAAACGAATTAAATGCTGAACACAGGAAACACTCGGTCGAGTGGTTTTTGCACTCGGTCGAGTGGACTCTGGGCAACAAATTTCTGTAAAGCACTCGACCAGAGTGAGACTCGAGTGGTTTCTGCACTCGGTCGAGTGGTTTCTGGGAAGCATGTTCTGTAAAGCACTCGACCAGAGTGAGACTCGAGTGGTTTATGCACTCGGTCGAGTGGTTTCTGGGAAGCATATTCTGTAAAACACTTGACCAGAGTGAGACTCGAGTGGTTTCTGCACTCGGTCGAGTGGCTTCTGGCTTGTTCACATAACTTCACTCTTGCACCACTCGGTCGAGTGGTTTCTGGAGATTAACTTTGCCGAGCTTGCTTCGCTTCTTTTGGCATGTTTCCTCGATCCCCGTGCCTTCTAGTTCGTCTTTGAAGCCCTCAGAGCGCACCGAAAAACCTCGAACTTGTCATTCTCCTTTAGCTCTCTCATTGACATCAAAACCGCTCCGAAACACCTGAAATCACAATAGACAAGCGGTAGACACCGATTCCACAAAACTAAACAAAAAAGGCTAAGAATGTATAAAATATTCAGCTCAAATGCCCTAAAATCGATGCTAGAATGCCCTATAATCATGACTAAATAGACGCTATCAGATATCGACCAGACACATCTTGATCGTGAGTACAACAAGGGAAGCGCTGACATACCTCCTCGTGGATTCGATCCTAAATTACCCTACTACTACAAGGGAGGGGATTCTTGTATTATTTGTTTGGGACAGGGAGTTAGTCTAGTTGTGAATTGTTTAATTTGAATTATTTGAATCCATATACACTCATCCCTTAGAGCGAACAGATGTCCTGTACTGGAACGCGTTCGAACAGCTCGGCATTCCGAAAAGCTCTTTGCGATGTTACTCAAGGAAGCTTATCTCTTTCTCAGGAAAAGATGTCGAAGTGGCTGGGATCATTGAGCTCGCGTTAACCTTAGGAACTCCTCCAGGGAGGAGAACTCACATGATAGAATTTACAGTGGTTCGTCTGCCATCTATCTATAACGCCAAAGGTCGTGTGAGCCTTTTCAAATTTCAAATAGCTTGCTCCGTCTACCATTTCAGCATCAAATTCCCATGTGCAGACGGAAAGGTCGGAGAAGTTCGCGGGGAACAATCAGAAAGCAGGGTCTGTTACCTCGCGTTATTAAAGAAAAATCAGAATAGGGTACTTGCAATCGATGGTTACCCAAAGATAGTTACCCACTCCCTTCCATTGATGAGCTGGCACGCCACTCTAAGTTTCCTCGACGCTTATTCCGGATATAACGAGATCAAGATGCACCCACGAGATGAAAAAAGTACAACATTCATCACCAATCAAGGCACTTTTTGCTACAAAGCAATGCCTTTCGGATTAAAAAGCGCAGGCACTACCTTCCAATGAATGATTGAAAAGGTTTTTAAACCTCAGATTGGGAGAAACATTGCAGTCCACGTTGATGACATCGTGGTCAAAAGCCTAACCAAAGAAAAGCACCCTTCTGACCTACAAGAAACCATCGATGCTCTCAGAATTAATCCCGTGTGCCTAAACCCAGAAAAATGTGTTTTTGGTGTCGACTCTGGAAAATTTTTAGGTTCCATCAGGGGATAGATGTTAATCCATCAAAAGTGCAAACCATACTCGACATGGCTCCTCCCAAGACATTAAAGGATATTCAGAAGCTCAATGGGTCGGTCAACTACTTAAGTCGTTTCTGCTCGCGGTTAGCCGATCATTAGTTACCTTTCTTTGAGCAACTGAAAAAGAAAGGCCCCGTTGAATGGATTTCGGCGCTAGACAAGGCTTTCAAAGACATGAAAGAATACCTCGCAACTCTCCCAACCCTTCATTATCCACGGGAGCGCGAGACGTTACAACTCTACCTCGCGGTCGGTTTGGCAACTATTAGCACCATCCTGACAAGAGAATACAGGTTCCCTGTTTATTTCGCGGGCAGAGTACTTCAACCAACTGAGTCCAGGTACACTCCCATCGAGAAAATGGCCTTATCTGTTGTTTTCGCAGCAAGAAGACGGAGGCCTTACTTTCAAGCCCACACCATTGAGATCCTCTCCGATCTTCCCCTCCATCAAATCCTCCTTTCACCATCACTCTCTGGGAAAATGGTGAAATGGGTCGTAGAGCTATCAGAATTTGATGTCCATTTCGAACCCCAAAAATCCCGTTTAGCTCAAGCATTAGCCGATTTCGTGATGGAAGCAACATTTTCAGAAACCCAAGATCGCGAGGGAGAGGATTGGGTGATCAATGTGGATGGATCGGTTTCGACTAATGGTTGTGAAGCAGGAGTAACAGTGTCAAGCCCAACTGGTGAGGTCACTGACTTATCTTTCCAACTCCTCTTTGAAGCAACCAATAACGAAGCGGAATACGAAGCATTAATCGCGGGGATTAAAAGAGCACTAGTCAGTGGTGCTTGCCAAGTCCAAATATTCACAGACTCAGAGGTAGTAGCCCAACAGGTCAAGGGGGAATATGAAGCAAAGACGGGAATGCTGCCATAGTACCTTACTCGAGTACAAACCCTTACTGCCGCATTCAACCATTGTTCTATCTCGTCAATCCCTCGCGAACAAAATGGGTGTGCCGTCATCTTAGCAAGAATAGGGGCTACACTGCCCCTCGAGCTGAGTGATCACGTGATAATAGAGCGTAGACATGCTCGAGGAATCCACAAAGGTGTTTTCACAGTATCACACTCATATTGGCGAGAACCTTTTGTGGAATACATCAACAACAGACCGATTAAAGGAGCCCATGGCCAAGAATATTGAAGACGGGAAACAGCTTGCATCAAAGCCAACGAATATCAATGTCGACTCTCTGAAGGTTACAACAAGAGTGTATTTATACGCCCTCTACAGAAAGGAGACATGGTCCTCCGACAAGCCACAGAAGGAGGAAAACTCGAACCTAAATGGGAAGGACCTTATATAATCCATCAAGAAGTAGGAAGGGGATCTTTTAAACTTCAAAACTCGGAAGGAGCTATCCTCGCCAAATCATGGAAAACAAAGAACCTCAAAGCTTACTATGGTTAAGATTTGCTTTTTTTGTATGTAAAAGGAAATCCGATGACTTAGAATTTTCTTTGTATAGGAAGTCTAGAGGATCCTAGAATGGGTACACCACTTCATATATGTATGTGTGTGTGTGTGTGTGTTGTGTTTGTGTGTGTGTGTGAAAGTTCCAGGCCCTATTTAAACAATTATGTGTCGTGATGAGAATAAATTTAGCAATCGCGTGCACTTTTGGCAAGAATGTGGAAACAAGCCTCCACGGAGAATAAATTTAGCAATCGCGTGCACTTTTGGCACGGATGTGCAAACAAGCCTCTACGGAGAATAAATTTAGCAATTGCGTGCAATTTTGGCACGGGTGTGCAAACAAGCCTCCACGGAGAATAAATTTATGAATCGCGTCTACTTTTGGCACGGATGTGCAAACAAGCCTCCACGGAGAATAAATTTAGTAATCGCGTGCACTTTTGGCACGGATGTGCAAACAAGCCTCTACGGAGAATAAATTTAGCAATCGCGTGCACTTTTGGCACGGATGTGAAAACAAGCCTCTACGGATAATTAATTTAGCAATCGCGTGCACTTTCGGTACGGATGTGCAAACAAGCCTCTATAGAGAATGAATTTAGCAATCGCGTGCACTTTTGGCGCAGATGTGCAAACAAGCCTCTACGGAGAATAAATTTAGCAATCGCGTGCACTTTTGACACGGATGTGAAAACAAGCCTTTACGGAGAATAAATTTAGCAATCGCGTGCTCTTTTGGCACAGATGTGCAAACAAGCATCTACGGAGAATAAATTTAGCAATCGCGTGCACTTTTGGCACGGATGTGGACACAAGCCTCTACGGAGAATAAATCTAGCAATCGCGTGCACTTTTGGCACAGATGTGCAAATAAGCCTCTATGGAGAATAAATTTAACAATCACATGCACTCCTGGCGTGGATAGACAAACAAATAATCATCCACATGAGATTACCAACGGTTTTACAATAACCAAATCATGTGATCACGCGCATATCCGTTACATAACACATAAAACGCTGACATAAAAAGCTAAAAAAAACAAGAAAAACATGGAACTGGCCCATGATAGATGAAACCAAACACGGTTTATTGTTACATAACTACCACAACATGAGGAAATTTCCTCGCAAACAAGAGGAACTATTTTTAAGGAAAATTCAATCTTCCTTTTCCTCTTCTTCTTCCTCTTCTTTTTCCTCTTCCAGTACCAAAACATTAAAATAGTGATCCTCTACATACCTAAAGAGAGCCCGTGAAGCACCAACACGAATATCGCTCTCCACTGCGAAAGCATTCCAACCCTCAGTTAGCCATTGATGAAACTCTCCCAAGAAAATTATATAAGGGACCCACTTTCGATGGGTCCCCGGGGGTTTAGACGCGAGTATATATTTTTATATTTCACGGGCTTACCTGACATGCGAATCGATTTATTCGCTATTCAACCTGGGCCGCGCTTATTCGCGTTCATGAAATCTACCATAACCCCATATATTCTTATGGGAGTTCATCCATTTATTTTTAGGATTTAAGGGTTCATACCTGTCCGCGGAGATTCACCTGAGGTGTTTTGTTCATCGCGGACGTTTAGGATGTTACACCCTTTCTACCCTCTTTACTTCAGAATTCTCTGCGGTTACTACGTAGACTCCGCAGTTAACTTCTGATTCGTTCAAATTCTTCTCTCTTCTCCTTCTTACTCTCGTGATTCCAAAAAAACGTCCCCTGCTTCTTCTGTTCAATTCCCTATTTATAGGGATTGGCCAGAGGCCCCTATTTTGACACTTGTCATTATTGAATTGACACGTGTGGCTATCGTGGGTGGTGGGCATGATGGACATGTGTCATTATCTTGTGTCCGCGTCCTCCTTATACCCTAGTTCTCCTTGGATATCGTTTTCGCTATATCTGCATCCGAATCTTTATCTAATTATTTCCGCATGGTTTCATCACAGCTCCTCGGGTCGGGTTGAGTTCCATGAGAGCTTGAGACGATTCGACCTTTACCCGCGAAAATATGTTCCTCCCTTCCTTTCTAAAGGGGTAATTTCGTACTTCCTGTTCTAAACAACGTTAGTGGGCCTGTTTAAAGATAGCCTCAGGCCCGCTAAGGCTTTACCACGGCCCATATCGTCTTTGTGGGGAACTGAAGAGTAGGTAATTTTCTTATAAATTACCCCGTTCGGTTTTTACTTTTTCACTTCTCATCATTTGTCTGCTTGTGGTGTTTACTCAGTTCCTCGTTTTTTCAGAGTTTTCCGTTGGTCTCTTCGCTTCGCGGTTGAGTTTTCCGGCTGTTCTTCGTTTTCCGGTTGAGCTTTCCGGTTGTTCTTCATTTTCCTGTTGAGTTTTTCGGTTGTTCTTCGTCCTTCCAAGGTAATTTCTGTCTTTGTTCTAGAGTTCTTAATTTAGCCTTGAAATATTCTTGAATGCTATTGTTAACATTATTATTTTTGCTAAAAAATTTAGTTTTCCCCCTCTTAAATCCGTTTGGATCCTTCCCTTTTTTCCGGTTTTGTTTCTTTGGGTTTTTTGATCTTTTGGTCTGCGTACGAGTTCCTTTTCAGATCAGCTTTTTAATTCCTTCAAGGATGGCTAACTTTGAGGGGAACCCGGACGCGCTGGATGAGTTTGAGAGGGAGAAAGGATGGAGAGAGGGTTTGCCCTCGGTTTCAGGAAGGAATCCTCCCGCGGTCGTTTTGGATCCTTCTTCTTCATCTTTTAGCGGGAGCTCCTCCTCTGACTTAGAAAGTTCCTCCAACTCGTCTTCCTCCAGCATTTCTTCCCCAGATCGCGTGGGTTCTTTCGGCGACCCGATTAAGGTGAGGCGACGACGGAACCGCTCTGACTCTGATTATTATTCCTCTCCTTTTTTAACTTCTTCTTCTTCGAAGGGGGATGACGTTCATCCAATGGATGTGGAGACTCAAGCTCAATCCGGCACGTGTGCTTCCCTTAGTCCACGTCCGTCGACCAGTGGTCGGGAGTCTGAGTTGTCGTGGGTCCCCTATGCCGAGTCTCCCGTTGGTTTTGCTGAGAAGTGTGCAAGGGTCCGCTCGAAGGATGTTCTTAGCGATCTCGACTTCCCGTCCTATTCCCTTGACGACTTGGCTTCTTGTTCCTTTCGGGGAGAGTTTTCCCTTCGTGACCCTCAACCTTGTCCTCCTGTCATCTCCGAGAGAGTTCGTCCGCGTCGTTCTCCTAACCAAGAGGTGCGAGGATGTACAACTTTGCTTGACCTTTCAAGCGTTGAGGCTTTAGCCCGAATATTTCCATGGCCAGCAGGCGTGGAATTGTGTCTTCCCTCAGAGGGTGGAGGGTGCCTAGATGCTTATGAGGACTGCTTGGTAGCGTACGCGGCGAGTTTATCCCAAGGATTCCGCTTGCCTCTTCACCCTCTGTTCATCGCCTTCTTGTCCGCGTACAATTTGAGCCCCGCGCAAGTTGTACCGAATTATTGGATGTTCTTTGCCAGCTTTGTGATGCGTTGCATGGATATTGGAGTGCCTCCGATAAAGAGCTAATGCTCAACATCTTTTCCTTGAAGAGGGGGCCCCAAGATCCTTGGTTCTATCAGTGCAACTCCAGTTGCAGTTATATTGAGAGACTTTCCAGCAAACCGAACTGGAAACATAAGTGGTTTCTTGTTCGCGACAAGGCCGGCGTTTGTCTTGAGTTCAAGACCGTACCTGGGTGGTTTAGCGCGGTCAAAAAGCCATGGGTTGCACGTCTAGATAAGTTTAAAGACTCTTTCGTTCATGAGCCAAAGTTACCTTGGCGATCGATGGTTTCGGCTCTTCGACTTGAGATGGCGGGGTTGAGTCTGCCTCATCCGCGATTAGGTGTCTGCTTTAGTCTTTACCATCTTTTATTTTTGTGATTTTCTTGGCGTTTCACACATATATATATATATTTTATACTTCTCAAAAGATTTGTGAGTTCGCGGGCAGTTTTTTACGCCTTTTCTTTTCGTTTTCTTTTTGGCAGACCTAATGGATTTGAGTTCTTTGGCCGATCGCCATCACGTTCAAGAAAGTGGCAAGACGAGGAAGAAGAAATCCGCCAAGCGTGTTCCTCGCCCGCTCGCTGCCTCTCAAGGTACAACTGTAGAGGATATGGAGAGAGCCAATGACCCCGTTGTGGAAACCGAGGTCGTGGTTTCCGATGCCCGTGAGAAACGTCCCTGTCCTTCGGATGCGGGCGCTTCTCGCCCTCAGAAAAGGAAGAAAACCGCGGGCTCATCACGTGTCTCTAGAAACGGGGAAGAGGAGGCACTTTTCCTTCAGGGGGATGATGCTTTGCCTGCATTCCGCATCCCCGGCTTCGGGGTTGACGAGCTCGTTCGCCTTCATGGTTCCGATAAATTTGCGCAGAACGAACGATCATGGGTGCGTCGCTTGGAGTGGGATGAGTTTTCCCTTCAGTTCGAGCGTGCAGCCGAGTGGGTAAGTTTGTCGTTGGGATCTTTCATTTTTGGTCAAGTCATCGCTCAATCCTTGTCTCCTTATTTTCACCTTTATCTTTGTTCCTTTAGGTTAGGAGTTTCCAAATCGACTCGGAGAGGCGACTGACTTTTTATGAGGCGGAGCTTTCTAAGAAGGCCTCGGAGATGAAGGTGTTGAACCACAAGCTGAGGACATTAGGCAACACTGTTGGCGACCCTTCTTCAGTGGAAAAATTCAAGAAGCGATCCGCGGAACTTCATGAGAAGTTGCAGGCCGCCGACGAGCAAAAATCTCCGCTTTGAAGGAGCAAAATTCTTCTTTGTCCTCCAAGCTTGACGCGGAGCTTTTGAATTCGGACGCTTTACGCCGCCAAGGAGAGGAGTTTTAACAATCTGCGGCGCAAATAAAAGAGAAACTGGAGACAGCTGAAGCACGTCTCAGAGATTTTCAAATTGAGCATTCCATTGTTGAAGAAGATCGTGCTTTAGTGAGGCAGGAATTGGAGAAGCTTCAGTCTCAGGCTCCTCAGGAGGTTGCGCTTCAGTGGTTGGAATCTCTTGCAGGTCTTAAATTTTTGACCTCCGAATGGTTCAAAACCGACGCGGGCATTTCTTTCCTCTCCTCGATAGCTAAACCATGTCTTCGATCTCCAGAGGGAGTAGAGATCTTAAAGGACAAGTGCTTCAGTTATTTCCGGAAGGGGATGTCCGCTAGTATCAACCAAAGCGTTGCCCGCTCGCAGGCTAATCCGGGCGTTCCTTTGGAGAAATTTGAGGCGAGCTTGTCGGTAGCGGATTGGGGATTGACTCCGGAAGAGATGGCAGGGGAGGAAGTCTCGGATGAGGAGGATTCCGATGATGAAGAAGTTGATGTCGCCGCTAATCCTTGAGGCTTGGAGGGATTAATTTTCTTTTCTTATTATACTTCACTGGCGCGGGCCAGTTCTGTAATTAACTTTTGTAGTAACCGAACAATTCCGCGTTTCTTTATGTTCAGACAACGGCTCTTACTACCCCATTTATGGGGTTGTATTTTTGTATATTATTATCCTTTCGTAGAGAACATCTCTTTTTCTTCTTTCTCTTGCTTATCGTTTTCTCGACTCGGCCACTTGTGTTGCGGTCTTCTGAAAAGTTCTTGCCACTTGTTTGCCA
The DNA here is from genome assembly GCA_963922045.1 of Persicaria maculosa. NCBI lineage: Eukaryota > Viridiplantae > Streptophyta > Magnoliopsida > Caryophyllales > Polygonaceae > Persicaria > Persicaria maculosa. The sequence continues at coordinate 14,265,542 of OY998265.1, forward strand.
TGCTTGAATATGCCTTTTTTCTCTCCTTCCCCCTTTTTTTTTAAAAAAAAACTCTTGGCTTGGGTCTTTAGTTCATTATGCCTGTGATTGTTCGTTTGATAAGGATTCATGGCGCCTGGGAGTTCTAACCCTTGGGCGTTTTTCAGAACTTTGGAATGCATCGATCATCTTTCTTCGCTTGTATGATTTTCTCGATAGTCTTGGTTTCAAATGTTTCTTTTTCCTCCTCCTTCTTCAACTTCAATCATTTAACTTGTGTTTCTTTTTGGCAGCCCCTTCCTCCTCAGTTTGAGGTGGAGTTCAAATCTTCTCCTCCGCGGAGGATTTTCTTGGCTTCTTATGCCATTAAAAATCTTCAGGTTGAAGTGGATAGAGGATCTGATGGTCGCTTATACCTTCGTCGCGGATGGGATAGATTTGTTGCTCATCACGGATTTGCTGTTGGATCGTCGATGACTTTTTTCTATATGGATCGCGCTCGTTTTAAAGTTTGTCCACGACGTGATCTGGAATGTGCCGAAGCTGAGTGTTGTGTCTCGGCTGTTTCTTTCAGCGACTCATGCTGAGCGTTTTATAAATTGAGAAAATCTATTCGCTGTATGAGTTTAGCTTGCGAATAAAGGAAATATTTCGCTTCTGAAGTTCTTAATGTAGGGACCTACTCTTTTTATTAAAAAAGACAGCATTATATGATCTCTAGACCTTATTTAGCTGGAACGTCATTTCGTTCTTTTACACACACACATTTTTTTTAAGAGTAGTGGGATTACAAGGCTGGCGTCCTTGTAGTTGTTCTTCATCCGCGTTCTTCTATTCCGTTGTAATCACAGTCTGGATTTGCGACATAGACCTCGAAGATTGAATCCCCCTGGTATACAAAAATCAGAGCAACTCCAACGCTTATCCTATTGGCTTCCGCAAATCCAGGCCATCCCTCTGTGAACCAGTAAATTCCATCCGCGTCTACTTCGACCTTGACCTCATGCTCGCGGTTGGATCGAGACCACAAATGCACCAGGCGATGGGCATCCTCTTTTAGGAGGACGTACATCAGTGGGAGGCGTAGAGATTGAAGTTGTTCTTCTGTAACGATTACTCTGTAAAAAGCTTTTGGAGGATTTTCAAATTCCATTTCTTTATTTTGCGTATGGTAATTCCTACAAGATTTTACGGGGTTCTTATATTTGTTCAAACATGCCGCGTGTTTTAGCTTCTTATTCTGGGGGTTCTCCACGTGGTGCTTCTTAGGCCGCGTGTTTGATTCAGGCCTGAACTTCGCCTGATTTTAAAAAATTTTTTGTCCGTTGTTCCTGAATGTCAAGTCATTTCACTGAGCTTGCTTTTGCAGTTCTCGTGACTATTCTGCCATCTTGGTTGACGAGCCTATTTTTTATGTTTAGAGGAATCTTATGCCAGATGGCGGTCATGCGTGTTGCCTCCCCAGCTTTTATAGGGGTATCTTTTATTTTTCCTCTTTTTTATTTTTTCACAACTGCTTTCTTTGTACTTTAATCGTGCTTATGGCTGTTTCTAGTTCGGGTAGATGGGCTTTCTTTCAATCGATTGACCGTGTCGATCAAACATTCCGCTTGGTAAGTCCTCTTTGGAATGCTGGCCCTGATTGATAGCATCCATTCTTTGCATTTGACCCTTTGTTCTATTTTTGTTTTCAGCTCTTGCCCATGCGTTTTGAGGGAGAGTTCACGGGTGTTATTCCCGAGCAAGTTTTCCTTTCATCTCATCTTTTTTACGATTTTCCAGTTCGTGTTTATAAGGGTGATTATGGGATGTATTGGCTTCGTCAAGGATGGGGAGATTTTATCGAGTCTCATGGGCTCGCGGTCGGATCCTCTATGGTTTTTATCCACAAAGGGAATGCTCGTTTCGAAATCCAAATCATGGGTTTGGAGGACGGGGATGAGATCGTTGGCCATCCTCCTTTCGAGAACGCGAGTATTTTGACTAACGGCTCTTATCCGTGACTGGTTATTCTTGCATTCGTTTTGTAAGCTGAGGAGGCTGTTTCTGTCGATACGTATTTTTCTTTTTCGCGGGCAACGAATAAAAGTGGTATTCATCATTCTTCTTGTTTTAATGTTTTAAAACGGTGTCCAAGATTCTTCTTGGTTTTTGTGTGATTCAGACCTGTCTTTTCAAGTCATATCTTCAGTAAGTCTTTGACCGTGATGGTTGTGCTCTTCTTTTAAGGATCCTGAAAGAATCTTTCAAAAATACATTCCGTTATCTTCCCTTTGTGGAGCTTTATATAAGCGAGGCATAGTTGCATTTTCCTCTCCAACATTTTCTTATTTCCAAATGGATGCATCGAGTGAGACTCCCTGGGCTTTTCACTTAGCCTTGGATTTTGAGGATCAGCTGCAAGAACGAGTGAGTTAGCTTCTTTTTCCTTTTAAGAAGGATTACTCTTTTCCTTATATCTTATTTGTTTTTGTTCTCTCCCAGTCGCTCCCTGCTCTTTTTGAGTATAAGACAGGTGTTACAGACCCAACTCAAGTCTTTTTATCCATGGGCTCGGCTGTGGATTCCCCAATTCAGATAGTCAAAAGAGATTATGGGATATTTTGGCTTGTTGGTGGTTGGAGTGATTTCGTTGCATCTCAAGGGCTAGGAATGGGGACAGTCATGGTTTTCCGCCATCGTGGTGGTGTTTACTTCGACGTATGTGTGCTTGATGAGGGATCCATTTGTTTGGAGAATGGTTGGGTTATGTCGCCTCCGAGGTCGGTCATTCTCCCAGATGTGTGAAATCTTTTATGTAGTTGCTGTAACGTTTGTCTGTGTCTTTTTCATTTATTTATGTTTGTTATGGGATCGATGGATCGAATGTTTCTCTTGTGACGCTTATTCGTAGTAGTACTCCTCAGAGTTTTTAGATTATGATCATAACATTAAACTCTGTCACCAATTAATTTGATTTTCGAGGAGTTTGGAAGCGTCTGATATTTGTTGGTTCGACTTTGGGAGGTCTAGAGTCTCAATCGAAGGAATGACGCGGAGTAAGCTCCAGTGTCAGTTGTCTCCGTCGTTTGTTGGCTTGACTTTGAGAGATCAAGAGTCTCGACCAAGGGAGTGACGCGGAGTAAGCTCCAGCGTCAGCTGTCTTTACGCTCGTTGGCTTGACCTTGAGAGATCAAGAGTCTCGATCAAGGGAGTGACGCGGAGTAAGCTCCAGCGTCAGCTGTCTTCACGCTCGTTGGCTCGACCTTGAGAGATCAAGAGTCTCAATCAAGGGAGTGACGCGGAGTAAGCTCCAGCGTTAGCTGTCTTCACGCTCGTTGGCTCGACCTTGAGAGATCAAGAGTCTCAATCAAGGGAGTGACGCGGAGTAAGTTCCAGCGTCAGCTGTCTTCACGCTCGTTGGCTCGACCTTGAGAGATCAAGAGTCTCAATCAAGGTAGTGACGCGGAGTAAGTTCCAGCGTTAGCTGTCTTCACGCTCGTTGGCTCGACCTTGAGAGATCAAGAGTCTCGATCAAGGGAGTGACGCGGAGTAAGCTCCAGCGTCAGCTGTCTTCAAGCTCGTCGGCTCGACCTTGAGGGATCAAGAGTCTCAATCAAGGGAGTGATGCGGAGTAAGCTCCAGCGTCAGCTGTCTTCACGCTCGTTGGCTCGACCTTGAGAGATCAAGAGTCTCAATCAAGGGAGTGACGCGGAGTAAGCTCCAACATTTTTTAAGGCTTTTGGTCACCCGATAATTTATAGAAAACGCCCGCTAACCGCACATTCAACTTCCTGCGGGGGCGATTATTTAATCAAAAAACAGTGTTTCAAAATTTACACAAAGTACTTTTTTAGACAGTCGTCATTCCAGGTCTTGTTCAGGGTTTCTCCGTTTTCATTCTTCAACTTGTATGCACCAGTTTGAACGATGTCAGCTACTACGTACGGACCTTCCTAGTTAGTATCCAACTTTCCTCCGATCTGCACCCGTAGTAGGAGTAGGTCTCCCTTCTGGAATTGTCGCGGCCGAACTCGCGGGTTGTGGTACCTTGCAGCCCGTCTTTTGTACTCTTCTGCTTTCAAGGCTGCCATCATTCTGCGTTCTTCCCTTAGATGCATCTCTACTTCGAGTGCTTCTTCGTTGGTATGCGGTTTGAATCCGGAAACGCGAGCCGATGGAATCATCCGCTCAATCGGTATGACTGCATCTACACCGTAAACCAGAGAAAAAGGTGTCTCCCCTGTCGGCGTCTTTGCGGATGTCCTGTGAGACCATAGCACTAAAGGAAGGAGTTCCGCCCATCTCCCTTTGGCTGTGGTTCCCAATTTCTTCCGTATGCCTTCCAAAATTTGCCGATTGGTGACTTCTGCTTGCCCATTCGTCTGAGGATGTGCTACAGATGAGAATTTGAGATTAATGTGGAGGTCTTCACAGAAATTGCGGATGGTTTCGCAGTCGAACTGAGGTCCGTGATCGGTGATGATCAACTCCGGGACTCCGAAGCGACATACTAAGTTCTTCCACAAGAATTTCTTCACCTTCTCAGCGGTGATGAGTCCCATTGCTTCTGCTTCTACCCACTTAGTGAAATAGTCCACAATCACGATCACGTATTTCAATTGGCCAGGCGCAGTTGGAAATGGACCCAGAATATCCATCCCCCAGAGAGAGAATGGACATGCACTATAGATTTCCTTCATCATTTCTGCGGGCTGATGGATAGCATTTCCATATTTTTGACACGCGTCACACTTCTTGATGAATTCCTGAACGTCTTGCTTCATCGTTGGCCAATAGTATCCCGTCCTCATGATCTTGACTATCAACGCTCTCCAACCTTGGTGATGTGCACATATTCCAGAGTGTAGTTCTTGCACAATCATCATTCCTTCTTCTATGGCAACACATGTTAAATCAGGCTGCGTAAAACCTTTCTTGTAAAGCTTTCCATCGCGGACAGTGAATCTTGCCGCTCTTATCTTGATTTGTTTGGCCTCATGCTTCTCTGTGGGGAGAATTCCTTTTTCCAGATATTCTGCTATTGGCGTCCTCCAGTCGTTTTCTCCGTTTGTCTCGATGAATAAAACTTCTTTTACAAGTCCACGGCCTTCTCTCCTTTCGAACATGAATTCTGCACCGACCTCTGATGGCATTCCCGCGCCTACCCTTGCTAGAGCGTCTGCCTGCTGATTTTCTTCCCTTGGGACTGCCGTTATTTTGAAGTTCAGAAAGGCTCTCCGCAAGGCTTGAACCTTCCTCAAGTAATCTGGCATCAAACCTATTTTGGCCTCATATTCCCCTTCTATTTGCCTTGCCAAGACCTCGGAGTCTGTGTAGGCGGTTACGCTCCTTGCTCCTCGTGACAGGGTTATTTCTAAACCTACTATGAGAGCTTCATACTCAGCCTCGTTGTTTGTTGCTTGGAAGGTGAGTTTATAGGCGTAGTTCGCTATTTGCCCTTCAGGGGATACCAAGGCTATACCAGCTCCACAACCAGCTTGATTGACTGCTCCATCAACTTTCAAAACCCAACTCCCGTCTTCAAATGATGCCCATTCTTCAAAACTCATCTCACAGATAAAATCTGCCAGGGTTTGTGCCAGCGCTACCTTCCGCGATTTGTAGTCGATGTCAAACTCTGACAATTCCACTGCCCATTTTGTCATCCATCCTGAAAGGCAAGGGGAGTGCAGGATTTGCCTTAAAGGTAGGTTAGTCAAAACCTGGACTGGGTGGTCTTGGAAGTAAGACCGTAGTCTCCTTGCCGCGAATACTAGGCACAAAATCATTTTCTCGATTGGTTCGTATCTTGTTTCAGCATCTTGCAAGACCCTGCTTACGTAGTAAACTGGATACTTTTCTTCGCGGGTGAGTACTGCACTGATGGTTGCACTTCTGACGGCCAAGTAGAGGTGTAGATCTTCAAGTCTTTCTGGTCGGTGTAGGGTCGACAATTTCATCAGGTAATCTTTCATCCCTTCGAAGGCTTGCTGCAGGTCCGGCGTCCACTGGATGGGCCCTTTCTTTTTTAACAGAGCAAAGAAAGGCAGAGATTTATCTGCGAGGCAAGAGCAGAATCGGCTGAGATAGTTGACAGCGCCGTTGAGAGCCTGGACTTCCTTGATCATTCTGGGTGGTCGCATGCCTTGAATCGCTGCAATCTTCTCAGGATTTACATCTATTCCTCGCTGGCTAACCAAGAATCCCAAAAATTTCCCGGAGTCAACGTCGAAAACACATTTTTCCGCGTTCAGATTCAATCCCCCGCGCCTCAGAGAGTTAAAGGTCTCCTGTAGATCAGCCGCGTGATCTTCTGCCCTCAAGCTTTTTACCACAATATCGTCCACATAGATTGATACGTTTCTCCCAATTTGGGCTCGAAAGATCTTGTCAACAGTCCTCTGGAATGTGGCCCTGCATTTCTCAGTCCGAACGGCATAACCTGATAGCAGAAAATCCCTTGATTTGTAATGAAGGTTGTGGCCTTCTTATCAAGCGGATCCATGCGGATTTGGTTATACCCTGAATACGCGTCCAGAAAACTGAGGACGGCATTCCCGGAGGTTTCATCAACCAACTCATCAATTGATGGAAGTGGGTAGCTATCCTTGGGACACGATTTGTTGAGATCAGAAAAATCAACACACATACGCCACTTCCCATTTGACTTTCTGACCAGAACCACATTAGACAGCCATTCAGAGTCTTCCACTTCCTCAATGAAGCCTGCATCCAGTAACTTTTCTGTTTCTTCTTTCGCGGCGAGGGCTTTTTTAGGTGCCATCTTTCTCTTCTTCTGAGCGATCGGTCTAGCGTCATGTTTTATCCTGAGTGTGTGCAAGGCGATCGACGGAGGAACCCCCAGCAGATCTTTTGGTGACCAGGCAAAGATGTCTCTCGATCTTGCTATTATATTAATGACGCGCTCCTTCTCTTCGGGCTCTAATGCTTGCCCCATATATACTTTTTCTTCAGGGTTAGGGAATGGGAAGTGAACCTGTTTCTCATCAGCGGTTGGAATTTCTCTAGCCGCGGGTCTTACCTCCAGTTCTGCTTTAGTACAGGTACCCTCTTGATCGGTCTCTTCTACAAGCTCTTTCTGCGGGTTCTCTTTCTTGTTTTCGGTCGTGCTCGCGGCATATTCTTCGACCTGCATCACTTCTTTTTTCTTTCTCAGGGAGGTTAGGTAACAGCTCCTACTCTTAGGTTGTTGTCCACGGACCTCGCCTACTTCTCCTCCTGTTACAGGGAACTTGGCCAAGAAATGGTAGATAGAGACCACCATCTGGAACTTGTAGAGTGATACTCTTCCTAGCAAGGCATTGTATACCCTCGGGACTCGTACGACGGTGAAAACTATGTTCTCCATCCTTCGCCTTGGCGCCGATCCGAGCACCACCGTCAGTTCGATGGTTCCTGCGACTGGTATTTCGTCTCCAGAGAAAGCAACCAATGTCCCCGAGTACGGCTTGAGTGCCATTGCTGAGACTCCAAGTTGCAAAAAGGCCTCCCATGCGAGTATATCAACTGACGACCCTGTGTCAATGAACACCCTCTTGACAGTCTTGGTCGCTATCTGAGCATGTATGACCAGTGGGTCGGAGTGAGGCATTTTCACATCTTCCGCGTCTCATGCTGAGAACACCAGTTCCGCGTGCAGTGTGTGGGCAATTTGCCTGCTCGTTGCAGAGGGTGGTTGTTTTCCTTCTCGTTCGTAATTTTTCCTCTCCTGGTTGCTAGCTCCTAAAAGAGAGGGTCCTCTTGCCAGAGTGTCGATGTATCCTTCGGGCTCTGGGATACGCTCGACCGCAGACCTTAACCTTCCTTCCTGCAATCGGGGGGCCTGATTTACTGACCCCTGAGGGGGTGGGGGACCGTTATGGCGTCCTCGTCGCCATCGACGCCCCCGGCCCCTCCCTCGATATGGCTGAGGTGCCTCCTCGCGCTCCCTGTACTGGTTGTGATTCCTGTTTTGATGATGAGGATATTCCTCGTCTTGCATGTGACGATCGACCGGGTGTCGATCGTCCCTCCTATTTTGGTGGTGTTCGCGAGGATGGTGTTCCCGGTCATGGTAATCATCCCTTCGCGGTTGATGTGTTCTGTTGCAGTCATCTCCTTCTCTTCGATCATTTCTCTGATGACGATGTTCCTCCCTCCTGTCAGAATTGAGGTGGACCTCATCGTTTTGTCGGTGGTGTCCCGCCGATGGTTGTTTGGGCGGTTTTGCTGCCCCCTTATCTTTCTTGAACTTTCCTGCCAGCTTGCTGAAAAAGCCTTGATGCCCGCCATTTGCTCTTGAACTCGACGCGGCTGCTTCCTCTGCATCTATCTGGCGGGACACCAAATCTCTTAATTGATCATAATCCCTGGGTTTCTTTCTGAACAGGTAAGTCTTGAAATCGCCCTCTGCTAGGTTTCCCATGAGGATGATAGTCGCGGACTCATGATTGAAGTTCGGGATTTGAACAACTACACTGGTGAATCGGGCAAAGAAGTGACCCAGGGTTTCATCTCCTCCTTGTTTGATTGAGTTTAAGTCTAACATGGTCTTTTTTCTCGACCGCGCACTCCCAAAGTGGGACTGGAAGATCTGGTTCAAATCAGAGAAGCTGCTAACTGAGCCCTTTGGTAGGTTAGTGAACCAGGTTAAGGCAATCTTGGTGAGGGTAGACGGGAAAGTCCTACATAGCGTGGCATCATTGTACTCATTGATCCGCATTGCGGTCATGAAATGACACATGTGATCTTCTGGGTCCGTGGTCCCATCGTATTTCATGAGGTTCACATCCCTCCATCGCTTGGGCACGGGCGCTCGGTAAATGTCCTGAGAGAAAACAGAGGGCAAAGCATCAGGGACGTCGATTTTCATTTGCGTGGAGCCGAACTTGGTCGAAGTAGATACGTCCGTTGAATGCTCTCCTCGTCGATATTTATTAGGCCGCATGTCAACCCCTTGCGCACCCTGATGCAAGGGATCAAATCCGTGTCCTGACGCTCCGGGCGCTGGGTTCCCATACTGATTCAGATTGATTGTCTCTACTGTGTTTGACTGTCCATACGCGTCATACTGCTGGTTGTGGATGTGGGTTTTGTGTTGGCCTTGGTATAGGTTTTCTTAACCATGGTAATGCCGCGGCTCGTTGATCGATTGATACTGGTGTTGAGGCTCCGGCGCTGGTTGATAATAGTATTGCGGCGCGGGGGCTGGTTGATAATAAGGCTGAGGCTCAGGCGCCTGTTGAAAGTAATAATGCGGCTCTTGCTGTACTCCATGCGGCATGTAAACAGGCGGTACGTATTCCGGCACGTACGCCGGGTAATAGTGGGGCACATATGGTGATGTCCACATGCCTTGTTGTTCCTCCGTCTGATGGACGGACGGGTTGTACATACTGGTGGCCTCTTGCTTTGGCTTATTTCATCCGAGTCTTCATTGCTGTACATGGTTCCTAACTGTCACGAGTCACTGACAGCTTTGTTAGTAAAAAGATTTGGCAGGAAGTTGGTTATCTTATATTTTTAGATATACTTTCTCATACCCCCCTTCTTAGCGGGGGATTTTTCCAGAAACTTGTGTGTTTCCTGCAGATTTGAAAGCCATCTAACGGGACCGCGGATATGCGACGCTCTTGACCTAAAACACATGTAATTCATGTACTGAAAAATAAAAAATTTAAAGCTGAACCCCTCAGGGTGAGTGGGTTCCCACAAACGGCGCCAGTGATGAAACTCTCCCAAGAAAATTATATAAGGGACCCACTTTCGATGGGTCCCCGGGGGTTTGGACGCGAGTATATATTTTTATATTTCACGGGCTTACCTGACATGCGAATCGAGTTATTCGCTATTCAACCTGGGCCGCGCTTTATTCGCGTTCATGAAATCTACCATAACCCCACATATTCTTATGGGAGTTCATCCATTTATTTTTAGGATTTAAGGGTTCATACCTGTCCGCGGAGATTCACCTGAGGTGTTTTGTTCGTCGCAGACGTTTAGGATGTTACACCCTTTCTACCCTCTTTACTTCAGAATTCTCTGCGGTTACTACGTAGACTCCGCGGTTAACTTCTGATTCGTTCAAATTCTTCTCTCTTCTCCTTCTTACTCTCGTGATTCCAAAAAAACGTCCCCTGCTTCTTCTGTTCAATTCCCTATTTATAGGGATTGGCCAGAGGCCCCTATTTTGACACTTGTCATTATTGAATTGACACGTGTGGTTATCGTGGGTGGTGAGCATGATGAACATGTGTCATTATCTTGTGTCCGTGTCCTCCTTATACCCTAGTTCTCCTTGGATATCGTTTTTGCTATATCCGCGTCCGAATCTTTATCTAATTATTTCCGCATGGTTTCATCAGCCATGACTTGCCGTTCCCATCCTTCGATATCTTCACTTGCATTCTTTTTCCATTAGGGGATGTCAAGCAAGCATGGTCTGTTACCAACTTTCCATAGAACTCCCCAAAACAGTTAGGCAAAGGCTGTCATAAAAAAACATAAAAACAAACTAAAGAAGTAAAGGACCAATACAATTCTTCATAAAGAAAGGTCAGGCGCCGAAAAAACTATACCAGAAAATGCAGTTTCTCAGAGGTATCTATGAATCTTATAAAATCTCTCGGATCTGAGTGAGAACAAGCCATTTCCTAGTTTCTAAAAATAGAGGAGACAAATGGAAACGGGCACAAGATACTAGGCGAAGTCTCGAACACTTGTTAACATTTATAAGACGAAATCAACCAAGTCAAGATTCTCCTCGATACAACTGACGGAGAAAAGACCACTCAAGGACGGAGGATTTCCCAAGACATCTTGCATATCTTACACGTGGAACGAATCTACTGCAATCACCACAACCCTATCTCTCAGCCTTAAAGAAAGCTGCAATTACCTATGATCACAGGCAACCCCCACAAATTCAAAAAATGTTTTAAAAACTTCGATTCCTGCCAAAATAACAACCACATAATACCCCTCCCTTGCCCTATGAAAAACCCACCCATGTTTTGAGTTTTACCGTTCATAAAAAAAACTAAAACACTTAGCCATGGCAACTCCAAATCCTCAACAAAACCCTTACTATTTTTCCCTCCATCTAGATTTTGAGGAGCAAGTTCTCCGCATGATGCTACCATATGGTTTTGAAGAGCATTTTGGGTCTCAAGTCCCTGATCAAATTTTGCTATCATCCCGCAAAGTAAAAAATTTCTAAGTTAGCCTCGCTAAGGGCCATTACCACTCTTTATGGGTTGTAGAAGGATGAAAAGATTTTGTAGAAACCCATGATCTTCGCCTACGATCCACCATAACTTTCGTTCATAAGGACGATGCCCACTTCGAAGTGAGTATGCTTGATCCCGAAGGATATGACGTCGAAGACCAATTGGATACATCCGCACTTGACGGTTCCCCATGTAATGGTTGCTAAGAATTTGTACCGCGGAAGATCCTTTTTCAAGAAATAAATATCTAAATTCAATTATCTATTTTTTGGTTTAATCCCTATAGCTCTACGTACACTTGAGATTACCACCAATACTTACTATTCAATCTCCATCGCGTCTTGAACGCTGAAGATTGCATCAGTTTTTGGTTTAATCTCTACAGCTCTACGTACGCTGGAGATTACCATCAATACTTACTATTCAATCTCCATCGCGTCTTGAACGCTGGATATTGCATCAGTTTTTGTTTTAATCTCTACAGCTCTTCGTACGCTGGAGATTACCGTCAATACTGGAGATTACCATCAATACTTACTATTCAATCTCCATTGCGTCTTGAACGCTGGATATTGCATCAGTTTTTGGTTTAATCTCTGCAGCTCTTCGTACGCTGGAGATTACCGTCAATACTTACTATTAAATCTCCATCGCGTGTTGAACGCTAGAGATTACATCAGTTTTTGGTTTAATCTATACAACTCTTCCTACGCTAGAGATTACCATCAATACTTACTATTCAATCCCCATCGCGTCTTGAACGCTGGAGATTGCATCAGTTTTTGGTTTAATCTCTACATCTCTTCGAACGCTGGAGATTACCATCAATACTTACTATTCAATCTCCACCGCGTCTCAAACGCTGGAGATTGCGTCTGTTTTTAGTTCAGACTCTACAGCTCTTCGTACACTAGAGATTATCATCACTACCTACTTTCAATCTCCATCGCATCTTGAACGCTGGAGATTGCATCTGCTTCGGTTTAATCTATACAACTCTACAACTTTTTTCAATTTTTAAAATCTCTTGAACACTGGAGATTACATAAGACCAGATCTTAAAACAAGTACACCTGAGATATCACCAAAAAGATTACATAAATTCAAAATACAATAAAAACGCCCTCCACCAGACCCATAAATAAGCAAAATTAAGAAGAAGAGTCATCTTTTGTTTCAAGCACTATGGTGTTAAAGGAACGCCCCCCCCCCCCCCCCCCCTCATTTTTGAAAATCACAAGAGACCCTCCAGCACGAAGACCGCCATTGCGTGCAAAATCACCCCACCCATTAGTTAACCAAAACTGATCATTACTATCTTTAGACACCTTCACCGTAAACGTACAATCGACCTGTGGGAGACGTCAACAGAACCTCTCCCTTCACAACGTCATTATACATAGGGCCAAAGAACTTCGAAAGTGCCCAAAAATTCAAAAATAATCAAACCAAACAACTTAATCATTTTTCTAAAAAATGACGAACAGAAAGAGTGAAAAGCGATAACACCCTACCATGAGACATAGTTGCTCCTCAATATGGACAGATCTATAAAAATCACGCGGAGACAAATTCGAAGAACCCATTCCTTATTTCAAACTAACATCAGACCTGCTACCATTCCTTTTATACACAATTCTATGAAATAAAACCACACATATTAATTAAATATATGACATGGGAAACATAACCAACCAAGATCGAATCCTTGAAACCTTTTATATAGCAGACATGTGGAAAAATAGTAGAGGTAACCCGCAAACCTTATCCCTATCCACACACTTTTCAAAAACAGTGTTCACCAACTGCAAACACTGTTTCCATCACTAGAGATCATCCCTATCCACATACGTATCAAAAACAGTGTACATTACTAAAGATGATCCATTGCGATTTTAACAATGAAAATGTATAAGCTTTATGATATCATTGAAAATTCATATCAAACTCTCCAAATACTATTACAACACCAGAAACCCAGCCCTTGACCGCCCTATTAGCTTTTTTATTTATTTAAAAGGCTCTAACAAGAGCATCACTCCCATGTTCAACATCAAACATTGAACCCCCCATCACCGTTTTGATCAGGTTCTGGATCGATCGCGATAACATCAAACAGAGAGTTCTCATCATAATAAAAAATTAACCGCATACCACCTCGAATCTCGTTCATGGTTACGAACTTTGACCACTCTTCAGTAAACCAATAACAATCAGTGCTCAATTTTTAAACTTTCACCCAAAACCTGTCATCATCTCGGGAACACAAGATCACTTACCCTAGAACATCATTACCATAAGTCACATACCCATATGGAAGAGGCTGAAAATTGATAAAAAAAAAATTAATCATTTGAGAATTCACAGATCTTTATAAAAAGAAAAATTCACAAAACATACAAGCCGATGCAGATAACATTCCACAACAATTTCTACTATAAAACCTCCAAGCATAGGAAAGTCAGTCCTCAACCCATTTGATAAGCTATCTAACGTCATCAGTGGAAGAACACCCAAAAATTTTCAAACCAAGAAAGTACTATTTATAAAAACAAAAAGTCTCAAACAATTATGATAAACGATCAATCATCGTCCTTATCTTTATCCCTGTAACAACCTTCTAAATGATCAACGCCGGCCTAAGTACATAACTACAGGATCGATTAAACCTAAAGCTTATCCACAAACAAGGATGAGACAAAAAATTCAGAAGCAAGCATTAAGCAACACGCGTCTCGCCACTCATCTAAAATCTGCATACCGATTTTCTCGTTTTAACAATAAAACGATATAAAAACACTTGCGACTCATCCCCAAAATTAAAGCAAACAACCTCACACAACAAAAATGCCAAGTTTTGACACACTCTCTCAAAGTGTTTCCCCTCCCAGATTCATCCCAAGTGTCATAACATACCCTAACCCCAGGTTCATTAGAATGATCCTCCTCGAAAGTCATATGATCAGGCTCCCCCTCCCATACATATTTACAGAACTTGAAGAGGAAGTTCTAAATCATGTATTCCTATGCTCTCCTTCAAACCAACACTTCATGATTCTAGTAGAAAGAGATGAAGGAGACTGGTATTCCCTCTCTGAAGGATGGAGAGATTTTGTGAGAATCAACAACCTCAGAATTGGAGCATGTATTACATTCGAATATAAAGGAGAAGCCCATTTTCAAGTAACCATACAAGAGCCCTGACCAGAGCAAAACGGAGATATCTCTTATGATCTCATGTGCTATGAAGACATAGGAGATACTCCACAAGCTTAAAATTACAAAACAAGTGGTTGTAACAAATTTGACCCACGCGGGTCAAATTTTGCCTATAAATAAATACACACTTACTTACTAAAATCACCTTGTGAAACCAGCGAACCCTCTTTATTTTATGTTCTTTCACGCATTATTTTCATAAAGTGCTCAACAACAGGAAATCAGGTAAAGGTATCGCGAATAAACAAAACAAGAAGTACCAAGCCAGACAAAAGCCCAAGTAAACTGTTAAGGCAAAAGCAAAAATCACATATTCACAGAAAAACCATAAACCGCGATAAAACAGTCTAACTAAGCATCGCGGGTGAAATTGTTCAAAAACCGTCACACCATAGAAAACTTAACAGAGGTAGCAGATTAATGTTCGAAAAAACAACAAATACAAATGTTTTTCAAGAGCCAGCAGCGGGATCACGATTCTGATCATTAGGGTCACCAACCATGTCCGTTTCAAGCGATGACGTGGGAGACGAAGGAGCCAAATCTCGTGCCGGATCCGCGAGAACCATATCGTTGGCATCATAACCGGGTACGAACATCGTAATAGAGCTGTCAAGATGGGAAAAGCGGTTTACGCTCTAAACAACCCCACCATCAACGCCCTTCGTAAACGCCTCCGTTAAGTAACTATAAAGAATAGTTTCACCGTCCGTTTCCATAAACTTGCCAAGCCATTCTTTACCCTCGTCGGTCAAGAGGTACTCATGAAGGGTAGCCTTGGTTAAATGAACCTCGTCACTGGACGTATACTTCTTCAGCTCCCCTCTAATGACAGTTAACTCATCGCGCCCTCTTTGTAATTCTTCTTCTAATCCGCACAATTGGCCCTCTAAACTCAAGACTCGCGATTCATTCTCAGCATTCTTCTCTTTCAAATTCAGAGACTCGACATGCGATATATCTAGCTAACCTTTCACCTCTTCGAGCTCTTTCTCAGAATTGTCCAAAGCTTCCTGGAAGCTCTTGATGGTCCCTTCTTGCATCTCAGCATCTTTCAGTTTGGCCAACCGGCTTTGAAGGGTCTTTACCTCTTTTTTCAGCTGGGATACGCAATCGCTGTACTCTTTCAAGCGCCTCATCATTTCCTCCCATTAGAGGTTGTACTGAACATAAGCATTGAAGCATGTGAGAAAAGAAAAAGCTCGAAGAAAAAAAAGGATCATATTCAACGCAAAAGAACAATTTAAACTTACCCAACCCACATTCTTCTGCCCCTGGTCTGCCAAGTCTTCGTCCGCGAGAGCGCGGAGATAGTCCCTTTCGGCAAGACAACTCTTCGCAGGAAGAGCTAACTTCTGATAATCAATCGCAGTAAAGCCAGGTTGTCGGTAGCCAGATATGGCTATTCCTGACTAAGTGAGAGGCTCTTCCCTCAAAAGAATGCTCAAAATTTTCTCTCCCGTCTTCCTTTTCTTACTTTTCGTTCGAACCAGAGGTTCGTCATCCCTAGACGGACTCTGTTCCAAATCAAGAATTGGCGATGCACTTGCCCCATCCCCCACAGGTCGAGCTTCAGTCAGAGCTAAGGATGGTGGGGGATCCTGAACCACTGATGAGGTTGTAACACAACCTTCTTCAAGGTCTTTTTCCCTTTTAAAGCCCCCGCGGAAAGCTTGGTTAAATCCAACATACCTACAAAGTAAACACACCATAGATAAACACAGGTCAGAATTAGAGAAACTAATCACTATATAAAAAGAGGGGGACAAAAGTTATAATATGAAAATCACAGTTTGAAGAAAACACTGAGTACCCACCTCGAGGATGTGGAAGACTAAGTCCTTCCATCTCTAAGCGAGCAGGAGTTATAAACTCCTTATAACTACGCTTACCTACATTCTTCCCACATCCAAACATAGACTTCCAATGATCAGTCGTTGTAGTCTTGTTCTTGGGAGGGGTTTGATAGTTGCCCGGACTGGTCTTAAAATTTAAAATAGTCCCAAAAAGATCGCGAACTAAAAACTATTTCCTCCTCCACCCAGGCATGCTTGACAATCTCTCTACTATATCACCACTAAGGGACGCGGACACCAACCCATCACCCTCATGCCTAAGAGTAAAAAATGTAAAGAGGTGATCTAGCGACATCTCCTGCTTCAGGGCAGCACACCGTATGGTATAAACAGCCAGATACATCCTGACATTAAAGGAAACATGAGCTGGACAAACTCGAATCTTCCCCATAAACTTTGCTTGAAGTCTGGGAAAAGGAAGACAAAACCCTTGAAGTAAACTCTCTAGATGAAACACCAGATGATTGGGATATATGTTCAAACAACCACCGTTCACGGAAGGCGATCCTAATTCTACCCCCGCGGGCCAAGGAAAAGAACGAGCCACGATTTGCAAATGCATGGGCTCTAAAATAGACACATCCCCCCGGTCTCTGATGAGGTAGGGGCCATCATTTCCTCGAAAACAAGAGGAACATGAGAAGGATCAGAAGGAATGAAACCCTCACAGAAACTATTGCTCGTGAACTACTCAACACTATAAGGAGGCATGGAAAACCCCCTCGTACTACACGAAGGTCTTTCTGTTTCTTCCCCTTGCGAGCAGACTTTTTTCGCTTACCCCGGCCATCCTCATATTCGAATGTATGGTAATACTCAGGATCTTTTTTTGACAAAGGTCGTTTGAAAGACCCATCTAAAGAAGCCTTACCCGCTTTCTTCGATGATGCCACCTTTTTCCCTTTTCCTCCACGATCATCCAACTGAGGTGGAGGGAGTCGAACGAAAGACGTTGTGGCCTCTGAATCATCCCTCGCGATTGAACGTGGGGTTTTTGAAGAGTTGAACTCCTCTCCCACGACCCCCACGCTTCTATTTTGGCTATCACTCCCCGATGACATTTTCTATTTCCTCGAAAGGAAAAAAACCCTCTAGAAAATAAGATCCCGGAAAACACGTGAAGAAGGAAAATCAACACAGGGAAAACAATCTCTTTGAAATCGCGATTAAACAAAAATGGCGCCAAAAAAGCCCCTCACAAGGGCCAGGTTGGCGCCTCACGCGCCTCCGTTAGAGGACAGTGAAAAGACTCCTTTCCCCGAGCAATGGCGGCTAAAAAACGCCTTTTTTCCTTCCTAGAAAATCCTCCTTCCCAAGTTAGAAGACAAAACGCCTTCGAGACAAAAATACCTGTCAAAAAATCTCTAGGGATCCCTTTTGCCCCGTCGGAAAATCGCCACCCAAGCGGTTACAATCCACCCTACTTAGGGTGGTCCGATAGGGAACCCGTGAAATAAAACAAAACACCGCCTACCCAACCACCCCTAAACACCACTTTTTCATCCCTTCCCCCACCAAAGGGTTTTCTCCTCTTTCCAAACACCGCCCTCAAAAGGATCCTCCCTTCGCCCCAAAACCAGAAAAAACCAGGAAAAAGAAACTAGGAAAGAAAACCATAAAGAGAAGACAAGTTTAAAAACCATCTCTTTCTTCAATATACCACTTCCCCTTTTTTTTCTCTCTCTATCCCTTTTCTTATCTCAGCAAGATGAAATGACATGAAGAGGGGAGCAAAACCCCTATTTATACGTCTCTGTAGGACCGTACCAACTCCCGCCCAAATGGCCCACGCAAACATTGGGCCTATCCACCCAAGCCCACCTCAACACAACCTTATATCCCCTAGCCAAGGAAAGCATCATTTTTTATCGAGACTTGATCGTGTGTCATTGTTCATCGCGACCTAGTCCCGAGGAGATATGACGATGCCATAAAAAGTAACCCCTTTAATTAATAGGGGTATGACGTCATAAATAGGTTATCCAAAGCAAGAATCACGCACCAACTTAACATCAAACCATCGCGACCAAAAGTTTTCCTAAACCACATGATAGAAGTTCAAGCCTAGATCTAAACGCTTTCCCTCGAGATTAGGATCGCGAGCAAAAACTTTGAGTCAGCTAAACTCTCCAATGAAGAGCAAGCAGCTCGCTGGTGAAGCACCTCTCCGCTAGTATCGCCACGTGTAGCTACCCAAGATCGCAGGCATAGGGGCATGGGCTACACGTGTCCCCTACCAAAACCACGAGGTCACCAGCCAGCTGCTCGCTTAATAACACTATAAATACCCCCTAGAAACCACAAGAAAGGGATTCGAAAAGAAAGATAGAAAAGAAGCTCTGCAACTTCCCCTGAAGTAAAGTCCTCAGGCTTGAGCTCTTAAGATCCTTGAATCGGAGAAGAAGTCTTTCTAGAATAACACATCATCAAATCAAACTTCCTCTAAAGACGACAATTGAACAGTAAAAACACTTGATCGCGAAACTCAGACGTTTGCAAGACCACACTAAGTAACAAAGGATTATTAGATCGCGAGGCCAAACATTCTCTTGCCTTTAGCATCGTAGGTATTAGAGAACTTTTGTCGTCACCTTGAGGTAATAAGTAAAGGTGAAATTCTAGAAGCGCTTCAGGTACTGGTTCAGGTTTTGTTTATGGGTATTGCCTCTGGTTTTTAGGAAAGTAGGAAAGAAGGTGAAATGGGGGATGGAAGATGCATGAGCATTTTCGTCTTTTTGCCTTGTTAAAAAAAACCTATTCCCACTCAACCAAACACGCAGGGGATTATTTTCTACAAATAAAAATAATCCCCGTCCTCTCCATCCCCAAAAAGTATCTTCATCCCCTCCATCCCCAAAAAGTATCTCCATCTCCAAAAACAAATTCCCCTCGTAAACACGCCCTAAATAACTATACAATATTACCTTAATCCTCTTATATAAATTCATCGCCGATTATTCGATGAATTAGAATATTCGATGGATTCGAATATTCGATGCATTTAAAGTATTCCCTTCATCCCTCATCAAATTTTGGAAAATAAGGTAATATAAAATTACGAATACAACTTATAAAACTATCATATATTCATAATTTCATATATTCATATTCTCGTAATCTTATTTTTTTAAAACCATATTCAATTATTTATGTTTGATTATTAAGTATTTAAGTAGATGATATAAAATTCGTTATAGACAAATTATTATCTTTCATTTCTAAATAAAGTTATGATTTCATATTTTATTCATTTCAAGTGATTTGATCGATCATTTTATTTTTGATAATTTTACTTATGCGAGATAATATAAAATTCTAAATACAAGTATTAAAATTAAGTATACAACTTATAAAACTATCATATATTCATATTTTGTAATCTTGTTTTTTAAACTATATTCAATTATTTATGTTATATTATTAAACTATCATATATTCATATTACGTAATCTTGTCAATCCTGTCATATTGATCTGCTACTTGTTTTTGTTCACCGTCGTGATGCTGAGTAGTTAAAACTTGAAGTGATATTGTGTAACTTGTGTTTACTTATTCAGTTACTCCTATGGACTTTGACTTCTTTTGTTTTGTTTCTTAATTGTCTTCAAATTTACTATAAAATTATGGTAAATTTAACTTTGATGAATGAAATGCACTTATGCACTAATGGTTTTAAGTTTTAACTTTGATCAATAAAATTTTTGTTTTGTTTAGAAATAGGATTACCTATCAGTAGCTTGGTAACGGATTACAATCATTTTTTTTTGGTTTTGTAGTATAAATGTATAATAGATATATATTCAAGGATATTCGGGTCAGGTTAGGAGTCAGGTTGGTTGGAAGTTGGGTCGGGTTGGGAGTCGAGTCAGGTTGAGATTCGGGTCGAGTTGGAGTCGGGTCGGGTCTGGTTTGAGTCGGATCTGGGTTGAGTCGGGTTTGTCTGTATTCGGGTCACTTTGGGTTTCGAGTCAACATCGGTCGGACCCGGTTTCGGGTTCGGGTTATGCATAACACTAAATTTTTGGGTTCGGTCGGGTTTCGGTTTGGGTGAGTCGGTCGGGTTTCTCGGGTCGGGTCAGATCTTGCTAGCTTTAACGAGGATTACCTCTGGGATTTTTGGGATCTTTGACTCCTCTCCATGCCTTGCATGACACGGATTAGACAGAAAAAAAAAGTTAGTACTTGCACGACAAGGAGAAGGTAATTACTAAAATTATCGTGACATGAACTATATGTATATATAGCTATATATTAGGTATATATAATTATATAGTTAATGAACCCTTGATTTTTTGAGAATTGAAACTCTCCCCTTGCAAGGCCTTGAACATTTTGGCGCACCTTGTTCGGGTTGTGTGTGGTTGTGCTTATTAGTGATCCTAGGTGTACTTGAAGAGGAAACATCCAGAGTCGGGGTTGATTGGGGTCGTGGTGTGGTGGTGGTGTGTTAAAGATGACTCTTTTTCTAGGAGGCGCTTCCTTGGAGTTCATCTTTACTACCCACATGATATAACGTCTTGATGTACCGCTGGCGCTGACTGCGATGCTACATGGTGGTGCTTGGCTTTGTTCTTCGTTTGCATACTCAACTTGTCGATCTTTGTTTTGCCTAGTTTATGCTTTTTAGTATAGTTCATGAAACCTGCTGGCCCGCCTTTCTTTTCTCCCCTGTAATGTATCATGACGATTAATCTTATGTCGATTCGTCGAGGCTCGATAATCAAGTTTGTTGTTTGATCTCTCGAATGTTTACTTGTATAAAAAACATGATAAATGAAGATGATAAAGAAGAAATATTATTTTCTTAAAAAAAGATAAAGTATACATGTTCATTGACAATAAGAATAAATGTAAAGATGAGACCCAATGAGAGAGAAAACCCTCAAACTCTTCTCCCCTGTGACGGTGAACCCTAAATGCCATCCTGCATCCAAATCTCCCAAATTAATCCTTAAACCTCAACGAATTGATGGGTCTACTGTTTGCTTCGTCATCAACATGGCCTTATCCTCGTCAATTGTGGGATTTAGGCTAGAGAATAGGCGATTTTGAATCTTTCTTGAGTGTTCCTCTGCCCAAAGAGTTATGAGTGTTCTTAAATCGTCGTGGGTTTGGTGGGCGTTTAGAGAGTTGATCGAAAGAATGAGTATTCAATGGAGTAAATAGTGGTGGTGGCTGGCTGATTGGTGCCTTCCGCCGCAAGTAAAAATCAAATCGGGAAGATGCGATTGGATGGCTTCGGTATGGTTCATCTCGCCATGGAGGGTGTACGACTTCTACGATCTTTGGGATGCATTTATGAAGTGATTACAGAGGTATGATGATTGTTGTTCTTGGAGTTCATTCTCTTTCAGTTTGCGTATAAATGGAGTCTCTGGTGGTGTCTTGTTCACCACTTATTCTCTCTCTTTCCAATCACTTTACTCATAATATTTGCTCTTGTGTCTTTTTTTTTGCTGAGGTTGGAGCCATGGCTCTCACTGCGAAGGAAAAAGGAAAGCAAGTCCTCGTTGAAGGGTCATCCCGTCTCAATGGGGCCGGTGCTGGCGCTAAAGATTCACTAAAGCGCACAACATAAAAAAAACCTATCCAGGGGGGACCAGGCCCTGCAGATACGGGTTCAAACCCGACAAAAATGCTTTTAAGGGAAAGGGAAAGCTCCCTTTCAACATCAAGTAGTACAAGGCTCGGCTGTCAAGGGTGCGTGAAAACATCCTCTCCCTGAGAAACACAACATTGTATGCAATAATTATTGGTGACCCCCTGAAGCTCAAAGAAATTACGAAGAAAATCAGATTTGATTGGAGGTTCCTGGAAGGGAGCTTTCAAGTCATCCTGATGGCGAACAACTGGTTTGAGCTCAAGTTCAGCCTCCGAGAAGACAAAGATTGGGTGTGGAATGGCAAGCCTTTTCACATCCAGAGTAAGTTGCTGTTGCTAAAACCATGGCATCAAGGTTTCAACCCACCTTCTGAGCCTCTAACCACCCTTGATATGTGGATTCGCAACCTTGGATTACCTGTTGAATACATTACTGAGGTTGTGTTAACTTCGATCGTTGAAGAGAACGGGTTTGGTCATGTTCTCAAGTTGGATGCTTTCACCACCAAAGGTAAACGTGTCCGATATCCTAGGATATGTGTCAATGTGGACATCACTTGAATTCCAAACAAGTGTGTACTGGTTCCAAATGAGGAGGATCAGCTTGTTGAGTACCCAGTGTTCTTTGAAGAGTTCCCGGAAGGATGTGGGAGCTGCAGAATGCAAGACCATTTGTTTGTGGACTGCTCTCAACGTAAGAGGGCTCACCCGTTTGCTGCTGGTCATGTTGCTCCCCCTAGGGATGGTGTTGTGCCTGGTGGAAATGGGAATCGTGGTGATGAGGAATCTAGGGAGTGGATCTCAGTTGCTTCAAGAAGGAAGCATGACCCTCCTACAATGAAGATCGGAATCTCTAAGGCCGAAATTTTCAAGAATGTGGGAATTAATGTTCCCAACAAATTAGAATCGTCTTCATCTCATCACTCTAGCTTCTCAGGGGGTCATGCCTCCTCCAGGGTTGGAGAGCCTATCCCCTTGGTGTTGGCTCCTCCCAACGCGCCACCCTCCCTTGTTGAGCCACCTACACAAGTTGAGCTGATCCCCTTTGATGATGTTCCACCAATGATGCCAGAAATCCCAAATGATGAGGCTATCCTTGAGCTATTGGCACCCCATGATCCTGTCTATGCGTTTGAAGACAATGATGAGTTGTACATGGAGATGGAAAATGATGATCATGAGCTGTTCGTGGATGGCTTAGACCTGATGGAGGAATCCTCCCAGGAGGACTTTGATGTTTTTCCAAAGCATATACCTCCTGGTCATGAGTTTGTTCTTCGCGATCTAAGCAACCCGGCTGCTCTCGACCTCTGAGTCAAGCAAGCAAAAGATGGAGAATGGGGAGGCTGACATAACTACATCTTCTCTGATAGGATGTGGCAACAAGAAACCGAAGAATGATAACTAATCCAGTAAGGACCCTTTGGAACATCATGGTGGTGACGGCTAGGTGTGGTGTAAGTGCTCTTATCCATATGTGTGATAATAATCAACTTAAACTAAATCACTATCTGTCTCGTATTGGGTACTTCAGTAGGGATGTGATATATGATGCTAAACCATTCTATTGTAGGTTAAGTTCTCTTATTCCATGTAATTACTTCGGAGGCGTTATGAACATGATCGGAATGCGGGTGTGTGATCTGTATGCTTCTAATCTAGGTCTCGTTGGTCAGAGTTCTGTACTGTTGTGGGATCTCCCTCCATTGTATGATGCACCTTTATGTAATGTTAGTATATTATCAATGAAGCAGAACTATGTTGTCTATTTCTCTTTGACCTTTACTGCTTGTATCATGTTAGACTGTTGCCTGCTGGCTACAAACCAAATTTGGATCAATCTCAGGGTTCAACCACTAGTAAAACATTGATACTTATACAACTGTTTGTATGCTGGGTGGTTTTATCCCGTCACTATTTTTAGTTGTGGCCATTTGGTTTGGACTTCTCACAGTTTTCAACCGTGGTTCCTGCACCTTGGTAGGTACTATCGGCAAACACAATATTAATAAAACTGGACAAACTAAAACCGAACACTTTGATAAATAAGCCATAACGGGAAGTTGTGAAGTTTTAAGAAAGAAATGCAGTCTTCTCACTAATATAATACGAAAAAGTTATATTTCCGTAATTATTGTTGAATCCAAACAATGATGGTGGAGTGGTATTCTTCTCTTGCTGTTGTTGGGAACTTGGGTTCTTTTTTTCCCTTTTCCTTTAGGAAAATATTTAACCACAAATTTAGTTTACCTGGACTTTTGGGATGAATAAAAGCTTCGGTCCCAAAACTAGATGCGGATTAATGAAGATAAGTTTCTGGAATTGTAGGGGAATAGGAAGGAAAAACTTCTGGACAAACATTAATACATGGTGCAAGATAGAGCACATATAAATGTTAGCTTCGCTTTGGAAGGGGGCGGGTTTTGACAATGCTATTTGGTCCCCTGCCACTGGAAAATCCGGTGGGATTGGTTTTCTCTGGAAGGAAAGCTATCTACTATATGAGAGAATTGATATTGTCTACCAAGCACTTAGAGTCATAACAATAATTTCTTGTCTTATCTGGTTCATGTACGCCCCTCCGCATGAGCCGGATAAAGATCTTTTCTGGGCTGTGACTATGGAATCCATCAACCATGAAACACTCTCTTGTATCATAATGGGAGATTTAAATGAAATTAGGAACTTTTCGGTAAAAGAAGGAGGGACGGCGACCACTCCAGGGAGACTATCCCTCTTAACATATTTTAAAAATAATTGGGCCTTGGTTGAAATCCCTGCCTGGGGTAACTTCTTTACCAACATCCGTGAGAAGCTGGATGATGTTCTAGTTCATCATGCAATTATACAACAATTTCCTTCCCAGTCGATTAAAAATGGGGCTTTCTCACAATCTGACCACTGTCCAATTTCAATTGATTTAGATACCAAATTTCGATATAAACCCCCACCCTTTAAATTCGATAATTTTGGATCAGACGAGGGGATTTAAAAAACATTGTCAAACAATCATGGAGGTTAAATTGCCCCGGTTCAGACATGTTTCAACTTATGCGGAAAACCCGTCTGCTTAAACAAAAAGCAAAGGAATGGAATAAGAGATCTTTTGGAAATATCTTCAGACAACTACAGGAGGTGAAAGATCAACTTTTAACTATACAAAAAGATCTTTCCTATAACCGAAACTCCAGGATTCAGAACAACGAAAGGAATCGTATTACTAAAAAGGAAAAATTACTATTATTTTAAAAAGAATATTGGAACCAAAGGGCCAAGATAAAACACATTAAACTGTCTAACTCAAATACGGTGTATTTTTATCGAGTCGCCTCTGGGAAAAGGAATAGGAAATTAATCAGGAACATCACAACCGCAGAAGGAACTCAAATTATAGGAGACAACAATGTTAGTGCGGAAATTAGGAGTGACTTTCAAAATCGCTTTCGTAGACAAATCATAAATAAGGAGAAACTAAATGAATATCTGCAGCTAATCAATGCAGAAGTAACCAATGCAGATAACAATATGCTTAATGCTATCCCGACCAATGGGGAAATCAAGCACGTTGTTTTTTGTCTTAGTAGGAACAAAGCCCCCGGGCCAGACGGCATGACAGCTGAATTCTACAAGTCTTACTGGGGTACTGTAGGTCCTTCGGTAACGCGAGCAATTAAAAGCTTTTTCCACTCGGGTAAAATTTTAAAACAAATAAATCATAATTTTATTACACTTCTCCCAAAATGTGACAATCCTACTACAACTGCACATTACAGACCTATCAGCCTATGCTCAACAGTATACAAAAGTATCTCAAAAATTCTAACTAAACACCTTAAGATGGTAATGGGCAAACTCATTAACCCATTACAAGGAGCCTTTCTTTCGGATAGGGCAATTCAGGATAATGTGCTCATTGCACATGAAATATTCCACTCTTTCAAAACCAGAAAAGGCAAAGAAGGGTGGATTGTGATGAAACTTGACATGGAAAAGGCATATGACAGAGTGATTGGGAATTCACGGAACTAGTGTCTCTAAAATTTTATTTTCATCCCACTTTTGTCAGTTGGATTCATGAATGCATCTCCACAGTGTCATTCTCAGTGTTGGTTAATAATGGACCAACATAAGTTTTTCTTCCCATAAGGGGTCTTTGGCAAGGAGATCCTTTGTCTCCTTACCTTTTCATTATGGGTGTTGAGAATCTTGCTCGCCGGCTTATTCTGGAAGTGTGTTCTCCTAGCCAACATGTTGGGTTTAAATTTGGATCATCTGGTTCAACGATCCCATTCTTAGCCTTTGCTGATGATATTTTAATCTTTACAAAGGGAACCACCACTGCATGTGAAAAAACAAGAACCATTCTTGAAGAATACTGTCAAATATCTGGCCAAAAAGTTAACTATCATAAATCTGCTTTCCATGTTACTTCGGGTATTGCCCGTTCACGCATCCCCGAGCTGGTGAGTACGCTTGGTATTTCGCATGTGCAGTCCTTGGAAAAGTACCTAGGATGCCCTATTATCAATGGGAGGGTAAACAAAGAAACTTTCAAAGATATAGTATGCAATTCCAAAGACCAATTAAGTAAATGGCGGGCTGAGGCCTTGTCACAACAAGGAAGAACAGTACTAATAGGGTCTAACCTAGCAGCAAAACCCCTATACACGATGCAGAGTTTCATGTTGCCAGCAACTATCCACAAGGAGTTAGATCAAATAAACCTTCAGTTCTTCTGGAATAAAGATGCACAACACAAACCACTGATCGGGTGGAATAAGATATGCAAACCCAAGTATGCTGGAGGTCTCGGGATTAGAATAGCAAAGGAAATGAACAAAGCATTACAGATGAAACTCTTATGGAAAATAATCGGAGAACCAAGCAACACAAGGGTACATGTGATCAAACACAAATATCTAAAAAATACACGCTTGCTGAATTACAAAAAATCTGGTGGTGCTTCCTGGCAATGGTCAAAGCTCTCCACCCTTATAGCATCATTCGGGTCTGGGTTAATCTGGTCCTTTGGCAATGGCCGGACGGTTAAATTTTGGATACATAATTGGATCTCCACATTGGCAATAAATGGTAGGTCGGATTGCCCTCTCACGTATAACAGAGAAGAATTCGTCAATGAGTACATCATTGGTGGGCAGTGGTGGAAAGAAAAGCTTGAGGCCACTCTGCCCAATGCCATTGTGGAGGAAACCATCTCATTACCTTTGTCGACAAACCCGATGGAAGATAGATTATACTGGTGGCCGGATCGAAAAGGTTGGTTCACTACGACATCGGCATACAAGCTCTTTACAAATGTTGTTGCAGATACAAAGGATGGAAACACCTGGATACGGAATTTAAACGTTCCACCAAAAATAAAAAACTTTTTATAGAAGATTAGTCAATCTGGATTACTTACAAAGGTTCAATTGATGAGTAGAGGGATATCTATACCCACTACATGTGAAATTTGCAATGACTACAGGGAGGATGACATTCACATCTTCCTTGAATGTACCAACACTCTTGTCACTCATCATTTATGTAGAAAGGAATATGACGCGTTGCTGCATATTGCAAAGAATACCAGGGACTTGCGATAGGTGCTGGCTTGGGTGAGATCTTAGCTCCAAAAGGACAAAGCCCAAAAAATAGCTTTCTGTTGGTGGGCAATTTGGTATTTTCGTAATAAGATGATTTTCACAAATGAACATTTTCCTACGGTTAAAACCATTTCTGAATTTATTAAAAGACATTCAGATAATTGGATGCGTATTGTTCAGTGGGATGAAGGGTTTGACAAAGGAGGCATAAAGAGTCTAAAATCTGGGCGTGTGTTGGATCCCCAGCAGCATAAAAAGCGTCCCAGCAAATGGTCAAAATCACCATGTCGAGCAAAAATGCGCGAATAATTGTAAAACATATTTTATTTGATTTTTAGAATTTGAGTTCGACCCCTTTTGTTTATCCTCTTGATTTGAAGTTGTATCGACACCAAGAGTTGAGCGGTTTTGGTGATTGGGGTTACACCCAAATTTTAGCGGGTTGCCTACGTATCTCTTGGAAGAGAATCAAGCCTTACGTAGTTCAGAATGTTTTTGAATTTGTGTTTGGATTTGGATTTGGATTCGGTTTGGTTTGGATTTGGATTTGTTTTTGTTTTGGTTTGGATTTGGTTTTGTTTTCTTTTATTGAATGCATCAAAGGATGAAGTTCAAACCCACCTTCTAGGAAGGGTAGTCCAAACAACACTCCACCCGAGTAACCTGAGCCCACCTTCTCGGAAGGGTAACTCAAGCAAACCACCTATCATTTGCATGGAAAACGGTTTAACTTTGATGTGGAGTTTAATTTGGAATTTGACTTGTCTTGACTTGAGCTTAGGCTTAGAAATCAATTTGAGGAATGTGGAATTTGGTTTTTGATATTTGGGTGTGACTAAACTCAACGAGCGAAAGCTTTATATCGAGATAGAGTAGACACTTTGGCTTTGATGAAAATTTGGTATTTAGGACGACTAGAGTCGACAAATGAATTTGAAGAAATTTGATTGAAAGTTTGGGTGCGACTTAACTCGGTGAGAATTCGATTTACAGTGAGTTTCCTACGTATCCACTTGTATGATGGAATCAAGTCATCATAGTTTGGGACAAAAATATATTTTGTATCTGAGTTTGATCATGAGATCATTTGAGGGTGGTGATTGAACTCGATGGGCTTTGGCTTGATACCGAATCAATTTAATTTGAATTGGGCGATTGAATTCGCCGAGCTTTGGCTTTATGTCGGGAATCAAATCTTATGTAGTTCTTTTGAGAACAAATTTATTTTAATTTGAGATGGGAATCAGATATATGTTGAATTTTGATATCGGACTTCCTACGTAACTAATAAAAGAGCATCAAGTCTCCACGTAGTTCTTTTTTAGAACTAACTTGAATTTTTTTGTTTGACGATTGAACCCGACGAACTTTAGCTTTATGTCAGGTGGCCTACGTATCTGACAACTCGGAATCAAATCGGGCGTAGTTCCTTTGGGAACTAATTTGATTTGAGGAATTTTGATTTGAGATTTTGACTCCATCTTTTCTTTTTTTTTTCTTCTTAGAAGTCAACTTTGAGATCGACCCACTAGAATAAACTGACCATAAAATTTTACGAATTTAACTTTATGATTTTGTCAAACCCAATTTCCAATTTGCGCCAAATATAATTCTTATATTTTTGTGGGTCGGATACGTGAATAAACACATATATTTCTTTTTGTGTACAAAGTATATGTGTGTGTGTTGATGATTGCTGCTCTTCATCGGCAACAAAGTCACCTCCTTGCCTTTTTTTTAATAATAAAGTCGAGCCCGATTTCTTCTCTCTTTTTTTAATTTTGACGGGCTTGCACTGTATACAGAATATATTTATTTATTTATTTTGATATGAAAGCGTTGTATATATTTATATAGGCAAAAAACCCTTTACTAGTAGTACATGGGAATGCATCGGGGCAGGGCAACCCCTTGCATATCATCTAAAAGTATAGAGAAACATTCTACTAGTGGGGAAACAAAATGTTGAAGTCCTAATGGAAGAGTCAGTCCGTAGTTTGCCAGCCAATCTGATACTCGATTAGCTTCTCGGTATAAATATGAAAATTGGATGAACCAGTTTCTATGCAACAAGCCTTGGCATGAAGAAACCAGGCTATGTAGAGGGTGAGTGGGTAGGAGATCCTTGCGAAGGAGCGAAATAATAGTCTTCGAGTCAACCTCTGCTTCAATCATCCTATAACCTTGCCGCCATGCAAGTTCAAGCCCATGAAAGACCCCCCAAAGTTCAGCTGCAGGAACCGAATAAGATCCTAAATTACATGCAAATCCGGACAGCCATTCCCCATCAAAATTACGCAAGAGCCCTCCTGTTGCTGCCAGATGGGAAGGTTCATGCACTGAACCATCGGTATTAAGTTTTATCCAGCCAACGCGTGGAGTTTCCCAAGCAATAAGTGTTTCATGCTTAACTTTATGGGAAAATGAAGGGAGGAGGTTAGCTGTTGAAATCTTGAAGTTTTGGATCTGAGCAAGGAGAAAGTTTCACTTATCTGATGGTACTTTTCCATCGCTGAACACCCTAGCATTTCGCCACTTCCAAACCACCAAATCGTGGTGACAAACAACATATGCCAGTCTTCACCCAGGACAAAAGTGGCTTGCATACTTAGATTGATCGAGATCCATTCATCAATTTGAACTTCAAAAAACATGGAGCAAACTTGTGGTGGTAGTAAAGTGTTCCATACTTGTGATGCATGTACGCGGTCTCGCCATACATGTGCAATAGATTCATTTTCCATTCCACAAGAATTATACATTCCAGATGTGGTCATGTGCCTTCGATATCTCTCAAGGTTAGTTAGAATCCTCCCTTGTATAACCAACCATACAAAGAAACAGATACGAGCTGGCACACACAATTTCCATAATAAGTGGTATGTAGGTGAGTATGATGATGAAGTAGCTCCTTGCAACATTCTATACGCAGATGTTGAAGTGAATTCTCATGTGTGAGAGAATGCCCAAGCCCGAGTGTCTACTGCATCAGTTGAGTCTTTTACACTCGTAGCAGCAATGCTTAGAAGAATAGAGTTGGGCAATTGATCCTTAAAGGCACCCCATTTCCAACCTTCTCCTGGTATTCAATAGTCAGATACTAGCCTTGCTGATACAGAATCATCGATAACCTGGTTGGTCAATTGGATAAGAGGTGACTTATAAATCCATGGATCAATCCAAAATCGGAATGTTCTTCCATTTCCTAACTGCCAAATAGATCCAGGCTAGATAACATGGTGAATCCCTTTATGAAGATAATATGGTGAATCCCTTTTTGAAGACCCCGCCAAACATGAGACCCGGTTCGCATTCGAGAACTAGGAGCTGGCTCCCTATCACTATGTTTAGCATATTTGCCTCGAATAACAGAGACCCAAAGACTATCTCTTTGATGAAGAAAACGACAACCCAACTTTCCCATTGTTGCAAGGTAGGCCGTTTGGATTGAACCTACACCTAATCCACCAGCCTGTGTTGGTAGACAAACAGTCTCCCAAGCTACCAAATGTATCTTTTTTCCTACCGTCCAAATCACCCCAAAGAAAGGATCGACATATGCGGTCAAATTCTTTGCATAATGACACTGGTAAGCATACTGACCTGATCGTGTACGATGGCAAAAAAGTAATGATTGATTTTAGAAGTGTAAGATGTGCAGTTGGAGATAGGAGACGACCTTGCCAATTTGCAAGTCTTTGGTAAGCTTTGTCTAACAGGGGTTGGAAAAGCTCCTTTGAGATCCGCTTTTGAAGTATAGGGATTCCCAAGTAATTCCCAAAGTCGTGAGAGATGGGAATACCAGTTACATTCTGCAGTGTAGATGCAGTTGTTGGGTTTACATTTGGGGAAACATAGATTTTTTATTTCGCCCGATTAACCTTTTCACCTCAAGCAGCACAAAACTGATCAATACAATGCATCATAACTTGTATTTATTGTGTCGATGCTTCAGCAAATAATAAGATGTCGTTGGCAAAAAAAAAATGCGATAAACCCGGATAATTCCATGTGAGGAACACTAGTTTACATTGTCTTTTACCTACTGCCTTCTTGATGAGCTGACTAAGTCTTTCCATACAAATAATAAGAAGATAAGGTGAAAGTGGGTCACCCTGGTGAATTCCTCGAGAAGGATAAAATTGATCAGTTTTTTCACTGTTCCAAAGGATACGCATTGAGGGTGTCGAGATGCAAGTATGTATCCAATTTACTAAGCATGTAGGAAGTCCCATATCAATTAAACAATCATCAATGAAGTCCCATCGTAAATGATCGTATGCCTTCTCTAAATCAAGCTTAACCAACATCCATCCTTTCATCCCTTTTTTCTCGTTGAAAGGAGTGCACCATTTCTTGAACAATAACTACATTATCAGTCGTACCTCATCCTGAAATAAAGCTGCCTTGAGTAGGGTCTATAATTCGTGGCAAGATGTGTTGAAGGCGATTTACCATAATTTTCGTGATGATTTTGTAGTATACATTGCACAAGCTAATGGGTCGGAATTGAGTGATCATTTCAGGATTGCCTTTTATTGCAATAAGGACTAACAGAGTCTCATTAGCACCTTCAGGGACGGTGCTTGTGCTGAAGAAGTGCTGGATGTTGTGTACAACATCAACCCCAATCGTTTCCCAACAATGTTGGTAAAATACTGGTTGAAAACCATCTGGTCCAGGAGCCTTGAATGCACCCATATGTTTTATTGCTTGAAAGATTTCGGATTCCGTGACTGGGGCTCCAATTAAACAAATTTCAGTTGGGAGAAAAGGAAGAAACTAACTATGTAGTAAGGGTACTGGAGTAGGATCCGAGTTAGATATCTGAAATAACTGACTAAAGAAGTGTATAGCCTCTCTTTCCATAGCATGGGAATCTGATGTCCATGTTCCATCTTGGGTCTTTAATATGTCCACCTTGTTATGATGACGTCTAACCGCAATGGTTGTGTGAAAATAAGCAGTGTTATGATCACCAAGGGCAATCCATTTATCTCTAGATTTTTTAAACCACAAGGTTTCCTCTTCTGTTAAAACTTGATCCAATTCTTGTTGTAAAGAGAACTGGAGATTTAGTAAGTGTTGAGAGGGACGTTGCTCAAGTGCTTTTTGAATGCCCAATAAGCGAGCCATAAGACAAGCTTTGTTGATATGTATATTTCCAAAGACAACTTTATTCCAGATTATTCGTTTATCTCTAAGTTCAGCAAGAGCAACTGGAACTTCAGCTTGAGAATCCCAATTTTCCTGCAGGAAGAAAAATACATTCGGGTGCGAGAACCAAGGGGCTTCAAAATGAAAAAGATGACATTGTCTGTTAATAGATTGTGCAGGGGAAAGGGTGAAAAGTAATGGATTGTGATCTGATGAAATAGGAGGTAGATGACGAACTCCTGCATTCATCCATTCTGTGTGCCATTGTGCATTTGTAAACACACGATCTAACCGTTTTGCAACACGAGAAGAAATAGAGCTACCTCAACTCCAAGTGAATCGAGGTCCTACAAATCCAAGATCAATGAGTCACAGTTCATCTACCCATGTACAAAATAGAGATGAATCGACAGATAAACCTCTTGTGCCTCCTTGTCGATCTTCCATGCTCAAAATGGAATTAAAGTCTCCGCCCACAAACAAAGGGCCCGAGATACCAACAATAGTAGTATGAAGATCCGTCCAAAAACTACCCTGTGCAGCCACCGACGGAGGAGCATAGACCACAATAAGATCATACTTGTCGACTCCTATTGAGATGGAAGCATGCATGAACGAATTGTGAATATATACAACATTCAAATTCAGTTGATTTCCGTCCCAAAATAGCCAAACACCTCCGGAATGTCCTCTAGAGTCCACCCTCATAGAGTTCGAAAAAGAAATTCGATTACAAACTCTTTGTGCAGCATCACCGGATAAATGTGGTTCAAATAGAGCTAATACATCAATTTGATAGCACTTGAGGATGTATCGAATGGCCCGTCGAAAGCCTATTTTCCCAGCATCATAACAGTTCCAAAGTAGACTGTTGAGTTTGTAACTCTAGTTTATTAGGAATTGGGCCTTTAGGCCCAAGCCCATGCCTCTCCAACGTTCTAATTTTCGACTGTTGCTCCAAAATAGGCTTTATAAGCCTTTCTCCAGCAAACCTTAGGTAGAGCACGACGCTGTAGACGACGCTCCAAAAGGGAGCCTGGGAGCTCCTCTCCCATGGCTGAAATCAGGAGAATGGCTAGGGTTTTCGGTTGAACAAAAGAGAGAAAGGCTGAGAGAAAAAGATAGAGAGGAGCTCGAGTTTGGGTTCATCAGAAGAGAGAGGCTCTTGAGCAATCTCCATGTGAGCCCGACTCGAGCGGAGAAAGAGAGAGCAGGAGATCCCAAGGAGTACGAGAAGGCTGAGCCTTCGTATGGCTGCACCGAAGAGAGAAGAAGAACCAGCAATGGCGTTGATGGAGAAACCGATCAACGAGGACTCCTTGGTGCCACCTTCAACGGAGCTGCGACAGTTCCGACAAGGCCTTACCGAGTCGAAGACGCCTCGGTTTAAGGGAGTTTTCTTCCCTAAGCTTGCCGCTGCTATTGTGTTCTTTCTAAGTGTTTTTTACCTCCTATTTATGTATTCGGTTTAGTATTTGCCCTCCTAGGATCTTTGTATTGCTTTCTCGTTTTTGGCCTTAGAGCATATTGGATGACATCTAGAGCCGGGGACGTAGGGATTAGCCCGAACCTCGTAAACATATCGTGTTTCTTGTTATCTTTCCTTTCGGTTTCATTGTTTAGGATCGATCTAGATCCTTCCATGTTTAATCGGACTAATAGACCACTTCGACCCTAATCGGACCCTTGAACGAGTGCAACCTTATTCCTAACAATTATGCAAAAATGAGAGGGAAAACAGATCTGAACAGATGCCTATAAAAAAACACATGCAACTACCAATGAAGAGCATGAAATTTCTGCATAAATATATCATGAATGAGTATAATAGTGCAGCAATACAAAACAGCTCAAAATGATAGGTAGTTAAGCAAGGAATGAACCATTTTTAAGGCAAGAAGGAATTTCATAACATATATCCATATATTTGACATAAACTGAACCTAATATCTCAAGATAAAAGGTCAAGAAAAAAAAAACACATTATCAACAAGAGACCAAGGCAAGCAAGAGAAGCTATCCAAATCTATGTCACATGAGACAAAGAAAGAGAGCTACAAGCAGCTGCACACAAGCCTAAAGATGGGTTTACAAGTTTGGTCACATGAACCATAGAATTAGCAAGAAAGCAAGCATAAATATTACCGTGATCAAGAGTAATAAACAACTTATGAATTCTAGCAAGAATTCCAATGGCAAAAAACTTTAATAACCAAATGAATAGGCAAGAGTCTCAAGTCATGATAATGTAAAAGTCACAATGGATAATAATGGAGAAGGCATAGGATAAAAGAGAAGAGAGAGAGAGCACATAAAAATCAGCACTTAGAAACTTCAAGGAAAAATCATATATATTCCAAATCAAGAGGAAATTGTCAAGCATATACAAGATACTTTAAGAAGCTGAAATTACATGATAAACACATAAAAAATTCAGCAATCAAGTATCACATGCTAGGAAGATTCTTAACACAATCAAGAACTTCAATACATATTTCATATGAATGGAAAAACATGAAAAACAGGGCATCCAACAGAAAAACTGAACACAGATTTAGTGAGGATGCATAAGAAGTCTCAAAGTTTCAATTTAGCGCAGATATGAGAGGATGGAGCACATAGAAGCATATAGACATCAACATAGAAGCTTTAAGAGAACTCATAATTTCCACTCAAACAGAAAATGAGAGGCATCTTGATAATACTTATAAAGGCTGGAAAAAAAAAAGAGTAACTCTCAAATATTTCAGCAAACAAGTATTAAGAGCTAAAAAGATTCCTAAGCACATAAGGAACTTCATCTCAAATTTCTTATAGAAGAGGAAAAACATGACAAACCATGAAACACTTATATGGGGCTGAATTTAAAGCATCAAAACATGAAAGCAAAATTCAGCAAGTGTTCAATGTCTCAGAAAAGTTTCTGGACAGCAACATAACAGTCCATATATCCTTCTAATAGACCACATAACCAAGTCTAAAAATCAAAATAGCATATAGAGAATCATCAAGAACATTTTAGACATGAAAATTCAGCAAGAATTCAGAAATAAGACCCTTAAACAAATGCATACAAATCCTGAATTCATAGGTTCTGAAAATCAGCTTCCAAAACAATCTGCAGAGCCAAGATTTCAACACAAATACACATGAAAATGCATAAATCTGAATCCAAGCAAAAAACAGATTATAAGCAAGGTTCAAAACCAGTGGAAAAATGCACAGCGGAAGGCAAAGATCGAGCATACGCTCTGATACCAATTGTTAGGAATAAGGTTGCACTCGTTCAAGGGTCCGATTAGGGTCGAAGTGGTCTATTAGTCCGGTTAAACATGGAAGGATCTAGATCGATCCTAAACAATGAAACCGAAAGGAAAGATAACAAGACACACGATATGTTTACGAGGTTCGGGCTAATCCCTACGTCCCCGGCTCTAGATGTCATCCAATATGCTCTAAGGCCAAAAACGAGAAAGCAATACAAAGATCCTAGGAGGGCAAATACTAAACCGAATACATAAATAGGAGGTAAAAAACACTTAGAAAGAACACAATAGCAGCGGCAAGCTTAGGGAAGAAAACTCCCTTAAACCGAGGCGTCTTCGACTCGGTAAGGCCTTGTCGGAACTGTCGCAGCTCCGTTGAAGGTGGCACCAAGGAGTCCTCGTTGATCGGTTTCTCCATCAACGCCATTGCTGGTTCTTCTCCTCTCTTCGGTGCAGCCATACGAAGGCTCAGCCTTCTCGTACTCCTTGGGATCTCCTGCTCTCTCTTTCTCCGCTCGAGTCGGGCTCACATGGAGATTGCTCAAGAGCCTCTCTCTTCTGATGAACCCAAACTCGAGCTCCTCTCTATCTTCTTCTCTCAGCCTTTCTCTCTTTTGTTCAACCGAAAACCCTAGCCATTCTCTTGATTTCAGCCATGGGAGAGGAGCTCCCAGGCTCCCTTTTGGAGCGTCGTCTACAGTGCCGTGCTCTACCTAGGGTTTGCTGGAGAAAGGCTTATAAAGCCTATTTTGGAGCAACGGTCGGAAATTAGAACGTTGGAGAGGCATGGGCTTGGGCCTAAAGGCCCAATTCCTAATAAACTAGAGTTACAAACTCAACAATTTGCCCTCTTAAATCTAGTTTACAAGGAAAGAGATAAAAGAAGAAAAGCCTATAGCATATCGAACAACTCCGTCATCACAGTACCTGCGCTTCCTACAAAAACATGGTTAGATAAATCAACCAAATATAGGAACTTAAAGGAATAAATCCAGCAGGACATAAAAGACACAAAGACGAGGGGATGGATCCCTCTAGTCTTCGAGTCAAGGCAAAGCAAGCAATGCCCTCTCAAGGGCAACACACAACATAAAGAAACAGTATACAAATTACTGAATTTTGCAAATGTTAAACCCAAAGGTGGGGCAAAGCATCTCAATCTCGTTTAGCTTGCCTAGAGATGGTTTAAGCATCTTTCAGCTTAACCAATGGTGGGACTAGCATCTCAATCTCTTATAGCTAGCCCAATGTCATGGCTCAACCTAAACATTTAGGTCTAAATCAACTCAAAGACACAAATAAGCATGTAACCACATAAGTGAGCAAAGCACTAACGATCATGCAAACAAAGGTCTAAGAATTAAGAGCACTAGACATTAAGAAGAATCAGCCATGTCAACTTCCAAGTGTATGCAGGTAAGACATGTAAACCAAGCATCCAACTGACAAGTTTAAGCAAGTAAATCATGTATACCATGCATTCTAACTCGGACTAAATCATGCTGATTTTTGACACATAACAGCAAGGGAAAACATATAGCATGCAATGATCTTAAAGAAGCATGAGTTTCTGCAGGAAAGAACATGTTCAAAAGATACATCTCAACATGCTTAATAAGGCTATCCATCACCAACATATCAAAGCAAAAACCACCAAATTTTATCGGCAATCAAAATCTACCTAAATCATGCAAGTTATAAACATATAAGCTCAGCTAGAATGAGTATAATCGACACATGTAAAAACATCAATACACATGCACAAATTTCACCACAAATAGCAAGCAATTTTCATGATGAACAAGCATGAAGATTTAGGTTAGAGATACTGACTCCCCCCTCCAAATTTGGTGCGTTTGCAAGTTGGTTAGCCCTTCCCTTTTATTCTTCCTCCTCTGGCAAGAAGAGTCTCCATTTTCCAACAAGCTTGGGTACACTCCAATGAGCTGACCACCACCTTACAGCTGTTGGTCATGGAAGTGACTTTGAGTCACACATCATCCTTCAAATAAGGGTTCCTGACAGCACAAATAACAAACAAGCTAATTAGTGCATCAAGCAAACCTCTTAAAATACCAGAGTGTGGGAGAAACTTATCTATGAACTTGAAATAGATTTATAACTCATAAAAGAGAAATTAATCTATAATCATAGAGCTGTAGAGTGTCACAAATGCTACTGATCAACAGAGCCAAGAATGCACACAGGCAAACAGCAAGACTCAAATCAGTAGTCTCAATGCAAGTATAAGTCCTAAAGTCATGATTTCTACAACTATCAAATAGTTGATGCAAAACATAGATATCCCAAAGATAATCAAGTAAGCATGAAAGAAATCATAGACAAGAAGGAAATATACAACACCAAGTAAATCCTAATATCATGATTTCTAAACCTATACCTAGTCCAGGTAAGAGCATATAATCACAAAGATATCATGCCACTTTTACATAGAAATCAATGAATAAAGGATTCACAAATCATCATAAAACCAACAGATTTTGCACTCGAGTAAGACAAACCAGCAAGGTTTAGCTTACAAAAAATGCAAGCATCAGAAACATGGTTTATGCAGAAAAACAAGATCAAGCAAAGCTGATCTTTATCAAGTAAATCAAGCATAGTTATAATTCAAGCACACCAAAGGTGTCTTAAGAATTTACAACATGCTCAGAATTACTTATAAAGGGCAACTGTACCAGTTTTAGCAAAGGAAAAAACCACAAACTGTATCACTCAGGCTTAACTAGATAACACAAAACTCATAGAGAGACATATGCAAGAAACCAAACAAACTGAAAATAGGAGATAAAAGGTGCAAGAAAGACTCCCTTTGGTCTTCTTTTAACAAATCTTCGATGAAGCAAGCATCTCCAAGGATACCATCGTCATGGTTTCCTAGTCATCTTGACATTTGATGCTACTTCCATCTTGAAGGAATGCCACCTGGCTGATTCCTGACTTGAACACCTTCCATTTTAATTTCTTCTAAGGTCTTGACATCTCCTTTTATGATTCCCTTGTAAAAGGAAACAAAGAGTTAGTTCTTATGCAATAAGCCAAGTGAAGACCATAAGGTTTTCCTATAAACTGGACCAGACAAACGACCATAGAAATTCCACATATTCAGAACTTCATTTCGTCTCATAGACAATTCATAGAAATTCAAATTTGGAAGAAAGAGCACATACACACGAAATTAGCACCCATCCTTAGAGGATGAGTGCAAGTGCAAAGAGGATGCATCTTCAACTGATGCAAGTTTAGAAATACCTGGTAAGTCAGCACCCAAATTAGGACCTCTATCAGGAGGATTATCTGTTTTGTCCATCGAGTCAGTTGAAATAATTGATGGAGAGAGGTTAGGTTCTTCGAACTCCATTGCCGATTTCATTTGGAGAGAAGAAGGGCTAAGTGAAGTGTTCCATATAGGCAGAAATGATTGATTTAAATTCAGCACAGACAGACATCTAATAGATGTTTCATTAAATGTTTGCAATTGGGATCCACTAGTAGATGGTCCATTAGATTGGGCCTACTCTTTAAAGGAAATCCGGTCCTCAGTGGGCTTAGCTCTTTTAAATGATCCAATACTCTTTTTTCTTTGAGATTTAGCAAGAGCAACACGTGATATATCTAGTAAAGTAGGCATAGCGAGTGGCGAGACCTCCATGGACACAGATCCACCTTCTGCTGTCATTTGTGTACCCTTCACCGACTCAGTTTGGACAGCCGACACTACCTGCCCGGTTTGATGAGAATTATCACTCTGAATCAAATCATTTCTTGATCTGGGTATGCTCAAATTTGGACGATTAGGATTCCGAAGTGGTCGATTTTTACAGCACATAGTCATCCACTCACCATACTGATTACCAACGTTTGGAGAAGGGCCCGAATCCTCCATAGGGGGTTGATCAGTTGATAGCACATCGGTTTGGACAGGGTTTGAAGATTCAGTTGGTCTACGAGAACAAGTAGAGATGAGGTGCCCATATCTACCACAACGGTGACAAATCAATTCCAGATTTTCATAGACGGTTTAGAGGCATTCACCATTAACATACATGGTTCCAGTGAGAGGTTTAGAGAGATCCAAAGCCACACAAACTCGAGCATATTGCCCTCTTGCTGCACACAAAGTATGCAAATCTATTTTCAATGGGTCCCCTAAGATTGATGTAATTCGCCACAGGATGTTCTCCTCATATAGGATGAACGATAATCCAGAGATACGGACCCAATCATTAATTGCTGTAATGGAATCGGTATTTGGGTTGAATGATCGATCCCATTTCCTGACCACTACATAGTGATCGAACACCAGCCAAGGGCCTTCTGTCAGTACCCAAGTATAATCTGCCTCATTTGTAAATATGATTACAAAATACCCATTAGCAATATCATGGATCGACATAGGTCCTAACAAATTCCAACGTTGCCGAAGCCGGGTCTCCATCATTGTGAAAGAGAAAGAACGGCCCAGAACCTTGACTACAACGGCCAATTTAAAAGCAGCTTCCAGGGCGTCCATGATTGGTTGAATGGAGGTGGAGGGAAAAGGAGAAGGAGCGGGTTAAAGGATTTGCACGTCCTTAAGCCTTGTGACTAATTAATATTTAAAAAAAAATTAATTAACCTATTTTAACCATGCACGTCATGACCCAAGTGCAAATTGAAGCCCATGTACTAATAGGTCCAACAGCAAACCGGGTCAATTTTATAGTTTGTTTGACCCGAGTCCGAAGTCCCTGTATGTTGTTTTTTTCTTCAGATGAGGCACGATTTCATTTTTTTCTCTCGTCTCCTTCCTGGCGATACACGAGGCGTAGCTTAGGAAGACAGAAAGAAAGGTCGCCTCAAGCCATAGCTGGACCAGGGGGTTTTGAAAGCCGAAGGTAGGAGAAGGTTCGGGATCGGAACCTAATCTCCGTCTAGAACCATCCACGGAACCCTCGGAGCTCGCCGAAAACCTCGTGAGTTTGAATTCTCTTTTGTTTCATTTTCCCCTAAATTTTCCCTCTCACATGGGGTCTGAACGATTTGTCTTCCAAATCTGGAGTTTCTTCCCAATTCTACTTGCAATTGGGTGCTCGATTGCTTGA
Organism: Persicaria maculosa; assembly: GCA_963922045.1. NCBI lineage: Eukaryota > Viridiplantae > Streptophyta > Magnoliopsida > Caryophyllales > Polygonaceae > Persicaria > Persicaria maculosa. The sequence goes on from OY998265.1 coordinate 14,306,541, forward strand.
CTAAATTTGGTTTTAAGTTCTAGGGTTTCAATTTATGGAATATGGGGGACTTCGGTTTAGGTAGTCGAAAGAGGAGGCGGGTCAAAGACTCGAGCTGGCTGAGATCGAGGAAGTCGAGAGAATACTAACCGACAACGAACCTCAATTAGGTATGTCCGACCTTTCTCCCTTTTTTCCTCTTTTTTTTCATTGGGGAGAAATCTCGACCTCTAATTTGCCAATTTTTGGCTCCCCTTTGCATCTACCACCAGTCTTGGTTTTGACGGGAATCCCCTACTTGATTGATTTTTTTTTAGCAAGAGATTGAAGACTTTAGGTACTCTTGGAGGGTGAAAAGTTCTCTTTCAAAGATCTCTCTGGCTAGGTATGTGAATTTTAGCCTAGCTTTAGGGAACTTCTACTTAGCCTCAATTTGTCGAGGGCTAATTTCTTCCTTCTACAATTTACAATTTCAAAGCTTTTTGAATTGCGGCAAACACCAGCCAGGACACAAAAGAACGAAGTTCAAAAAGGAGTCGAAGGAAGCCTTTTGAGCAGTTGAGAGACTTGGGTATATTCAATTCTCTCTCCTTTGCCAACATAATTCCTTTTCAGTCTTTGGTGGAGTTTGTTGTTTTTTTTGGTTATTGTCCTGCCTGCTGATATGAATTTGATCATCACATGAACTTGCTTGCTTGACTTGTGCAATAAGGGATGATTAGCTTTTCTGTTTGTGTTTTGCTTGTCACGGTTTTGATTAGCACACTTTCCCAGCTACCTTTTTGAGTGAATTTAGGCAGAGTGACTTGAGGATTTGTTTTGTGTGAAATTGAACTAAAACATATTTTCTGTTTGCGTTCTTAGCTTTTAGTTTATGCTATCTCTTTTTCTTTTCTTTTGAGATTGCTTGCGATTTATGCATCGCCCTGGCTAGGAAAAGCCCAGCAGCGTTTCGCCCTCTTTTAGGGCGATTAGTTGATCCCAAAACCCATACCACAAGAGAAATCTGTAAACATCTTAGGGGTCGGGTTTTGGGAATCGAATTTGTGCAGCATTTAGGCTCCTTTGGTAGTGGTTGGCGATCCCGAAACCAAACCCAAGAGAAACGCAAACATCTCAGAGGTGGGCTTCGGAGATCGATTATTTGAGACTGATCGGCGATCCCGAAACCAGACCACAAGAGAAATCCGTAGGCATCTTAGGGGTGGGTTTCGGAGATCGATTTATGCAGCAGTTCGGCCCTATTTGAGGCTGATCGACGGTCCCAAAACTAGACCACAAGAGAAATCCGTAGACATCTCAGGGGTGGGTTTTGGGACCACGTAGATGATGAAAAAACGCTACCTTGTGTTGTTGCTTTTGTGTTGTACGTGTGCTGCTATATTTTTTCCTTTGTGCATGTTTTTTTTTTCTTTCAGCCGTGAGTTTTTTTTTTTGCAAGGGAGAAAGCCAACAACTTTTATAGGAAAAATTAGGAGGCCTATGGATCCCTACTTTCCTTCTTTTCATGTGTATAATATACACACACTTGCCTTTTTGGCTTTTGACTTTTGTATGTCTAAATTTTTCTCCTTCTTTTTTCCCAGAGTACACATCAATTGCCCATTAGTGGCTGAATTCTTTCCTTTGCTGATTTTTCCAGCCTCTTCTCTTTGTTTTTTTTTTATTTTTCCAGCAATGTGCTGGGCTGGGCTATTTCAGCCCATGAAAAAGCCTAACACATATGATATTTCTTTAGGCCCAATCATAGAGAATTGATACAAATTTTGAGAATTCATTTGGTTGTACCTGAGATGAAAGTAGTGTATATTATCTATCTCATTTTTTCCTTATGTGTATTTGATTTCTCATGCAATCGTAATTGATTAATTTTGCAGCTACACAGTCCAGTTACGTGAGCTCAACAAGGAAGATCGAGTCGCATGCCGGACTTCGAGCGAAGCGATCAAGCGATTAGCTCTTCCATCTCGTTAGGTAGTGTTAGCGGAAACCTGCGAGCTATCATTGCACACAAGCTCAACCTTTGTATTGAATTTGTAGACTCCAGTTTGTGAGCTTGTAATATGCTAGAATGATGTATTTGGTCTACATCGCACCCCATACACTTTACTTGTTTGTAACCATTGCCACCTAACTGGCACTCATGTTTGTTATGCGAACTATCAACTAAAAGTTTTCACGAAAATAATTTCACGAGCGCATAAGGTGTCTTTTTTAATAAAAGCCAAAAATTTTCACCCAAACAGATGCCCCCAAACTTTGAATTTGTGAGAAGCTTGTCGAACAGATTCAAAGTTCGCCTTGGATCTTTTTACCTCATTTGATTTAGCTTTCATTTCATTTTTTTTAATCAGAATGAATGTTTATGGAGACAATCATACTAAAGGGGCTTTAGGGACAACATGAATCTCATATATGAGCTCAAACCTGAATAGGCATAGTTGAACAACTTCACACGATAACCAATGTAAATCTGATCAAACATTGATCGACTTTGAGAAGTACACATGTATTCCCATTAAAAAGGAAAAATTAGTGTTTTTTTTTGGGGCTGCATCCAGCATTCTTGTATAGTTAGATTGCCTACGTACCCTATTAATGAGGGATTAAGTCGTTCGTAGTTCGTTTAGAAATCCTTGAAGAGGAGGGAGGGTTTGGGCACTCTTTTCTTCAACTCTGTGCTTCTTCTTTCCTTGGATTGGGACCATTTTTTTTATTGCATCACTCAAATCGTTTGGTCCCACCTTCTAGGAAGGGTTTCCCAAACGCTTTGACTATCACTTGCGAACCCTTTTTTTTGCGACTTAATTTTACATATTTTGGTTGCCAAATGTCCTATGTACTCCTTATTGGAGATCAAGTCATGACGTAGTTCTGGGCAGAACTGTTTGTGTTCCTTTCCTTAGATGGCACTTAATCATTTTGACACACTTACATGCTTTTAGGTGTCTATAATTTGCTTGAGCTTGTGGATGAGAACTTTTGACTGCCTTTTCTGAAGCTCTCCCTTTTAGTCCTTTTTACTTGGACTTTCTTGCTTTTAGGCCCATCAATTTTTCCGAGCCTCTCAAATATTGGAGCTTTAAACTCTCCATTTGTTGAGGCTAAATTAAGCCTTTGAAATACCAAAGGTTTATAGTCTTTATTTGGCAAGGCCATATCAAGCCTTTGAAACAATGAATCTTTGGATCCTTCCTTTGTTGAGGCTAGGTCAAGTCTTTAAAATACTGAAGATTTCGGTGCTTCGCATGTAGAGGCTAGATCACGCCTTTTGAACACCGAAAATTTAGGAGTTCCACCTGAAACCTTCTCGAGCCATTCAAATGTTGACACTCTAGGCTCTATTATGTTTATGGTTAGAAAACCCTTTTCATATGATGTTTGAAAATTTTTGACACAAGCCTCGTCAACAAGTTTTTGCGTAGCTAGACCCTTAGAAGAGGATTTTAGCTTCTACACTTGAACTTTATGCTTCTTCTGCGTTTTTTAAGCTTCCACAAAGCTTGACTTCTTTCCTTTTAATTTCTCTTTTGCTTTTAAAGAGAGAAATTGATGCTTGGAGCGTGATGTGTGTGCAAATTGCCATATTTTCTATGCACATTTATGTCTATTTTGACGTTATTTTCATGCATATTGGTTCGGAAATCATAAGATTAGTGTATTTTATGCTTATTTGTCAAATATAGAGGTCTACACGAGTTTTTATGTGATTTCGCATAAATTGAGACGAAAATGGACAGAATTTGGACAAGTGAAGAAGAGCGGAAAAAGAACTCGAAGTCTACTGAAGAGTCGAAATCGATCTAAAGACTCGACATCGAGTGAAACAGAGCAACCAGAAATCGAGCAGAGGAAAAATAGAGCATGTCGACACAACAAGATCGATATCAATGTCCAAAGGTCGATATCGAGTGGTCGAGATCAAGATAAAAGATAGAAGTCGAGTGCCAATCTGAAGTCGAGTAGGACTGCTCAAGATAGAGAAAAGAGGAGGTCGATATCCATGTTCATGGTCGATATCGATGTCTGCTGCAGAAAAGCTCCGATGCTGTTTTTGATAGAATTCTCTCCGAAGCGTTCGAGATTATCCTAAAGTCGAGATCTTCTATCATATCTACACCAGACTTATCAGTTTTTGATATTTACCTAAGTAATTTAGTTTTTTTACTTCAATTTAGTCTATCATAGAGATAAGATAGGTTTTCGAATCCTTGGATAGCAAGGTTTGATATCTATAATTAGAGGCCAATAGGGCTGAGTTTAGGAATGAAGTTTTCAAGCAAGAACATTCAGTTTCAATAGAGAGTAGGAGAGAGAGAGAGGGCCGAGTGGGGTGGTGAAGCGAGAGCGGAGTGGCTTGTTTCGGTGTAATCTTTCTTTCTTTTGTTAATGCAAAGTAGTTTCTTTTACATGATGATGATGAGTTCAATGATGAAGCACGAGTAGTCAACCCACTTCTAGGGTCGGGGTGAGCCCGACGATAGCAATGTAAGTTTGCGCATCAAAGGTACGATTTTTATGCGATTCCGTCTTCTATCCTATGCATGATCCTTTGCGAGAGTTGAGGAGATTCATTATTTGCATTATTGAAGCGAAAGCCAATCATATTGTGAATTTAGATTACTCATTAATTGGATAGTAACTCTTAGGTTGTATGCGAGAGCCTCTAATCACCTAAAAGTTGGTAACGAAAGTTATTTGACGGAAAGACATTAAATTTCATAACTTTAACATCATACTTGCTTGATTATCGTTGTGGCATGAATCCCCGACCTTGGAAGCTTTTAAGTTTATTGAATTCAAATAAAAAGTTTGTGTTTTTATTTTTGTCCACAATTCCCTCACCATTTGTTGTTGCAGGAGGCTTGATATGTCAAGTAATTACAAATAATAAAGATGTAATAAACGTAAACCAACTCCTGGCCTAAGCAAATAATTACAAGACTTCCTCCCGTTGTAAAGGAAGGGTAGTCAGGATGGATCCACGAGGAGGCGTGTCAGCGGGATCCTAGTAGCTTTGGAAATCTCACGTCTGCGTCGACCAGAAGCCTCGATTTCGAACTTTGAGCTCGATGTCGACCTCGGTTGTCGATGTTCTCTGCAATAGAAGACCTGCAGAAACAAAAACGGTAGTCGATATCGACTGGTGGGGGTCGATATCGATGTCAGTCACGAAATCGACTGGCTCAGAAGACTGCCAGTCGATACAGAGGGGTCGATATCGATGCTAGGGGGTCGATATCGATGCTTGCAGAAGTTTCCCAGGAGTCTCGAGATCGACTCAGAAAACCGTCGATCTATCAGTTTTGGTCGATATCGACCTCTGCTGTCGATATCGATGTCTTCCTGCAGTGAGTTAGTTGTTTTGTCGGCAAAGAAAGGCCGAAGATTTTAGAATGGAGAGAGAAGCAATGAACAGAAATAACAGGAGGTTTTTGTGTGTATAAAATATGTAAAAAACAACTCCTAGGATTAGGGTTTACCACAACGTTAACCAATGCATGCGATAAGATAAATAAGACGGACAATTGCGCTATTTCTCCCGAGGGACAAGCTTTCGCCGTACACCAACTCTTAGGATTACTCTTGCAAATAAACCTAATTGTCTCTACCAATTTTATGTTTATAACTCAAGTTGTTAGCATGAATCCCTTTTCTTTCGATTAGGACTAAACATAGAATCGTAGGAGGAGAGATAGACACAACGATATCGACATCAAATACTTACCTCAAGCGCGCATGGCTAACGTCGGGCTCACCCCGACCCTAAGAGCTTTGGGGAACTACTCGCTTTTCATCATGGGATTCATTGTTGATTGAAGGAAATAAACTTGCATTAAAATAAATTCCGAAGCTTTACAACTCAACGTCAACTTTCGCAAACGTCAAACCCTAAAACTTCTCTCTAACTCTAACTCTATTGTCTCACTTGCTTGTTTGTCTCTTCGATTGGATTGGATTCTGGATGATCTAACAAATCAGCCCCTAGGGCTTTATTTATAGGCTACTAATCCTCGCTATCCAAGGATTGTAACTCCTATCTAACCTATGAACTCTATCCAAACAATTAGGATAGGTCTTTTATTTTGATAAAACTTAAATGACTTAAAGGTAAAAAGATAAATAACTCTTCAGCTGCCATCTATCTTGAAAGTATGAGATAATTCCGTGCCTCCTTGAAGATATAGTTCCAATCTGCATTCGAAATCGAGTCTATCTTCTGTCGAGATAAGGGGTCGATATCGACACCAGGGGTCAATATCGAGGTCTCTGTTCCTACTCGACTTGTTCAGCTCTGGTCGATTTCTATGTTGAGGTCGATATGGGGGTCGATATCGACACCAGAGGTCGATATCTGGGTCTGGGGTCGATTTCTACCTCTTCTCAGCTTCACTTGATGTCTATGTTGAGGTCGATATCTATGTTGAAGGTCGATATCTACACCAGAGGTCGATATCTATGTCAGGGGTCGATATCTACCTTTGCTCAGCTTCACTTGGCTTCTTCGTTTTGACTCCGATTTTGCTCGAATTCCTGCATGGTTAGCTCAAAACTTGTGCAGACCCTTATTTCTTGCATTTTAGCCCATTCTTACACAAGTTTATATTCTTTTGAACCTTTTCTTTGGAAATCGAATGAAATAAGGAGTCGAAAGATGCAATGAAAGGAGATATAAATATGTACATCACCATTCTACTTTCTTCGGACAATCTGATGAGGGACCATCCAAGCCAAGCCCTCCTCCAAGTGCACCAACTTTGTTTGATGGACCGATGACTCGAGCTCGAGCCAAGAAGCTCGAACGGGGTCTACTTTTCCTTGTGGGTTTCAACCTAGCTAAGGATCCATATTTGGGTTTTCGAAACCGAAGCCTCAAGAGTTCAAGCCTCGGACCTATGTCCTAATTGGTGCCGAACCTTTGCTGAGCACCCTATCCTAGCTGCGCGCCAAGGATTTGCCTTAGGATATTTTAGCATTTCCTAGTTTATTTAAACACTTGTTATTTATTTTGTCAATTTCTTTTAATTCCTTTTTAAGACCTATAAATAGGTTTAGGGGTTGATTTTGTTAGACACATCATTATTATTAATAAAAAAATTAGATTTGTTGCCTTGAGTGTTCAAGAGCGAAATTGAGAAGCTTGGCTTTTCAATCTTGGTGATTTGAATCAGCTTGGTTTTTCTTAAGTTTGTCGATTCTCGCTAGTTAATTGGTGATCTTAAGCTCCCACGAGCCCCCTTCTCGTGCTCCTTGGATACGTCCCTGGTTGTGTGAGATTGTAGAGATTGGTTAGCTATTCGTTGGTTTGGGACTTTGATCAATCGGGATCGAGGGTCTTCTCCTCGTTCTACCTAGACTTTCTCCTGCCCTTTCTATCTTTTCCATTGCCATTTTCGAGTCTTTTAAGTCCTTTGTCGAGTCATTATTGTCTAACTTGTGTTCGTTGTTGTTTTGTGCTTGTTGTCAAAAGATCGGGACATCTACGGCTCATCCCCGTATCAAATTGGTAAGAGAGCTTCGGCTATCGACATCAAGTGTCTCATCTTCCATTGTCATCATCAAGAGTCTCAAAAATCACAAAAAGAGTCCAAAAACTCCATTGGAGTGCAAGGTTTGATCTCTTTTATTTTGTTTGATTTTCTTACTACTAGTATCGGTTGTTGTTGGTTTGCTTAGGCCTTAACCTTTAGCCGACCCCAATCACCACCCTATCACCACCATACAACCACCACTCGACCACCATTTCTCCACCACAAGAGAAATCAGATTTTTGCTATTTTCGTTATTTCTTTCTTTTGTTGTTATTTCTTTTCTTTGATTTCCAGAATTAAAAAAAAAAACAAAAGAAAGAAGAAAAAAAAAGAAAGAAGAAAATTCGGAATAAAAAAATCAGATTTCCGAAAGTCAAAAAAAAAGAAAAAAAAAAGAATTCTGAAAAAAAAAATCAGAATTGAGATTGTTCATTGAGTTCTTGAGTTCTTGAGTTTTGAAGTGCAAGTGTTCAACAAGAGCCATAGTTGATTGTGTGGAGCTAAGCCTAACTCATCCATTTCAACCCTTCCTTTGCCTACCAACAACAACCATACTTGTAGTGAGGAGGATAAACAAGTTGAATTGATCAAGTTTTGTGCTTAGTTTGTCTTTCAATTATACTATTCTTGCTCTTCTAGTTCTTGTTCTTCTTAATTCTTATCTCTTGTTTCTTTGTTTCTATTTCTGAATTTTGTTTTGTCTTGTGAACTCTTCCATTGGTTGACTAGCTTATCTTCATTGGTTAGTGGGTATCTCAGTGTCGATTGCTAGCTTGAGTGATCGACTCGCCTAAGACAGATTGAAAAAATAAGCATTTCTTCACCAAAGGGAGAGGGAGTGCGAGTGCAAACACATTGTGAGGAGTTTTGCTTTGCCTGACTTCACCTATTTCCGTGTTTGTTTAGTTGTGATGTCTCAAACAGGTAACAAGTCACCTAGGTCGGAGACTTCCGAGCCTATCAATCCGGAGCTATTCAACATGTTGAGCTCCATGAATAAGAACATTAGCCGGCTCATAAAAAGGATGGCGGCACTAGAGGCTAACCCCTTTAGCTCCAATGCACCACCAGGCCCTACACACACGGCTACTCACCAGCCCCATGTTAGCCCTCCGAGACCTCGTTCGAATAAGGAAGAAATTCCTCAAACCACTATTTTTGCCCGCAACACTCCTTTTGATGATAGCCCCTCTCCTCGAGAGCGGCCTAGTCGGAATGATCATTTTCATGATGTGCAGGGACAGGGCCGAGACCACCACCATAGGGAGCAACAATGGGAGGAGCCATGGGAGGACCAATGGGAACAACACCCTCAAAGGAATGACCAAGACCAACGCCAAAGGAGGCCCCGAGAAAACGATCAAGATGGCATAGGAAAGGTCAAGGTGAAAATCCCCGCTTTTGAAGGCAAGTGTGACCCAGATACATACATGGATTGGGAGACTAAGATTGAACACATTTGGAGTTGCCACAACTTTTCCGAAACACAAAAAGGTACAAATCGCCACCTTAGAATTCAATGGTTTTGCTTTGATTTGGTGGGATAACCTTGTGAAGGAAAGGAGAAGAGGCCTAGACACACCCGTAGCTACATGGGAGCAAATGAAGGCGCTCATGAGGGCTCGATTCATTCCCCAACATTACTCATGGGAGCTTCGCCAAAGGTTGGAGAATCTCAAGCAAGGATCGTGAGTGTAGAGGAGACCTTCAACGCTATGCAAGTAGCCATGGCTCGAGCAAATGTAGTAGAAAGTGACGAGGACACCTTGGCGCGATTCCTTCAAATCTTGCACCCCTACTTGGGTCGAGAGGTAGATTGTTATCCATACTCTAATGTCACTGACCTTTTATATTTAGCCATGAAGGTCGAAAGAAAGCTCAAGGTTCGGAGCATAGGAGGTAGCCAAGGAGGAAGGAATGCCGGTAACTCATTTCAACAAGACCGGAACTACAAACGAGGGCTACCATCCTGTGGCAAGGAGTCCTCTCCATCCAAGGAGGGAGGACATGCAGCCGGCACACAAGGGGAGCATTGGAGCCGAAGCAAGGCACCGATGGGGAGCACACCGCCAGCTACAAGGGCATCTAATAGGGTTTCCGCAGCCCCTAAGGGAAGTCATTCTAACCCCTCTACTAGAGCTAGGGACATTGTGTGCTTTAAATGTCAAGGTAGAGGTCACATGATGAAAGATTACCCGAATAAGAAAACTCTCATGATTAATCACTTGGGCCAATATGAATCGGAAGATGAATGTGATGATCATGTTGATGATGTGAATGATGAGCATGATGTGAATTTGATTGCCTATAATGTTGATGATGATGATTGCATTGAGTATGAGCATGGTGAATGTTTGATTGCTAGGAGAGCTTTGCATGCCAAACCTACCCCATGTGATGACAATCAAAGAGAAAATCTATTTCATACAAGATGCTTAGTTAAGGGCAAAGTATGTGAAGTGATTATTGATGGTGGGAATTGTTGTAATATTGCTAGTGTTGAGATGGTTGAAAAATTGCAACTTCCTACTATACATCACCCTAGGCCTTATAAGTTGCATTGGATGAATGATTGTGGTGCTTTGAAAGTAAACAAGCAAGTTAAGGTGTCTTTTAAACTAGGACATTATGAAGATGATGTGTTATGTGATATAGTACCTATGCAAGCTTGTCATATACTTCTTGGTCGTCCATGGCAATTTGATCGTAAGGTCTTACATGATAGTTTCACTAATCGCTATTCTTTTGTGCATAAGGGAAAGAACATCACTCTCAAAGCCCATGACACCCACGCAAGTGGCCGGCGAGTTTGAAAAGAAGAAGGTAAGCCACAAGGGCCAGCTCCACCGAGCCAAAATACAAGCCCTCGAGCCCCAAATGTTCTCTTTGCATCAAAGAGAGGATTTGAGGACGAGTACTTAGATGGGGAAACAATGCTCATGCTCTTTTGCAAAGAGTTGAGCTTGTTAAGTGAGGAGCTCCGAGCTACCTTACCCCCACGGATCTTGGCCCTAATCGAGGAATATAGGGATGTATTCCCCGAAGAGATCCCACCCGGCCTACCCCCTATCCGAGGAATCGAGCATCAAATCGATCTCATTCGGGGGGCTGCACTACATAATAGGCCAGCTTATAGAATGAACCCAACCGAGACCCAAAAGGCCCAATCCCAAGTTCAAGATTTGTTGGACAATGGATACATTCGGGAAAGCATGAGCCCTTGTGCTGTCCCGTTGTTGTTAGTGCAGAAGAAAGACAACACATAGAGAATGTGTGTCGATTGTAGGCCTATTAACAACAATACGGTCAATTATAGGCACCCCATCCCTCGTCTAGATGATATGCTAGATGAATTGCATGGTGCCACTCTCTTTTCTAAGATTGATTTAAAGAGTGGTTACCATCAAGTGAGGATGAAGGAAGGGGACGAGTGGAAAACGGCCTTCAAGACCAAATTTGGTCTATATGAGTGGCTTGTTATGCCATTCAGGCTCACGAATGCACCTAGTACTTTCATGCGCTTAATGAACTATGTGCTTAGAAACTTTATAGGGAAATTTGTTGTAGTGTATTTTGATGATATTCTAATCTATAGTACATCTCCCGACGAGCATGAAGCACATTTGAGGGAAGTACTCTCTACACTTAGATTAGAGCACTTGTTTGCCAACCTTAGTAAATGTGAATTGTGCACTAATCAAGTTTCCTTTCTTGGTTTTGTAGTGAACTTCGAAGGACTACATGTGGATGAAGCCAAGATCAAGGCGATTCAAGAGTGGCCGACACCTACTACCATTGGCCAAGTGAGGAGCTTCCATGGGCTAGCAAGCTTCTATAGGCGCTTCGTCAAGGATTTTAGCTCCATCGCAGCCCCTTGAGTGAGGTGACAAAGAAGAGGAGCGAGTTCCATTGGGGGGCAGCCCAAGAGAAGGCGTTTTCAACCCTCAAGCTTAAGCTCACCGAGGCACCACTCCTAGCCCTCCCGGACTTCACACGGCCTTTTGAGGTAGAGTGTGACGATAGCAGCATTGGAATAGGCGGCGTACTCATGCAAGAAGGTAAGCCTATTGCTTATTTTTCGGAGAAGCTTAAGGGTGCAAGTCTTCACTACTCTACGTATGACAAGGAGCTGTACGCCCTCTTTAGAGTACTTAAGACTTGGCAACACTACTTGTGGCCTAGATAGTTTGTCTTGAAAACCGATCATGAGTCTTTAAAACATTTTAAAAGCCAAGACAAACTTGATAGGAGACATGGTAGATGGATGGAGTTTATTGAAACATTTCCATATGTGATAAAGTATAAGAAGGGTAAAGATAACATAGTTGCCGATGCCCTATCTAGGAGACATACCTTGTTAACCACCTTAGACTCCCGAGTATTAGGCTTTGTGTATATTAAGGAGCTTTATGTGGATGACTTGGATTTTGGAGATGTTTTTAATGTGTGTGCCAAAAAGGGTTCTTTAGATAAGTTTTATGTCTTTGAGGGATTTCTATTTAGGATGGACAAGGTTTGCATTCCTAGGTGTTCCCTTAGGCTATTACTTGTTGATGAGGCACACCGAGGTGGATTAATGGGACATTTTGGAAGAGACAAGACCTACAATACCCTTAGGACTCACTTTTATTGGCCACATATGCTAAGGGATGTAGAGCATTGTCTTAAGAGATGTATTGAGTGCCTTAGAGCCAAATCTAGATTGATGCCCCATGGTTTGTACACCCCTTTACCCATGCCTACAGCCCCTTGGGAAGATATATCGATGGATTTTATTGTGGGGTTACCTAGGACTAAGAAGGGGAGAGATTCAATCTTTTTGGTTGTTAATCGTTTCTCAAATATGGCCATTTTATAGCATGCCACAAAACCGACGATGCCTCTAATGTAGCAAACTTGTTCTTGAAGGAGATTTTTAGGTTGCATGGTGTACCGAGGACTATAGTTAGTGACCAAGACACTAAGTTCCTAAGTAGTTTTTGGAGGACTTTATGGCATAAATTGGGAACTAAGTTGTTATTTTCGACCTCTAGTCACCCCCAAACCGATGGGCAAACCGAGGTTACAAATAGGACACTAACGACCATCCTTAGAGCTATAATTAGGAAGAACCTTAGATTGTGGGAGGATGCTTTGCCACATGTGGAATTTGCTTACAATCGCACTATGCACTCATCTACTAAGCTTACTCCATTTGAATGTGTTTATGGCACTAACCCACTAACCCCACTCGATCTAGTCCCATATCCTATGAGGGAAAAGGAGTCTTTTGACGTTGGTAAGCATGTTGATTTCATCAAGGCGTTGCATGAACGTACAAGGCGAAAGCTTGAGCAAAAGGCCGAGTACAATGCCAACCGAGCTAACAAGGGGCGTCGTCAAGTGATCTTCCAACCAGGAGATCTAGTGTGGGTGCATCTAAGGAAGGAAAGGTTCCTGGAGCTAAGGAAGAGCAAGTTGTCCCTGCGCGGAGATGGTCCTTTCAAGGTTATTCAAAGGGTCGGGGACAATGCATACAAATTGGAGCTCCCGGGGGAATATGGAGTAAGTGCCACTTTCAACGTGGCTGATTTGGTGCCGTACCTAGCCATCGACGAGGACTTGGATTCGTGGTCGAATCCTTTTCAAGTAGGGGAGGTTGATGAGGGACCATCCAAGCCAAGCCCTCCTCCAAGTGCACCAACTTTGTTTGATGGACCGATGACTCAAACTCGAGCCAAGAAGCTCCAACGGGATCTACTTTGCCTTGTGGGTTTCACCCTAGCTAAGGACACGCCGAAGCCTCAAGAGTTCAAGCCTCGGACCTATGTCCTAATTGGTGCCGAGCCTTTGCTGAGCACCCTATTCTAGCTGCGTGCCAAGGATTTGCCTTAGGATATTTTAGCATTTCCTAGTTTATTTAAACACTTGTTATTTATTTTGTCAATTTCTTTTAATTCCTTTTTAAGACCTATAAATAGGTTTAGGGGCTGATTTTATTAGACGCATCATTATTATTAATCAAAAATCAGATTTGTTGCCTTGAGTGTTCAAGAGCGAAATTGAGAAGCTTGGCTTTTCAATCTTGGTGATTTGAATTAGCTTGGTTTGTCTTAAGTTTGTCGATTCTCGCTAGTTAATTGGTTATCTTAAGCTCCCACGAGCCCCCTTCTCGTGCTCCTTGGATACGTCCCTGGTTGTGTGAGATTGTAGTGATTGGTTAGCTAGTCGTTGGTTTGGGACTTTGATCAATCGGGATCAAGGGTCTTCTCCTCGTTCTACCTAGACTTTCTCCTGCCCTTTCTATCTTTTCCATTTCCATTTTCGAGTCTTTTGAGTCCTTTGTCGAGTCATTATTGTCTAACTTGTGTTCGTTTTTGTTTTGTGCTTGTTGTCCAAAGATCGGGACATCTACGGCTCATCCCCATATCACAATATTTTCCAAAAAATTAGGTTCGTATTACAGTTTTTGTTGCTGACATCGAAATCGACTATAAAGGTCGATATCGAGCACTAACATCGATATCGAGTACCATCTCGACGTCGACTGATTGCTTCTATCTTCTGCAGGGAAACTACTGGAAATCAACCAGAACTGAGGTCGATATCGACCAGATACCTCGATGTCGAGTGTCTCTTGGAGTCGAAACTTGATCGTGATTGCAAACTTAGGAACCGATGACATACCTCCTCGTGGATTCGATCTTGAATTACCCTACCAATACATCGGGAGGGATTCTTGTAGTTTATTGGCTTGGATAAGGGAGTTAGCTTAGTTGTGATATTTTATATTGAATATTATTTTATTAGCGATCCCTCCCCTAAACGACCAAATTGGCGCCGTTGTCGGGGAGGCAGTCAATCGCCACCTAAGTTTTATTCACGGTCTTTCTTTTAGTGCTTATGTTGTAGGTTTATGCGACGCTCTGATCGCGAACCTATCCTGGGAAGCATTAACGAGCCTGAACGTTTCTTCCATCTTCGAAACAAAGCTATCAGAATCATGGCGGATAACGAGACACAGGCTGAGACTATTGAGCGGTTGAGGAAAGAAATTTAGGATCACAACGCTACAATCGCTGACGAGAGGGCCACCACTGCTGCAGAGCGAGCCCGCGCTGATAGAGAGGAGGATGCACGCAGACAAGCCTAAGAGCGGCTCAATCAGTATCCAAAAACGGCGATGCAATACATGCATCCGCCGCTACATGTTCCTGAATACGCTATTTTAATTCCTCCTTCAAACTATGAATTTAAAATAAACTTCCTATCTGAGATAAAAAGAAATACTTTTGAAGGATGACCTAATGAATGCCCCCTGCAACATATTTCTACTTTCATGGATTTATGTGAAACTATTGTTGATGGTGTGAATTTAGAGAATGTGAGACTAAAGTCTTTCCGATGGCCTTTGGCAGGGAAGGCATTGCAATGGCTAGAGAGTTTGGCTCCACGCTCGCTGAGGAGATGGGAAGAGGTGAAGGATGCATTCCTAAACAAGTTCTTTCCTCCATCTAAAATTGCGATGCTGCGACAAAGGATCACGGCTTTCAAACAAAAGCCTGGTGAGACATTGGTATATGTGTGGGAGCGTTTTAAGGACTTGCTGAGATCATGCCCGACGCATGGACAATTACCATATGTCATCCAGGAGATCTTCTACAACTCCCTCGATGGGCTGAATAAGGAGAGAATCAATTCATACACCTCATATCGGTACATTGAGCTCACACCAACGGAGGCCTGGGAGACAATTGAGAGGCTGGTTAACTTTGATAATACTTATGGGACTTCTGCGGCCTGTGACTCAAGGCATGTCCCATCTATGCCACTTTATGAGCCTCCAAAGGAGATTGATCCTGATGTGCGGCAACAATTCCACAACGATCAAAAGCAAGTAAGGTTCCTCAACAACAATCAACCTTGTCAGGAATGTGGCTCAACAAGGCACAACACTAGGGCCTGCCCACATCTTGAGAAAGTATCTATGGCGGAGCAATATGAGGAAGCCAAGTGGATGGGAGGCCCCTATGGAGGGGGAAATTAGCAGTATTGGGGAGATCAACGGTTCTATCAATCACATCAACAAAGGGATCCCCCACCATATAGAGCACCAGGGCACCTTAAGCGCGAACCAAGGAAGGATGACTTGCAGATCATCCTTGATGAGATGCGGAGGAACCACGCTGAGTTCAAACAAGGCAATAACTCCATTCATACTCAGTTGCAGGGCATCAACTCTAGGCTCGGGGAGATAGACGTTTGGAAGCGGAACATGGAGACCCAAATGGGTCAATTGGCTGAACAAATACCCAAACCGTCAGGATCGCTGCCTGGATCGACTGTGCCCAATCAAAAGAGCAAAACTACTGGACATATAGAGGCCATGAATCTAAGGAGTGGGTGTCAATTGCAAACGCCCGAGCAAAAAGCGGAGGAGAAAGGGCTAGAATAGATGTCGATATCGAATTATCGACCAACCCTGTCGATATCGACCAAGGTGATACCGATGTTGACCATACTCAACTCAATGTCAACACAGCTACTGAATCACCACAGAAATCGACTCCTCTAATCGATATCGACCCCCATCCAGTCGATATTGACCTAACTCCAGTCGTAGGGAAGAAGAAGGTGTTGCCATTCCCATCAAAGAAAGTGATTAAGGACCCGACAAGTTTCAGCGATTCGTGAAGATGCTTCAAGGACTTAATGTCTCAATTCCATTCACCGAAGCACTTCATGAGATGCCATCATATGTGATATTCCATAAGGACATCCTAGGTAAGAAGCGATCAATCGCTGATATCGTAGAGGTGTGCAATAGATTGGAGCTACCAGAGAAGCGGGCGGACCCAAGTAAGTTTTCTATCTCTATAGGCTTATGTCGATATCGCTTTAATACTTTAGTTGATTTGGGTGCTAGTGTTAGCATGATGCCACTAACCATATGGCACAAGATAAAGATAGGTCCCCTGGAGCCTGTAGATGCAAAGCTATACATGGCTAACAACACGGTAGTTATTCCAACAGGGATGGTAGATGATGTGCCAGTGCAAGTAGGTAAGTTCTTTATCCCTGCTGACTTTTTAGTTGTTGATATAGTAGAGGACCCTGCTTGCCCCATTATTTTAGGTAGGTCATTCTTAGCAACCGACGATGCCAACATAAGCGTGAAGAAAGGATTGCTTTGATTCACCATCAGTGACGAAGTGATAGAGTACGCCTTCAACAAGACGGTGAGGAATAATGAAGGGCCAATGGAGGTAAAGTCAATTACAGGTGTCTACATCACATGTGGGGAAGCAAAGGTAAGAAATATGACACTCGAGGAGCTTGAAAAGAGGGCCATAGAAGCACAAGTGGAGGAAGTCGTGGCAATCTTGAATGAAGGAGCCAAAAAGCCACTCGAAATCGACCCAGGTAAGTCGATATCGACTAAAAAAGTTCAAGATTCTTAGCTAGGTTATAAGTTTGGGGTCGACGGAGGAGAAGGAACATCGAAATCGAGCACAGAGGTCGATATTGACCATAAACATAAGTCAAAATCGACTGCCCCAGAAGCTGAGAAAGAAGGAGAAGGAACCTCGATATCGAGGACAGAAGGTCAAAATCGGCATGACCATAACGAGCAGAACAACTCCAAATCGACAGAACCTCCAGGAGCACAACAGAGCTCGATATCGAGTACTACTGATCGATATCGACCTGATCCCCTAACAGAAGAGAACGTAAGCCAAGGTATGAACTCCTCTTTCTCGATTTCAATTAAAGATTTATCACTTTTTGGAAGAGGTTTGCCTTGGTATGTGCACTTGTACAGGGTATCCAATGATGATTCGAGCCATTATGAAATAGGAGATAAGGTGTATGTCTCCGAATCAAAAGAGCATTGATTCCCTAGTACATTCAAAGACAAGAGGATGGGACCATTCACAGTGAATCAAATCCATCCAGGCGGGATGCAGCTGAGAGATTAGAAAGGAGTTCTATTTGAGGCCCAAGCCACATGGGCTCTGTAGATGTCGCCTTGAGAGCATAAAGGAAGAAGTCGGCCTAGCGACTTTGAAGTCTAGAGCTTGTAACAAAGACAATTAGTTTTAAGTTTTGGACATCTTTTGGTTTTGTTTTGAGACATTAGACATTATTATTTGTGTTTGGTTTTAGATTTATTGTCTAACAAGTTTCAGGAAAAAGAAGGAACGCAATAACAGACATCGAAATTGAGTATGATGCTCGATATCGACCAAGATGGTCGATTCAGAGGAGCTTGTGGTCGAGGCCGAATCACCCTGAACCTTGAACTAGAAATCGAGTATGATGCCCGATATCGACCACCACTGCAGACGTCTTCAATTCCTGATTTTCGTGAATTTTTAGTAAGTTTCTTTCTTAACCCTAGTTCTTATACAGTGAGGACACTGTAATCTTTAAGTATGGGGTGGGGGAAAAGCTTACTTGCATATTTTTAATCATTTTTAAGCATATTTTAAAAATTTTTATATAGTTATGCATACTTCTCCAATCGCATTATACATGGTTACTTTGGATACATCTATCTATATGCATCATAGTCTATCTATATTCATCAAGTTCATCATGAGTATTATCCAATGTCTAAAAAGACTAAAATCTAGAAAAAAAATCACCCCCATCAAACATTTTGAAAATATAAAGAAAAGTGTCATGGAAGCTTATAAGAAACTCGATGATGCAAAAGTAGAATCATTAGAGATATAACATGAAATTGCCTAGTTAAGGGAAGTCACAATGAAGTGCGATTTTATAGAGAAAACCATGAAAGTGAGGTAAAATTTGAAGTTGCTTTTGACATGTTCATGATAAGAGGATGGACGACTTTATATTTTCCATACATGTGCTCAATTTCATACCCTAGCCTTACCTATGCATATTTGCAATTACACAAGCTATATATGAGCCTTATATTATTATTGCTCCACATACATTACATTTATCCCATTTTTTATACCTTATACCCTATTCGGGGACAAGTTTGAGAATGGATGTCATCTTTGGAGTTGTTATATGGAGTTTGTGCATATTTATGAAGTGGTTGGCAAGAATGAAAGAAATTTTGAATTATGGAAAATTTAATGAGTGAGAAAAAATCCGATCACCTCAAGAGATAAAGGTAGGTCGACCCTGCTCGTTGAGATGTTAGTTCAGCGAGAAGGGACACAAGGTGAGGAGTCCGAAGTACTAAGTATCTGGGGCCATTCATGACACCCATGTTTGTGACTCGCGAGAAGGCAGTGCTAAGGTTAGAGAGGTAAAAGCATTATAGTGAAAAAAAGCATTGAGCGATGAGTGAAAGGTGAGAAATCTTATGAAGAAGGAATGTGGAATGATTTTGGAAAGAAAGTTTATTTCCCCGGATTTAACACCACATGGCCAAAATTAGCCCACCTTTAGCCTTTTACCAATCTACTTCTCATAAGCTTGCAAAGGTCCTCTTGATTATTAATGCTATGTTGCAAAATTGTTTTATGCATATAACCCTCCTTTTGTGAGTATGATGTTGCTTTTATTCACAGGCATGGATTTTGTTGACATTAGTACCTTTTCGAGGATGGAAATTGAGTGTAGGGACATATAAGAATGAATCTATGATGTTGAGGGTTTACTTTCTTCCCCTGAATGACCATTAAAAGTATTGCTTGGGGACAAGCAAGCTTAAGCATGGGGTGTTTGATGTGCGCGCAAATTGCCATATTTTCTATGCACATTTATGTCCATTTTGATGTTATTTGCATGCATATTGGTTGGAAAATCATAAGATTAGTGTAGTTTATGCTTGTTTGTCAAATATAGAGGTCTACACGAGTTTTTATATGATTTCGCAGAAATTGAGACGAAATGGACGGAATTTGGACAAGTGAAGAAGAGCGGAAAAAGAACTCGAAGTCTACTGAAGAGTCGAAATCGATCTAAAGACTCGACATCGAGTGAAATAGAGCAACCAGAAATCTAGCAGAGGAAAAACAGAGCATGTCGATACAACAAGGTCGATTTCGATGTCCAAAGGTCGATATCGAGTGGTCGAGATTGAGATAAAAGATAGAAGTCGAGTGCCAATCCGAGGTCGAGTAGGACTGCTTGAGATAGAGAAAAGAGGAGGTCGATATCGATGTTCATGGTCAATATCAATGTCTGCTGCAGAAAAGATCCGACGCTGGTTTTGATAGAATTATATCCGAAGCGATCGAGATTATCCTAAAGTCGAAATCTTCTATCATATCTACAACAGACTTATCATTTTTTGATATTTACCTAAGTAATTTAATTTTTTTTACTTTAATTTAGTCTATCTTAGAGATAAAGATAGGTTTTCGAATCCTTGGATAGCGAGATTTCAGATCTATAATTAGAGGTCAATAGGGCTGAGTTTAGGAATGAAGCTTTCAAGCAAGAACATTCAGTTTCAATAGAGAGAAGGAGAGAGAGAGAGAGGGTCGAGTGGGGTGGTGAAGCGAGAGCGGAGTGGCTTGTTTCGGTGTAATCTTTCTTTCTTTTGTTAATGCAAAGTAGTTTCTTTTACATTATGATGATGGGTTCGATAATGAAGCACGAGTAGTCAACCCACTTCTAGGATCGGGGTGAGCCCGACGATAGCAATGTAAGTTTGCGCATCAAAGGTATGATTTTTATGCGATTCCGTCTTCTATCCTATGCATGATTCTTTGCGAGAGTTGAGGAGATTCATTGTTTGCATTATTGAAGCAAAAGCCAATCATATTGTGAATTTGGATTACTCATGAGTTGGATAGTAACTCTTAGGTTTTATGCGAGAGCCTCTAATCACCTAAAAGTTGGTAACGAAAGTTATTTGACGGAAAGACATTAAATTTCATAACTTTAGCATCATACTTGCATGATTATCGTTGTGGCATGAATCCCCAACCTCGGAAGCTTTTAAGTTTATTGAATTCATATAAAAAGTTTGTGTTTTTATTTCTGTCCACAATTCCCTCACCATTCTACTTTCTTTGGACAATCTTTTCCGACAAATTAGGTTCGTATTACAGTTTCTATTGCTGACATCGAAATCGACTGTAAAGGTCAATATCGAGCACTAACATCGATATCAAGTACCATCTTGACGTCGATTGCTTGCTTCTGTCTTCTGCAGGAAAACTACTGGAAATCGACCAGAACTGAGGTCGATATCGACCAGATACCTCGATATCGAGTGTCTCCTGGAGTTAAAACTTGATCGTGATTGCAAACTTAGGAAGCGCTGACATACCTCCTCGTGGATTCGATCCTGAATTACCCTACCACTACATCGGGTGGGATTCTTGTATTTTATTTGCTTGGATAAGGGAGTTAGCTTAGTTGTGATATTTTATATTGAATATTATTTTATTAGCGATTCCTCCCCTAAACGAACAGAGCAAAGAGTAATCTTATCAACTCTTGTTTCTTCTTTACACAAGTCACCGGTCCATCAGACCATACAACGTTGCGTAGTTTCATTTGCCTTCCATGGACTCATCTTTTGAAGAATCATCTTTCACCAACGTCTTAGGAACAAAATCCTTCAAGGTAGTCGGTGCCTGATTTGGTTGGGCGTAATCTTCATTCGAATAAATCTTAGAGCTTCTTCCTTTATTACTTTTCTTATTTATTTGGGCTTTCTTAACCTCATAGCTCTTGAGATGCAAGTCAACGTTTCTTGAGGCTTCTTGTGACTTGTATGGGTTTTCCACTCAAAGCCACCATCATCCTTGATAGTATCAACAATGCAAGAGCACAACATCAACTCATATAATGTCGGCTGCCCCGGTCCATCTTGTGACTTGTCGGGGTATGCCCATACAATTTGATATTCATCTTCCGTAGTGGCCTCTATGGGTATCTCCAAAGGAAGCAATGAAACCGTGGGGATACCCCTAGTTTCGTTAGCGACGGAATACACTTTTTGTGTTTGAGGAGACGTTTGGAGTGAGGGAGTGGACTCTGGAACGTCTATTAGTGACATGATATTTGATGAGGCCGCTTGAGTCATGTATGTTGCCCCATCGATTTCAATTTCTCCTTTGTTAATCATCTCCTCTAAAATGTCTTTGAAGACGTAACAACCTTTGATTGGATGACTAATGAGCTGGTGGTATGACAATATTTCAGATTACTCATCTGGCCAACCTCTTTAGGCCTTCTTGGCTCCGGAAGCGTTAAAATTTTCACGCTCACCAATTCATCAAAATCTCTTGTACATCATCATCATCAAACGGATATTTCTTTTTTTTTCCTTTATGAAGGGTGAGTCTCTCGGCTGGCTCCTTAGCTCTCTCTTTTCTTTGAGCTTTGGAACCATTTCCATTGATTGGCTCTTGATTATGTTTGGCGAAAATCACCATGGACTCTTCTTCATCTGCTAGGTCATCGCCATGGTTTTCATTAATCTCGCTATATTGAGACCACATAGCTCCTCGTGCGAGTTGTTTTTCAACGTTGCACGCTTTGGACACCAACTCATCAAATGATCAAGCAAAGTTCATCACTTCCAACGTGTACCGCCAATTCCGGTATTAGGTTGTTTGTGCACATTTGAACACATGCTTGTTCACTTAACTTTTCATGGCATTGGAGTCTTAAGCTTCTCTACCTAGCAATGAAGTCATTGGCGAGCTCGTTAGGCCTTTGGTAGGCATTTGCAAGATCTAGAATGGAAACTCTTGCCTTCGAGATCATAAATTGAGCTAGAAACTCTCTTTCCAGATCTTCTCATGTTTGAATTGACCCTAGATGTAGTTGAGCATACCAGGTGAATGCTGATCCTTTCACTATTGAATAAATTGCCTAATTAATAAGGCATTGTTTAAGGCGGTTTCACCACAAGCAGAATAAAACATGGGATATGTGCTCGTGGGGTGAACCGTGAAGGCCATCGAACTTCTCAAAGCTCGGTTTTTGCTAGCCTGGGTGAGATGGTATCGAATCATAGTTTGCTGGATATGACTTTTTATATCCGAGCACTGTTGGATTTTGTGATGCATAGAATTCTTTTATCCCTTGAGTGATCATGGCCTTGATTTCTTGTGAAGAGATCGACGTGCTATCACTTGAACCTTCATCATTTGGTCTTGTTTTCTCTTGTCTATTTTCTTGAGCTTGAATGTTGATTTGAGCGAGAAGTGATGCAATTTGAGCATCTTTCTCATCAAGCTTCCTTCTTCCAAATATCCATCTCCCCAATCCTTGTGGTAAGGTGATTGAGTTGAGAATGGATAGCATTGTTGGATTGATCATTCTTAGCTTGGTTCCGCCTTATCTCATCCAGCATAAGTTGAAGATCATCCTTCTTTTGGTCTCTCTCCGGGTGCCCAGGAGCTCTATAGAGTGGGGGGTCCCTAGGGTTAACCTGGTTCCTTTGTGGTTGTTGGAACCTTTGGTCTCCCCAATATTGGCGATTGGGACCCCTCATGAAGTTGGCTTCCTCATGAGTCTCCGCTAGTTGTACTTGCTCAGCATGGAGGCACTCAATGGTAGTGTATCGCTGCGATCCACATTCGATGCAATCCTGGTTTGCCGAAAGGAATCTTACGTGTTTCTGGAGCTTTCTAAGTTGATCCCTATGAAATTGTTCCTTAACATCCGGATCGATCACCTTAGAGGGTTCGTATAATGTCATAGATGGGGCAGGCCTCGACGATGATGGTGCGTCTGAAGCCTCAGGAGTCCCATATGTATTGTCAAATTCCACCAACCTTTCTATGGTTTCCCAAGCCTCTTGTGGAGCGAGTTCAAGATAGCCATAGGCGGTGTAAGTGTTGATCCTCTCCTTGGTGGCAGCATCAAGAGCATTGTATATGATCTCCTGAATTACGTACGGTGGTTGGCCATGCGTCGGGCATGATCGTAGTAGGTCCTTAAACCTTTCCCAAACAGTCGCCAGAGCCTCACCAGGCTTTTGTTTGAAAGCCGTGATTTTCTGTCGTATCAACGCCGTCTTAGAAGGAGGAAAGAACTTATTGAGGAATGCGTCCTTGACTTCATTCCAGGTGCAGAGCGATCTTGGGGCTAAGCTCTCCAACCACTGCAATGCTTTTCCTGTAAGAGACCAGCGAAAGTCTTTTAGTTGGACATACTCAAGACTTTGTCCATCAGCAATTGTATCACAGAGGTCTAAGAAGGTCGATATATGTGCCATAGGGCATTCGTTAGGTTTCCCTTCATATTGACGCCTTCTTATTTCAGTTAAAAAATTCGGTTTGATTTCAAAATTAGAAGTAGGGATTAGAATAGCCGATTCAGGCAATGTGAGCGATGGATGCATGTATTGCTTTGCATTCTAAGGGAGGGCGTTGAGTTGAGTCTCATATCGTCTCCTGGCTTCCTCCTCCCTGTCAGCACGCTCCCTTAGTGCCGCTTCTTTGGTAGTGAAATCCTCTACTTGCTTCCTTAAGCGTTCAATTTGTTGTGCCTGGGTCTCGTTGTCCGCCATGATTCTTTGAACTCGAGCCCTTAGGTGGAGAAAGCGTTCTAGTTCGTCTAGTCCTTCAAATTCAGGTTGGTCACCAGTACTTCGCATACACCTATAAAATAACACTAAAAAAAAGGACCGTAGAAATAAACTACTAGGGCGCGATTGATAGCTTCCCTGGCAACGGCGTCAAATTTGACATCCTAAATGTTCGACCAGAAGCCTCGATCTCGAGCTCAGACCTCGATGTCGACCTTGGCTGTCGATACTTTCTGCAACAGAAGACCTGCAGAAATAAAAACCATAGTCGATATCGACTGGAAGGGGTCGATATCGATGTTAGTCCACGAAATCGACTGGCTCAAAAGTCTGCCAGTCGATACAGAGGGGTCGATTTCGACGTCGGGTGTCGATATCTATGTTTGCAGCAGTGACCCAGGAGTCTCGAGATCGACTCAGAAAACTGTCGATCTATCAGTGTGGTCGATATCGACGTTCAGGGTCGATATCGATGTCTTCCTGCAGTGGGTTAGTTGTTCCAGCGACAAAGAAATGCCGAAGATTCAAGAATGGGAAGGAAGCAATGAACAGAATTAAACAAAGGTGTTGGGTTTTTTGATGACTCAACGAACGGCGGGCAATTATGAATGTAAACTTAAGAAAGGAAAAATCTTCCAAAGCCAAGGATTACCGCGACGACAACCATGATAGAATAAGTAAGAATCAACTAAAGATGCATGCTTTCATCATAAAGGAAAAGGCTTTCACCTAAACCGACAAATAGGAAAAGAGATTTTGCAATTACTTAACCTAATTTGTGTCTACCTTTGTCATAATTGAGTTTATAATCTTTCGAATAGAAACCCTAATTACTACCCAAGTTTTACAACATGATTTCCTTAAATTCGCATTTAAAGATGAAGCACAAGGTAGAGGGAGATAAAAGATACATTCTTTAGCGACGTACTTACCTTACCACCATGGCTATCGTCGGGCTCACCCCGACCCTAGAAGAAAGGGCGACTACTCGCTCATGTTGATTGTAGACATGTCTTGAATTGAAATAACTTGCATAAATGGAAAAGTTCGAATCTTTACAATCTCAACGCCAACTATCGTAAGCGCTTGAAACTTTAAAGCTCAAAAGCTCTAACTATCTATTGCCTATTGTTATTGTCTTACTTGCTTGAATGATCTAACAAACCAGCCCCTAGGGCTTTATTTATAGGCTACTAATCCTCGCTATCCGAGGATTGTAACTTCTATCTAAACTATGAACTCTATCCGAACAATTAGGATAGGTCTTTTATTTTTATAAGACTTTAAAGGAAAAGATAATAATACATCTGCTAATATCTAGAAGCACGAGATAATTCGTGGCCTTGATGATAGAATTCACAATCCGAGTCTCGAAATCGGATTTATCTTCTGTCGAGATAAGGTCGATATCGACACCAGAGGTCGTTATCGATGTCTGTGTTTCTGCTCGACTTGTCCAGCTCCGGTCGATGTCTATGAGGAGGTCGATATCGATGTCTTCAGGTCGATATCGATGCCTTTTGGTTGGTCTGTGTGGTCCATCTCGACACTCAGAAGGCGTGTCGACAACTATGGTCGATATCGATGTCTTCAGGTCGATATCGACCTCTGCTCAGCTTTACTTGGCTTCTCTATTTTGACTCCGATTTCATCGAATTCCTGCATGGTTAGCTCAAAACTTGTGCAGACTCTATTTTTTGTACTTTAGCCCATTCTTACCCAAGTTTATATACGTTTGAAAATTTTCTTTGGAAATCGAATGAAATATGAAGTCAAACGATGCAATAAAAAGATATACAAATATGTACATCAAAACACCCCATACTTAGACTTGCTTGTCCTCAAGCAATAACCAAGCAATAACCAACACCTACAACACATCCTTCAAGTCTTCGCCCTTGTCAAAAGCAACATCATAAGCGGTAGCAAAGCAAAGCAGGTGAATTTAACATCATAGCACATATTTTGGCGATCCATAGGCATATGCAATTTTGATCCAACCTCACAGGGATTTTGTGCTTGCACTCAACTCTCATGTGTTTAGGCTATGAAGATCAACTCTCAACTCAATTCCATATACAATCTTATAAACATTGCAATTTATAACAATCCACTTCGCAACCAATTATGAAAATGCAATAAGAACTATCAGGAGGACTTTCGCTAAATGGAAGACTTCAAAGAAGACTCCATTCGGCGGGGTTGTAATGGGGCTTGGTATGAAATAAAAGGGTATGGAATTATTTGGCTATGTGGTGCTTTTATAATTCGGGAATCAAGACTCCTAAATTTCAACACTTGCAATATCCAAACCATAACTCTTCAATGTTGCACTTTCCCAGCTCAATCTCCTATAATGCTCTTTTCCAACTCATCTTTATATAATATGCTCTAAAGATGCACTAAAGGATGTAAACCATACTATCAACCCTTCTTTCAAACTCTAATATGTCTCAAAAAAATATGACACTTGTATAAAGAACTTAAGGATTTTGGCTCATGCACTATATATATACATCTCTTTTTTTTCGGATTTTTTTTTCTTCGGAAATAATAAGTAAATACTAAAAGAATATGTGCATTTATATGGTGAGCCAAAAATCCTTTTACAAAATATGACAAGATGAAAATATATACCAACCCATAATTTCCTTGCTCAAAACTGGACATTATGCCCTTTTCTTTCCACAAGGCAATTGTCCAGCCAATCTAAGTCTCGATTCCCAAATGGGGGTCAGGCTCAATTCGGCTAGGGATAATTCTGCGGAGTTTGTAATTTCAGGCTCAGGCTAATATTCTGGCTTCAAGCAGGGATAATGCAGGGTAGGTAAAGAGAGGATAAAAATGGCTTAAAAGATGCCTCCATCATTTAATTCTCGTAAACATAAACATATATATATATATATATTGGTTTTGAATAACTATCATAACATTTAGAGATGCATAGGAAGAGTAAATTCACTCAAGAAAGCGGAGGGATTTTTTATGTTCTCCCTATAGGCCAAAATTCTCACAAGGACAATTTTTGTTGGATTTGCTTTTTAGCCTAGGATCATATATGCTCAATTTCATCACAAGTTCACAATCTACATGAAAATTTTAAGGACTTAGGCTAAACCATCCAAATATGCCATAGGATTTACATGATCAAGTAAGCTATTGAGTTTTCATCATAGGACATCTAAGTAGGGTTTAAAAACAAACTTTAAAATAAACATGCATTTTTTTGTATTTTTGACATTTTTCTATTTTTTTGGATTTTGACATTTTTATAGACGTTAACAGACTAAAAGACTAAGGACTTAAACTTTAAAATGCATAAATGTTTAAATATGATGCAGTGCATACAAATAGAGTAGAAAGCAAATAAAATACAAGCCAAGTTCGCCAAGTTTTAAATATTACCACAACCAGATAAAGCAGTTTATAATATCCAATTTGAATCCCACCCCATACTTAAAGATTACAGTGTCCTCATGGTTAGAAAAGCAAAGTAGAGGGAAGGAGACACTCACGCTCACTTACGTAATAAACATCACTGCTCAGGAGGCGGAGGAGGTGGCAACAGCAAGGGTCAGTCATGTGTAGGAGCTGACCCTGAGTAGTAGGTCGGGGCGCCCTGTGGGAATGTGGAAGTGCCAGCCTGCTGATCGAAAAAATATCCCATAGAGGAGCCCAAACCCTCGAGCATCCTCCCATAGCGACGCTGCTCCTCGCGGATCTAAGTGACAGATAGCTCCAGCCTAGTAAAGCGGGCAGTCATGTCGTCCTGCCAGTATGTGGAATAGGCGGGCTGGAAGGGAGGAGGAGGTGGAGGCACATAACTATGGTGGCTGTGATGGCTGTGGTGGGACCCTTGCGGGCCCTCTCCACCTCCAGCTGCATCGTCCCTGGCGTCATCATCATCACCGCCATCCATGCCCCCCTGGTAAACTGGGGGCTGCTGTGCTCCGTCTGAGTGGGGGTCAGCGTCCCAAGACATAGCGTCTATCTCCGGCTCATGGTTGTAGAGTGGGGGTCTCCTCTGAAATGTAGGATCGGCAGATGGATCTATACCCGTATGATATGGTTGCCCAGTCCAAGACTGGTACTAATCTGGGATATGTAGGAGATCCATAAAATCCTGTCGTAGACGCATCCCTGTCTAGGGGTGTCTCCATCCCTGTGCGCCGGTCGCAATGACTCCGCCCTGGCGTAATACTGAAGCATCAAGGTACGTGAGCTGGTAAGCAGTGTACCTCTCAGTGTGGACGCCTAGACCCTCGGTGAAGATAGCTACCATGCCGCCGTCCATGATATCAGTGGAGACCGTGCGTCTACGGTCCAGGATATGCTCGAGCCAGGCATGTAGATATGGCAGAGGCTCATCCTCAAAAAGCATCCTCCGTAGAGTCTCCGTTTCACGGTGTGTGGGGCGACGGAGCTCAGGTCTGGCCCAAAGTGTACTCGCCAGGACTCGCAGGATGACCCTGAATAGCAGACTCACGACCCTGGAGGTGAAGGAGTCTGTGGGAGCGGGGTAGGGAATGCCTGATATGTAGCTCCAAATGACGTTGGGGTCCTGGACCTTGAAGGCGGCGGGAGTGTGGATGAAACCAAAAATGTTGCTCATCTCCTTGAGCGATAGTCTGTGACGCCTGTTGCCGAGCTAGAAGACAACTCGCCGGCTGGTCGAGGTTCGCTCAGGGACCTCCAGTGTGGCCATAAACTCCCCAGTCAGCACGGGGTAGTGCGCCTCTAGAGGTTCAATTAGCCTGTGCAGGGAGACATTCTCAAATGCCTCCTGAACGCCGGTGTGAAATCCCAGCTGGATTATATCGGGGAGATGGTACCATCAAGCCCTACTGGCTCGGGCAATCAGATCCTCGGCTAGGGAGCACTGCTGATCGTCATCAATGCGAAGCGTGTCCTGAGGGATGTTCTTGGCTCTCACCATCGTCTGCAAAAGAAACCATTGCCATAGATAATTCCCCTTTGTATAAAATAGGGAGAACCCCATACTTAGGTTCCATATTATCCTAAAAATTATGTAAAGGTAAATTGACTAAGTTAGAGTGGTAAACATGGTCTAATAAGAAGACAAGAAAGTACATAAGGATGGCAATTTATATAAACATAATTTTCTTGAATTTTTAGCACTAAGGAACCTAATGAACTTTAGATTTTTGTCCCACATATATAAAAAATTAGATTTTAATCCCCCTAGTATTCCAGCCCTTATTTTAAAAAAATCAGATTTTAATCCCCTAAAAAAATCAGTATTTTAGCCCTTAAAAAAATAAAAATTTTAACTCCAAAATAAATCAGAATTTCAGCCCTTGAAAAAAATCAGAATTTAAATTCCAAAAAAAAAATCAGAATTTCAACCTTTAAAAAAAATTTCAGATCTCAGCCCATAATGTATAAAAAATCAGATATTTTGCCCATAATTATGTAAAATTCAGATTCATGGCCAACATAAATAAGAAACTCAATTTAGCAGCCCACATATTTATAAAGTTCCTATTCTTGCCCCCACATGTAAAAAAAATCAGATCTTAACCCATATATTTATAAAAATCAGATTCATGCCCCACAAAACATGCGATTACTCTTTCCTGCGCAAAAATCATTCAAACCCTAAACACCCAATATGTAATTTCCTCCCAAAATCAACTAAATAATCATGAAAATTTGTAAAAATAGATGAAGGGTAAGAAATCATACCAGAAGAGTGTCGGAATTAAGGGAGAAAGAGGCAAGCAACCGCAAAAATCAAGAAAAACCCATTGCCGAACAGAAAATCGACGTCGGTATCGGTGCTTTGGGTCGAAATCGACCGGATCTGGGCAGCTGTCGGTTTGCTGGCGCTGCTGTGGGCTCTCCGGTGGCTTATAGTAGCCGGATCTGGTGGTTCTTGGCCGGATTGGAGTAGATCCGGGCGAGGGAGGCTTGAAAACGAGAGAAAGAGGGCAAGGGCGAGAAGAGAAAGAGAGAACGAGGGTTGTCGGGGTGTGGGTGCAGCAATGGGGGTCGGATCTGGTGGGGGTGACAGTAGGCAGTGGTGCTGCGATGAGAGGGACGAGAGAGGGGTGAGAGAGGAAGGAGAGAGATGAAGAAGAGAGGGGAATAATGGCGGCTGGTAGGGTATCGAAAGAGGGGGGGTGTTAAAGTCGGGGTATTTAAAGGGGATAAAGAAACCCAAAAATAAAATAGAAAAAGAAAATAAAATCTGACCTGGCACCTACCTCCAGCTGTAGTCGATATCGACCTTAGAGGTCAATATCGACCCCCCTCTGAATCTGTGTAATTCTGCTCATGCTCACTTCTGTCGGCCGGACGATATCGACCATATAGGTCGATATCGACCTCTCTTCTATACTTGATTTCCTTGTTGACTTTAGATAGAATAGCCACGAATGATCTAAAAAGTAAAAAATAGACTAAAAACAAAAAGAGAAGGAAAAGGAAAAGAACGGGTTACCTCCCGGAAGCACTTGAGTTTAAGTCGCTAGCTCGACATATTTCCCTTTTTGCGCTAGTTCAATGCCAAGGTGGCGCGAATCTCTTCTTCCGGGTCCTCCTTGTCATAATATTTCTTTACCCGGTGGCCATTTACCTTAAAGGTGGATCCATCGTCGCAAAGTAACTCCACCGCTCCATGAGGGAATATTTTATGAACCTCGAAAGGTCCGCTCCATCTTGTCCTTAGTTTCCTTGGAAATAAGCGAAGTCTAGAATTAAAAACAAGGACTTTGTCACCTACCTCATATGTTTTTGGCACCAATTTCGTATTATGCCATTTCTTAGTGCGCTCCTTGTAGATTTCGGCATTCTCATATGCCTTTAGGCGTAACTCCTCCAAGGCTTGTAAGTCAATGAACCTTCTTTTTCCAGCTTCGTCGAAATCCGTGTTAAGCTCCTTAAGAGCCCACATTGCCTTATGCTCAAGTTCGATGGGCAAATGACATGACTTACTATATACCAAGTTATAGGGAGTTATGCGAAGTGGTGTCTTATAGGCCGTTCGGTAGGCCCAGAGCGCATCATCCAGTTTGGATGTCCAATCTTTCCTCGAGCGGGAGACCGTCTTCTCCAAGATGGCTTTGATTTGGCGATTGGAGACTTCTACTTGGCCGCTGGTTTGAGGTTGATAGGGCGTTGCCACCCTATGGTTCACCCTATACTTGGCTAAAAGAGCTTCAAAGCCTCTCTCAATGAAATGTGAGCCACTATATGAAATAAGAACTCTAGGAACACCAAAGCGAGGAAAGATGTTAGTTTTCATAAACTTAGAGACTACCTTCGCATCGTTGGTCCTAGTTGCCATGGCCTCCACCCATTTAGAGAAATAGTCCATTGCTACTAGAATGTATTTGTAGGGGCCTGATGTAGGGAATGGTCCCATGAAGTCAATACCCCATACATCAAAGAGTTCTACCTCTAGAATGCCTGTGAGTGGTGTCTTATTCCTCCATGTGATATTACCTGCACATTGACACTCATCACAAGAGGTTACATAGTTTTGCACATCCTTGAAAAGGTTAGGCCAATAAAAACCACATTGAAGAATTTTCGCCGCGGTCTTGAATCCTTTAGAATGGCCTCCTGTAGGGAGAGAATGACAATGGTGAATCACGCTCTCTACCTCTTCCTCCGGGATACAACGTCAAAAGATATGGTCTTTCCCTTGTTTGAATAAGTAGGGTTCATCCCAATAGTATTGTTTGACGTCGTGCAAAAACTTCTTCTTTTGTTGCGAAGTTAAGCCTGAAGGAATCTTGTCTCCTGCAATATAGTTAGCAAAATCCACATACCAAGGTACCTTCGCCCTTCTTACAGCAAATAAATCATGAATAGGACTGGAATGAGGTGTAAAGAAGAAATCCTCACCGGAGCTTACCTCTTCGTCACCTTCGGAGTGTTTTGAAGGCGGTCGATATCGACCTGTAGGGGTCGATATCGACTGGACGGCATCGACAGGTTCAGTCGATATGGGCTGCTCGATATAGGTCCTCGATGTCGATGTTTGGAGGTCGATTTTGACCTCTGCAGTGGAAAACCTGTGATCAAAATTGGTCGACATCGATGCAAGTCTTACCTTTGAGGCAGTCGATATCGACCTGTCGGGGTCGATATCGAGTAGATTTTCTGCCTGTTATACCTCTTGCCTCATTAAGTGCTCGTCAGGGCAGGAGTCATTGATTGGTATGTTGTTATGTGACTCATCCAGAAGCCCTTTGGGTAGCCGTGAAAGATGATCGGCTACGGAGTTCTCCGTTCCTTTCTTATCTTTAAGCTCAACGTCAAACTCTTGTAGTAGGAGCACCCATTGTAGGAGCCAAGGTTTAGCATCCTTCTTCACCATCAAGTACCTAAGAGCTGCATGGTCAGTATGAACAATTACCTTAGAACCCACTAGGTATGAGCGGAACTTCTCAAAAGTGAAGACCACCGCCAAGAACTCCTTTTCCGTCGTGGTGTACTTCGTTTGAACGGCATCAAGAGTCTTGCTTGCATAGTAGATGGCGTGAAGCTTTTTGTCTCTCCTTTATCCTAGGACAGCACCTACGGCATAATCACTTGCGTCGCACATGATCTCAAAGGGTTGCGACCAATCGGGCGATTGAATGATAGGGGCGGATATAAGGGCCTCCTTCAACCTATTGAAAGCTTCAAGACAATCACTAGAAAACGCAAACTTAACATCCTTCATTAGTAGGTTAGTTAAAGGTTTGGCAATCTTAGAAAAATCCTGAATAAACCTCCTATAGAAACTTGCGTGACCAAGGAAGCTTCTTATGTCCTTAATTGATGAAGGTGGTGGCAATTTTTCAATAAGCTCTATCTTTGCCCTGTCCACCTCAATTCCCCTTTTCGAGACTTTGTGGCCTAGCACAATCCCTTCCCTTACCATAAAGTGGCACTTTTCCCAATTAAGAACTAAGTTTGTCTCTTCACATCGTGCAAGTACCCTGCGAAGGTTAGCAAGACAAACATCGAAAGTAGTGCCATAAACAGAGAAATCATCCATAAATACCTCCACGATGTCCTCTATCATGTCGGAGAAGATGGCCATCATACATCTTTGAAAGGTAGCAGGGGCATTGCAGAGCCCAAATGGCATTCTCCTATATGCAAAAGTCCCATAGGGACAAGTGAAAGTGGTCTTTTCTTGATCGTCAGGATGAATAGGGACCTGCCAAAAGCCAGAATATCCATCCAGGTAACAAAAATAATCATGCTCGGCGAGTCTCTCCAATACCTGGTCAATGAATGGAAGGGGAAAGTGATCCTTTCTAGTGGCAGTGTTGAGTTTCCTGTAATCAATACACATTCGCCAACTATTTGTGATTCGCTTTGACACAAGCTCACCCTTCTCATTCTCCTCAACGGACATTCCACCCTTCTTAGGCACCACATGGACTGGGCTCACCCATTCGCTGTCGGAGATGGCATAGATGATTCCTGCATCCAGCATGCGCATGATCTCCTTCTTCACTACCTCTCTCATGTTGTGGTTGAGCTTCCGTTGGTGTTCTATAGATGCCTTATGATCATCCTCAAGGAGGATTCTATACATACAAGTAGTGGGAGAAATACCTTTAATGTCCTCAAGAGAATACCCAATAGCCTTACGATGAGCACGAAGTACTTCCATAAGCTTATCTACTTCCTGTGTGGTTAGTGAAGCATTGATAATTACATGAAAGGTAGAATTGGGACCAAGAAACTCATACCTAAGTGTGTCGGGTAAAGGCTTAAGCACCGGAGAAGGGCCTTGTGGGATAAGGATTGGCTCTACCTCCTCCGTCTTCATAATCTCACCAAGGTAATCCGTCTCAATTCTCTTGATTGAAGTTCCCAAATCACCTATAGGGGTTGGCGTGGACCAAGCATAGAATGATGCCAACTTTGATTGGGACTCTTCAAAGTATTCCTGCAGAAAAGAAGTCGAGGGCGAATAGGATGGTCAATATCGACTGAGAGTTCAGCACATACCTCGGCTTCGGAGCTGTTTGATGACAAGTGGTAAGGGTCGATTTTGACCTCTGATGTCGATATCGGCTAGTCGATTTTGACCTCTACAGTCGACATGGGCTGGTCGATTTTGCCTATAAGAGAAGAAGAGAGAACTTGACTTACTGAGTGTGTCGATGTCGAATGAGGGCACTCGATATCGAGTGATATGGTCGATGTTGACCTCTCCTTGTCGATATCGACCTCCTCTTCGAGCTCCATAGATAAAGCGTCGTCGAATATTTCCTCATCACTCCTGCATGTAGCCAGGAACTCCTCAATGTCCTTGTCGGTAAGCTCCTCTGCAGCTAGGGCTAAGGCCTCCGCAGGAGTTAGGGCCCTTTCCGTCGGTTCTTTGCAATCCATGATGCTAGTGTAGACTGACTTGATTTCCATACCATTAACTTCCTTCATTGTGGGGTTGAAGGAGAATTCAATTACTTCGTTCCCTATAGTAAAGGTTAGTAATCCTCTACGTACATTAATATTGGCATCACCAGTAGCTAAGAAAGGCCTACCAAGGATGATAGGTACAATAGGATCTTCGGGCATGTCCAATACAATGAAATCAGTAGGTACAAAGAACTTACCTACCTTTACTGGAACGTCATCAACTATACCTGTGGGTCTGACGAATGAATTATCAGCCATATAAAGTTTCGTATCCACAGGTTCAAGTGCTCCGATGTTCACCTTTTGCCAAATAGAGAGAGGCATGAGACTTACACTTGCCCCTAGGTCACATAGGGCTTTGTAGCGATGTTGGCCAAGTCCCACGGTGATTGCGAACTTCCCGGGATCACTCCTCCTCTCAGGGAAGTCCATCTTTGAGCACTCCTCTGCGATCTCTGCCATGGACCGCTTCTTGCTAAGGATGTCTTTTAGGAATCGAACATAGGCGGGCATCTCGCTTAGGGCTTCTGTAAGAGGAATAGTAATGTTAATGAAGGTTCGATAATGTAAAACAAAGTAATATAGAAATACTCTAGAAGGGGGGGTTGAATAGAGTATGCCGGTTTTTCGCAGATTCTCAAGACTTTTGAAGCTCGTGCAAAATCCTTTGAGATTAGACTTAGTCTTTTCTCTGAAAACCTGAATCACAAAGTTAAACAGTCGAACCAAGTGCGGAAATAAGGTAAAGCAATAAGTAAAGGACTCGATGAGTTGTTTACGAGGTTCGGCACGAACTTGGCCTACGTCCCCGCCTAGGGTTCTTCCACAACCCTAGGATTCAACCGGCTTTTATTGATTCACAAGACTTAGGATCCTAGTAGCTCACCGAGAAGCCTCTCTCCTATACAATTACAATCTAGTCAACTCACGTTCTCTTGGAGTCCTAGACCAATCTAGAAGAGCCCCACCTCTCTATGCTATCTAGTACAATCCTCTTACACTTAGTGAATCAATCGCCTAGTGTCTACTTCCCGAGTTACAAACTCTTGAGTATAACACTCTCTCGAAATATATCCTATAAGCTCACAGTGTAACTCTCAAATGCTTTGAAATGAAATAACAGACTCTTAAGGACTAGCAGAGAGCACACGCGGAAGACAGATCTCGCTTGAAGGCTTGAGTGTATGAAAGCTTGTGTTCAACAGGTGTGTAGCTGTCTTCTTCTTCCTTTTCTTTTTATTGAAACAAATCGGCGCCTAAGTATCTTCACCAATGGCTAGAGAGGATTATGGCTTGAGCTGGATCTTCTATCTTTGGAAACTTTCGGAGGCCATGACTTTCGATTTGAATCTTCTCAATTTACAACATAAGGAAGGAAATAATATTCGAAAATACTTCTTGAAAGGTTAGTGTATATATAATAATATAATGGAAGCATATAATAACATAAAATAATATTCGAACATAATATCATATAGAACAGGTTTTGTGTTTCATCAATACTGTTAAAGCTTCAAGACCTTTGACACAAACAGACTGTCAAAGCCTTTGAAACTTATTCCGATTTTCATCAAGGGAGTGGAGTTATCACACAAGATAGACATTTTTAATACTATGGTTGGAATCACTCCCAACGCTACCAATACCAACGATGTCACACTTTCCTTTGTCACCAAGAGTGATTGTTCCTGTGGATTGCTCCTTTAGATCATGAAAGAGAGAACTCTTCCCACTCATATGCCTCGAGCATCCACTATCAATAAGCAAATTTGGATCCAGTATTGGGATAAACCATATTTGGTAAAATAGTGCCTTTTGGGACCCAAACTTGTGTTATCCGTTCTTTTCTCAAATGAACAGGGAATGTATTACGAATGATATATGGATCCTTTCTTCTATAGGGGCAGGTCTCTTTTACATGTCCCTTTCGAGCACAATGGTGACATATAGGAGAGGTTCTGCTTCCTTTTGCCTTTACAAAGGTGGTAATGTGCTGCTTCTTTAAAAACCTTGGATTGTAACCAATACCACTTTTGTTTAGAGAACTTTGTTGCTCACCCAACATCCTATCAAGAGTGCCTTTGGATTTGGTAAAACTTATGAGGGTTGTCTGTTGGTCTTGAATCTTATTATTCAGGGAGATCTTCTCGTTCTCTAAGTCATGATGTTCACTTCTCAGAGACGAGAGATCTTGCTTGAGTTCAGATTTCTCTGAGTCAAGAGTCTTGACTTTAATGTCAAGACCTGAATAAGAAGCTTCAAGACTTTTGACCCTCATAGACAGATCCTCAATAGTTCTTTCCTGGTCCATAGTTCTCTTAATAAGAGTGTTAGTTTGGGCAATAAGTTTCTCTTCATTGGCAATCATATTAGAAAGGAATTCCGATAATACCTCTTTTGGACTTGCCATAAGTTCTCTTACGGTTACCTCAAGCTTCTCATCGTGAGATTCATCTCCTGATGCCATAAGACAGACATTGGCCTTCTCATCGTCGGAGTCGGAGTCAAAATCGCTCCAAGTTGCCACCATGGCTTTCTTTTTCCATCTATCACCCTTCTTGGACTGGCTCTTTGTCTTTTGAGGGCAGTCTTTCATAAGATGATCTGTTTCACCACATTTAAAACAAGACAACGATTTAGTCTTCTTATCATTTTTGTTGTATTGAGACTTACCTCGGAATTTAGAAGACTCTGATCCATCCTTGTTGTTGAATTATTTCTTCATTTTGAGGATTCGAGCAAGGCCTCTTGTGATAAGAGCAAAAGGATCATCCTCATCGTCATCCTCATCTTCGGAATCAGATTCATCTTTGTTGTCATCTTTGTTGTCATCTGGGTCTCGTTGTCCGCCATGATTCTTTGAACTCGAGCCCTTAGGTGGAGAAAGCGTTCTGGTTCGTCTAGTCCTTCAAATTCAGGTTGGTCACCAGTACGTCGCATACACCGATAAAATAACACTAAAAAAAAAGACCGTGAAAATAAACTACTAGGGCGCGATTGATAGCTTCCCCGGCAACGGCGCCAAAATTTGACGTGGGGAGAATTGAATCGAAATATATAATAAAATATAAAGCAATACAACTCTTAGCCTCTTCAAATAAATTCAAGACTCCCCGCTATAGTAGTAGGGAATGAGCTTTGATACACGAGGAAGCGAGTCAGCGGGATCCTAGTAGCGTTGAAGGTACGTCCTAAATGTTCCAGAAGCCTCGATCTCGAGCTCAGACCTCGATGTCGACCTTGGATGTCGATACTTTCTACAACAGAAGACCTGCAGAAACAAAAATTGTATTCGATATCGACTGGAAGGGGTCGATATCGATGTTAGTCCACGAAATGGACTGGCTCAAAAGTCTGCCGGTCGATACAGAGGGGTCGATTTCAACGTCGGGTGTCGATATCGATGTTTGCAGCAGTGACCCAGGAGTCTCGAGATCGACTCAGAAAACTTTCGATCTATCAGTGTGGTCGATATCGACGTTCAGGGTCGATATCGATGTCTTCCTACAGTGGGTTAGTTGTTCCATCGGCAAAGAAATGCCTAAGATTCAAGAATGGGAAGGAAGTAATGAACAAAATTAAACAAAGGTGTTGGGTTTTTCGATGACTCAACGAATGGCGGGCAATTATGAATGTAAACTTAAGAAAGGAAAAATCTTCCAAAGCCAAGGATTACCGCGACGACAACCATGATAGAATAAGTAAGAATCAACTAAAGATGCATGCTTTCATTATAAAGGAAAAGGCTTTCACCTAAACCGACAAATAGGAAAAGAGATTTTGCAATTACTTAACCTAATTTGTGTCTACCTTTGTCATAATTGAGTTTATAATCTTTCGAATAGAAACCCTAATTACTACCCAAGTTTTACAACATGAGTTCCTTAAATTCGCATTTAAAGATGAAGCACAAGGTAGAGGGAGATAAAAGATACATTCTTTAGCGACGTACTTACCTTACCACCATGGCTATTGTCGGGCTCACCCCGACCCTAGAAGAAAGGGCGAATACTCGCTCATGTTGATTGTAGACATGTCTTGAATTGAAATAACTTGCATAAATGGAAAATTTTGAATCTTTACAATCTCGACGCCAACTATCGTAAGCGCTTAAAACTTTAAAGCTCAAAGGCTCTAACTATCTATTGCCTATTGCTATTGTCTTACTTGCTTGAATGATCTAACAAACCAGCCCCTAGGGCTTTATTTATAGGCTACTAATCCTCGCTATCTGAGGATTGTAACTTCTATCTAAACTATGAACTCTATTCGAACAATTAGGATAGGTCTTTTATTTTGATAAAACTTTAAAGGAAAAGATAACAATCCATCTGCTAATATCTAGAAGAACGAGATAATTTGTGGCCTTGATGATAGAATTCACAATCCGAGTCTCGAAATCGGATTTATCTTCTGTCGAGATAAGGTCGATATCGACACCAGAGGTCGATATCGATGTCTGTGTTTCTGCTCGACTTGTCCAGCTCCGGTCGATGTCTATGAGGAGGTCGATATCGATGTCTTTAGGTCGATATCGACCTCTACTCAGCTTTACTTGGCTTCTCCGTTTTGACTCCGATCTCATCGAATTCCTGCATGGTTAGCTCAAAACTTGTGCAGACTCTATTTCTTGTACTTTAGCCCATTCTTACACAAGTTTATATACTTTTGAAACTTTTCTTTGGAAATCGAAAGAAATATGAAGTCAAACGATGCAATAAAAAGATATACAAATATGTACATCAGCTAGCACACGGAGAGGTCCTGTCTTGCCATTCTGATTACTGCCCCTGCCTCCCTTTTCCTTTATTGCTTTGTTCGCCTTCTTAGCAATGGAAATGGGTTGTGCAGAAGTAGCGATGGCCCCCTCATTCGTTTTGATGATATGAATGATAGGCTCTTGAATGACTTTATTAGTGGGCTTGGTGCCCCTAGAACCATCCTCTTGCAATTTGAGCTTGCTATAGATGGGTTGGTTTTTGAACTTGTTACCATCAAGCTGGGTAATCTTAAACTTCTTGCCCCCATGGATTGGAAGTGTTTTAAGCTTCATGCCCCCTTCCCTGGATTGTGTTATGGGAGAATTTGACACCCACTTGGCGACAGTCTTGTTCCACGGAGCTTGAAGACCCCCAAAGACATTTTTGATCGGGATCTTTCTAGACAACGAATCCCAAGAGATGTCAAATCGAGCTTCAGATGATCTCTTCTTGATCAACCGACCTCCTTTGATGATGAAGGTTGATGGAAGCTTATCAAAGCTAACAATCACTTGAGATATGATTTGTATCTTTCAACCCAAGCAATAATCAATAATTAGTATCATTACAACTAAAAGATGAAAAGGCAAAAAGGGTCCCACTGGGCGTGCCAAAAATATGTTGAGCAAAAATGCGCGAATAATTGTAAAACATATTTTATTTGATTTTTTAGAATTTGAGTTCGACCCCTTTTGGTTATCCTCTTGATTCAAAGTTGTATCGACACCAACACTTGAGTGGTTTTGGTGATTTGGGCTGCACCCAAAATTTAGCGGGTTGTCTACGTATCTCCTGGAAGAGGATCAAGCCTTACGTAGTTCAAAATGTTTTTGAATTTGTGTTTGGTTTGGTTTGGATTGGATTTGGTTTTGTTTTATTTTGGTTTGGATTTGGTTTTGTTTTGTTTTCTTGTATGCATTAGAGGATGAAGTTCAAACCCACCTTCTAGGAAGGGTAGTCCGAACAACACTCCACCCAAGTAACCTGAGCCCACCTTCTCAAAAGGGTAACTCAAGCAACTCGCCTATCATTTGCATGGAAAACGGTTTGACTTTGATGTGGAGTTTAATTTGGAATTTGACTTGTCTTGACTTGAGCTTTGGCTTAGAAATCAATTTGAGGAATGTGGATATTGGTTTTTGATATTTGGGTGTGACTAAACTCAACGAGCGAAAGCTTTATATCGAGATAGAGTAGACACTTTGGCTTTGATGAAAATTTGGTATTTATGATGGCTAGAGTCGACAAATGAATTTGAAGAGATTTTGATTGAAAGTTTGGGTGCGACTGGACTCGGTGAGAATTCGATTTACCTTAAGTTTCCTACGTATCCACTTGTCTGGTGGAATCAAGTCATCATAGTTCGGGACAAAAATATATTTTGTATCTGGGTTTGATAATGAGATCATTTGAGGGTGGTGATTGAACTCGATGGGCTTTGGCTTGACACCGAATCAATTTAATTTGAATTGGGCGATTGAACTCGACGAGCTTTGGCTTTGTGTCGGGAATCAAATCTTATGTAGTTCTTTTGAGAACAAATTTAATTTAATTTGAGATGGGCGACTGAATCCGATATATGTTGAATTTTGATATCGGACTTCCTACGTAACTCATAAAAGAGCATCAAGTCTTCATATAGTTCTTTATTAGAACTAACTTGAATTTTTTTTTTGACGATTAAACCCGACGAACTTTAGCTTTATGTCAGGTGGCCTACGTATCCGACAACTCGGAATCAAATCGATCGTAGTTCCTTTGGGAACTAATTTGATTTGAGGAATTTTGATTTGAGATTTTGACTCCGTCTTTTCTTCTTTTTTTCTTCTTAAAAGTCAATTTTGAGATCGACCCACTAGAATAAACTTGCCATAAAATTTTACAACTTTAACTTTATGATTTTGTCAAACCCAATTTCCAATTTTCGCCAAATATAATTCTTATATTTTTGTGGGTCAGATCCGTGATTAAACACATATATTTCTTTGTGTGTACAAAGTATATGTGTATGTTGATGATTGCTGCTCTTCATCAGCAACAAAGTCACCTCCTTGCCTTTTTTTTTAATAATAAAGCCGAGCCCGATTTCTTCTCTCTCTGTTTTTAATTTTGACGGGCTTACACTGTATACAGAATATATATGCATATTATTATTGCTCCTTGTTTCATTTCAATCGTGACCCAAGTGCCGATTGAATCCCAAGTTCTAATAGGTCCAACAACAAACTGGGTCAATTTATAGTTTGTTTGACCCGAGTCCGAAGTCCCTGTATGTTGTTTTTTTCATACAAATCATACTAAACAAATTTGGCTTTCACCATAAATGGATAAACTGGGTCATGACCTGCCTTACTAAAACAAATTTTTCAGTTTTAGTTAATAACTTGCCTGGTAAGACTTTCAAGACTTCTCGAGGTATACGACAAGGAGATCCTCTTGCACCATACATTTTTGTTATAGTTATGGAACTATTAGGAAGAATGATACAATAAGAATCATTAGAATACGAACCATTAATTGGAATCAAACTCACAAATAATAGTGATCCTATATCCTTTCTTTCTTTTGCAGATGATACACTCATTTTTGGAAATGCCAATGAATTAAGTCTTCATACAATTAAAAATCTCTTAAACAATTTTAATATATCCGATCTTTCTATAAATTATAACAAAAGTTTTTTACAAGTTTCCAAAAACATCTCCCTCCAAAAAGCTCAAAATCTTGCTCAACAATTAAATATTCTTGTTACCAAAACAATGGAAAAATATTTAGGGATACCACTAATTAGTGGTAGAGTTAACAATAGCTTATTTGATGAAGCAATCATAAGCCTAAAAAAACAACTGTCGAAATGGAAATCGAATAGTCTCTCCCAAGCAGGTAGATCTGTCCTCATTTAGGCAAACCTCAACTCTAAAACAAATTATTTAATGCAATCTTTTCTTCTTCCTAAAGGAATTCTAGATAAAATTGATCAAATTAACAAAAACTTCTTCTGGAATAAACTCCAATCTGATAATTATCATCCTTTAATTAGTTGGGAACATCTATGTACCCCTAAAAGAGATGGCGGACTGGGTTTCAAATCAGCTGAACAAATCAATATAGGCATGCAGATGAAATTACTTTGGAGAATAATAGCAAACCCTAATAACATTTGGTCAAAGGTAATCACCGAAAAATATCTCTCAAAGGAAACATTGATGGAAAGAGGAAAAACGAAAACTTCCTGGCAATTTGGACGACTTCTCAACATCAGAGATCTCTTTTCAAAAGGCTTGCTTTGGCTTGTCGGTAATGGTAAAACTATCAATGTCTGGTATGATATCTGGGTAAATGCACAATACCTCGAAAACTTTAGAAATGACCGTAATCCTAACCTAAAAGTTTGTGATCTAATTACAAATTATAGGACCTGGGACACTGAGAAACTAAATAGTATTTTCCCCCTCATATTGCTCAAATGATAACTTATATTTACATCCCAAAAATTGACATCCCAGACAGACTTATTTGGATCTACAATAAAAATGGGATTTTTACTGTCAAATCTACTTCTTCTCTCTTCAATACTAGAAATACAAATAAAATCTCAGCAGAATGGATTTGGAAACTTAATATTGCTCCAAATATTAAAAATTTCATTTGGAAAATTATATTAGATATTTTACCCACTGTCTCACATTTAAATAGATACGTAAATAGAGTTCCTAGCACCTGCTCTGTTTGTAAATATAAAATAGAAGACGCAAATCACTTATTTTTTAATTGTCAGATCACCAGATCACTTATTCAAAATTTATGTATTAAGTTAAACAAATCACTCATCATACCAAAATTAACCAATGATATCTCAGAAAATATTATTAAAACTAAAGCTCAAAATACTGACTTTACAGATCTATGCCACT
Organism: Persicaria maculosa; assembly: GCA_963922045.1. Classification (NCBI taxonomy): domain Eukaryota; kingdom Viridiplantae; phylum Streptophyta; class Magnoliopsida; order Caryophyllales; family Polygonaceae; genus Persicaria; species Persicaria maculosa. The sequence goes on from OY998265.1 coordinate 14,349,583, forward strand.
TATGGCACTCTATTTGAGAACTTCGAAATAAAATCATTTTCCAAAAAAATCAAATAAGAATATAACCAACACTTTAACTCAAACAATAGATAAAATTTTATGTTGGAAAAAAGAACAAAATAAAACCATTTTACCCAAACACATCAGACCTCGTGATAAAATGATCTGGAAATACCCTCCAAAAAATATCGTTAAAATAAATGTTGATGCTTCTATTAAAATTGGTCTTCATTCTCAAATTGGATGTATTATTAGAAATAATCAAGGCAAAATAATTCGAATACATAAATGTAATGGTAAAACAGATTCTATCGTCCAAACGGAATGCTTTGCAGTTCTTGCAATTATAAGACTGGCTGCGGAACTTGGAATACAGAAGACCATTATTGAAAGTCATTCTACAACCATCATCAATGCCATCAACCATGTGAACAACACACCATGGGAGATTACACAAATAGTGAAAGAAATACAAGCCCTAACCAAGGACTTTGAATTTATCAAATTCCAACATTGCTACAGAGAAGCGAATGGTGCAGCCGATTTCATTGCAAAATCGGATTTGAGTTATAATTTTATCTTATATTATAGTTGCGAATTCCAGAACATCATCATGCTAGATGATCATGGATACTAATAATATCCTAATCCTTGCCTACTATAGGGAAAAAAAAGATTGCATACCTTCTCTCCATGTTCTAATCCCTGACCCAAAACTCAGTGTTTTCATCCAAAATGATACGATTAAACAGCGATGTAGCACCGACCCCATGCAAATCTTTTAAGAAAAAATTTGTAAAACCGGCCCTTTTTTAGGATCTAATTAGGAGAGTGTCCACCACCCCTTCTAAATTAGCTAAAAGTCCACCATTTTTTAGATCTAAATTCGTGCCCCTCCCCTAAACCGATGGATACAGGCGTTCTCCATCGTAGCCGTCGTTCTCCCACCGCCTCCCTCTCTCTCCTCCGTTCTCGCGCTCACCACCATCGCCCTTCTCTCTGACCACCGCATCCGCCACCGTTGCCGCCACCACCATCCACCGCCGGCGACCACAACCTCCATCATCACTGTCGCCAGGTCGGGTCACCACTGCTCCCTCCGTTCTTGCTGTTAGAAGGTCCTGCAGATCTGTGCGGAACTCGACGGTGACGCCAGGTCGGGTCATCATCGCTGTCGGAATGCCAGGTCGGGGTCGAGGAAAAGAGTGAGGGAGATCTGAGATCTCCGATGAAGCGCCGCCTCGGGGTCGAGGAAGAGAGCGAGGGACTGATTCGATCTTTTTCTCCTCAGTTGCCTCCTCTGAGTGCTCAAATCAGGCAGCGGATTCGGCCTTTTGCTCCTCGATTGGTAAGTCCTTCTCCGTCTCCCTCTCGTAAACCATAGTTCTTTTCAGCAGATTCGAACAAGTGAATGGAAATATTTTCGTCGCTTTAACATCTTGTATTATGTCTGATCTTTCCGAATTCCACTCACATTGTTGTATTGAGCATTTGGTGTTTCCAGAAAGCAAGATGTTTGCCAGTAAACTAGTGACAAGTGATACCCTAATCAGCTACAGTTGCTTGTACGGACATACATAGAAACATAAGGAGACGGAAAGGGAATGGAATGCCTCATTGCTGAAAAAGTTGCTGCAGAAAGAAGAATTGCATCGGATATGGCAACAGAATATAATGCCAAAGATATGATCTTCATGTAGCTTATCATGAAAACACATCTCTAAATTGTTACCGTATGTCCCATACCATGTCCCTTAACGCAAATCCAACAAGGCATCACGCATATCACCATTATATATTACCTCCTAAATCATGCTTGTTTAGTATTGCTACAGTGATTGGACGCCTTCTTGACCATTGAGTACTTACATAATGCTGGAGCAAAAGTTATCATCATAAGCAACTGGAGAATGAAAGGCATTGCAAAGCTTCATTTATTGGAAGATGTTTCAGGTGCTACTTCATTGTTTCTTTAATTGTTTCCTACTGCATTTGTCCAGTTTGACTAATTCCTTGACACAAATGTAATCTCAACACTACAACCATTTATACCTAGACATGGTGTTTAAGACATGATACTTTGATTTAGAAGGAGGCAGATACAAGTCCAAGATTGAACTGTTGTGTTACTTTTTTGGATAAATCTTAAAAGAATTATCAGTACTTTACTTCCCATTTTTTAATGAGAAAATTCCATTATATTCTATTTTGTGTTTTAGAATTTTTGTCATTGGCGCTGCAACTGCAAGTTATACCAGAACAAGGCATTTCCACTCATGCATTAACAAGATTGGAACCATATAAGATCCACCATTTGAGCATCAAACGCAGGGCCTTCCATCCGAAAGTGGCTAGCTCCTTCAATCAGATGAGTTTCCACCCTGCCTGATGCTAAGCTTAGCTTACTTTTCAACTGTTTGACACTTGTGAATCTGTCTCTTGTTCCCATGATGAAAAGCGTTACTTTCAATTTCACTAGGTAGGAATGCAAGTTACTGATTTTCATACAAATTAAGTGTTACTTTCAATTTCACTAGGTAGGAATGCAAGTTACTGATTTTCAGCAATTACTGAAATACGAACGGTAGTTTCAGGAATTGCTGAAATGCGGACTGCAATGAATTTTGATGTCTCTTGCTTTAAATCTCCTTTAAAAGCCTCTTAGCTCAATGGTAGAGCAATGTGCTTATGCGCAAATACATGGGTTCGAATCCCGCATAGGCTAAATTTTATATCCCGCAACACGGTTTCAGCAACTCCGATTTCAGCAAACCCGGTGTCGAAGTGGTAACGCGAAAAAAAAAGCAACTCCAGTTTCAGCAACACGGTTTCAGCAACTCCGATGTCGAAGCGCTGACGCGAAAAAATAAAAAACTAATTTCAGCAATTACAACAACAATTTAAGCAACTCCGGTTTCAGCAACCCTGGTTTCAGCAACTCCGATTTCAGCAACTTAAGTTTCAGCAATGCATAAAAAAAAACTAATTTCAACAATTTCAGCAACTTCGGTTTCAGCAACTTCGGTTTCAGCAACGCGCGGAAAAAAAAACTATTTTCAACAATTTCAGCAACTTCGGTTTCAGCACCTTTGGTTTCAGCAACTTCGGTTTCAGCAACGCGCGAAAAAAAACCCGCTGAAATAGGAGTTGCTGAAATCAAATGTGTTGAAACAGGAGGGGGCACAGGGGGCGCGCGTGGGGGGCAAAGGGGCAAAGGGGGCAAGGGAAGGAAGGTGGACATTTTGCCAATTTGGAAGGGAAGGGTGGACATTTTACTAATAAAGGCCCTAATTATTGCTATACATCAATTATTATTATATATAATAAAGGAGAAGTCGCCTGAGACACATGGCTGCTTCTCCTTAATCGTAGTCGTATGAACCAATCATAAATTTTTGAATTAATCAATATATGAATAAGATAAAATTTTATTCTTACTCTATTTAATCAATATATCTATACATGCCTAAGATAAAATTTGACCCAATTTGATTAAATATGGATATATATTTTTAAAAGATAATAACTAATTTTAAAATATATGCATAAGATAAATTTTTATTCTAACTCTATTTAATCAATATATGTATATATGCATAAGATAAAATTTGACCCAATTTGATTAAATATGGATATATTTTTAGAAGATATTTCGTATTAACTAATTTTAAAGACTATTATATAAGATAAGATTTTAACTATTTTCACTATATATGAACATATTTTTAGAAGATAATGACTTTATCAATATATTACATGGACATACTAATTAAATAACTTTATCAATAACTTCGTCAATTTGAAAATATTTTTAGAAGATAAAAAGTTTTGACGATATTGAAATAATACTTAGTATGGTCATGATAATTAAATAAATTTATCAATAACTTTATCAATATGAAGAAGATAAAAGGTTTTGGGTAAATTGAAAAAATAATGCTTAGTCGTGTAAAAGTTATCAACTTATGGAATTCAATAAGAAATAAAATTTTCCTATATATCTTGAAGGTATTGATATATTTATGAGATATATTTTTGGATTTTATACATATATAATTATGGATAGATTTTTAGATTTTGACCTATATAGTTTATATTGTTAATGTTATTTCACAATCGTTGACGTTTTTCCCATCTTTTTGGTGTTGTTATTGCACCATTTACGACTTTGTTTACGATTTCCTTTGTAAGCTTTTTGAAATAATGTGCCGATTGGTTACAAGGTATGTTATTTTGTTGTTTCCACTAATATTTACTAGCTTTTCACATGTTTCATATATCGTCAATAAAGTATAAATTCATTCGGATTTGAGAAATTATAGCTTTTCATATGTTGTTTCCACTATATGCACTAACTAGCAAGGATTAAGGAGTAAGACCGGAGTAAGGAGAAATTAGCTTTTATACTAATTAAGTATAAATTAATTAATTGAATAAATGAGTTTTATTATTAAATTTATTTAAATTAAAAAACCGCACACAATGCGGGTACTGAACTATTGACTATAGCACAATTCCCCCATCTTTTAATGAAAAAAAAAAATCAATGTTTGTTGCATAAAGCTTACGTGGGACGCTGGAAACTCTCCAAATCCCAAAACACGAATCCTGGCCATTGATTTAAAATCAATTGATTTTTGTCGAAGGAGGCGTTGGCCCTGTCTCTCTCTAGTGTTTACCACTCATCATTTCCCCCACCCCCTCAATCCAAACTCCACACCCGAAACCTAACTCCTCAAATTCCATCCCTCTTTTGCTTCATCTGCCTGAAATCCCACGTTTCTCGGTCCTTGTTCGTCCTCTTCTCGTTGCTATGAGTCTCTTCGGTCTAGGCAGGTAAATCACAAGTGGTTAATTTATTCGCTTACAGTCCGATTTGTTTACTTCCCGCACTTTAGAGCACGATTTATGGTGTTTAATCGGATTTGGTCCCCCCCCCCCCCCCCCCCCCCCCCCCGGATCTTATGAGTATTTGCTCTTCAAGATCCGTGGCTCCACTCCGCTCCAAATGTTTTCCAGGGAGTTGATTTACCGTTTTGGCTTGTCTTGCCTTAATCTGTAGTGTTAATTATGTGAGCTGCTTTTATGAGGTCTGATTTAGAGATGAGGTATAAGGTTTGTTTTTTCTGGCTTCTTTGATTCCCAAATGTTTGATCGAATAAAAGATGAAGAGTAAGACTAACGACGATCGTTGATCAACGCAGCAGCTTTTGATTTTTTTTTTTGTGAAGAAATGAAATTGTTAATTTCGTGACTCACGAATCGTGAGGGGTATAGGTAGGGGGCAAGGGACAGTTTTATCGTTGCTGAAGTTGAACATGGGATGGAAGAATGTGGAGAGGTGTAGGGCTACTCTGTCCGTGGCATAGATTCATCGGATTGGACTTGAATTTCACTTGGGTGGAAGTTATCCCCTATCTTGTTTTCAAATATCTTAAAACCCTAGCTTGTGGTTTGAAGCTGGATAGGTTATATGAGGCTCGGTTTTGTGTTCTCCCTTGCCCTTTGCTGGCTTGTCGAACCCCACATCAATGACATTGGTTTGTCTTTTTCCATAATAAAGGCTCCTGCACTTTTCCAATTGACATAAAGCAAGCTATGTCATTAAGTGGTTTATTTTAGTTGCAGGTTTAAATTTGTGACTTGGGGTATGTTTGATCTCTTGCAACTAATGATGGAAAAAGCCTCTTACCTTGCAGTGAATAAAACAAATTAGGTGCTCAAAAAAATAAAACCAATAAATACAAGGATGCTCATGCCTTTTTTAGTACCTGTGGACGTGAGAACCGCAAATGCGTTGCCAATTAATGCCAAACTATGCTTGGATGCTTGTTGATATATTCTTCCATTTTCACTAATAATAAGTCTTTATCTCCTTTCCTGTATAGATGTAAATTTGTAATCAAGTTTGAATGAGTATTTTCTCTTTTGTATATATGAAGCACAAGTGCATAACAATTAAACTTTTGATTTGAGACTACCAATAACATGAAATACTCAGAAGTGTTTTGGTCGCTAAATTCTGTGTATTGACTGAGCTGTTATTATTTGCTATTGGTTGCAGGAACCAGAGAACATTTCGCCCAAAAAAGAGTGCCCCAACTGGAACTAAGGTGTGTGTTCTGGGTGGACTGCCTGTCATTCAGATGCTATATCAGATGTTTTTGCACTTAAACTTTGTGTTACTATATTTAACCCATAGTGCATATATACATAAAGTGTTCCCATCTAGTCTTGTGATGAGATAATTGAATAATTGTTGGACAATGATTGCTTTTAGAGGCCCTGTTTGTATACGAATGGTGTGTTGGCGCAGAACGCTAGTTTCTCCATAAACTCTATCATATGAAGATGTAGTTTGCTATTTATTTATTTATTTATTAGTATTTGTCATATTGAAGTTCAGTCATATTGAAATTTAAAGGGTTGTGGTTTGTCACGAACCAAATATTGGATACCTCCAATGTTTCTAATTATATCTGTTCCCTATACAAATGAGACAAGGAGTTATTGCTGTGATTGATCATCTACATTCAACTACTGGCTTAGAGTTATATATCTACTCCTTTCTTAATGTAGGGTGCCCAACTTAGAAAATACATTGATGCCACACTGGGTAGTGGAAATCTGAGGGAAGCAGTCAAACTTCCTCCGGGAGAGGATTTGAATGAATGGCTTGCTGTCAACAGTATGTCTCTTTCCATCTCTTCCACATACAATGCTTTCCTCACTCACATCATGCATATAAAGAAATTGAGTATATTATGCAATTTATTTTGCCTCCCATTTAAAATGAAATATTAAATATTAAATATTTAAATGACCTATATACATGTATATATATAAAGGATGTTAACAGGATGTGGGGTCACTGGTGATTGTGTAATTGCAACAATTTAGTTGGTGATATATATATATATATATATATATATATATAGGGGTTGGTTAATGTGTAAACATCCCTTAGGATGTAAATTGTGAACGAATCTAGGCCATAGGATCGAACCAAATCAAGGGTCTAGATTAATCGGAATTCTTTTTTATTTTTCTTTAATATGGCTGGGCCCACAGCATCACTCATGGAAGAAAGACGTGTAATCACGCACTCCCTACAGTTTCCATTTTTTTTTTGAATATACAGTTTCCATTTAATGTACGGAGCATTGCATTTTTTTTGTTTCGGTTTTGTTTTTTGTTTTTTGTTTTGTTTTTTTTGTTTTACCTTTGTTTCTAAGATAATTGTATTGAAATTACGTTATTCAAAATTAGAAAGATTATTCATATTTAAGAGATGCTTATTCGGTAAAATTAGATATATTATTCGATTAAATTATAGAGATTATTCGTATGCGAAAGGACTATTATTTCCAAATTTTTTAGTGTTAGGGATGTTAAAATAACAATAAAAAATCTTTATTGTTCGGTAAAATTATAAATGGTATTCATACGTAAGAGGAAGTTTGAAACAATTATATATAAGCGAAAAAGTTTGAAACAAATAACTTAAAGATTATTCGGTTAAATTTGAGAGATTATTCGGTCAAATTATAGAGATTATTCATATATAATAGGGCGATTATTTACATATTTATTGATTTTTGAATGTTAAAATAATAATCAATAAACTTATACATTTTTCGGTTAATTTTGAGAGATTATTCGGTCAAATTATAGAGATTATTTGTATGTAAGAGGGAAATTATTTACATATTTATTGATTTTTGAATGTTAAAATAATAATCAATAAACTTGTACATTATTCGGTAAAATCACAAAGAGTATTCATAGATGCGAGAAAGTTTAAAACAATTATATATATATATATATATATATATATATATATAAATTATGCATATTTGACGGGTGATATATAAAAAATTATGCATTATTCGGTAAATCGAGAATCATTATTTGTATATAAAATGCAATTTTATTAAATTTGAGCCAAATATATATATATATATATATTTTAAAAATGGAAAAATTATGTAGTATAAATTAATTGTCAACAAACAAAAAATTAAAATAAAAAACAAACATCAAAATCCTAGGTACCACTATTTTTTTTCATTTTTTTATACGTATTAAGTAGGAATAATGGATGGTTGTTTTTTTTATTAGGGAGTAGGAATGATAGATATTGTACACGGCATTTCGGTTAAAAAACATTTAAGATTTTTAAATGAAAAAAACCACCCACTTTCTTATTTGTTAAATTAATTTGAAAAAAAAACCCTCCATTTTTTGTAAACACGCGCAGGGTAAGGTTGCAATGAGAGTGGGTAAGTATGTGTGTGGGTCCCACGTTTTTTAAATTTAAAAAAAAAATGGGGATTAAATCCTCACCCTCCATTTCACACAATCCTAAGGCTCAGATTTGTTCACAAATTGTATCATAAAGAGTGTTTACAAATGATCCTTCCTCTCTCTCTCTCTCTCTCTCTCTCTCTATATATATATATATATATATATATATATATATATATATATATGTCAGGTATGGCTGGTAGTTTGTTAAATTTTGGTTTATGTAATTATCCAATTTGGTTCCTTGCCACCTGGCTCCCTCACCAAAAGAAAAGAATTTTGAAACAAAACAAATAAATGCAAAAAAGATTAAGTCGTGTTCTTTGTCTGCTTAAATTTGTTTTCCTCTTTGTTTTTCTTGCTATGTCTACATTTTCCTAATATCCATAGCTGTAATGCTGAATTGAAGCAATAATGCATCCTTTTTTACCTACATATAAGCAACTGCTCTATTTAACCCGAATCCTTGATTCTAATTTTTTTTTGTTCTTTTTCTTTTTGGATTTTCAGCTGTTGATTTCTTCAATCAAGTTAACTTGCTTCACGGTACTCTGACAGAGTTCTGTACACCTGAGACTTGTCGTAATATGACAGCAGGGCCCAAGTAATGCCTTCTACCTTTTACTCTTCCTTTTTCCTCTCTAGCTTTGTTGGCTACTTGAGTGGTTGTTGATGCAAAGTGCAAACTTAGTCAACCTTAGCAGCTATTAATTCTAGTACATTAATTGCTTCATTTTCCTACATTGTAGCTGTTTTTGCTTCTGCTTCTGTGTTTGTTATTCTTATATTCAAATCGTGTATAAAACATCATTAAAATCAAACAAACCCTTCAATTAAAACTTAAAACCTTTAAATTAAACAACCTTCTTGCAGAACTGGTGAATCTCACTTGCAACGAAAATGGATATATTCCCAATCTGATTATAATGAAAAAAGATAAAATGATGAACAACTTTTTAAAAAAAATTACATCCATTAGACTTGGCCTAAAAAAAGAAACGTTTAGCATGAATTTCAAACTATAATAACCGATATTCAGACCAGCTTTTTCAATTAGATCATGCTATCAAAACGTTTAGCATGAATTCTAAAAGAACTCTCTAGTAAAGTTACTTTGAGAAGCATGTGATTGATGTTATTGGGTTTTAGAGACTTAGTAGTTTGATCTGAAACCAAACACTATATTAGGAGATAATAACCAAAGGTAACAAAGAATAGGGAAGAGTGACTTCTACAGCTTTTGAATTCCGCATGGCATGTGCCGTTGTGAACTTTATAACGTTGTCCACTTTATGATAAATTAAGACATCAATAACTTTCTTCTACCACTGTTTGATCGGTAGCTGCACTCACACAAATTTATTTAGTTTATGAAGAAAAGGAAAGAAAAAGTTAAATGTATAAAAGAAATGATAGTTCACCGACCTTTATGATTGAGGATGATATCTTCATTGAATCCAGTGTCATAATGTCATGATTATCAGTTTGACATTTATTCCAAAATTATCAGTTGGAACAAGAAGATAAATAGATAATTTATGGTTGTACTTTCTGTTTTCTAGTTCAAAATAGTTATACGATACAAGTGGTTGAATTGGGCAAGTGTTTCTTTGAACTTTTCAGAAACTATTGCAAATCTGGTAGTTGACATTTGGTAGGAAGCGATTCTTCGTTTTGTTGACCCTAAATTGGGTGTGTGTTTGGTTGTAATTGGATGTTTCGTTGAATAATTTATTGCCTGCCCTTGTGGATAGACTTATGATAATCAAGGTAAACTGATCTGTATGCATGTTATCTGTGATTTTGGTCTTTTAAATAGAAACCAGCTTCCCTGTGCAGTTTGAATTAATGACCCTGTGCAGGTACAAGTACCTATGGGCTGATGGTGTGCAAATCAAGAAGCCTATTGAAGTTTCCGCTCCAAAATATGTCGAGTATTTGATGGATTGGATTGAATCTCAGCTTGACAATGAATCCATTTTTCCTCAGAAGCTTGGTAGAACTGATATCTCTTTATTCCCAAATTCTTCATTTCATTCAAATCAATTGATGGTACAGCCAAGCAGGAAAGCTTTTGTTCTTTGCAGGTAAGAGAAGTTTCTGTTTTCTCTTCTCTTCTTAATTAGTTTACTTGTCTTCATCTAGGCACTCCATTTCCGTCCAACTTCATGGATGTTGTGAAGACTATATTCAAACGCCTGTTTCGTGTATATGCTCACATCTACCACTCCCACTTCCAGAAAATTGTCTCTCTCAAGGAGGAGGCCCACTTAAACACTTGTTTCAAGCACTTCATATTATTTACTTGTGTAAGTATTCAAACACGATTATCTCACATATATGCCATTATTTGGTTGATTCTGATGCATATGCATGCTGCTGCATTAGAATTTTCCTGAATTACATGCCAAAACATCTTTTATAGCCTCTTATTGGCTAGTGTTTCAATCTGTTGGCATAGGAGCACTTGTGGGCATAGTTTGGGATACAAGGCAGCCACCAAGTACCATTTTTTGCAATATTTTAGTACTTGATAAGCAATACATGCTGGATGAACTAATGCTCATTTGCCTCTTGGGTGATGATACATTTATTTTGGTGGCTTCTGGTATGGATATAATATATTTGTTATGCCTTCAGCCAGATTGGGTTCACTGTACTGGGTTTCGGAAAATTCCTTCAGCCAGATTGGGTTCACCGTACTGGGTTTCGGAAAAAACTCCAGGGGATTCATTCCTTGGTTTTGGTGTCACTCTACATATCCTTGGCTCTGGCATCTCTTTTCTGCGTTATTTGTGTTTTTCCATATTCAAGCTCTATCAGCTTCATTCTATCACATTTTACAACCTTGGAATATGACTTTCTATTTATGTTCCTGTATTTGAGTGAAAGATGGAAGTGCTCACGATATCACTCTTACAAAATCTCTTTGAATCATCAATTTATGACAATGAAAACATGTTGGTTGGAAAGACTGAAACGGACAGGCTGGTGCATTTGTGTGATTGATGGCTTTCTCTGCAGGAATTTGGCCTTATTGAGAAGAAAGAGCTAGCTCCACTCGAGGAACTCATAGAGTCTATTGTCTCACCATATTGAAGCATTAGCTCTTCTGTAATCCCACTTAAGTCCATGACAGAGGGCCTTAATCTAAGAGTCAAGTAACTGTAGAGCTTGGTTCAAAGACTACAATGGAAGTTTCTTCCTGCTGTCAATAAGCTTGTGTAAAACTTGAGGTTTCCCTGAGAAGTTGAGAAGGTGGGATATTCACTGCATACATCTGGAGATTTCGCTTGAGAAAGGAATTGCTGCTAGGATTTTCTACTCGTTGGTATTGTTGTCTTCTTGACTGATGTGGTTTGTCAATTTATCTTTATTCAGTGAGTGTTGAGTAATTTGATCCATCAAGACATTTGTTGCAAGTCGAGAGACCAGTTAAGTTGTGTAGATGGGCGCTTGTTGTCAAGTGTGGAGGAAGATGAATGGTTTTGTTTTATCACAAAACAATTCCTTTTGGTCCATTGCAGCGAGGGACTCGTTATAGAAGAGTGCTCTTTTGTAGCCAGGAGTAGCAATTTTTAGTGACTTTTAGGATTTTGTTTTTTTCACTATTTGAAAGTGCCTCAATCGTTGGCCAATTGAGGAGTTTGTTTTTTCACTACTTCAAAGTGCCTCGACGCCCACGCCTCCCTCACATGAGCGTCGAGGATGTGGACGTTATGGAGCTGATCAACAATCATTACGTTAATACACTTAAAGAGAGCGTTGATGCGGTTGATACTTGACTGTATTTGCCTCTTTAAGGACAATATTAAAGCTGATTCAACCATACAAAACAAAAGCCAACATTTTCTTACACTGAATAGTGGAATGTAATTTTTTTTTTTTGATACAAGACAAATATGTGGAGGGTGGGTCAACCGCAGTTGTACCACCACCCAATAGCGTCATTTCGGATGAGGTCGTCGATCGTTGAGCTAGATTTTCAACCTATAAAGTTCACCCGAAGACCGAGATGGGCAAGGTGGTCAGCCACTCGGTTGCCCTCCCTCCAGAGGTGGGAGAAGGAGATGGCATCAAATGCATGGTTGAAAGCAAGAATGTCCGAACTGATCGTCTCAATCTCCCAAAAGGGAAGTCCGACACCCCTTAAGGACATTTATTGTCGTAAGACAGTCGCCCTCCACCTCAACACGTGAGTTAACACCCTTTAGAGTTTTCGAGAGTCCATGGAAAAGACCACGAGTCTTTGCATGCAAAGCTGAAACCTGCCCGCAACCGAGAGCGCCACACGTCAAGGGTCTACCAAGAGAATCACAAATCACAAAGTCGCAAGCCGCTTCGCCCAAGGGAAGACTAGCGCCATCAAAATTTATTTTCACAAAATCGTCTTTAGGTTTTTCCCATTTGATCTTTTTTCTGTTTATGTTGGGTAATCTGATTATCGTGAGGTCTTTTGGTCGGGTTTTCGTCTTTCAGTTCCTCTAGTTTCGCTCTTTTTTTTTTTCAGTTTGTTCGTTATTGTTTTATGTATTGTACCCAGGCATCTACCACACAGAGGACGTGGTCATTAAACAGAATTTTGTTCCTCATTATCCAAACACCCCAAAAGGATATGGCGAGAGTAGCTTTTTGGTCTGGGTTAATATGTGAGAATATGTCGAAAGCGATTTTCTTGTATGTTCTATTAATCTTATTGGTATTTCGTATTATGTTTTGTATATTGTGATCCATTTTATCTATGATCGTAAGTGTTGTTCGACACTCGATAAAAATATGTATTGCGTCTTCTTCGGGGTGATTGCAGAGGATACATCTCAGGGGTACGTCTATTCCATTATTCTGTAGTCTTATTTTCCAAATTTAGTCATATGCATCTGAGTTGTTTCTACGTATTTTCGTGATGTGCTCAAGGGCATTGGCAGTTGAGAACCACTCATTTCTTCTAGGTTTTCATTACATTCTATCGTCGAAATCATTCATTGGAATGTGGATATTAAGGATCTTCTCAACGATTTCTTTGGGAAATTGCATCGTTTAATTTCTCCACATTTTAGGTTTTATTAGGTTTAATAAATTTGTCAATTGTTTCTTGTTCATCTACTAGGTCATGTAGACTCTTATCGATGAGACATGTGTCATCGTTTATCCATCTATCTTTCTAGAATCTAATTGTTTTCCTGTTCCCTATTTGCAAAGTTAGTCCTGCACAAAATTCGTCTTTTATTTCCATCAATTTCGCCCATTTCCATAAGGTGTTCTTTTTTCTTTTATAATCCCATATTTTGAATTCTTTCAAATATTTTTCTCTAACTATTTTCACCCATTCATTATGTGGTTTCGTTAAGATCTTCCAAAGCAATTTCATCTGTAGTGCCTTGTTCATATCTTTTGTTTTATTTAGGCACAATCCTCCGTTATTCTTAGGTCTACATATTCTGTCCCACACGATAAGTGGTTTTTGGCTTTGGTCCTTATTCCATAAGAAACGTCTATTCAGTCGGTCAAGTTCTTGGTGAATGGTCTCTGGAAGCATAAAGCCCTGCATCACATAGTTCGATTTGGCGGCTAGATTTGACTTGATCAGAACTGTTCATCCCTGCTGGGATAGAGAGCAGGCACGAAATTAGGATTACAATCCTGGGTAGACTAGATTTGCATATTATTTTATTTTATTTTTCCTTGTGTGTCACTATATCTATTCAATTAAAAATTAGGGATGTTTTTTTTATTTAAGAGAAAAAATGAAAAATGATATTATAGAACATAAGACAAAATTGAAGAGGCACCAAGATAGATATTGTAGGAGCCATGATTAAGATTCAAGTCAAGAACGACTTGAGCATTGTTGGATGATTAATTTGGAGTAATTTTACATATATGATGACTGTAAGCAATTACAGGGCTTTGTTTGTGAGGATCAAACTCACTTCCACTGCTCAAATTATCGTGTCTTTCAAAGGGCCATAAAAAAATGAAGAATGAAGGCAGACATAGGGGATTCGAACATGCGTCAACTTTTCTCCTCTCTTCATGCCTTACCAACTGTGCTAGTGAAACAACACGATTATTAGTATACCTATATTATATATTACTGGTAAAACTGGGTGGGCTGCAGCACACACCAGCCCACCCCTGATAGAGAGTTGGTTTTTCACTTTGTTAATTGATTTTTTGTCTTTCCAATCACCTCATTGAATGTATTCTTGTTTACTCTTCCATTTATAATCGGACATCCGGGGTATTTTTCTAAGCTTGTTTGACTCATAATTTGTAGGATGGTTTGAATTCTCTGTTTCTAGTTGGTTGAAACCCCTTTTGTAACTTGTAATGATGATTTTTGGAAATTAACTTTTTGTCTTGATATTGCACGATACTCATCAAGAGTTGTTTTTACTAAAGAGCAGGCTTCCTGGGTGGCTTTGGCGAAAATCATGATGTCATCTACGGAGGATAAAAATTATTAAAATTAATATATTACCTTTTAGATTCATTCTAACCAAAATGAAGGTACTTGTCCGTTCAATAATAAACCAACTTCTCCCCCGGTGCACAAGCCATGTTTTTTCGAGGTACTCCATTAACTCATTGTATTAAGTTCCCTACTCGTCTCTCATCGCAGCTAATCATCGTTATGTTTCTTCCGTTCTTGACCCGATAAAGAGTATACAATATTTGACGATACTTGATTCCAATTTTGAAAAATATAAGTAGTTGGTTTTTTAAAAATAATGTATATCTTATCAAATGTCTGACTTAAGCTTGCCAACTAAACCTATTTGCAATAAGAACTATTTGCGCTATTTTTCTACCAATCATAGCTTCAATGTTGGTGATCACATGACATTCGCACAATATATGGTGTGCCTCCGAGACAATATTTACTATTGCATTTAGAAGACAAGCTCCCTATCGGTAACTATCGTCTTCAAGCGATACTCGCACACTCCTTCCAATTGCCGCAACACCTAAGTGTAAGTTTCTTCATTTTCATTTATCATAATTGCGCAACCCAAGTGAAATGATGTAATGTGCTGTCCACCCTCACCATATTTAGCAACGACTTATCGACCCTACGAGACAAATGTTTGTATTATCAAATAAAAAAATATTGCTAGGCAAAATAAAATATGCAATTAGTATGAAAAAAGAGCATGAATCACATACTTGTTTGTGTTGTACATCGAGTTCATCACAAGAACGTATGAAAATATATTCCACAACTTCAAGGAATCCTTGTGGGAAAAAAACTAGATCTGCAATACGTCCTTCAACGTCTAATCTGTATTAGAAAGAGTATTTTTTGCGCACCAACTCTAACAAAAGATATTGAATCGGTGTTCAGTCATCTAATAAGTTCTTTTTCACTCGAGCTCATGCATCATATATTTAATCCCCTAGATTCACGGTTGTTGGCTCATCGTAATGCACATCATTCGATATTGCTCCAACGTATATTCGCGGATGCACAACTTAACACCATTTTATTACAGTATCTATATATAAAAAGAGCCAGTTGCCTTATGAATAGTGACATTTTTATTCCATTTTTACCCCTGTCAAGGATTACAATTACATCATATCTGAAAATTTATTTGAGCTTTCTCTTGGGCCCTCTCTAAAAGCCCAACAACATTTTTTATTCTTCACAATCCAAAAAAACCTTTTAGCAAAAAAATCCCACCTTTTCTCCAATTAATTTTGGCAGCATACATAAAATACAATTATGAGACAATATATCTAATCTTCTTATTTATAACAAACTCATTGCAATTTTGCCCTCAACAGCCGTCACATTTAACTATAAATGTAAAACCGACACTTACTTGACAAAACTATAAATGTGAAGATCCAAATGTAGAGAGTTAATTGGCAAAATGGAAAAAAATGCCTAATGTAAATAACATATTTTACAAATAAATATTGCAAAAGAACATCTTAATTTAGAGGAAATGCAAAACTATGTGAATAATGTGATTAAAAAGTGTCCTTACTTCAGAAAGTATATAAAATACCTTCAGAAGAAAAAAAAATGCAATGTTTAAATTTTACAAGAAGGACCACAAAAGTTAAAGTAAATCACATAAATATTAGCAAAAAAGTAACACCGCCTTCGGTAGCTTTATTTGACAAATTTATTTATACCTTTTTTGCCTCTATATTTTCGACATATTATCAACACACTGTTACAAGAAATATTTCGGAAACTTTATTTGACAAATTTGCACTGGTTGATATGGTTAATTACTCTTGTACCAATATTTTTGGGCCCAATGAACACAATGCATACTCATAAAGTCTCATTTCTTTATTTTTTTTCCAGGTTATATATGTTGTAACGACCCAAATATAAATATTCGAGTTACGTTTCGAAAGATTGGATACCTTCGTTCGGATCTTGCAATTCGAGTACGGGTTGAGTTTCAAAACAAAGTGTGAGTGCTAAAAGAAGGGATTTCATACCCTAAATTCGTGAGAGGTCCATTGGGGACCATAACCTGTCCTACTTGACTAAGTCGCTCAAAATCATTTATAGTTCAAAACATAAAGAAAGGAAATTGACAATACAACTTGCCTCGGCGGAGCCGGGTCAAAACCAATATAGACGAATATAAACATCCAAAGTGCCAAGTCGGGTAGTAATTAAATCTCTCGGTCTGAACGTCCCAAAAGAAAAGCCTCGTCATGGAAGCACGGAACAAGCAAGGATCAAATACCTGAAACTATACCACGAGTCAAGGTCGAGCCACTCATGCGGGCCCTGAAGACCTCGCTGAGGACATATAATGTGCCTATACCTAAATAAAGGATGCTCTAATGCAGTGTGGAAGTATTAAACACACAAGCATGCTAACAATTTATATATATATACAGAAAGCGATTAAATGGGATCCCGCACAGAATGCCAAGTGGCATGTTCCTCTCCTACTCCCGCACCCATGCTCGTTAGTGCAGGAACCGACCGTGTTCAATGCTATATAGCAACATCTCATCATGTCATATATCATGTGTCATGTCTCATTTCATGTCATTATTTTCTTTCTTTCTTTCTCATGGTATGATATCAGACTCGATTAGGAAAAAACCCGATGAGACTGGGTCGTCCTATGACCCTAGCAAATGACTCTAGGACTCACAATTTAACGGCCGTTCTACCATACGCAAGGAGAATACGAATGCTCATTCATTTGTGCAACCTAAGCATGCTACTACATGAATATGCAGGATGCAACACCTACACACTATATGACACATCAAGCATGAGGTTCTAACTTGAGTAAGCCTCGGAGGACTTACCTGGAGTAGCAGATCAGCAAGAGGAAAGTAGCAAGAGGATAAGCAAGCAGGTCACAGATCACCTAGCAATTATAAATGATCATGTATAAGTATACTGCACAGAACGGGATCCATTTATCACTACACATAATTTATCCATCAATTATTAGTCGTAACACCATCACCATTGTCTCGACTATCTCATACCGTCATACGTCATCTCATTCTCATATCATGTTATCTCAAGTCATCATATCCCTTCATATAACATCTCATATCATCTCATCATCTCATAATCTCAAGCTATCTCATAACATCAATTTTCTTAACTCATTTCCATCAATCATCTCACATTTAATATCTTATTCGCCATCTTATCATGGATCATCATATAGCATCTCATATTTCATCACTTAGTAATTCATATATCAACACATCATGCTTTATAATCATCAATTCAAGATTTCAAATATCAATTATGCTTGCAACTCATACCCATATCATATTCACATGAATTCATAAGACTCTTCAAACAATTTTCCAAGTTAAGTCCAAATAAGTTGGTTTCAAAGTTAGTCAGAGCCATTTAAATCTCAAGGAAATCAACTCGATAGTCAAACAATTCTTTTAAATCATACTTAGCCAAATCTCAACATTGAACATTACACCTTTAGCCAACGGGTAAAAATTATACTATCAAAATAATCCCGGCATAGTTCTTATTTCAAAATTATGATCTTAATAAATTCCGACACTTAGAAATATTTTTCAAGCAATCTAAATACTTCAAAACTAATTACTTAAATGCAATTAGTTGACAAATAGAGTATTCATATAAATAAATTTTCCCATAAATCATATTAAATAATTAATCTAAATAAATCAGAATATATACTTAATAATTTAATAAGATTTAAAGAATTAACAAGTTAATGGCCTATTTAAATAACATTAACAACCTCGAACAATATATGTATATATATAAACAATTAAATACTCGAATAGATTAGATTTTTAAATACTTAAAATAGATAGTTGAATAAAGGATAATTAAATGCATAAATAGCTGAGAATAAGTTTGAAAATAATTAAATAACAAATTGTATAAATAATTAAATAACATATAGCATAAGTAATTAAAAAAATTAAACACAATCCAAATTTACTCATTTTAAATATCAAAACTTAGCAATTATTTTATTCATATAAATTATTCTCAACAAATCAGTCTAAATAAATAAAGAAATAGATCAGAGAAAAGATAATTAAATAACTTAACCATATAAAGAATCACAATCCATAAAGTATTTAAATAACCTCCACACATTAAAACAATGTAATCAAATAACCAAGTAAGACTAAAAAATCAGATTTTAAATAACTTAAAATAATAATTTAAACACTTAGAATATTTCATAATAATATTTATAATAATATTTCAGAATTAAATTAAATAATAATTAAATGCATGAAATAAGTTATATAATAATTATATTTTAGCAAAACAAATAATTAAAACACATAAAACAATTAAAGAAATTAACAGGCTAGGCCGGTCCAACCCGAAACAAGCCCAAACCCGAATCACAAACCAAGCCCCATTTCCGGATCTAGCCCAACCCGCACCTGTGTTTAAATGTACCGAAAAAATTATGCCAGACCGGCCAGTTCACCAAAAAAGAAAAAGAAAAGAAGTGAACCCGCCTCCTATCCCTTGAACAGAGCCCTGTTCACAATGACGGAAAAACGGAAGGAAAGAAGATGGAAGCTCAAGCCTGCCGGCGGCTCCTCTCTGACCCAAAAATTCCCCACCTGACCGACACGAAATCCCGACCAAGGCCAACCCAAAAAAGAAGAAACGAACGCAAGGAAAGAGGGAGAAAAAGGGGACTCACGGTGCGCCTCCGAGGAAGAACTCCGGGCTTCAATGGTGGCCTTCCCGACTGCGAGAGCTCGAGAGGGAGACGCGCTTGAGCCTAAGAAGGGAGAGGCATAAGTAAAGTCATATTTGGACAAAGTTGGAATCGAAAACGAAGAGAAATTGAGACTGACCTTACAAATCGAAGACAGGGGGCGGGTGGGGTACGTGTTTGGCTCCGACAATCGGTGAGGGCCCCTTCTTTGTCTTCTTTGAGCCCCTAGGTGTGGGGTGGACTCAGAGTGGCGGCTGCTGGAGGCTAGCCTCGGATGGGAGGCTCCTTCTTCACCTTCTCCTTCCCTCGGCAAAACAGGGCTGCTGGCTTCCTCTCGGATTGACGACGTCGGCGACTGGGCAATGTGACAGTGTGTGGTGGCACTGGTGGTTGCAACAATAGAGAAACGAAGAGGAGGCCGTGGTGTCGGGAGGAAGTGAAGGAGCTGTGATGGTGGAGTGTTGTGGAGGTGATGGTGGTCTGATGAAATGAAATAAAAAGGAGGGATGGAGGTGAAGGGTGAAGGATGTAAAGATGAGGTGTTGTCGGGTGATGAGGTGAAGTGTTGGTTTGGATAAAGGGGGTCTAAGAGCTGCTAGATAGGGGTATTAGGGTGGCTAGGAAGGGGAGGATATTGATTGTGGTGAAAGTCAACTATTATACTCTAAAATAAATCCTGAAACCCGCTTCCCGTCCTTAACCCGACACGATTTAAAATAATTAATCGAATCCAAATTAAATAACGAAACCCGAAAATATTTTTAAGCCTTGGCAAAATAAAGCGGAATCATTTCGTTTCCAAATTGAGTAACAAGTTTATGCCAGAATTGTTTGAAAGAATTTAAATCAGTTGTTGGTTCGAGAATGGAAATCTTCGAAATGTTTCGGAGTCTCATAAATTGAATAAATTTTAATCGAAATGAAATTTATAATTATAAAAATATTATTTAAAAACCTCGGTCTTTACACCATCCACCTCTAAAAACAAGTCTCGTCCTCGAAACTAAAATCCTTTTTCAAAACCAACAAAGTCTTTCAAAACCCGAGACTAGGTTCATGTTTCAAGATCAATTTCAACATTTCAAGCTTAAGATTATGACATATTCAGATATCTTAAGACATCACATCACTAAATAGCACATCATATCAAGATTCATCAATGTCAACCATTAACACACCAGAATATCATGTATGAGCATATCGGAATATAAATGTAATCAATTATCATCTCGTCGAAACATTAGATAACAAAATTCATCATATCACATATCATCCTATCCAGTATCAGTATAGTAGAATTTCTCATAACGGAATTTCCATTTCATCCTATTAGCAACATACTAACTCTTACTATTAACATCTTATATCGAACTCTATCCTATCAACACATATTAAGAGGACATAACATTGAGAGAATCTGCATATAGTTACCTGTTCGTAGGGGGAGGTGATTCGCTCAGATATAAAATATATTCAAATTCAAAACTAAGCTAACTCCCTTATCCAAGCAAATAAAATACAAGAATCCCTCCCGATGTAGTGGTAGGGTAATTCAGGATCGAATCCACGAGGAGGTATGTCAGCGCTTCCTAAGTTGCAATCACGATCAAGTTTCGACTCCAGGAGACACTCGATATCGAGGTGTTTGGTCGATATCGACCTCAGTTCTGGTCGATTTCCAGTGGTTTCCTGCAGAAGACAAAAGCAAAGCAGTCGACATCGAGATGGAACCTCGATATCGATGTTAGTGCTCGATATCAACCTTATCAGTCGATTTTGATGTCAGCAACAGGAATTGTAATCGTAACCTATTTGTCGGAAAAGTAGTCCGAAGAACTTAGAATGGTGAAGGAAGTATGGACAGAAATAAAAACACAAACTTTTTATGTAAATTCAATAAACTAAAGGCTTCCAAGGTCGGGGATTCATGCCACAACGATAATCATGCAAGTATGGTGCTAAAGTTATTAAATTTAATGTCTTTCTGTCAAATAACTTTCGTTACCAACTTTTACGTGATTAGAGGCTCTCGCATAAAACCTAAGAGTTACTATCGAATTCATGAGTAATCCAAATTCACAATATGATTGGCTTTCGCTTCAATAATGCAAATAATAAATCTCCTCAACTTTCGCAAAGGATCATACATAGGATAGAAGACGAAATCGCATAAAAATCATACCTTCGATGCACAAACTTACATTGCTATCGTCGGGCTCACCCCGACCCTAGAAGTGGGTTGACTACTCGTGCTTCATCATTGAACTCGTCATCATCATAGAAAAGAAACTACTTTGTATTAAATTGCAAAAGAGAAAGTACACCCGAACAAAGCCACTCCGCTCTCGCTTCACCACCCTACTCGGCCTCTCTCTCTCTAATTCTCTGCGATAAAACTAAAAACTTGCTGTGCTTGGATGATTAAACTCAGCCCTAATGGCCTCTAATTATAAATTTCAAACCTTGCTATCCAAGGATTCGAAAACCTATCTTTATAAAGATAAAACTTAATAAAGTAAAACAACTAAATTACTTAGGTAAATAACATAAGCTGATAAGTCTGGTGTTTAATGATAGAAGATCTCGACTTTAGGATTAACTCGAATGCTTCGGATAGAATTCTATCAAAAACTGAGTCGGATCTTTTCTGCAGCAGTGGTCGATATCGACCTTGAACATCGAAATCGACCTTTCTTTATCTCTATCTCGAGCAGTCCTTCTCGACGTCGGATTGACACTCGACTTCTATCAATATCCTCGATTCAGGCCACTCGATATCGACCTTCAGACATCGATATCGACCTTGTTGTGTGTCGACATGCTCTGTTTCTCCTCTGCTCGATTCCTGGTTGCTCTGTTTTACTTGATGTCGAGGTTCATCATCGATTTTGACCTCTTCAGTAGACTTTGAGTTCTTTTTCCCCCTCTTCTTCTCTTGTCCAAATTCCGTCCATTTTTGTCTCGTTTTCTGCGAAACAACATAAAAACTCGTGTAGACCTCTATATTTGACAATTATGCATAAACTACACTAATATTATGATTTCCCCACTAATATGTATGCAAATAACGTCAAATGGACTTATATGTGCATAGAAAATATGGAAATTTGTACGCACATCAAACACCCCATACTTAAGCTTGCTTGTCCTCAAGCAATACTTTTACTGGTTATTCAGGGGAAGACAGTAAACCCTCAACATCATAGATTCATTCTTATATGTCCCTACACTCAATTGCCATCCTCGAAAAGGTACTAATGTCAACCAAATCCATGCTTGTGAATAAAAGCAACATCATACTCACAAAAGGAGGGCTATATGCATAAAACAATTTTCGCGACATAGCATTAATAATCAAGAGGACTTTTGCAAGCTATAGAGAAGTAGATTGGTAAAAGGCTAAAGGTGGGCTAATTTTTGGCCATGTGGTGTTAAATCCGGGAAAATAAAACTCTTCTTTCCAAAATCATTCCACATTCCTTCCTCATAATGTTTCTCACCTTTCACTCATCGCTCAATGCTTTTTTTCACTATAATGCTTTTACCTCTCTAACCTTAGTACTGCCTTCTCGCGAGTCGCAAACATGGGTGTCATGAATGGCCCCGGATACTTAGTACTTTAGACTCCTCACCTTGTGTCCCATCTCGCCGAACTAACATCTTAACGAGCAGGGTCGACCTACCTTTATCTCCTGAGGTGATCGGATTTTTTCTCACTCATTAAATTTTCCATATTTCAAAATTTTGTTCATTCCTGCCAACAACTTCATAATAATGCACAAACTCCATATAACAACTCCAAAGATGACATCCATTCTCAACATTGTCCTCGGATAGGGTATAAGGTATAAAAAATGGGCAATATGTAATATATGTGGAGCAATAATGATATAAGGCTCATATATGACTTGTGACTTTTGCAAATATGCATAGGTAAGGCTAGGATATGAACTTGAGCACATGCATGGAAAATATAAAGTCCTCCATTATCTTATCATGCACATGTCAAAAGCAACTTCAAATTTTACCTCTCTTTCATGGTTTTCTCTAAAAAATTGCACTTCATTGTGACTTCCCTTAACTAGGCAATTTCATGTTATATCTCTAATGAATCTACTTTTGCATCATCGATTTTCTTATTAGCTTCCATGACTCTTTTGTTTATTTCTAAAATTTTTGATGGGGGTTGATGTGCGCGTAAATTGCCATATTTTCTATGCACATTTATGTCCATTTTATCATCATTTGCATGCATAATAGGGGGAAATCATAAGATTAGTGTAGTTTATGCATTATTGTCAAATATAGAGGTCTGCACGAGTTTTTATGTGATTTTGCAGAATTCGAGACGAAAATGGGCAGATTTTTACAAAAGAAGAAGAGCGGAAAAAGAACTCGAAGTCTACTGAAGAGGTCGAAATCGACTATGAACCTCGACATCGAGTGAAGCATAGCACCAGGAATCGAGCAGGAGAGAAACAGAGCATGTTGACACAGAAGAAGTCGATATCGATGTCCAAAGGTCGATATCGAGTGGCCTAAATCGAGCTAATTGATAGAAGTTGAGTGCCAATCCGAGATGAAGAAGGAAAACTCGAGATAAAGATAAAGTGAGGTCAAAATCGAGGACCAATGTCGATATCGATGTTGCTGTAGAAGAAGTTCGACTCAGATTTTGATAGAATTCTATCCGAAGCATGCATGTCTATCCTAAAGTCGAGATCTTCTATCCAATCATCACCAGACTTCATCTTTTATGAATTTTACCCATGGAATTTTTAGTTTTACCTTTATTAAGTTTTATCTTAGAGAATAAAGATAAGTTTTCAAATCCTTGGATAGCGAGGTTTGAGATCTATATCTAGAGGCTATTATGGCTGAGTTTAGGATTCAATTTTTAGTCATTAAAACACATAGTTACTCAGAGATTTAGGAGAGAGAGAGAGGCCGAGTGGAGTTGTGTAAGCGAGAGCGGAGTGGCTTGTTCGGTGTAATATTTCTTTCGAAGTTAATCAAAGTAGTTTCTTTTACATGATGATGATGAGTTCAACGATGAAGCGCGAGTAGTCATCCCACTTCTAGGGTCGGGGTGAGCCCGACGATAGAAATGTAGGGTAAGTGCATCAAAGGTATAATTTTTATGCAATTCCGTCTTCTATCCTATGCATGATCCTTTGCGAGAGTTGAGGAGATTCATTATTTGCACTATTGAAGCGAAAGCCAATCATATTGTGAACTTGAATTACTAATGAATTGGATAGTAACTCTTAGGAATTATGCGAGAGCCTCTAATCACCTAAAAGTTCGTAACGAAAGTTATTAGATGGAAAGACATTAAATTTCATAACTTTAGCATCATACTTGCATGAATATCGTTGTGGCATGAATCCCCGACCTTGGAAGATTTTAGTTAATTGAATTTCATAAAAAGTCAGAGTTTTTATTTCTAATCATCTTTCCATAACCATCCTACGCTCTTCGGACTACTTTTTCGACACATAGGTTATGTTATACAGTTTCTGTTACAGACATCGAAATCGACCGACAAGGTCCATATCGAGCACTAACATCGATATCAAGGTTCATCTCAACGTCGACTGCTTTCCTTTTGTCTTATGCAGGAAACCTATTGGAAATCGACCAGAACTGAGGTCGATATCGACCAGACACATCGATATCGAGTGTCTCCTAAGGTCGAAAGCTTGATCGTGTTTACAACTAAGGAAGCGCTGACATACCTCCTCGTGGATTCGATCCTGAATTACCCTACCACTCCATCGGGAGGGATTCTTATATTTATTTGCTTGGATAAGGGAGTTGGCATAGTTAGAGTTTATATTTTGTTCGTTTAGGGGAGGTGCGATTCAAATATTCAAATATATATCTCAACTATGTTGACTCCCTGTTCAAGCAAATAATACAAGAATCCCTCCCGATGCAGTGGTAGGGTAATTCAGGATCGAATCCTCGAGGCGGTATGTCAGCGCTTCCCTTGTTGTAATCATGATCAAGCTTTCGACCTCAGGAGACACTCGATATCGAGGTGTCTGGTCGATATCAACCTCAGTTCTAGTCGATTTCAAGTAGGTTTCCTGCATAAGACAAAAGCAAAGCAGCCGACGTCGAGATGAACCTCGATATCGATGTTAGTGCTCGATATGGACCTTGCCAGTCGATTTTGATGTCTGTAACAGAATGATTGGCTTTTGTGAGTAATCCAAATTCATGAGTAATCCAAATTCACAATATGATTGGCTTTTGCTTCAATAATGCAAATAATTAATCTCCCTAACCTTCGCAAAGGATCATGCATAGGATAGAAGATGGAATCTCATAAAAATCATACCTTTGATGCACTTACCCTACATTTCAATCGTCGGGCTCACCCCGACCCTAGAAGTGGGATGACTACTTGCGTCTCATCATGGAACTCATCATCATCATTGAGAAGAAAACTACTTTGAATTAAACTAAAGAGAAAGTTACAACCGAACAAAGCCAAATCTCCGCTCTCGCTTCCACACAACCTCACTCGGCTCTCTCTCCCTCTCTAACTCGCTACTCTCTATTGAAACTGAATTCTCTGCATGATTGGATGAAAAACTTAATGCCTAACTCAACCCTAACGGCCTCTAGATATAGATATTGAACTTTGCTATCCAAAGACTCGAAAACTTATCTTTATTCTCTAAGATAAAACTTAAATAAAGTAAAAACTAAAAAATTCATGGTAAAACATCTAAAGGATGAAGTCTAATGCATTGGATAGAAGATCTCGACTTTAGGATAGACGTGCAAGCTTCGGATAGAATTCTATCAAAATCTGAGTCGGACTTCTCTGCTGAACAACATCGATATCGACCTTCATCATCGATATCGACCTCTCTTTATCTCTATCTTGAGCACTCCTTCTTCTCCTCGGATTGGCACTCGACTTCTATCAATAAGCTCGATTTGGGCCACTCGATATCGACCATCAGACATCGATGTCGACACTGTCTGTGTCGACATGCTCTGTTCTTTCTTTGCTCGATTCCTGTCTGCTCTGCTGCACTCGATGTCGAGGTTCTTTAGTCGATTTCGACCTCTTCAAAAGACTTCGAGTTCTTTTTTCGCTCTTCCAAATCTATCCATTTTCGTCCTGTTTTCTGCGAAATCACATAGAAACTCGTGCAGACCCATATATTTGACAATAATGCATAAACTACACTAATCCCATGATTTCCTACTAATATGCATGCGAATGATTATAAAACGGACTTAAATGTGCATAGAAAATATGGTAATTTGCGCGCACATCAAACACCCCATACTTAAGGTTGCTTGTCCCCAAGCAATACCTTTAATGGTCATTCAGGGGAAGAAAGTAAACCCTCAACATCATAGATTCATTTTTCATATGTCCCTACAATCAATTGCCATCCTTGACAAGGTACTAATCTCAACCAAATCTCTGCTTGTGCATAAAAGCAATTTCATACTCATAAAAGGAGGTTTATATGCATAAAAACAATTTCAGCGACATAGCATTAATAATCAAGAGGACTTTTTCAAGCTTTAGAGAAGTTGATTGGTAAAAGGCTAAAAGTGGGCTAATATTTGGCCATGTGGTGGTGAATCCGGGGAAATAAACTTTATTTCCAAAATATTCCACATTCCTTCTTCATAATGTTTCTCACCTTTCACTCATCGCTTAATGCTTTTTTCAATTATAATGCTTTTACCTCTCTAACCTTAGCACTGCCTTCTCGCGAGTCGCAAACATGGTTGTCATGAATGGCCCCGAATACTTAGTACTTCGGACTCCTCACCTTGTGTCCCATCTCGCCGAACTAACATCTCAACGAGCAGGGTCGACCTACCTTTATCTCCTGAGGTGATCGGATTTTTTCTCACTCATTAAATTTTCCATATTTCAAATTTTCTTTCATTCCTGCCAACAACTTCATAATAATGCACAAACTCCATATAACAACTCCAAAGATGACATCCATTCTCAAACTTGTCCCCGGATAGGGTATAAGGTATAAAAAATGGGCAATGTGTAATATATGTTGAGCAATAATGATATAGTAAGGCTCATATATGGCTTGCGACTATTGCAAATATGCATAGGTAAGGCTAGGATATGAACTTGTGTAAGCATATGTATGGAAATTTATAAAGTCCTCCATCATCTTATCATGCACATGTCAAAAGCAACTTCAAATTTTCATCTCCTTTATGTTTTTTCTCTTTTTGCACTTCATTGGGACTTCCCTTAACTAGGCAATTTCATGTTATATCTCTAATGAATCTACTTTTGCATTGTAGAGCTCTTTTTTATACTTCCATGACTCTTTTCTTTATTTTCAATTTTTGATGGTGGTCATTTTTTCTCTTTTTTTTTTTCCGAAAATAAAAACTATATGATGCATTAAAGTAAATATGCAATTCTAAATAACTATGTATGCATAATATGCAAAAAGATGCAATAACTTATGAAAAATCTCAAAATATGCTAAAATATGCAAGTAAGCCTTTCCCCCACCCCATACTTAAAGATTACAGTGTCCTCACTGTATTAGAACTAGGGTTAAGAAGAAAACTTACTAAAACGTCATAAATTTAAGGAGTTGAAGAAGACTGCAGTAATGGTTGATATCGACCTTTAACATCGAAATCGACCTCTTTAATCGATTTCTGGCTCAAGCTACAGGGTGATCCGGCCTCGACCACAAGCCTATCGGAATTGACCTTAAGGTTGATATCGAGCTTTGCACTCGATTTCGATCTCTGTTTTTGCTCTCTTTCTCCTTTTAGTCGCTAGGCCGACTTCTTCCTTTTGCGCTCTCAAAGCGGCATCTGCAAAGCCCATGTGGCTTGGGCCTGAAACAACATGTAAAGACTGAATATATTTTTATATATTAGTATATTATTATTCTAATAAAATATAAGATATATTATTTTATCCGGTTTACAAGGTTTGAAGAAAACCCGTCCTCGAGCGTAAGTTTTGATTTTAAAGTCATTCCGGCATCGTTTTGAGAATTTAGATTCTATCGGATTTTCATTCCGCCTTCAAGCTCCAAGTATTGATAAAAATTAATTTAATTTCGTTTATCTTGGAATCGAATTGAAAATTGATTTAAATTTAATTTAGTCGGGATTCGATCGGGCGAGCGGGTTTCGAGTCTATTCCGCAAATTTGAACTCTTTTGTGGGGGACCAATTTCATTTATTTTCATTCCCCTTTTCTTCTCTCTCTCTCTCTCTCTCTCTCTCTCTCTCTCTCTCTCTCTCTCTCTCTCTCCATGCCGTTGCAGCCTCCCCTTTCAATCCCAATTTCACCCCCTTGCTGCACCCATTCTGCACCACCTCTCTCCCCATTTTGTCTTCTTCTGCCAGCTCACAAAGCTCACAATCCTTCTGGCATTGTTGCCCTCAAACCCACCCGAAATACTCCCCCTCCCCCCCTTTTAACTTGCACCTCTTCTTCCATAAAACCCAGCAGCCCTCACCCCCCTCTCTGCACCCTCACAAACTCACAAGCTTTTACCTTGGACAACCCTTTGCTCTGTCAATCAAGCCGAGAGCCACCTTCAAACCACCACCCAACACCACCTCTCTACCTCTGTTCGCCGTCATCAATCCCCACCCTCAACACCACTGAGCCACCTTCTTTGTCTTGGTTTGATGATGTCGGTTTTGAGAAGAAAGTTTGGAAATATGGTTGGTATGATTTTATCAATGGGTTTGATTGGAAGTAAATGATTTTGGTTGATGTTGATCGTATCGAAAAGGTTTTGGAAAACGGTTTTTACTATCGATTGGTTTTGAGGATGTGAGAACTTGGGTTTCGTACGTATGAATATCGGTCCGGTAGCTTATGGCAATGGCTTGATGATAGGTGTGTAATGCTTTTGGATTGCTTGGGACTTGCATTTGGGCCCTTGCTTGTGTCATCTTGTTGTTCTGCATTTTCAAGGAAGTATCCTACGGGACTTACTCAGTAACCTGGACCTCCTACCTAATGTGTCATATGATGTGTAGGTGTTGCATATTAAAGCATGCCATGTAGTATCATGCTAGGATTGCATTGAACTGAGCATGTGGTTACTATATGTGTTTGAATACAGAACGGCCGTTATCTGTGATAGTCCTAGAGTCTTTGCTAGGATGATAGGGTAGCCCAGCCCCATCGGGTTGCCCTGAGTCAATCAAGTCGATATGAGCATGATATGATAGCCCAGCACCATCGGGCAAGCGATGAGATGATATGATATGATATGATGATGCCGTGGTTTGTGCACCACCACGTGGAAATTGCTATGCTATAGCACCGAACTGGCCAGTCTCTGCACTAACGAGAAGGGGTGCAGAGGTAGGAGAGGGATATGCCACTTGGCATTGTCTTGGGCCCTTTACAATTTTTCCGCATATTATAACTGTCAAAGCATGCTTATGTGATTTAAATCTTGTACTGCATTAGTCATCCTTTATTTAGGTATAGGCATGTTATGTGGCCTCAGTGCGGTCAGAGGACCCGTAGGCGATTACCGGGCCTGACTTCGTGGATAGTGTTAGATACCGCTTTTGTTTGCTCCTTACTTTTGTGACGGGGAATCTCTTGGCGAACCGAAGAATCCGGCTAATATTCTAACTTGATAAAATGGAAATCACCCACTATGTTTTGGTTTTGACCCGGCTCTGCCGTGGCACTTATATCTAAACTTTGCTTCCACTTTACTTTCTTTTGAATTGAATTTTGCGACATAGTCTTAGGACAGGTTAAGGATACCAGGAGCCCTTTGAATGCTTTGGGGTTCAAAATCCCCGCTTTAAATACTGATCTTTAGAGGTTCAAACCTCAACCTGTACCTGAATTGCAACATCCGAACGAAGGTATCCAACCTTCAAAACGTATCTCGGATATTTATATCCGGGCCGTTACAAAGTTGGTATCAGAGCCAGGTTGTGCAATTCGGGTATGCAAGGGTCGGGTGTATGTTTTGGAAAATTTGCCCATGAATTTCAAAGGATTTAAAGATGTTTTAAAGGGGAAAAATGAACTTAATATGCCTAACTTAATTGGACTAAATATGAACTCGGCTTATTAAATGTGATGGATCAAACTAAAGGGATCGAGTGGGTAGAAAAGGCGTTAGACCATCCCTATTGGATTTAGTTGGGAACGGGTAGGCGAAACATAACTTGATCTTTACAGCTCAAGACTCCAAGGAATCGCGCTGTGGTGGTTGGAGTGGCGAGTTAGGTAGCTTGGTTGTGTTTACTCAAACTGTTGATGACTGATTCTGCGTTAATTGTTGTCATGCTGAATATCTGATTGTTGTGCCTGACTATGAAATGTATTTGAAATGATTGTGCTAACGGAATAGCGGGAATATCCTCATTCTTATATGGTTAAGCCCAGCTTGTGTGGAACAACCCCTTCCACTATGTTAACCCCTTGATGGTCTTATCGCGCCTTTCTCTTGAATATCGGTCTCCTCCACGAGAAATCGGGTTGATAAACACATTGTTCAGGAATCATGGTTGAATATGAGGGTTGCTTGGGAGAGTATCGGAAGTTAGCTCTTGATGTAATTCCGAGTTAGCAAGTAAGGTGTTTCTGAGGTTGTCTTTCTCGATTCTTATGACGATCAATCAGTGTCTTCTTGCCACGAAGAGTCATACCAGAATTCCACGGGAAAGAGGGGTGATGATTTAGTTGGGAGGAGTCAATGGTTGCCCTTAGGGATCTCTGTCCGGTTGTAATGGTGACTCTCTCTGAAATTGCATGACATAGCATTATTTGTGATCTCCGACTTGTATCTTGCGACTGACCATTCGAAAACAGCTACTCATGTCATTACATCTATGATTAGTTACCTTGCTCGGATCTCTTATTGTGCCTTGCTTTCTATCATGATTATATGTTGTCATAGCATGTCTACTTGACCTATTGTATTGATCGTATCAATGGTTGGTTAGAAGCATGAACTACATGATATGGATCTATATGGCTATTCCTTTCTCCTGAATTAGGTCCATGATAGTGTGACGACTCTTCCTCGTATGAATGCCCAGTAAGATGACCTCCTGAGCATATTAGCTGATGACGCCTCGATGCTTATCATTTCTTTTGTGACAAGAATCTATAGCTTGCCCATCTATATCGTATTTCCTCAGGCTAAATATTGTTGATTATTCTGCAATTAATGTTGTTGTGTGTTACTTGTGCTGAGTAGACAATAGGTTGGTATAGTAAAGTCGTGTTAAATGCATCTTTTATCCCAATATGTGCTGATTCGAACTCATGTTCCCATATTCTCGTCATATTTCCCGTTACTTAGACTTGCATTATACATCATTACATTTCCTCTCATGCTACTATATCATTGGAATGTGATTGGACTGAGGTCTTGTGTATCATGTATTAATCGATCAAGTGCATTATGTATCATATGTTATGTTGAGCCGTTAGTAACCTATAAGATCCTTAGTTGTGACTTGTGTGAATTCTACCTTGCCTACACTATTGTTGATTCTCTCTTGAGCTAGGTCCCTGATAGTGTGGCTCTCCCCTCTTTCTATTCTCTTAACATGTTTCACTCATCCTGATTAGATTAATGTTGAATTCAAGATCGATTTGCTTTCCGTGATGGTTAATTCTAGCATGCTTACATGTTCTCGCTCGGTGGTATCCCTCTATTACTCTATGATATCTTCTCGTGCTTGTATGAACGTATGACTTGGCACCTCGCATGATCACACACCACGTTATATCATGATTTCGCATACGCGTGACGCATAAATGTTAGAATGAATCTAGTCAAATTACCTTGATTGTATTCATGTTCAATATGTGTTACTAGTATCCTATAGGGCTTATGATTTCCAATATGACTCACGAAATGGTGACCTGTCTTACTTGACCTATTACGTGAACCTGCTTGTACTGTAATGTGATAGTTATTGTATCGTTTTATGTGCCCTAGGACAGTTCATTCCTAGCATGATTATAATCTATCGCCCGTGATGTTATCTTGTTTACCCTGTGGTGATCCTTTTGCTTTCATGTACATCATATTGAACTCATTTAATCAATTTTGACTATGCCATGCCTGATCATGTATCACTAGCATCATGAAGGATCTGTGCTCTCTAAATGTATCATGTTTTATGATTACATGCTATTCTTAACTTATTATATGATCATTGTTGTCAGATGTGATAGTTACTATGCTGATCTTATGTGTTCTCGTATAACGCTTCGTCTGATTGTTATGATATACCTTGCCCTGATATAATTGAACTCAATTGTTGATGTGTATACCATACTCTTACATTGTTCATATACATAATACTTATCATCCTCGTAAAATCCTGCATGACCTTGGACCCCACATGACCAATATTGGCTCCGCATAACTTGCCTAGGTTGCTAGACTTATCTGCACCCATGGAATCGTAAACTACTAGCTTGTCTCACGTGCATCAGTGTAGGACTCGATCGTATCTTTGGAATGAATATGTATGTCGTTGTTCCTTGAGATAGGTACATGTTAGTGTGGATTAATGTGATTGATATGCTCCATGATGAATTTGTGCTTGTTTGTCACAATTGTAACCTAATAGACTTCCATTAGGGCACCGTTACTATTCTCGGGTCGGAGTCTTGTCTCTAGTCATGTCATCCTTAGCTTTGATTCGTATTTGTCTCCGAAAGAAAATTGGGTTGTCCGCCCTTGTCACTCCCCTATCTCTGCTAACTTAGACTCCTACGCGATACATTGGATGAGCGACCGCATAGAAGAGGGGACGGGAAGTTAGATAGTGATAGAGCAGCGTAGCGAAAGTGTGGGCCTATAACCCACGGGCCTCAGGATCGACGATGTCGACGGAACAAGCTTGCTTTGAGGATTGCGGTTACTGAGCGCGATATGACTTGCAAGTGGGAGTGTCCTTCATTCGGATTGGTAATCCTTTCTAAACTTGTTGATGGTGATATTGCACTGAATTGATGTTGAAAATTGCGTGTTGATGTGATGACTTGGCAATGATTGTTGCTTGATTATCCGTTGTCTATGATAATATGATTCGATGTTATACAGTCCTAATGTGCTATGATGACTTGACGTGATGCTACTCTGAGTTGCTAAGCATGACCTAAATTCCTTTGCCTATAAAAGTATGAACTGCAAATGCTGAGAACCTGAACTGTTTATTAGAGATGGTTATGAAGAAACGTGCTAGCTTGATTTAATTAGGTTCATATATGATGTTTTGCAATACTTGTTGAGCATGACGGTAAATTGAGACTTTTGATACAGTTGCAATGCTTAATGATGAACTAATGATGCTATTGTTATAAATGCTAGTTGACATGATGTAGTCCTTCTGTGTAATAATGTCCATGATTGCTTCTTCTTTGAATATGTGAGTGAGGTCCTTTGGTAGAATGGTCGGAGAGCGGTGAAGGAATTCGAGCGGTTAGAATGATCGATGGTAGTATGAGGTAAGTCACAAGAGAGGGGTTTGACTTAAGTAGGAACGAGTGAGTTTTGAGAGCTATAAGAGGCGATGCTTAGTGGTTTTCGATGAGCTTCTAGATGAATCTTAGGTGAGGGTATGGTTAGAATAGGCCGGCTAGGTGGTGATCGGGGTATTCTTATAGAAGAGATGTGGTTAGAAGGGTTCTATGCCTGTGATGTCTTAGGTAGTATGGGCAGTGTAGGGAATGGCTCTTGTGAGTATCGAGAACATAGTATGCAAGGGTGCTCGGGTGTGAAATCGGAGATAGGAGCTGAGTTATTAGAGGTGGATTGCTTGTGGGAGAGCTTGGTGGGAAGAGGTATGAGGTTGGAGTGTTGGAATAAATTAGGACTTCTTCTATGGGATATTATATGAGTTGGTGAGTCTAGATGAAGATTGGTCTTGGGTTGAGAGTTGGAGACGAGCGAGCGGGGTTTGCATTTTATTGTAACTGGTATAATGTGCAAAACTTTCTTGATTATGTACTGGCATAATGTTAGATAGCGACCGTGATAAACCTGATATGAAATGATATTACATGTTGATATGCAATACTGAAATATAATTGGTAGTGACAACTATGATCATGATATAATGATACATTGCTATCCTACTATGTTGTTCTAGAAGCATGTTATGATGTGTTGTATGAATCATGAGATGATGATACGTTGTTATGTGAAAGCATGATGTTATACTATATGGTTGATAAGCATGATTATGAATAGGTAAGTGATGAATATGACTTGGAGCATGAATATGACTTATGTGTATATATGAGACGATGGTGCATGACTGCTAATGATCGTTATATGGCATTGTGATGAGTTAAGATGATGTCTGGAGAGCATGTTGACATTTGGATGTTGATATACTGCTTGATCTCCCCTTTTGATTGAATCTTAATAGCATGAATTTGTTTGGATTGATGTGTTGATAAGTAGTTTTGTTTCGTTGACTTATGATGAAATTTCGCTATGGCTAACCTTGCAAGAACCAATGATTGACGTGATAAATATGTTATGATAATGGTGGATAGAAATTGGATAGGATGACTATATGAATTTATACTTTAAATGGGATCCCTTATTCTGACTGACCCTACTATGATTGCGGTGGTTATATGCGATAGTGAGATATCTTTTATGACTTTTGGTGTGATATCGGGCCGTGTGTTATGATTTTGGCATATTGTTGAGATGCATATTATGACCTTTAGTATGATATGGAGATGTTGATGTGACCTTGTGGCACTACGTTGGTATATGTTGAGACTTGCCGTATGATGTATTGGTTGGAGATTGGTTGGTTATACAGTTATGCATTTCTTATGGCTTATGCATCCTGCTTGAATTAGGATTGATAGATTGATTCGATTCTGGAAACTAGGAAGAGGATATGGGATTAGCCCTTAGAGGTGGATGAGCCCTTATGGCTTATGCATCCTACCTTTACATCCTTTACCATCGTACTAGGGCCGAAGAAAGCTCTTCCCTTCGTCGTTGCAGCCGGACGCCGCTCGGAGCATCCTCGTCGGAGTTCTTCTCGTCGATCGGTTAATTTCTTCTTCTCCTTCTTTCTCCCTTAACGTCGCTTCCTCCTTTCGGCATTGGGTGTGGTCGGAATCTTATTGCGAGCCTCTGGGTGGAATCTCGAGCCAAAAGGCCGCTGGCAGGCCTGAGCTCCTCCTTTCTCTCTCCTTCGGTTCTCCGTCACTGTGCCCTGTTCTATTTCAGGGTTGAAGACGGGTTCAGTTGAGCCGCTCCCCCTTTTCTTTTCTTTTGGCCGGTCCACCTCCTTTTTTCCAGTTCATTTAAAATCTGAATTAAGGTTTGGGGGTGCGGGTTTGGGTTCGGGTCTGGGCTGGATCCGAGGCCTTCATTCGGGTTTCCTCTCTCAGATTTGGATTGGGCCTGCTGGGTTGTTTTGGTTAATGGGTTTTGACTTCTGAATTTTGTTATAGTTATATACTTATAAGTTATGTGTTATGTTATTTATATGTATATATATGTTCTATTATATGTTATTTCTGATTTTTGGATATGTATATATATATATTCTGAAAATATTAATATATATTATAAATGGTTTCAAAAGTAATATTAATTGATATTGGGTTATATATATATGTTAAACCTTATGTGATGTTGGTATTTTATTTTGTTAGTAGATATTATAAAAGTGATTAAAAATGGTATTATTTGATATATATATAAATATATATATATATATTATGATATTATGTGGTGTTTTAATAAATATTTTAAAAATGATAAAGTAATTTAGTGTTGTTGTTTTATAAATGTGGGTTATTAGAATGGATTGATTTTGGTAATTTATTATATTTAAATATTAGTTGGAGTGTGTTATTAGATGTTGTTTAAAAATGGAGTTTTAAACGTAATATTTGAGAAGTGTTATTATATAATGATTTATAAGGTGATTTTAAGATGAGGATTTTAAAGAGATAAAATGCCGGAACTATTTTAAGTAGTATACATTTGCAAGTTGATTGAAGAGTTAATGTTTTGTAAATGGGGTTTATAAAGATGGATTTATTTTGGAAATGTTTATCAATGTCTTAAAATTACGTGAAGTGTTAAAGTCAAGTTTTTGAAATAAAATGCCAAAGTTATTTCTATAACATGATTTTGAGAAATATACTTTAAGGATTTAAATGGTTAATGTCAGAATTCTTTGTCTTGGTTTGATGATGTCGGATTTGAGAAGGAAGTTTGGAAATATGGTTGGTATGATTTTATCAATGGGTTTGATTTATGTAAATGATTTTGGTTGATGTTGATCGTATCTGAAAGGTTTTGGAAAACGGTTTTTACTATCGATTGGTTTTGAGGATGTGAGAACTTGGGTTTCGTACGTATGAATATCGGTCCGGTAGCTTATGGCAATGGCTTGATGATAGGTGTGTAATGCTTTTGGATTGCTTGGTACATGCATTTGGGCCCTTGCTTGTGTCATCTTGATGTTCTGCATTTTCAGGGAAGTATCCTACGGGACTTACTCAGTAACCTGGACCTCCTGCCTGATGTGTCATATGATGTGTAGGTGTTGCATATTAAAGCATGCCATGTAGTATCATGCTAGGATTGCATTAAACTGAGCATGTGGTTACTATGTGTGTTTGATCACAGAACGACCGTTATCTGTGATAGTCCTCGAGTCTTTGCTAGGGTCATAGGGTAGCCCAGCCCCATCGGGTTGCCTTGAGTCAATCGAGTCGATATGAGCATGATATGATAGCCCAGAACCATCGGGCAAGCGATGATATGATATGATATGATATGATGATGCCGTGGTTTGTGCACCACCACGAGGAAATTGCTATGCGATAGCACCGAACTGGCCAGTCTCTGCACTAACGGGAATGGGTGCGGAGGTAGAAGAGGGATATGCCACTTGACATTGTCTTGGGCCCTTTACAGTTTTTCTGCATATTATAACTGTCAAAGCATGCTTATGTGATTTAAATCTTGTACTGCATTAGTCATCCTTTATTTAGGTATAGGCATGTTATGTGGCCTCAGCGCGGTGAGAGGACCCGCAGGCGATTACCGGGCATGACTTCGTGGATAGTGTTAGGTACCGCTCTTGTTTGCTCCTTGCTTCTGTGACGGGGAATCTCTTGGCGAACCGAAGAATCCGGATAATATTCTAACTTGATAAAATGGCAATCACCCACTATGTTTTGGTTTTGGCCCGGCTCTGCCGTGGCACTTGTATCTAAACTTTTCTTCCGCTTTACTTTATTTTGAATTGAATTTCGCGACATAGTCTTAGGATAGGTTAAGGATACCAGGAGCCCTTCGAATGCTTTGGGGTTCGAAATCCCCGCTTTAAATACTGATCTTTAGAGGTTCAAAACTCGACCCGTACCTGAATTGCAACATCCGAACGAAGCTATCCAACCTTCGAAACGTATCTCGGATATTTATATCCGGGCCGTTACACAACACTCCTTTCTTGTCACGAAGCTACATCCCGCCCGGATGGATTTGATTCACCGTGAAAGGTCCCATCATCTTATCTTTGAATCTAGTAGGGAACCATTGATCTTTTGATTTGGCGACATACACCTTGTCTCCTATCTCATATTGGCTCGAATCATCATCGGATACCCTACACAAGCGCCCATGCCAAGGCACACCTCTTCCAAATAATGATAAATCTCTTATAGAAATGGAACAAGAGGAATCCGTACCTTGACTCACCTTCTTTTTTGTCTGTGGCTCAGTTCGACATCGATATTCAGTGGTCGATATTGAGCTCTGTTGTACTCCTGGAGGTTCTGTCGATTTGGAGGCTTTCTGCTCGACATGATTAGGTCGATTTCGACCTTCAGGGATCGATATCGAGGACTTTGCTTCTCCTTTTTCAGCTCCTGTGATGGTCGATTTAGGCTTTATGGCATGGTCGATATCGACCTTCATGCTAAATTTCGAGGTTCCTTCTCCTCCGTCGACCCCATACTTATGACCTGGCACAGAATCTTGAACTATGTTAGTCGATATCGACTTACCTTTATCGATGTCGATGTTCTGTCTGGCTCCTTCGTTCAAGATTTCCATAACCTCCTCCACTTGGGCTTCTATGGCCCTCTTTTCTAGCTCTTCCGGTGTCATACTCCTTACCTTGGCTTCTCAACATGCGATGTAGACACCATTGATGGCCTTAATCTCCATTGGCCCTTCATTGTTCCTTACCGTCTTGTTTAAGGCTTACTCTATCACCTCATCGCTGATTGTGAATGAGAGTAATCCTTTCTTCACGCTTATATTGGCATCGACGTTCGCTAGGAATGGCCTACCTAAAATAATAGGACAGGTGGGGTCCTCCCCTATATCAACAACTAAGAAATCAGGAGGGACAAAAAATTTACCTACTTGTACTAGCACATCAGTTACCAATCATGTTGGAATCACTACCGTATTATTCGCCATGTATAACCTTGCATCCACGGGCTCCAGAGGACCTATTTTTACCTTGTGCCATATGGTTAGTGGCATCATGCTAATGCTAGCGCCCAAATTAACTAAAGCATTAAAGCGATATCGACCTAAGCCTATAGAGATAGAAAACTTACCTGGGTCCGCCCGCTTTTGTGGTAGCTCCAATCTGTTGCACTCCACTGCGATCTCAGAAAGCGATCACTTCTTACCCAATATATCCTTAAGGAACCTTACATAGGATGACATCTCATGAAGTGGTTCTGTGAATGGTATTGAGACATTGAGTCCTTGAAGCATCTTCACGAACCGCTGGAACTTCTTTTCCACCGGGTCCTTAATCATCTTTTTTGTTGGGTATGGCAACACCTTCTTATTCCCTGCGGCTGGAGTGAGATCGACATCGACTGGATGGGGGTCGATATTGACTGGAGGAGTCGATTTCTGTGGTGACTCATCAGTAGGGTCGACACCGACTGCAGTGGGGTCGATGTCAATGTCACCCTGGTCGATATCGAATGGGGGGGTCGATATCGATGTTCCTTCTAGGGCCTTCTCCTCCGCTTTTTGCTCGGACGTTTGTAATTGACGCCCACTCCTTAGATTCATTGCCGCTATGTGTCCAGTAGTTTTGCCCTTTTGATTGGGCACATTTGATCCAGGGAAGGATCCTGACGCTTTGGATATTGCTTCCGCCAATTGACCCATTTGGGTATCCATGTTGCGCTTCCTAACATCTATCTCCCCGAGCCTAGAGTTGATGCCCTGCAGTTGAGAATGGATGGAGTTATTGGCTTGTTTGAACTTAGCATGGTTCCTCCACATCTCATCAAGAATGATCTGCAAGTCATCCTTCCTTGTTTACCGCTCAGGGTGCCCAGGTGCTCTATACGGTGGGGGATCCCTTTGTTGATAGAATCTTTGATCTCCCCAATATTGTTGATTGCCCCCTCCAGAGGAGCCTCTTATCCACTTGACTTCCTCATGTTGTTCCGCCATGGATACTTGCTCAGTATGTGGACAGGGACTAGTGTTATGCCTTGTTGAGCCACATTTCTGACAAGTTTGATTGTTTCTTAGGAACCTGACTTGCTTTTGAAGGCGGCATGTTTGATCGTTGTGGAATTGTTGTCGCACATTAGTATCTATCTCCTTTGGAGGCTCATATAGTGGCATAGATGGGGCAGGCCTTGAGTCATAGGCCGCAGTAGTCCCATAGGTGTTATCAAAGTTCACGAGTCTCTCAATGGTCTCCCAGGCCTCCGTTGGTGTGAGCTCAATGTACCGATAGGAGGTATATGAATTGATCCTCTCTTTATTCGGCGCATCAAGGGAGTTGTAGAATATCTCCTGGATGACATATGGAAGTTGCCCATGCGTCGGGCATGATCTCAGCTAGTCCTTAAAACTCTCCCACTCCTGTGCCAATGTTTCACCTAGCTTTTATTTGAGAGTCGTGATCCTTTGCCGCATCATCGCTGTTTTAGAGGGAGGAAAGAATTTATTTAGGAATGCATCCTTCACCTCTGCCCATGTCCTTAACGAGCGTGGAGCCAAACTTTCTAGCCATTGTAATGTCTTCCCTGCCAAAGATCATCGAAAAGATTTCAGTCTCACATACTCTAGATTTACAACATCGGGAATAGTTTCACATAAGTCCATAAAAGTAGAGATGTGTTGCAGTGGGCATTCATTTGGTCTTCCTTCAAAAATATTTCTTTTAATTTCAGAGAGAAAGTTTATTTTAATTTCATAATTCGAAGGAGGGATAAGTATAGCGGATTCAGGAATGTGAAGCGGCGGATGCATGTATTGCATCACCGTCTGTGGATACTGAACGAGCCACTCTTGGTCTTGTCAGCGCGCATCCTCCTCCCTATCAGCACGGGCTCGCTCTGTAGCAGTGGCGGCCCTCTCAGCAGCGATTGTAGTGTTATGGTCCTCTATCTCTTTCCTCAACCGCTCTATGGTCTCAGCCTGCGTCTTGTTATCCGCCATGATTTGAATAGCCTTGTTGCGAAGATGGAAGAAACGTTCAGGATCGTCTAGGCTTTCCAGGATAGGTCCGCGATCAGTGCGTCACATAAAACTGCAAAATAAGCTCTAAAAGATCGTGAGAAAACTTAGGTGGCGATTGATTGCCTCCCCGGCAACGGCGCCAATTTGTTCGTTTTGGGGAGGTGCGATTCAAATATTCAAATATATATCTCAACTATGCTAACTCCCTGTTCAAGCTAATAATACAAGAATCCCTCCTGATGCAGTGGTAGGGTAATTCAGGATCGAATCCACGAGGAGGTATGTCAGCGCTTCCCTTGTTGTAATCACGATCAAGCTTTCGACCTTAGGAGACACTCGATATCAAGGTGTCTGGTCGATATCGACCTCAGTTCTGGTCGATTTCCAGCAAAGTTCATGCAGAAGAGAAAAGCAAGCCAAATCGACGTCGAGTGGAACCTCAATATCGACGTTAGTGCTCGATATCGACCTTTACAGTCGATTTCGATGTTTGTCACAAAAACTGTAAAACGTAACCTATTGTCGAAAAAGTATCCGAAGAGCGTAGAATGGTTAAGGGGAGATGGACAGAAATCAAAACTTAAACTTTATATCAAATTCAATTAACTTAAAGCTTCCAAAGTCGGGGATTAACGCCACAACGATAGCAATGTAAGTATGATGCTAAGGTTATGTAATTTAGTGTCTTTCCGTCAAATAACTTTCGCTACCAACACTTAGGTGATTAGAGGCTCTCGCATAATTCCTAAGAGTTACTATCCAATTCACGAGTAATCCAAGTTCAGAATATGATTGGCTTTCGCTTCAATAGTGCAAATAATGAATCTCCCTAACTTTCGCAAAGGATCATGTATAGGATAGAAGACGGAATCTCATAAAAATCATACCTTTGATGCACTTACCCTACATTGCTATCGTCGGGCTCACCCCGACCCTAGAAGTGGGTTGACTACTCGCGTCTCATCATGGAACTCATCATCATCATTGAGAAGAAAACTACTTTGAATTAAACTAAACAGAAAGTTACAACTGAACAAAGCCAAATCTCCGCTCTCGCTTTCACACAACCTCACTCGGCTCTCTCTCCCTCTCTAACTCGCTACTCTCTATTGAAATTGAATTCTCTGCGTGCTTGGATGAAAAACTTAATGCCTAACTCAGCCCTAACAGCCTCTAGATATAGATATCAAACTTTGCTATCCAAAGACTCGAAAACTTATCTTCATTCTCTAAGATAAAACTTAAATAAAGTAAAAACTAAAAACTTCATGGTAAAACATCTAAAGTATGAAGTCTGATGCATTGGATAGAAGATCTCGACTTTAGGATAGACGTGCAAGCTTCGGATAGAATTCTATCAAAATCTGAGTCGGACTTCTCTG
The DNA here is from genome assembly GCA_963922045.1 of Persicaria maculosa. Lineage (NCBI taxonomy): Eukaryota > Viridiplantae > Streptophyta > Magnoliopsida > Caryophyllales > Polygonaceae > Persicaria > Persicaria maculosa. The sequence goes on from OY998265.1 coordinate 14,391,961, forward strand.
CTGAACAACATCGATATCGACCTTCATCATCGATATCGACCTCTCTTTATCTCTATCTCGAGCACTCCTTCTTCTCCTCGGATTGGCACTCGACTTCTATCAATAAGCTCGAGCTGGGCCACTCGATATTGACCATCAAACATCGATATCGACCCTGTCTGTGTCGACATGCTCTATTCTTCCTCTGCTCGATTCCTGCCTGCTCTGCTGCACTCGATGTCGAGGTTCTTTAGTCGATTTCGACCTCTTCAGAAGACTTCGAGTTCTTTTTCCGCTCTTCCAAATCTGTCCATTTTCGTCCTGTTTTCTGCGAAATCATATAGAAACTCGTGCAAACCCATATATTTGACAATAATGCATAAACTACACTAATCCCATGATTTCCTAATAATATGCATGCAAATGACTATAAAACGGACTTAAATGTGCATAGAAAATATGGCAATTTGCGCGCACATCATATTTAAATATTTTATTTAAGCAGAATCACACCTCCCCTAAAAAAACAGGGGTCATTTAATTTTAATTTTAATTTATTTTATTTTTCGAAATTTAAAACATGCTAAAGATAAAGATGCTATGCTCAAAGATAAAGATGACTAAATTAACTATGTATGAATATGCGTAAACATGTAAAAACTATGCAATAACTTATGAAAAATATCAAAATATGCTAAAATATGCGAGTAAGCCTTTCCCCCACACCATACTTAAGGATTACAGTGTCCTCACAGTATTAGAACTAGGGTTAAGAAAGAAACTTACTAAAAATTCATGAATTTCTGGAGTCGAAGTTGTCTGCAATGGTGGTCGATTTCGAGCATACCAGTCGATATCGACTATTTAGCTTGATTTCTGGTTCAAGCTTCAGGGTGATCCGGCCTCGACCACAAGCTCATCTAAATCGACCAGCAAGGTCGATATCGAGCTCTTTGCTCGATTTCGATGTCTGTTATGTGCTTCTTCTTCTTCCAAAAACTTGTTAGAAAACAAAAAAACTAAAACCAAACAAATAATAAAGTGTCTAATGTATCAAAACAAACCAAAAAGATGTCCAAAACCAAAAACTAATTGTCTTTGTTACAAGCTCTAGAATTTAAAGTCGCTAGGCCGACTTCTTCCTTTCGTGCTCTCAAGGCAGCATCTGCAGAGCCCATGTGGCTTGGGCCTCAAATAGAACTTCTTTCTTGTCTCTCAACTGCATTCCGCATGGATGGATTTGATTCACCGTGAAGGGTCCCATCCTCTTGTCTTTGAATCTACTAGGGAACCAATGATCTTTTGATTTGGAGACATACACCTTATCTCCTACTTCATAATAGCACGGATCATCATCGGATACCCTGCACAAGCGCACAATCCAAGGCAAACCTTTTCCAAAAAGTGATAAATCCTTAATAGAGATCAAGAAAGAGGAATCCGTACCTTGGCTTACCTTCTCTTCTGTCAGTGGGTCAGGTCGATATCTATCAGCAGTACTCGATATCGAGCTATGTTGTGCTCCTGGAAGTTCTGTCGTTTTGGAGTTGTTCTGCTTGACATGGTCAGGTCGATTTCGACCTATGGTGCTCGATATCGAGGTACCTCCTCCTTCTTTCTCAGCTTCTGGGGCAGTCGATTTCGTCATGGGTTCATGGTCGATATCGACCTTTATGCTCTATTTCGAGGTTCCTTCTCCTCCGTCGACCCCATACTTATAACCTGGCATAGAATCTTGAACTTTGTTAGTCGATATCGACTTACCTGGGTCGATTTTGAGTGGCTTTTTGGCTCCTTCGTTCAAGATTGCCACGACTTCCTCCACTTGGGCTTCTATGGCCCTCTTTTCAAGCTCTTCCAATGTCATACTCCTTACCTTTGCTTCCCTACATGTGATGTAGACACCATTGATTGACTTTATCTCCATTGGCCCTTCATTATTCCTTACCGTCTTGTTGAAGGCCTACTCTATCACTTCTTCATTGATGGTGAATGAGAGCAATCCTTTCTTCACGCTTATGCTGGCATCGACGGTTGCTAAGAATGGCCTACCTAAAATAATGGGAAAAGCAGGGTCCTCTTCCATATCAACAACTAAGAAATCAGCAGGGACAAAGAACTTACCTACTTGCACTGGCACATCATCTACCATCCCTGCTAGAATCACTACCGTGTTGTTCGCCATGTATAACTTTGCATCCACGGGCTCGAGGGGACCTATCTTTACCTTGTGCAATATGGTTACTGACATCATGCTAACGCTAGTGCCCAAATAAACTAAAGCATGAAAGCTATATCGACCTAAGCCTATAGCGATAGAAAACTTACATGGGTCCGCCCGCTTCTCTGGTAGCTCCAATCTGTTGCACTCCTCTGCGATCTCAGTAATTGATCGCTTCTTACCTAATATGTCCCTAAGGAACCTCACATATGATGTCATCTCATGAAGTGCTTCGGTGAATGGAATTGAGACATTAAGTCCTTGAAGCCTCTTCACGAATCGCTGAAACTTCTTTTCCGCCGGGTCCTTAACAATTTTCATAGGGAATGGCAACACCTTCTTCTTCCCTGCGGCTGGAGTTAGATCGACATCGACTGGATGGGGGTCAACACCGACTGAAGGAGTCTATTTATATGGTGATTCAGCAGCTACATCGACATCGACTTGAGTATGGTCGACATCGATATCACCTTGGTCGATATCGACCGAGGTGTCGATATCGACGTCTGTTCTAGGGCTTTCTCCTCCTCTTTTTGCTCCGACGTTTGCAATTGACACCCACTCCTTAAGTTCATGGCTGCTATGTGTCCAGTTGTTTTTACCTTTTGGTTGGGCACAGTAGATCCAGGCAGCGCTCCTGACGGTTTGGGTATTGCCTCAGCCAATTGACCCATTTGGGTCTCCATGTTCCGCTTCCAAACGTCTATCTTCCCAAGGCTAGAGTTGATGCCCTGCAGCTGAGTATGGATGAAGTTGTTGGCTTGTTTGAACTCAGCGTGGTTCCTCCGCATCTCATCAAGAATGATCTGCAAGTCATTCTTCCTTGTTTTGCGCTCAGGGTGCCCTGATGCTCTATATGGTGGGGGATCCCTTTGTTGATGTGATTGATAGAACCGTTGATCTCCCCAATACTGCTGATTGCCCCCTCCATAGGGGCCTCTCGTCCACTTGGCTTCCTCATGTTGCTCCGCCATAGATACTTGCTCAAGATGTGGACAGGCACTAGTGTTATGCCTTGTTGAGCCACACTCCTGACAAGGTTGATTGTTGCTGAGGAACCTGACTTGCTTTTGAAGGCGGCGTGTTTCATCGTTATGGAATTGTTGCTGCACATCAGGATCAATCTCCTTTGGAGGCTCATAAAGTGGCATAGATGGGGCAGGCCTTGAGTCATAGGCCGCAGCAATCCCATAAGTGTTATCATAGTTGACGAGGCTCTCAATCGTCTCCTAGGCCTCCGTTGGTGTGAGCTCAATGTACCGATAGGAGGTGTATGAATTAATTCTCTCCTTATTCGATGTATCAAGGGAGTTATAGAAAATCTCCTGGATGACATATGGTAATTGCCCATTCGTCGGGCATGATCTCAGTAAATCCTTAAAACGCTCCCACGCTTGTGCCAACGTCTCACCAGGCTTTCGTTTGAAAGCCGCGATCCTTTGCCGCAACATTGCCATTTTAGATGGAGGAAAGAACTTGTTTAGGAACGCATCCTTCACCTCTACCCATGTCCTCAGCGAGCGTGAAGAGAAACTCTCTAGCCATTGCAATGCTTTCCCTGCCAAAGACAATCGAAAAGACTTTAGTCTCACATACTCTAAATTCACACCATCAGCAATAGTTTCACCTAAATCCATTAAAGTAGAGATATGTTGCAAAGGGCATTCATTAGGTCTTTCTTCAAAAGTATTTCTTTTAATCTCATATAGGAAGTTTATTTTTATTTCATAATTTGAAGGATGAATTAAAATAGCGGATTCAGGAACATGTAGCGACGGATGCATGTATTGCATCGCCGTCTGTGGATACTGATTGAGCCACTCTTGGGCTTGTTTGCGCCCATCCTCCTCTCTATCAGCGTGGGCTCGCTCTGCAGCAGCGGCGACCCTCTCAGCAGCGATTGTAGCATTTTGGTCCTCAATTTCCTTCCTCAACCGCTCAATGGTCTCAGCCTATGTCTCGTTATCCGCCATGATTTGAATATCTTTGTTGCGAAGATGGAAGAAACGTTCAGGCTCGTCAAGACTCTCCAAGATAGGTTCGCGATCAGAGTGTCGTATAAACCTGCAAAACAAGCACTAAAAGAAAGATCGTGAGAAAACTTAGGTGGCGATTGATTGCCTCCCCGGAAACGGCGCCAATTTGTTCGTAGGGGGAGGTGATTCGCTCAGATATAAAATATATTCAAATTCAAAACTAAGCTAACTCCCTTATCCAAGCAAATAAAATACAAGAATCCCTCCTGATGTAGTGGTAGGGTAATTCAGGATCGAATCCACGAGGAGGTATGTCAGCGCTTCCTAAGTTGCAATCACGGTCAAGTTTCGACTCTCGGAGACACTCGATATCGAGGTGTCTGGTCGATATCAACCTCTGTTTTGGTCGATTTCCAGTGGTTTCATGCAGAAGACAAAAGCAAAGCAGTCGACGTCAAGATGGAACCTCAATATCGATGTTAGTACTCGATATCGACCTTATCAGTCGATTTCGATGTCAGCAACAGAAACTATAATCATAACCTATTTGTCGGAAAAGTGGTCCGAAGAACTTAGAATGGTGAAGGAAGTATGGACAGAAATAAAAACAAAAACTTTTTGTGTAAATTGAATAAACTAAAGGCTTCCAAGGTCGGGGATTCATGCCACAACGTTAATCATGCAAGTATGGTGCTAAAGTTATGAAATTTAATGTCTTTCCGTCAAATAACTTTCGTTACCAACTTTTAGGTGATTAGAGGCTCTCGCATAAAACCTAAGAGTTACTATCGAATTCATGAGTAATCCAAATTCACAATATGATTGGCTTTCGCTTCAATAATGCAAATAATGAATCTCCTCAACTTTCGCAAAGGATCATACATAGGATAGAAGACGGAATTGCATGAAAATCATACCTTCGATGCACAAACTTACATTGCTATTGTCGGGCTCACCCCGACCCTAGAAGTGGGTTGACTACTCGCGCTTCATCATTGAACTCATCATCATCATAGAAAAGAAACTACATTGTATTGAAATTGCAAAAGAGAAAGTACACCCGAACAAAGCCACTCCGCTCTCGCTTCACCACCCTACTCGGCCTCTATATCTAATTCTCTGCGATAAAACTAAAAACTTGTTGTGCTTGGATGATTAAACTCGGCCCTAATGGCCTCTAATTATAGATTTCAAACCTTGCTATCCAAGAATTCGAAAACCTATCTTTATTCCTAAAGATAAAACTTAATAAAGTAAAACAATTAAATTACTTAGGTAAATAACATAAACTGATAAGTTTGGTGTTTAATGATAGAAGATCTCGACTTTAGGATTAACTCAAACGCTTCGGATAGAATTCTATCAAAAAGTGAGTCAGATCTTTTCTGCAGCAGTGGTCGATATTGACCTTGAACATCGAAATCGACCTATTTTTATCTCTGTCTCGAGCAGTCCTTCTCGACCTCGGATTAGCACTCGACTTCTATCAATATCCTCGATTCAGGCCACTCAATATCGACCTTCAGACATCGATATCGATCTTGTTCTATGTCGACATGCTTTGTTTCTCCTCTGCTCGATTCCTGGTTGCTCTGTTTCACTTGATGCAGAGGTTCATCATCGATTTCGACCTCTCCAGTAGACTTCGAGTTCTTTTTCCTACTCTTCTTATCTTGTCCAAATTCCGTCCATTTTCATCTCGTTTTCTGTGAAATAACATAAAAACTCGTGTAGACCTCTATATTTGACAATTATACATAAAATACACTAATCTTATGATTTCCCCACTTATATGTATGCAAATAACGTCAAAATGGACTTAAATGTGCATAGAAAATATGGCAATTTGCGCGCACATCATTACCGATCAGAACAGAAGGCAACCATTACTCACACCTCACTGCGAGCTCACGAAATCAATGTCAAGCCTGAGCTCGGTCCACTATCTCAATTTAAGTTAAAACTCCCAAGTACAACCACATCTCATTTCTCTTATAACCAAAACTTATGGGTGTCCTCTTCAATTCCTTTCATACAAGCCCAAAGGTCAAGCCTATTCCAATTTCATCCAATATGTATCTCAAGGATTAGGTCAACAAGTTCCCTAAAATCCATTCACTCAAGATCTCAAGCTCTCAAATCCGACTTCCTATCTGACCACTCAAAGCCCATGCATCGGAAGTCATAACCCTCCAAGAAATCATAATTCGAGTCCAATACTCCAAACTCTCGTCAGAGCCTTTATCAAGGGCACAAGCAATCTAGGTGTTTCCTTCCGAATTCATCCATTCTTCCTATGTCCTTAAGAATCCATCCGATTAATATCCCTACGAGAGATCTCCCTAATTGCTTCCATACTCTTGTCTCACTTGCTATACCAAAAAGTACACTCAACTACTAATCCACCTCTAAAGAACCAACTCCTACTTTCAACCTTATATAAGGGCAACATTACATCCTATATCCTCGATATGTCGCAGCCAAAGGTTCATCTCCTAAGCTACTTAAGTATCCCAAACAACAAAAACACCTCCCCCAACGATGTCGGAAAGTCCTAGTTGTACTCAATCATCTACATTCGTCATATTCTAAGCTAGAGAGCCAACTAGTGCTAAACCTGGAACACGACCTATCTAGTCTCCTCAACCGCACCTATATCCAAGGTAAATAATATGTCTTACCTATCTAACTCTCCAGGATATCTCCAAACCGAATCGTACCTCTACATTTTCCAAAAGGTCATAGGAATTTCACCCATTCACAATACCAATTTACCATTTCGAGTCCTATTATAGCCTCAATCAATCACGAGCATTCAAGCCATCTTATACTAGCTTCTTATTGCCACATACTTCTAACTCGCCTTAGACTACAATCCTCAACAACGACTCCTTACATCTTAATGACCTTTATTTCCGATCATCTTCTCAGAGAATCTCTATGTTAGCCTTATCCGACCCACCCAAGACATCACCATCATATTGATTTTTCCACAATCCCTCAACTATTAGCATTCCCGACATCCTCCACCTAGACTAGTTCCCTTATTCATCATTCAAGATCTTCGTACCTCTAACCCAATCAATCAAATGCAAGATCAACCTTAACGATACCTTTTCTTAGCTATATGCCTTCCTCAAATCTCATTTTCTTTTCCTATCACCTCAACCATTCAAATCACTGATGTGCATACCAATTATGGTTTCTTCCTATTCTAAAAATCTTTCAATCTTGCCCCTAGGGTTCCTCTAGTTACAATTCTAGAAAGTATCCTGAATTCTCATGAGCAAACTCCAATATCGATCTCACATCGTGTCCCTTTTCGCATAAACAACTCGAATCCCAATGTCCACAATTTTCAAGTAGCACTAGCTTACTCAACCTTAACGATGTCCATCATTCATTCTTTACCAGGGTCGTTCCTACTCACAATACGAATAACCTAAGTCCCACGGTCTACAACTCCTTAAGAAATCCTAGTCGCTCAACCCTAACGTCATCCACAATTCGTTCTTTATCTACACCTTTTTGCCCATAATACAAACAACCTATCTATAATCGTATCTTCCCTGCTAGGATCATCATGTCTAGTTCCCTCATACCTTTCTCATTAGTCCCTAACGGTTCACCCTAACCTTCATCCAAAATTGCTCACCTATACCACAACCTCATTCCCACAAATCTTGTCATTCTCATCCTATGCCTCATCTAAGGCCTACCAAGAAGGCTCATATGAAAATCCCTAACTACCATCTTCTATCAGCCTTAGAACTCACTCGGTCCTGCCTCAACCAATGCCTCCTACCTATGAATCTATCTTACACTAATATCGATCGAAACCTATGATTCCTAATTCTTATATCACTCTCCAGACTATCCCACAAAAGAACCTCAACCATCATGAATAGGAAGAGTAAACAAAAGAGAAGGAAAGAAAATCATCAAGCCTACACACTACGTTATAACTAACATTGTAACTACTATCAACTCATCAAGATCAGTAACCACCCCATCATTTTCATCAATGACCATTGAAGGTTCGATAATGTAAAACAAAGTAATATAGAAATACTCTAGAAGGGGGGGTTGAATAGAGTATGCCGGTTTTGCGCAGATTCTCAAGACTTTTGAAGCTCGTGCAAAAACCTTTGAGATTAGACTTAGTCTTTTCTCTGAAAACCTGAATCACAAAGTTAAACAGTAGAACCAAGTGCGGAAATAAGGTAAAGCAATAAGTAAAGGACTCAATGAGTTGTTTACGAGGTTCGGCACGAACTTGGCCTACGTCCCCGCCTAGGGTTCTTCTACAACCCTAGGATTCAACCGGCTTTTATTGATTTACAAGACTTAGGATCCTAGTAGCTCCCCGAGAAGCCTCTCTCCTATACAATTGCAATCTAGTTAACTCACGTTCCCTTGGAGTCCTAGACCAATCTAGAAGAGCCCCACCTCTCTACTTCCTGAGTTACAAACTCTTGAGTATAACACTCTCTCAAAATATATCCTACAAGCTCACAGTGTAACTCTCAAATGCTTTGAAATGAAATTACAGACTCTTAAGGACTAGCAGAGAGCATACGAAGAAGACAGATCTCGCTTGAAGGCTTGAGTGTATGAAAACTTGTGTTCAACAGGTGTGTGGCTGTCTTCTTCTTCCTTTCTTTTTATTAAAACAAATCGGCGCCTAAGGATCTTCACCAATGGCTAGAGAGGATCATGGCTTGAGCTGGATCTTCTATCTTTGGAAACTTTCGGAGGCCATGATCTTCCGATTTGAATCTTCTCAATTTACAACATAAGGAAGGAAATAATATTCGAAAATACTTCCTGAAAAGTTAGTGTATATATAATAATATAATGGAAGCATATAATAACATAAAATAATATTCGAACATAATATCATATAGAACAAGTTTTGTGTTTCATCAATACTGTTAAAGCTTCAAGACCTTTGACACAAACAGACTGTCAAAGCCTTTGAAACTTATTCCGATTTTCATCAAGGGAGTGGAGTTATCAATCTCCTCCTTGATGAAAGACAAAACCTGTGCATCCCTGCAACTTAGTCAAGCATATATAATATAAGTAAAATCGGACTAAGTACCTGCATGGGTTAGACAAATGTTGGATCAAAATTTTAAAGCAAGAAGACCATCCAACTGAAAATAAAACCAGGGTCTTCCAAGACCTTTAAATCACAACAGTTTTAAAAAGTCTAACACCACCACAGATCATCTCCCCCTTTTTGTCTTTCAACAAAGGGAGGAGGTAAAACAGTCACCAAAAGTTTTGAAACAGTTTCCAAAAACCAGCAATGTTTCAGATTTGGGGTTAGGGTAGGGTAGGATAGGGTTAAGCTTCATCGTTCGGAGCATCATCAGTAAGCCGCGACCACAGACATTGCAACAGCTTGGTTACCCCGCTCATCTCCGTCATAAACTCCTTGTGCAGCTCCTTGATATCCAGGCGAACTTCCTCCAAGCCCAACTCCAGGTTGTCCATGCGTTCATCAATGGTTGAGGCAGTGGAAAGAGCTTTTGAAGGAGAGGCAAGACTCCAAGTCCCTTGGGGGGAGCGAGTGATGCCAATCTTTTCAAGGCTCTTGGAGTCGAACTTACCCATATGACGCTGCTGTTCTTCATTTTTAAAATCGATTCCAGAAGCTTCGAAGATTTGGGTCAAAAGGGTAGCGAAGGGGAGGGGAGTTCCTTTCCTGGATTTTCTAGTGTGAGCCATGGATCCTAAAATGGTGTTGGCCTGATCAAGATCAAGGCCATTGAGGATTCGGTAAAGTAGGATTATGGCATTGTCGGTTAGGAGAGAGCCAGAGTTTAGACGGGGTAAGAGGCAACACACAATGATGTTAAATATGATCTTTGCCTCTAGGGTAAGGGATGAGTGGGTTAGCTGCTTTGAGGTGTTGGTAGATGCCTCGGGTAGAAGATATTTGGATCGGGCAAGGGTAATGCAGTCTTCTTTAGAGGGGTTTTCTTGAGAGGATGGACAAGGGCTAGGAAGGCCAAGGAAATCAGCGAAGTCAAAGGAGCTGAAAGAGATTCTAACTCCCTTAACGACAGATTCCAAGAACCAACCATCGTCAGTGTGATTGGCTTTGAGATTTATATAGAACAAGCGGGTGGGTTGGGAATAATAGACGGTTTCAAGATTGAGAAGGGTCCAAGCTGGGGATTTTTTAAGGATAGCAATGCATGGTAAGTTCAAAGCTTCAAAGAACGCAATATCTAAAAAATCAGAACAGCAGATCCTATGAGTTTGAAACTCATCTACCCACTTACCAGCCATTTCAGCATTTTTAAACCATGAAGAGGGGAGGGATTGATTTACCTGAATGAGAGCGGGAGGATCAGCGTTCTTCCTTCTAGCCTATGTTGGAGCAGACCTCTTGGCAGGCGCCTCAAGGCTTTTGAGGGTGCCCTTCCTGGTGCGCTTGGGAGGAGGAGGCTTGGCTGTAGAGGCTTTCCGCTTCTTTGGAGACGGGGGAGGAGGAGGAGAAGGAGAGGGAGCATGCTCGGGCTCCTCTTCCTCTTCTTCCTCTGACCCCGAGTCCTCAGCGTTGTCTCCATCGGTGTCCTCCTCGTCCTCTCCGGATTCGTCTTGCTCCTCGTCCTCTTCCTCAGGCTCCTCTTCAGAAGGAACCTCCTTGAGAGCCTCCGCCTCAGCTTCCTTCTGGATTCTCTCAGCTTCCTCCTCGACCAACTTCCTTGCAAGCTCGGCCTCCTCCTCGGCCTTTTTCTTCCTCAAAGCTTCTTCTTCGGCTTCCTTGGCTGCATCCTTTTCCAGAATAGCATCAAGATCCTCCTCTTCTTCTTCCTCATCCACCTCCTCAGCGATGACCTTCTTTTTCCCTTTCTGCTTCGCAATGAGAGGCTTCTTAGCAGAGCGTTTTTGAGAGCCCTTGGTTACTGTAGTCGTGCTCTCAGTGATGGTGCTCTGGACAGTAGCAGGGACGATGGCTTGAGGAGTGGGTTCAGGTGTAGGAGAAGTAGCAGTGTCCTGGCGTCCCTTGGGGGTGGCGCCAAGTCTTTTGGGTGTGGAAGCTTTCTTTGATTTGGGAGCCATGGAGGTATTCGGCTAGGGTTTCGGATAGTTTGAGAGATTGGAGAGGGAGAACTGGAAGAGTTTTGGGTGGTTCTGAGGTTATGGGGTAATCGAGAGGGGTCTGGGTTTTAAATAGGCGAGATTAGAGTGATGGGACGGGGTTTAGGTTTCCAATGTAAGTAATGATAACATTGCCAATTTGAAAAATATTTCAATTCAAAATTCAAATCTTCTCTTAACCATTTTAGAATAGGAGGGAAATAACTGAAAATATTTTGTTCCAAAAATATCTCAACGGATAAAAAATATGTAACATAAATAAATTATTTTGAAATCCAATGAAAATAATACTTGATCAAATATCTAAAAAGATATTAACCAAATATATACGATCCGATATCTGTTTTTTATCATTCAGTTCACAAACCTTGACATAAAACTCAAGGGTCTTGACACTGAGTAGAATTTATCTTTCGTAAAGGGAAAGCTCCCCCTACGAAAGTGCATCCTTGTTAAGCATCCCGATCTCTCGTCTAATGAAGGTGAACCTGTCCTCTGCCAAAGGCTTAGTAAAAATGTCAGCCCATTGATAATCAGTTGAAATAAAGGAAATGGACACATCACCTTTTTCGACGTGGTCTCTAATGAAATGATGCCTTACATCAATATGTTTGGTCCTTGAATGCTGAACAGGATTCTTTGTAATGGAGATGGCACTTGTATTGTCACACTTAATGGGAATGCCTTTGAGGTTGATGCCAAGATCTTGCATTTGTTGAGCTATCCAAAGGATTTGGGAGCAGCATGCTCCAGCTGCTATGTATTCGGCTTCTGCAGTGGATAGGGCAACTGAGTTTTGTTTCTTAGAATGCCAACTGATCAAAGATGCTCCTAAGAATTGGCAACATCCTGATGTGCTCTTCCTATCCACCTTATAGCCTGCAAAATCTGCATCAGAATACCCGATTAATGTGAAATCCTTTTGCTTTGGGTACCATAGTCCAAGCTCCTTAGTGCCATTGAGATATCGAATGATCCTCTTCACAGCCACGAGGTGAGATTCTTTAGGATCAGCTTGAAACCAAGCACACATGCAAACACTAAACATGATGTTAGGTCTACTAGCTGTAAGATATAGTAAAGATCCAATCATTCCCCAATACTCCTTTTGATTGACACTCTTCCCATTCTTGTCTTGATCTAGGGATAACGTTGAGCTCATGGGAGTCTTGGCTGCTTTGGATTGATCCATCTTGAACTTCTTCAAGAGATCCTTAGTGTACTTGCTTTGGTTGACAAAGATCCCTTTCTTGGATTGATGAACTTGTAATCCCAAAAAGAAGTTGAGTTCACCCATCAAGCTCATCTCAAATTCGCTGCACATGATGTCAGAAAATTCCTTGCACGAAGATGTGTTAGTAGCACCAAATAATATATCATCAACATAAATTTGAATAACCAAAATGTCCTTTCCTTTGGTCTTGATAAAAAGAGTCTTGTCGATCAACCCCCTTTTAAAATCATTTTCTAAAAGATATTTTGACAAGCGCTCATACCAAGCTCTTGGGGCTTGTTTCAAACCATAAAGCGTTTTATCAAGTTTATAAACGTGATTAGGAAATTCCAAACTTTCAAAGCCTAGGGGTTGAGCCACATAAACTTCTTCTTCTAAGAAATCATTGAGAAAAGCACATTTGACATCCATTTGATATAGTTTTATGCCCATAAAAGATGCAAATGCTAATAATATGCGAATGGCTTCAAGCCTGGCTACGGGAGCAAAGGTCTCCTCGTAGTCAATACCTTCCTCTTGATTGTAGCCTTGAGCAACAAGCCTTGCCTTGTTCCTCACGATCTTACCATTCTCATCTAGCTTGTTTCGAAATACCCATCGTGTGCCAATGACAGATTGATGCTTTGGCCTAGGCTTCAAGGTCCAGACTTTGTTCCTTTCAAATTCGTTAAGCTCACTTTGCATAGCAATGATCCAATCTGGCTCTTGAAGGGCCTCATCTACCTTCTTGGGTTCTATAAGAGAGACAAACGCGTGAAAAGCACAAAGATCTTTAAGTTTAGAACGAGTTTGAACACAAGAAGTAGGGTTAGAAATGATATCCTTTAATGAGTGTGATAAGGAGTATTTGAATTTTCTTTTGCTAGTCTAAGCTCCTTGATTCGTCACACCAGCAGGATTGATTTGTGGTAGATCTGACTCCATAGTCATGTTAGGTTCAGTTTCAGCAGTTTCTGACATTTCAACATTGTTGAATTGGACACCAAGGGCTTTGGACGAATCTTCAACACCTTGGGCCAATTCTTCAGTGTTAAGAATCTGTTCCTGCATGTTCCTCTTCTCTGTGTTCTTGGTAGCAGCATCATCACCTTCCTCGTTCTCCTCATGGATGTTAAGATCTATATCTGCAACACTTTCACTCAAAGAACCGTCATTGCATTCATCAAATATAACATGTATACTTTCTTCAACTAACTGGGTCCTTTTATTGAAGATTCTATAAGCTTCGCTACTTGTGGAGTAGCCAAGAAATATACCTTCATCACTACGCGCATCAAATTTCCCAAGGTTATCTTTTCCATTGTTATGAACAAAGCAAGTACAGCCAAAGGGTTTGAAATAAGATATAAGTGGTTTGCGGCCTTTGAAAAGTTCATAAGGAGTTTTCTTTAAGATGGAACGGATAAGACAACGATTCAAAATATAGTTAGCTGTGTTAACAGCTTCAGCCCAATAGGATTTAGGTAATGCATTTTCTAAAAGCATAGTCCTGGCCATATCCTCTAGGGTGCGGTTCTTTCGTTCCACAACCCCATTTTGTTGAGGTGTCCTAGGAGCAGAAAAGTTATGGGAGATGCCATATTTAGCACAAAACAAATCAAACTGAAGTTGATCAAACTCCCTACCATGATCACTTCGAATTGACACTATGGGCTCGTTTCTTAAAGTTTGCAACTCCTTACAAAGTTTTGAAAACTCAAATAAGGCCTCTGATTTTTCTTTTAAAAATGAAACCCAAGTATATCTAGAAAAATCATCAACAACAACAAGCATGTACTTTTTACCATTGGGAGATTTGACTCGCATAGGACCACATAAATCCATATGTAAGAGTTCAAGGGGTCTAGAAGAACTTACAACCTTTTTGGGTTTGAAGGAGCTACGAGTTTGTTTACCTCGTGTGCATGCATTGCACATATCAATACCTTTGAAGTCCATCTCAGGTAGTCCTCTTACAAGCCCTTTAGACACAAGCTTCTGTAGTGTGTGTGGACTCACATGACCGAGTCTCCTATGCCAGAGCTTTGGATCGTCCGTCAAAGCTTTTAGACAGGTTAAGCTTCCTTGTGCCACTTGATTAGCATTCACAGCGTATATATTGTTGTAACGATATGCAGTTAGTATAACTTCACATGTATCTTTTCTGCACACTAGACATCTTTTCTTGTTAAATCTGACATTATTGCCACTATCACATAATTGAGAAACACTAAGAAAATTATACTTTAAACCATTCACAAGATAGACATTTTTAATACTATGGTTGGAATCACTCCCAACGCTACCAATACCAACGATGTCACACTTTCCTTTGTCACCAAGAGTGATTGTTCCTGTGGATTGCTCCTTTAGATCATGAAAGAGAGACCTCTTCCCACTCATATGCCTCGAGCATCCACTATCAATAATCCATTTTTGCTCCTTCACCTTGGTGATCTCCTGCAAAACAAACATCAACCTTTGTGGCTAGACCAATAAGCAAATTTGGATCCACTATTGGGATAAACCATATTTGGTAAAATAGTGCCTTTTGGGACCCAAACTTGTGTTATCCGTTCTTTTCTCAAATGAACAGGGAATGTATTGCGAATGATATATGGATCCTTTCTTCTATAGGGGCAGGTCTCTTTTACATGTCCCTTTCGAGCACAATGGTGACATATAGGAGAGGTTCTGCTTCATTTTGCCTTTACAAAGGTGGTAATGTGCTGCTTCTTTAAAAACCTTGGATTGTACCCAATACCACTTTTGTTTAGAGAACTTTGTTGCTCACCCAACATCCTATCAAGAGTGCCTTTGGATTTGGTAAAACTTATGAGGGCTGTCTGTTGGTCTTGAATCTTATTATTCAGGGAGATCTTCTCGTTCTCTAAGTCATGATGTTCACTTCTCAGGGACGAGAGATCTTGCTTGAGTTCAGATTTCTCTGAGTCAAGAGTCTTGACTTTAATGTCAAGACCTGAATAAGAAGCTTCAAGACTTTTGACCCTCATAGACAGATCCTCAATGGTTCTTTCCTGGTCCACAGTTCTCTTAATAAGAATGTTAGTTTGGGCAATAAGTTTCTCTTCATTGGCAATCATATTAGAAAGGAATTCCGATAATACCACTTTTGGACTTGCCATAAGTTCTCTTACGGTTACCTCAAGCTTCTCATCGTGAGATTCATCTCCTGATGCCATAAGACAGACATTGGCCTTCTCATCGTCGGAGTCGGAGTCAGAATCGCTCCAAGTTGCCACCATGGCTTTCTTTTTCCATCTATCACCCTTCTTGGACTTGCTCTTCATCTTTTGAGGGCAGTCTTTCACAAGATGATCTGTTTCACCACATTCAAAACAAGACAATGGTTTAGTCTTCTTATAATTTTTTTTGTATTGAGACTTACCTCGGAATTTAGAAGACTCTGATCCATCCTTGTTGTTGAATTGTTTCTTCATTTTGAGGATTCGAGCAAGGCCTCTTGTGATAAGAGCAAAAGAATCATCCTCATCTTCGGAATCAGATTCATCTTTGTTGTCATCCTTCTTAGATTTGAGCGCCAAATTCTTAGTGCTTGCTAAAAGTTCTCCATCGTCTTCATTAAGGATCATCTCATGCGTGATCAGTTTCCCAAGCAGGTCGTCAAGAGGTAGAGTAGTGAGGTCTTGGGCTTCCTCTATAGCTGTTACTTTAGGACCCCACTTTTCTTTTGGGAGACACCTCAATATCTTCCTTACTTTCTCCACGTTTGTAAAGCTCTTGCCGAGAGAGTCAAGGTTGTTGGTGATTTCTGTGAATCGTGTGAACATGACCTTGATAGACTCATCAGGCTTCATCTTGAAAAGTTCATACTTTCGAAGGAAGATGCTGATCTTGGTGTCCTTCACTTGGCTGGTTCCCTCATAGGTGACGACCAGCTTGTCTTAAATCTCTTTAGCTGACCTACAAGATGAAATACGGTTAAACTCATCAGTGCTAAGACCACAATAAAGTAGATTAATAGCCCTGTAGTTTTTGGAGACGAGTTCAAGATCCGCTTGGATGTATTCAGACTCCTTCTTTGCGACTTTGGTTCCATTTGGTCCTTCTTTCTCTGGAATCTTTGGCCCATTCTCTATAATGTTCCAAAGTTCCAGATCTTGGTCTATGATGAACATCTTCATCAATGATCTCCAGTGGACAAAGTTGTTTCCTACAAAGAGTGGTGGTCTGCTGGTAGACCTTCCCTGTGCAAATCCTCCGCTTGCTTCACCAGACATGATCGAAAACTCACAAGATTGTTAGATCAAAAGCAGTGAGTAAAGCTCTGATACCAATTGAAGGTTCGATAATGTAAAACAAAGTAATATAGAAATACTCTAGAAGGGGGGTTGAATAGAGTATGCCGGTTTTTCGCAGATTCTCAAGACTTTTGAAGCTCGTGCAAAAACCTTTGAGATTAGACTTAGTCTTTTCTATGAAAACCTGAATCACAAAGTTAAAGAGAAGAACCAAGTGCAGAAATAAGGTAAAGCAATAAGTAAAGGACTCGATGAGTTGTTTACGAGGTTCGGCATGAACTTGGCCTACGTCCCCGCCTAGGGTTCTTCCACAACCCTAGGATTCAACCGACTTTTATTGATTCACAAGACTTAGGATCCTAGTAGCTCCCCGAGAAGCCTCTCTCCTATACAATTGCAATCTAGTCAACTCACGTTCCCTTGGAGTCCTAGACCAATCTAGAAGAGCCCCACCTCTCTATTCTATCTAGTACAATCCTCTTACACTTAGTGAATCAATCGCCTACTGTCTACTTCCTGAGTTACAAACTCTTGAGTATAACACTCTCTCGAAATATATCCTATAAGCTCACAGTGTAACTCTCAAATGCTTTGAGATGAAATTACAGTCTCTTAAGGACTAGCAGAGAGCACACGAAGAAGACAGATCTCGCTTGAAGGCTTGAGTGTATGAAAACTTGTGTTCAACAGGTGTGTGGATGTCTTCTTCTTCCTTTTCTTTTTATTGAAACAAATCGGCGCCTAAGGATCTTCACCAACGGCTAGAGAGGATCATGGCTTGAGCTGGATCTTCTATCTTTGGAAACTTTCGGAGGCCATGATCTTCCGATCTGAATCTTCTCAATTTACAACATAAGGAAGGAAATAATATTCGAAAATACTTCCTGAGAGGTTAGTGTATATATAATAATATAATGGAAGCATATAATAACATAAAATAATATTCGAACATAATATCATATAGAACAGGTTTTGTGTTTCATCAATACTGTTAAAGTTTCAAGACCTTTGACACAAACAGACTGTCAAGGCCTTTGAAACTTATTCCGATTTTCATCAAGGGAGTGCAGTTATCAACCATCAAAACATGATTCCAGCATTAGAAACATAAGTCCATTTAGTCAATTTAGGCCTATTGCACACAATCTTCACAAGGAAGGGTAGTAGCTAGAATGGGGAACACCCCCTTTCATAAGGCATATCTATGAATCCACTACATACTCATCCTCCAATGCTCCTCCTTCAATGTTGCTGATGACGTCAGTCCTGAGACTTGTGGGTTATGGGCCCACCATGCTTCTGCTGTGACACTCTGGTGCTACCCGGCTGGTTGTTCTTTTCCTCATGTCGACATTGCCTTTATAAGATGACACAGAGGGTCCCAAGTTAGCAGAGATAGGGAAGAGGCAAAAGAAGACAACCCGAATTCCTCACGAAGTAAAATATGGATCAAGACTAAAGATAATGAGACTAAGGACAAGGTCCCAACCCGAGAATGACAACAATATGGGGACACATGATCAAATAAAAAATTATCTGAATAGGACATGTACTTAATATAAGGTTATATCGGTCATGTAATCATAGATGGGACTACAATCATGATCAAACAGAAATCTCCAAGGGCAACATCAACCCACTGACTCAAGAGCCCACTTCCCCTGGAATGCTTATATGACTCATCTGGGTAAGGGAGAAGAGTACTCAAATTGTTTCCCAAAGAAGGGTGGTCGAGCTCTGGACAACGTCTTATGATAAGAAGACACCTGTTGATCATCACAAGAACCGAGAGGGATGACTCCACAAAACAACCCATTCTTTTAGACTCAGAATCATGTCGGAAATCTTGGATCATTTAAGGTTTGACATTCTAGTACATTAATTAGCTCGTGGCATGACTTATGGTGTCAAGTACCATACTACATCACACTCTCGAGTAATCGTTGCACCGGAATAAAAATTCAGAATATGGTTAGGTCCCTTACCCACTCTCCCTTGGAAGATATCGATCCCATAAAGAGGGCTCGATGAAAACATCTTGTGGAAGAAGAAAAAAGCAAGGGAAGGAGAAGGAGAGAATAAAAAAAGGGAAGGAACGAAGATAAAGAAAAGGGAAGGAAACGAGGGAAAGAAAAAGACTCGATAAGGCATCATTTAGAGACATAGGGGGGAGGAAAGCGGAATGGATGGAATAGACACCCTACAACAATTATCAACCTTAACTAAAAATCTATTGAACCAAAGGTGAAATGAAAGAAAAAAGACACAAACAGTTGAATAATTGAAAAGATTGCTTCATAAGAACTGAAATCCTAGCTATAGAGTAAGGAAGGGCTACCTTTGTAACGGCCCAAATATAAATATTCGGGTTACGTTTCGAAGGATTGGATACCTTCGTTCGGATCTTGCAATTTGAGTACGGGTTGAGTTTCAAAACAAAGTTTTTAGTGCTCAAAGAAGGGATTTCATACCCTAAATTCGCGAGAGGTCCATTGAGGACCATAAATTGTCCTACTTGATTAAGTCGCTCAAAACCATTTATAATTCAAAACATAAGGGAATGAAATTGACAATACAACTTGCCTCGGCGGAGCCAGGTCAAAACCAATATAAACGAGTATAAAACCTCTAAAGCGTCGAGTCTTGTGGTAAGTCAATCTCTCGGTCAATCGAACGTCCCAGATGAAACCCTCATCATGGAATCACGGAACAAGCAGGGATCAAATACCTAAAACTATACCACAAGTCAAGGTTGAGCCACTCATGCGGGCCCTAAAGACCTCGCTGAGGACATATAATGTGCCTATACCTAAATAAAGGATGCTCTAATGCAGTGCAGAAATATCAAACACACAAGCATGCTAACAGTTTATAATTTCTTTGTAGGCTCTGATACCAGTTATACCCAGGATAATGATAATGTAATGATAATGTATGAATGATGATAATGACAGTTATAAAAGACTGATAATGACGTTTAATGTACGGATTTATTGATAAAACAATAATAAGAAAGCAATAAAGTGAAAATAAAGTAAACATGATTTGCCAAAAAGAACTTACTTTTATTGGATTTGATGTAGGAAAAGTACACTTAAGAAATCTTGCAAAAGGAAATTACAAAGAAATTATTGAGGAATTTCTAAAGGGCTTTTTCAAGCATTATGATTTGAGAGTCTAAATGAAGCGTGCCTCCTCTGTGGGAGATGATGGGCTTTTATAGAGAGGTTGCCGTGTTCTTGCTCTTGAATTTGTGGATGATATTGTTTCTTGCTTCTCATCATGAGAGTCTTGAATTCTTCCTTCAAATGATGAACTTTTTTGAATTCTTGTAGTACATGATGGTGTCTTGCATAAAACATCTTGGCTTGGTCTTCTTTTGTCTTGGTCTTCAATGATGGAATACTCCTGTACAAAGTAGGAGCCTTGGCATACAATAATACATTACAATATAATTTTTTTTCTTTTTTTTTAAATAAGATGATTATAATTCAAAAGGATCATAATCATCATCAAGGTTTACATTTTTGCCCTTTTCTTGCTTGGCTTCCTTTTCTGTTTGATCATACCAGTTGAAGTTAATTTTCTTGCCTTTTTGTAACTGTAAGAACTCTTGATATTTTTGGAACTCTTGAAATTGCTTCCAAATATCTGGATTTGGTTTTGCATCGGACTTAACTGGATTGCTTGGAGGTTTTGTGGATGAGCTGGACGAAGATGACTCAATCTGTATAGGTTCTTGTGTTTTAGGGATTGGGTCTTTTTGTAGAGGATTTTTGTTTGGAATGGAGGCCTGAACTCCTTCAATGGCTAGAACATTTAGGTCAAATTTTTCCCACCATCGAACTTTGTATTTTCTGCAAAGTGATAATGGGTAAGGAATTGGGTGTATCTGTTCAAGCTCATACACCCAACAGAGGATCCAAGTCATGCCATTTTTTTTGTGGAACAGTAGTGACCTTTTGTATTTTTCAGCTGGGGAGTGATTGTAGTAGTAATCATAGGCAAGTTGGGCAGTGTCGGGGAAAATTTCATGTGTGCTGCCAAAAATGTTCCACCATTCATAGAACCATTGTGGTAAGTCATCGTTGCAGTTTCTTGAAAAGATAAAGAACCAGGAATGGTTGAATGGCCTTATGAGAAAGGTTCGAAACCATGCCATTTTGTAGTCATAGAAGGTATATCCCTTAGGATAATGAGGTATGGAAAATGTTTTGACGGTGGTTGGATTGTCCCAATCTTTTCTTGTGAGGACTCTGAGGATTTTGCATTTAGAGAAGATAATGTGGTCTGTTTTGGTTTGGTCTTTTGTATATGTCAGGTCAATCGAACCAGAATCTACGAGTATTAACTCATAGAATTTTCGGGTTTTGTTAATGTCTTCAGGGAACCAATGGAACGAAGGAGGAAAGACTTCGGGAAGACGGGGTTCAATCTGTTCTTGTGGGAGAGGTTTAAATTCTGGTAGTAGGCAAATTTCTTGTGCTATATGGGGTTTAAAGAAGTATTTGTAAAATGGAGTTTCGGGGTCTGGTCTTTTTTGTGATGGTTTTACTGGGGTTTTTGGTGCAAGGACCGCTTGCTTGTAAGGTAACTGGGCAAGAGGCTGGAACTGATTTGTTGTGGAAAGGATTGGTATAGGAGTGGACTTTGTGGACTGTGGATGTGTCATGAGGTAGTCTTGAGGCCTCATTGGCTTTCTTGAAGTATCCTTGCTGGACGAGGCCATTGCTACAATGTAAACAAAATAATTGTTAGAATGGGATGTTTCTGAGGCATCTCTCTGCCTCTTTCTCCAATTCTTTGAGAAACTCTTCTTGCTCCAAGTCTGGATGTCCGCCAAGAATAGCTGTATAGATTAGATCCCTTATAGGAGGAATCCAAAGATCTTCTTCAATTTTCTTTTTCCAAATTTTGTAGATAAATCTCATAACCGAAAGCTCTACGTTTTGCCCTGTAGAAATTCTCTAGTAAGAAAATCTGGTAAAGAATTATTTTCTCCTTTAATAAATTCAATGTCAAAGTCAAAAACAGAAAGAATAGCTTGCCATCTTGCAAATATCTGTTTTGAAACAATGTTTTGAACATCCTTTTGTAAAATTTCTTTTGCTGACTTGCAATCAACACGAAGTAAAAATCTTTTGTAATAAAGATCATCTTGAAATTTTGATATGCATGCAACAATAGATAAAATTTCTTCTTTAACAGTGCTATAATTCTTTTGAGGACCAGTCCATGTTCCAGAATGATACCTAACCAATTGTTCTTCCTTTTGATCTTGTAACCTTTGTTTAAGAATGCCACCATATCCTAATTCTGATGCATCTGTCTCAACTATCATGAATGCCTTAGGATGCGGTATGCTGATGCATGGCAATTATTTGACCTTTTCTTTAATAATGCGAACTACTTTAGTATGCTCATTGGTCTAGGCAGGTGGATCTTTTCTTAACCTTTGGAACAAAGGCTTGCACAATTGTCTAAGTTTAGGGAAGAAATCAGAAATATAATTAAGAAATCCTAGAAACCTTTGTAATTGAGTTTTTTCTTTGATTTCATCTGGGAATTTATCAGCAAATTCAATACTTCTATTTATTGGTTTTATTGTTTGTTGATAAATATCATGGCCAAGAAATATTATTCTTGTTTGAAATAATTTCATTTTTGTAGAGGAAACAACTAATCCATTTTTCTTAACAACATGTAGAAAGGTATTCAGATGTTTGAAGTGTTCATCAATACTTTTGGAAAAGATTAGGACATCATCAATATAGACAATAGTGAATGAGGAATAAGGGTTTAAAATATCATTCATTATTCTCTGAAATTCAGAAGGAGCATTTTTTAGACTGAAGGGCATCACATTCCATTCGTAATGGCCAAAAGGAACAGTAAAGGCTGTTTTGTATCGATCTTCTTCTTTTATTTGTATTTGCCAAAAACCACTTTTCATGTCAAATTTTGAAAATACACGAGAATCATAAAGCCTGTTTAATAAATCTCTTTTATTATGTAAAGGGTACCTAATCCATTGCAAAGCTTTGTTTAAAGGCTTATAGTTTATAACCAGCCTAGGGGCACCTCTCTCCTTTTCAGCTTGATTCATAACATAGAAGGCTGCACAACTCCAAGGAGATCTAGATCTTCTAATAAGTCCTTTAGATAACAAAGACTCAATTTCTTGCTTACAATAGTCTAAAAGCTCTTTGTTCATCTGAATTGGCCTAGCCTTAGTGGGAATATTCTTTTCATCAAAATTTTTTTCGTAAGGCAAGGACACTTGATGTTTCTTCCTCTCCCAAAATGCATTTGGAAGATCAGAACAAACTTGGGATTTAAACTGTTGTTCCAAATCTTAAATTGTCTTTTGAAGAGATGGTTGCTCAATTTATTCTTCTATTTTCTTATTTGATATTTCATCCTTAAGAAAGTTTATAAATGACTTTTTGCTACTTATTAGGTTCACCTGTTTGCAAATCGAAGAGGATTGCAATAGAGAAATGTCTCTTTGCTTGACTGGGGATAAAAACTCAAAACTTATTTGTTTCCCCATTATATTGGTATGGAGACCGATAGGATCAACCCTGAATGGGTAAAATTGAGTGAGAAAGGGGGTTCCTAAAATAACCTCTTGGGTTAGATCTTTGACAAGAATAAAAGAGTTTTTGAAACAATATCCTCGATTGCAAATCGATGCTTTTGGCAATTTATAGTTTATTTTCATGCGAGACCCACTAGCAGTGTGAAGTCTTTCTGAAGTTTTTTCAAAGAATTTTGAGGGTACTAAACCTTCTTTAATATAATTTAGATCTGCTCCACTATCGAGTAGGGCTATGGTAGTAAGAGCAAATGTGTCTATTTTTATGGTGATAGGAACATACCACTTTTGAAAACTAATCTTATCAATTACAGAGATGAATAGATCATCATTGTTACTGTCTATGTTGTTTTCGGCAGTGAAGCGATCCTGATCTATAGGTTCTTTAGAGGAGGATGGAGCTTGAGTTTTGCGAATAAACCTTTCTTCTATAACAGCTAATCTGGCTTCCAATTCAAGGTCTTTGGTTTCTCCGGTCAAAACTCTATCTTGAAGTTCTTTAACCTCCTTTTTTAACCTATTTATTTCAGCTTGAAGATCCTTAGTGGAAACTTGTGAGAAAACGTTAGGAGGGGGGTATTTATTGTATAATTTTGAAATACTAAAAGGTTCTTGTCAAGCTGGTTCTTGTTCTTTAAAAATTAAATCTTTAAGTTTAAGAAAATACTTTTGTTTTACTTGAGGGTCTTCAATTTCATCAATGAGTTGAAATAAGGCTTCTTTCTCATCTGTTTTAGTGATGACATTGCAAAACTGGGGGGAACTAGGCTCTTCATCATCTGAAGTAGATGAATCGAATTCCCCATTGTATGCATAACTCTCTTCTTCATCTGAAGAACTTTCTCTATCCGTGACAAAGATTTTCCTAAGTTTATTCTTAAGCTCTTCGTCTTCACCACAAACTTCATTTATCTTTTGTTTAATGCGGCACTGATTTGCCTTATGGCCTGGTTTACCACATTTATAACAAATAATCTTTTTCTTCTCAAATTTCTTATCTCCTCTTTCATTATAGTTTTTCTTCCCTCTCCTAGGATTTCTAGTGAATCTTCTATTTTGAAACTGGGTTTTCTTTCTACTGGAAGGAGCTTGTATTTTCTGCATCCCAAAAGCTTCACAGAAATTTCCTAACTCTTTTCTAGTTCTTCCCTTATCTCCATATTTAGCTTGTATTTTTAACTCTGAACATAATGTTAACCCTTCTTTCTTAATAAAAGCTCCTAGCTGGCCATAAGTTATCGTGGCCCAAGGAATTTCTTCATACCCTATAGATTCTTTAATTTTAGTTATTATTCTTTGAGCAAATAGAGTAGGTAATCCTGAAACAAACCTTTCTTTCCAAAAAGCTTCATTGCAGTTTGATCTTTTGTAGACATAGGTGAGGAAAACATCTTTGTACCATCTGTAATCACTCAAAGTAGGACATCTAAGATTGATTAAGACGGACTTGCTAGATTGAAGTTCTTCTTTGGGATTTCCCACAAAATACATACTAATAGTGTATATAAGTTGTCCAACAGCATCTTCCTCGGGGTGAATATTTCCATCGTCATCTTCAATATCTATAGTGGCTTCAAAGATCGCACTCTTTTGTTCATTGGTTAAAGCATTATCCCACCAATTTTTTATCTGACCTGTGAAACCAGTGACTAAGAGGGTTGCTGTAGATTTATCTCTATGACCATTTGCTTTGTAAGCCATTTTGGCCATTCCCATTTCTTGTAAAGTATTCATAATTTCAGTTTCAGACTTTCCATCTATATTCCACTCGTAAATAGATTTTCCGTTATAATCGGTAGATCGAAATTTTGCTCTTTCCTCATATTGAATATCAGGGGGAGTAGGTCTACGGTAATAATTTCTAGTATCACCTTTAGGGACCCGATTATTAGGGATATTACTATAATGTTGTTTTACCGTTTTTCTTCTTCTGAGTTTGTTGATTTCTATATGGTTATTTTCAAAAGCATTTTTAAGGTCCTTAATCTGAGACGAGTCAGATTCAGTATCACTAGTAGAATATTGTTCTTCACATTTTCTTTTACAGTGGTCGAGGCAATTTACATTGCTACCACTGGGTGAGGTTTGAATAGACTTTAACCTTTCTGTTATTTTATCAACCAAGTCTGGAGGATTAAGAGTAAGGGATTGAGCCATTTTTCTAGGAAGGCTTTCAATTTGAAGATGAGGTCTTGAGATATCTCTAGGGAATCTTGGTGGATCTATTGAGGAATCAATCTTTGTATGGATAAGATCAACTTGTTCTGCTATAGTGTGAAGAATTTGATTGGAATAATTATTTTGATAATAAACTTTCTTAATGTCTTCAACAGTGGCAGGGGTGCCTTCAGCTATGTTTCTACCCCTTTTGAATGGTTCCGCCGTGATCTCTCCTGCTGAGGTTGTAATCTTTATACCGGATAGAGGAGGGTGGACCGAATGGGTAACACCAGATGGGATGGTGCTCCAAGATTTTGTAATCCTAGTTTGGACTTCAATGGAGGGTAAGGAGAATGGATCTTGGATTTCTAAGTTTGATAGAAATATTTTGAACCATGTGAAAAAAGGTATATTGGTCTTCAACTGTTCCATATTGGCATACCAATTTTTTCTTATTTTATCACGACAAGATCTATCTATTTTCATAAACCATTCTTTTTTCTGGCTATTTTGAGGTGACTCAAAATTTCTACGAAGATAATCCTTGTCTATCTTGAAAGAATATTCTAAAGAGATCATGTTTATTGAAGAATACCCTTGCTTATCACTTTGTGTGGGAGAAGCGGGAGTAGAAATCTGTTCAGTATTATCTGGACATGTTGTAGGTAGAGGACTTTGGTAATCCACTTTAATATGGGGATTATGTAATGAAGGAATTCTATAAGGGGGTTCAGAAACGGAACTCCTGGCTGGAAATACACTTGGAATGTGATGTGCATGTGTTTAGTTATATTTTCCCATATGTTTTGATGTCAATTTGAGTCATTTTCATAGGGTTTTGCATTGGGTTTAAGGTCTTTTGCATGTGTTTTCATATTTCATGAGAAATAGATGTCTTCACTAGCTTTTGTGTATTTTACAGGAATTTAGAAGCTGATTTTGGAGAAGTTTTCAACTATGAAAAGAAGCGGAAAAGAATTTGGAGCGCATAGGAAAAAGAACGGAAGCAATCGGAGTTCAAACGAAGGAGATATAAGCATTTTTCCGAGCCGTACCGACCCTGTACCGACCCCACCTGGGTCGGTACCGAGGCCTGATCTGGACAAGCAAGACGAGATGAGCAACAGTGGCCATACCGACCCTAGGGGGGGTCGGTACCGAGGTCTTCCACTTCGGTATAGGTCCCAGCGGAGCTTATTTACCCGGATTTAATTATTTTTACCTATTTTCCTTAGATAGAATTTAGATAAAATTCATATATTTGTTATTTCCTAATTAGGTTTATAGGATATTAAGTATATATAGGATTTTTAGGGTTTGAAGGAGGGCTCTCTTCTTCATACCGAATTTTCAGCCTACGTTAGAATTCTCAGCACTCGTTTAGGAGCGTTTGTGAGCGGATTTGAGAGCTTTTTGAAGCGATTTCTTTGGCGAAAGTTGAGGAACGTTTTGTAAGGCTTTTGGGACGCATTGTTGACATTATTCTCAGGTTTTTATTCAATTTAAATTTCTGATTTTTAGTTATTTCATGAATTTTGAGTTATTCACCATGAATATGCGTGAGTAGTCGCCTTTTCTAGGGTTGGGGTGATCCCAACGATAGTTATGCTTGCGATTTTGCTATGAATTGGTGAATTGATTGGTTCTTATCTATTTATATGCTTAAGTACTCAATGAAAATTTGGGGAAATTCCTTTTTGCAATTGAATTGAAAGATTGAATTGTGAATTGGATAGTAATTAGGGTTTTGAATGAAAGTTTGATAACCTAATTAAGATTGTTAGTAAAGTTTATTAATTTGTGAAAATAAATTGATTGCTTTGCTAGGGTTGATGCAAATTGACCTATTTCATAGATAAAAACATGATTTTTATATGATTCATTGCAATGCTTGCATGATTATCGTTGTGGGGATCCTTATGCCCTAGACTTTTATTATTATTGATATTTCCTAAAAATTCCAGCAGCCCACAAAACCCCAAAAATCTCTACATTTGTCACCTCTCCTCGCTATTCTTGCTCTTTGGTAATTAGAATTGAGTCACTGACTTTCTCCCTACGAACGAACTTGACCCTACTATACTATAGCGGGGTTTCGATCTTATAAATTTATTTGATTGAAAATAAACCCTTCAACAAATTGGCGTCGTTGCTGGGGAGATTTCAATTGTGTCAAAGTTTTAGTTACTATTAGGGTTTGGGAATAGCCCATCCCCTTTGCTTCTAATTGTGGTGTCTTTGTTTTTGTTTGTGGTTTCAGTTTATGCCATCGGGGCGACGTCGGCTTGATTTTGATTTTGCTATCGATCCCGAACCGGAACGCTCTTTCCATCGCAGACTACGAGAAGCCAGGACAATGGGAGACAACACAGGAAACAATGTTGACGTTGCTGCGCAGATGGCTGACCTCCGTCGTCAGATGGAGCAATTTCGGCTCACTGCAGAAAGAGAAAGGGAGGCTGCAGTGAGAGAAAGGGAAGCGACTGCTCGTCTGCAACAG
Source organism: Persicaria maculosa (assembly GCA_963922045.1). NCBI lineage: Eukaryota > Viridiplantae > Streptophyta > Magnoliopsida > Caryophyllales > Polygonaceae > Persicaria > Persicaria maculosa. Next base: position 14,420,010 of record OY998265.1, read on the forward strand.
CAGTTGGATGCTATCCCAAGGAATGCAAAGCAATACATGCACCCAGAACTGAGGGTGCCCGAATCTGCAATCGTCCTCCCCGAGATTGAGCGAAATTTTGAGATTAAATCCCACTTTATTTCTTTAATTAAAAGATCTCAATTTGAGGGCAAAGCTCATGAATGCCCTATGCTTCATATTAAGAACTTTATTGATTTATGCGATACAATTGCTGTTGATGATGTATCGTTGGAATATGTGCAACTAAAGGCATTTAAATGGTCTCTTTCAGGAAAGGCTCTGAATTGGTTGGAGAGTTTGGCGCCTAGGTCCATCACTACATGGAAGGCTTTGTATGACTTGTTCATGACAAAGTTCTTTCCACCGGCAAAGACAACGGAGCTTAGGAAGAAAATCACCTCCTTTCACCAATTGCCAGGAGAGACATTTTTGGAGACTTGGGAGAGATTCAAGGAGTTGCAGAGACAATGCCCTACCCACGGGCAACCTGAGTATGTACTCCAAGAAATCTTCTTCCAAGGCATCAATGCGGAGACTAAGACTCGATTGAACCTACACACCGATTGTGGGTTCCTCGAGATGAATCCAACTGATGCATGGGCTCTATTGGACAAGCTAACGGAGTACGACGCTATGTATGGCACCCCAGTGGCGAGACCGTCAGGTAAGAAACTTTATGAGCCTGCTAATGAAATTGACCCAGATGTGCGTAGGCAATTCCATGAGGATGAGACCCGACGCCTCAAGAAACAAGTAAGTTTTCTATCTAGAAATCAACCTTGTTTAGAATGCGGTTCTCTAGCTCATAATACTATAGATTGCAATAATATTAGCCAGGTACAAAGGGCAGAACACTACGAAGAGGTGAGTTATATGAGGGCTCCTTATAGGAACCCCAATAATAATAATAATTATGCGGGGAATCAAAATAACAATTATGCAGGGAGGAACAACAATTACCCTAATTGGGGTAACTATGGACAAGGACAAGGGAGTCAACCTCCTCCGCAACAAGATCAAAGGGTTCCCCCATATAGGCCCCCTGGGTATCAAGAACCACCATCATGGGTACAAGAGCTTAAGGAAGGATTCAATGGGCTTCGTGCCGATGTGAATTCCCAATTTAAGGGAGTTCATGCACAACTAGGAGAGTTAGAAACTTGGAAGAAGGGAGTCGAGTCCCAACTAGGTAATCTCGCGGCACAAATCCCACGGCCTCAAGGGAAGCTCCCAGGCCGCACCGATGAGAACCCTAGGGGGCAAATAGCTGCAATACACCTAAGAAGTGGAAAGGAGGTGCCTGGTCGAGAAAGCACGCCAAACGAGGAAGAAAACGGGGACAACAGTGTCCATACCGAGGCCGTACCGACCCCCACAGCCTCGGTACCGACCCCCCCAGCAGGTACGATCTCTTCTTCTCCCGTTTCTCCTAATTCCAGTGTCCATACCGAGGCCGTACCGACCCCCACAGCCTCGGTACCGACCCCCCAGCAGGTACGATCTCTTCTTCTCCCGTTTCTCCTAATTCCAGTAGCCATACCGAGGCCGTACCGACCCCCACAGCCTCGGTACCGACCCCCTCAGCAGCGACGGATTCTTCTGCAGGGCCTATTTCAGCCCCGAATCCGATGAAGGTGCTCCCATATCCTCCGAAAAAGGTAAAGGACACAGCGGAAGGTAAGTTTCAAAAGTTTGTGAAGATGCTTCAGAGTTTGAATATATCTATTCCTTTCACTGACGCTTTGAGTGAGATGCCAGCTTACACTAAGTTTTTGAAAGACATCTTAGCTAAGAAGAGATCCATGTCTGAGCTTGCTGACGAGGTCCGTTCAGTGAAGCTCCCTGAGAAACTTGGAGATCCAGGTAAGTTTGCCATTACTATTGGTGTAGGATCTTACCGTTTCAAGGCTTTGTGTGATTTAGGTGCAAGTGTAAGCCTTCTCCCCCTTTCGATATGGGCTAAGACAAGCTTGGGAGCCTTAGAGCCGGTCAACATGAGAGTATCCATGGCAAATGGAGCGGTTGTATCACCAACTGGGGTGATTGATGATGTGCCTGTCCGTGTAGGTAAGTTTTTCGTCCCCACTGATTTTATTGTTATGGATATGCCAGAGGATCCAGTGGTGCCTATCATTCTTGGAAGGCCCTTCTTAGCCACCGCTGGAGCAATAATTGATGTTAGGAAGGGACTCCTAACATTTGAGATTGGGGAGGACATCGTTGAGTTTCGCTTCAATCCAACGATGAAGGAAACCACGGACATGGTAGAGGTAAGTTATTTTGATTGTCTTGAGTCTGCAGGCCCAGTCCCAGGTCTTCTGGCGGATCAAGAAGAAATTTATTCTTTAGAGGTCCTAGAAGCAATATTGAGGACGGATGAGGAAGAGCCCAAACTTGTTCCAATCGAGCCTTCCCCAGAGCTTAAGCCACTTCCGGAAGGTTTGAGGTATGTTTTCTTGGGTCCTAATTCTACTTTTCCTGTGATCATTAATTCGAAATTGAATGAGGAAGAAGTAGAGAAGTTACTTGATGTGCTTAGAACCTATAGGAAGGCTATTGGTTATTCTTTGGATGATATCATTGGAATTTCACCTTCTTTATGCATGCATAGAATATTCATGGAGGATGATCATAAGCCGACCATAGAACGTCAGCGTAGGCTTAACCCAAATATGCAAGAAGTAGTCAAATCTGAAATTTTGAAAATGTTAGATGCTGGAATTATCTATGCTATTTCTGACAGTAAATGGGTGAGCCCGGTTCATGTTGTCCCTAAGAAAGGGGGAATGACTGTGATAGAGAATGAGAAAGGTGAGTTAGTACCTACTAGGACCACTACTAAATGGCGCATGTGCATTGATTATAGGAAGTTGAATAGTGCTACTAGGAAAGATCATTTTCCTCTTCCTTTTATTGATCAAGTTCTTGAGCGTCTAGCACAACACAATTATTTTTGCTATTTGGATGGCTATAGTGGTTTTTGGCAGATTCTCATTCATCCGGATGATCAGGAGAAGACAACTTTTACTTGTCCTTATGGAACTTTTGCTTACAGGAGGATGCCATTTGGGCTCTGTAATGCCCCTGCAACTTTTCAAAGGTGTATGATGGCTATTTTTTCTGAGATGATTGAGGATATAGTAGAAGTGTTTATGGATGATTTTTCTATTTATGGTTCTTCTTTTGATTCATGTCTTGCCAACTTGAGTAGGGTGCTAGAAAGATGTGAAAAAACTAATTTGGTGCTTAATTGGGAAAAATGTCACTTTATGGTTCAAGAGGGAATTGTTTTAGGGCATTTGGTTTCAAATAGGGGAATTGAGGTAGATCGTGCTAAAATTGAATTGATTGAGAAACTACCTCCTCCCTCCAATGTGAAAGATATTAGGAGCTTTCTAGGACATGCAGGCTTTTATAGGAGATTCATTCAAGACTTCTCAAAAATTGCTAAACCTTTAACTAACTTGCTTATGAAGGATGTAGCTTTTGAGTTTTCTGCTGAGTGTCTTGAAGCGTTCAACAAATTGAGAGAAGCCCTTGTCTCCGCTCCTATTATGCAATCGCCCAATTGGAACCTACCCTTTGAGATCATGTGTGATGCTAGTGACTATGCCGTAGGTGCTGTGCTTGGGCAAAGGAAGGACAAGAAGCTTCATGCCATCTACTATGCAAGTAAGACACTTGACGAAGCGCAGAGTAAGTACACCACGACGGAGAATGAATTCCTCGCCGTGGTATTTGCCTTTAAAAAGTTTCGCACTTATTTAGTAGGTTCTAAAGTCATTGTCTATACGGATCATGCTGCGGTAAGATATTTGATGACTAAAAAGGATGCCAAGCCTAGGCTCCTTCGTTGGATGCTTTTGTTGCAGGAATTCGATTGTGACATTAGGGACAAGAAAGGAGCAGAGAACTTGGTGGCTGACCATCTGTCTAGGTTGCCCTTGGACCACCTCATGGAGTCCGAAAATCAAGTTCCAATCAATGACTCCAGGCCGGACGAAAACCTCATGAGGAACGAGTCGGTAAGTTCCGGTAAGGACTCCTTTTACACCCCTCTTTCTTCTCCTAGTTCTCATCATATTTGTGCTATTAGAGGGTCGAGGACCCCTTGGTTCGCGGATTTTGCTAATTATATTGTAGGGGGAGAAATCCCTAAGGATTTGACTTCGCAAGCCAAGAAGAAGTTCCTCCACGACGTCAAGCAATACTATTGGGATGAGCCTTACTTGTTCAAGCAAGAAAGTGACCATATCTTTAGACGTTGTGTGCCAGAGGAAGAGATTGAGAGCATCATCAACCATTGTCACACCCTTCCGACGGGTGGCCACGCAAAGAGCTTCAAGACCACGGCGAAGATTCTTCAAAGTGGCTTCTATTGGCCTACCTTGTTCAAGGACGTACATGCTTACATTGAAGGTTGCGATGAATGCCAAAGAGCGGGGAATATTACTTGGAGACATGAGAACCCTCTCACCGGAATCCTTGAGGTTGAACTTTTCGACGTATGGGGTATTGATTTTATGGGGCCCTTCCCTTCATCAGGGCCTTATAAATATATCTTGGTAGCTGTCGATTATGTTTCTAAATGGGTTGAGGCAATAGCTACACGTACTAATGATTCTAAAGTTGTAGCTAAATTTATGAAGACTAACATATTTCCCAGGTTTGGAGTCCCAAGGGTTCTTATTAGTGATGGAGGATCTCATTTCATAGAAAAGGGCTTCGAGGCTCTTTTGGCTAAGTATGGGGTGACTCATAGGGTGGCAACACCTTATCACCCTCAAACTAGCGGCCAAGTGGAGGTTTCAAATCGGCAAATAAAGAGCATCCTAGAGAAGACGGTGTCGCGCTCACGAAAGGATTGGTCATCTAAGCTAGATGATGCACTTTGGGCTTATAGGACAGCGTACAAGACACCATTGCGCACAACTCCCTACAACTTGGTTTACGGTAAGTCTTGTCATTTGCCCGTCGAGCTTGAGCATAAAGCATTATGGGCTCTTAAGGAGCTCAACATGAACCTCGACGCGGCCGGAGCAAAGAGATTCATGGACTTGCAAGAGTTGGAGGAGTTGAGGCTCAAGGCTTATCAAAACGTCGAAATCTACAAAGAGCGCACCAAGAAGTGGCATGACAAGAAGTTGGTACCAAAGACATATGAGGTAGGTGATAAGGTTCTTCTTTTCAATTCTAGATTGTGTTTGTTCCCAGGGAAGCTTAGATCACGATGGAGTGGACCATTCGTGGTTCATCATATCTATCCCCATGGAGCGGTGGATCTAGTTGATGAAGGAGGAGCCATATTCAAGGTCAATGGTCACCGACTCAAGAAGTACTATGATAGAGTGGATCCGGAGGAAGAAATAAGAGTTACTTGGGCTCTTACAACATTGGAATGAAGATGAGGTAACCACGTCAAGCTAACGACGTTAAAGGTAGCGCTTACGGGAGGCAACCCGCTTTATTTCTTTTTCTTTCTAAGTTTTATTTTTAGTTTTTAAATTTTAGGATAGGTAGGACAGTTGGGGTGGAGCGTATTGCACTAACCATGCAGGTCTTAGGAGGGAACCACTGCGAAAACGGGCGAAAAACGGAAAAGGAAGCTCAACAGAAGCTGTACCGAGGCCGTACCGAGGCCCCTAGGGTCGGTACCGACCCTCCTGACGGACAGGTAAGAGAATCTCGGAAATCCGAGAAATTCCAGTAGGCATACCGAGGCCATACCGACCCCCCTTCCCTCGGTACCGACCCCCACCCGAAAAAAAAAAATTTATTAATTCTTTTTTATTTTACCTTTTTCTTTTATTCCTTTTTCTTTCTTTTCTTTTTCTTTCCTTTCTTTTTCTTTTTTTCTTCTCTCCTCTTTCTTTCTCTCCTTCCACTGCGCACCCAGCCCAGCCCGACACCTCTCTCCGCGCTTCCCACGCTGACCACGAGCCACCTCCGGCCACAACACCACCACAACCCGACCCCCCCCTCCTTGGCGCACCCCCTGACCCCTGAACCACCCTGGTTCGAGCCCAAGCGAGCCCCCACCGAACCACTTTGCCAAAAATTCGCTGTTCGACCTTTTTGGCTCGTTATACCTTCGAAATCCCGGTTTTTCTTCTTCGTTCAACTCAATTTTGGTATGATTTCTAACCCTAAACTTGTTTATTTCAATTATTTTGATTGATTTGATGATTTAGGTTGAGATTGCGACCTAGGTTTTGATTTAGGAGCGGAATTTGGGGCTTTTTGCCGGAAGCCAAATTGGTCGAAATTGATGACATGGTTGTGTTGTTGGGTTGATTTAGAGTTACTTTCATGTTCATGGCAATGTCAAATTCTTTATGGATTGTGCGCTAATTGAATTTTAGAATTTCATTGCGATCCGTTTCAGGCTTTGATTTTGGATTTGATTTTTATGCCTTTTGGTTGATTAGCTTCTTCTATTCTAGCATAAGATCTATTCCCTTGCATGATTTGACATTGCAAACAAGTTATATGTCTATTGTATATTTATTTGACTTGTTTTGAACTTAAGTATGGGGTTGTCATGGTTGGTTTGTGCATATTGAGTTTTGCATTACTTATGTTACCTTCATGAGTATATGGTTTTATGAATAGGTGTTGCAATATAGTGACCTTACATGATGACTATATTGTCTATATTGTTTTCCCTATTCATATAGTCTATGTAGAGCTTATGGTTACATATATGGGTAATGCATTCTATTCTGCATGATGGTGATTTTATATGCATCGGAGCTTATTTTATATTGTTTATATGCAATTATTTCTTTAGGTGGTATCTCTTGCGCTTGGCTATTTATATGCACTCGGGCTTTATGTGTTTATATGTTTTTCAAGTGCATATTATCATTCTTAATTTGCATGGTTAGATGTTAGCTTCTTTTGAGTTTAGCTGATTTGGTTTGGTTTCACTGTTCTAGAAAGGATTTTAGTTTTCAATTGGTTTGTCTTGTCTAGGAAAATGTTCAGTCGTCAACGTAGCAAGAGGGCTAGGGATTCATCCGCTACAGTTCTGTTGGATAATGTCATCATCTCCGACTCCCGTTTGAAGAAGGATTACAAGGAGTTCCACAAGAAGGGCAATTTGAAGGCCCGATGGTATAGCCCTGATGATGGAGAGCGCCTTGGGGTACATGATGACTTATTGGAGGCCTTCTCTTACTTAGGCGCCACTAGTCTTCTGGATCATGTCCACCACCACTACCCCGCTCTTACTGCAGAGTTCACGGCTACATTGGCAAGCGATATGGCTAGCCCAGATTTTGTGGGCCCTATTACATTCCAGCTGGGGAATGTTCAACACTCCTTCACTTTGCAGCAATTTAATGCATTGCTGGGATTTCCTAACCCACGGGCATCATACAATCATCTCAGCTGCAAGGCCCTTCAGACTTGGACTCTAATTACGGGCAACCCCTATTGGCCTTCTCGAGGAGCACTTCAGGGTAAGGACATTGCGAACCCTCTTTTCCGTATTATTTTAAGAATTTTTGGTAGCACTATATGGGCCAAGAAGGAATTATCTAGACCAACTAGAACTGAGGTGGCTTGTTTGAGAGGGGTACTATTTGAGATGCAGACACCCCTGAACTTGGGGTTTGAGTTCATTATGCATGTCTTGGCCTATAGAGCACGCACGGAAGAAATCTGGTATGGAGGCCTGGTAGCGCTGTTGGCTAGGCGCCTTGAGGTTGACTTCACCAGATACAAGGCTGTGCCCATTCTGATGATTGACACTGCGTACTTGATTGGTGCTAATGTGATCAAGCGCAACGGAGACAAGTTTCTGTCAGTTTTTTATGATCACGAGGTGGAGATTACCAAGCCGAATATGGACTTGTTGTACGTCCCTAACTGGATTATCACTTGGGCTTCTGAACCTTCACCGACTCCAGAGGATATTCTGAATGATCCTTTGAGACGACAGAGACCATCGAGATACCCCCGCCCGGACAACACTTTTGCCTTGGTGGTGCCTCCACCTAGTTTATTTGACGGTTTTGGATCCTTTGGGCAAGGATCCTACCCTGAGCATAGGCAGCAAGAGCACGACACTGACTATATGGATCATGACACTAGGCCTAGTAGCCGTCCCTTTTCTGACGGGGCTGGCCCGAGCAGATCTGCGCCTCAGTATTCTCCTAGCCTTACTGACGTCATGGATGAGCTTAGATCTCTGAGACTGGGCCAGGAAGCCCTACAGAATGGGCAGGGTGCTCTTATGGAGGAGTTTGCACGCTTGAACAAGAGGATGGACAAGCATGAAACGCACCAGTATTCCTTCATGGCTTGGGCATCTTCTTTCTTTCCACATCATCGATTACCACCACCACCTTCTCCGTAGAGTTTATGAATGTCTTCAGCAGCTTCTGAATTCCTTTGTGAGTTTTTGAGTCTTTTCCCTTTTACTTTGATTTTTCTTTTGACAGTGGGGACACTGTCTATTTTTAAGTATGGGGTGGGGGATTCAGAAACTATGTTTAGGTGTTTTGTATTATATTTATGTTTATGTGTTACATTTTACCAGGAATTCGATTATGTTATGCATTCATGTATTATATTTATGTTTTGTATTATATTTATGTTTATGTGTTACATTTTACCCTAGTTGGATTATGTTATGCATTCATGTTTAAGTTTTTTATGCATAATTGCTTTTGTCATAATTTAGTTTCAAAAAAAAAAAAGGGTGTCGAAAAAGAAAGAAAAAAATGCATGTTTATTTTCATTTTGTCTTATGTTTTAGTGAGTTTATACCCTAACTTAGATGTCCTATGATGAAATCTAATAATTGAGCTTGATCATGTAATATCCTAAGGCATAGTTCAGATGGTTTAGCCTAAGTCGCACAAAATGTTTTTATGTCAAGTTTGACTTGCAAATGAAATTGAGCATATATGACTTTAGGATTTAGGTGATTGGAATCCAACATGTCCTAGTGAGTTACTTGGCCTATTGGGAATTGTACTTTATATATTTTTCCCTTCTTTTTGATGTGTGTATTACTCTCCTTATACATTACCTCTTGATATTGCGATGTATATCTAAGTCTTGAAACCAATATGAGATAGCTAGTCATTGCATAATTTAATCAAATGATAGAGGCACTCTTTATTAGCCACTTTTTATCCTCTTTTACCTACCTTATATATGTTTCCTTTGCTTGTAACCACTTTGAGCCTTATAGCCTATTCTTGTAACTCCACAAAATTATCCTTAGCCAAATTGAGCCTGACCCCCATTTGGGAATTAAGACTTAGAGTTGGTTGGAATGATGGTTTATGGAAGGAATGAGCTTGTGTTTGATTTCAAGTGAGAAGGATTTTCGAGTTTATTGAGTTATGGGTTGGTTTGATATTTTTATCTTGCTATGCATGTTATGTAAAAAGATTTTTGGCTCACCCTATAAATGCACTATTATTTTTATTATGTTATTTTTCTTTTTCAAAAAAAAAAATTCAGAAAAAAAAAAGAGAGAAGAAGAAGAGAACAAGTATAGTTTGTGTTTATATGTTTGTGAATAAAGTGCATGAGCCAAATTTACCTTATTTTCCTTTACTTTTGCAAGCTTCATATTGTTGAGCGGTTATTTGAGTTTGAGAGGTTGTGTTCTTCATTAAGATGAGTTGGAGAGTTTGGTTGATTCATATGATTGAGAGTTATGGTTTGGTTGAGTTGTGTTGGAAATTTAGGAGTCTTGATTCCCGAATTTTATTAAGCACCACATAGCCTAAATGACTCCTACCTTTATTTTCTTACCAAGCCAAGTTACAACCCGGCCGAATGAGTCCTTCTTTGAAGGCCATTGAGCCAAAGTCCTCTTGATGGTTAATGCATGTTTTGACATCTCGGTGAATCGATTGGTGATATTAATTGCAATTTCTATGTAGCTTAATGTTATAAAGGATTGAGTTGAGAGATGTATTTCAAGCCTAAACACATTTGAAAGGGAGTGAAAACACATTATTCCCCTTGAGTGGTTGGATTCTAATTGCTTTGCCTAAGGTAATCTAAATATATGTGATGATGGTTCAATGCTTGTTCTTATTTGCACTATGCTAAATTGATGTTGCTTTTGACTAAGGCGAAGACTCGAAGGCATGTTAAGGGTTTTGGTCATAGTTTGGTTATTGCTTGAGGACAAGCAAGTTTAAGTATGGGGTATTTTGATGTGCATGTGTTTAGTTATATTTTCCCATATGTTTTGATGTCAATTTGAGTCATTTTCATAGGGTTTTGCATTGGGTTTAAGGTCTTTTGCATGTGTTTTCATATTTCATGAGAAATAGATGTCTTCACTAGCTTTTGTGTATTTTACAGGAATTTAGAAGCTGATTTTGGAGAAGTTTTCAACTATGAAAAGAAGCGGAAAAGAATTTGGAGCGCATAGGAAAAAGAACGGAAGCAATCGGAGTTCAAACGAAGGAGATATAAGCATTTTTCCGAGCCGTACCGACCCTGTACCGACCCCACCTGGGTCGGTACCGAGGCCTGATCTGGACAAGCAAGACGAGATGAGCAACAGTGGCCATACCGACCCTAGGGGGGGTCGGTACCGAGGTCTTCCACTTCGGTATAGGTCCCAGCGGAGCTTATTTACCCGGATTTAATTATTTTTACCTATTTTCCTTAGATAGAATTTAGATAAAATTCATATATTTGTTATTTCCTAATTAGGTTTATGGGATATTAAGTATATATAGGATTTTTAGGGTTTGGAGGAGGGCTCTCTTCTTCATACCGAATTTTCAGCCTACGTTAGAATTCTCAGCACTCGTTTAGGAGCGTTTGTGAGCGGATTTGAGAGCTTTTTGAAGCGATTTCTTCGGCGAAAGTTGAGGAACGTTTTGTAAGGCTTTTGGGACGCATTGTTGACATTATTCTCAGGCTTTTATTCAATTTAAATTTCTGATTTTTAGTTATTTCATGAATTTTGAGTTATTCACCATGAATATGCGTGAGTAGTCGCCTTTTCTAGGGTTGGGGTGATCCCAACGATAGTTATGCTTGCGATTTTGCTATGAATTGGTGAATTGATTGGTTCTTATCTATTTATATGCTTAAGTACTCAATGAAAATTTGGGGAAATTCCTTTTTGCAATTGAATTGAAAGATTGAATTGTGAATTGGATAGTAATTAGGGTTTTGAATGAAAGTTTGATAACCTAATTAAGATTGTTAGTAAAGTTTATTAATTTGTGAAAATAAATTGATTGCTTTGCTAGGGTTGATGCAAATTGACCTATTTCATAGATAAAAACATGATTTTTATATGATTCATTGCAATGCTTGCATGATTATCGTTGTGGGGATCCTTATGCCCTAGACTTTTATTATTATTGATATTTCCTAAAAATTCCAGCAGCCCACAAAACCCCAAAAATCTCTACATTTGTCACCTCTCCTCGCCATTCTTGCTCTTTGGTAATTAGAATTGAGTCACTGACTTTCTCCCTGCGAACGAACTTGACCCTACTATACTATAGCGGGGTTTCGATCTTATAAATTTATTTGATTGAAAATAAACCCTTCAACAGAATGTGAGGGATGTGAGGGGTAAAACAATACTCCCTCCGTTCGGCAAAACTTAACGTTTTACTATTCACGCACGTTTTTTTATGAGCTAAAAACTATATTAAATATCTAGTTTTTTTAATAATTTTTTTAACAATTTTGTAGTTATTATTAATAAGTACAAACTTGTTAAAAAAAATTTTTTAAAAATAAATATTTTATATAGTTTTTATCATTCTAAAAAAGCGTGCGTGAATAGTAAACGACAAGTTTTGCCGAACGGAGGGAGTATATATATAATCACACTGAAATCTTCAGCATACAAAAAAGATATATATATATATATATATATATATATATATATATATATATATATATATATATATATATATATATATATATATATATATATATGCAGAAAGCGATTAAATGGGATCCCGCACAGAATGCCAAATGGCATATCCCTCTCCTACTCCCGCGCCCATACTCGTTAGTGCAGGAACCGGCCGCGTTAAATGCTATATAGCAACATTATGTCTCGTGTCATATATCATGCTTTTCATTCTTTATTTTCCATGGTATAATATCAGACTCGATCAGGAATAACCCGATGGGACTAGGTCGTCCTATGACCCTAACAAATGACTCTAGGACTTCACAATTTAACGTTCGTTCTACCATACGCAAAGAGAATACGGATGCTCGATCAATTGTGCAACCTAAACATGCTACTACATGAATATGCATGATGCAACACCTACACACTATATGACACATCAGGCATGAGGTTCTAACTTGAGTACGCCCCAGAGGACTTACTTGGAGGCACAGAGCAGCAAAATAAGGCAGCAAGAGTATGCAATCTAAACAGACCAGAGATCACCTAGTAAATATAAATAAACATTTATAAGTCTAAGACTAATTACACTAAGAAAAATACACACAAAAACTTCACAAAAGTAGATAAGTTAAGACATCTCATTTTCACATTCCGACATCAGCTCATCATCATCAACATAATAATCTCATCTCAATTTCACATCTCGTAGCATCATATTTTATCTCATCATTTATCATGATATATCATCTCCTTCTCGTTATCATCAACTCCAAGTTCCAATATATCATATCATGCTCAAGAATTTAAATATAAATCATGCTTTAGTTCACATATATTCATATCTTATTCACATACTTCATCTAATTCATGTCATAAATCATATAGGTGCTCAAACAAGTTCATTAATCAAGTCATCAAGTAAAGTTCAACTAGATCAGTGTCAAAGTTTTCAAAAGACATTTAGTCTCAATTAAATCAACTCAATATCTTAAAGCAATTCCTTAAAACTATACCTTGCCAAATCCAATTATAAAACATTTAACCTTTAGCCAACTCACAAAATTATACTATTAAAACAATCCCGATATATTTAATTATATTTCAAAATCGTTATTCTAATAGATTCCAACACTAGACTAATATTTCAAATAATATATTTTAAATCAACTCATTTAAATAACTTCAACAAATCAATCAAGTTAATAATTGATCAAATAATTAAATCAACAATTTAATAAATAATCAAATAATCAAATAAATACCTAAATAATTAATTAATTAATTAAATAGACCACCCTAACCCGGCTCCCATTTAATGGAACCAAACCGGACCATATCATTTAGCAAAACCGGACCCCTAATTAGTTAAAACCAAAACCGAACCCAATTTCTGAATTTGACCCAACCTAAATTAGATCCAAAACTAACACACCCTATTTAACCCCAATCCAGTCCATTTTCTCCCCAAATAGCCCAACTCTCATCAGCCCAACCCTCGCCTCTTATATTTCTGCCAAATAAATAAATAAATAAATAAATAAATAAAGATACAGTATTGTATAAAAAAAAACAGTGCAGGCCCCACACGGAGGGTCTTCTTCTTCCCGCAGCTCCTGTGTTGTGCTCGCCCACTCCATTGTTCGACGTCCTCGGGTTCCCTCTCGACCTTAGCCTCGTTCGCACCGGCATTCATAATTCGCCCTCTCCTCGCACCCACAGCTCACCCTCATTGGCTCGCCGCCCCCTCGCCGCTCGCACTCTCTTGCCAACGCGTATGCCCTCGTCCTCGCCCCAAACCCGGTTATCTCACATTGTCTCTCTCTCTCCCTCTCACTTCTGTAGAATAAACAAGGATACGAAACGAGACAAGAATTAAAAAAATGAGAGTTGAAGGGAGGTCTAGGGGTGCTTACCGGAGGTGTGGACGGAAAACAGGGGGAAACGAGGGAGGTGGTGGCGGCATTGGCGACCCCGAGCTCCGCTTCTGGGTGCTCCTGGCTGCATCCTTGGAAGTGGTAGGAAGGAGAAGGGTGTTGGTGGCTGAACAATGAGAAGAAGTGGAGGCCTGGAACAGAGGAAGCAAGGAGATGGAATGAAGGTGTGGTGGTGGGTGTTGGTGTGGTTAGCAGGGAAGCAGAGGAGGAGGGACAAAAAGGAAAGGAAAGGTAGGGGTCTTGTTTATTTTTTTTTTTCTGAAATGAAACAAGGGAGGGTGGAATACAGGGGAGGTGGCGGCTAGCTGGTGGCATAGGGAACAGAAGAGTGGAGATGGGGAAGTGAGGTAGGGGTTGTAGTAGTCTTAGGTCGGTTGTAGGGGTTTAGGCTAGCAGCTAATAGGGTGAGGGGGTGTGAGTGAGAAAGTAAAATAATTACCCAGAAATAAATCTCGAAACCCGATTTCCGACCTTAACCCGACGTGACTATAATAAAAAAAGTTAAAATGAACATTCGAATCTAACGTAAATAACGAATCCCGAAAATATTTTGAAGACTCGGAATAATAAAGCGAAATTAAATTCATTTTCATATCGAATAACAAGTTCACAATACCGATTTACCATTCAGAGTCTCAATATAGCCTCAATCAATCACAAGCCCTCAAGCCATCTTATACTAGCTTCTTATTGCAACATACTCCTAACTTGCCTTAGACTACAATCTTCAAACAACGACACCGTATTTCTTAATAATCCTTACCACCATCCAACTTTCTAAGAAGTTTTAGGTCCCCCTTATCTGAATTTAACCAAGGCATCACAATTTACTCGAAATTCCACAATCTCACGACCATTAGTATCATCATGTCCTCCACCTATACTAGTTCCCATATTCGTTCTTCAGAATCTTCCTATCTCTAAACCCAATCAATCCGACTCATGATCAACCTTAACAATACCTTTTCTACGTGATAGGCCTTTCCTGAAATCTCATTTTTCTTTTCCCAGCACCTCCACATTCAAATCACTTTCACGCAGACCAATTACGATTTCTTCCTATTCTCAAATCTTCCAATCTCTCCTCTAGTGTTCCTTGATTTACAATTATAGCAAGTATCATGAATTCCCAAGAGCAAACCTCAATATCGACTTCACATCCTGTCCTTTATCATCTAAAAAAAACTCGAATCCCATGAACCATAAATTTCCAAGCAATCGTAGCCACTCAAACCTTAATGATATCCATAATCCATCCCTTACCAAAGTCGTTCCCACCCACAATACGAATAACCAAATCCCAAGGTCTACAATTTCTCAACCCATCCTAGTCACCCAAGTTCTAGCGTCATCCATAATTCGCTCCTCGGCGACATTGCTACCACAAATAGTACGATAACCTATCTATCTTCACATCCTCTCTACGAGAGCTCCTAAATCAAACATGCCCAGTCTACTCATATCTTTCCCTCAAAGATACCTAAACAGATTTACTCTATCCTTCATCCAAATTTACCCGCCTATACTACAACCTTAATTCCGCAAATCTTTCCGTTCTCATCCTGTGCCCCATCTAAGGTCTACCTAGAAGGCTCCTCTAAAATCCCTAACCATCAACTCTTACCAGCCCTAGAACTCACTCGATCCTGCCTAATTCAATGACTCCTTCCTATGACTATCTTACACCAATACCGATCGAATCCTACGACTTTCAATTCTCCTATCACTCTCTAGACTATCCCACAAAAATGAACCTTAACCCACACGAATAAGAAAAGAGACAAAAGAGGGGAAAAGGAAAGGGAGAAAGGTAAAAAGAGAAAAAGAAAGTCATCAAACATGCACACTAAGTCAGCAACTCATTAGCATTAGTATCCCATATCTCGTACGCAGAGGCAACTAGGTCATACTTACCACTAACTCAAATATCAACATAACAAAACATCAACACATCAGAATCATATCACATCTAGGCATATCACACCACATCATGCTCAATCACCACAGAAGAGGATGGTAGCTCGAATGGAGGACGCCCCTTCTCCCTAAGGCCTATCTATGAATCGGATCTACTGACTGCGATCTTTACGCTGTTCCCGTTCTTCAAAGTTGTTGAGGGCGTCAGTCCTAGGACCCCGTGGGTTATGGGCCCACCACGCTTCCGCTGCGCTACTCTGATATTTCAGTATACACCATATAAACATGTTTGGGAAACATTTGAGTGAAAACAAATCAGTTTTGACGGATAATGAAAGGCGACGCCAGTGATGCCGATATGGTCACTTTTGGTCCGAAAATTTCTCGGAAAGCTTTTTGCGCAAAGAGCTGACATTATGACCTATACACCATATAAACATGTTTGGGAAACATTTCAGCGAAAGCAAATCAGTTTTGATGGATAAAGAAAGGTGACGGTGATGCCGATATGGTCATTTTTGGTCCGAAAATTTCACGGAAAGATTTTCACGCAAAAAGCTCCCATTATGAGCTATACACCATATAAACATGTTTGGGACACATTTGAGCGTAAACAACTTAATTTTGAATGATAAAGAAAGGTGACTTCGGTGATGCCGATATGGTCACTTTTGTTCCGAAAATTTCACGGAAAGATTTTCGCGCAAAAAGCTCCCATTATGACCCATACACCGTATAAACATGTTTGGGAAACATTTGAGCGAAAACAAATCAGTTTTGATGGATAAACAAAGGTGACGCTCGTGATGCCGATATGATCATTTTTGGTCCGAAAATTGCACGGAAAGATTTTCGCGCAAAAAGCTCCCATTATGAGCTATACACCATATATACATGTTTGGGACACATTTGAGCATAAATAACTTAATTTTGAATGATGAAGAAAGGTGACGTCGGTGATGCCGATATGGTCACTTTTGGTCCGAAAATTTCACGGAAAGCTTTTCGCGCAAAAAGCTCTCATTATGACCTATACACCATATAAACATGTTTGGGAAACATTTGAGCAAAAACAATTCAGTTTTGATGGATAAAGAAAGGTGACGCCCGTGATGCCGATATGATCATTTTTGGTCCGAAAATTTCACGGAAAAATTTCCGCGCAAAAAGCTCCCATTATGACTTATACACCATATAAACATGTTTGGGGCACATTTGAGCGTAAACAACTTAATTTTGAATGATAAGGAAAGGTGACGTCGGTGATGCCGATATGGTCACTTTTGGTCCGAAAATTTCACGGAAAGCTTTTCGAGCAAAAAGCTCCCATTATAACCTATACACCATATAAATATGTTTGGGAAACATTTGAGCCAAAAAAAATCAGTTTTGATGGATAATGAAAGGTGATGCCATTGATGCCGATATGGTCACTTTTGATCCGAAAATTTCACGGAAAGCATTACGCACAAAAAGCTCCCATTATGACTTGAAGTGGTAAATTTATAGAAATGTAGAAAGGAAGTTACAAAAACGGGGGCAAGCCACAAAGGGCTAGCGCAAAATGGCCAAGCGGCCAAGTATACACACCATGTATACCCAATATACGTCTAACTCTCCTACTTCACTAACGAAAATCCTACTCTTTACTCTTTACTCTTTACTCTTCCCCCACTACCTTTCTAATAGCCTTTGCACCCACCGTTTCTCGATTGGTGACTTGCCATTGCACCTAATCGAGATACATAATTTATAGGTCTCAATCACTCTCATTACCCATACATTAGGCTTACACGGTTCCTTCTTAAACACTACTCCATTTCTATCCATCCAAGTAAAGTACACAAAAGCAAGGAACACTAGTAGCTTAACGTTGACTTGGGTCTTTCTCCTCACATTTGGGTCCCTTCTTGCAAACCATTGGAGCCACTCAGAAATTCCTCCTTCCCTCCTTGGATGTCCTACCCACTCCCACACCTTGTCTCGAGCAACGTTGATGACATTGCACCCAAACCAAAAGTGAGACTTAGATTCCTCCTTAAGCTTGCATAATGGGCATAAGGCAGCATCGTCGCTTCTCCAATGCTTCACAATACGCCCCGTTTTCAACCGGTGATTAGCGGCCACCCATGTCATGAACGACCACTTCCTTGATTGGTCCCCATGCCATAACATCTCTCCCCAATCAACTAAAGGACCCCTTTGCTGAATGGTTTCATAGACCTTACCACTATCCGAATTCCCACGGACAGAAAGAAAATGGTCATGTATCCCCCTCGTCGTCAGGACATTTGCCCCCTGAAGCTCATCTCTAACACGGAGCAAGCCTTTCCAAATCCATGTATCATAATCTTTAGCTTCCATCGTCCATATGGCTTCATGTTTTAAGTGATTGTAGCAGACCCAATGGTTCCAAATCCCCTCCTTTTCCAGAATTATATCCCCGAGCAGGAGGAAGAACATGCTCACATTCCAAGCCCGTGTCTGCTTTATCCCCAAGCCTCCCTCAACAAACGGTTTTGAGACCGTATCCCATACTATGACCCCTGTCTTACTACCAGCATGGTCTGACCATAGGAAGCTGGGACCCCTGTCTTACTACCAGCATGCTCGGGAGAAGCAGGTTTTGCCCCCAAAATGAGAGCAGTCCACCAAGCACAGCTTTTATTAGTTGTAGGCGCCCAGCATAGGATATATTTCTTGTAGCCCCTGTCTTCATTCTCTTCTCAATCTTGTCAAACTGCGGTGCATAATCTGCCATATTTACCCTCCTAGCATGTAACGGGGTACCAAGATAGGTGACAGGGAAGCAGCCCCTCTGAAAGCCAAGCAGCGCTTCAATCTGAAGTTGTTCACCCATTGAAACACCAGCCACATAGCTCGTGCTTTTCATCACATTGATTCATAGCCCTGAGCTGTCAAAGCTCCCATTATGACCTATACACCATATAAACATGTTTGGGAAACATTTGAGCAAAAATAACTTAATTTTGATGGATAAAGAAAGGGGACGCCGGTGATGCCGATATGGTCACTTTTGGTCCGAAAATTTCACGAAAAGCTTTTCGCGCAAAAAGCTCCCATTATGACCTATACACCATATAAACATGTTTGGGATACATTTGAGTGAAAACAAATCAGTTTTGATTGATAAAGAAAGGTGACGCCCGTTATACCGATATGGTCATTTTTTGTCCGAAAATTTCATGGAAAGCTTTTCGCGCAAAAAGCTCTCATTATGACTGGAAAAGGTAAATATATATAGTGTGGGTGTAACCATGTTACGAAAAATGCGGACCATACTTGGGGCCCCATGGCAAAAAAAACCAAATATGCTAACCTCCCACAACCCAAAAACACAAAAACGAGTCCTCCAACTCTCACAAAATCAGCCCGTTACCCTCCTAACCCATTGCTTTTCCACTCGTGCTTTGCATTTGCACTTGATGGAAATGCGATTTTTACAAGCCTCTATTATCTCCTTCGCACACTCACCCGGGCTGCACTCTATGCGCCTAAAAATCTTCCTATTCCGTGCTCTCCAAGTAATATATACAAAAGCGCACTAAACTATTAACTTGCCTTGGAAGATCGCACTCCTTTGCACCCTTTCGGGCTCCCTCGAGAACCAAAGCAACCACTCTTCTAGTGTGGGCAGCCATACATCCCATCCAAGCCAATCCCACACCTTGAGTTGAATTTCCTTCACCACCTTGCATTCAAACCAAAGGTGGTCTTCCGTTTCTTCCTCCTCCTCACATAAAGCACATCGAGCCGCGTCCAAACCTTTCCAATGTTTCACTATGCGTCCGATTTGTAATCGTTTTCTGGCTGCCAGCCATACGATGAATGACCATCTTTTGCACTGTGCTCATTTCCACAACATGCTCCCCCACTCACATCGGTTCCCTTAGGGCCGCACCAATTCATAATCCTTGCTGCTGGATATACCACCTGCAGGGCGTAGTACAAGGGTCAGGTCCACTCCCCCTAGCGTGTGAGCTGCTAGTTTCTGCTTTAATTCGTCTCGTACAGACAAGAGGCCCTTCCAAGCCCATGAATCATCTATCTTAGGCCCTACATCCCATATGGAATTACCTCGCAGCAGGTTATGAGTCACCCATCTCACCCAAATGTAGTTTCTCTGCTGATCAATATCTCCTATAAGCTTAGCGAACACACCCTTGTTCCAGCTTAGTATTTCTTTTACATCGAGTCCTCCTCCTCCATAAGGCCTTGTGTTGTCGTCCCATGAAACTAGGTTCTTGCCCCTATCTCGGATCCCATTCCATAAGAAATTCATTTGCATCACATTCAATTTATAAATTACCCCTTACGAGAGTAACACTGATTGGCTCCAGAAAGTGACAAGGCCCCCCATCACCGCTTTCAACAGTTGAAGTGTTCATGCGTAGGACAGCTGCCTGACAGTCCAAGACTGTATGTATCGCCCACACTTTGTAAATAGCTCCTCATATTCATGTATTGCCGTTCGTTTTGAGTGCAAAGGCATTCCGAGGTAATGTACAGGAAGTTGGCCCTCCACAAATTCCATCTTCTGTATGATTTCCTCAGCTACACCCCTTTCCACTCCCGTAAAATATATGGTGCTCTTGTCCTTGTTTGCACGCAGCCCTGATACAGCAAAAAATCTGTCCAAGCAGCCCTTAATGATGCATACAGAAGCCACATCTACTCTGCAGAAAAGGAGTAGGTCGTCTGCGAAGGCAAGGCGCACCAGCTTCATTGCCTTGCACTTGGGGTGATAACTAAAGCCCTGCTTTGTTGTATCCTCCATGAGCATCCTATTAAGCATCTCCAAGCACAAAACAAATAAATACGGCGATAGTGGGTCGCTTTGGCGTAATCCTCTCCTCCCATTAAAGAAACCTTCTGGTGCTCCATTTATGATGATGGAGAACGCATTCGTTGTAACACATTCCATTATAAGCTCCACAATCTTCTCCGGGAATCTCATCTGTTGTAGAGTGAACCGGATGAACTACCAGCTTATATAATCATAAGCTTTTTGTAAATCCACCTTTATTGTGCATTGTGGAGACATCCTCTTAGTGCCATAGCCCCTAACAACCTCCAATGCTACTGCATTGTTGTTCGCAAGTGATCTCCCAGGCACGAAAGCGCCTTGACACTCATCCACCAGATAGCACATGGATTCTTTTATCTTTGACACGAGCAACTTACTCACAACTTTCAATATGGTATTGCAGCAGGAAATGGGGCACAAATCCTTAACAAACATGGGATTATTTACCTTCGGAATGAGGGACACAAAGGTTGCATTGAGTTGTTTCAATACCCTCCTATTCCAGAAAATTTCCCTAACAGCAGCACATACATCACTCCCCACTACTGTCCAGCAGTTCTTGAAGAACTGACTACTAAACCCGTCAGGACCCGGGGACTTGTTACCTCCGATTGCCCAAACAGCTTTCCGTATTTGTTCATTGGTTGGTGGCTCATTCATTCTCTGGGCATCCTCATCTGTCAAGTGTGCCCCCTCCTGGATATTAGTCAATTGTGCCCCTTCCGGATCAGTGGCAAGAAGGCCTTTGAAAATTCCAGTATGTGTTGTCTGATCTCCCCTTCTTCTTCCATTAGCTTCCCTTCGGCATTATACATGGAGTGGATGGAGTTTCTGGCTCGACGTTCCTTAACACTCCTATAGAACATAGAGGACGACTCATCCCCCATAGTAAGCTAGTGAAGTTTCGCTCTCTGTGTGACCAAGCTGATGTGCCTCGCAACATCCTTACGCAGCTTCTCATCTGCTTGTTTTTCCCTTTTAAACAGCCCTTCATTCCCCGGATCTGCTTGAAGTTGTAAATGCAGCTCATACAGACTTTGCTTCCCTAGTTTAATGCGTGTTTCCAGTTTTGGGAACCTAGCTTTGTCCCATGTTTTCAAGTTCTCCTTGACAGTTTTCAACTTGCTAACCAACTTAAATTGCTTGGAGCCCTCTACCTCAAGTCCCCATGCATTCTGTACGAGCATGAGGAATTCAGGCTCCTTAGCCCAAAAGTTCTTGAACTTAAATGGGTGCCTTCTTCTCCCGCTAGCACTCCTTACGTTCAATATAGCGGGAGAGTGATCAGAGCATCCAGGGGTATCAAAAAAAGCACTTGTATACTCATACTTCTCAAGCCATTTATCATTTACCATAACTCTATCTAGCTTTCGTTCTTTCCTAGCAGCCCCTTTCTGTTTGTTTGTCCAGGTGAGCAGGGCACCCATAAACTTCAAATCTGAGAGGCCACAGATCTCCATTTCATCCCTAAGTTCCTGGAAAATGTCCCGATCCGGGGTAATAACGGGCCACCTTTCCTCCATGCTAATAACACAGTTCACATCTCCCATAACAGTCCACGGTTTGTCCATTCTAGCAGCTATATCATGAAGCTGACTCCACATCTCCATTCTCTCAGCTTTGGTGTTTGCTCCATACACAAAAGATGCTTTCCATTCAAACTACCCTTCCTTAGTTTTCATTGAGCAGTGTATCAGCTGGTTGAATACTATTATTACAGTGATGTCTAGCAAAAGTGGATTCCAACTAACCCAAATTCTCCCCTTGTTATTCTCTTGCCCATTAAGACAATATTCCCATCCTTGCATCAATCTACCTTCCACATCTTCTATGCTTCTGTCCAACATTTTAGTTTCTAACAAAGCTACTAGTGATATATCATTATAAAAAATGTAGGAGGTGATGAAACTAAGCTTGACTTCATCATTTAACCCCATAATGTTCCAGGCTGCTATACGAATTCTATCCATGGACCCGCTTCTTGTGGGTGCTACACCCACGTTTAGGCCGGTCTTGTGTGTATTTCTCCTCCAAGTCAGCTATCATTTCTGCGATTATGTCCTCCTTCTCTGCTAGCACATTAAAATCCAACTTCCTCCCACTCTCTGGAGCGTCTTTAGTCCCCTTCTCAACCCCTTGCTTGTCTGTTCTGACTTTAGCAGCCCTCTTCCTTTCCGTAGAAGACTAGCCACCTGCCTTATCATCCTCTTGATCACCCACATGTTGTTGTCTAGCTTCACTTCGTTCACATGTCATCACATTTGGCACATTTTTTCCTTCACAGCTCTCACTACTCTCTCCCCGATTCTGTTGCATTCTTTCTCTGTCATTATCATTCCCCTTCCCCGTGATATTACTCTCTCTGGTCTCCCTCTCCTTGTCTTCTTTCCCACTCTGCACATCATTATGTTTAGGCTCCCAAATTGGTTTAATCCCTCCTGCTGTCATAGGAGCAAGTCTCCTGCATCTGTCCTGCTTGTGACCAAAGTTGTAGCACCCATGACATATTAAAGGAACCCATTCAAACACAACTCTCTACAGCTTTATCTTCCCATTTTCATCTTCTAGTTCAATCTCTCTCCTCAAAGCCTCTTCTGCCGAAAACCTCAATTAACAACCTAGCATATGAAACCCGAGAGCAGTTCGTTGTGCAATCATCCATGCAAATTGGTGTTCCTATAGCACTCCCAATCTTACCCAGTACATTAGGATAGAAGTAGCTTGGATCCAAGTCTGGTAGACATACCCATAACATGATGCGGGGTTAGCCGCTGTTTTCCCGACCTTCTTGACGTTGTAGACTCGGACTCACAAGAACACAAAGGAGGGGCACAAGTTAGACAAGAAAACGCAGCAAAGGGAGGGTAAAACCTTAGAGACAAGGCTCAACCAAGTCAAAGGGAAAAACAGAACAAAATAAAGGGAAATGAAAAGGAAAAGATAAGAGGAATCAACCTTGATGAACAACAAGAAGACCCATTGGGACAATGCACCAAGAACCAACTTGAATGACACTAAAACCAATCCTATACAACCTTACACAACCATGGCTGGACATGGAAGCACAAGGAAGAGGTTCGTGCTCATCTCGGAATCACCAATCTTCGGGAAATTGACAAAACCAAGCACAAACCGAACTAGATGCAACACACATGCACACAAGGCATGAAGCTCTCACCTTTGGAGAGTGAAACCAACTAGGTTTTTCATAAACAAGATTCAAAAGTGTCCTCCAAATGAGAGGTTACAAGCCTTAAATAGGAGAGAAAATCAGCCCAAAAACAATGGCCCAAAAACACAAAGTTTCAACAAGTCCTAATAAACCCAAACAAAGACCCAAAACACAAAGTCCAAAATAAACAAGCAAATCAAAAGCTAAGTATGGGTGATGGCTGAATCACCCTTAATCGAGCCCGAGAATGGTGCGGTTTCAAGCAATGTGATGATGTCACCCTCGGGCTCCATTGGTAGTACCAACTTCATGTGGTGGTGGATGAAGGCGTTAAGTTCCTTTCTTATCTTCTTAGCTCGGGACCTTGTGATAGGTCCATCTCCGAAATGAGGTGCATTGGGTGGTGCTTGAGATGGTCCTCCATCACTCTCCCCTTCTTGGAAAGGATTTGACCTCGAATCCATGTCTTCATCCTCAGCTAGGTAGGAGGTGAGATCGGCGACATTGAATGTGGCACTAACTCCATAGTCACCGGGTAAGTCAATCTGGTAGGCACTGTCCCCGAATCGTTGTAAAACTTTGAATGGACCATCTCCTCGTGGAGCAAGCTTAGACTTGCGCTTGTTGGGAAAGCGCTCCTTTCGCAAATGCACCCAAACTAGATCACCGGGCTGAAAAATCATCTTGCGATGCCCCTTGTTGGCTCGTTGGGCATTCTCTTCGGCCTTTTGAATTAGCCGAACACGAGTGCGCTCATGAAGCTCCCGAATGAACTCCACCTGTTTTCCTGCATCAAAGTCTTCTTTCTCCCTCATGGGACATCGTGTAAGATCCAAAGGGGTTAGTGGGTTAGTACCATAAACACACTCAAATGGTGTAAGCTTAGTAGATGAATGCACAATCCGGTTATAAGCAAACTCCACATGAGGAAAAGCATCCTCCCACAATCTCAAATTGTTCCTAATGATGGCCCTAAGGATGGTAGTAAGGGTCCTATTGGTTACCTCGGTTTACCCATCGGTTTGTGGGTGACTAGAGGTGGAAAACAGCAACTTCGTCCCTAGTTTACCCCAAAGAGTCCTCCAAAAGTGGCTAAGAAATTTCACATCCCGATCGCTCACTATAGTCTTAGGTACTCCATGAAGCCTAACAATCTCTCTAAAGAAAAGGTTAGCTACATTGGAAGCATCATCGGTCTTATGACAAGCGATAAAGTGAGCCATCTTAGAGAAACGATCAACAACCACAAAGATCGAATCCCTCCCCTTCTTAGTCCTAGGTAACCCAACAATAAAGTCCATGGATATGTCCTCCCAAGGGGCTGCAGGAATGGGTAATGGACAATACAAGCCGTGGGGTTGTAACCTAGACTTAGCCTTCAAACAATCAACACATCTCTTAACCAAATATTCTACATCCCTAAGCATGTGAGGCCAAAAGAAATGTGTGTGTAGCATGTGATAGGTCTTATCCCTCCCAAAATGGCCCATCAAACCGCCCCTATGGGCTTCCTCAACCAACAAGAGCCTAAGGGAACAACGGGGAATGCAAACCTTATCAATCTTGAAAAGAAATCCATCAAACAAGTAGTACTTATCTATGGATCCTTTAGCCACACAATCATTGTAAATCTCTCCAAAATCAGGGTCATGTACATAAAGCTTCTTAATGTATGCAAAGCCTAAGATCCTTGAGTTTAATGTAGACAACAACATGTATCTCCTCGAAAGGGCATCTGCCACAACATTATCCTTTCCTTTCTTATACTTAATGACATAAGGGAATGTTTCTATAAACTCCATCCAACGACCATACCTCCTATCCAACTTGTCTTGGCTCGTGAAATGCTTTAAGGACTCATGATCAGTATGCAAAATAAACTCCCTAGGCCAAAGATAATGTTACCATGTCTTAAGAACTCTAAACAATGCATACAACTCCTTATCATAGGTAGAGTAATTAAGACAAGCTCCCTTCAATTTTTCTGAAAAATAGGCAATGGGCTTACCTTCTTGCATGAGAACTCCACCAATGCCTATGCCCAATGCATCACACTCCACTTCAAAGGGCCGGTTGAAATCCGGAAGTACTAAGACCGGGGCCTGCGTGAGATGCTCCTTTAGGGCGTTGAACGCCTTCTCTTGGGCTCTTTCCTATGTGAATGGGTGATGCTTCTTGGTGATCTCAGTTAGAGGGGCTGCAATGGTGCTGAAATCCCTCACGAACCGACGATAGAAGCTAGCTAATCCAAGGAAACTCCGAACATGGCCAATTGATGTAGGAGTGGGCCATTCTTGGATTGCTTTGATCTTGCTTTCGTTCACCTTTAATCCATGTGAGCTGACCACAAAACCAAGGAAAATAACACAATTAGTGCAAAACTCACATTTCTCCAAATTAGCATAAAGGTGCACATGATGAAGAGTAGATAGCACTTCACGTAAATATAACTCATGCTCTTCTAAGGATCTACTATACACAAGTATATCATCAAAATAAACCACAACAGATTTCCATATGAAATGCCTAAGAACATGATTCATAAGACGCATAAAAGTGCTAGGGGCATTGGTAAGCCCAAAGGGCATAACCAACCACTCATAAAGACCGAACTTGGTCTTAAAGGCTGTCTTCCACTCATCCCCCTCCCTCATACGAATTTGATGGTACCCACTCTTTAAATCAATCTTAGAAAAGGTAGTGGCTCCATGTAACTCGTCTAGCATGTTATCTAAGCGGGGTATTAGGTGGCGGTACTTCACCGTGATGTTGTTGATGGCTCAACAATCCACACAAATCCTCCATGAACCATCCTTCTTTGGCACTAGAAGTACGGGAACAGCACATGGGCTAAGGCTCTCCCTCACATAACCCTTATCCAACAACTCTTGCACTTGGGATTGGATCTCTTGGGTTTCCTTAGGGTTCATCCTATAGGCTGGGCGGTTAGGTAGGGTGGCTCCCGGGACAAGGTCTATTTGGTGCTCAATGTCTCTAATAGGCGGTAGACCAGCTGCAATCTCTTCGAGAAACACACCCTTAAACTCCTCAAGTAGCCTGGAAATCCTCTTAGGTAGGGTAGCCTTAAGATCATCACTCATCAAAGCAAGTTCCTTACATAACAACATAAGAGTGGTCTCGGGGTCGAGGTACTCCTTAAGGCCTTGCTTAGAGGCTAGAAGAACTCCCTTACTCTCCCACACTCCCTTAGGTTGGCTAGGCTCAACGGAGAGGCTTGAACGTGGAGAGCTAGTGGGTTTCACACTAAGGGATGTTGATGAATGCGGTGTGGTCTTGGGTTGTGGACACTTGGTTTCCTCCAACCCCTTATTCTCCTCCCTTGCCTGTTTCTTCTCATACTCCTCGGCAACTTGCGTTGGGGTCATGGGCTTGAGGACAACATTCTTTCCCTTAAACACAAAAGAATTACGGTTAGTGAAACCAACATGAATGACCTTCCTATCATATTGCCACGGATGACCCAAAAGAATATGAAAAGCTTGCATAGGCACTACATCACATAAAACACTATCCTCGTAATGTCCTAGTGTTATGGCAATCTTAACTTACTTGTTCACTTTCAATTCACCACAATCACTCATCCAATGTAATTTGTAGGGTCTAGGATGGCTTAATGTTGGGAGTTGTAATTTTTGAACCATTTTTCAATGCTAGCAAGATTAAAACAACTTCCTCCATCTATTATCATGTTGCACACCATTTTCTTAACTAGACAACGAGTATGGAACAAGTTTTCTCTTTGGTTATCAACACAAGGAGAAGGGGTAGCATGTAAAACTCTTCTAACAATCAAAGACTCGCCATGCTCAAACTCAATTCCATCATCATTATCATCATCACAAGCATGCAAATTCACATCATCATCACATAAAACATTATCATCAAAATCAGATTCAGATTCATATTGCCCTAAATGATTAATCATGAGAGTTTTCTTATTAGGACAATCTTTCATCATATGACCTCTTCCTTGACACTTAAAGCACACAATATCCCTAGTTCTAGAAGAGGGGTTAGAGTTACTCCCTTGTGGGGCTGCGGAAACCCCATTAGATGGCCGAGATGATGATGAAGGTGCATTGGCAGGGTAGCCCTTGCGATTACCACCTTGCTCTCCTTGATGACTAAAGTTGGCTCCCTTTTCTTTTCCTTGCACCGCTTCCCTCCCATAGGGCTGGTACCCTCGGTTTTGAGTTGGTGCTTTCCATGAGTTAGGGTAGCCACTTGAGGTCCTTCCTCCTTGATTCCTAACTTTGATCTTTCTCTCCACCTTGACTGCTAAGTGTAGCAAATCTGTCATGGACTCATAAGGATACAAGTCTATTTCGTTAGCTAGAAAAGGATTAAGAACTCTTAGGTACCTCACCATTGTGGTTTCATCATCCTCAACCACATTGGCTCTTACCATTGCCACTTGCATGGCATTGTATGTTTCCTCCGCACTCATGGAACCTTGCTTCAAGTTTTCCAACCTTTGTCTTAGTTCCCAGGTCTAGTATTGAGGAACGAATCGAGACCTCATCAAGGCCTTCATTTGCTCCCAATTAACAACGGCTGGATCTAGAGCTCGCCTCCTTTCTTTCACAAGATTATCCCACCAAATTAGTGCATAACCAGTAAATTCAAGGGCTACGAGTTGTACCTTTTTCTCTTCCGGGAAATTGTGGCAGCTCCACATTTGCTCAATTTTTGTCTCCCACTCCAAATAAAGGTCGGGATCACACTTCCCTTCAAAGGATGGAATTTTTACCTTTATTTTGTCTATTCCATCTTATTCTTGTTCACGAGCTCTCCGTTGTTGGTATCCATGGCCTCGGGGTGGTTCCCAATCCTCTTCTTGCTCTTCAAAGTAGTCATATTGCCTTCTCGAAGGCCTGCGATCATCATGTAAAGGAGGAACATTATTATTAGGACCAAAACGTCTACCTTCTCATGGGGGAACCGGGCCATGTCGAGGGTCAATTAGTGGGGTTGGTAAGGGTTCCTCCCGCTCTTGATGGAGCTCATTTGGTACATGTTGGGGTGGTGTACGTGTCTCTAAGGCCACCATTCGAGCCGTGAGCTGGCCAATGTTGTCCGACATGGTTTTAAGCATGTTGGACAACTCCGGGGATATTGGCTCCGATCCGCTTCCATTGGAATGGTCCGAAGGGGGACGATCTGCGTTAGACATTCTCAAAACACACTAGCAAACTTACTACATTAGAGAAAGCAAAATCAGCCTCACAATTGTTTCACTCCTCTCCTTAAGTGTTGCAACCGAGCTTCAAATCCGCCTTGGTAGAGTCAAAAATCAACCACAAGATTAGCAAACCTTAAAGAGCACAATGTCTACAAGGGCTGATCTTAATACTGAACACGCAGATTCTAGGTGCGGCTAGAGACTCAATAAATAGAAGTATGGCTAAACAAACACCCGAAACAATAATGAACGATCGACACAATGAGCTTTTTTTTACCAAGAATAAGTGTTTTACCAAGTTTTACAAGGTTCAACCCCTTTATCTTATTCTCATGTATCAATATCATGCAATGGCGCTCAAATATGCAAAGGGGGTGCAATTTAGGGTAATAATTCAGTAGGTAGTGGCTGCGAAGGGTGGATACAATGTGTTCAATGAATAGGTTTGCAACACAATGAGCAAGCTAACACAATGCAAACAAGGTTTTATTTCAACAAGCAAGCACAACAAGCCAAATAAGCTTTGCTTTGTTTTTCCAAGCAACACTAAGATGAAGTGCAAATGTTATAGTATGAATATCAACTAAAACACTTCAATAACATGCATAAGATGTCACTCTTTTCTTTTCTTTCTTTATTTCTTTTTTTTTTCCAGAAAAAAACGAATCTGATTTTTTTTATTTCGGTTTTAACTCTCTCTCTCTCTTAACACAATTATGAAAAGATAACTAATAAAATAAAAATCTGAAAAGATAACAAAATGTCAATGCTTCTTGGAAAAGCACAAAAGAGACAACTTTTTGGGGAAACAATAAAGTGGACAGCTTTTTGGGAAGTTCAAAGGACAAAGCTTCTTGAGGAAGCACACATGCTCATCTATGGTGGCTGAGATGGGGGTTGTGGTGGTTCACCAGTGGGGTTGTGGTGGTGCTAGGGTGGCCGGAGATGAGAAATTGCACACACAAGTGCCAAAAACACAAAATCAACACAATAGAATAAGATCAAGACATTGAACAAGGAATTTCTTGTAAAACTTACCAAGAGAAAGTGATTCTTTGTTTGATCGTTCTTGTTTTAAACAACGTCAAGTGAACCTATGCTCTGATGCCAATTTGATGCAGGGTTACCGCTGTTTTCCCGACCTTCTTGACGATATAGACTCGTACTCACAAGAACACAAAGAAGGGGCACAAGTTAGACAAGAAAACGCATCAAAGGGAGGGTAAAACCTTAGAGACAAGGCTCGACCAAGTGAAAGGGAAAACAGAACAAAATAAAGGGAAATGAAAAGGAAAAGATAGGAGGAATCAACCTTGATGAACAACAAGAAGACCCATTGGGACAATGCACCAAGAACCAACTTGAATGACACCAAAACCAACCCTATACAACCTTACACAACCATGGCTGGCCATGGAAGCACAAGGAGGAGGTTCGTGCTCATCTCGGAATCACCAATCTTCGAGAAATTGACAGAACCAAGTACAAACCGAACTAGATGCAACACACATGCACACAAGGCATGAAACCCTCACCTTTGGAGAGTGAAACCAACTAGGTTTTTCATAAACAAGATTCAAAAGTGTCCTCCAAATGAGAGGTTACAAGCCTTAAATAGGAGAGAAAATCAGCCCAAAAACAATGGCCCAAAAACACAAAGTTTCAACAAGTCCTAACAAACCCAAACAAAGACCCAAAACACAAAGTCCAAAATAAACAAGCAAATCAAAAGCCAAGTATGGGTGGTGTCTGAATCACCCCTAATCGAGCCCGAGAATGGTGCGGTTTCAAGCAATGTGATGATGTCACCCTCGGGCTCCATTGGTAGTACCAACTTCATGTGGTGGTGGATGAATGTGTTAAGTTCCTCTCTTATCTTCTTAGCTCGGGACCTTGTGATAGGTCCATCTCCGAAATGAGGTGCATTAGGTGGTGCTTGAGATGGTCCTCCATCATAACGGCACCTTCTCAAACGCTTCCCAACTGACAGGCATGCCAGGTTCCCATGTTTTCAGAAGCATAGGCCTTGTTCCAGCCAAATGCCAAGGCCCGTGAGCTAGGACCCAATCTCTATCCTCTACCCCTTCAAATCTAAATAAGATTGCACCATTATCCTTCATACTAATCTTAGGTTCACTTACCTTTCAGTTTTCCTTCACAAATCCTCGCAACACCTGGAAGTGGACCTTGCCTCCTGGGATGAACACAATTAGCATTGCCTCTCACTCTTTCCGACCTTTTTCAACGTCTTCCTTTTGGATCTTCACCTTCCCTTTCTGGATGTCTCCATGAAAGACCAGTTGCTCAGCTCGTTTGATGTTCTGATTTTCATTGAAGAAGCTCACAAAGGATTTCCCCTGCACAAATTTCCCTGCTCGCCCTTGCGATGTGGCCTCCTCAAGTGTCGGGAACTCCTCCAAGCTCTTTCCATTTCCTTTATCTTGAGCCGTGAGTCTCTGGGTAGTCCTCTTCTCCGTCGTTGCTTGTACAGACCCCACAAACTCTGCCTCTGGGTTACACTCTATCTCCTTGCCCCCTTTCGAAGCTTCTTCCCTCGGATTAGGGATCCTTCTTGGGAGTATCTAGGCTCTCAGTGCGTCACTCGTCCCTTTCAGTCTCTAATTACCGCCGCCGACCGGCATGGCCGCCGTGAGGGCCGCCATGGTGGTACCCAACAAGCGTGACCCTAGTTGAGTTTGTGCGGGAAAAAAAATTTGTACGGACAAAGCTCCCATTATGACCCATACACCATATAAACATGTTTGGGACACATTTGAGCAAAAACAACTCTATTTTAATGGATAAATGATATGGGGGTTAGTAGTAGGGTGGCCCGATCTTCGACATCAACGACGCCAACAAAAACAACAAGAGGAAATGATGATAAAGACACAATGCAACGGAAAGAATGAACCAAATATATAGATAGATAGATAATAAGAAGGATAACCCAACGAAACAACGACAAGACCCTCGATGCTATTTCAATCGAGAACCAAACCGAATGATCGAAAGACCAACCTTTATAATCCCATACAATCAAGGACGCATCCTTGAAGCACGAGAAGGAGGCTCATGAATGCTTGATAGCACCAATCCTATGGCGGGGATCGACACACACAAGACAAACCAAGCTATGAACGATCCATCAAAACCAATCCCATGCAGGGGAACTCGGGATTCTCCTAAGAGAACACTCTCTCTAAAAATCTGATTTTCCAAATCAAAAAATGTCTAACTCAAATTAACTCCTAAAACCTTATTTATAGGCCTTCTAAAACACTAAAATAACTATATAAAAATACTAAAAGTAAATAAATAAAATATGTAACTAATATTTTCGTCCAAACAGTAAACAGCTGCAAAGATGCTGATTTTCGGCCATGTTATCGGTGGATTCTGGAAACACCTTCAACAACAATGTTGTAGATCTCTTCGTTCTAGTTTCAACAAGGTATAGCATGACCCAATCAGATTAATATGGACTCTGAACGACCCATTTTACAGAGACGTCGCAAAGCTGTCAAATCTGGTGAATTATTCAAACTTGATAAGCACCACTCTTTTTTCCTTCATCAATAAAGAAAGGTGACGTCGGTGATGCCGAAATGGTCACTTTTGGTCCAAAAATTTCACGGAAACCTTTTCGCGCAAAAAGCTCACATTATGACCTATACACCATATAAACATGTTTGGGACACATTTGAGCGAAAACAACTGATTTTTTATGGATAAAGAATGGTGATGCCGGTGATGCCGATATGGTCACTTTTTGTCCGAAAATTTCACGGAAAGCTTTTCGCGCAAAAAGCTCCCATTCTGATCTATACATCATCTAAACATGTTTGGGACATATTTGAGCGAAAGCAACACATTTTGGATAGATAAAGAAAGGTGACGCCGGTGATGCCGATATGGTCACTTTTGGTCCGAAAATTTCATGGAAATGATATGGGGGTTAGCTGTAGGGTGGCCCGATCTTCGACATCAACGACGCCAACAAGAACAGCAAGAGGAAAAGATGATAAAGACACAATTCAGCGGAAAGAATGAACCAAATATGTAGATAGATAGATAATAAGAAGGATAACCCAACGAAACAACGACAAGACCCTCGATGCTATTTCAATCGAGAACCAAACCGAATGATCGAAAGACCAACCTTTACAATCCCACACAATCAAGGACGCATCCTTGAAGCACGAGAAGGAGGCTCATGAATGCTTGATAGCACCAATCCTATGGCGGGGATCGACACACACAAGACAAACCAAGCTATGAACGATCCATCAAAACCTATCCCATGCAGGGGAACTCGGTATTCTCCTAAGAGAACACTCTCTCTAAAAATCCGATTTTCCAAATCAAAAAATGTCTAACTCAAATTAACTCCTAAAACCTTATTTATAGGCCTACTAAAACGCTAAAATAACTATATAAAAACACTAAAAGTAAATAAATAAAATAACTAACTAATATATTCGTACAAACAGTGAACAAGTGTAAAGATGCTGATTTTCGGCCACGTTTTCGGTAGATTCTGGAAAAACCTTCAACAGCAATGTTGTAGTTCTCTTCGTCCTCGTTCCAACAAGGTATAGCACGACCTAATCAGATCAATATGAACTCCGAACAACCCATTTTACAGAAACGTCGCAAAGCTGTCAAATCTGGTGAACGATTCAAATTTGATAAGTACCACTCCTTTTTCCTTCATCATTCTCTCCTTCTTAAGAAGATTCGTCCTCGAATCTAAGCTTTAAGTGAGGGATATGACATTCTTCACCTGTTTGATACACGAGGAAACACACTAAAGGGAAACTTTATACGGTTAGTGTAATAAAAAAACATCACATGTGTTTCACTCATGTGTTTAGCTCACTCTCATATGAACGACCGACCAATGAAGATAAACTAGTCAATCAAAGGTATGGGTTGCGACAATTAATTTTCAGAAGTGAAGAAACAAGAACAAGAATTAAGATGAACAAGAACTAGAAGAGCAATAAGAGTAGAATATAAAGACAAACTAAGCACAAAACTTGATCAATTCAACTTGTTTAACTCCAAACTACAAGTATGATTGTTGTTGGTAAACAAAGGAAGGGTTGAAATGGGGGAGTTAGGCTTAGCTCCACACAATTGACTATGACTCTTGTTGACACTTGCACTTCAAAACTCACGAACTCAACGAATACTCAATTCTGATTTTTTTTTTCAGAATTCTTTTTCTTTTTTTTTTTTCGAGTTTGGGAAATCTGGAATTTTTTTTTATTCGAATTTTTTTTCAGAAAAATAACAAATGCAAAAGTGGGAAATGTAGTGCTAAGTGTAACGTTGGAACGTGCCAAGGAGTGGGAAACAAAGCTACAATGGAGGAAGTGGTTAAAGAGTTAAAGACTTGGCTTGGTCAAGCTAGAAATATGGGAATTTTTTTTTTTAATTTCAGAAATGTCAAAATGTAAGGAATGCAAGCTGAAACTAATTGTGAACAGCAACGTGGCTTTTAGATGGGAAAAAAGGCGTTGGAGTGGGTAGTAGGGTGGGCAACAATATGCTAGAATATAAGGAATTTGCTTGACCTTTCTTTTTCTGATTTTTTTTGTTGTGTTTTTTTGTGTGAAAATCTGAAAATGAGAAAGAAAATACAAAGAAAATGTAGGAATTTTTCTCTAGAAGTGGAAGCGGTGGCTGAAGGAAGTGGTGGTGGTGGAACGGAAGTGGTAGGGTGGCCGGAGTGGAGCTTCGTTTTGTGGGTATTGGTTTCGGCTATGGAAAACCAACAATTAACCAAAAACAAGTAGAAAAGAAAATCAAACAAAGTAGAAATGAACAAACCTTGCACTTCAATGGAGGCTGATTTTTTTTTTGTGGTTTTTGAGACTCTAACAACATCGAAGTCGTCAACGTAGCTCTGTTGGCCGTGGCCCGATCTTCGACATCAATGACGCCAACAAGAACAACAAGAGGAAAAGATGATAAAGACACAATGCAATGGAAAGAATGAACCAAATATGTAGATAGATAGATAATAAGAAGGATAACCCAATGAAAGAACGACAAGACCCTCGATGCTATTTCAATCGAGAACCAAACCGAATGATCGAAAGACCAACCTTTACAATCCCACACAATTAAGAACACATCCTTGAAGCACGAGAAGGAGGCTCATAAATGCTTGATAGCAACAATTCTATGGCGAGGATCGACACACACAAGACAAACCAAGCTATGAACGATCCATCAAAACCTATCCCACGCAGGGGAACTCGGTTTTCTCCTAAGAGAACACTCTCTCTAAAAATCTGATTTTCCAAATCAAAAAATGTCTAACTAAAATTAACTCCTAAAACCTTATTTATAGGCCTACTAAAACACAAAAATAACTATATAAAAAATATTAAAAGTAAATAAATAAAATAACTAACTAATATTTTCGTCCAAACAGTGAACATCTGCAAAGATGCTGATTTTCGGCAATGTTGTCGGTCGATTCTGGAAAAACCTTCAACAGCAATGTTGTAGATCTCTTCGTCATCGTTCCAACAAGGTATAGAACGATCCAATCAGATTAATATGGACTCCAAACAACCCATTTTACTGAAACGTCGCAAAACTGTCAAATCTGGTGAACGATTCAAACTTGATAAGCAACCCTCCTTTTTCCTTCATCTGGAAAGCTTTTCTCGCAAAAAGCTCACATTATGACCTATACACCATATAAACATGTTTGGGACACATTTGAGCGAAAACAACTCAATTTTGATGGATAAAGAAAGGTGACGTCGGTGATGCCGATATGGTCACTTTTGGTCCGAAAATTTCACGGAAAGCTTTTCGCGCAAAGAGCTCCCATTATGACCTATCATCATATAAACATGTTTGGTACTTATTTGAGCAAAAACAATCTGATGCGGGACCATCTAAGACACCTCCAGACACACCTATCATACTTGGAAGACGGACCTATGACTCGAGCTCGTGCCAAGAAACTTCAGTGAGACTCATTCATGTTTGTGAGTCGTGTTCTTTTCTTGAGTGCGGTTCAACTTCAAGAGGAGCCATCGAAGACATACTTATGATCTACACTAGTTTTGGCCGATTCTCCTAGTCCTTAGGGTGGCCAAATTTTTACTAAGACATACTCCTTTTATGCCATTTTTAGTAACCTTCTTTACTTAAATTATTTTAGGTAATTTAGGGTTTTATTTTAATTTTCCTTTTATTTATTATTTTCATTAAAAATCAGCCTTTAGGTCTATAAGAACGGCTGATCTACCCATGGAAGAACTCACGTACATCATTGAATACAAACTTTCTCTTTTGTGTGAAACACATTGAGTGATTAAGTCGATCGATTCGTAGCTAGGCTCATCGATTGCAAATTGGTATCGTTTCCGCTTGGTTTTCCTTGAGTTTGTCAATCTCGTAAGGTTTGGTAATCCCTGGTATCCACAAGCCCCCTCCTTGTGCCTTCAAGTTGTCCGCTTGGTTGTGTAAGGTTGTAGATACGGGTTATATAGTCATTGGTGTTGGTTCTTACCTCCTACGGGAGCCTAGGGTCTTCATCTTGTTCTATATAGATCGCTTCAACCATCTATCTTGAGTCTTTGTTTCAATTTTGAGTCCTTTGTTCATTATTACAGTCGCACCTAGGTCTTGCATCTATTCAATTTCGAGTCTATCATTGATTCTTGCATCGTTTCCGCTTTAGTTCTTGCAATTGAGTCTTGATTGTCGAAGATCGGGCAATCCAATGGCTAACCCCGTATCAAATTGGCATCAGAGCATAGGTTTATCGACATCAAGTATTTCATCTTCATTCATCATCATAAAAACACAAAAACCTACAAAAAAAAAAGAATCTTCTTTCAATCTTTGGTCTTTTACTTCTATTTCATTATTTTGATTATTGCTAACCTTGTTTGTGTTTGTTGTGGTTGCATCTAAGCCTAAACACAAGCCTAGCCGAATCATCATCAAGTGTTGGGGCTGAGATTCATCCATTGCAGCCGGTCTCCTTGGGTACAAACCCTAGTCGGCACTCCCCTTCACAAACCCTAATCCTAGGCGGCAAGAAACCCTAACCCTAGTTTGTTTTCTATCTTTTATCTATCTATTTTCTATCTTATTTTATTTCTATCTTGGCATATTAATTTCTGAAATTCTAAATAGGAAATTATATCCATCTTAGATCATAAAGTAGTTAGGTAGAAGATAATTGCCAAATCTAGTCACAACCATAACCTATTTCTATCTTTAGGGTTGAATTTTATTTTTTTAACCTTAATTTCCGATTTTCTCTGGTTTTTTATTTTTATTTTGTGCATTTACAGCAGCTGTAGAGCAAAAAAAAAAAAGGTGCGAAAATTCAAAAAAAAAAAAATCTTCAAAGGCTTTAACCTAGGGAGGATAAAATTCACCAAGGGGTAAAAGTAAGCTGAAAAAAAAAAATCAGATTCGAAAAATTTTTTAAAAAAAAAGAGAAGAACAAAGTTGCTAGTTTGATCTTTTGGAGTTGTTTGTTTGTTCTTTGGAGTTTTGTTTATCTATTGCAAGAAATCATCAAAGGACATTATTTGTGGTGAAAATCAGCCCTAAAGCCGAGCATGTTACCTCCTAAACACAACCTTGAAACCCTACCTTTGCAACTACAACGTCCTTACTTGGGTTACAAATCAAAGAGGTAAATCATCAAAGGTTGATTCTTTATTTTCTCTTCCACAAAAATCAGTCCATATTTGTTGTTCTTCTTGCTTCTGTCGAGTCATATCTCCTATTGAGTTGATTGTGTCGAGTGCTCCTTGCTCCTATCGAGTCATATCTTGATTGTGTTGAGTACTCCTAGCCA
Source organism: Persicaria maculosa (assembly GCA_963922045.1). Classification (NCBI taxonomy): domain Eukaryota; kingdom Viridiplantae; phylum Streptophyta; class Magnoliopsida; order Caryophyllales; family Polygonaceae; genus Persicaria; species Persicaria maculosa. Next base: position 14,457,787 of record OY998265.1, read on the forward strand.
TTGTCGAGTCTCTGCAGCCTTGATTCTCTTGATTACTTGCGATCTTATTGCTATTACATACCTTGTGTTTGCTAAGTCCTAGCATGAGCATTGTCTTGCCCAAGGCGAATTGAAACAACAAGCATAACATACCAATTAGAGAGGGAGTGTTGAATGATACACTTGCGAGGTTGTTTTAGTTTATTACTAACCTTTCACATAGTTCTTTGTTTGTTTTTTTGTGATGTCTAACTCAGGTAACAACAATTCAGGCTCCGAGCCTGTCCCTCCAGAGGTGTTCAATCTTCTGAATGCCATGAATGACAACATAGCAAGGCTTATGGAGAGGATGGCGGCACTAGAGTCCTAACCTTCGGGCTCTAACACGGTGCCTGGACAAGGCATACCACCTAGAGGTGAAGCACCTGCAAATGAAATGGAAGAAACTCATCCTATTCTTCCTAATCCTAACCAACATAATGTTCCTCCTCGTTTAGATAATCCTTTATTTGATGAAAATCCCTCTCCTCATAGAGAGAGGGATGGTAGGAATAACGTGTTTGTTGGTGCGTAGGGACGACGAGGTTGCAGGCAGCAGGAAGAGTTCTACCCTTCGAAGGACGAGTTTGACTTCCAAGAAGAGGACCATTGGGAGAAACGCCCTAGGAGGAATGACAGGGGTCGACACCACCATAGAGCGCCTAGGGAGCCTGAGCAAGATGGCGTAGGCAAGGTGAAGGTGAAGATTCCTCCATTCGACGGCAAGTGTGATCCGGATGCTTACATCAATTGGGAAACCAAGATGGAGTAAATCTGGAGTTGCCACAACTTCTCCGATCACAAAAAGGTACAACTCGCTTCTCTTGAATTTCAAGGTTTTACACTAATTTGGTGGGATAACCTTGTCAAAGAAAGGAGAAGAGCTTTGGATGCACCTATTGCTACTTAGGATCAAATGAAGGCGCTGATGAGGAGAAGATTTGTCCCACAACACTATTCCCGCAAGCTCAAGCAAAGGTTAGAGAACCTTAAACAGGGAGGTAAGAGTGTAGAAGAAAGCTTTAATGCAATGCAAGAAGAAATGGCAAGAGCCAATGTTATTGAGGATGAAGAAGATATTATGGCTAGGTTTCTTAGAATTTTACATCCTTCTCTAGCTCATGAAATTGATTGCTTTCCTTATTCTACGCCTACTGATCTTTTGCATTTAGCTATGAAAGTAGAAAGGAATGCTAAGTATAGGAGCCAAGGAGGAAGGAGTTCGAGTGGGCCAGCTCAAGGGTGGTGCCAAGGCCGAGTGCAGCAGCCCCAAGGGCACAATGACGGTGGCTTTAGGGAGAGAGGAAGCCAAGGCCGGACACCACAAGAGCCACTCGACAAAGGGAAGGCGCCTATGGTTGTTAAAGGCACTTCTGGGGCATCTACTGGCCCTAAAGGGAGTAATCCTAACCCTTCTACTAGATCTAGGGACATTGTGTGTTTGAAATGCCAAGGTAGAGGTCATGTTATGAAGGATTGCCCTAATAAGAAGACTCTCATGATTAATCACCTAGGAGAATATGAATCTGAAAATTCTTGTGATGAAAATGAAGAGCATGCTAATAATGATCAAGACCTTAATTTACTTGCCTATGAAGAGGATGATTGCATTGAATATGAGCATGGTGATTCTTTGATTGTTAGGAGAGTTTTAAGTGTCCAACCTGCATCTTATGATGATAATCAAAGAGAAAACCTGTTTCATACTAGATGTTTAGTTAAAGGCAAAGTTTGCAATGTGATCATTGATGGAGGAAGTTGTTGCAATTTAGCTAGTCAAGAGATGATTGATAAACTAAAACTTCAAACTGTACAACACCCTAGGCCTTATAAATTGCATTGGATGAATGATTGGGAATTTAAAGGTTAACAAGCAAGCTAGCTAGAGTACACATTAAACTAGGACATTATGAAGATGAAGTTTTATGTGATGTATACCTATGCAAGCTTGTCATATACTTTTTTAGGTCGTCCTTGGCAATTTGATCATAAGGTCTTACATGATGGCTTCACTAACCGTTACTCTTTTGTGTTTAAGGGTAAGAATGTCTTCCTCAAGCCTATGATGCCAACTCAAGTGGCCGATGAGATTGAGAAAAGAAAGGTAAGTGAAGGTAAGATAGCTAGGGAGGCTCAGTCGAGCCCAAATGTCACCCCTACTCGGCCTAATAATGTACTTTTGGATTCCAAAAGAGCATTTGTGGACGAGTTTGTGGATGGGGAAACGACCCTCATGCTCCTATGCAAAGGGTTGAGTTTGTTGAGTGAGAAGCTTAGAGCTACCCTTCCTCCTCACATCCTATCTCTTATTGAAGAGTATAAGGATGTCTTCCCGGATGACATACCACCAGGCCTACCCCCTATTCGTGGCATTGAGCATCAAATTGATCTCATACCGGGGGCTACATTGCCTAATAGGCCTGCTTATCGCATGAATCCCACTGAGACTCAAGAAGTTCAATCCCAAGTCCAAGAATTGTTGGATAAGGGATACATTAGGCAAAGTTTGAGTCCTTGTGTTGTACCTGTGTTATTAGTCCCTAAGAAAGATGGTTCATGGAGAATGTGTGTAGATTGTAGGGCTATTAACAACATTATTGTTAAATATCATCACCCTATTCCTCGTTTAGATGACATGTTAGATGAATTGCATGGTGCCTCTATATTTTCTAAAATTGATTTAAAAAGTGGGTATCATCAAATTAGAATGAAGGGGATGAATGGAAAACAACCTTTAAAACTAAATTTGGACTCTATGAATGGTTGGTTATGCCTTTTGGTTTGACTAACGCTCCTAGTACTTTCATGCGCTTGATGAATCATGTGCTTAGAAACTTTATTGGGAAATTTGTTGTTGTATATTTTGATGATATTCTTATTTACAGCAAGTCTCCTAAGGACCATGAAGCACATCTCAGGGAAGTACTCTCTACAGTTAGATAAGAGCACTTGTATGCAAATTTGAAGAAATGTGAATTGTGCACTAATCAAGTTTCTTTTCTTGGTTTTGTAGTGAGCTCTAATGGACTACAAGTTGATGAAGCCAAGATCAAAGTGATCCAGGAGTGGCCGACCCCTACTTCAATCGGCCATGTCAGGAGCTTTCATGGACTGGCGAGCTTCTACATGCGATTTGTGCGCGACTTCAGCTCCATCGCAGCCCCACTCACCGAAATAACCAAGAAGAGGAGTGAGTTCAGGTGGGGCGCAGCTCAGGAGGAAGCTTTCCGCACCCTTAAGGAGAAGCTGACGCAGGCTCCGTTGCTTGCATTGTCGGATTTCACTCGACCATTCAAGGTGGAATGTGATGCTAGCGGAGTTGGAATTGGAGGAGTTCTTATGCAAGAAGGTAAGCCTATTGCATTCTTCTATGAGAAGCTGAAATGTGCGTGTCTTAACTACTCTACTTATGATAGAGAGTTATATGCATTGTTTAGAGTTCTTAAGACATGGTCCCACTACCTATGGCCTAGAGAGTTTATTCTTAGGACTGATCATGAGTCATTGAAGCATTTTAAGAGCCAAGATAAACTAGATAGGAGACATGCTAGGTGGATGGAATTTATTGAGACATTTCCTTATGTTATCAAGTATAAGAAAGGCAAAGACAATGTGGTTGCTAATGCTTTATCTAGGAGACATGTTTTATTAACCACTTTGGATTCCAGAGTTCTAGGCTTTGTCTATATTAAGGAATTGTATAGGAATGATGAGGATTTTAGGGACATCTTCCGAAATTGTGAGACTAAAGGTGCTAGTGGTAAGTTTTACATATTTGAAGGATTTCTCTTTAGGATTGATCAAGTGTGCATACCTAGGTGTTTTCTCAGGCTATTACTTATGAATGAAGCCCATAGTGGAGGATTAATGGGTCATTTTGGGAGAGATAAGACATATCATACACTTAGGACACATTTTTATTGGCATCATATGCTTAGGGATGTAGAACATTGCCTTAAGAGATGTATTGAGTGTTTAAAGGCCAAGTCCAAGCTTATGCCTCATGGGTTATACACGCCACTACCCACCCCTACTCCCCCTTAGGAGGACATTTCTATGGATTTTATTGTTGGGTTGCCTAGAACTGAGAAAAGAAGAGATTCTATATTTGTGGCAGTAGATAGGTTCTCTAAGATGGCTCATTTTATTGCATGTCATAAGACTGATGATGCTTCCAATGTTGCTAATTTATTCTTTAGGGAAGTAGTTAGGTTGCATGGTGTGCCTAAGACTATTGTTAGTGATAGGGATGTTAAGTTTCTTAGTCATTTTTGGCGAACATTATAGGGCAAATTGGGAACTAGGTTGTTGTTTTCTACTTCTAGTCACCCCCAAACTGATGGCCAAACTGAAGTGACCAATAGAACCTTAACTAATGTCCTTAGAGCCATTATTAGGAAGAATTTGAAGCTTTGGGAAGAAACCTTACCTCATGTGGAGTTTGCTTATAAAAGAACCAGTGTTCTAAAAATCGCGCCTAGGCACCGCCTAGGCGCTAGGCGGGAGGGGACCTAGGAACCGCCTAGGTGGCGCCTAGGCACCCTCTAGACGCCACCTAGACGCGCCTCGGCACTGCCTAGACCCCGCCTAGGCGCTGCCTAGCCCTGCTTAGCCCGACTATTATTCAATTTTACCTTTTATGCATGTGATTAGTAACCTTAGAGTTTTTTTTATCCCCTAGGTCGAGATATATTTGTTTTTTAGTCGAACCTATGGTTTTGGATTTTAGGAGGTTTAGAGTTGTTAGTCGGACGCGTACTTTTGCGTTTATTTACTTTAATGTTAGTTAAGCACCGCAAATTTGGGTTGATGACTGATATTATGAATTATTATTACATTATATGAATTATTGACATGTGTTTTACGTTAAAAGATAAGGAAATAATCAAGTTTTCTCTAAGTCCGCCTATGCGCCTAGGCACTAGGCGGTCACCCGCCGCCTAGCGACCGCCTAGCGCCTTTTAGAACATTGAATAGGATTATGCATTCCTCAACCAAATTAACTCCATTTGAATGTGTTTATGGTACTAACCCAATAACCCCTCTTGATCTTACCCCATATCCTAAGAGGGAGAAAGAATCTTTTGATGCAGGGAAGCATATCGAGTTTGTTAAGGAGTTGCATGAACGAACGCGCCTGAAGCTTATGGAGAAGGCTGAATACAATGCCAACAAAGCCAACAAGGGGCGGCTTCATGTGGTCTTCAACCCTGGAGATCTAGTGTGGGTGCATTTGAGGCAGGAGAGAGGTTCCCGGAGCAACGGAAGACCAAGCTCTCACCGCGTGGAGATGGACCATTCAAGGTGTTGCAAAGGATTGGTGAGAATGCTTACAAGCTTGAGATTCCTGGAGACTATGGTGTGAGCGCTACATTCAACGTTGCGGATCTTATTCCCTATCTTGCAGTGGATGAGACCTTGGATTCGTGGTCGAATCCTTTCCAAGAAGGAGAGGTTGATGTGGGACCATCTAAGACACCTCCAAACACACCTATCATACTTGGAAGACGGACCTATGACTCGAGCTCGTGCCAAGAAACTTCAGCGAGACTCATTCATGTTTGTGAGTCATGTTCTTTTCTCTAGTGCAGTTCAACTTCAAGAGGAGCCATCGAAGATATACTTATGCTCTAAACTAGTTTTGGCCGATTCTCCTAGTCCTTAGGGGTGGTCGGATTTTTACTAAGTGTTGGACTCTTTTATGCCATTTTTAGTAACCTTCTTTACTTAAGTTATTTTAGATAATTTAGGGTTTTATTTTAATTTTCCTTTTATTTATTATTTTCATTAAAAATCAGCCTTTAGGTCTATAAGAATGGCTGATCTACCCATGGAAGAACTCACGTATATCATTGAATACAAACTTTCTCTTTTGTGTGAAACACATTGAGTGATTAAGTCGATCGATTCGTAGCTAGGATCATCGATTGCAAATTGGTATCGTTTCTGCTTGGTTTGCCTTGAGTTTTTCAATCTCGCAAGGTTTGGTAATCCCTGGTATCCACAAGCCCCCTCCTTGTGCCTCCAAGTTGTCCGCTTGGTTGTGTAAGGTTGTAGAAACAAGTTATATAGTCATTGGTGTTGGTTCTTACCTCCTACGGGAGCCTAGGGTCTTCATCTTATTCTATATAGATTGCTTCAACCATCTATCTCGAGTCTTTGTTTCAATTTCGAGTCCTTTGTTCATTATTACAGCCGCACCTAGGTCTTACATCCATTAAATTTCGAGTCTATCATTGAGTCTTGCATCATTTCCGCTTTAGGTCTTGCAATTGAGTCTTGATTGTCGAAGATTGGGCCATCCAATAGCTAACCCCGTATCAAAATCAGTTTTGATGGATAAAGAAAGGTGACGCCCGTGATGCCGATATGGTCACTTTTGGTCCGAAAATTTCACGGAAAGCTTTTCGTGCAAAAAGCTGCCATGATGACCTATACACTATATAAACATGTTTGAGAAACATTTGAGCGAAAACAAATCAGTTTTGATGGATAATGAAAGGTGACGCCAGTGATGGCGATATGGTCACTTTTAGTCCGAAAATTTCACGAAAAGCTTTTCGCGCAAAAAGCTTCCATTATGACCTATACATCATATAAACATGTTTGGGAAACATTTGATCGAAAACAAATCAGTTTTGATGGATAAAGAAAGGTGACACCCATGATGCCGATATGATCATTTTTGGTCCGAAAATTTCACAGAAAGCTTTTCGCGCAAAAAGCTCCCATTATGACCTATATACACCATATAAACATGTTTGGGACACAATTGAGCGAAAACAACTCATTTTTTATGGATAAACAAAGGTAACGCCGGTGATGCTGATATGGTCACTTTTGGTCCGAAAATTTCAAGGAAAGCTTTTCGCGTAAAAAGCTCCCATTATGAACTATGCACCATATAAACATGTTTGGGACACATTTGAGTGAAAACAACTCAGTTTTGATGGATAAAGAAAGGTGACGCCAGTGATGCCGATATGGTCACTTTTAGTCCGAAAATTTCACGGAAAGCTTTTCGCGCAAAAAGCTCCCATTATCACTTGAACAGGTAAGTATATAGATGGGTGGCGAACGCCAAGGAGTAACAAGAATTAAGACTATACAAAGAGTCTTACGTAAAAGATAATACTACCCGCAAATTTCCTACAACAAGGGTCTACCCACATAAATCCAACCACCTAAATGCTAGGGAGACTGCTTAACCGAATACACAAAACACACACATTCCAGTCCACACCAGGGCAAACATAACGTTCAGCACATCATCTTAATTAGCTTGCCGAAGTGGGAATGTGAAGGCGATGAGTAGACGGTAAACAACCAAACCCTACCATCCAAAACATATATCAACCACAGGTCCACACCAACACAAAAGGCGCACACACGGAAATACAACCTCAAAAGTCAAACATCCTGCCAAACTAATTAAAAAAGAAACAAAAGAGAAGCTCTTTTGCAGCTTTTTTTTAAAAACAAATGGGCTCCCACACGCAACCTCTTTCACCAAGAAGCAACACGGTACTCCACCCACACACGCCTAACCCGCAGCCATCCACATGATCCACCACATCGAACCCAGTGCAAAGCAACTCATTTTTTTATGAATAAAGAAAGGTAATCCCGATATGGTCACTTTTGGTCCGAAAATTTCACGGAAAACTTTTCGTGCAAAAGGCTCCTATTATGACCTATACTCCATATAAACATGTTTGGCAGTCATTTGAGCAAAAACAACTCAGTATTGATGGATAAAGAAAGGTGACTGATGTGGGGAGAATTGAATCGAAATATATAATAAAATATAAAGCAATACAACTCTTAGCCTCTTCAAATAAATTCAAGACTCCCCGCTATAGTAGTAGGGAATCAGGTTCGATCCACGAGGAAGCGAGTCAGCGGGATCCTAGTAGCGTTGAAGACACGTCCTTTACGTTCGACCAGAATCCTCGATCTCGATGTCAGTCCTCGATGTCGACCTTGGATGTCGATGCTCTCTGCAACAGAAGACCTGCAGAAATAAAAACTGTAGTCGATATCGACTGGTGGGGGTCGATATCGATGTTAGTCCATGAAATCGACTGGCTCAGAAGTCTGCCAGTCGATACAGAGGGGTCGATTTCGACACAAGGGGGTCGATATCGATGCTTGCAGAAGTTTCGCAGGAGTCTCGAGATCGACTCAGAAAACTGTCGATCTATCAGATTGGTCGATATCGATGCTTTCCTGCAGTGAGTTAGTTGTTTTGTTGGCAAAGAAAGGGTCGAAGATTTAAGAATGGGAAGGAAGCAATGATCAGAACTAAGCAAGGGTGTTGGGTTTTTCGATGACTCAACGAACGGCGGGCAAATTTGAATGTAAATTTAATAGAGGAAAAGTCTTCCAAAGCCAAGGATTACCGCGACGACAACCATGATAGAAGAAGTAAGAATCAACTAAAGATGCATGCTTTCATCATAAAGGAAAAGGCTTTCACCTAAACTGACAAATAGGAAAAGAGATTTTGCAATTACTTAACCTAATTTGTGTCTACCTTTGTCATAATTGAGTTTATAATCTTTCGAATAGAAACCCTAATTACTACCCAAGTTTTACAATATGAGTTCCTTAAATTCGCATTTAAAGATGAAGCACAAGGTAGAGGGAGATAAAAGATACATTCTTTAGTGACGTACTTACCTTACCATCATGGCTATCGTCGGGCTCACCCCGACCCTAGAAGAAAGGGAGACTACTCGCTCATGTTAATTGTAGACATGTCTTGAATTGAAATAACTTGCATAAATGGAAAATTTCGAATCTTTACAATCTCAACGCCAACTATCGTAAGCGCTTGAAACTTTAAAGCTCAAAAACTCTAATTATCTATTGTCTATTGCTATTGTCTTGCTTCTTGGATGATCTAACAAATCAGCCCCTAGGGCTTTATTTATAGGCAACTAATCCTCGCTATCCGAGGATTGAAACTTCTATCTAAACTATTAACTCTATCCGAACAATTAGGATAGATCTTTTATTTTGATAAAAACTTAAAGGAAAAAATAATAAACAGCTGCTAATATCTAGAAAGACGAGATAACTCATGGCTTTGATGATAGACTTCCCAATCCGAGTCTCGAATTCGGATTTATCTTCTGTCGAGGTAGGGTCGATATCGACAACAGAGGTCGATATTGATGCTTGTGTTTCTGCTCGACTTGTCCAGCTCCAGTCGATGTCTATGACTATGGTCGATATCGATGCTTGTATGTCAATATCGAGGCTTTCTTGTCTGGTCTGTGTGGCTTATCTCGACACTCAAAAGTCGTGTCGAAATCTAGGGTCGATATCGATGTCTCAGGTCGATATCGACCTCTGCTCAGCTTCACTTGGCTTCTTCGTTTTGACTCCGATTTCATCGAATTCCTGCATGGTTAGCTCAAAACTCGTGCAGACTCTATTTCTTATACTTTAGCTCATTCGTACACAAGTTTATATACTTTTGAAACTTTTCTTTGGAAATCGAATGAAATACGAAGTCAAAAGATGCAATAAACAAGGTACAAATATGTACATCAAAACACCCCATACTTAGACTTGCTTGTCCTCAAGCAATAACCAAGCAATAACCAACACCTACAACACATCCTTCAAGTCTTCGCCCTTGTCAAAAGCAACATCATAAGCGGTAGCAAAGTAAAGCAAGTGAATTTAACGTCATAGCACATATTTTGGCGATCCATAGGCATATGCAATTTTGATCCAACCTCACAGGGATAATGTGTTTGCACTCAACTCTCATGTGTTTAGGCTATGAAGATCAACTCTCAACTCAATTCCATATACAATCTCATAAACATTGCAATTTATAATAATCCACTTCGCAACCAATTATGAAAATGCAATAAGAACCATCAGGAGGACTTTCGCTCAATGGAAGACTTCAAAGAAGACTCCATTCGGCGGGGTTGTAATGGGGCTTGGTATAAAATAAAAGGGTATGGAATTATTTGGCTATGTGGTGTTTTTATAATTCGGGAATCAAGACTCCTAAATCTCAACACTTGCAATACCCAAACCATAACTGTTCAATGTAAGCTCAATCTCTATAATGCTCTTTCCCAACTCATCTTTCCATAATATGCCCTAAAGATGCACTTAAAGATGTAAACCATTCTATCAACCCTTCTTCCAAGCTCTAATATACCTCTAAAAAATATAACACTTGTATGAATAAAAGACTTAAGGATTTTGGCTCATGCACTGTATATACATCTCTCTTTTTTTCGGATTTTTTTTCCGGAAATAATAAATAAATACTAAAGCTATGTGCATTTATATGGTGAGCCATAAATCCTTTTACAAAATATGACAAAATGTAAATATGCACCAACCCATAATTTCCTTGCTCAAAACTGGACATTATGCACTTTTCTTTCCACAAGGCATTAGTCCAGCAAATCTAAGTCTCAATTCCCAAATGGGGGCAGGCTCAATTCGGCTAGGGATAATTTTGTGGAGTTTGCAATTTCAGGCTCAGGCTAATGTTCTGGCTTCAAGCAGGGATAATGCAGGGTAGGTAAAGAGAGGATAAAATGGCTTAAAAGATGCCTCCATCAATTAATTCTTGTAAACATAAACATATATATGCATTGGTTTTGAATAACTATCACAACATTTAGAGATGCATAGGAAGAGTAAATTAACTCAAGAAAGTGGAGGGATTTTTGATGTTCTTCCTATAGGTCAAAATTCTCACAAGGACAATTTTTGTTGGATTTGCTTTTTAGCCTAGGATCATATGTGCTCAATTTCATCACAAGTTCACAATCTACATAAAAATTTAAAGACTTAGGCAAAACCATCCAAATATGCCATAGGGTTTACATGATCAAGTCAGCTATTGAGTTTTCATCATAGGACATCTAAGTAGGGTTAGAAAATAAACTTAAAAATAAACATGCATTTTTTTTGTATTTTTGACATTTTTCTATATTTGTTTTTAGATTTTGACATTTTATAGACTTAACAAACTAAAAGACTAAGGACTTAAACTTTAAAATGCATAAATGTTTAAATATGATGCAATGCATACAAATAGCGTAGAAAGTAAATAAAATACAAGCCAAGTTCGCCAAGTTTTAAACCCTACCACAACCAGATAAAGCAGTTTATAATGTCCAAGTTCAATCCCCACCCCATACTTAAAGATTGCAGTGTCCTCACTGTTAGAAAAGTAAAGTAGAGGGAAGGAATGACTCACGCTTACTTACTCAACACATATCACTGCTCAGGAGGCGGAGGGCGTGGCAACAGCAAGGGCCAGTCCTGTGTAGGAGCTGACCCTGAGTAGTAGGTCGGGGTGCCCTGCGGGAATGTGGAAGGTCCAGCCTGCTGATCGAAGGAAAAGCCCATATATGAGCCCAAGCCCTCGAGGAACCTCCCATAGCGGCGCTGCTCCTCGCGCATCTCAATGACGGAGAGCTCCAGCCTAGTAAAGCGGGTAGTCATGTCGTCCTTCCAATCAGTGGTGTAGGCGGGCTGCAAGGGAGGAGGAGGTGGAGGTACATAGCTATGGTGGCCATGATGGCTGTGGTGGCTGTGGTGGGATCCTTGCAGGCCCTCTTCTCCTCCAACTGCATCATCCCTAGCGTCATCATCATCGTCGCCATCCATGCCCCCCTGGTAGGCTGGGGGGTGCTCTGCTCCGTTGGAATGGGGGTTAGTGTCCCAAGACATAGCATCCACCTCCGGCTCATGGTTGAAGAGTGGGGGTCTCCTCCGTAGGGTGGGGTCAGCAGACGGATCTATATCCGTATGATATGGCTGTCCAGTCCAAGACTGGTACCAGTCTGGGATATATAGAAGATCCATGAAATCGTGTCGCAGGCGCATCCCAGTCTGGGGTTGTCTCCATCCCTGTGCGCCTGTCGCGATGACTCCGCCCTGGCGCAACACTGCAGCGTCTAGGTACGTGAGCTGGTAGGCCGTGTACCTCTCAGTGCGGACGCCTAGACCCTCGGCGAGGATGGCCACCATGCCGCCATCCAAAATGTCTGTAGAGACCGTGCGTCTACGGTCCAGGATATGCTCGAGCCAGGCATGGAGGTATGGTAGAGGGTCATCCTCGAAGAGCGTCCTCCGCAGAGTCTCCGTCTCACGGTGTGTGGGGCGACGGAGCTCAGGCGTGGCCCAAAGGGTACTCGCCAGGACCCTCAAGATGACCCTAAAAAGCGGACTCACAACCCTAGAGGTGAAGGAAGCAGTAGGAGCGGGGTAGGGTATACCTGATATGTAGCTTTAGATGACGTTGGGGTCATGGACCCTGAAGGCGGCTGGAGTGTGGATGAACCCAAAAATGTTGCTCATCTCCTCGAGCGATAGTCTGTGTCGCCTGTTATCGAGCTGGAAGATGACTCGGCGGCTGGTCGAGGTGCGATCGGGAACCTCCAATATGGCCATAAACTCCCCAGTCAGAACGGGGTAGTGTGCCTCCAGTGGCTCAATCAGCCTGTATAGAGAGACGTTCTCAAACGCCTCCTGAACGCCTGTGTGGAATCCTAGCTGGATCATGTCAGGGAGATGGTACCATCGCGCCCTGGTGGCTCGGGCAATCAAATCCTCAGCTAGGGAGCGCTGCTGATCATCCTCAATGCGGAGCGTGTCTTGAGGGATGTTCTTGGCTCTCACCATCGTCTGCAAAAGAAACCATTGCCAAAGATAATTCCCCTCTGTATAAAATAGGGAGAACCCCATACTTAGGTTCCATATTATGCTAGAAATTTTATAAAGGTAAATTGTCTAAGTGAAAGTGGTAATATGTTCTAAAAAGAAAGTACCTAAGGATGGCAATTTATATAAACATAATTTCTTGAATTTCTAATACTAAGGAACCTAATGACTTATAGAATTTTGGCCTACATATATAAAAAATCAGATTTTAATCCCTAAAAAAAATCAGAATTTAAACTCCTAAATAAATCAGAAATTCAGCCCTTGTAAAAAAAATCAGAATTTAAACTCGAAAATAAATCAGCATTTAAACCTCAAAATAAATCAGAATTTCAGCTTGTAAAAAAATCAGAATTTAAACCCCAAAATAAACCAGAATTTAAACTACTAAAAAATATTCCAGAATCAGCCCATATATATAAAAAAATTCAGATTCGTAGCCCATACTTATGGAAAATTCCGATTATTGCCCCACAGAAATTATAAAAGTTAGATCTCACCCCATTATATATATAAAAATCAAATTTATGCCCATATATATACAAAAATCAGATTCATAGCCCCACATAAATTAAAAAATCAGATTCATGCCCCACGTATATACGATTACTCATTCCCGCGCAAATATCGTTCAAACCCTAAACACCCAATATGTAATTTCTTCCTTAAATCAACTTATTAATCATGCAAATCTGAAAAAAATAGATGAAGGCTAAGAAATCATACCAGAAGAGTGTCGGAATTAGGGGAGAAAGAGGCAACAACCACAAAATCAAGAAAACGAAAACCGCTGTCGAACAGGAGACGTCGAAATCGGTGCCCGAGGGTCAAAATCGACCGGATCTGGGTGATGTCGGGGCTGCTGGTGGCGCGGTGGGCTCTCCGGTGGCTTGGGGCGGCTGGATCTGGTGTTTCTTGGCCTCCTGTGGGTAGATCTAGGTGTTGTCGGCTTGAAAAAGAGGGAGAGAGAAGGCTAGGGCGAGAAGAGAAAGGGAGGACGGGGGCTTGCGGCTTGCGGATCTGGTGTGCAGTGGTGGGCTGTTGGTGTTGCAATGGTGGGGATGACAGTTGCGGGGTGCAGCAATGAGGAGGGCGACAGGAGAGATGAAGGAGAGAGATGAAGAAGAGAAGGCTATGGCGGCTGGTAGGGTATCGAAAAGGGGAGGGGGTGTCGAAGTCGGGGGGAATATAAAGGGATAAAAACCCCAAAAAATAAAACTGAAATGAAATTAAAATCTGACCTGGCACTTACCTCCAGCTGTAGTCGATATCGACCTTCGAGGTCGATATCGACCCCTCTTCTGCATCCGTGTTGTTCTGCCTGCTGCTCACTTCTGTCGGCCTGTCGATATCGACCTCTCTTCTGGACTTGATTTCCTTGTTGACTTTAGATAGAATAGCCACGAATGATCTAAAAAATATAAAATAGACTAAAAACTAAAAGAAAAAGAAAAGGAAAAGAACGGGTTGCCTCCCGGAAGCGCTTGAGTTTAAGTCGCTAGCTCGAAATATTTCCCTTTTTGCGCTAGTTCAACGCCAAGGTGGCGCGAATCTCTTCTTCCGGGTCCTCCTTGTCATAATATTTCTTTACTCGGTGGCCATTTACCTTAAAGGTGGATCCATCGTCGCAAAGTAACTCCACCGCTCCATGAGGGAATATTTGATGAACCTTGAAAGGTCCACTCCATCTTGTCCTATGTTTCCCTGGAAATAAGAGAAGTCTAGAATTGAAAACAAGGACTTTGTCACCTACCTCATATGTTTTTGGCACCAACTTCCTATCATGTCATTTCTTAGTGCGCTCCTTGTAGATTTCGGCATTCTCATATGCCTTTAGGCGCAACTCCTCCAAGGCTTGTAAGTCAATGAACCTTCTGTTTCCCGCTTCGTTGAAATCCATATTAAGCTCCTTAAGAGCCCACATTGCTTTATGCTCAAGTTCGACGGACAAATGACATGACTTACCATATACCAAGTTATAGGGAGTTGTGCGAAGTGGTGTCTTATAGGCCGTTCGGTAGGCCCAGAGCGCATCATCTAGTTTGGATGACCAATCTTTCCTCGAGCGGGAGACCGTCTTCTCCAAGATGGCTTTGATTTGGCGATTGGAGACTTCTACTTGGCCGCTGGTTTGAGGGTGATAGGGTGTTGCCACCCTATAGTTTACCCCATACTTAGCTAAAAGAGCTTCAAAGCCTCTCTCAATGAAATGCGAGCCACCATCTGAAATAAGAACTCTAGGAACACCAAAGCGAGGAAAGATGTTAGTTTTCATAAACTTAGAGACTACCTTCGCGTCGTTGGTCCTAGTTGCCACGACCTCCACCCATTTAGAGACATAGTCCACCACTACTAGAATGTATTTGTAGGGGCCTGAAGCAAGGAATGGTCCCATGAAGTCAATGCCCCATACATCAAAGAGTTCTACCTCTAGAATGCCTGTGAGTGGTGTCTCATTCCTCCATGTGATATTACCTGCACGTTGACACTCATGACAAGAGGTTACATAGTTTTGCACATCTTTGAAAAGGTTAGGCCAATAAAAACCACATTGAAGAATTTTCGCCACGGTCTTGAATCCTTTAGCATGGCCTCCTGTAGGGAGAGAATGACAATGGTGAATCACGCTCTCTACCTCGTCCTCCGGGATACAACGTCGAAAGATATGGTCTTTCCCCTGTTTGAATAAGTAGGGTTCATCCCAACAGTATTGTTTGACGTCGTGCAAAAACTTCTTCTTTTGTTGCGAAGTTAAGCCTGAAGGAATCTCGCCTCCTGCAATATAGTTAGCAAAATCCGCATACCAAGGTACCTTCGCCCTTCTTACAGCAAATAAATCATGAATAGGACTGGAAGGAGGTGTAAAGAAGAAATCCTCACCGAAGCTTACCTCTTCGTCACCTTCGGAGGGTTTTGAAGGTGGTCGATATCGACCTGTCGGGGTCGATATCGACTGGACGGCATCGACAGGTTCAGTCGATATGGGCTGCTCGATATGGGTCCTCGATGTCGACGTTTGGAGGTCGATTTCGACCTCTATAGTGGAAAACCTGTGATCATAACTGGTCGACATCGATGCCTGTATTACCTTCGGGGCACTCGATATCGACCTGTCGGGGTCGATATCGAGTGGATTTTCTGCCCGTCTTACCTCTTGCCTCATTAGGTGCTCGTTAGGGCGGGAGTCATTGATTGGTATGTTGTCATGTGACTCTTCCAGAAGCCCTATGGGTAGCCGTGAAAGATGATTGGCTACGGAGTTCTCCGTTCCTTTCTTATCTTTAAGCTCAACGTCGAACTCTTGTAGTAGGAGCTCCCATCATAGGAGCCTAGGTTTAGCATCCTGCTTCGCCATCAAGTACCTAAGAGCTGCATGGTCAGTATGAACAATTACCTTAGAACCCACTAGGTATGAGCGGAACTTCTCAAAAGCGAAGACCACTGCTAAGAACTCCTTTTCCGTCGTGGTGTACTTTGTTTGAACGGCATCAAGAGTCTTGCTTGTATAGTAGATGGCGTGAAGCTTTTTGTCTCTCCTTTGTCCTAGGACAGCACCTACGGCATAATCGCTTGCGTCGCACATGATCTCAAAGGGTTGCGACCAATCTGGCGATTGTATGATTGGGGCGGATATAAGGGCCTCCTTCAACCTATTGAAAGCTTCAAGACAATCACTAGAAAATGAAAACTTAACATCCTTCATTAGTAGGTTAGTTAAAGGTTTGGCAATCTTAGAAAAATCTTGAATAAACCTCCTATAGAAACCTGCGTGACCAAGGAAGCTTCTTATGTCCTTAATTGATGAAGGTGGTGGCAATTTTTCAATGAGTTCTATCTTTGCCCTGTCCACCTCAATTCCCCGTTTAGAGACTTTGTGGCCTAGCACAATCCCTTCCCTTACCATGAAGTGGCACTTTTCCCAATTGAGAACTACGTTTGTCTCTTCACATCGTGCAAGTACCCTGTGAAGGTTAGCAAGACAAAAATCGAAAGTAGTGCCATAAACAGAGAAATCATCCATAAATACCTCCACGATGTCCTCAATCATGTCGGAGAAGATGGCCATCATACATCTTTGAAAGGTAGCAGGGGCATTGCAGAGCCCAAATTGCATTCTCCTATATGCAAAAGTCCCATAGGGACAAGTGAAGGTGGTCTTCTCTTGATCATCAGGATGAATAGGGACCTGCCAAAAGCCAGAATATCCATCCAGGTAACAAAAATAATCATGTTCGGCGAGTCTCTCTAATACCTGGTCAATGAATGGAAGGGGAAAGTGGTCCTTTCTAGTGGCATTGTTGAGTTTCCTGTAATCAATACACATTCGCCAACTAGTTGTGATTCGCTTTGGCACAAGCTCACCCTTCTCATTCTCCTCAACGGTCATTCCACCCTTCTTAGGCACCACATGGACATGGCTCACCCATTCGCTGTCGGAGATGGCATAGATGATTCCTGCATCCAGCATGCGCATGATCTCCTTCTTCACTACCTCTCTCATGTTGGGGTTGAGCTTCCGTTGGTGTTCTATAGATACCTTATGATCATCCTCAAGGAGGATTCTATGCATACAAGTAGCGGGTGAAATACCTTTGATGTCCTCAAGAGAATATCCAATAGCCTTACGATGAGCATGAAGTACTTCCATAAGCTTATCTACTTCCTGTGTGGTTAGTGAAGCATTGATAATTACAGGGAAAGTAGAATTTGGACCAAGAAACTCATACCTAAGTGTGTCGGGTAAAGGCTTAAGCACCGGAGAAGGGCCTTGTGGGATAAGGATTGGCTCTACCTCCTCCGTCTTCATAATATCACCAAGGTAATCCGTCTCAATTCTCTTGATTGAAGTTACCAAATCAGCGATAGGGGTTGGCGTGGACCAAACATAGAGTGATGCCACCTTTGATTGGGACTCTTTAAAATATTCCTGCAGAAAAGAAGTCGAGGGCGAGTAGGAATAGTCAATATCGACTGAGAGTTCAGCACATACCTCGGCCTCGGAGCTGTTTGACGACAAGTGGTAAGTGTCGATTTCGACCTCTGATGTCGATATCGGCTGGTCGATTTTGACCTCTTCAGTCGACATGGGCTGGTCGATTTAGCTTGTAAGAGAAGAAGAGAGAACTTGACTTACTGAGTGTGTCGATGTCGACTGAGGGCAGTCGATATCGAGTGATTTGGTCGATGTCGACCTCTCCTCGTCGATATAGACCTCTTCTTCGAGCTCCATAGATAAAGCATCGTCGAATATTTCCTCATCACTCGTGCATGTAGCCAGGAACTCCTCAATGTCCTCGTCGGTAAGCTCCTCTACAGCTAGGGTAGGGCCTCCTCAGGAGTTAGGGCCCTTTCCGTCGGTTCTTTGCAATCCATGATGCTACTGTAGACCGACTTGATTTCCATACCATTAACTTCCTTCATTGTAGGGTTGAAGGAGAATTCAATTACTTCGTTCCCTATAGTAAAGGTTAGTAATCCTCTACGTACATTAATATTGGCATCAGCAGTAGCTAAGAAAGGCCTACCAAGGATGATAGGTACAATAGGATCTTCAGGCATGTCCAATACAATGAAATCAGTAGGTACAAAGAATTTACCTACCTTTAAAGGGACGTCATCAACTATACCTGTGGGTCTGACGAATGAATTATCAGCCATATAAAGCTTCATATCCACAGGTTCAAGTGCTCCGATGTTCACCTTTTGCCAAGTAGAGAGAGGCATGAGACTTACACTTGCCCCTAGGTCACATAGGGCTTTGTAGCGATGTTGGCCAAGTCCCACGGTGATTGCAAACTTCCCTGGATCACTCATCTTCTCAGGGAAATCCATCTTTGAGCACTCCTCTGCGATCTCTGCCATGGACCGCTTCTTGCTAAGGATGTCTTTTAGAAATCGAACATAGGCGGGCATCTCGCTTAGGGCTTATGTAAGAGGGATAGTAATGTTAAGTCCTTGGAGAATCTTTACAAAGCGCCTAAACTTACCTTGAGTAGGGTCCTTCAATGCTTTGGAAGGGAAGGGCAACGTTTTCTTTGGTGGAGAAGCCAAAACGGTGGTCGGAGGAGCCTGCTGAACATCGATGTCGACTGGAGGTTGGTCGATGTCGACAGGAAGGGTCGATTTCAACCTCTGTTGTGATCTCTCAGGCTTTGCAGTGACATCGACGTCGACCAGGGGGTCGACATGGGTGTCGATATCGACCTTAGGGTCGACATCGACTGGTTTGTCGATGTCGACAGGTTCTGTTGTTTCTTCCTCCGTTGCCGTTTGTGGTTTATGAACTTTGGTGCCACTCCCTAGTTGCATGGCTGCAATGTGTCCTGACCCAGATTGCCCCTTAGGATTGGTAGTTGGTTGCCCAGGGAATGATCCGGACGGTCTAGGGATTTGTGCCGCCAATTGACCCAGTTGGGTCTCTACGTTCTTCTTCCAAATATCTATCTCCCCAATCCTTGTGGTAAGGTGATTGAGTTGAGAGTGGATAGCATTGTTGGATTGATCATTCTTAGCTTGGTTCTGCCTTATCTCATCCAACACAAGTTGAAGATCATTCTTCTTTTGGTCTCTCTCCGGGTTCCCAGGAGCTCTATAGAGTGGGGGGTCCCTAGGGTTAACCTGGTTCCTTTGTGGTTGTTGGAACCTTTGGTCTCCCCAATATTGGCGATTGGCACACCTCATGAAGTTGGGTTCCTCATGAGTCTCCGCTAGTTGCACTTGCTCAGCATGGGGGCACTCGATGGTAGTGTGTCGCTGCGATCCACATTCGATGCAATCCTGGTTTGCCGAAAGGAATCTCACTTGTTTCTGGAGCTTTCTAAGTTGATCCCTATGAAATTGTTCTTTTACATCCGGATCGATCACCTTAGAGGGTTCATACAATGGCATAGATGGGGCAGGCCTCGACGATGATGATGCGTCGGAAGCCTCAGGAGTCCCATATGTATTGTCAAATTCCACCAATCTTTCAATGGTTTCCCAAGCCTCTTGTGGAGCGAGTTCAAGATAGCCATAGGCGGTGTAAGTGTTGATCCTCTCCTTGGTGGTAGCGTCAAGAGCATTGTATATGATCTCCTGAATTACGTACGGTGGTTGGCCATGCGTCGGGCATGATCGTAGTAGGTCCTTGAACCTTTCCCAAACAGTCGCCAGAGCCTCACCAGGCTTTTGTTTGAAAGCCGTGATTTTCTGTCGGATCAACGCCGTCTTAGAAGGAGGAAAGAACTTGTTGAGAAACGCGTCCTTGACTTCATTCCAGGTGCGGAGCGATCTTGGGGCTAAGCTCTCCAACCACTGCAATGCTTTTCCTGTAAGAGACCAGCGAAAGGCTTTTAGTTGGACATACTCAAGACTTTGTCCATCAGCAATTGTATCACAGAGGTCTAAGAAGGTTGATGTATGTGCCATAGGGCATTCGTTAGGTTTCCCTTCATATTGATGCCTTCTTATTTCAGTTAAAAAAATTTGGTTTTATTTCAAAATTAGAAGTAGGGATTAGAATAGCCGATTCAGGCACTGTGAGCGATGGATGCATGTATTGCTTTGCATTCCGGGGGAGGGCATTGATTTGAGTCTCATATAGTCTCCTGGCTTCCTCCTCCCTGTCAGCACGCTCCCTTAGTGCCGCTTCTCTGGTAGTGAAATCCTCTACTTGCTTCCTTAAGCATTCAATTTGTTGTGCTTGGGTCTCGTTGTCCGCCATGATTCTTTGAACTCGAGACCTTAGGTGGAGAAAGCGTTCTGGTTCGTCTAGTCCTTCAAATTCAGGATGGTCACCAACACGTCGCATACACCTATAAAATAACACTAAAAAGAACCGTGAAAATAAACTACTAGGGCGCGATTGATAGCTTCCCCGGCAACGGCGCCAAAATTTGACGTGGGGAGAATTGAATCGAAATATATAATAAAATATAAAGCAATACAACTCTTAGCCTCATCAAATAAATTCAAGACTCCCCGCTATAGTAGTAGGGAATCAGGTTCGATCCACGAGGAAGCGAGTCAGCGGGATCCTAGTAGCGTTGAAGACACGTCCTTTACGTTCGACCAGAAGCCTCTATCTCGATGACAGACCTCGCTGTCGACCTTGGCTGTCGATGCTCTATGCAACAGAAGACCTGCAGAAAAAAAAACTGTAGTCGATATCGACTGGTGGGGGTCGATATCGATGTTAGTCCACGAAATCGACTGGCTCAGAAGTCTGCCGGTCGATACAGAGGGGTCGATTTCGACACAAGGGGGTCGATATCGATGCTTGCAGAAGTTTCCCAGGAGTCTCGAGATCGACTCAGGAAACTGTCGATTTATCAGATTGGTCGATATTGACCTCTGTTGTCGATATCGATGCTTTCCTGCAGTGAGTTAGTTGTTTTGTCGGCAAAGAAAGGGCCGAAGATTTAAGAATGGGAAGGAAGCAATGATCAGAACTAAGCAAGGGTGTTGGGTTTTTCGATGACTCAACGAACGGCGGGCAAATTTGAACGTAAATTTAATAAAGGAAAAGTCTTCCAAAGCCAAGGATTACCGCGACGACAACCATGATAGAAGAAGTAAGAATCAACTAAAGATGCATGCTTTCATCATAAAGGAAAAGGCTTTCTCCTAAACCGACAAATAGGAAAAGAGATTTTGCAATTACTTAACCTAATTTGTGTCTACCTTTGTCATAATTGAGTTTATAATCTTTCGAATAGAAACCCTAATTACTACCCAAGTTTTACAATATGAGTTCCTTAAATTCGCATTTAAAGATGAAGCACAAGATAGAGGGAGATAAAAGATACATTCTTTAGTGACGTACTTACCTTACCATAATGGCTATCGTCGGGCTCACCCCGACCCTAGAAGAAAGGGAGACTACTCGCTCATGTTAATTATAGACATGTCTTGAATTGAAATAACTTGCATAAATGGAAAATTTCGAATCTTTACAATCTCAACGCCAACTATCGTAAGCGCTTGAAACTTTAAAGCTCAAAAACTCTAATTATCTATTGTCTATTGCTATTGTCTTGCTTCTTGGATGATCTAACAAATCAGCCCCTAGGGCTTTATTTATAGGCAACTAATCGTCGCTATCCGAGGATTGAAACTTCTATCTAAACTATGAACTCTATCCGAACAATTAGGATAGATCTTTTATTTTGATAAAAACTTAAAGGAAAAAATAATAAACAGCTGCTAATATCTTGAAAGACGAGATAACTCATGGCTTTGATGATAGACTTCCCAATCCGAGTCTCGAAATCGGATTTATCTTCTGTCGAGGTAGGGTCGATATCGACACCAGAGGTCGATATCGATGCTTGTGTTTCTGCTCGACTTGTCCAGCTCCAGTCGATGTCTATGACTATGGTCGATATCGATGGTTGTATGTCGATATCGAGGCTTTCTTGAATGGGGCTTGGTATAAAATAAAAGGGTATGGAATTATT
This sequence comes from Persicaria maculosa, assembly GCA_963922045.1. Classification (NCBI taxonomy): domain Eukaryota; kingdom Viridiplantae; phylum Streptophyta; class Magnoliopsida; order Caryophyllales; family Polygonaceae; genus Persicaria; species Persicaria maculosa. Next base: position 14,479,956 of record OY998265.1, read on the forward strand.
TGGCTTTGTGGTGCTTTTATAATTCGGGAATCAAGACTCCTAAATCTCAACACTTGCAATACCCAAACCATAACTCTTCAATGTAAGCTCAATCTCTATAATGCTCTTTCCCAACTCATCTTTTCATAATATGCTCTAAAGATGCACTTAAAGATGTAAACCATTATATCAAACCTTCTTCCAAGCTCTAATATACCTCTCAAAAATATAACACTTGTATGAATAAAAGACTTAAGGATTTTGGCTCATGCACTGTATATACATCTCTCTTTTTTTATCGGATTTTTTTTCGGAAATAATAAATAAATACTAAAGCTATGTGCATTTATATGGTGAGCCATAAATCCTTTTAAAAAATATGACAAAATGTAAATATGCACCAACCCATAATTTCCTTGCTCAAAATTGGACATTATGCACTTTTCTTTCCACAAGCCATTAGTCCAGCCAATCTAAGTCTCGATTCCCAAATGGGGGTCAGGCTCAATTCGGCTAGGGATAATTTTGTGGAGTTTGCAATTTCAGGCTCAGGCTAATGTTCTGGCTTCAAGCAGGGATAATGCAGGGTAGGTAAAGAGAGGATAAAATGGCTTAAAATATGCCTCCATCATTTAATTATTGTAAACATAAACATATATATGCATTGGTTTTGAATAACTATCACAACATTTAGAGATGCATAGGAAGAGTAAATTCACTCAAGAAAGTGGAGGGAATTTTGATGTTCTCCCTATAGGTCAAAATTCTCACAAAAATTTGACGTGAGGAGAATTGAATCGAAATATATAATAAAATATAAAGCAATACAACTCTTAGCCTCTTCAAATAAATTCAAGACTCCCCGCTATAGTAGTAGGGAATCAGGTTCGATCCATGAGGAAGCGAGTCAGCGGGATCCTAGTAGTGTTGAAGACACGTCCTTTACGTTCGACCAAAAGCCTCGATCTCGATGTCAGACCTCGATGTCGACCTTGGCTTTCGATGCTCTCTGCAACAGAAGACCTGCAGAAACAAAAACTATAGTCGATATCGACTGGTGGGGGTTGATATCGATGTTAGTCCACGAAATCGACTGGCTCAGAAGTCTGCCAGTCGATATAGAGGGGTCGATTTCGACACAAGGGGGTCGATATCGATGCTTGTAGAAGTTTCCCAAGAGTCTCGAGATCGACTCAGAAAAATGTCGATCTATCAGATTGGTTGATATTGACCTTTGTTGTCGATATCGATGCTTTCCTGCAGTGAGTTAGTTGTTTTGTTGGCAAAGAAAGGGTCGAAGATTTAAGAATGGGAAGGAAGCAATGATCAGAACTAAGCAAGGGTGTTGGGTTTTTCGATGACTCAACGAACGGCGGGAAAATTTGAATGTAAATTTAATAGAGGAAAAGTCTTCCAAAGCCAAGGATTACCGCGACGACAACCATGATAGAAGAAGTAAGAATCAACTAAAGATGCATGCTTTCATCATAAAGGAAAAGGCTTTCACCTAAACTGACAAATAGGAAAAGAGATTTTGCAATTACTTAACCTAATTTGTGTCTACCTTTGTCATAATTGAGTTTATAATCTTTCGAATAGAAACCCTAATTACTACCCAAGTTTTACAATATGAGTTCCTTAAATTCGCATTTAAAGATGAAGCACAAGGTAGAGGGAGATAAAAGATACATTCTTTAGTGACGTACTTACCTTACCATCATGGCTATCGTCGGGCTCACCCCGACCCTAGAAGAAAGGGAGACTACTCGCTCATGTTAATTGTAGACATGTCTTGAATTGAAATAACTTGCATAAATGGAAAATTTCGAATCTTTACAATCTCAACGCCAACTATCGTAAGCGCTTGAAACTTTAAAGCTCAAAAACTCTAATTATCTATTGTCTATTGCTATTGTCTTGCTTCTTGGATGATCTAACAAATCAGCCCCTAGGGCTTTATTTATAGGCAACTAATCCTCGCTATCCGAGGATTGAAACTTCTATCTAAACTATTAACTCTATCCGAACAATTAGGATAGATCTTTTATTTTGATAAAAACTTAAAGGAAAAAATAATAAACAGCTGCTAATATCTAGAAAGACGAGATAACTCATGGCTTTGATGATAGACTTCCCAATCCGAGTCTCGAATTCGGATTTATCTTCTGTCGAGGTAGGGTCGATATCGACAACAGAGGTCGATATTGATGCTTGTGTTTCTGCTCGACTTGTCCAGCTCCAGTCGATGTCTATGACTATGGTCGATATCGATGCTTGTATGTCAATATCGAGGCTTTCTTGTCTGGTCTGTGTGGCTTATCTCGACACTCAAAAGTCGTGTCGAAATCTAGGGTCGATATCGATGTCTCAGGTCGATATCGACCTCTGCTCAGCTTCACTTGGCTTCTTCGTTTTGACTCCGATTTCATCGAATTCCTGCATGGTTAGCTCAAAACTCGTGCAGACTCTATTTCTTATACTTTAGCTCATTCGTACACAAGTTTATATACTTTTGAAACTTTTCTTTGGAAATCGAATGAAATACGAAGTCAAAAGATGCAATAAACAAGGTACAAATATGTACATCAAAACACCCCATACTTAGACTTGCTTGTCCTCAAGCAATAACCAAGCAATAACCAACACCTACAACACATCCTTCAAGTCTTCGCCCTTGTCAAAAGCAACATCATAAGCGGTAGCAAAGTAAAGCAAGTGAATTTAACGTCATAGCACATATTTTGGCGATCCATAGGCATATGCAATTTTGATCCAACCTCACAGGGATAATGTGTTTGCACTCAACTCTCATGTGTTTAGGCTATGAAGATCAACTCTCAACTCAATTCCATATACAATCTCATAAACATTGCAATTTATAATAATCCACTTCGCAACCAATTATGAAAATGCAATAAGAACCATCAGGAGGACTTTCGCTCAATGGAAGACTTCAAAGAAGACTCCATTCGGCGGGGTTGTAATGGGGCTTGGTATAAAATAAAAGGGTATGGAATTATTTGGCTATGTGGTGTTTTTATAATTCGGGAATCAAGACTCCTAAATCTCAACACTTGCAATACCCAAACCATAACTGTTCAATGTAAGCTCAATCTCTATAATGCTCTTTCCCAACTCATCTTTCCATAATATGCCCTAAAGATGCACTTAAAGATGTAAACCATTCTATCAACCCTTCTTCCAAGCTCTAATATACCTCTAAAAAATATAACACTTGTATGAATAAAAGACTTAAGGATTTTGGCTCATGCACTGTATATACATCTCTCTTTTTTTCGGATTTTTTTTCCGGAAATAATAAATAAATACTAAAGCTATGTGCATTTATATGGTGAGCCATAAATCCTTTTACAAAATATGACAAAATGTAAATATGCACCAACCCATAATTTCCTTGCTCAAAACTGGACATTATGCACTTTTCTTTCCACAAGGCATTAGTCCAGCAAATCTAAGTCTCAATTCCCAAATGGGGGCAGGCTCAATTCGGCTAGGGATAATTTTGTGGAGTTTGCAATTTCAGGCTCAGGCTAATGTTCTGGCTTCAAGCAGGGATAATGCAGGGTAGGTAAAGAGAGGATAAAATGGCTTAAAAGATGCCTCCATCAATTAATTCTTGTAAACATAAACATATATATGCATTGGTTTTGAATAACTATCACAACATTTAGAGATGCATAGGAAGAGTAAATTAACTCAAGAAAGTGGAGGGATTTTTGATGTTCTTCCTATAGGTCAAAATTCTCACAAGGACAATTTTTGTTGGATTTGCTTTTTAGCCTAGGATCATATGTGCTCAATTTCATCACAAGTTCACAATCTACATAAAAATTTAAAGACTTAGGCAAAACCATCCAAATATGCCATAGGGTTTACATGATCAAGTCAGCTATTGAGTTTTCATCATAGGACATCTAAGTAGGGTTAGAAAATAAACTTAAAAATAAACATGCATTTTTTTTGTATTTTTGACATTTTTCTATATTTGTTTTTAGATTTTGACATTTTATAGACTTAACAAACTAAAAGACTAAGGACTTAAACTTTAAAATGCATAAATGTTTAAATATGATGCAATGCATACAAATAGCGTAGAAAGTAAATAAAATACAAGCCAAGTTCGCCAAGTTTTAAACCCTACCACAACCAGATAAAGCAGTTTATAATGTCCAAGTTCAATCCCCACCCCATACTTAAAGATTGCAGTGTCCTCACTGTTAGAAAAGTAAAGTAGAGGGAAGGAATGACTCACGCTTACTTACTCAACACATATCACTGCTCAGGAGGCGGAGGGCGTGGCAACAGCAAGGGCCAGTCCTGTGTAGGAGCTGACCCTGAGTAGTAGGTCAGGGTGCCCTGCGGGAATGTGGAAGGTCCAGCCTGCTGATCGAAGGAAAAGCCCATATATGAGCCCAAGCCCTCGAGGAACCTCCCATAGCGGCGCTGCTCCTCGCGCATCTCAATGACGGAGAGCTCCAGCCTAGTAAAGCGGGTAGTCATGTCGTCCTTCCAATCAGTGGTGTAGGCGGGCTGCAAGGGAGGAGGAGGTGGAGGTACATAGCTATGGTGGCCATGATGGCTGTGGTGGCTGTGGTGGGATCCTTGCAGGCCCTCTTCTCCTCCAACTGCATCATCCCTAGCGTCATCATCATCGTCGCCATCCATGCCCCCCTGGTAGGCTGGGGGGTGCTCTGCTCCGTTGGAATGGGGGTTAGTGTCCCAAGACATAGCATCCACCTCCGGCTCATGGTTGAAGAGTGGGGGTCTCCTCCGTAGGGTGGGGTCAGCAGACGGATCTATATCCGTATGATATGGTTGTCCAGTCCAAGACTGGTACCAGTCTGGGATATATAGAAGATCCATGAAATCGTGTCGCAGGCGCATCCCAGTCTGGGGTTGTCTCCATCCCTGTGCGCCTGTCGCGATGACTCCGCCCTGGCGCAACACTGCAGCGTCTAGGTACGTGAGCTGATAGGCCGTGTACCTCTCAGTGCGGACGCCTAGACCCTCGGCGAGGATGGCCACCATGCCGCCATCCAAAATGTCTGTAGAGACCGTGCGTCTACGGTCCAGGATATGCTCGAGCCAGGCATGGAGGTATGGTAGAGGGTCATCCTCGAAGAGCGTCCTCCGCAGAGTCTCCGTCTCACGGTGTGTGGGGCGACGGAGCTCAGGCGTGGCCCAAAGGGTACTCGCCAGGACCCTCAAGATGACCCTAAAAAGCGGACTCACAACCCTAGAGGTGAAGGAGGCAGTAGGAGCGGGGTAGGGTATACCTGATATGTAGCTTTAGATGACGTTGGGGTCATGGACCCTGAAGGCGGCTGGAGTGTGGATGAACCCAAAAATGTTGCTCATCTCCTCGAGGGATAGTCTGTGTCGCCTGTTATCGAGCTGGAAGATGACTCGGCGGCTGGTCGAGGTGCGATCGGGAACCTCCAATATGGCCATAAACTCCCCAGTCAGAACGGGGTAGTGTGCCTCCAGTGGCTCAATCAGCCTGTATAGAGAGACGTTCTCAAACGCCTCCTGAACGCCTGTGTGGAATCCTAGCTGGATCATGTCAGGGAGATGGTACCATCGCGCCCTGGTGGCTCGGGCAATCAAATCCTCAGCTAGGGAGCGCTGCTGATCATCCTCAATGCGGAGCGTGTCTTGAGGGATGTTCTTGGCTCTCACCATCGTCTGCAAAAGAAACCATTGCCAAATATGTACATCAAAAGTCGTGTCGAAATATAGGGTCGATATCGATGTCTCAAGTCGATATCGACCTCTGCTCAGCTTCACTTGGCTTCTTCGTTTTGACTCCGATTTCATCGAATTCCTGCATGGTTAGCTCAAAACTCGTGCAAACTCTATTTCTTATACTTTAGCTCATTCGCACACAAGTTTATATACTTTTGAAACTTTTCTTTGGAAATCGAATGAAATACGAAGTCAAAAGATGCAATAAACAAAGGTACAAATATGTACATCAATGACGCTGGTGATGCCGATAAGGTCAATTTTGGTCCGAAAATTTCACGTAAAGTTTTTCGCGCAAAAAGCTCCCATTAGGACCGATACACCATATAAACATGTATGGGACACATTTGAACAAAAATAACTCGTTTTTTATGGATATAGAAAGGTGACGTCGGTGACGTCGATATGGTCACTTTTGGTCTGAAAATTTCACGGAAAGCTTTTCGCGCAAAAAGCTCCAATTATGACCTATACACCATATAAACATGTTTAGGACACATTTGAGGGAAAACAACTCAATTTTGATGGATAAAGAAAGGTGACGGCAGTAATGCCGATATGGTCACTTTTGGTCTGGAAATTTCACGGAAAGCTTTTCGCGCAAAAACCTCCCATTATGACCTATACATTATATATAAACATGTTTGATAAACATTTGAGGGAAAACAAATCAGTTTTAATGGATAATGAAAGGTGACGCCAGTGATGCCGATAAGGTCACTTTTGGTCCGAAAATTTTACGGAAAACTTTTCGTGCAAAAAGCTCTCATTATGACATATACACCATAAAAACATGTTTAGGACACATTTGAGCGAAAACAACTCAATTTTGATGGATAAAGAAAGGTGACAACGGCGATGCCGATATGGTCACTTTTGGTCAGAAAATTTCACGTAAAGCTTTTCGCGCAAAAAGCTCCCATTATGACCTATAAACCATATAAACGTGTCTTGCACACATTTGAGGAAAAACAACTAAGTTTTTATGGATAAAGAAAGGTGACGTCGGTGATGCCGATATGGTCACTTTCGGTCCGAAAATTTCATGGAAAGCTTTTCGCACAAAAAGCTCCCATGATGACCTATACACCATATAAACATCCTTGGGAAACATTTGAGCAAAAAAAATCAGTTTTGATGGATAAAGAAAGGTGACGCCCGTGATACCGATATGGTCATTTTTTGTCCGAAAATTTCACGGAAAGCTTTTTGCGCAAAAAGCTCCCATTATTAACTATACACCATATAAACTTGTTTGGGACACAATTGAGAGAAAACAACTCATTTTTTATGGATGAAGAAAGGTAACGCCGGTGATGCCGATATGGTCACTTTTGGTCCGAAAATTTCACGGAAAGCTTTTCGCGCAAATAGTTCCCATTATGACCTATACACTATATAAACATGTTTGGGACACATTTGAGTGAAAACAACTCAGTTTTGATGGATAAAGAAAGGTGACGCCAGCGATGCTGATATGGTCACTTTTGGCTCGAAAATTTCACGGAAAGCTTTTCGCGCAAAATGCTCCTATTATGACCTGTTCACCATATAAACATGTTTTGGACACATTTGAGCGAAAACAACTCCCTTTTGATGGATAAAGAAAGGTGATGTCGGTGATGCCGATATGATCACTTTTTGATGCGGATCAAGATGGCTTTCTGTAGGTCAAACAATGATCTTGATCCAGGCGAGCTCTCAAGACCGATTCGAGGTCTATTGATGGCAAAAAGTGTTGTCCTCAAGAGGAAGAAGAAGGCGCCCCCATGGCTTGAAGAGAAGAAGACATTGATATTTTTAATTACTATTATTATTAGTTCTTTCCATATTTAGTAACTCCTATGTTAGTTGCAGCTATTTATGGAATGTTTTATTTATAGTATTACTTGGTTAGGTTAAATAAGATGGTTAGGAGAGTCTATCCTTAGGCTTTCTTAATTATCATCTTTTTATGATTTATCTAGTTATAATTTTATATATTAGAATTAGGTCAGCCAAGTCTATCCTTTTGTAAAGGATGGCTGGCCACATATTAGGGTTTATAGAAATTAGGATTCTATTTAAACGTTCTTTGTCATTCAATAAAAATCAGATTGGAATTAATATTGAAGAAACCTTTTTGGCTAAAAAGGTTCTTCAATTCCCCAATCCAAAAGCTTTTGCCTTCAATTTATTGTTCGATCAATCATCCGATTTCAAACAATGATCTTGATCCACAACACATAAACACAAACACAATAATCTGCAGAAGTCGTCGCCAAAACCCTAGAAGGAACCGTCGTATAAGGAGAAGGAACGTCGCCGCTCTCCCACACACCAAACCAGGCGGCGGCCGCCCCCTATAGGCAGCGGCCGCTGCATGCCCGCCGCCTGGTTGCTGCATCCGTCGCCTCCAGTTGTTTTTTTTTCCGTCGCTATTTCCTTTATCCTTTGGTGTTGGTTGTTCATTCTTACTTGTTTCCGCCGCAATAGTTTAAAACCTTTAGTGTAATTAATTGTAAACATCAAGAGAAATCAAGGAGTATTGCAAGATCGGGCCGTCAACGAGTTGTTATTCTTGATTCGAAGCCCACAGGCGAAGGATCGAGAATAGCAACGCTCAAGTGGTATCGGTTTCGGGTTACTGCATCTCCTTTGATAATCTTGTTATTACTAATGTCTTGATTTGATGGCTTGGGAGATTTGGGGAGATTGGGATGATGATCCCGATCCCTGGAATGAGTTCCTTGCTATGGAACGGGCTGCACATCAACGACGTCGGCAAGAGTTGCAGAGGAGAGCTTTGCAACAACAACAAGGAAACAGTGACGACAAAAGTTGCTAGGCCTATCTGCTTCCATGAAATAATAGACTACTAGCTCGTCTCACATGTATCCATGTAGGGTTCGATTGTGTCTTTTGGGAATGAAAATGTATGTCGTTCTCCTTGAGATAGGTACATGTTTGTGTGGATTAATGTAACTGATGTGTTCCATGATGAATTCATTTTGCTAGTCACAATTGTAACCTAGTAGACTTCCATAAGGGCATCGTTGCTATTCCCGGGTCGGAGTCTTGTCTCTAGACATGTCATCCTTAGCTTTGGTCCATGTTTGTTTCTGAAAGGAAATTGGGTTGTCCGCCTTTGTCACTCCCCTATCTCCGCTAACTTGGACTCTTACGCGATACATTGGACGAGCGACTGCATGGAAAAGGGAACGGGAAGTTGGATAGCGATAGAGCAGCGCAGTGGAAGCGTGGGCCCATAACCCACAGGCCTCAGGATCGACGATGTTGACGGAACAAGCCCGCTTCGAGGATTGCAGTTACTGAGCGCGGTATGACTTGCTAGTGGAAGTGTTCTCCTTTTTGAATTGCTAATCATTCCTGAACATGTTGATGATGATATTGCACTGACTTGACGATGAAAATTGCGTGTTGATGTGATGACTTGGTAATGAATATTTCTTGATTATCCATTGTCCATGATAATATGATTTGATGCCTTAGAGTTATAATGTGTTATGATGACTTGATGTGATGCTACTCTGAGCTGCTAAGCACGATCTAAATTCCTTGCCTATAAAATGTGAACTCCAAATGCTGTGAAACCTGAATTGTTTATCTGATAAGGTTATGATGAAACTTGCTAGCTTGATTTGATTATGCTCATATGATGTTTTGCAATACTTGTTGAGCATGACGGTAAATTGAGACTTTTTGATACAGTTGCAATGTTTAATGATGAACTAATGATGTTATTGATATAAATGCTAGTTGATATGATGTAGTCCTTATGTGTAATAATGTCCATGATTGCTTCTTCTTTGAACATGTGAGTGAGGTCCTTTGGTAGAGTGGTCAGAGAGTGGAGAAAGGTTTTGAGCGATTAGGATGATCGACGGTGGTAAAGGGAAAGTTGCAGAAGAGGGGTGTTGACTTAGGTTGGACCGAGTGAGTTCGGGATTTATAAGAGGTAATGCTTGGTGGTTTTCGATGAGCTTCTAGGTGAATCTTGGGTAAGGGTATGGTTAGGGATAGGCTGGTTAGGTAGTGACCGAGGAATTTTTATAGAAGATGTGTGGTTAGCAGGGCATGATGTTTGTGATACCTTGGGAAGTGTGGGAAGTGTAGGAAATGGCTTGTAAGAGTATTGAGGACATAGTAGGCGAGGGCACTTGGGTGTGAGGTTAGGGCTAGGAGTTGGATTCTTAGAGGTGGATTGCTTGTGGGCGAGCTTGGTGGAAGGGGAGTGTGAGGCTGGAGTGTCAAAATGAATTGGAATTTCTTTGGGGATTTTGTCCGAGTTGATGTTGGTGAGTCTAGATGAGGCGGGTTTTGACTTGGGAGTCGGAATCGAGCAAGCAGGTTTGCATTTTATTTTACCTGGTAATGATGTGAGGACTTTCTTGATTACGTGATTATGAATTGGTATGATGTTAGATAGCGACCATGATAAACCTGACATGGCATGATATTACATGTTGATATGCAATACTGAAATCTAATTGGTAGTGACAACTGTGATCCTGATATATTGATACATTGCTATCCTACTATGTTGTTCTAGAAGCATGTTATGATGTGTTGTATGAATCACGAGATAATGATATGTTGCTATGTGAAAGCATGATGTTATACTATATGGTTGATCAGCATGATTATGAATATGTAAGTGATGAATATGACTTGGAGCATGAATATGACTTTATATATATATATATATATATATATATATATATATATATGAGATGATGGTGCATGACTGCTAATGATCGTTGTATAGTATTGTGATGAGTTAAGATGATGTCTATTGAGCATGCTGATGGTTGATGATTGATATACTGCTTGATTTTCCCTTTTGCTAAATCTTAATAAAATGACCTTGGTTGTGTGGATGTATTGACAATAGATTTTGGTTCGTTGACTATGTGATGAGGAGATACTTTTATGACTTCTGGTGTGATGTCGTGACATTAGTTATGATTTCGATATGTTGTGAGATGCATATTATGGCCTTTAGTATGATGTGGGGATGTGTGATGTGACCTTGTGGCACCATGTTGATATGTGTTTTGAGACTTGTCATATGACGTGTTGGTTGGAGATTGGTTGGTTTATGTGGTTATGCATCTCTTGTGGCTTGAGAACCTTGCTTGAATTTTTACTGGTAGATTGATTTGATTCTGGAATCTAGGAAGAGAATATTGGATTAGCCCTTAGAGGTGGATGATTTCACCTCTGGTGCTGTGAAATTGTTTGACTAATGTCGGATTTGAAGATTTTGAGCAGCTTTGAAAAGGATCAATTTGGTTTTTAAAAGGAATAAACGCTATCGAGAGTTCAATAATTTCGAGGTCAATCTTTCCATTTCAAACGCTTTTGAACCTTTTAGAACCGTATTTACATTATGATGCTTTTGAGTTATGATATAGCTGAGAAGTCGGGGGTAAGGATGTGATAAGGGCCCATATCACATACTTATTATGATCAATTGGGGATATCATGATCACGACCAAGATACTGTAAGGGCTTCATAAGTGCACTTATGAGGTACTTACGGGATCAATGGCATGATCCTCGGACTCACCGATTTCAACTTTCTTCCCATTGCTTTAGAATGATTTTAGTCTCGGGGACGAGACTTGTGTTTTAGAGGTGGATGAATGTAAAGACCGAAAAAAAAATTTTAGATTATTTTTAATTATATATATATATTATTCAATATCTGAGATAAATTCGGAAAAATTTGAAATTGTCGTCCTCGAGCAATTAAATCTTATTTAGCTATTTCAAAGCAAATTCCGGCATCGTTTGAATCGGACTTTAAAATGGAATTTAATTTCGCTTTCAGTTAATGAGATTTGGAACTATAAATTTGAGTTATCATTTTAGCTCGTTTTCGAAAGTTATTTAAATTCTGATTTTATTTCGTTAGAGTCGAGATTAGCGGGTTTCAAGTTGAATTTCGATATTTTAGATTTTGGTCATGTGGGGACCATTCCTCCTTTTTTTTTCCTTTTCCTCTCTCTCTCTCTCTCTCTCTCTCGGCCTGCCCTAGGAAGAGATGCAGCTTCCTTGCCCAAAATGGGTAAACACCCTCACTCCTCTCCCTCCTCCCTTGTGCCTTGCCCCTCTCAACCTTGGCAAGATGCCAATTGAGCTGCAGACCAGCTCCACGCCAACAGCAGGAGGTCCAGATCCCCACCCTCTCTCTCCTTTTAGTTTGAATCACAGCTCAAACACACCACACATCTTTTCTCCCCCAGCCTTATCCTCTCATCCGAAATTTCAAACCCCAAGCACTCCCCTCTTCTACCCCTCCTCTCCTCTGTTCGTTTCAGCACCACCACAGATCAAACCAACCACCACGCCTCCGTCAAACCATTAAGCTTCTTCCGTCCGTTGCAGCCTCGTTGTCGCCGTCGCAAGCCAAACCTCCCTTGTTCGCCATTGAAGGACCGAGCACCTCTCCTTCTCCGAGTTCAGAACCAGTAGCAGCTTCTTCCTCCGTCTTCCTCCAATAAGCAGCAGTAGTTAAACCTTCCTCAATGACGCCCAGGAGTAGACGGAACTGAGTCATCGAGTGCCATCCTCTCCCTCCCTCCGTCTCCTCTGTTCATCCCCAAGAGGCCCTTCAGATCTCCCTCCATCCCCATCGAGCTCGGAGCGCCGCTTTGAAGCTGGAGTTCTCCCTCGGAGTCGCAGCTGTAAGTGTCTCCTTTCCCCCTCCTTTTCCTTGCGTCGTTTCTTCGATTTGGGGTGGCTCTTGGTCGGAATGTAGTGTTGATCTGGTTGGGTGAGCCTGGGTGGAAGTGACCGTCGGCAGGCCTTCGATTTCTCTTTCCTTCTCCCGTTCCCCTCCGTCGTTGCCCTGTTCTGAGGTTGAAGATGAGCCCCTCCTTCCTTCTTTCTTTCTGTGAGTGGGCTGGGCCGGATCCAAGTTATGAAGCGGGTTATATCATATTTGAAATGGGTTTTCAGCTGGGGAAGGGTAATTAAAATCCGGATCCTCTTCTCTTTTCTTTTATTGGGCTCGGGCTTGGGCTGGCAATCGGGTTAAGGATTGGGCTGTTGTTTTATTTTGGCCTGCTGAGTTATAGATGGGTTTTGTTAGTTGTTATTTGTTATTGTTATATAGTTATATGTTTTGTGTTGTAAAATGTAGTATATAGTTTTATATAATTGCTTTTATTAGATTAGTATTATTATATGTTATTTCTGGAATTATTATATTATAAAATTGTTTTAAAAGTAATATTTGGATAATGTTACAAATCGATGTTTTAAACTATGATTGGAATGGTGAAATGATTTATTAATTAAATTATAAATATGGCTTGTGTATTTTAGTTATGTATTGCTTGAATTAGATAATGTTACAAATATGGGCACCTGGTGTGAATTAGATAGACTTATTCATATTTGTATGTTATTAGGTGATTTGTGATATGTTGGACATTGCTTACTATTGGTGATTCATTGCTTGGATTATGCTTCTGCCTTGTCTCTCTGCTGTTCACTTATTCAGGTAAGTTCCTTTATGGGCTTACTCAGATTCGAAAGAGAATCCCTGCTTGTGATTATATGACATACTAGGTGTCGCATAAGCATTAAAGCATGCCATGTAGTATCATGCTAGGATTGCACTTGTGAATGAGCATTCGGTTACTTTGTGTGTTTGAGAACAGAGCGACCGTTATCTGTGAGTCCTAGAGTCTTTGCTAGGGTCATAGGGTAGCCCAGCTTCATCGGGTGCCCTGAGTCAGTATTGTCGATATATGAGCATGATGATGAGATAACCCAGCACCATCGGGGCATGAGCATGATATACGATATGATGATGAGATATGATATGCTATAATGAGATATGATATGCTATGATGAGATATGATATGCTATAGCATCAAACTAGCTAATCTCTGCACTAACGGGAAGGGGTGTAGAGGTAGGAGAGGGATCTGCCACTTGGGATTCTTTGGGCGCCTTTACAGTTCTTTTTGCATATTATAACCTAGGAGCATGATAGTGTGATTTAATTTCCGTATTGCATCAAAGCATCTTTATTATAGCGTATGTGTATACTTGTTTGTGAGACAGAGTGCGTTGGGGTCTCGGTCTGATCCCGTGCGCACAACTTGTTTTTAGGTACGATTGCTCTTTGTTCCTATGACGTGGGAATTCCCCCGAGCGATTGCGAATAACTTGCCTAACTCCGCTAATTTGGTTACATAATTTCATAATATATGTTTTAATGATTTGGTTTCACCCGGCCTCGCCGTGGCAAGTTGTACTTTACTTCCGCTTTCACCAGTTTCGAAAATGAATTTCCGTGATATAGTCTTAGGACAGCTTAAGGGTTCCCAGTGGCCCTTCGATTGTTTTGGGGTTCGAAATCCCCACTTTAAATATATAATCCTTTGAGGTTTGAAACCTCGACCCGTACTCGAATTGCAAGATCCGAACGAAGGTAGCCAACCTTCGAAACATAACCCAGGTATTTATATCCGGGTCGTTACAAGCACCACTCAGATGAAGTGGATTACAATGACACTGATGAAGATCTCGATCTTGATATTGGCGAGGCAACCTCTCTCAATTTGGAGATCCCTGTCCCAGTGACACCCCGAGCCGATGATATGTTGATTGTCGAGTTACAACAACAGGCTCTTGAGCCGATACATGATTTGCTAGACACTGTCCCATTAAGAATGCACAAGATTCCTTAGATAGTCTTGACTCGGTGAAGCCATACCTCCGCACAGCAGTTACAGAAGGTATCAAAGACATCATTGAGATTATTTTAGCTTCTCAATCTGCTCTGGCCTTGCCGTCTACTCGAGATGAGGGTTTTAAACACTTGAAGACATTGCAACATAGCGCTAAAGCTGCCGAAGTTAATGACGTGAGTCTCTCTTGGATAGTTTCCCAGATCAGCAATGTTTTTAACAAGGCACATGCTCTAGCTGCATTAGAGAACATGATTGATTCTGTCGCTATGAATGAGGTGTCTGCCAATCTTTCTCATTGTAATGAGCATCTTTCTTCCAAAGGGAAGAAATTAGACCAGCTAAAAGAAGAGGCTCTTACCATGAAAGAGCGAAAAAAGGAGATTTCGCTGATGAAAGAGAAACTTCAAGCATTGGAAGACAACTTTGCTAGGGATGAAGAGGCACTGATGAAGAGTACATCTGAGAGTGAACATGATATCCAGCTCGCCACACAGAGACAACAAAGTCTAGAAAAGATGGAGCAGGAAGGCAAGAGGAAGCTGGAGGATCTCAATTTGAAGAAGATTCACCTCCAAACTCTAATTACAACTCTCACCTCATTTGCCTCTATTAGTTAGTACACCTTACCTTTCATCGTTTTTCCACGTAGATACTTTAAGAACTTTTAGGTCCCTATTTGATTTGGCACATACATTTTTTATGAGTACATGCATACATATTTTTAGTACAAGAGTTAACATTGATAAGAATTGTGATTACAGTTTACAACTCAAAAATCAACAGAATTCACTCTTGCTTGCTTCTTGGATAGCATAGGCACATGCCCCTACATGTATGTTGAATGCGCTCTAAATAATTCACCTCCATATGCTCTATCATTGACCGCTCACATGAGGAATGATAGTGTCTTTGTATTTTATGAGCCAAGCTTTAAAACCAACCTAATGAATTCCAACCCAACCATACTTTATTTGAAAATTGGCTCAACACCAACATGAATTTGACCAAAGCATTGGTCCAACCCTCAGAGTGACATCTCACTACACAAAAGTATCTACTCTCCTTTTAGTAGGGCAGTTGGTATTGTGTTGGTTTTTTGGGCTGCATCTATCGTTTTTTACTAGCTAGACTGCCTACGTACCCTCTTTTTGAGGGATCAAGCCACTCGTAGTTCTTTTAATGGCACCCATTTTTCCACATATGCTTCAGGGTGCCTTAATCATGGACCATCATTATGTCCATCTTTTCTTTTCACCGCCATTCGGGAACTTTTTTTTTTACCGCATCACTCAAATCGTGAAGGCCCACCTTCTAGGAAGGGTTTCCTAAACAATCTGACTATCATTTGCGAACCCGGTTTTTTTTTTGCGGTGGGCTGCATCTAGCATATAGAACGACTAGACTGCCTACGTACCCCTACTATATGTGTATAGGGAATCAAGCCTTTCGTAGTTCAGTAAACCTCAATTATCCATCACAAAGCTCTAGGTGATGTATCTTTTGACGAACTTTCCATTTATGAATGAATACACAAGATCACCCTCTGCATCCGAGAGTTCAAAAGCGCCTTTTGGAAAGACCTTAGTTACCACATACGAACCCTCCCATTTTGACTAAAACTTTCCTTGTGACTTGCGATTGATGACAATTGGCCTCCTTATTGTAAGAACCAAATCACCTACTGAGAAAGAGCGGAATTTGACCCACTTGTTAAATGCCCCAGCCACTTTGGCTTGATAGATTTCAAGCTTCTGTTGGATGGCCAATCTACGCTCGTCCAATGCTTCAAGCTCGGACAACCGAATCTTGGCACTCTCATCTGGATCGGTGAGCTGTACTACAACCCTAAGAGAGGGTAATTGTACCTCAAGAGGTAACACTGCTTCGGACCCAAAGACCAAGCTATATGGTGTGCACCCGGTAGATGTTCTTACCGTTGTTTGGTATGCCCATAAGGCCTCGGCTAAGCATGACACGCTTTTGCGAACTCCATTGAGTCTTTCACCATGGTGGGCCAGTAATAGCCAATACGCTTGACTTGGTCGGCTAACTTAGGGCCAGCTTGATGTGCTCCACAGACCCCTGCATGGGTCTCTGATAAAATGTACTTCGCCTCTTCTTTTGACAAGCACCTTAGGAGCATCCCATCGAATGCTCTTCGATACAAAGTATCATCTTGCAACAAGAATCTTGGTACTCTTCTTTTGATATCCACCCTTTGCCTTGAATCTTCGGGAAGAATCCCATGCTTCAATTATTCAATCATGGATTGCCGCCAATCTGTTTCTTCATCAGTTTCGTAGACGGAAACAAAATTGGATTCTTTGGTTACTTCTGATCGCTTTGAGGTTGAAGCCAACACATGACGTTCTCCAATGACAACCTGAATTTCTCTTTGATTTAGGAATATGAGGGACGCTGCAAGCTTGGCAAGAGCATTGGCCTTAGAATTTTCTGACCTCACCACATGTGTGATTACCACTTGGTAGAACTGGCTCAAAAGTTGTTGAACTCTTTGATGAAGGGGAATTAAACCCTCATTCTTCACCTCATACATGCCATTCACTTGCTTGATGATCAACTGAGAATCACCAAACACTTGTAGTGGATCTACATGCATCTCAAGGGTGATCTCAAGGCCAATGATCAAGGCCTCGTATTCGGCAACATTGTTTGTACATGGTTCTAACAAGGAAAATGAATAAGGGATCAATCCGCCCGAGGGAGTAATAAATACGACTCCAACTCCGGCTCCTTCCCTTCATGATGCACCATCAAAGTATAGTTGCCAAGAGCCCTTTTCAATTGTGAGAACTTCTTCATCGGGAAATTCACTCACCACCTCCTCATCACCGGGAGCAGGATGTGCAGCTAGAAAGTCAGCAATGGCTTGCCCTTTTACCGCCTTTTGTGACACATACTTAATGTCAAATGGTACGAGTAACATTGCCCACTTAGCCAATGTTCCGAACAACACTGTTTTGGACAAGATGAAGCGCAATGGATTACCCTTAGAGACTAATGTTATATGATGAGACAACAAACAGTGTCGTAACTTTTGAACGACAAAGACTAAGGGTAGGCAAATTTTTTTCATCGCAGAATAGTTGTGTTCTGCCCCGACCAATGTTCGGCTGATATAATATAAGGCATTTTCTTTTCCTTCATCATTGTTTTGTGCTAACATTGCTCACAATGAACGCTCAAGAGCTACCGTGTACAAAATGAGAGGTCGACCTTGTGTTGGTGCCATTAGGACGGGTGGCTTTGTCAAGTACTGTCGTATGTTGTCAAGTAAGTGCCTCTTGACATGATCGATCCCACACAAACGGTGTGTCTTTCTTTGTCAACCGTAGGAATGGCTGACACCTCCCTGTCAGATTTGAGATGAAACGACAGATGTAGGCAAGTCGGCCTTGTAATCCTCGAAGCTCACGAAGATTCCTTGGGGGAGGCATTTGAGCTATAGCCTTGATCTTATCGGGATCAATTTCAATTCCGCAGCATCGGACGATGAAACCAAGGAACTTCCCTGGTGTGACACCAAAAGCACACTTCAGTGGATTCATTTTTAATTGGTGCTTGCGTAACCTCTAAAAAATGAGACGAAGATCATTAGGGTGATCTTTTCTTTCCCTTGTCTTGACCAACAAGTCATCCACATAACACTCAACGGTGTTGTGAAGGAGATCATGGAAGATGACTGTCATGGCTCTTTGGTAGGTGGCCCCTGCATTTTTCAACCCAAAAGGCATCATTGTATAGCAAAATGTGCCTAGCGGTGTGCGAAAGGCTATCAACTCTTCATCGCCTGGGTGCATCTTGATTTGATTATATCCGGAGAACCTGTCCATGAAGGACAGAGCTTGAAACCCTGTCGTGGAGTCTACCAACAACTCTGTTATGGGTAACGGGAACTCATCTTTTGGACATGCCTCATTTAGGTCTCGAAAGTCCACACATATCCGCAATTGTCCATTCTTCTTTCTCACCGGGACAATGTTCGCCAACCATATGGGGTATTGAACTTCTTTGTTTAAACCCGCTGTTATGAGCTTATTGACTTCACTCTTTATTTGGACAGTCAATTCCGGACGAAAGCGTCGTTGTGCTTGCTTTATCGGCCTTTTGTCCTCTGCCACGTTCAACTTGTGAACGACGATTTGTGGATCCAACCCAGGAATATCTTGGTAAACCCAAGCAAATACATCTTTGTACTCCCTGAGCAGATTTTCATAAATTTCTCTCTCATCACTTGTTAGTAATGCGCTAACAAAGACGGGCTTCGGCTCTTCGAGAGTTCCCGGGTTGATTTCTTGGAGATCATCCACTGTGGCTTGGCCACCATCTTCAAGTTCGGGTGGTACGTGCTAAGCTACTGTGATGAAATCCGGTGACTCCCCCTTGTGGCTCCTATCCTAATAGTCGCCACATTTTGGGTTTTTGGTGTCAGGGACTTCCTCTTTGCCAAGGAAGGTCACCACATTACTTTCCTCCGTCTTGACTTTAGCCGAGCCAAGGATGATGGGCTTGGGCTGCTTTCCCCTTTTGACCTTCCACTTCTCAGTCTTCTTGGGCTGGAGAATCACCTTGTTGGGTTTAACGTCTCCCTCCAATCTTTGGAATACTGACGGCCTAGAGGATTCACCGATCGACGTTGCGTCGAGTCTTTCGAACACTGAGACTCGTGGTGAAGGCTTCGACTCCTCTAAGAACATATCTTGTTCTTTCGAGGTTAATTTCATTGGTTCTTGAACACTTTTTGTCAAAAGCCTCCCTTCTTGAGAGGCACGGAGATGATCCAGTGCAAGTTCCATATGTTGCCCTTGTGAGCTTTCTAGCTTACGACGAGAACCAGCATTTTGCACCTGCACCAATGGCCCATTCGTCTCCTTAGAAGCTGTTACAAACTCTTCGATGGCTTTAGAAAAGCCTTTTGACACTCTTCTCTTATGCTTGTTTTGGCTACCCCCAATGGCCGGATGAATGACCAACGTTCCCCTCGGAGATGCCTTGTCAATTTTACGTAAGGGAAAAGTATAATCTCTCACAAGGGACTGTACAACTTCCCCGATGGGGGACAAATGTGCTTCGTCGTCTCTTCTTTGGTCCTTTGGGACATACTTGAACAACACCTTAGGTTGAGGCTTCTCCTCCGCCTTTCTTGTGGGAGTTACACGTTGGGGTCGGATGATATTTTAAGATGCCCCCTTCCCGTCACACTTTGTAGACTCCTCCTTTCTTACAGATGGTTCACCCTTAACCGATTTATAGAACTTGGCATCGGCATAGTTCACACTTTCCCCATGAAAAGGGTTAGAGTCTCCCCGAATGGTCCTCTCATTCCCACTCTCATCGGTGTACTTCATGCATTGGTGAAGTGTTGAAACAATGGACCTACTTGCATGGAGCCAAGGTCATCCCAACAATGCATTATAGGATGTGTTTGCATCAATGACATGAAAAAGGGCATCTTTATATAAATCATTCGTCATCACCTTCAAAGCAATGGTGCCTATGGCTCTTTGCCCCACTTGGTTAAAACCCTGGATAGTGAGCAAAGTCGGGGACAAGTGACTGGCTGTCAAACCCATCGCCTTTATAGATTTAAGCGGGAGGAGGTTAACCGCAGATCCGCAGTCAAGTAAGATGCAGTTGATTTGAGTATCTCCGATGGTACCCGTCACATATAAGGGCCTATTATGATGCTCACTCCCTAATTGAATATCTTCATCGGAGAAAGTAATGGCCGCCATGCATGAATCACAATGATTCACTGCAGGTACTGAAGTGTTATCAACCTCAACCGGATCCACCTGATCTTTGTAATGCTTGGGGTCCATGAGAGCCTGAATTAGAGCCCTTCTCAAGTCATTCGACATTTGAAGAGCATCATAGACGCTCAAAACTGAAAAAGTTATGACCATATTATTTCATAATTAAGAAAGGGAAAAACAGCACACCATTAGGATGTCGCATCTCCAAACCTTATAACTTGTGGGCTATCGCAATAATAAGATTCGAAATTCAAAGCCTTATTCATTGCAATGAAGAATATGATAGTGTACATATATTTGGTAGTATTAGGCAATTTTAGACAAGGCTAATATTTCTCACAAGCTAACTAATATATTAACTCATGAATATACTTGCCACCTGCATAGCTCAGAGTCACCATCAACTTCATTTCTCCTTCGTATAACGTTCCTACTGTCTTCCCTAGTAACAACCACCTTCACACAAATATAGAAAAGTTTAAAATGAAAAGTGGCAATTATTTGTCTCTAGAGTCGCCATTATAGAGACGATTGTTCACAGGCTATGGATAAGAGCCCTTCTACAAGGTCACGGCTGTGAAGGTTTTGCGATTTTGCTAGGAGCTGAAGACTCGATCCCAAGTGTTTTCAGTAGGAAATGCCTCTCCTGAAATGGGAGAACCAATGATCATAAGGAGATGGAATTATGTGATTAACAAGAGTATTTGCCTAGAAATACACATAATCTGTGGTGCTTTGAATGATATGTAGATTAAGGATGAAGGTAAGAGAGGATAGCTAGCCTACGCTTTCTGAAAATCGTGGACTGGGGAATTAACACAGCTGACAACAGTGACATATTTTGGAAAATGCAGCCTCATCTTAGGTAGTGTAGTGGGAAGATGCACCCGCCAAACACCTTGTCGACCTTTTTTTATTCTCAAATCTGATTCAGGGTAATATGTTTTTTTTTCTTTTGTTGTTACCTTTGAACACTTTTGGCTAAGAATTATCTGCAGGGAGGGAAGATCAGTTTATGCCTTATGGTGTAGGAATGGTGAAAGGTGTGTTATTCTGAAATGCCTCTTTGAATGGTATTAATTTTTCTCCACAAAATTCCCTGAATCTATCTCATATATATGACTACCTTTTCCACACATTGATATGACTAAAAAATATGAACTTATGCACTAACTTAAGCACTGAAAATGAAGTAAGGAATTCATGAAATTCAAAAGGAAAGATATTGATTACCATTCATTAGCGTGCCTTGAGCTTGAGCTTAGTCAAAACAACTTCTTCCCTCCAGTAATGCTCAGCTTCAGCTCACCCATAGTCACAACACCCATCCCCCTCTCCTCTCAAGTCTCCTGATCTACAATAACAAAACCCCACCGGAGTTAAACCAAAATATGACTTCCTTAAGAACCCATATCAAACCATAAAGTTAATGATACAATACAAACGTCCCACAATTAAGAACCAGGTATCCACTTTGCCTTTTATGCTCTTCTATGTTGTGAGAGGCTCAGTTTAAACTTAAAGGGCCTTCTCTAAGGGAAGTCACATCAGCTCATGCAAACTTAAGAACAATTCATCCAGGCAAGACTTTTTTTTTAATGGATCGGAGTAAATAATTTAGGGTTTTGTTTAGTGTTGTTAATTATGACCTGATATGTGCTTAGTGTGTAAAAGTCAAGGGGGGAATTGAAGCTTTTCTGTAGCTGCTTTTTGGTGGAAGGGAGAAAGGAAGGGAGGGGGTGTAAAATGCTGGGAGGGAGGTGTGGCAATCATGGCTTTTCAAAAGGAAATAAAAAAGGGTGGGATTTTGGAGATTAGCTTAAATCAAGGCTTTGATTATGTGTAAAGCTACCCCTACGTTTAAGTGGGCATATTACAATGAATGGTTATCAAGTGTTATAATGAGAACCACTGCAATGAGTTAATATTAGGCTTTGTTAATCATCAAAAGCTTACCAATTGTTTTTATGCATCTTGTTAATTATTATCCTCAATACAAATCATCACTTTCATAAATTATAAAAGCGATTTTGGGAACGAGAAAGGTCAACACTTAGCAGATTCAATAAGATGAAGTTTAATAACCTTGATTGGTGGTTTCCCTGGCAAGAATCTTGTTGTCTGAAGTACAATGCGTATTTTCATCGTTTACCTCGATTGCTTGTAGCCCTCCTACAGCATTGTCATGTAATGTGTACACCTCTGGTTGAGTTTGTTCCATTTTCTCACTTGCATTATTGGATCCATTACTGTACTCTGACTGAACTGCTTGCCAAATCGTACATGTGAGGTTGCCTATGAAAGGTGGGGTCAATAGTTCATTACATTGCGTTATTAGCTATTCGTCCAATAGGAAATCCAAATAACCCTTGAGCTCAGTTTGTTACCTTTGAGAAGGATGAATTTATCCATTGACACATCTCAAGCTCTCTACCAAATCTTTTAGCTTTTCAGTGTCCTTGCTTTCGCTAAGAAATCTCTCAAGAACCTGAAAAACAAGATCGAATAACCATTAATCAAAAGAGAAGCTTTAACACTTCCTATGTTGATCAGTTTTGCGAAAACTATTTGTGTATAGAATCTGATCTATACCGAAGGCATTATCCAAGCTTCAAGTTGTAATATTTCTAGTTGTTCTTAAGTTCAGTAAGTTTCGACTCCACCTGCAAGATGAAAGTTCATTGAGTAAGGCCCCTGTCATTACTCAAGTACAAGATCAAATTTTTTTAATCCAAAGTTAAAACGGAGTACGTATTAAGATGTAAAAAAAAAGGGTACTTAAAACCATGAAATGGGGATATGTATCTTGATGAGATCAGCGGAAATGAATTCCAGTATCTAACAATATTATTAAATGAAACTGCAAATAGAGTTTTGAAAACACAGATGTGACACAAAGTTTCTTTATATCATGTAACAATATTATTAAGCGGAAATCACCTCTTGAACGTGAGGGTTATTGCCAGGATAAGCAAGATCAAATTCTGCAACATTGGCCACATATATCATTGGTTTTGTACAAAGAAGAAAAAGATGTTTTACTGCATCCCTTTCAAAATCTGACAAATCTACTAATCGTGCAGGCTTTCCATCCAATAATGCCCGATGGATCCTTCCTAACGCAGCTTTCTCTGCTTCCTCCTGAGATGATGAAAGGTAACAATCAAACAAGTGACAACATCCATTATTGTTTCAGATTATTGCACGCACCACGAGAGCCTGAAAAACATTTATGCATAGTCGTTGATTCAGATTTTACCTTGACTTTAGACTGCGAATCATTAGCTTTACTTTTCTTCAGCTTCTCCATCCGCTTCTCAATCTGAAAGCTTTAAATGGCTTAAATTCAGATTTTAAGTTGATAATGTAGCATTTAAGACTATTAACAAAACAAAAGGCTTAGTTAATAAAGATTCGGGACTTAAATAGGACATGACCAAAAGTTTAAAGACAATTAATGAAATTACAAGGCTACTTAATGGTGTGGATTTATGGCTGGATTGATGGAAGGATCACTTTTGGTACTATAACCTAAATATGAGGTGGCTTGATTAATAAAACATAAAAAAAATTGGGGACTTGATTGAATGAACATGACGAAGATCAAAGAGAATAGATGGACTTGTATACCAGAATGCTCTCTTGGATAAAGGCTCAATGCCTACCTTTCCACCAAAAAATCCACGACCAAGAGGGCTATATGCCACAATCCCAATGCCCAACTCCTTGCAAGAATGTGTCGGATTCGTGTATTTCAGTCACATACTAAGATTATCACCAATCACTCATTATACAATGAACGAACTAAAAAAGAAACTATAATTTCAGTTGTACATTCGCATTGGGACTAAAAAAATAACTCTTCCATATAAAAAATCTCATCGACAGCCAGATAACCTGTATATGGAAATTATGTCGTCCTCTATGTCACGAGTCCACAGTGAATACTCCTACAATAGGAACGAAATCAGACAACATCTGCAACTCGAAAGACACAAATCATACGACAAATAATTACAGAAATAAATAACGATGAATGTAAGTACAGAAATTATGCAACAACCGAAGGACGAATCTACAATAGGATCTAAAATTAGAGAAAATAAGATTGAATAGAATACAAAATGATCAAATCAAGGTGGATCAAAGTATGAAATATAGAACAATAAAGTCCGAAAACCCTAACTCGGAAAGAAACAACTGTAATCTAGTAATAAACAAACCTAGGTAGGTCAAAAAAGAAAGAGAAATTGGATTGTCTGTACCTCTTCAACACTATACAGCTAAAGTCGGTGAACACAAGAAACAACTCGAGCAGCAACTAAAGAACATCAATAATTCCAAATGAAAACCAAATGAAAATCAAGAACTTATCCATGACCCAATAGAAACCATAAAACTCTAATTCTTCTACCTAACACAACTTTGTTTGTTTTCTATAATGCAAGGAAAACCCAACTCTTTGTATACAGTAGCAGGTCAGATGAGTTTACACAAGCCCAAAAGTTTATACTGAATAAGGTTTGGGCATAAAAATTGACAACACAATCAACTCTAACCTTAATGAAAAGCATACCATACCTAGATTTCGGGAGCTTATGGGGGTTTAGTTTTGTGTTGGTGAAGACAACATATACATGGGGTTTAGTTTTGCGTTGGTGAAGACAGCATATACATGGGGTTTAGTTTTGCGTTGGTGAAGAGAGCATATAAATATGCTACATAAATACTGATGTATGAGGGTTACATATAACTAAGAGTTGAAAGCCAATAAGAGTCAATAAGGGTTACATATAAGTAACCTCAAGGAATTTAAAAGCTATTGAACTTGTTTCACCAACAACAATAAACGATTGAACCCAAAAGAGGGAGTTAATTTAATTTAAGAAAATAAAGGGATGCAAAAATCAAGTAATACCATGGTAAACATGAAAAATAGCATATAAAAAAACCTAATACAGTGATTGGGAAAAATCTCCCAAAGAAATCAACAGACAAGCTAAATGAACAAATGAAAACACAATTAACAACATAAGATAGGCGAAAAGGTGAGGAATTTAATTGACTAACCTCGGCCATACATTGAAGTTGAAACATCGTGCAAGAATTAGAGATCAGCTGCCCTAATGGAAGTTATGCTGGAAAAAGGTTAAACAAGAAGAAGATTTAAGAGCAGCGCAAAGGCGTGCGTAGCCTGAGACCAAACCAAAACGAGAGCGAACGGAGAGGAGTCGAATGAGGTTACCTTGGTTTGAATCCGAGCTCAACATTGAGAGGGGATGGCGGTGGAGTCTCTGAGAGGGGAGAAGATAAGACCCAGAAGAAGAGACGAGTCAGATGACGACGACGAGAGGAAAAGTAACTACGGCGGTCGACGGCCATGAGGGAAGAAGGCAGTGGAAACGAGATAATAGATGCAATTATAGCCGTAGATAACTCCTACAATCAAATCTCCCAAAGAAATCAACAGAAAAGCTAAATGAACAAATGAGAACACAATTAACAACATAAAAGAGGAGAAAAGGTGAGGAATTTAATTGAATTGAAGGAAATAAAGGATTACCTAGATTTAGGGGTGAGAAGAAAAAACAAAGGAGAACCCACCTACAGCAAACGATCACAAAATAAGGCTGATTAATTGCTTAGAGTACTCTGAATCAGCAAAGCCATATCAACTCAATTTTCACAAAACTGCAATTTTTATGGCCAAACAAACAGGGAAGTTCATAAACAGATCAATCGAAAACTCATCTGATCCAAAGATTCAAGGATTGAGCAATAAAAAAAATATATCATAAGCATGACAGAAAAAAGCAATCTGAACCTATGAATCCTAGCGTACTCTTGAATCAGCAGATCCATATCAACTAAAAAAATTTAACAGACCTGCGATTTTTATGGGAAAAAAAAGGAAGTTCACAATTAGATCAACAAAGAATTCATTTGATCCAAAGATTCAAGGAACGAGCAATCAAAAAATGATATGATTAAAAAAAAAAGCAAGTTGAACCTGTAATATGAAGCCGGAGAAGATGATAGATAGTTGTAGAGCAAACCCTAGATTTGTCCGCAGTTAGATATAGGTGGCATAGAACAAGAGCAGGCCACAACTCAGGCTGAAATCAATAACATATCATTCCAAATTAAGACCAAATGTAAATCATAAAACAATAGAAACAAAAACAAAACAAGAGCCACAAATTAGGTTTGAAGATTAACAATTCCAAGAGAAGAAGAAGCAAGTTGCGACAAACCATAAAGCGAAGAGCAAATACCCGAAATCAATGACAAAAAAATTCTAAATGAATAACAAATCAAAATCAGAAAATAGATGAAGGGCAATCGAAATTTATATATATACAAAAAATTGTGTTGTTGAAATCAAATTGTGATAAATCAGCAGTGAAGCTGAAATAAAAAAAAAAGCCTATAAATCATCAAAGTCAATATTAGCCTCAAATTCAAGCCGAAGCAGTAGCACAATCAGAGAAATTGGAACTTACAGTATAGAGAACTCTAAAGGTAGGTATAGTTGTTTGACAACTCCAGCATACCTAGTCAAGAATGATCAGAAGTGCTCCCTTAATCGAAGAGGTTGATACCAAAGTCCAGCAACATAACACAAACACTCAATGTGACACGACGGATGAACAACCTACAAGAACAAAAAGCATGAACAACATAAACAAAGGCACAATGTTGCCTCATCAGAATCCTCCTCAACCTTCTCTTCTTTCTTTGCCTCAGCAGTAGGTGAGACATCACCGGCACCAGTGCCACCGGTAGGAGCAGCAACAGCTACTGCAACACCGCCACCACCAGTGGGGATTGAAGCTAGCTTCTCCCTACCAGATGAAATGAGCTCAGTGATATCTTTCTCCCTCACTTGAGTCAAAAGCAGCTCAATTCTTTCATCATCAGACTCGGCACCCACTGCAGTGCAATAATATCCCTTGTTATTCCAAAACACACAAACAATCCAACACTAAACCGGCAATAAGAAGCAATGATCATTGATTCAAAGGTAGCACTAAAAATCAAATTGTGTCAAGAATCCTGAATTTGAACTTTAGCTCTAACCATATCAGAATAAAGCTCAACTCCACATTTCCCCTTGAACAACAAACAGATTACACCAATATATTCCAT
This sequence comes from Persicaria maculosa, assembly GCA_963922045.1. Lineage (NCBI taxonomy): Eukaryota > Viridiplantae > Streptophyta > Magnoliopsida > Caryophyllales > Polygonaceae > Persicaria > Persicaria maculosa. Next base: position 14,507,341 of record OY998265.1, read on the forward strand.
GTACAATTATACAAAGAGACCTTGTAATCTTTAGGACCACCAATAATCGATTCAAACTCATAAAGTGCATTAACCACTAATCACAGCCCGAAATCAAAAAGAATTAGATGTTTAACATGCATTGTACAAAAAAAATTCATGTAACAAAGAAACGGCGAATCTGAGAACATGTTGAATTGCAAATATTAACTAATTAGATGCTAAATATAAAGCAAAGAAAGTGCTAAATAGATGGGTTGATTTTATTTGTTAATCTGGCTACCTTCGTTAGATTTGTAGAAATTAAAGATAAGTAGTTTTTCCAGCATAACTAAACAACGTGAAACTCATTTCTTTTTTTTTTGGTGGGGAACAACGTGAACCTCATTTATTTTACATTCACTAAAAGGTAAAAAAAAGGCATGCAATTAGTGTATGCATAACTTGACTGCTCACATGATAATTAAACAAAACAAAACTTGCATTAAATAGCAGTTTTGTCAAAGTTAACAATCTAGCTTTATACATGCAAATTCAACCTATATGAATGTACAAGAGTGCTTCATTGTAGTTTTTTCACAAAAAACATGTGCAGATTAAGTAATTAAAGAGATTCCTTAGTTTGAAGTAGTAGCCCTTACATCATTGAGGAAACATGGATCCATAAATCAAATTATGCAACAAAAGAATCATTAAATTTTCATGAATGGAAGACAACAAAGCAGATAATTTTCACCTTCTGTATTGCTAACCATGAGAAACTCACCCTTCTATGAGGCTTTGGGTGAACGGGTTGAGAATGGATTGCCCACAAGTCCTCTGGTCTATCTGAAAAAAAATATCAAGCTTCAAGGTTATTAACTTAGAAACCCTGGAAATTGTTGTGGTAGCATTTGTTCTTCAATATGGCAAGAACAGGGAAGAGTAACACTAATTGATTGCAAAGGGAAGAGACAATACCGGAGCCGGTGAAATTGATGATGAACGGGGAAAACTGAAAATCTGAAATTGAATTGCAATTTCGAGATTAGGGTTCATTGATGATAAGAACAAAATAGGAGAAATCAAAACAATAAAAATTCAAGGAGGAAGAGAGAAACAGATAGAAGCAGACACTAATTGATATTCGAAAAGGGAAGAGAGATTACTGGAGCCTCTAAAATTGCAGACGAACGTGGATAGGGAAACGGCGAGCAGGAGGACGGAGTGAGACAGAGAGAGAGATAATGATGGAGAAAGGAAGGAACACGTGAAGAGGGAAGAGAATAGAATCAAACCCAGATATCTATTACCTACAATCTCAAACTGCAACTAAAATTGGGGGAAACAAAAAGTAATAAAATAAAACCCAATTGAAGAAACAAATTGCAAAAGTAGATGAGTTGAAGAGAATAAATGAAAACGGGAGAAGAATTCGGAGAATTAACAACAAGAAATTGAAATTGAGGATCGTAATTTGAAGAGAGAAGGATATACCTGTGTGATACACCCGAATTCGGAGCCTTGGTAGAAGAACGATAACAGGCGAAGAAGAAAAACAAAGAGATGAAGATAGACAAGGGGAGCCGATTAGGAGAGCACACGAGGGGGGAAGAAAAAAACCTCAATTCAATTTAAAAAATCAATATCCAACATTTATAGATAGAATAAATGAATTAAGGGAGAGACAGGAAAATGCCAATGCAAATATAGGACCCTAACTTCACATCAAACTGGGAAATCAATATCAATATCTAATTTTAAAATGAAATCCATTAACCTGAGAAGATGATAAATCAAGAGAAACCAAATCTAAAACAACCTGCTAGACAGAGTGCCAATTTCAACCAGCGGCAACCAATTAAAATTGAATCTAGATGACTTAAATTATCGATTCTAAGCCTAAATCCCAAATTGGAACATAAATTGTAGTGCGAGCATCTAGATCAAAACCAAAAAGTTGGAAATGTATCGACAAGCTATTATAAAAAAATGGTTATCTCTATAAATTGCACTACAAAGAACAACTGAAACAATTATAGAAAACATACCAGCATAAAACTTCCCAGTGAAGTCTTGAATCGCATTGGCAGCATGTTCTTCTTCTTTGAACTTACACATTGCAAACCTATTCATTGTAGCCGAAATAAAGATTAATATGACGAAATTAATGCTACCAATAAGATATGAACTATAGACCACCAATTCTTACTAATCCAAGTCGAATCAAGGACGCAAAAATCATGTTTACCAATAAGATATGAACAATACGATATGAAGATTTCAGTGTCAATTGAAAGGTCTGATTTTCGGTTGCAACAAAAAAAATTTCTTCTTTACTATCACTGAAATCACTATCCTAACAGCAAATTGAACTATAGACCACCAATTCTTACTAATCCAAGTCGAATCAAGGACGCAAGAGGAATCGACTTCACCTGAATTGACAAAGGAGAAGCTAAAATCCCTCTAATTTGAAATCAAAATCTGATCAATCGCTGAAAAGACAACTAATCCAAGTCGCATCGAGGAATCGATTTCTCGGAAAAAGGAGAAGTTCATAGAAACGTGATAGAATATCAGATGGTGAAAAGCTTACCGCTTGAACTGGGAAAATCAACAAAAGCCGATGACCAAAAGCCTCGAGGGAGGATGAAACCCAAAAGATAGGCAGCGGAGAAGTGAGGTGGCAAATTGAAACCACGACGGGAGAATGAAACCCGGCCAGCAATTGACAACTAGGCATTGACGTTCTTCAACCTCTTTCACCGATCTACAGAAAATCAATTGAAACCCTAATATGCAATTACATGGAAGTAAAAGAATAAAAGAAGAACAAAAAGGGCATGGATTGTAGAAATTTCAATAGAAACTAAGTCCATTACCTGGGTCGGATCGAAGAAAGGCACAAAAAAGATGGCAATAGAAGAAAAGAAAGGAACAGGAGAGCGGAGAAGAAGTTAAGAGAAAGGCAAAGACGCTAGCGACAGCAACAAGTGGCCACGAGGACAAAGGCGGTGGAAAGCACGAGGAGCAGGAAGATACGAGCAATGGAAAGGACGCATGAGTTGTAAAGAAGGGAGAGTAGTCATAGGAAGCAGGAGGTGGAAGGCTGGAAGTGAGGACTGATGAAGGAAGAAGACAGCTCCCACAAACCTACGGCGCAGCCTTACTTACCAGGAGCAATACCAGCCATAGATATCTCCCATAACGAACAGACGATATAACAACTTGCCCGTGCTTTTATAGAAATATAGATATAGATATATACATTGTTGGCTGGCAGCTCATTTTAGTGGATAAACCACTAATGTCATTTTTTTTTATTAGGTAAGACTTCGGCCGGAGGAACCTAGCCGATAGCATCCCAACGGATGAGATAAAGAAGATCTGGGTGAGAAGCCAGTGCCAACCCGTTAACAAAGTGGCCAAGGTGAGCGACCTTGTCAGGCACTTTGTTAACCTCACGGGGCACATGGGAGAAGGAGACGTCCCGGAAGAACTGTAGCAGTCCTTTGACATCTCCCATCAAGAGTTCAATTTTCCACGGGCAGGAGCCCCTATTTTTAAGATGATTTATAATAACAAGAGAATCACCTTCGATTACAAGCTTTTGGTAATTATTATCTTTTGCGTAAATAACACCTTCTCTAAGAGCTAAGATTTCAGCGACAATTGGTTGAAGGGTACCTAACTCCTTATAGCCAATATTAATAGTCTCTCCATCCCAATTCCTAATTATATAGCCAGCACTTGCCTCCCCCATACATTTACTTCACCATCGAAATTTAATTTTAGGGACCCAAACGCTGGTTTCCTCCATCTAACATTCTTCCTACTTAATTTTCGTTGCGGCGTAGCCCGTTCACCACTAGTTGAACTTTTTTCCGCCACCTCATCCATAGCAGTCTTTTTCCAATTTTCTTTAACAGAATATACGAAACGATGAATCTCATTAACTGAAGGAAATTTAGCTCTGTTGAAAGCCATTTGATTCCTAAAAAACCAAATGGACCACCATTTTATTGCCATGTCTTCTTTCTCTTGAGTAGTTAGACATTGACCAAGCTTTGCCATGATAGTTTACTCATTCCTATCTTGATGAGGGATGCTATTGATTATATTAGAACATTTATCCATTTGAAGAATCGGATTTTGACCAAACCCACAATTGGAAAACAGATGAGCTTTATCTTCTCCTTAGGCACCACAGAACTCACAAATATTTGGGATAGACGAACCTCTATTACTTAATCTATCTTTAGTAGGTAATCCATTCCTAGAGATGTTCCATAGGAAATTTTTAATTTTCGGCATTACATTCACCTTCCATACCCAATAGCAGGGATCATCACCAAATGCATCCATATTGGAAAGCATCCTGACTGCACTAGAAGTAGAGAACCAACCGTGTTTGTCGGGTCTCCAATATAACCTATCCGCCATCGTGAACGGGCAGAGGTATATCCAAAATTTGTTTAATCCAATGAGAATTGAGGACAGTAACAAGCTTTTTCTTCCACCATTTCCCTGCTAGAATAAATTCACTAACCCTTACATTATCATCGACAATCGGAATGTCAAATAAAAAGTCTTCCAAAGACTTTTGAGTAATCCAGGCATCAGTCCAAAATCTAACAGATCTACCATTCCCAATTGACCAAATGAGACCACCTTTGAATTTATTAATTAGTGAAGCAGCATTTCGCCACTGCCAAGACGAGTTTTTTACTTTCGTATAACTTAAGATGTCATTCTCTTTTAAATACTTATATTTAATAATTTCACCCAGAAGTTATTTGGTTCTGCAAGCGTTTTCCACAATAGTTTCATTTGAAGGGCCTCGTATATAACGTGGGATTTTCTAATCCCTAGACCACCCTTACATTTAGATTTGCATATTTTATCCCAACTTATAAGAGGTTTGTATTGGAGATCTTTGTTCCAGAAAAAATTTCTATTAATTTCGTCCAACTCTTTGTGAATCGAAGAAGGTAGCATAAAGCTCTGCATTGTATAAAGTGGTTTTGCTGCCAAATTGGAATTAATCAAAATTGATCTACCTTGTTGAGAGAGGGAGTTCGCCCTCCATTCCTAAAATAAAGATAAACGGGGAGATAGGATCCCCTTGGCGGATTCCTCTAGTAAGGTAAAAGACGTTTGTTGGAGAGCTGTTGACAAGGACTGAAAAAGAAACAGTAGTAATACATTCTTTAACCCAACTGTGAACAAGGGGTGAAAATCTCATGAGCAATTAAGACATTGTCCTGGATAGCCCTATCCGCTACGAAGGCTCCTTGAAGTGGATGAATCAATTTGCCCATAACTTTTTTTAATCTTTCAGTAAGAATTTTTTAGATAACTTTGTAAATTGTGGATCATAGGCTAATCGGTCTGTAGTTATTAGTTGTACTGGGGTTATCTACTTTTGGTAATAAGGTTATGAAGGTGTGATTTAGTTAACGGAGCAGTTTCCCAGACAGAAAGAAACTTTTAACTGCTTTAATAAAGGATGGACCAACAATATCCCAAAAGGCTTTATAAAATTCAGCTGTAAAACCATCAGGTCCTGGGGAATTATTTTTTCCCAAACTAAAAACCGCACTCTTCACTTCGCTATTCAGAACAGGCTTGATTAATTCCTTATTATCTTCAGAAGTAATTTCCGGGGAAATTAGATCCAAGAGATTGCTTCTCATGACATTATGTCCACTTTCGGATTTAAACCGCTTCTCAAAGTCATGTTAAATTTCAGATTTGATATTATCTTCCCCTTGGATCACAATTCCATTTGAAGACACAATTTGTCTAATGATTTTCCTGTTACGCTGACCAGTTGCAATCTTATGAAAATACCCAGAGTTGGTATCTGTCAATTTGATATGTTTGACTTTCGCCCTTTGGCTCCAGTAAGTCTTGTGAAACTTGAGTAAAGCTTCTTTCTTCATGAGCAGATTTCGCTGCTTAGACGCACAGCTTTAGTCACAGCGACCAGAAAGTCGACCTTGGATAGTAATAAGTTCTTTTTCCACCTCCCTCAATTGCCAGAAAATGTTGCCAAACGCTTTCTGGTTCCATTCCTTAATTTTTGCTTTTAAAATTTTTGTTTTGAACACGAGCTGGAACAAAGCGGAACCACCACAATTTGCTCGCCAAGCTTGTTTTACAATATTTCTCAAGTCCTTCCTTTTTAACCACATATTTTCAAACATAAACGGGGCTGCTTTAGGGGCTGAACCCGCACTGATCTCCATTGAGATAAGGCAATGATCAAAAGAAGAGAATGCATGATGAACAATGTGAGTGTCCGGAAATTGTACCAAGATCTCATTTTGGGCAAGTGCCCTATCAAGGCGTTCATGTATATTGTCTAAACCATCTTTCTTTTGTTCTCCATGTAAAACGGTTACCTGAAAAAGGGAGATCAAAAAGTTTACATGTGTTTTTCACTTCCGCTAGCCGTTGGAGACGTCCTAAAGAAACCTCTGCTCCACCCACCTTATCTTCCGAAGACACGATATCATTCAAGTCCCCAATAATCATACAAGGAATACTTGATTCTAGAATTTTGCCACTAATTTCTTCCCAAAAAGAAGACTTATCCCGATCTTGAACAGGAGCATCATAGACAAAGAAGATCTTGCACTTGAAATTTACTTCTAAATTAGAGTATATAACACAAATGTGTCTCTGGCCGTGATGATCAAGAGACACAGATTCATGGGTTAGTAGTTGTGACTTCCACATTAAACCAATACCTTCGGATTTGCCGACCGCTGGTACCCAGAAAGCTTCGTCATCCGGGATATGCTCTAATTTAGTTTCCAAAACAACTATAATTTGAATCTTGTGAATATTACAGGTAGTCCCTAATTCTGCCCCAAAATTCGGTCTCCCCATCCCTCTAAGATTCCATGAACCAATTTTCATTACCCTTTTGAAAATCCCTTTCCCTAACAAATTTTGACAACCAAGGAAACTCCAGGTGAGACAATAAAAATACATTAGAACTTCTATGAAGACAACAAGGGCACTAAATCTCCAAAAAAGCGGAAAAACAATTTGGCCATGCCCATCTCTCCAGAAATCGACAGTGAAAGAGAGATGAAACATAAGGATAGAATCAATCAACCAATTGATTAAAGAGCTATCCAAAACCATCAAATTACACTTCCAAGAGAGCCATTTGGCAAACGAAACTAGGCGAAAAACCATTTGGGTAACTGGCTTATGGAAAAAGCTCCATAATAAAAGAGGTAAAAATAGCTTATATGGTTTGACAGGGGAAATAAAACTTTGTCTGGAAGGAATTGCAGGACTATGACTGAGGATGGGCCGACAGGGCCAGTTGAGACCAGGGAAATTCTCAACCAAGGCCACTAACCCAAACCAATGGTAGAACCAGCTTGGGCCGAAGCCCAAACTATACTTTAAGAGCACTAGAACCTGCTTCCTGGAAAAATTTTCAGTAAGGTTATCACTCTCTTCACAATGATGACTTGATATATAAACTTGGATCGGGAACAACCATTTTTCACAATTTGATACCAGGATAATAACACAATTATAATACAACCGGCCGTCGCCATAATATAATTCATAACATGATATGTTACATAGAGAGACTGTCATACTTAGTCTACAAATACAACTGCAATTCAAGAGTACAGTACCACACAGAAGTTTACTCCATAAATAAGATACGAGTACCCAGACCCTAGAAGACATTAAACATCCCAGACCAAACGGACACCAGCACAAGGCTTTATTCCATGAGAAGATGCATACCCAAGGACTGCAGACGCTAAAGGATAGAAACTAACACCATTCACACTTAAGAAAATAGCCACAACCAACATTTTGCATAGAGGGGTAATTCAAACTCCAATCATTCTTAGCCCACCTAAACACCCCATACTTAGGAGGCTGCCACCACACACCTTTACTCAACATTCTTTCCCCGTTTGCTGCTGCTGCCACCCATCAGCTTGGAGTAAGCAGAATCACCGTCCTTGATCCCAAGTTTGCGCTTACCAGACTCGGATTTAACTGGGCCTTCAACCCCAAGCTGCTCAAACTTCAATGCCGCCGATGGAGACATTGAAGGAGCAACTAGGGGATCAAAGACAACAGGAGCAAGACAAGAAGGTTTACGCAAATCAAGAAGGATAAATTCAGAAGAAGCTGGAATGTTAGCAAGCATACGATCAAAATCTTCCTGTGTAAAATCAGCTGGTATACCTCCAGTGTTGTTTGCCTCATCAAGGTCATCCTCATAATCAAGCATATCATCATTGTCGGCTTCGTAATACTCGGGATCTTGGAACTCAGCTTCAATAGGAGTTAGGTTCGTATCACGTGGGGTAGCAACAGCAAAGGGGATCGGCACATCATCATTGCAATGGATAGCAGGCTCCTCTTCCGGCACAGGGTCATCAACAACAGTAGAAGACACCTCTCTAAAAACGGAAGAGGAGGAGGTGGACGACGAACCAGAAGAAGGCTCAACATTCTTGCAAAAACACTTCCAAAGCTCAGATTTTGAGTAGCCAAAGGCAGGTGGTGGAATCACATCATGCTTCTTTGACACTACATGGACCCAATCGCCCCCCGCATCAGAAGGGCCACCAGGCCCAGGAGCAACAGAATCCGCACCAGGGGCAGCCCCCATGACACCACCAGAGGGTTTGTTACAAGCCCTCCGCAAAGGGCAGTTCTCAAAGCAATGATCAGCAAGGCCACAATTTTTGGGTGGATCGAACCCAATTTTTTTAAAGCCCATTTCATTTCATTTTTTTTATTAAGCCCAAGTTTTTTTTAATATCCCATTCTCGGAAAAAAGAAAGAAATTAATCTGGCCCATTTTTCTTTCCTTGACTAGTTGACTGCCTGAACACGCCTATTACAATTTCAGACGTTCAGACATTGTCCTCCTCCCTCGCTAGTGAATCGCCGCCCCTTCACCCGTCGATGACATCGGCTTGTGGGAATTCCGACTGGAACTCCGGCTCGTGGGGTTTCCGACCTAGGGCTACTGGAGCGGAAGGAGCCGAACTAGTCAAGCCCTAAAATAAATCCAGGACGACCTAACAAAGCTTCACCTCGGATCCCCTTAATTAGGTATGTTAAATTTTTTCTGTGAATTTCAGAACTCAACTTGGCTTATTTGAGTACGAACTTTGAAATTTGAACGATTAATGCCCAAAAGTCTAAATCTCCCTTGTACCCATTACCAATTTTAATTTTAACTAAAAATCCCAATTTGGGTTTTGGTCAGGTAGTCAAAATTGGGCATCAACCGGGAGACCTCCCATCAAGGAGAACTAGAAAGCTTTTGAAGAGGGAATAACGTCGGACGGTTGGAAGCAGGACACCCTTTGAAGGAGGTGACAAGGGCCCGAACTCAAGAAATCTCCCTGAGTTTTGAATAGATATATTTTTCACTCAGGTTGGTTCTTCTTTCCTGCTTAATTGACCCATTCCCTCATGAGTCTTGTACTTGCTAGATAAGTTTGTTGATTTTGGGGGCTCACATATTTAGTGCAATTTGGCACTAGTTTGTCGAATTAGTTAATTTGGGCTCTCGACTTGTGCTCGGCATATACCGAGACGGGTTTGAACATATTTCTTTGGAAATAAGAGATACAATTTTTTTCATCTCCAATTTGTGGATTTCTGCCTGAATGCTCAATATTGCTCCTTGGATGGTCATTTTCCGTTTGAATTTTTAGAGCTTTTAGTTCAATCTGTGTAGATTTTGGCAGCATTTTGTTTGCATTTGGGTTGATCCGGTAGGATCGGTGTAGTGCCGAAAAATTTGGCTTTCAAACCAACTACAAAAATTGTTTTGACGTTAGGCGAAAAATTTAGCTTTCGAGCCTAGCGTCCCACCGGTCTTCAAATGGTTATAACCCGGGCGTAATTTCTAGTTTTCAAGCCCGGGTCATGTTCCTCCACATCATACAGAAGAAGAAGACAACGAAATCTACCTCTTGCTCTCTTTTTTTCAACGGATGTTTATGTGCTGTATTTTTTTCTTGACTTGCTCTATTTTTGCCTCAATCTTTTTCTCCTTCTTTTTTATTTTCTTTCTCTAGCCCCTCTCAGTAGGTAGCCCTCTCCCTTAAATATCTAAGCTAATATGTAACCCCTTTTTCCATTTAATCATGATGATTTATTTTGCCATGTAACCTCCCCTGGCTTTCAACTCAGCCGTTTCAAAGAGTAACAATTGACACTCACCAACCCTCTTTTGCTTTTCTTTTTTTATTTTATTTTTCTTTTCTTCTTTTTTTATATACTTTGCACATTCATCTTTGGGCCTTCCATTAGGGCTTACGGGGTAAATTCTTGGACTCTTGGTAGCTTTCACCCACCCCTTTTATTATAGCCCAAAACGAAAAAAAATCAAACAATTACAAAGATTTCACCGGGTCATCTTTATATAATAATAATTTCATCAAATTTATCTAGTCAACAACATGTTTATATAACTGTTATTAGATTATTATTATTATCATTATTCTGGTTTATTAATAAACTAATATTTTATGTAAATTATTTATATATTATAAGTAGTTTTAAAAGTAGAATTATTGGCAAATATTATGTTATGATATGATGTTTTTAACTTGTGTTTTTAGAAAAGTTAAAGTGGTTTATTAATGTTATTTTATTTGTGTGGTTTATTAAAAATGGGATGATTTGGTGTTTTAACTAATTAAATATTGTTTGAGAAATTGTTTAAAGAAGGTTTAAGGTTTCCCAAAATGTTTTAAAGTAGGTGAAATCATAGTTAACATTTTTGGCAGTGATCCTCGACTTGTATTTTGAGAAATGTCTTCTCAAACAGATTATTGTTTTAAAACCGATATGCCGGAATTATTTTAATGATATGGGTTGTTTAAGATATTTCTTAAGTTTTAGAATTTAATTAGATGATGATTTTTGAGAAAGGAATATGCCGGGATTATTTTAATAATAATATAATTTTGGAAAATTGGTAAATGGATTCAAATGTTAATATCGGGATTTGGCTAAGTATGACTTTAAAATAATTGTTTGACTATTAAATTGACTTCTTCGAAATTTAAGGGCTTTTGAGGCACTTGAAATTGATTTACTTGAGTTAACTTGATAATTTAATTAATGAAATTACTTGAGCATTTATGTGAGTTATAGCATAAATATATATATATATATATATATATATATATATATATATATATATATATATATATATATATATATATATATATATATGAGTTAAAAGCATGATTTGAGACGTTGGAAATTCGAGATGATTTATGGAAACGAGAATGGAATTGTGATGATGATCATGATCATGATATGAATAAGATGTGATGATGAGAATATGCCCAAGTTGTGGAAACGAGATGGCTAACATATATGTTCTATGTGAATCTTATGTGTGTCATTTGATATGCTTTGTGTAAGTTAGACTTAGACTTATTATGTTATATATTGAATTACTAGGTGATCTCTGATTTGTCTGGACTTGCTATTGCTTTTGTTGGTTGCTTGGATTCTGCGCTTCTCCAGGTAAGTTCCTTGAACTTATTCATGATGGGCGCTTTTATGCACTAGGTGTTATATAGGAGGCCAGTGTTCATGCACCATACAACTTAGAATCAAGCTTAGGATCTAAAACGGAAACCATATGACTTGCTATCTGTCTTTGCTAGAAAACGACCGTTATAGGTGTTTATTGGTTGGGACCTTTTTCTTTATTCTTGTCATCCTAGTTGACACTTATTATAGAAAGTTCCTTACACTCAATTATGCGGTAGACTTTTGGTATAGAAAGTTGCTTGCACTCGATGATGCGGTAGGCTTTTTGGTAGTAAGTGCCATAGGACTCTTAGAGTCTTAGGCCTTATATAAGTGGCGTTGCTTGCCTTCCTTTCATACTTAGTAGGCTCATTGCGTGGGGTTGGCCTACACCGTAGGGTGAGGTAGCTCCTTTGATGGTGAGTTGCTATAGGATTTCTTAGGAGCCTAGAGGGACATGCTATTTAGCATTTCTTGTAACTAGCGCGCTTCTTTATCTATTTCCGCATTACTTATCCGTATGCTTATCTGTTTAATTTCCATTTTGCATTACGCATTTCATCTTAGGAATAGGATGCTTATTATATGCCTCTCAGAGTGTGTTTACACACGCGTAGGAGTGACCCGATGATTGACCCAGATCCCTTCTTTTTTTTTTAGATTCAGGTAACCGTTAGCCGCTATCTTTGCTTATATGGATGCTTGGCGGGTTCGGATTTTTGGTGTTAGATCGAGGGCTTGAGAGACCACTAAACTTTCTCTGTTTTAAACTCTTTTACTTCGTTTTGACCCGGCTCTGCCGTGGCACCCTTTTGGATTGTATTCTGATTTATACTTTACTTCCATTTCCGCTTGATTTCACGATTAAACTAAGGCAGGTACTTGGTCCCCAATGAACCTACGATCCTTAAGGGTTCGAAATCCTTATTTCAAAACCTTGCTTCTTTTTATTGCGAAAACTTGCGACTCGTACTCGGGTTGTATGATCTAGTTGGAGGGTAACCTTGCCTTCTTAAACGTAACTCAGATAATTATGTTTTCTTTCCTAGGCACAAGGAAGGGGCAAATAGGGGAAAGAAGATTCTTATTTTCCGGGCTGTTACAGAAGTGGTATTAGAGCCTAGGTTGCTCAATCTTAGTACGTATGGGTTGCAAAATAATTTCAAAGCCGCCCACCGATTTCCTATTTGAAAGAAGCAGTTTCAAAATCATTACAAAAAGGGCAAAGGAAATTTCAGAATAAAACCGATAGGATCTTTTAGTTGAGAGATAGGATTGCTTGGGTAGAACAAGACGATAGCCCATCCCTTATGGATGTAAACTTGGGGAATGGGTAGGCAAAACATTTCTTATATTTTACAGATGGGTCTAGAAGACTCCAAGGAGTTTGCACCGCGATGGTTGGAGTGGCAGGGTTAGGATATAGAGACGGTGAGGTAGTTGCCCCATCCAGTCAGTTGCTCCTCGAAGGGCAGCTTTTAGTTAGCTTCGGTGAACTTGTATGATCTAAGCCCAAGGGCGATCCCCCTCGAAGGGGATCAGATTAAACAGCGATGATCGCTTTTGTGCTATGTGATTAAGGCTCGCCCTTCTCTTATCCAGTAGTTATGGTGGACACGCGTCACAGAGTAGTTGGGGGTGGGGGCCCAGTACGTCGGGGCAGGGGACGACCCCCTCGCCGGGTAGTCATTGACGAGGCTACTACTCGAGTTCAGACACACGAGCCAAAGCAGGTCGAGATACCGATATCGCCACCGCCGATGCCTACGGACAGGATAGGCCTTAGGGAGATGATTACGGCTATGATTTGAGGAGTTCTTCAGGAGGCGCCAGGACGTCAGACTCCAGAGGGTCCATAGAGAGTTGTTACACTAGAGGATCAGATTCGGCAGCCGATGCCCACAGATCGGATCGAACTCGAGCAGATGGTGCGCGAGTTGCTTTAAAGGACTCGACAGGCGACGTCAGAGACCCCTACTCAGCAGCAGATGCCCACAGACAGGGCCGGATTCGAGCAGGCGATGCTAGAGATGATTCAGAGGCAGACAGGATATCAGCAGACACCACAGTCAGTGGCAGTTGCGACTGTAGTCGGGATTCGAGCAGAGAGGCGCATTGATTGGGTGAAGAGGATTTCACAGAGCAACCCGCCTCTATTCACTGGAGATCCGACGGCATACATCGAACTATAGTTTAGAGTCATGGATGCACTCTTTGAGCTGATCGGGGCACCACCAGGGGAGCGCCAGAGATTGGCGGCCGGCCAGCCACGAGACGATGCTTTCGACAGGTGGTCCATATACAAGACGGAACGAGCGGATTGGACGTATGATGAGTTTAGATCTTTGATGCTTCGCGAGTACAGTCCACCCGGACTGCAGACCGCTAGAGAGGTGGCCTTCTAAGGGGGTGTTATGATGAGACACTATCAGTTGCTGAGGTTGTTCACCAGTTCAAGAAGGAGCTGGTATATTGTGGGTATTTATGCCAGAAAGACGCGAGTCGTATTTGATTTCTATCTATGAGGCTCTCCCCAGCTGTGCTTCTATATGCTTCCAGTTTGGGCGACATCCCTTTTGATAGATTCTTAGAGGTTATCTTGCGTTACGATACACAGCGTCTTCTGTCAGCTGCGACCTACCAGTATTCTCACCCTCCTCGAGGTGAAAAGAGGTTGAGAGCTATAGAGTCTAGCCGGGACATGATTGATAGAGGAGGCCCTTTCTGAGGAGAGTTCAGGAGAGATATACTTTGAGCACCACCAGTACCCCTCTAGGAGATACTAGTTCAGAGCATTACATGCCAGGGATGTTATGAGGATGGACACCCCACAGAGAGATGCCCGGGGAGACAGATGGTATGTTACACTTGTGGAGTTAGAGGGCACCGAGCAGCTCATTGTCCCCATGGTGGAGGGTCTATAGACGCACCAGCACCTCAACTTTAGGAGCTACCTAGACCAGCCCAGCTGACATATCCCCAGGGACAGGGGAGAGGGGCACCACCCGGCGGAGGCCGAGGAGATGGAGGAGCTAGAGGTGACCGAGATAGCGGTCGAGGAGGCCGAGGATCTACTGCAGGGCTTGCGCATTTATCAGTTGAGCCATCTAGATCAGCTTGTGAGGGAGGACAGACAGTAGGAGGTATAGATTTTGACTTGCCCCCACCGCCCCACGTCTATTACCTGGGAGCCTCGAGACGCTCCGACCCTTCTGCATCAGGTACTATTACATGAGGTGTTTATCTCGATGCTTGCGTGCGCGTATATGGTTACGATGATGTGTTCCATGCCTTGTTATTGCTATTTGATATGCTTGGCATGACATGTGTGATGACTTGCTAATAGGACGCTAGTACGATGTTATCCTTGATGTGCTTTGATTAGTTATATGGCTTATGATTCATGATATGACTTGAGATTGATATAATTGAAACTGATTTCTGAAAGATGAGCCTAGGAAGAGAATATGGGATTAGCTCTTAGAGGTGGATGACTCCACCTCTTGACTTCTGAAATTGCTTGACTAATGTCGGATTTGAAGGATTTTGAACGGTGCTGAAAAGGAATAACTTGGATTTCAAAGACCAAACGTGATAGAGAATTTCAACGATTTTGAGACAAATCTTTTTCAATTGCGGAACCCTTTTGAAACTTCCATGTCCCGGTAAATCTATGATACTTCACGAAGTGGATACAAGCATTTTACGGGGGCACTGTAAGGTGCTTGCTAAGACCTAGTGATGATATTTTAGAACTTTTAGAGTTGTAGTACTTCCGAAAAGTCGAAGCAAGGATGTGATCGGGGCGCTTATTGCATACTTGTCAAGACCAATTGGAGATGTCACGACCGTGACTAGGATGCTATGAGAATCCCGGAAGACGCGACCGAGATGATTGCAAGATCCTTGAACATGGTCCTTGGACTCGCATTTTAAAACTTCCTCCTCTTACTTTGAAGTAATTTTAGTTTCGGGGACGAGACTTGTTTTTAGATGTGGGTGATGCAAAGACTCGGAATTTTAGAATATTATTTTATAAATTTAGATTTAAATTTTGAATTAATATTGATTTAGTTTTGATTTAATTCTCAAGGATTCTGAAAATTTTGAATAATTTTGACCTCGAGCAAATGATTTGTTTGAATTCTTCCGACCAATTCCGGCATAAATTTGTTATTTAAATTTGAAATTGAATTCATTCCACTCTATTATTCTGAGGCTTGGAAATATTTTCAGGTTTTATTTTTTTTATTCGGATTTGAATGTTTATTATAGATTTATTTTAATCGCATCGGGTTAAGATTGAACAGCGGATTTCGGGATTTGTTTTCGGGTATTAATTTTAAAATTTTTTCCACTTATACACACTTATACACTCAACCTCACTCCCATACCTACTCCCTCACCTCTCTCCTATTTCATCTGTCAACCCACCATCCCTCTAATTCATTCTGTTTCTTCATCACCCTCCCTCTCCTACTATTTCCTTTCAATCTTTCTTTTCAATCTCACAAACCCCTTCATTTCATTTCCACTCTCCATCCCCACACATCTCCCGCTCCTTCATCAGTCACCACACTCACACTCCACCTTCACACTCCCCGCACTCCCGCTCCCCTCGTCACCTCCACCATCACCACACCTCCCCCACTCCTTCATTGTTGACGCCATCATCTGTCGCCACCACCACCACCGAGGCACCACCACTCCAACTCCCATCCTCCCATGTTTGTTCAAAACTAAAACCAAACCTCAACTCCATCAGCAGCCCTCGAAGCCGAAGCCCGAGCTCGGAGTCAGCAGAAGGGGACCAATCCCTCGTAGCCGTCGACGCCATCCTCCGGTGCGCGCCTCCCCTGTTTTCGACAAGCCTCGATCCCTCTCGGTGAGCCTTCTTCCCTTCTATTTCATTTCCTAGCCCTTAGGATCTTCGTGGTCACTTCGATTCATGATTCCGGGAGCGGAGCGACCGCCATTGTTGCAAGGTCGAGCTAGGTTAGTGAGCGGGCAAGTGCGAGAGGGTCGGTTATGAGTGAGAGTGAGAGAGTTGTGTCTGTGAGGGGTGGATGGCGAGTGCGGGAGTGGGAGGAACCAGAGTGAGAGTGGGAGGCTGCAAGCGCGAGAGCGTGAGGTCGGGGACGAGCAGGGGTGGCCGGGTATGTGAGGGTGAATAGAGATGGAGGAAGGGGGAGAAGAGGAGGGGCCCGCGTCCGCTGAGTATTCTTCCATGTGGGCCCCACCTCCTTTATTTTTTTTAAATTTTATTTTGTTTTAATTAATGGGCCGGTTTGGTTTGGGACGAAATGGGTTGGGCTTCTCTTTTATGTTTTGGGCCCCATATTTGGTTTTGGCTGGGTTGAAGTTTAAATTGTGTTAGTGGTTTTATTTAGTTATTATGTTAATTTAGTTATTATTTTATTATTTCATTATTACATATATTTTTTATTATTATTAGTTATTAATTCTGATTTATTTATTTAATTAATTATAATTTATTTAAATTATTTAATGATTCATTTCGGTCAAATGTGGTATTTAAATGGTTGAAAATAAAATATATTATTTGAAATGATTTATTGCTAAGTATTTGTTTAAAAGTTATCTGTCTACTTCGTGATTAAATGTTAGAAATGTTTATTAGATGTTATTTTTATAATAATGTTAATATTGAGTTGATATTTATGATAATTAAATTATTGAGATTCTATTTGAAAGTGTTAGTTATATGTTTATGTTAAATGTTTACTAAAATTGCTTTACATGTTTATATAATTGTTATTAGATTATTATTATTATCATTATTCTAGTTTATTAATAAACTAATATTTTATGTAAATTATTTATATATTATAAGTTGTTTTAAAATTAGAATTATTAGCATATATTATGTTATGATATGATATTTTTAACTTGTGTTTTTAGAAAAG
This sequence comes from Persicaria maculosa, assembly GCA_963922045.1. Lineage (NCBI taxonomy): Eukaryota > Viridiplantae > Streptophyta > Magnoliopsida > Caryophyllales > Polygonaceae > Persicaria > Persicaria maculosa. The sequence goes on from OY998265.1 coordinate 14,524,797, forward strand.
TTAAAGTGGTTTATTAATGTTATTTTATTTGTGTGGTTTATTAAAAATGGGACGATTTGGTGTTTTAACTAATTAAATATTGTTTGAGAAATTGTTTAAAGAAAGTTTAAGGTTTCCCAAAATGTTTTAAAGTAGGTTGAAATCATAGTTAATATTTTCGGTAGTGATCCTCGACTTGTATTTTGAGAAATGTCTTCTCAAATGGATTATTGTTTTAAAACCGATATGCCAGAATTATTTTAATGATATGGGTTGTTTAAGATATTTCTTAAGTTTTGGAATTTCATTAGATGATGATTTTTTAGAAAGGAATATGTCGGGATTATTTTAATAATAATATAATTTTAGAAAATTGGTTTAAGGATTCAAATGTTAATATCGGGATTTGGCTAAGTATGACTTTAAATGAATTGTTTGACTATTAAATTGACTTCTTGGAAATTTAAGGGCTTTTGAGGCACTTGAAATTGATTTACTTGAGTTGACTTAATGATTTAATTAGTGAAATTACTTGAGCATTTATGTGAGTTATGACATGAAATATATGAAAATATGAGTTAAAAGCATGATTTGAGACGTTGGAAATTCGAGATGATTTATGGAAACGAGAATGAAATAGTGATGATGATGATGATGATGATGATGATGATGATGATGGTGATATGAATATGATGTGATGATGAGAATATGCCCAAGTTGTGGAAACGAGATGGCTAACATATATGTTCTATGTGAATCTTATGTGTTGCATTTGATATGCTTTGTGTAAGTTAGACTTAGACTTATTATGTTATATATTGAATTACTAGGTGATCTCTAATTTGTCTGGACTTGCTATTGCTTTTGTTGGTTGCTTGGATTCTGCGCTTCTCCAGGTAAGTTCCTTGAACTTACTCATGATGGGCGCTTTATGCATTGGGTGTTATATAGTAGGCTAGTGTTCGTGCACCATACGACTTAGAATCAAGCTTAGGATCTAAAACGGAAACCATATGACCTGCTATCTGTCTTTGCTAGAAAACGGCCGTTATAGGTGTTTATTGGTTGGGACCTTTTTCTTTATTCTTGTTATCCTAGTTGACGCTTATTATAGAAAGTTGCTTGCACTTGATGATGCGGTAGGCTTTTGGTATAGAAAGTTGCTTCCACTCGATGATGCGGTAGGCTTTTTGGTAGTAAGTGACATAGGACTCTTAGAGCCTTAGGCCATATATAAGTGTCGTTGCTTGCCTTCCTTTCATAGTTAGTAAGCTCATTGCGTGGGGTTGGCTAGCACCGTAGGGTGAGGTAGCTCTTTTGATGGTGAGTTGCTGTAGGATTTCTTAGGAGCCTAGAGGGACATGCTATTTGACATTTCTTGTAACTGGCGCGCTTCTTTATCTATTTCTGCACAAGAGACCCCTTTTGCCGCGGTGAAATGGCTGCTTACCACGGCAAAATGGCTCCTTCTTCCTCTCTGGTTCCAGTTCTCACTTGCCGCAACGACCATGGTTTCGCCGCGACGAAATTCAAACTTTTTGGCTTGCTTTTTCCTTGAATCAACTCTGTTCTTTATCAAACCATTTCTAAACTAAAGCATGATCCTCCCCGACCCCAAACAACACATCAAGACTCAAACGCGGACCAGAAGAGGAGAGCGGAAGAGGGATTACCGATGATCTTTAAGGGAAATCTTCGAAGCTTCAATGGGGGGTCCTCCAAGCTCCAAATCGACGAGGAAAGTGAAAGATTGAGCCTAGGAAATATAGCGGATGAGTAAAAGTCCTCTTTTACAAAGGTTTAGGACCGAAACGAAAGGAAAGGAACACAACCGAGCTCACCTTTGGAAAAATAGGGGAAGGAGGGAGTGAGGGCTCTATTTCACTTTGTTTGGGGTTGGATCAGCTCCTTTTCGACCTTGGAAGGTAGAAAACTTAGTAAAGGTTCACCTTTAAAAGGTTTGGAAGAGAAAGGAAGCAAGACAAGGGAGAACGAAAGTGAATACCGCGAAGACGATGAACAGGGCAGCTCCTGGGTTCTTCCTCGTTGCGGCGAAAACCTTCTCTACAACTTATGTTTTGCTTGAATCGGTGGATGGCCTTCTTCTTCTTCACTTGATCTTCAAAGGGAAGAGCTGGGAGGAGTTTATGGTGGTGATTGAGCTGGGAAAAACACAAAACAAAGGATTTGAAGGAGAGTTTGAAGATTGGAAATGAAGGAGAGAGGGCATGAGAACTTCACAACATGTTGTAGAGCTTTCATATTTATTTTTTTACTCCGAATTTTTGCTCAGATAAGATACTCCGTAATTGGTTGCAGGGTAAGATTTGTAACAAATTCGGTTAGATTATCGGGATTCGAAGTCGAACCTTGCGAGGCCATCTCTCTCTCTCTCTTGCTCCCACCATCAGTCTTTTGTCCTCTTTTTCATAAACCCTCATAAACCCCATTTATTTCCTCCATATATAGACACAAACCCTAAACCCTAGCACTCACTCCAAAATCTGAGCCACCAAACACTAAACCCTAGTCTCTCTCTCCCATTTTGAATCCAAGAAAGAGTTCCCCGGATTTAACACCATATGGCCAAAAATTAGCCCACCTTTAGCCTTTTACCAATCTACTTCTCATAAGCTTCCAAAAGTTCATTTGATTATTAATGCTATGTTACAAAATTATTTTATGCGTATAACCCTCCTTTTGTGAGTATGATGTTGCTTTTATTCACAGGCATGGATATGTTGACATTAGTACCTTTTCGAGGATGGCAATTGATTATAGGGACATATAACAATGAATCTATGATGTTGAGGCTTTAGTTTCTTCCCCTGAATGACAGCTAAAGTATTGCTTGGGGACAAGCAAGCTTAAGAATGGGGTGTTTGATGTGCGCGCAAATTGCCATATTTTACATATGCTTTTACTTCGATTTCTTCTATATTTTCATGCATATTTGTTGGGTAAGCATAATATTAGTGTAGTTTATGTTTATTTGCCGGTTTACATGAGTTTTTATGTTATTTCGCAAAAATCGAGACAAATTTGGAGCAATTTGGAGAAGAGAAGAAAAGCTGAAAAACTACTCGAAGTCTACCGAGGAGTCAAAATCTACCAATTGACTCGACATCGAGTGGAATCTGACACCAGAAATCGAGCCATAAGAAGAACAATGCATGTCGACGCAGACTGGTCGATATCGACATAAGTGGTTGATATCGAGTGCCCCAAATCGAGTAAAAGATACAGTTCGAGTGCAAATCCGAGGTCGAGTAGAGCTGGCTGAAGATAGAAGAGAAATGGTCGATATCGACTAGACCTTATCGATATCGAGTGCTGCTGGAAACAAATCCAACGCTGTTTTGATAGAATTCTATTCGAAGGATTTACATCTACATTAAGTTGAGATCTTTTATCTTTCCCATCAGACTTACTATCCTTTATGGTGAATTGATATTTACCTAAGTGATTTTAGTTATTTACTTTATTTAAGTTTTATCTTAGGAATAAAGATATATTTTCTTATCCTTGGATAGCGAGGTTTGAGATCTATAATTACAGTCATTAGGGCTGAGTTTTCAATCCACACACATTCAATTTCAAGCATTAAATATTCAGTAGTTAGAGAGAGAGGACGAGTGGAGTAGGAGGAAGCGAGAGCGGGATTTTGCTTTGTTCGGTTGTACTCTTTCGTTTGAAATTTCAATTCAAGTTTATTTTTCCAATGATGATGATGTCAATGATGATGAAGTACGAGTAGTTCCCTTACTTCTAGGTAGGGGTGATATTCGAGCTGAACGAGCCGAGCTTGACACGTTCAAGCTTGGCTCGAACGGAAAACCAGCTGAGCCGAGCTCGAGTCCAAAAACTATTCGAGCTTTTTTTTTGCGCTCAAGCTCAGCTCGCGAGCTCAGGGGAAAGCTCAAGCTCGGCTTGTTTAGGCTCGACCAAGCCGAAAGAACGAGCTTAGGCTCGTTCGAGCTCGTCATCTGGGCTCGTTCGGCTCGTTCGAGCTCGGTTCTGAGCTGACCTTAAATGAATTCATTTATATTTTCCTGAATTGAGATAACATTTCACTTTGAATTCATTAAATTTAACAAGAGAGTTTACTTGATAATTTATCAAGTTAATAAAGCATAATCCACAGCCCCCCTTATCAAAAGCATAATCTATATAATTAATTTAACAAGATACATTTATAATTTATAATCTGTACAACTTCCTGCCCAGTATGCCAAAGAAGTATCACTCGAATATGTAAATTTCACTTGAATTCATTTAAAACCATGCAAGATACATTTAATTATAACCACGCAAAGGTCAATCACTCAATCTGTACATTTCACTTGAATTCATTTATAAATTTATAATATGTACCACTTGAATATGCAGTTAAGAAATAACAAAAAAGATGATTACACAAGGGGAAAATTCAGTGCCAAAACTCGGATGAATCCACAATGGGACTCAAGTCACTCAATCTGTACATTTCACTTGAATCCACAGCCAAACGGGAAAAGAGCAGAGTAAAAGCAATATACCAGCAGCCAGTAGGAGAAGGAATCCACAAGGGGAAATTTCAGATTTCAGATCTGAGGAACGAAGGCAACAGCCCAACAATCAAAGATGGCAGAGTAAAAACAATATACCTGTGCCGCTGAAGGAAGGAAGGAAAGCCGGAGATAGCAGATCTGAGGAAGGAAGACAACCCAACAAACGAAGGACGGAAGGATGGCCGATCGACGCTACTACTGTTCACCGCCGCCTGAGTCGAGCTCGGAAGGATGGCCGACTTTAGCCTTGAAGAGAACCCAAGAAGAGGAGAAGCCAGCCGCTGAAATCTCTACGGTAGCGAGTGTGTGAAAATAGCTAAACCCTCAAATCCCTCCTCTTTCTTTAACCCTAGGGGCATTTTAGTAATTTTTTATACCGAGCTTCCGAGCTCGGCTCGGGCTCGGCTTGGGCTCGGTTCGAGCCCAAAACTATGTTCAAGCTCGGCTTGTTTTCCCTCTATGAATGAGCTCGAACCGAGCTTTCTCGAGCCGAGCCCGAGCCGAACCTGAGTTGTTCGGCTCAGATAACAGCCCTACTTCTAGGGTCGGGGTGAGCCCGATGATAGCCATGTAAGTTTATGCATCAAAGGTATGATTTTTATGCGATTTCGTCTTTTATCCAATATGCATGATCCTTTGCGAGAGTTGAGGAAATTCCTTATTTGCATTAGTGAAGCGAAAGCCAATCATATTGTGAATTTGGATTAATTATGAAATTGGATAGTAACTCTGAGGGTGTATGCGAGAGCCTCTAAATCACCTAATTGTTGGTAACGAAAGTTATTTGACGGAAAGGCATCATCTTTCATGAATTTGGTATAAGTCTTATATGGTTATTGTTGTGGCATGAATCCCCAATCTTCGAGGTTCTTTAGTTTATTGAAGTTTATAAAAATCTGAGTTTTTATTTTGTCCATCCTTCCATCATCATTCTTACTTTCTTCGGACACTTTTCCGACACAAAAGGTTACGTTTATAGTTTCTGTTGAAGACTCGAAATCGACTGCAGAGGTCGATATCGAGTGACTAACCCGATATTGAGTGCTCTACTCGATGTCGACTTTTGTTTTTGTCTCCTGCAGGAATTTGCTGGAAATCAACTGGAATTGTACTCGATATGAACTGATCCATTCGATATCGAGTGATCTTCTGGAGTCGAAATCGAACGTGATTGCGAGCTTAGGAACCGCTGACATACCTCCTCGTGGATTCGATCCTAAATACCCTACTACTACATCGGGAGGGATTCTTGTAATTTTATTTGCTTGGACAGGGAGTTGGTTTAGTTAGTATTTTATTGATATTTATTTTCGAACTAGCATCCCTCCATTACGATAGCCCCCACCCAAACTTTACCTCCTCGTGGGTCTCTGCCATTTGCACTTGCTCCATATAGGGACAAGCCGTTGTGTTATGCTTTTGTGACCCACATTCTAAACAAGCTTGGTTGTTAGTTAAAAGCCTAACTTGTTTTTGGAGACGCTTTACCTGGTCTTCAATGAGTTGATACTTCACCTCAGGATCCACCTATTTTGATGGCTCATATCATGGGATGGATGGGGGCAGCCTCGCATTGGGGGCCGTAAGAGTCTCATATATGTTGTCGAACTCCATGAGCCTTTAAATCGTCTCCCAGGCTTGATTAGGTGTAAGCTCTAGGTAGCGATAGGTGGTATAGGTGTTGATCCGCTCTCTTGTAGGCACGTCCGGGCATTGTAGATGATATATTGGATAACATATGGCGGTTGCTCATGCGTAGGGCAGGATCTTAGTAGGTCATTATAGCGCTCCCAGACTTGCACTAGCGTCTCTCCTGGACTTTGCTTGAAGGCCATTATCCTCTGGCGAATTTGCGCCGTCTTGGATGGTGGAAAGAACTTGTTGAGGAAGATGTCCTTAAGTTCACCCCATGTGTGAATAGATCATGGGGGCAAGCTTTCCAACCAATGTAGAGCCTTTCTTGCAAGCGACCATCTAAAATCTTTTAGGCGTACATATTCTAAATTGACACCATCAGTAATGGTGTCACATAAGTCAATATATTTAGTAATATATGCCATAGGACATAGAAGATTCAGGCACCACCAGCGTTGGGTGCATATATTCTTTGACATTTTGTGGGATCTGGTGTAATTGCTCTTGGGCTTCTCGGCGGGCTTGAGCCTCTTGCTCATATCTTGCGGCCATTCATTGCTGCGCCTGTGTATACTGAGTGCGCTTGGTTTCGAACCCCTCAACTTGCTTTCTAAGCCTGTCAAGTTCTTGTTGCATAGTCTCCTCGTTTTCCATGATCCTTTTTGCCCTTTCTTATAGACGAAGGAAGCATTCTGGATCGTCTAATGCAGCGAATTTGGGTGTGCGATCAGCACGTCACATAAACCTTTAAAACAACACTAGGTAAAGAAGTAAGTAAGACTAGACAGGGTGCAATTGATAGCCTCCCCGACAACGGCGCCAAAATTTGTTAAGAGGGGAATTGAATAAATAAAATATGTAAATAAATTTGAACCAAAGCAACTCCCTTTCTTCGTAAATAAATTCAAGACTCCCTCCCGATGCAGCATTAGAGAATCAATATCGATCCTCAAGGAAGCGAGTCAGCGGTTCCTGAATAGTCTTTCTGAAATCATGTTCTGTGTCGACCAGAAGCCTCGATATCGATTTGATAGGTCGATATCGATAGGGGCTGTTGATTCCTTGTGTGTGCGTCGAACTGTGAAACCTGTAGAAGAAACAGAAGGCACTCCATATCGACTAGGGTGGTCGATGTCGAGTGGGTCAATGCACTTTGGTCGACTCAAAAGACCATCGACTTGCTTTCCTTCGATGCAGAGTACTCAATATCGAGTAGTAGGGTCGAGCTCGAGTTATTTCACAGACAGTGACAGAAAATAAAACGAGAACATAAATAATAAGGAAAGAAATAAAAAAGCGTATTTTTTTGTGGGTTTTTCTTGATATAATTAAAAGCTCCTAAGGTAGGGATTCACCACAACAATAACCATGCATGCATTTTTACTTAAATTACATAAAAGATTATGTTTTTATCATCAACTAATTAGGAATATAGAGGCTTTCGCATAAAAACCTAATTGTTTCTATCCTTTTCATAATTACGGTTTAGTCAACTTTTATAGGAAAAATCTAATTAATATCCAAATTCACATATATAGTCCATTTTCGCTTCATATAAGGTAAATAAGCAATGATCCTAAATTCTCATGAAAGATTGAGCACGGGGTAGAAGATGAAATCGCATAACCAAATAAGGAATTCAAGCATACTTACATGGCTATTGCCTGGCTCACCCCAACCCTATAAGTAAGATGACTACTCATGCCTCATCGGGGAAAACATCGTTGAAAGAAATAAACAAACTTAACTTGCATTAAACTTTAAAGGGAAACGCTAATCGTACAGCCACCGCCTCTCTCTCGCTATCTCCTACTCTCGCTACTCCTACTCTTCCTTCCTTGATCGAATGATTGTTTGATTGGATGATTGAATTCATTAAAGCCATCCCCCTAGGGCTTTATTTATAGCCTCACAATCCTTGCTAGCCAAAGATTGGGGTCCTAATCCTACTAAAATTGGTAAAAGAAAATTCTATCTAAACTAAATTATATCCTAAAATAAAATAATAAAATAGGTAATATTCCCTAACATGCTTGGAATATACCCATCAGGATAGATGATCGTGGTAGATGGTAGAATATCTCGTGGCTAAGTAAATCTCCCAAAGATCAGGCCCAATTCGCGTTTCGTACGCGTCTGTTGCTCCAGTCGATGTCGAGTGGACATGTCGATATTGAGTGCCTTATGTCGATTCGACATGGTTGATTGTGGTCGACATTTCCTTAGTTTTGATCTAGCTCTTTTCCTTCAGTCGACCTCGGGTGCATCAGTCGATGTCGAGTTAGCTGGTCAAGATCGAGTGGTTCTGCTCGAGATCGAGCTCTTCTTCAGTGTCTTGTTTTCACTCTAAAATGCTCCATTTTCTGCGAAATTAAACCAAGACTTGTGTAGATCTCTATATCTTGCAAATAAATTCAAACTACATAAATTCATTACTTTTCCAACCCAAAAGTAGAAAATATGCATAAAAGCGGAATGAATGTAAGCATGAAACATGGTGAAATAAGTGCACATCAGTTTTTACCGCACATAACACTCGTTATGAGTTTTGACTCTTTTAGAGTACAGATCCACCCTTTCACATCATCTGACCATGCTCCAATTTCGGTGGATTTCCAAACACAAGATAATAACTTCAAAAAACCTTTTAGATTCGAATTGGTCTGGGCAACAAACCCGGAATTCACTAAAATTGTGACACAAGCGTGGCGACTGCATCGTGTAGGTTCTAATATGTTTAACCTAGTAAAGAAGACTTCCCTTCTTAAAGTTATGGCTAAAAGATGGCACAAGACAACTTTCGGCAATATCAATCGTCAGATTCTTAAGACGGATGAAGCTTTGCTAAATCTGCAAACTTCTCTTCTTTCATCTTTCTCGGAGTCGGATCGTCTGAAACAAAAAATACTGCTTAACAAACATAAGCACTTGCTCGACTTCCAGCGTCGATACTGGAGTCAGTGGGCAAAGGTTAAACATATCAAGCTGAAAGATCCCAATACTGTGTACTTCCATAAAATTGGATCTTCTAAACGGGTAAGGAAATTTATTAAATTTATCCACAATGACACTGGCGTTTGTATCTCCGACAATAGGCTTATCAAGTAGGAGTTTGTTTCTGAGTGTAAGGCTAGAATCAAATCAACGCTCGACCCGAGCTTATCCCTAACAAGTGATCTTGACGTCATTTCGTCTGAAATTACATCTGATGACAATATTAGCCTTACTCCACCTATCACAAATGCTGAAATAAAAAAAAGAAGTTTTCTCCATGACAAGGATAAATCGCCAGGTCCTGACGGAATGCCTCCAGGGTTTTATTAGACTTATTGGCCTATTGTTAGACCTTCTGTGATTAAATATGTCAAGTCTTTCTTCATATATGCAAGTAAGCTTCTCAAACAACTGAGTCACGCTTTCATTACTTTACTTCCTAAATGGGAGGATCCATCGACTGTAAACCACTACAGACCTATCAGTCTTTGCTCCACAGTTTACAAAGTTATCTCCAAAATCATTTCTGCTAGACTATCAGTGGTATTAGACAAACTAATCCACCCCCTACAAGGCGCTTTCACCGAAGGAAGGTCTATTCAAGACAATATCCTCATAGCTCATGAGATCTTTCATTCTTTCTAATCCCTTAAAGCTTAAAGTGGATCGGTTGCAATCAAATTGGATATGGAAAAGGCCTATGACTGTATTTAGTAGCCTTTTCTTTTCCAAATTTTAACAAATTTTGGTTTTTCTCCAAGGTTTACCCAATGGATTCACGAGTGCGTAAACACTGTCTCATACTCTATTCTAATTAACGATAAACCATCCATCCCGTTTGTCCCCACAAGGGGTCTACGTCAAGGCGACCCTCTATCCCTTTACTGTTTATACTAACAGCCGAAGATAGGCTCATACCTTGTAAAGAGAAGTAAACGTTAACAAAGACTTGGGTTTCTCGTTTGGGAGAGGCCTGATTAAAATCACGTTTCTAGCATTTGCAGACGACGTTATCATCTTCGCAAAATCTTCACAGTCTGCTTGTTTCAAAGTCAATTCTATTATCCAAAGATTTTGTCTTCTCTCGGGCCAGAAAGTTAACCTTCACAAATCAAGCTTCCAAGCTTCACCAAATACAGCAAAGTCGGTGATCAATACCATTATGGCTTTATTGGGAATCCCACAAGCTAATAATTTGAAAAATATTTGGGATGTCCCATTATTAATGGTAGAGCAAATCGAGAAACATTCTTTGATGTGGTTCTAAAATCTAAACAATAGTTAATTAACTAAGTGGAAAGACTCCGTTGTGTCTATAGAAGGGCGTAAGGTCCTTATTAAAGCTAACCTCGGTGCTAAACCAATTTTTCTCATGCAAGCCTTTTTGCTGCCAACTTCTATCTTACATAAGTTAGACAAGATCTGCTCAGATACTCTAGCGGGTGGCCTAGGCTTATACAAAGCTGAAACTATGAACATAGCACTACAAATGAAACTATTATGGAAAATTATTGCCGAGACAAGTAATTCGTGGGTATGCCTTCTTCTATCAAATATCTAAAGGGAACTCCTCTTATGAAGTACAATCGAAAAGGAAATACGTCCTGACAATGGTCTAAGCTTTAATCTATAAAACATTTATTTAAACCAAGACTGAGATGAACCATCGGTGATGGCTTGAATGTTGACTTTTGGAATGATAACTGGATCTATGAATTCCCACTATTAGATGTGGTTAGTTCGCCTCTTTCAGACTTAGCACTGAATTGGAAGGTTTCTTGGTTCATCAGTAATAATAATTCGTGGGATTTGAACAAGTTATCCAATGACCTTCAGGGTCTTCTATCACCCCTTCATATAAATAACATTTTACATTCTAATTACCGACAAGTTTCTTTCATGACCGCCTTTATTAGGATCCTGATGTGCGCTCAATTTACCATATTTTTCATCTACTTTTACTTCTATTTTTGTCTATATTTTCATGCATATTGGTTGGGAAAGCGTAATATTTGTGTAGTTTATGTTTATTTGCCAATTATGGAGGTCTACACGAGTTCTTATGTTATTTCGCAAAAATTGAGGCAAATCGGAGCAATTTGGAGAAAAGGAGAGAAAGCTGGAAAATCATTCGAAGTCTACTGAGGAGTCAAAATTGACTAAAGGACTCGACATCGAGCACAACTGATCACCAGAAAATGAGGAAGGAAGAAGAATCACTCTACTCAATGCAAACAATTCGATATCGACCAAAGCTACTAGATATCGAGTGATGAAGATCGATTGAAATGCTGGAGATCGAGTGAAGAGCCGAGGTCGAGTAGAGCTGACTCGACAGAAGATGAGTGGTCGATATCGACCGAAGATGGTCGATATCGAGTGACGCTGCAAAAGACCCGACGACATTTTGACTAAATCTTATCCGAGGCGGATTGCTTCTACATTTAGTCGGGAATCTTCTATCTTATTTTCAGACTCTCTATCCTTTAGGGTGAATTTCATATTTACCTAAAGTGATTTTATTTAGCAAGTTTTATCTTAGGAATAAGATAGATTTTCTTTTCCTTGGATAGCAAGGTTTGAAATATATAATTAGAGCCATTAGGGTTGAGATTGAATCACCCAATATTGAAGAGAAACACTTTCAATTTGGTTTAGAGAGAGAGGAGGACGAGTGAAGGAAGAGAGAGCGAGAGCGGAATTTTACTTTATTCAGTTGTAATCTTTCGACGTTTGCAATTTTAATTCAAGTTCGTTATTTTCCAATGATGATGATGATGTCTATGGCTATGAAGCGCGAGTAGTCCCCTTACTTCTAGGGTCGGGGTGAGCCCGGCGATAGCCATGTAAGTTTATGCATCAAAGGTATGATTTTTATGCAATTTCGTCTTCTATCCTTTATGCATAATTCTTCTACGAAAGTAGTAGGTGATCCTTATTTGCATTATTGAAGCGAAAGCAATCTTATTGTGAATTTGGATTAATTATGAAATTAGAATAGTAACTCTTAGGGTTTATGCGAGAGCCTCTAAATTTTCTAATTGTTAGTAATGAAAGTTATTTGATGAAAAGGCATAATCTTTCATGAATTTGGCATAGGCTTATATGGTTATCGTTGTGGCATGAGATCCCCGATCTTGGAGGTTTTTAGTTTATTGAGTTCATACAAATTTGCGATTTTCTTCGGTTCATCTTTCCTAAATCATTCTCATATTCTTTGGACACTTTTCTGACAAATTGGTGACGTTTTAAGCTTTCTATTGAAGTCTCGATTTCGACTGTTGTTGTCAATATCGAGTGACTGACTCGATATCGAGTGTTCTACTCGACGTCGTCTGTGTTTGTCTGTTTTGCGGGAAGTTTACTGCAAATCGACTGGAACTGTAGTCGATATCGATTGTATCACTCGATATCGAGTGATCTACTGAGTCGAAATAGAACGTGGTTGCAAGCTTATGATCCACTGACACACCTCCTCGTGGATCGATCCTGAATACCCTACCACTACATCGGGAGGGTTTCTTGTAATTTATTTGCTTGGACATGGAGTTGGTTTAGTTCATATTTATATTTATTCGACTAGTCTTCCCTCCTAACAAATTTTGGCGTTGTTGCCGGGGAGGCAATCATTCATGCCCTAAGTTTTACTCATGTTCTTTTCTAGTGCTAATTTTGTAGGTTTATGTGACGCTCTGATCGCGTACCTATCTTGGAAAGCCTAGATGAGCCCGAACATTTCCTCCACATCCAAAACAGAGTAATCCGAATCATGGTAGAGAACGAGACACAGGCTCAACTCATAGAGAGATTGAGGAAGGAGATTGAGGCCCACAATGCTACCATTGCCAATGAAAGGGTAACTACAGCTGCAGAGAGAGCTCGCGCCGATCGAGAGAAGGATGCACCCAGACAAGCCCAAGAGAGGCTCAATCAATATCTGCAGACGACAATGCAATACATGCACCCTACGCTCACCGTGCCCGAATCTGCGATTATCATACTCTTCTAATTATGATATTAAAATTAACTTCCTTTCTGAAATTAAATGCAATACTTTTGAAGGGAGAACTAATGAATGCCCCTTGCAATATATTACTACTTTCATGGATTTATGTGAGACTGTCGCCGATGGCGCTAATTTAGAATATGTTAGAATAAAAACTTTTCGATGGTCTCTTGCTGGGAAGGCTTTGCAATGGCTTAAAAGCTTAGCTCCACACTCGCTAAAGACATGGGCAGAGGTGAAGGATGCGTTCCTCAATAAGTTCTTCCCTCCATCAAACACGGCGATGTTGCGACAAAGGATCACGACTTTTAAACAAAAGCCTGGCGAGACATTGGTGCAAGCATGAGAGCGCTTCAAGGACTTATTGCGATCATGCCCTACTCATGGGAAACTACCTTACGTCATCCAGGAGATCTTCTACAACTCCCTCTACGCACCGAATAAGGAGAGAATCTACTCTTACACCTCCTATCGGTACATTGAGATTACACCGACGGAGGCCCGGGACACAATTGAGAGGCTTGTCAACTCCGACAACACATATGAGACTACTGCAGCCTATGACTCAAGGTCTGCCCCATCTATGCCACTTTATGAGCCTCCAAGGGAGATCGATCCGGATGTGAGGCAACAATTCAACAGTGATCAGGCATGCCGCCTTCAAAAGCAAGTGAGGTTCCTCTCCAACAACCAAACTTGCCAGGAATGTGGGTCTACTAGGCACAACACCAATGCCTGCCCACATCTTGAGCAAGTCAGCATTGCAGAGACACATGAAGAAGCTAAATGGATGAGAGGCCCCTATGGAGGGGGCAATCAGCAGTATTGGGAGGATCAAAGGTTCTACCAACCTCAGCACCAATAAAGGGATCCCCCACCTTATAGAGCACCTGGACACCCCGAGCGGGAACCAAAGAAAGATGACATGTAGATCATACTTGATGAGATACGGAGGAACCACGCTGAGTTTAAACAAGCCAATAATTCAGTCCATACTCAGCTGCACCTCATCAACTCTAGGCTCGGGGAGATCGACGTTTAGAAAAAGAACATGGGGACCCAAATGTGTCAATTGGTTGATCAAATTCCCAAACCGTCAGGATCGCTGCCAGGATCTACTGTGCCCAATCTTAAAGGCGAAACTATTGGTCACATAGCGGCTATGAATCTAATAAGTGGGCATCAACTGTGAACGCCCGAGCAAAATGCGGAGGAAAAAGCCACTAGAGAGGACTCGATATCGACTCATCCAATCGATATTGACCGAGATACAGTCGACATCGAGTCCCCTTTACTCGATGTCGAACCAGAAGCTGAACCACACCAGAAATCGACTCCTCTAGTCGATATCGACCTAACCTTAATCGATATCGACTCAGCTCCAGCTGTAGTAAAGAAGAAGATGCTGCCATTCCCAAAGAAAACTTTAAAGGACCCAGCGGAAAAGAAGATCAAGCGCTTTGTGAAGATGCTTCAAGGGCTAAACGTTACAATTCCATTCACTAAAGCTCTTCATGAGATGCCATCTTATGTAAGGTTTCTCAAGGACATACTGGGAAAGAAGCGATCAATGGTTGAGATCGTAGAGGAGTGCAGCAAGATGGAGCTACCAGAGAAGCGGCCAGAACCAGGTAATTTTGCTATCACTATAGGCTTAGGTCAACACTGATTCAATGCTTTATGTGATTTAGGGGCGAGTGTTAGCATTATGCCACTAACAATATGGTCAAAGGTAAAGATTGGTGCCCTAGAGCCTGTGGATGCTAAACTCTATATGGTGAACAACACGGTGGTAATTCCAACAGGCCTGGTAGTTGATGTGCCGGTTCAAGTAGGTAAGTTCTTTGTCCCTGTTTATTTTCTAGTTGTTGATATGGCAGAGGAACCTGCTTGTCCAATTATTTTAGGAAGGCCCTTCTTGGCAACCGTCGATGCAAACATAAGCGTAAGGAAAGGATTGCTCTTATTCACCATCAGCGATGAAGTTATAGAGTACTCATTCAACAAGGCGGTAAAGAGGAATGAAGGTCCTATGGAGATGAAATCAATCAAGGGCGTCTACATCACTTGCGGGGAACCTAAGGTAAGAACTATGACCCCCTAAGAGTTAGAAAAGAGGGCAATAGAAGCCCGAGTGGAGGAAATCATGGCAATCTTGAACGAAGGCACTAAAGTACCACTCGAAATCGACCCAGGTAAGTCGATATCGACTGACGTTTTCCCAGATAATGTGCCAGGTTTTAAGTATGGGGTCGATGTAGGACCACACCACTCAAAATCAAGTGCTTCACTCAAAATCGACCAGAATTTACAACCGACATCGACTGATTCAACTGATGGAAGCCAATTGATATCGAGTCAACCAAGTCGATATCGAGTCGATCAGGTCGAGTCGACGTCCCCCACATCGATTGAACCACCAGGAGTAGAAGAAAAGTCGATATCGAGTGACGGTAGTCGATATCGACTGGATCCTTAGACAGAAAAGGAAAGCTCCGCAAAGGTAAGTCGAGGTATGGATCCTTCTTCCCCAATTTCAATAAATGATTCATCTATATATGGGAGAGGTTTGCCTTGGTTTGTGCGCTTGTGCAGGATATCCAAAGATGATCCGAGCAACTACGAAGTAGAAGATAAGGTGTATGTCTCCAAATCAAAAGATCATTGGTTCACAAGCAAGTTCAAAACAAAGAAGATGGGTCCATTCACAATGAACAAGATCCATTCAGGCGGGATGCAGCTGCGAGACAAGAACGGAGTACTATTTGAAGCCCAGGCTACATGGGATCTGCATATGCTACCTTAAGAGCATGATAGAAGAAGTTGGCCTAGAGACTATAAAGTCTAGAGCTTGTAATAAGACAAATAGTTTTTAGGGTTTGGATATTTTTTTGTTTTGAGACTTTATGTTTTGGCTTGGCTTTGTGGTTTATTGTCTAACGAATTTCAGGAGCAAGAAGCAGCGAAAAGGGGACTCAATATCGAGTATAGTACTCGATATCGACTGCGCATGTCGATTTAGAGAAGCTGTGATCGATTGAGGCTCACCCTGAAGCTTAAAATCACCAAGAATCGAGTGATATTAGTCGATATCGACTAGATCATTCGATATCGACTGACCCTGCAAACGTCTTCAGCACTTGATTTTCGCGATTCTGCGCTAATTTCTAGTAAGTTTCTTTCTTAACCCTAGTTCTTATACAGTGAGGACACTGTAATTTTTAAGTATGGGGTGGGGGAAAGGCTTACTTGCATATTTTAAATATTTTTTTGCGCATATTGCACATTTTTTCATATTTATGCATAATTCTCCAATTGCATTATACATGGTTACTTTGGATATGTTTATCTATCTATATGCATCATATCTATCTATATGCATCATGTTTATTGTCCAAAGTCTAAAAAATCACCCTACTTTGGATATGTTTATCTATTTATATGCATCATGTTTATTGTCCAAAGTCTAAAAAATCACCCCTATTGAAAAATTTTGAAATTGGATAAGTGTCATGGAAGTTTAATAGAACTTGACGATGCAAAAGTAGATTCATTAGAGATATAACGTGAAATTCCCTAGTAAAGGTAAGTCATAATGAAGTGTGATTTTTTAGAGAAAACCATGAAAGGAGGTAAAATCTGAAGTTGTTTTTGACATGTGCATAATAAGAGGATGGATGACTTTATATTTTCCATACATTTGCTAAATTTCATATCCTAGCCTTACCTATGCATATTTGCCTTACAAAAAGCCATATATGAGCCTTACATTATTATTGTTCCACATACATTACATATTGGCCATTTTTGTACCTTATACCCTATCCGGGGATTATGTTGAGAATAGATGTCATATTTGGAGTAGTTATATAGAGTTTGTGCTTATTATTATTGAAGTTGTTGGCAGGATGAAAGAAAATTTGAATTATGGAAAATTTAATGAGTGAGAAAAAAATCCGATCACCTTAGGAGATAAAGGTAGATTGACCCTGCTCGTTGAGATGTTAGTTCGGTGAGATGGGACACCAAAGTGAGGAGTCCGAAGTACTAAGTATCTGGGGCCATTCATGGCACCCATGTTTGCGACCCGCGAGAAGGCAGTGCTAAGGTTAGAGAGGTAAAAATCATTATAGTGAAAAAAGCATTGAGCAAAGAGCAAAAAGTGAGAAATATTATGTGGAACGGAAGTTTGGAAAGAAAGTTTATTTCCCCGGATTTAACACCACATGGCCAAAATTTTGCCCACCTTTAGCCTTTTACCAATATACTTCTCCATAAGCTTGCATAAAAGTCCTCTTGATTATTAATGCTTTGTCGCACGAAATTGTTTTATGCATAACCCTCCTTTTGTGCCTATGATGTTGCTTTTATTCACAGGCATGGATTTGTTGACATTAGTACCTTTTCGAGGATGGCAATTGATTGTAGGGACATATAACAATGAATCCGTGATGTTGAGGGTTTAGTTTCTTCCCCTGAATGACCGCTAAAAGTATTGCTTGGGGTCAAGCAAGCTTAAGTATGGGGTGTTGATGTGCGCTCAATTTACCATGTTTTTCATCTACTTTTACTTCGATTTCTGTCTATATTTTCATGCATATTGGTTGGGAAAGCATAAGATTTATGTATTTTATGTTTATTTGCCAATTTTGGAGGTCTACACGAGTTCTTGTGTTATTTTGCAGAAATCGAGGCAAAATCGGAGCAATTTAGAGAAGAGGAAAGAAAGCTAGAAAATCACTCGAAGTCTACTGAGGAGTCGAAATCGACTAAAGGACTCGACATCGAGTGCCACTGATCACCAAAAATTGAGCAAGGAAGAAGAATCACTCTACTCGTTGCAAACAAGTCGATATCGACCAAAGCTACTCGATATCGAGTGCTGAAGATCGAGTGAAATGTTGGAGATCGAGTGAAGAGCTGAGGTTGAGTAGAGTTGACTCGACAGAAGATGAGTGGTCGATATCGACTGAAGCTGGTCGATATCGAGTGAAGCTACAGAAGACACGACGACGTTTTGACTAAATCTTATTCGAGGCGGATTGCTTCTACATTTAGTCGGGAATCTTCTATCTTATTTTCAGACTCTCTATCCTTTAGGGTGAATTTCATATTTACCTCAAGTGATTTTATTTAGCAAGTTTTATCTTAGGAATAAGATAGATTTTCTTTTCCTTGGATAGCAAGGTTTGAAATCTATAATTAGAGCCATTAGGGCTGAGATCGAATCATCCAATATTGAAGAGAAACACTTTCAATTCGGTTTAGAGAGAGAGAGAGGATGCCGAGTGAAGGAAGAGAGAGCGAGAGCGAAATTTTGCTTTGGTCGGTTGTAATATTTCGACGTTTGTAATTTCAATTCAAGTTCGTTATTTTCCAATTATGATGATGATGTCTATAGCTATGAAGCACGAGTAGTTCCCTTACTTCTAGGGTTGGGGTGAGCTCGACGATAGCCATGTAAGTTTATGCATCAAAGGTATGATTTTTATGCAAGTCCTTCTTCTATCCTATATGCATGATTCTTCTACGAAAGTAGTAGGCGATCCTTATTTGCATTATTGAAGCGAAAGCAATCTTATTGTGAATTTGGATTAATTATGAAATTGGGATAGGAACTCTTAGGATTTATGCGAGAGCCTCTAAATTAACTCATTGTTAATAATGAAAGTTATTTGAGGAAAAGGCATAATCTTTCATGAATTTGGCATAGGCTTATATGGTTATCGTTGTGGCTTGAGATCCCCGATCTTGGAGGTTTTTAGGTTATTGAGTTTATACAAATATGCGATTTTCTACTATTCATCTTTCCTAAATCATTCTCATATTCTTCGGACACTTTTTCGACAAATTGGTGACGTTTTAAGCTTTCTGTTGAAGACTCGATTTCGACTGCTGTAGTCGATATCGAGTGACTGACTCGATATCGAGTGTTCTACTCGACGTCGACTGTCTTTGTCTGTTTTGCAGAAAGTTTACTGGAAATCGATTGGAACTATAGAACGTGTTTGCAAGGTTAGGATCCGCTGATACACCTCCTCGTGGATCGATCCTGAATACCCTACCACTATATCGGGAGGGTTTCTTGTAATTTATTTGCTTGGAGCGGGAGTTGGTTTTGTTCATATTTATATTTATTCGACTAGTTTCCCTCCTAACACATCCTAGCAGAGATGGATGGTTTTCTGCAAAATCTGCTAGATCTATTATACCTTCTTCTAAAGGCGACCCCAACTACAATTGTAATTGGATTTGGGAACATGACGTTGCGCATAAAATACGCCACTTTATATGGAAAATATCGCGTGATGGTTTACCTACAAACTGTATCGTCTACTACGTTTGCATTTGGCGGTGTCGTCGGGTTGCCCTCTTTGTGGGAACACCCTTGAGACGGGGTTCCATTTCCTCCTAGAATCTTACATTTTAACCAATCTGCTCAATAAGTTTCATATCAATATTCCTTCATCTATGAATGCTCAAAGCCAGAATGACTATAACCTACTGCTTAATCACCTGTACTCCTCATTAGGCAAAGATTCTATGGCTCTACTGGCGACAATATGGTGGGTTTTTTGGGAACAAGTTCGTGTTTGACCCTGCTTTTAGCTTGGGGGTGTTGATATTTCGGTTTTCATTTCTACAACTCGAGATACATGGTCTGCCACTAAGAACGTTACGGCATGACGCACCATTGAGGACTACAAATGGTGTAAAATCATCAACACGATCACGGTCCACTGGTAACCATTCGGTTAGAACCCAAAAGCAAAATTCGTGGCAGAAACCACCATCAAATTTCTACAAACTGAATTTCAATGGCTCCTTCAGATCTGATGGCTGCGGTTCCTTCGGTTTTTTCATTAGAAATGATGTTGGTGGTATTGTTTCCTTGGGAAATGGTACATGCAATCATAACTTTGCTCTATACGCTGAAGTTTTGGCGTTGCGGTTGGGAGTGCTTAAAGCTAAGCAACTTCATCTAGATAATCTGCTAATAGTGGGTGATTGTCTTATGGTTGTGAAAGCTTTGCTGGTGACTGGTCTTGTCCCTGGAACATTGAGCTGCTTCAATCTGATACTCGTTCTGATCTTTCCTGCTTTAGTAATGTTGCTATTATCATATTTTTAGGGAATCAAATGCTGTAGCGGACAGGATTGCACGTCTGGCCTACAGTAACCCTGTCGAGGATAGATGTTCGTCCGATCATTTGTTGGCTGATCTCGTCCGTCGGGACACTCTAGGAAGGCCCTTGGCTAATCAGGATCCTCCCTAACTCTTATCTTGTTTCGAAAAAAAGGAGACTTGTTTGTTGTGAATTGAAATGACGTTTTGGAATATGAAATTTGAATGACATTATACTCCATAATTTATACTCCCTCCGTTTTGAAATATAAGTCCATTTACTTTTAGCACGCCTTTTAATGAATTAAAAACTATAAAAAATAATATTTTTTTATTAAATTTTTTACATAACTATATACTTATTAGTAATATATAAGACTGTGTAAAAAAAAATTAATTAAAATAATATAGTTTTTAACTCCTTAAAAAGCGTACAAAAAGTCAATAGACTTATATTTCAAAACGAATGGAGTATATGAAATTGATAAGATAAGGCTAACCGAATATTCATTTAATACCCTATAGATGATGGATTGATGGGTGAAAATTGAAATAGGTAAAAATATAAGCAGGTGATGAAGCCGCAAATCAATGAATGGCTCATTCGCCACCCATCAATAATGGGTGGCGAATGGGCCATCATTTAATCCATTGTCTACCTTAATACAACCATATACTTCAAAATGAAGAAAAAAAAGGTTACAATTAAGGAAAATTAATTTAGAACGCACTAAGCAAAAGAATCCGTACCTATCTTCATACTAAAAAAAATGAATTAAATGTAGACCAAAAAACTGAGTTAGCGATTGATACAACTCCCAATTGGTCCATGGGACTACTATAAAAAACCATGACCCAAAAATCCACCCCACGCGCCAAAGAACACGCCCCCAATTCTCCTTCTCTTCACCCTCGATCTTCAACCAGTGAAAAAACTCGCAATAATCTCCTTACTGCTGATCTGTTCTTTGTCATTCTGCTCATTCTTAATCCCAGTTGCAATTGCTATGCCCAAATCCACCAATTGAAGCCCTTAAGTTCTTCTAAACTCAAATCGAAGTGTAATTTCAGTCCCCACTGGCCAAAAGACGATTTTCAGAGAAACCCTAACACGCTTCTCCGGTGGAATCCAGTCTTTCCATGGTTATCGATGGTGGACTGCTGTTACCTCCCCTCTAATCTGCAAACAAAATCACTTTGGTTTTGGATCTGGATCTCCTCCTTAATCTCCTTCATTTAAATCCCAGTTTCTAAATCAGCCTACCCTTACTCCCTTCTTCATCGAGACGACTCTTCTCCTCAATGGTTGTATCCTTACAACACGGCATGGACTCGGATGGTTTCTTCTTCCTCTCGCTCTGTAAATCTCTAGACCTACCATCTTGACAAGACCCACCATCTCTGGAGTAATTATTGGGGCTTTTTTCTGGCTTTTCTCTCTCCTTGGCTCTTCGGGTGGCGTCCTGGGCTCGTGCACTCTGGTGCTTGTCCCTTCTTTGCTCTTGGTGAGTGGCTGCCGTCGATTGCTCTGCACCTCCTGTTCGGGAATGATTTCACTCGGCGTAGATTTCACTGGGTTCGCCTGCTTCTAATTTGGTATGCTCTCTTAAAACCTGTTTGCTACTATTTGTTTACCTCCTCACTCAATCCTCACTCGTTGATTCATCTCTACAAATTCACTAATTGCTCTCAATTGAAAGCACATCTTACTCTTCTCTCACCATCTTCCTCTTTCTTCATCTCCGCCTTCTTTTTCTGTAAAAGTATTTTTCTCTTTCGATTGAGGGCTCTTATGGATCACCAAAAATTATCTACTGGGAAGCATTCTTGCGACACCCACCCAAACCCGATCTTCAACCATTAACTCACCAAGCTCAAAATAAACTTCAAAATTCAATCTAATTGGAACCCCACTCTTTATTTTCAGCACAACCTAAATGGAATATACATAATGCACTACTACTGTAAAACTAACCGGCTTGGGTGTACTCCTCTTCCCCGAGTACATCTCTATTTTGTGCTCTCCATGACAAGACCTAACACATTCACTGCATTAGCCCGACTCGGCACACATTTGGCTAGTCTTTGGTCAAGCCGTAAGGTCCTAACTACAACCCAATCAGATATGGAATCCATAGAAGAAGCTGTCCAGCTTTTAAGAGCACGCCACCTAGATGGACTACACCACAAACTTTGGTATTCCACTGCATGTATAGTTGACATCTTTTGTTATATTTCATATTATCTATATTATGTTTTCCATATGTGGGTCAGATGCACTAAACCTTATGTACCAAGAGCTATATACACATATGATCATTGCATTCTCCTTATGATTCCCATTTTTGGTGAGTCTTTGGGCACTAAACCATACCCTCATCTTGTACCCCAGGATGATAAAGGGTCTTCAAAATCTAAACATATTTTCTCACCTAACAACACACCATTTGGGAAGCTCTATAGCGACACCCTAATAACAAATAACAAATCAGGGAAGCTTACAAGCGACTCCCTCTCTACCCAAACTCCCTCCATGTCCTCTAAAGACATGGGTAAAGGGATTATTGACACTCAAACATTTTACATGCAACTATCCAACTTCAAACCCAATCACAAAACACAAACGGACTGCATAGAACATGGTTTGGTTCTATATCATAGATCTCAATTTTATCTTAAGTCTTCTTTACCCTATTATCCATTCTCTATGCTAACTTACATGCTACATTCCACGACCAATCTTACCACTAAACTACATAATGACTACTATATGCACATGGATTCTATTCTATCATGGCTGATAATCTTTTACCTTAACTATAAATTCTCTACCTTTATCATGACTATCTACACTAATCATACAACTAAATGTGTACTAACAAATAGTCGGGACTCTCGCTCCCGAGCACACTCTATTTTGTTTATCTCAGGATATCCTATAACAAACAGCATATGCACTTTACTTACAAAATCCACCCAGTACTATAGTTTTGCTACTACTATTCAAGCTTATGTCAATCATGCATTAAAATCTTCTCATATTGGTATTGTCTCGGCTCGAGGGAGTCTTTCTCTCGAGCTCTTGGAAACTTGTTTCCATTTGCAGGATTACCCCAAGGAACCTAGTAAGCCCGACCCCAAACAAAGCAAGCACAGCAGCTTTACAAGGCAATCAATTACTGCACCTCAGGGTCTCATACCAGAAAACTCAAAGCTTCACTTGTATTTATGTACCACCACTTTAAATAGTTATTGCAAAGAGACTTTAAATCTAGCTATACTTAACTACTGTGATGCTTCGGTATACTCTTGGTCTTGGTTTTCTTCCTTGTTTTCTCGGTATACTCATGAGCATGATTTTACTACATATACAACAAACCTGAATTCCTTAAAGAAATTTGGCTGCCTCTCAGCCTTATCTCAAAACATAATTTTAGATACCTCTTGCCTAAATGTTCATACAAGACTGAATTCTTTTTTTGCATCGACTCCCATCATCTTTTTCAAGCACACTGTGGGTGTGCACACACAAACTTGAAGCGCAACTTGGTTTTTAAAACTCTTCATAAACTTCATGATAATAATGCTAACAAAGAACTACATACTATGCCCACCTATACTGTTCTCCTTGTAGGTCTTCTAAAAGAAAACCAACAAAGAAACACATCACATAACAAACCAAAAGGAAACCCATTTGAGCATAAGCAGCAACCCAAAACGACAATAACATTATTTGGCTTTTCTAATGGCAATTACATGCTAATACCCCTTTCTATAAGATTATCTCGATGAAGTTTAGCTTCTGGAACATTCGGGGCCTTAGCAGGAAACATGTTTGGACACATATCGAATCGACTTGTAGAACAGACCATATCAAAATATTAGCTCTTGCGGAAACTAAATTACAAAACCCCCCGCCAGATAATTGCTGGAAAAAAACCCGGATTTGATAGCATGCATTTCTGTCCCTCGGTGGGATTTTCTGGTGGTCTTTGCCTTCTTTGGAAGGCATCACAATTTAACAATGAATCCTTTGAAATTATAAACTCTGATAGCAGAACTATACAAGCAAAGTACACCAACCACACTCTTTCTATCGCAATCATGATTATGTTTGTTTACGCCCCTCCTCATGAACGAGAAAAGGAAAACTTTTAGGCATCTCTATCCCGATCTGCCACGAGTATCAAGGAGCCTTTTATTCTCATGGGAGATCTTAATGAAATCCTGGAACCCTCTGACAAACTGGGAGGGACTCTCCCTAGTACACATCGATTCCATAGACTCTCTGAATTCATTACCACTCACAATCTTGTAGATGCCCCGACGACTGGAAACAAATATACATGGAGAAAGCGACCTTACAGAGCAGACAATATTCATGAAAAACTAGATAGAACCTTGATAAGCCACACTCTCCTACAACGATTCCCTAACTTACATACAAAAAACCATGCATTCATCAGATCTGACCATACTCAGATTACAATAGACCTAATGGGTAAACAAAAGCCAAAGCTACAACCCTTCAAATTTGAAATGGCTTGGACCACAAGACCTGACTTCAAAACTCTAGTCACGAATGCATGGCGTGTTGACATGCCGGGATCACATACGTATAAATTAACTAAGAAATTATTAGAAGTAAAAAGAAAGAGTAAAATTTGGAGTAAATTTACTTTTGGCAATATCTTTCGTCAACTATCAATTGTTGAAAAAGAACTACAGAATCTACATATACAACTTTGCAACGCCTATGACCAAAAGACTGATGAGAAAATCAAAAGGCTAACTACCAAATACGCATCGCTATTAAACTACCAAAACAAATATTGGGGACAACGAGCAAAAAGAAACCATGTAAAATCAATAGACGCAAACACGAAGTATTTCCATAGAATAGCAACAGGAAGAAGAAATAGGAACATAATATAGTCTCTACAAACAATAGCAGGGATAACGATAACAACTGATAAAGACATCCGGGAAGCCATTAAACATGACTTCATTAAACGATACCTAAACACTCAGAGGCAAAAAATTCCGAGCAACCTACTTAACAACATCAAAAAAGAAATTGTTGATGAGGACAACGAATGGCTTACCAAACCAATATCTAACGCTGAAATAAAAAATACGGTCTTCAGTCTAGCAAATGAAAAATCCCCTGGTCCCGACGGCTTCCCAACGGGCTTTTTCAAAAAATATTGGCCCATCGTGGGCCCTTCTGTCACTAAGGCTGTCAAAAGTTTCTTCCTTAGTGGCAGAATATTAAAGCAGATAAACCATACCTTCATCGCACTTATTCCAAAATGTGATAACCCAACAACGACATCCCACTACAGACCAATAAGTTTATGCTCAACAACGTATAAGATAATCTCCAAAGTAATGGCAACTAGACTAAAGAAAATTTTACCAAAGATTATCCACCCATTACAGAGTGCTTTCACAACAGGAAGATCTATACAGGACAATATTTTAATAGCCAACGAAATTTTTCACTCATTCTCAAAGGAAAATCTGGCTGGATGGCAGTTAAACTTGATATGGAAAAAGCATTCGATCTTGTAGATTGGAACTTTCTACTCACTGTCATGGATAGATTCGGTTTCTCTCCGCAATTTACTGGATGGATAAAAGAATGCATAACCACAGTTACCTACTCGGTCTTAGTAAACAACGAGCCTACTGATCTATTCACTCCTGAACGAGGGCTTAGACAAGGAGACCCTCTTTCTCCGTACCTCTTTCTCATATTGTCGGAAGTTCTAGCGCGTGGGCTATATCAGGAATCAGCGGCTCCTCGGAGCCACCTAGGCATCACAATTACACGTAACGGAACAAGAATCCCATTTCTGGCATTTGCAGATGATATTGTCATCTTTGCATCTACCACAAAAACTGCATGCGATCAAATCAATAAAGCACTCCGGGAATTCTCTTCCCTATCAGGACAAAAAGTAAACGGACATAAATCACACTTTCAAACAACCCCAAACATGACAACAAGTCAGAAAAACATGATTCATAACGAATTAGAGATCAACTGCACAAATAACCTGGGCCCTTACCTCGGCTGTCCTATTATTTGCGGACATGCTACCAAGGAAACGTTTACTGACCTTTTAAACACAACCAAATCTCAACTACACAAATGGAAAGCTAACTGCTTGTCACAGGCAGGTAGATGTACACTAATCAAAACTACTTTGTCGACCAAGCCTTTACACCTTATGCAATGCTTCCTACTACCAAGAACAATACATATGGAACTAGACAAGATCAATCGAAACTTCCTATGGAACAAGGGCCCTAAACACAAGCCACTAATTAGTTGGTTTGAGGTTTGTAAGAAAAAATCGCACGGGGGTCTTGGACTCCGAAACTCTGAAGATATGAACAAGGCATTACAATTAAAATTATTATGGAAAATCCTAGCTGAGCCACGTAACCCGTGGGTCTCCTTGATTACGGAGAAATACCTAAAACAACAACACATACTACAGTACCATAAGGGTGACTCTTCTTGGCAATGGACCCAACTCACCAAATTAATTCCTCTTTTTAAAGAAGGCATTCGCTGGTCCATTGGAAATGGTGAACGTATTAACTTCTGGAACGACCATTGGATTGGCAAACTACCCCTTATTACTATGGTTACAGATGAGCGACAAATTGACACCACTATTACTACACAGCAATTTATTACAAATGACAAAAAGTGGAATTTGGAAAAACTAAGCTCAACCCTTCAAAATATCTTACCAAACGACGTCATTGAAACGATATCGACATCCCCAATCCCCAAGCATATACATATTGATAGGCTATACTGGAAGTGGAGCAAGAATGGTTGTTTCAGTACTAGCTCTGCTCTACGAATGATCAACAGTTTCAAACGTCATCAAAAATCTGACATGAGATGGATCTGGAATCTCGACATACCCTCAAAAGTTAAAACTCTACTTTGGAAAATAACGAAAAATGGGGTACCTACATCGGCCGGACTTGCCTCCAGGGGGATTGGAATCCCTACTACATGCCCGCACTGCGACTCAAATTATGAAGATCTACTGCACCTACTATGGGACTGCCCTATCACCCCAGCAACGTTAGCAAATTTAGACCCCAATATGATAATAATCCTAAATACATGTTTCTCACAAGGTACTGAATTAAATAGCATCATCTGTGGCATAAAGGAAAAAACTGGTACCCAACGTTTCACTAAGCTAGCGTTTGGCTGGTGGAGCATTTGGTACTCCCGTAACAAATCACTCTTCGACAACACAAAGCCAGACATAAAAAGAATAATCTCTTTCATTAAGGACCAAACCTATCTGTGGAACATCTCCAAACAAAATGATGAGTTTACAGAAGACCGAGAACACCACCACAACAATAAAGAGACTCGAAGCTTATCTGCAAGGGCAAGGAAGAAGGCGCGATGGAGGGCCCCTGCAAGAGGTACCAACAAACTTAATTTTGATGGAGCCTTCTCTTCTTCTTCGGTTGGCTCCTTTGGATATGTTATTAGAAACCATACAGGCAAACTGATTTTCTGTGGGGCCGGTCCGTCCTCCATATCATCAATTTCTGGAGCTGAGGGTCTGGGCCTCTGGAATGGTATCAATGCTGCACGCCAACTCAACATAACTAATCTGATAATCGAAGGTGATAACCTCACCATTATCAACAGCCTCAAGGGCTGTGGTAAACCATCGGGTGACTCGGAAATGATGGTCTCCGACAGTCTAGTCTCCCTTGGTTTCTTTCAATCTTTTGAGATTCGTCATGTCTTCAGGGAGGCAAACCGAGTTGCGGACCGCTTATCGCACCTCAACATTGCTTTCTCAGGCTCTATGACTCCTGACGATTTCGTGCTTCGCAATTTCATCCGCTTGGATGCTCTTGGCATATAAGGTCCCCTTATTGCCAAATTATTTCCGGTTCAAAAAAAAAACTCCCAATTGGTCCATGATGATTGTGAAGAGACAGATATTAGAGAGATGAGAGGAAGACAAAGGGTGAGGTGGGGATAGGCCCCGCCAGGAACTGCCCATATTCAGACAACCCTGTTGACCCCACTCTTCTACTGTAAACATTAAACGAATCAGTACTCCTCCTCCTCCATCCCCCACTTGCCCTCCTCTCTCTCTCTCACTCCAGATCTAAACCCTAATTCCCAACCTTCCTATAACTCACTCAGATCAGATAATTCATCAACCCCTCCCCTCCCCTCCCTCTCTCACTCTCTTTTCAGCTTCTTCTCCATCTCCTCAAAGGTTAAGACTGATCTTTATATCCAATTTCAGCGTCCCTCTCCGAATCTAGGATCTATCAGCTTCTGCGTTCAAACCATAATTCATGGCAATTGAACCGATCGAGCAAGTTCGATTTCACTAATTGAAAGATATACCTAGCTTGAATTGCTAATATCTCGTGCAACTTAATTTCGATAAAGAAATTGAGTTTCAAGGTCAGCTTTGTAGTTGATGGATCCGGTGGCGGCTTCCGGCCACGGTCACCCCTTCCACCTCCAGCAATTCCAGTTCCACCACAACTCCAACGACGTCGAGAACCAGAGCGGCACCAACAAGCGAGACCGAGATGACGACCTCGCCGACCACCACGCCAACGGCAGCGGAGGAAACTCCAAATCCGGCGGGGGAGACCCCACGTCGGGAGGCGAGGACACCAGGCGGCCCCGAGGACGCCCCGCGGGATCCAAGAACAAGCCAAAACCCCCGGTCATCATCACGCGCGACAGCGCCAACGCGCTCCGCACGCACATTATGGAGATCGGAGACGGATGTGATATCATGGAGAGCGTCGCGGCCTTCGCCCGCAGCCGTCAGCACGGCGTCTGCATCCTGAGCTGGTTCCGTAGTCTCCCTCCATGGACGTTTCGAGATCCTGTCCCTCTCGGGGTCCTTCCTCCCTCCCCCGGCCCCGCCGTCCGCAACGGGGCTAACAATCTACCTCTCCGGCGGGCAGGGGCAGGTGGTTGGAGGCAGCGTGGTAGGTCAGCTGATGGCCTCGGGGCCTGTGGTGGTGATGGCAGCATCTTTCAGCAACGCCGCCTACGAGAGGCTGCCGTTGGAGGAGGAGGAGGAGGCGCCGCATATTAGCCCTATGCAGGGAGGGATGTTGGGGTCTCCTACGGGTACCCAGCAGGGCATGATAGACCCGAGCTCGTCGCCGATGTTCCATGGGATGACGGCCGGGGCGCCTAAGAACCAGCTTCTGAATTCGATCCATCAGCAGTTGCCCGGTGAGGCCTACTGGGGTGCAACCGCCGCCCGCCCACCGTTCTGAGATGGACGTTGGTGGGGGAGATGTTTTATTAATTTTGGTGAGTCTTAAATCTTTCGTTTTAAATTTGAGGTGTTTGTTCAATTTACTAGATTTGTGTACGTCTTCGCACACAACTGATGAATTAGGACTTTAATTTTAGCTGTTTTGTACAACTTTTAGGAGTAGTTATTTATAGCATTTAATTACTCTTCATCGATGCAATTGTAATGTGACACCCCCAGAAAGTTTTAGGTTTTTTTCCCCATTAATTTGCAGTGACAGATAACTGGAGTTAATCATGTTTTCCCCCAATGAATATTAATTCACGTGGGTTGGTCTTTGTTGGGTTTTAATTCACTGGAGTTAATCTGCATGTTTTCCCCCAATGAATATATATTACGAGTAGAATGTAAGTAAAAAAAAAAGCAATAGTTTGAATAACTAATTAATTTACTAATGTGGAAAATAAAATCAAAGAAACTAAATCAATAAGATAAAAATAGATTTCACCGATCACTAGATGTCTCCTTTGTTTGATTTCATTGAATTTATTAAAGATATGATCGATTTTCAATCCAAGAATATGTTAAAAATATATGAACTCAATTTTTTTTTTCTATAATAGGAATCATCTATATATCTTTTATATAAAATACTAAAGCAGAGGCCTGAAGTCTTCTCTGGTGCGATTCGCCTATGTGGCGAGCTCTAATCGAATTTGCTTATGTGTCATTCTCTAATGCAATCTATCATTTCATCTTTAGTAATCAAAATTGATTATATTAGTTGATCATTATATATAATATATTTAATAAAAAATTAAACCCCATATATTAATTTGCTATTTTATCATTTAAGTTATTTAACTTATCAATAATAAGAAATAATACTTTGATAATGATAAGATTTTTTAATTTATTATAAATTTTCCACCATAATTTTATCCACCGTAATTATTATAATTGTCCCCACTTTGACAATATTAAATTTTGAAGTTATATGTCCACCGAATTGTCCACCGTAATTACTATTATTATAAAATTTTTTACCTCAAATTAATTTATCTTTAGTTATTAAGATTTTCTTAAGTTAGTTTATTACTTATAACAATAAGATTTTATTATTATTAATTATCTATTAAACAACAAAATTTTATCATCAATCAATTCTATTAAATTTGAAAATGCGCGCATGATATAATTTATTAATGTAATCGATAGACTCAAGATTTAATAGTGTAAGTTATTTTCTATTAACCCATAAATCTGTATGCTTTACTCGACCATAATTATGTGTAATATATAAAATAATCATGATTTTATGTTATTTAATAAATTAAATATACTAAATACATTATTTAACTTATAAATTATTATTTTTATGAACTATATATAAAATATTATACTTCTTAATTTTATAAATAAATCATAATTGAATTACATTTATAAAAAAATTATGAAAAAGGATAAAGAAATAAGTTTTAGAAAATAATTAAAATGAAAAGACTCAAGTTAACATATACCCTAATTTTTAAGTAAAAAAATTATTTATATTAATTAAAAGATGTTTTATATAATAAAATTTATTAAAAAATCGCACAACGGGCGAGTAATAAAACTAGTTACTTATATATTAATAGACAAGTTCAATAATTTTAGGTTAATAAACCAAGTAACTAAAAAAATTGTGCCTCTAAATAACATGAATTAATCCTAAAATTTATTTAACAATGGTTAAATTTGAAATGGTGTATTTATAAGGAATATATTTTCCAATTGGATATGCTTAAACATAAACTTAAATATATAGATATATAGATATTAGACATTAGACATGTATAATTTAAAAAAGTTGAGTAAGTTTCTATAGTTTAAGGCTGCAGCCAGTATCGATGCTCCAAGGAGGGCAAGTTGAGGAAGTTTATAACAGGCATTGGGACAGTGGCGGAGGTAGAAAATTTTGGTAGGGGGACAAAATTGTTCATATACCCTTTGAAACTCAGCTCGATTTAGGATCAAACACTATGCCAAATTACATTTTAGGCGACGGACTCTCGAATGCCCGTCGCCTGAATTGGATTCAGGCAACAGACTTAGAGAAGGTCGTCGCCAGCTGACTACCAGGGACTTTGAACTCAGCCCAATTCATATTTGGGCAACAACAATCCATCAAAGTTCGTCGCCTGAATATAGCTTAGGCGACAAACATTTTCAAGCGAGGAACAAAGAAAGAAAAATGGTCACTTGAGAATAGGGCCCAACAACTTATGTCAGACCGAACATTCAAGCGATGAACAAAGGTGAAGATCTCGTCACTGATGTACACATTTGCACCTTCTTTTATTGCATCTTTTGACTTCGTATTTCGTTCGATTTCCAAAGAAAAGGTTCAAAAGAATATAAACTTGTGTAAGAATAGGGCTAAAATGCAAGAAATAGAGTTTGCACATGTTTTGAGCTAACCATGTAGGAATTTGAGCGAAAACGGAGTCAAAACGGAGAAGCCAAGTGAAGCTGAGCAGAGGTAGATATCGACCCCAGACCCAGATATCGACCTCTGAGGTAGATATCGACC
The DNA here is from genome assembly GCA_963922045.1 of Persicaria maculosa. NCBI lineage: Eukaryota > Viridiplantae > Streptophyta > Magnoliopsida > Caryophyllales > Polygonaceae > Persicaria > Persicaria maculosa. Next base: position 14,556,961 of record OY998265.1, read on the forward strand.
TTCAACATAGATATCGACCTCAACGAGTGAAGCTGAGAAGAGGTAGATATCGACCTTAGACCCAGATATCGACCCCCAGTGTCGATATCGACCCCCATATCGACCTCCACATAGAAATCGACCAGAGCTGAACAAGTCGAGCAGGAACAGAGACCTCGATATCGACCTCTGGTGTCGATATCGACCCCTTATCTCGACAGAAGATAGACTCGATTTCGAATGCGGATTGGAACTATATCTTCAATGAGGCACGGAATTATCTCATACTTTCAAGATAGATGGCAGCTGAAGTTTATTTATCTTTTACCTTTAAGTTCCTTTAAGTTTTATCAAAATAAAAGACCTATCCTAATTGTTCGGATAGAGTTATTAGTTAGATAGGAGTTACAATCCTTGGATAGCGAGGATTAGTAGCCTATAAATAAAGCCCTAGGGCTGATTTGTTAGATCATCCAAGAATCCAATCATAGAACAAGACATAGATAATAGAGTTAGAGAGAAGTTTTAGGGTTTGACGTTTGCGAAAGTTGACGTTGATTTGTAAAGCTTCGAAGTTTAGTTTAATGCAAGTTTCTTCCTTTCAATTGATGATGAATCCCATGATGAGAAGCGAGTAGTTCCCCAAAGCTCTTAGGGTCGGGGTGAGCCCGACGTTAGCCATGCGCGCTTGAGGTAAGTATTTGATGTTGATATCGTTGTGTCTATCTCTCCTCCTACGATTCTATGTTTAGTCCTAATCGAAAGAAAAGGGGTTCATGCTAACAACTTGAGTTATAAACATAAAATTGGTAGAGACAATTAGGTTTATTTGAAAGAGTAATCCTAAGAGTTGGTGTACGGCGAAAGCTTGTCCCTCGGGTAAAATAGCGCAATTGTCCGTCTTATTTATCTCATCGCATGCATTGGTTAACGTTGTGGTAAACCCTAATCCTAGGAGTTGCTTTTACATATTTTATACTCACCAAAACCCCTGCTTTATTTCTATTCATTGCTTCTCTTTCCATCCTTGATTTTTCGGCCTTTTCTTTGCCGACAAAACCGCTAACCCACTGCAGGAAAGACATCGATATCGACAGCAGAGGTCGATATCGACCAAACTGATAGATCGACGGTTTTCTGAGTCGATCTCGAGACTCCTGGGAACTTCTGCAAGCATCGATATCGACCACTTTGTGTCGAAATCGACCCCCTGTATCGACTGTCAGATTTCTGAGCCAGTCGATTTCGTGAACTAACCTCGATATCGACCCCCTCCAGTCGATATCGACTACCGTTTTTGTTTCTGCAGGTTTTCTGTTGCAGACGACATCGACAGCCAAGGTCGACATCGAGGTCTGACATCGAGATCGAGGCTTCTGGTCGAGAAGAAAGGACGTGTCTTCAACGCTACTAGGATCCCGCTGACTCGCTTCCTCGTGGATCGAACCTGATTCCCTACTACTATAGCGGGGAGTCTTGAATTTATTTGAAGAGGCTAAGAGTTGTATTGGTTTATATTTTCTTATATATTTCGATTCAATTCTCCCTACGTCAAATTTTGGCGCCGTTGCCGGGGAAGCTATCAATCGCGCCCTAGTAGTTTATTTTCACGGTTCTTTTTAGTGTTGTTTGATAGGTGTATGCGACGTACTGGTGACCAACCTGAATTTGAAGGACTAGACGAACCAGAACGCTTTCTCCACCTAAGATCTCGAGTCCAAAGAATCATGGCGGACAACGAGACCCAGGCACAACAAATTGAACGCTTAAGGAAGCAAGTAGAGGATTACGCTACCAGAGAAGCGGCACTAAGAGAGCGTGCTGACAGGGAGGAGGAAGCCAGGAGACGATATGAGATTCAAATCAACGCCCTCCCCCGGAATGCTAAGCAATACTTGCACCCATCGCTCACAGTGCCTGAATCGGCTATTCTAATCCCTACTTCTAATTTTGAAATTAAGCCAAACTTTTTAACTGAAATAAGAAGGCATCAATATGAAGGGAAACCTAACGAATGCCCTATGGCACATATATCAACCTTCTTAGACCTCTGTGATACAATTGCTGATGGACAAAGTCTTGAGTATGTTCAACTGAAAGCATTTCGCTGGTCTCTTACAGGAAAGGCATTGCAGTGGTTGGAAAGCTTAGCCCCAAGATCGCTCCGCACCTGGAATGAAGTCAAGGACGCGTTTCTCAACAAGTTCTTTCCTCCTTCTAAGACGGCGCTGATCCGACAGAAAATCACGGCTTTCAAACAAAAGTCTGGTGAGGCTCTGGCAACTGTTTGGGAGAGGTATAAAGACCTCCTACGATCATGCCCGACGCATGGCCAACCACCGTACGTCATCCAGGAGATCATATACAATGCTCTTGACGCTGCAACAAAGGAGAGGATCAACACATACACCGCCTATGGCTACCTTGAACTCGCTCCCCAAGAGGCTTGGGAAACCATTGAAAGGCTGGTGGAATTTGACAATACATATGGGACTCCTGAGGTTTCCGACGCACCATCATCGTCGAGGCCTGCCCCCTCTATGCCCTTATATGAACCCTCCAATGTAATCGATCCAGATGTGAAGGAGCAATTCCACAGAGATCAACTTAGAAAGCTCCAAAAGCAAGTGAGGTTCCTTTCAGCGAACCAAGATTGCATCGAATGCGGATCGCAGCGGCACACCACCATCGAGTGCCCACATGCCGAACAAGTACACCTAGCGGAGACTCACCAAGAGGCGCGCTACATGAGGGGTCCCAATCACCAATATTGGGGAGACCAAAGGTTCCATCAACCACAAAGGAACCAGGTCAACCCTAGGGACCCTCCGCCTTATAGAGCTCCTGGGCACCCGGAGAGAGACCAAAAGAAGGATGATCTTCAACTAGTACTGGATGAAATCAGGCGGAACCAAGCTAGAACGATCAATCCAACAATGCTATCCACTCTCAACTCAATCACCTTACCACAAGGATTGGGGAGATGGATATATGGAAGAAGAACGTAGAGACCCAACTGGGTCAATTGGCGGCACAAATCCCTAGGCCATCCGGAACACTCCCTGGGCAGCCCACCACAAATCCTAAGGGACAATCCGGGACGGGCCATGTAGCAGCCATACAATTAAGGAGTGGCACCAAAATACAAAAGCCACAGACGGAAACGGAGGAGAAAGCAACAGATCTAGTCGACATCGACAGACCAGTCGACCCAGAGGTCGAAATCGACCCCCATGACGACCCCCTGGTCGATGTCGATGACACTGCAGAGCCATCAGTGCCTCAACAGAGGTCGAAATCGACCATTCCAGTCGATATCGACCACATTCCAGTCGATGTCGATGTCCAACAGGCCCCTCCGACCACCGTTTTGGCCCCTCCACCAAAGAAGACGTTGCCATTCCCTTCCAAAGCATTGGAGGATCCCACCAAAGGCAAGTTTAGGCGCTTCATAAAGATACTTCAAGGACTCAACGTTACTATCCCTCTTACTGAAGCCCTAAGCGAGATGCCCGCCTATGTACGGTTCCTCAAAGACATCCTGAGTAAGAAGAGGTCCATGGCAGAGATCGCAGAGGAGTGCTCAAAGATGGACTTCCCAGAGAAGAAGAGTGATCCAGGGAAGTTCGCAATCACCGTGGGACTTGGCCAACATCGCTATAAAGCCCTATGTGACCTAGGGGCAAGTGTAAGTCTCATGCCTCTCTCTATTTGGCAGAAGGTAAACATTGGTGCCCTGGAACCTGTGGACATGAAGCTCTATATGGCTGACAACTCATTCGTCAGACCCACAGGTATAGTTGATGACGTTCCGGTAAAGGTAGGTAAGTTCTTTGTGCCTACTGATTTCATTGTATTGGAGATGCCTGAAGATCCTGTAGTGCCTATTATACTTGGTAGGCCATTCTTAGCTACTGCAGATGCCAATATCAATGTACGTCGAGGGTTACTAACCTTTACTATAGGGAACGAAGTGATAGAATTCTCTTTCAACCCAACCATGAGCGAAACAAAGCACCTGGAGCAAGTAGTCCTCTCGCCGGCCAAAGAAAAGCTTAGAAAATTCTTGTTGGCAAGGACGGAAACAGCAAGCAGGGTCGACATCGACTGGAACCAGTCGATATCGACTAAAAGCATCGAAATCGACCCCCCTTGGTCGAAATCGAGAATGCCAGATCGCTGCCAGGAGCTTAAGTATGGGGTCACGGAGGTCGATATCGACCCCCACATGTCGGTATCGACCATAGCACTCGAAATCGACCCTCCTTGGTCGAAATCGACCACCCCTCAGCCCGAAGATTTCTGTTTTGGGCCCAAACAAGTAAGCCCAGGTATGAATCTTAACCCTCCTCCGTCCATTATTGATAAATCAATTAAGCCGATTATTGATAGTTCTACTAAAGAGAGGGTCAAAGCTCCATGGTTTGCCTATATTGCTAAAGTTAGGTCAAGAAAGAGAAGAAAAGCGCCCAAAGAAGAACCTAACATCAAAGAAGCCTTGGTCGACGAACTTAGATGCTATCAAAAAGACCTAGATGATCCAGGAGAAGGCTCAAGCTCAAAGGTTCCTTACAAGAAAGGGTCATGAAGCATTGACGGAGAAGTCGGCCTAGCGACTCAAAAATCTAGAGCATGTACATAAAACATTTAAATTTCGCATAGATGGTTTTTAGGATTTAAATTTTTGGCTGTTTTGAACTTTTAAAACTGAGATAATTCGTGCTTTATCTATATTTCTAACAAGATTTCAGGTTATCAAGCAAAAAGGACGACGAAGAGGAAAAGAAGCTTCTGCAGAGGCAGTCGAAATCGACCAGGCCAGTCGAAATCGACCCCTCAGGGTCAAGCCACCTCCTGGAGTCGACATCGAGGACTCAGGAGCGAAAAAGAGAGGTCGATATCGACCATTATACTCGATATCGACCTCAATCAGGCAGCCCTTGTCTTCATCTTCTCCCTCGACTTCGACAGATGCAGTCGACATCGACCACCGACCTAGATATCCACTTCTGGCATCGACCAAACCTGAAATCGACCTGAATCCGCAGGTTGCACTGTGAGTTTCTCTCTACCCTTGTTCTTCTTTTTAATACAGTGAGGACACTGTATATTTTAAGTATGGGGTGGGGGAAAAACATGTCTTATGGTCATAACTTGGTTTCTTCTTCGCATTGCATACATGTTTAAATTTTTGTTCTTAGTTTTACTTTTATAAAATGTCAAGAAAATAAAAAAAAATAGAAAATGTCAAAAAAAAAAATGCATGTTTATTTAAAGTTTATTTTTCTTTAATCCCTACTTAGATGTCCTATGATGAAAACTCAATAGCTGACTTGATCATGTAAACCCTATGGCATATTTGGATGGTTTAGCCTAAGTCTTTAAATTTTTATGTAGATTGTGAACTTGTGATGAAATTGAGCACATATGATCCTAGGCTAAAAAGCAAATCCAACAAAAATTGTCCTTGTGAGAATTTTGACCTATAGGGAGAACATCAAAAATCCCTCCGCTTTCTTGAGTGAATTTACTCTTCCTATGCATCTCTAAATGTTGTGATAGTTATTCAAAACCAATGTATATATATGTTTATGTTTACGAGAATTAAATGATGGAGGCATCTAATGCCTTGTGGAAAGAATAGAGCACAATGTCTAGTTGTAAGCAAGGAAATTATAGGATGGTACATATTTACATTTTGTCACATTTTGTAAAAGGATGTTTTGGCTCACCATATAAATGCACATAGTTATTTCAATTCGAAAAAAAAAAAATCCGAAAAAAAAAAAATATATATGTATATATATATAGTGCATGAGCCAAAATCCTTAAGTTTTATTCATACGAATGTTATACTTTCGAGAGGTGTATTAGAACTTGAAAGAAGGGTTGATGGAATGCATCTTTGAGAGCATTATATTGAAGAGTTATGGTAATGCAAGTGTTGAGATTTAGGAGTCTTGATTCCCGAATTTGAAAAGCACCACATAGCCAAATAATTCCATACCCTTAATTTCATACCAAGCCCCATTACAACCCCGCCGAATGGAGTCTTCTATGAAGTCTTCCATTGAGCGAAAGTCCTCCTGATGATTCTTATTGCATTTTCATAATTGGTTGCGAAGTGGATTTTTATAAATTACAATGTTTATGAGATTGTATATGGAATTGAGTTGAGAGTTGATCTTCATAGCCTAAACACATGAGAGTTGAGTGCAAACACATTATCCCTGTGAGGTTGGATCAAAATTGCATATGCCTATGGATCGCCAAAATATGTGCTATGACGTTAAATTCACTTGCTTTACTTTGCTACCGCTTATGATGTTGCTTTTGACAAAGGCGAAGACTTGAAGGGTGTGTTGTAGGTGTTGGTTATTGCTTGGTTATTGCTTGAGGACAAGCAAGTCTAAGTATGGGGTGTTTTGATGTACACATTTGCACCTTCTTTTATTGCATCTTTTGACTTCGTATTTCGTTCGATTTCCAAAGAAAAGGTTCAAAAGAATATAAACTTGTGTAAGAATAGGGCTAAAATGCAAGAAATAGAGTTTGCACATGTTTTGAGCTAACCATGTAGGAATTTGAGCGAAAACGGAGTCAAAACGGAGAAGCCAAGTGAAGCTGAGCAGAGGTAGATATCGACCCCAGACCCAGATATCGACCTCTGAGGTAGATATCGACCTTCAACATAGATATCGACCTCAACGAGTGAAGCTGAGAAGAGGTAGATATCGACCTTAGACCCAGATATCGACCCCCAGTGTCGATATCGACCCCCATATCGACCTCCACATAGAAATCGACCAGAGCTGAACAAGTCGAGCAGGAACAGAGACCTCGATATCGACCTCTGGTGTCGATATCGACCCCTTATCTCGACAGAAGATAGACTCGATTTCGAATGCGGATTGGAACTATATCTTCAATGAGGCACGGAATTATCTCATACTTTCAAGATAGATGGCAGCTGAAGTTTATTTATCTTTTACCTTTATGTTCCTTTAAGTTTTATCAAAATAAAAGACCTATCCTAATTGTTCGGATAGAGTTATTAGTTAGATAGGAGTTACAATCCTTGGATAGCGAGGATTAGTAGCCTATAAATAAAGCCCTAGGGCTGATTTGTTAGATCATCCAAGAATCCAATCATAGAACAAGACATAGATAATAGAGTTAGAGAGAAGTTTTAGGGTTTGACGTTTGCGAAAGTTGACGTTGATTTGTAAAGCTTCGAAGTTTAGTTTAATGCAAGTTTCTTCCTTTCAATTGATGATGAATCCCATGATGAGAAGCGAGTAGTTCCCCAAAGCTCTTAGGGTCGGGGTGAGCCCGACGTTAGCCATGCGCGCTTGAGGTAAGTATTTGATGTTGATATCGTTGTGTCTATCTCTCCTCCTACGATTCTATGTTTAGTCCTAATCGAAAGAAAAGGGGTTCATGCTAACAACTTGAGTTATAAACATAAAATTGGTAGAGACAATTAGGTTTATTTGAAAGAGTAATCCTAAGAGTTGGTGTACGGCGAAAGCTTGTCCCTCGGGTAAAATAGCGCAATTGTCCGTCTTATTTATCTCATCGCATGCATTGGTTAACGTTGTGGTAAACCCTAATCCTAGGAGTTGCTTTTACATATTTTATACTCACCAAAACCCCTGCTTTATTTCTATTCATTGCTTCTCTTTCCATCCTTGATTTTTCGGCCTTTTCTTTGCCGACAAAACCGCTAACCCACTGCAGGAAAGACATCGATATCGACAGCAGAGGTCGATATCGACCAAACTGATAGATCGACGGTTTTCTGAGTCGATCTCGAGACTCCTGGGAACTTCTGCAAGCATCGATATCGACCACTTTGTGTCGAAATCGACCCCCTGTATCGACTGGCAGATTTCTGAGCCAGTCGATTTCGTGAACTAACCTCGATATCGACCCCCTCCAGTCGATATCGACTACCGTTTTTGTTTCTGCAGGTTTTCTGTTGCAGACGACATCGACAGCCAAGGTCGACATCGAGGTCTGACATCGAGATCGAGGCTTCTGGTCGAGAAGAAAGGACGTGTCTTCAACGCTACTAGGATCCCGCTGACTCGCTTCCTCGTGGATCGAACCTGATTCCCTACTACTATAGCGGGGAGTCTTGAATTTATTTGAAGAGGCTAAGAGTTGTATTGGTTTATATTTTCTTATATATTTCGATTCAATTCTCCCTACGTCAGTCACCTAAAAAAATGCCAATTTAATATATTTATTCAGGTGACGGACATATAAAGAGGTTCGTTACCTGAGTGTGTGGTAGGTATACTACATTTAACACTATGCACTCAGGCGACGAACAAAGGTGGAGATCTTGTCCCCTGAAAGAATGCCAATTTAATATATTTATTTAGACGACTGACATATGAAGAAGTTCGTTGCCTTAGTGTGTGGTAGGTATAGAATTTTTTTTCGAAATATTCATTAAAAATAAAAATTTACGGATAAATTCACACATTGAAACTATTTACACAAATATTCAAAATTTGCAAAAACGTCAGAGAAATGCAGTTTTAGACCGCGTTTCATGTATTAATTAGGTATTTATCCTCGGAGTTGGGAAAAAATTAAATTTCTTAAAAAACGCGGTTTTACTAAAATGCGGTTTAAAACCACGTTACTTTACCAATGTATTTCTTAATTTTCAAAAACAAAAAAAATATATATATAGTAAAACGCGGCCTAGGGCCGTGTTTTACTTAAAATTAAAAAAAGAAGAAGAAGAAGAACAGGGAGATGGGGGTCGCTGTAAAGGCTGAAAATTTTTAAAATATTATAAAAAAAATGAATTATGATTTATTCAATTATCAAAGCTTCAAAAATTTTTGAAAATCCTCGTCCTCGATCATCCGATATTATTTTGATTTCATAAAAGCAAATTTCGTCATAAACTTAGAATTAAAAAAAAAAAGATTTAACTCCCACTTTCTTATACCAAGATGGATGATATTGTTCGAATTTCGTTATTATTATTTGGATTGGGAATTTCGATTTAAATTATGATCGAGTCGGGATAAGGACGAGAGAGCGGATTTTAGGGTTTAATTTCCGGGTATTTTTTTGAATTTGAGATTTCTTGGGACCACTTTGCTTTCTCCCTTACTCCATTTGTCTTCTTCTACCCTCCCATCTTCGATCAGCCCTAACAACTGCAGAAGCTAACTTACCTCCACCTTCCTTCTTCCTTATTTGGCTAAGCATCTCCCAAGCCCATCCACCTTCACTACAACAGAAGTCACTTTTAGCGAAGAATTATTTCCTCGTTGAAAAGTGATATTTCATCGCTAAACATATTTAGCGAGAAAATATGCTTCCTTTTTAAGTAGTCGCTGAAACATCGTCACAACAGAGTCTAGTGTGGAAAAATGAAATCGTCGCAACGAAATGTTTGGCGACGAAGTCAATTTCGTCATTGTAAGTCATTAGCGACTATTAAATTCATCGTAATAGGTAACTATATTTGTCGCGAAAGAAGCCAAAGGATTCCATAGTAGTCATTAAAGGTACATGGTGAGAAACTTTAATTCCTCGCAAAATTGTATATTTTCTCGTTAATAATGATACCAACTTGGCTCGATATTATTTCGCGACATATATTTTTGTCGCTAAAAAATAATAATTTCATCGACAAAAATGTTGAAAGAATCGATAATAGTCGTTAAATGTCTTTAGCGATGACATAAAACTCATTGCTAATATAGTAGTTTCCTCGCGAATGATGGACTATAACTACAAAATTCTGAACATGAAAAGTTAATTGGTGAGGAAATTGTTTGTTACTATAAGCATGCTATCACGATGAAGTTAAATCTATCGTTATAGGAATCGTTTTAACGATGAAATATATTTCATCAAATAATATATGATAATGCGGGAAAAAAAATCCTCACTAAAAAACATTCAATAGCGAGAGAATATATTTTTCATCGTTATATATATCAATGAAGCGACAAAAAGTTCTCTCGTTGAAGGCAATTATCAATGACCATGTCATTTTGTCGGTATAGAAAATGTATTTTTTTTTATAAAATGACTTTCCTCCCATAATGTAGGTTATGGCGAAAAAATATTTTCATCGATGCAAATATTCTAAAACATAAAAATTAGAAATAAAATGAATATTGTAATATAAATGCAATAGAAATATATATGGGAAAACATAATATTATATGTTCTATATCGATCAGTCTAAAAGTGGTAAATCAAATAAATAAAATCCAAGATAACAATCTTATGAAATAGGAGGTTCTATGATAAAATATACTAAACATCAGCCATTTAGTCTTTGAATTTGGCCATGAATTCTTCGAACTTTGCAGACCTTTCATTTAGAGCCTTTATCTCTTGACTCTGAGCTTGAATTGTATCTTACAGCTCTTGGTTCTTCTCATATACCTCGTGCATTGTAGATTTTGAAAATCTTGTGGTGGTAGGTTGAGGTCCAAAACCAGAACCTTTGATGTAGCCTGACTTTGTCCCGAGAACTTTTTCGACGATCTCTTCCGCAGTCATGGAGCAAGTTCCATCTTCATTAGTTGCCTCAGAGCGCATCAACACCATTTCATCCTATAAATATTAATGCATTCAAATTCATATCAAACTTTAAAATACATATATAATAGTGCATATTTTCAAAATAAGGAAAATAATTTGCATCAAATCTTATCATAACTAACTTCAACTTTCGATTATCAGCGCCACAAAGAATTGAACATAAGGGTCATAGTTAACAACTTAATTTCCATATATGAGCATTATCATACTCAATTACTAATTCTTGGCAATATAAAGAGTTCTTTTTGATGAATAGAATAGACAAATCGCACCTCATTTTAATTTTATTTCATCAAACTCTACAAATCTCATTTCTTTTTGTTCTAATAAAATACACAAAATGAATACATACCCATTTCTCTTTTGCTCCCAAATCCCAGCCTTTTTGCTCGCTCTTATATTGAATCTCAAATTGGTCAATTGCATCTAGTGGCAAACCTATAGTTGGTGCCTACAACATAACAAAAAATTATAATAAGGAAAAAAAATAGGTACTTTAATCCTAACCCAAAAAGATCATTGTGTTTAGAATGGTTTGATGAATATGTAAAATAATTGGTAATAACAATATGAAAAAAAATTAATGTTCATGATATAAGAAGAAAGTATTCACAAGAATATAACTTACCGTAGATTCTACATGTAAGAGAAAAGAATGAGATCCGGCCTTATGATGATACTTCAGTTTTGATCTATTGATAATATTTTGTTCGGACTTTTTCTACAGGTAATTAAAACAAAGTTATAGATGAGCCATAAGGTAAACTGCAATAAGAAAGTGATATAAATAGATTCACACATAGTTTCCTATAAATACTTGAAATTCTTCACTTGAAAAATAATTACACAGATACTCTCACTCCACAGCAGTCTTCACCTCACTAGGTTTATTCTTTTTGGCTTCCTCAACATTTGGGAAATTCTGAAATTTCTTTTTCAGTTGGGTACGAAAGTTGCTAAATGCTACTCCGAACGTGTGGTGCACGTATCTCTTAACCCAGGAAAGCGTCAAGTCAATGTCAAACCTATTCTGAAATAGGAGCAAAGTCTTAATAAAAAGACTTCAATATAAGTATGTGATATATAATACAATTTGTTATCTAACAAAGGCTATAAGCTATAAAATATGAAAATTAACTATATATATCATGACAATGTACCAATTTCATTTGCATATTTTTAAAGGGAATTATTGAAAAAATAATACTTTAAATTATAGTACTCACAATCAATCTTTTTTCCAAGACTGCCTTCACTTCAGGAGTAACCTTACTCCACTTTTCGACATTGAGGGGTATATGGTTCCTGGCGATGAATCCAATCTCAGATGAAAACATCCTTGCATATTTCCCGCTTGGTCTACCATCTTCCAATTTCAGCGTGACAGGTATTTTAGTACCAAGCTGTGCAAAGACCTTCTCTGCCTTCACTCCTCGACTCTTCCCACGCACATTTTTTTTTGTTCTGCAGCAAAGAAATATGTACTTTAATAAATATGTACATTTAAAAGTTATAAATGAAGTGCAACATTTATTAATTAAATTAACATATACCAGTAGCAACCGCAGATTCCTCGGTACCAGCTGCCATTGAAATATCATTGATGGTCAAAGAAACAAGTATATTCATAAATATGCACTTTTAATTTAAAAGTTATATATTAAATTGAAAAATATCACAATTTAAAGTAACATATACCAACAACAACAGATGATGTTTCAACACTATCTGGTGAAGAATTATCGTTGATCGCCATCTCCACATGTGTGTCTTCTGTCCCTTCAGGGTTTGAAGGTTGGCTGTCAACTCGAACATTCATAGATGGACCTGTAATAGATATTTTAGGTTTATTTAATCGTAATAATCCAATAGAGTAGCTCAAATAAGATAAACAGTAATAATATACAGTTTTTACAAGAAAAACGATATAGGTGAAGGATTGAGAATCCTTACTTTCAATTATTCCATCCGATCTTGGGAGATGTACGGGTTCTGGTGCGGTTAGTTGGATGCGTGTTCTTTTTGGCACAATAGCATCTGTGTATGCACATAAAGTTTAGTAGTCAATGAGTACATATTGCGAAGTGTGTGTAAATATAATTATATAATTATATAAATGCCTGAGTTTCTAAAGTGAATAATTGATATATAATGCGTACTAGCAATGGCCTTGGTTGTATTGGCCACGAAATGATGCGAGCGCTTTTTGTTTCCATGGGTGTTAGATTGTTTGTCAATGCCCTTTTGTGCAGATTTGCTCTTAGATTGAGATCTTGTTCCTTCCATGAGTCTAGTAAAACATAAAATAAAATAGTTAACATAACTCAAGAGAATTCAAAAGGTATTAAATATTTTTCACAAGTAAAATATAAGTTGATACATTCAATGACTTTGTGTGTACAAATCCAATAGCTATTTGAGTACTGTATTTGGCTTATGGGTCACATAAAAATAACACATACAGTTTTACAGCATAGGAAGCCAACAAGCAATCAAGATAAAACTTGAAAATCAAACAAAAAAAAAATTGACAACCTGAAACTTGCGATCGATTGGACTTTGTTTTTCGGTTGATAATATAACTGATATTTTTCCATGACCCCATGAATTCATTAACCCAACAATAATCAATATGACATTGCAAATTTGATTTTCTTATATACCGTAGTTTATTATATACCGTAGTTTACTTATATACCATAGTTTACTTTTCATAGTTTAGTTATATACCGGAGCTTTCTTATATACCGTAGTTTATTCCATGACCCCATGAACAGAAGCCATGAATTCATTAATCCCCATGAATCCATTAATCCAACATGACATTTGCAAATTTGATTTTTTCTCATTTAGTCAATATTCATACATGTTTCCCGATATTTTTTTTCTCATTTAGTCAATACTCATACATCTTCCATATTCCATAATCATCTTTCATATTACAACTCTAAGCAAATTTGATTTTCTCTATAAACAGAAGCCAAGGATTATCAAGATGATTTATTCGATCTCTCTAAAAAAACATTGAAAAGAAGAAAAAGAAAATGAAACATGAAAAAAAAAGACACAGGTAATGTAGATGATGACAGAGAGTTTCGGAGAGAGAACCGTTGAAAGATATATCTAAAATTCATACCACACACGATGAGTAAGTAAGACATCATTATTTAGGTGGTAGAAAGTGTACCTGAATATGGTTGAATCTGACCACTAGAGGATTCTGAAGTGGTTTTCGAAAATCACTGGCTGTGGCGTTGGATGAGAGGCATCGTCAATGGGTTCTCGATTACCACCGGACTACACTGTCACAATTGAAATTTGGGAATAGGGTTTGTGAGAGTGGGACATATATCAGCGTTAGACGTATTTAGGTGGTAGAATAAAAAGGGTTTGCCGCCTTTCACACCCAAATCTTTGCGAGATCAAAGATCCTCTCCTAATACCTAATATTTATTATCAAATAAATATTTAATAAATTATCAAATAAAATCTTCCCTCAATATCTCTTCCCACCTCCTCAGTAGACAAGCCGGACCAAAACAAATCTTCCATTGCCATCCACCGTAAGCAAATGATATGATTTATAAATTAATTTATAAGCTAAAACAATGATATAATTTTTTAGCACAAAAAACACAGTATGTTATTTAATTTATAAATGAAATTTAGATAATTTTTTATATAATATCGTACTTATTAATCTTATAAATAAATAATCATTTAAATACATTTATAAAAATAATAAAGAAATAAATTTTAGAAAATAAAATATAATATTGTGGGACATTAATTCTACATTTATTTATAAGATTTTTTTAATAAATCTTATAAATATAATAATTGGTTTTGAATGGTCTAATACATTAACGTGAGGTTAAAAGATAAATATTGTGGGACAATTGTTTTGAATGGTATAATACTCCCTTCTTTAATAAAACTATACCACTTAATTTTTTAATATTTTTAAGTTAAACAGATATTTAAAATATTAATTATTTTATTAATTATTTATATAATTTTATGTTTATTAGTAATAAATAAAATAAAAATGTATAGTAAAATGATATATAATATATTAAAAAACCGTGTAAAACGCGGATAATATAACTAGTTTTATATATAACCGGATCCGAGGAGAGGATCTTTGATCCTATATATATTTATAGCTTTTTTAAATGAATTTTGAGAATTAATCTCTCTGCCTTGATTTTCAACATGTAATTGTAATGTTATTTTACTATCAATCATAATATTACTATCAATCATATTATATTATATAAATATTTTTTAAATATTAACATTCAATCAATAATAAATTAAATTAAGATCACGATCGGTGAAATTCAATATATAAACTAAGATACAAATAACTATTGTTTATAAAAAAAACTTGTAACCAACTAAGACCGTAATTTAATTGGATATCTATATCAAATAAATTCACCCATTTAATTGGATATCTATTTGATATGTTTATATCTATATCTATCTATATATTAACTATACAATATTATTTCATTCTATATTAATTACACAATTTGATTTAAAAAAGATAAGTTTTCTTTTGATCTAAAAGATAAGTTTCATTGATTGATGTAGATAAAAATATAATATCATATAAATTGTTTATAAATTTATTTGTACCAAAATATATTATATGTTTTAAATTTATTTGTACCAAAATAAAACCATATATAAATATATTATATTCAATTTGATATAAAAGATAGAGTAATTAACCATATATAAATATATTATATAAATATCTTTTAGAATCTTGACGGCATCATACATATTTATATATATATATATATATATATATATATATATATATATATATATATATATATATATATATATATATATTATATCTAATTTGATCGAAAACGTAGAATAATTGACCAAATATTGGATAGATTATTTGATCTAAAAAGATAAGTTTTCTAACACATTAATTGAGATGACAAATGTACATTGGGTCATTAATAATGAACAAAATATTAGATAAATATAAGGTTGGTCAAATATTCAAAAAGATAACACCATTTTAATAACTTATTAATTGATGTAATATTGGATAGATTATTTGATCTAAAAAGGTAAGTTTTCTATCTAATTAAGATATAGGGTTGAATATTTATAGTAATAAGTGAGCCCATTAAATGAAATGACAAAATTATATTGTTTTATTATTTTTTTTAAGTCTTAAGGTTATTCAAGTGATTATTTTAATTTTTTTTTATCATAATGATAGTTTTACTATCAATCATAATATTACTATCAATCATATTATATTATATAAATATTTTTTAAATATTATCATTCAATCAATAATAAATTAAATTAAGATCACGATCGGTGAAATTCAATATATAAACTAAGATACAAATAACTATTATTTACAAAAAAAACTTGTAACCAAATAAGATCGTAATTTAATTGGACATCTATATGAAATAAATTCAATATTTATTTGGTATAAATTGTTTATAAATTTATTTGTACCAAAATATATTATATGTTTTAAATTTATGTTACCAAAATAAAACCATATATAAATATATTATATTCAATTTGATATAAAAGATAGAGTAATTAACCATATGTAAATATATTATATAAATATCTTTTAGAATCTTGACGGCATCATACATATTTATATATAGATATATTATATGTAATTTGATCGAAAACGTAGAATAATTGACCAAATATTAGATAGATTATTTGATCTAAAAAGATAAGTTTTATAACACATTAATTGAGATGAAAAAAGTACATTGGGTCATTAATAATGAACATTCAATCATATTATATTATATAAATATTTTTTAAATATTAACATTCAATCATCAATAAATTAAATTAAGATCGCGATCGGTGAAATTCAATATATAAACTAATATACAAATAACTATTGTTTATAAAAAAACTTGTAACCAACTAACATCGTAATAACAAAATCTTCTACGTTTATGTTTTCTTCTAGAGAGCTGTGGATATTTGTTTTCATATGTTTTAAATTAAATATTAATTACTAAACTATTTTTCGTATATAATAAAAAGTGATAATTTTTAATTTACGTTGATAATACCATTTTAATATAAAATATGACATGTATGCAAAAATAACACTATTACATATGCGAATCTGTAAAGACCGGAATTTAATCAATATTTATAAAATATCCTTAGGATAATCCGAATATTATCCTCCCCTATGATTATGAAAACTCGGAAAATTTAAAATTTTTATGCACGGCTTTACATTGATTTAATGATAGAAACACATTCCCGAGCCACCTTTTCTCGGCTTTTATGAACTTAACGGATTTTAACGCATCTCGGGCTCGGGATTTACGTCTTTGATTTACAAGGCCAGTCGTCCATACTTAACTTTGTAACGGCCCGGATATAAATATCCGGGATACGTTTCGAAGGTCGGATATCTTCGTTCGGATGTTGCAATTCAGGTACGGGTCGAGGTTTCAAACCTCTAAACAGTCGAAGTTTTCATAAATACAGTTTAAACGAAAGTGAAATGGAAATATGATTTAGATACAAAAGCCACGGCAAGGCCGGGTCAAAACCAAAACATAATTCTAAAGTCGGATGGCCAGATTAGCGGGGTTAGACAGATTTCCTTGCAATCGCCGAGGGACTTTCCCACGCCATGTAAACAGAGAGCAATCATACCTAAAAACAATGGGTGCGAGTGGGGTCAGACCGAGGCCCCAACACGCTCTGTCCAGCAAGCGAACATACACATACGCTAATAATAAAGATGATGTAGATGCGGAGCATGATCCTAATTTACAATATGCGAGAAATAACTGTAAAGGCGCCCAAAAAATGCCAAGTGGCATGTCCCTCTCCTACCTCTGCACCCCTTTCCGTTAGTGCAGAGACCGGCCGGTTCGATGCTATAGCATATCATATCTCATCATCATATCTCATCATCATAACATAAATTAAAATAAATAAATAAATCATGCCCGATGGTGCTGGGATATCATCATGCTCATATCGACTCGATAGACTCAGGGCACCCGATGGGGCTGGGCTACCCTATGACCCTAGCAAAGACTCTAGGACTATCACAGATACGGCCGTTCTGTTTCATACGCGTAAAGAAATAGAATGCTCAATCACAAGTGCAACCTAACGTGATACTACATGGCATGCTTTAATGCTTATGCAACACCTAGTATGTCATACATTCACAAGCCGGTAATCTCTTTCGAATCTGATTAAGCCCATAAAGGAACTTACCTGAATAAGCCGAACAGCAGAGAACAAGGCAGAGCAGAATCCAAGAAATGAATCACCGATAGCAAGCAACGTCCAACATTCACAACACCTAATAACATATAAATGCATAAGTCTATCTAATTCACACAAGGCGCCCCTAACTATCATACATCTCTTTTCATATCTCATTTCAGATTATTCCATCTCATTTCATCACAAACCATATCTCATTTCATGTTCATCTCATCTCATCATCTCAATTCCGAAACAATATCTCAAAGAACTCAACTTAGAAAATCAAGTAATTCTTTTTAAATCGTACTTAGTCAAAACCCGACATTACACATTTAAACCTTAAAACCAATTTCCAAAAATCATATTATAAAACAATTCCGGCATGCTTCTCATTTCAACACATTATATACATAAATCCCAATGTTAAATCATCAAAATGACCGATGTTCACAATCATACTTATAAATCAAAATCAACAACTAAATTTAAAATTCCCCACTCTCATATTTAAATCCTCATGAAACGCATCAATTAAATGATCCAATCAATACTAATTTAAAACAAATAAACAATATATAAAGATAATTTTTCCAGAATATTATAATTGTAACCAAATCCCAAAATAATATTAATATTCAAATAAGGGTAATAACATATCATATAATCAACATATAACAATTTAAATCCTTAACCAACTTATAAAATTATATCATTTAAATAATTCCGACATAACTTTCTTTAAAAATCCAAATCTTAAAATCCCCCTTATAAACATAACATACTAACTTATCTAAAAAAAAAAACCATATATAAATAAAATAACATACCAATATATATACTAACATAACATATAACCATATGTATATAACACAATTTAATAACAACTCAAAAACCCAATATATCAATCCAAATTCAGCAGTGAAATTCGGCCCAACCAAAAAGGAAGAAAAGAAGAAACCAGCCCAGCAAGAGCTCAAGCCAGCTGCCCAACCCGATGGCCCAGAACCGAATGCCCATATTCGGCCCGGACATCAGAAATAAAAAGAAGAAGGAAGGGAAGGCCCGAAAAGGTGACCCGGATCCAAAAAGGGGAGTCGGGTCTGGAGCATTAGCCCAACAAAATTAGGCCCATCTCCCCCTTCACTGGTCATCGTCCCTCACCCCCGCCTCCCTGCTCCGCTCTCTGAGTTCGAAAGAGACCAGGAAAAAGGGGAAGAGGAAAAGGGGTGGCCGGCGGCGGCGCTCCCGGACACTGACCACCCGACACACACCCACATATGGACAGGAAGAAGGAGAGAGAGAAAGAGGCTCACCGAAGCTGGCCGGAAAACAGGGGAAGGAGGTGGAGGGGGCTGCGTTCGGCGGTGTCGGCGACTCCGGGGTGTCCCTGGGTGGCTCAGGCCCGGCCTCGGCCGCTCGTGGTCGTCGGAGAAGATGGAGGAGGGATGCTGCAGCCTGACTGGATGGAGAGAGCGGAGGGACTGGGACCGCCGAGCTCAGCTCTTGGAAGAAGCAGAGGCGGCTGCGCTTGGGGCTCCAGCGACGTGCGGGGGAGATGGTGGTGTTGGTGTGGTGGTGGTGGCTGCCAAGGGAGGAGGAGATGGATGGCGTTGGCTGGGCGGCTCGGCGACGATTGTAGGCCACCCGAGGAGGAGGAATGGGGAAGGTTTTGGGTGTGCTTGGAGGCGGAAAATCAGAGAGATGAGGGGATGTGGTGGTCTCTAGTGGGTTGGGATTTCTGAGATTTTGCAGAGGATAAAACGAGTGAGAGAGGGAGGGTGGTGGTGTGGGTTTTGGGGGGGTTTTGAAAATGAAATGGGGAGGATGGGGTGGGTCTGAGCTGTGGGTGCAGAGAGGTGAGGAGGGAGTGCAGCAAAGGGTGGGGGATCAGCTCTGTAATGTAACAGGAAACCGTGGAGGGAGGGAGGGAGAGAGAGAGAGAGAGAGAAAAAGAAAAAAAAATAGAAATTAAAAGAGGTCCCCACAAGATATTTTGAACCCGATAAAATATCCCGAAACCCGCTCGCCCGAACGAATCCCGACTAAATCGAATTTAATTAAAAATTTTTTTTAATTCAAGATAATCGAAAATTAAATAAAATTCAATCAATACTCGTAGCTCAATTAATTTTATTAATACCCGGAACTCGAAAGCGGAAGTCAAATCTCGTCAAAATCGAAAATTTAAATTGATGCCGGAATGATTTTAAATCGAAACTTGATGCTCGAGGACGGGTTTTTATTCCACTTTTACAAATTGAATAAAATAATAGTATATTTAATTCAAATAATATTAAAATAATATAAAAAATATATTCGGCCTTTACATTCATCCACCTCTAAAAACAAGTCTCGTCCCCGAGACTAAAATCATTTTAAAGCAAAGGGAAGAAGTTTGAAATCGGTGAGTCCGAGGACCATGTCCAAGGATCTTGTAATCATCTCGGTTGCGTCTTCCGGGATTCTCACAACATCCCGGTCACAGTCGTGACATCTCCAATTGGTCTTGTCAAGTGTGTAATAAGCGCCCTTATTACATACTCGCTTCGACTTTTCGGAAGTACCACAACTCTAAAAGCATTATAGCGTCCGACTAGGTCTTAGCAAGCAATCTATAAGCGCCCCTATAAAATGCTTGTATCCACTTCGTGAGACGTCATAATGTAAATCCAGTTCGTAAACCTCAAAGTGTTTTGTAAATGAAAGATTGTCATCCAAATCATTGAAATTCTCAACTTCTTTAAAACCCCAAGTTGGCCATTTTTAAAACCGCTCAAAATCTTCAAATTCAATTTTTTTTAATCAAGCAACTTTACACCAAAACAAGTCAAATCCTTTCAAATCAAGATTTTGTCAAAACTCTTCCGAAAACCAAATCAGCTTCACACATACTAATCAATCAAATTCCGAGGGTAGGAGGTGGAGTCATCCACCTCTAAGGGCTAATCCCATATTCTCTTCCTAGTTTCCAGAATCGAATCAATCTATTAGTCTCAATTCAGGCAAGATGCATAAGCCATAAGAAATGCATAACTGTATAACCAACCAATCTCCAATCAACACATCATAAGGCAAGCCTCAACATATACCATCGTAGTGCCACAAGGTCACATCACATCTCCAGATCATACCAAAGGTCATAAAAGCATTTCTCATCACAGAATTAATGAACCAAAGCCCATTGTCAACACATCAACACATCAAGGTCAGGTTATTAAGATTCAGCAAAGGGAAAGGTCAGTCAATGTGTGAATCACCAAAACGTCATCATACTCGCAAAACATCATCTCAACTCATACAATGTCATATAACGATCACTTGGCAATCACGCACCATTATCTCATATATATATAAGTCAGATTCATGATCCAAATCAATATTCATCATTTAGCATCTCCTGATCATAATATAACGTCATGCTCTCACACAACAACATATCATTATTTCATGATTCATTCAACACATTATAACATGCTTTTAGAACAACATAGTAGGATAGCAATGTATCACTATTTCATGATAATACTTGTCATTGTCAACTAGATTTCAAATATTGCATATCAACATGTAATATCAGCCATATCAGGTTCATCATAGTCGCTATCTAATATCACGCCAAGTCATTTTAATAAATCACATAATCAAGAAAGCTTTCACATCATCACCAGGCAAAATACATGCAAACCCCGCTCGCTCGATTTCAATTCCTACATCAAAACCAGCCTCATCTAGATTCACTAACATCAGCTCAGGTAACATCCTCAAAAGAAGTCCCAATTCATTTCAATACCCTAATCTCGCCCCCTCATTCCACCAAGAACTCTCTCTAGCAATCCACCTCTAAGAATCCAACTACTATCTCTAACCTCACACTCGAGGGCCCTCTCATACTATATCCTTCATACTCTTAAAAGCCATTTCTTACACTTCCACACTTCCCAAGATTTCACAAGCATCATGCCCTGCTAACCGCACATTCTCTAGTAAAATTCCTCGATCACCGCCTATCCGGCCTATTCCTAACCATACTCTCACCCAAGATTCACCTAGGAGCTCATCCAAAATTATTAAGCATTACCTCTTATAATTCCCGAACCCACCCGGTCCAACCTAAGTCAACACCTCTCTTCGGCAACTTCCCTTTACCGCTGTCAGTCCTTCTAATCACTCAAAACCTTTCTCCACTCTCTGACCACTCTACCAAAAAGGACCCCACTCACATGTTCAAAGAAGAAGTATTCATGGACATTATTACACATAAGAACTACATCATATCAACTAGCATCATTAAGTATTGCAACAAGTATCAAAAGTCTCAATTTACCGTCATGCTCGAAATTATCACATAACACCATATATGAATAAAGTCAATTCAAACTAGCAAGTTCCATCATAATCTTAGCTAATAAACTGGTCAGATTCCCGGCATTTGCAGTTCATACTATATAGGAAGGAATTTAGATCATGCTTAGCAACTCAGAGTAGCATCACATTAAGTCATCAAGGCACATTAGGATTGTAGGACATCGAATCATATCATCATAGTCAACAGACAATCAAGCAACAATCATTAACATCAACAAGCAGCTTTCAACATCAAGTCAGTGCAATATCATCATCAACAAGCTCAGAAAGGGTTAGCAATTTGAATAGAGGGCGCTCCCACCTGCAAGTTACATCGTGCTCAACAATCGTAATCCACAAAGCGATCTCGTTCCGTCGACATTATCGATCCTGGGGCCCGTGGTTTATGGGCCCACGCTTCCGCTGCGCTGCTCTATCGCTATTCGTCTTCCATGCGGTCGCTCATCCAAAATAACGCGTAGAAGTTTAAGTTAGCGGAGATAGGGGAGTGACAAGAGTGGACGACCCAATGTTCCTTTCGGAGACGGAATAGACCAAAGCTAAAGACGACATGACTAGAGACAAGACTCCGACTCGGGTATAGTAACGATGCCTTTATGGAGTCCATTAGGTTACAACTTGTGACAAACAAGCATGAATTCATTATGGAGCATATCAATCGCATCAATCCACACTAACATGTACCTATCTCGGGGCAACATTTGTATTCATATCAAAGACATGATCAAGTATTACGCTGATGTTTGTGAAACAAGCTAACATTCTAGTATTCCATGGAAACAGATATGCCAAGTAATTTCAAGCAAGATGGGTGGAACCAACAATGATCATATATAATTCGAAGTCATGCGGAATTTAATGAAGATAACGAGCATCATGTATATGAACAATGTAGGGATAGGGTATACACATCAACAATTGAGTCCAAATATATCATGGCAATGTATATTATAACAATCAGATGAAGTGTCATACGAGAACACATAAGAGTAGAATAGCAATTATCACATATATGAACAATGTACAAGTTTGGTGTATGCATCATACGAGATCATATAAAGGGCAACATAGTAACTATCTCACAATGATCATATGTTAGGTCAAGCATGGCACGGAATCATATGACAAGATACATCTAGAGAGCATGGGTCCTACATGATACTAGCAATGTATAATGTGGTACAAGCATAGTCAAGAGTCATTTAGAGGAGTTCGACATAATATTCACGAAACATGAGGCATCATCAAAAGTACAAGAAGGACATCATGGGTGCTAGATTATAATCATGCTAGGTACGAACCATTATAGAGTACACATATGGTACGATAGTTGTCACATTATAGAACAAGCATGATATGAAATCATTCAGCATGTCATATTGGAAGTCATAAACTACATGATACTAATAGCACACATCGAACATGAGTACAACTAAAGTAATTCAACTAGGTTCATCCCGATATTTATGCGTCAGGTATTTGCAAAATCAGGATATAGAGTGATGTGGGATCAAGCGAGGTGTCAATCATACATTCATGGAAGCACGAGAGAATGTCATAGAGTAATAGACATTTTAACCATGTAAACATGATGGGTTTAACTATCACGGAAAGCTAGTCAATCATCAATTCAACATTAAGCTAATCAGAACGAGTGAAACATGTTAAGAGAACAGAAAGAGGAAAGAACCACACTATCAGGTACCTAGCTCGAGAGAGAATCGACAATAAAGTAGGCAAGGCATATGTGTGCGTAAGTCATAACCAAGGGTCCTACACGTTACTAATGGCTCAATATAACATGTGGTACATACATGCACTTGATCGATTACTCGGCACTAAGCAAGACTTCAATTCAATCACATTCCGATAATACAGGAACAGGAGAGGAGGTGTAGTGAGGTATAGTGCAAGTCTAAGCAACATGGCGACATGACTAGAATATGGGGACATGAGCTCGAATCAACACATAATATGACAAAACATGCATTCCTCAAGGTTCAATTATACCATATATTCTCCGTTCAACACAACTAATCACACACAATATTAACTTGGAAAATAAACAACAATAGTTAATCTGACGAATTCGGAATAGATGGGCATGATATAGATTCTTGTCACAAAATGAACGATACGCATCGAGGCATCATCGGCTAGCAGGCTAAAGAGTACATCTTATGAGGCATTCATATAAGGAAGAGTCGATCACACTATCATGAACCTATTCACAAAGAGGACATCAATTATACAACTTCATAGCATATGACATATTTATTCGTGCCCTAGTATGACAATGTAATATACTAAGTAGATCATGTTGGGATGATATGGATACGATAAATATAGCTCAAACTTATACGATAGTCATTATGAACATTAAAGCACATAAGCATAATTCCACACTAAGGATCAATTGTAGGTCAAGGAGTAGTGCATATAGAATCACACAATCCTGAACAGGGCAATCAAGATACCCGATAGAAGTCCATAAGGGCAACGTTGACTCTTCCCAACTGACTCATTACCCATCTTTCCCGTGGGACTCGGATGCGACTTTTCGTGACAAGAGGACACTAATGGATTGTCATAAGAATCGATAAGGACAGCCTCGTAAACATCTCACTCTCTAGCTCGGAATTTCATCAAGGGCCGTCTTCCAATACTCTCACGGACAACCTTTATATTCAACCATGATTCCCGACACCATGTGTTTACCAACCCAATTCCCATGGAAGACCGATATTCGAAGGGAGGACTCGATTGAGTTGTCAAAAGGGTTCATAAGGAAGGGGACGGTTCCACAAGGCTGTGCTTAACCATATAAGAAGAAGGGTACTCCCGCTATCCCGTTCGCACAGATCATTCAATATTCATCAAATAGTTAGGACATAACAATCAAATCTTTAGCATATCAAACACTCAACACAGAATCAGTCAATGGCAATTACAATGATCTCCTTGGAGTCTTCCCGACCCATCTGTAAAGGACAAGCTAGTATTTCGCCTACCCGTTTCCGACTACATCCAATAGGGATGGCCTATCACCTTTTCTACCCATTCGATCCCTTATTAGTTGGTTCTCCACTTTTATCATAAGCCAAGTTCATATTTAGTCCAATTAAGTTAGACATATTAAGTTCATTTTGCCCCTTTAAAACGCTTTCAAATCTTCGAAATCCATGGGCGGTTTTCCAAAACATACACCCGACCCTTGCGTACCCGAATTGCACAACCTCGCTCTGATACCAACTTTGTAACGGCCCGGATATAAATATCCGGGATACGTTTCGAAGGTCGGATACCTTCGTTCGGATGTTGCAATTCAGGTACGGGTCGAGGTTTCAAACCTCTAATCAGTCGAAGTTTTCATAAATTCAGTTTAAACGAAAGTGAAATGGAAATATGATTTAGATACAAAAGCCACGGCAAGGCCGGGTCAAAACCAAAACATAATTCTAAAGTCGGATGGCCAGATTAGCGGGGTTAGACAGATTTCCTTGCAATCGCCGAGGGACTTTCCCACGCCATGTAAACAGAGAGCAATCATACCTAAAAACAATGGGTGCGAGTGGGGTCAGACCGAGGCCCCAACACGCTCTGTCCAGCAAGCGAACATACACATACGCTAATAATAAAGATGATGTAGATGCGGAAATTAAATCACACTAGCATGATCCTAATTTACAATATGCGAGAAATAACTGTAAAGGCGCCCAAAGAATGCCAAGTGGCATGTCCCTCTCCTACCTCTGCACCTCTTTCCGTTAGTGCAGAGACCGGCCGGTTCGATGCTATAGCATATCATATCTCATCATCATATCTCATCATCATAACATAAATTAAAATAAATAAATAAATCATGCCCGATGGTGCTGGGCTATCATCATGCTCATATCGACTCGATAGACTCAGGGCACCCGATGGGGCTGGGCTACCCTATGACCCTAGCAAAGACTCTAGGACTATCACAGATACGGCCGTTCTGTTTCATACGCGTAAAGAAATAGAATGCTCAATCACAAGTGCAACCTAACATGATACTACATGGCATGCTTTAATGCTTATGCAACACCTAGTATGTCATACATTCACAAGCCGGTAATCTCTTTCGAATCTGAGTAAGCCCATAAAGGAACTTACCTGAATAAGCCGAACAGCAGAGAACAAGGCAGAGCAGAATCCAAGAAATGAATCACCGATAGCAAGCAACGTCCAACATTCACAACACCTAATAACATATAAATGCATAAGTCTATCTAATTCACACAAGGCGCCCCTAACTATCATACATCTCTTTTCATATCTCATTTCAGATTATTCCATCTCATTTCATCACAAACCATATCTCATTTCATGTTCATCTCATCTCATCATCTCAATTCCGAAACAATATCTCAAAGAACTCAACTTAGAAAATCAAGTAATTCTTTTTAAATCGTACTTAGTCAAAACCCGACATTACACATTTAAACCTTAAAACCAATTTCCAAAAATCATATTATAAAACAATTCCGGCATGCTTCTCATTTCAACACATTATATACATAAATCCCAATGTTAAATCATCAAAATGACCGATGTTCACAATCATACTTATAAATCAAAATCAACAACTAAATTTAAAATTCCCCACTCTCATATTTAAATCCTCATGAAACGCATCAATTAAATAATCCAATCAATACTAATTTAAAACAAATAAACAATATATAAAGATAATTTTTCCAGAATATTATAATTGTAACCAAATCCCAAAATAATATTAATATTCAAATAAGGGTATAACATATCATATAATCAACATATAACAATTTAAATCCTTAACCAACTTATAAAATTATATCATTTAAATAATTCCGACATAACTTTCTTTAAAAATCCAAATCTTAAAATCCCCCTTATAAACATAACATACTAACTTATCTAAAAAAAAAAACATATATAAATAAAATAACATACCAATATATATACTAACATAACATATAACCATATGTATATAACACAATTTAATAACAACTCAAAAACCCAATATATCAATCCAAATTCAGCAATGAAATTCGGCCCAACCAAAAAGGAAGAAAAGAAGAAACCAGCCCAGCAAGAGCTCAAGCCAGCTGCCCAACCCGATGGCCCAGAACCGAATGCCCATATCCGGCCCGGACATCAGAAATAAAAAGAAGAAGAAGGAAGGGAAGGCCCGAAAAGGTGACCCGGATCCAAAAAGGGGAGTCGGGTCTGGAGGATTAGCCCAACAAAATTAGGCCCATCTCCCCCTTCACTGGTCATCGTCCCTCACCCCCGCCTCCCTGCTCCGCTCTCTGAGTTCGAAAGAGACCAGGAAAAAGGGGAAGAGGAAAAGGGGTGGCCGGCGGCGGCGCTCCCGGACTCCGACCACCCGACACACACCCACATATGGACAGGAAGAAGGAGAGAGAGAAAGAGGCTCACCGAAGCTGGCCGGAAAACAGGGGAAGGAGGTGGAGGGGGCTGCGTTCGGCGGTGTCGGCGACTCCGGGGTGTCCCTGGGTGGCTCAGGCCCGGCCTCGGCCGCTCGTGGTCGTCGGAGAAGATGGAGGAGGGATGCTGCAGCCTGACTGGATGGAGAGAACGGAGGGATTGGGACCGCCGAGCTCAGCTCTTGGAAGAAGCAGAGGCGGCTGCGCTTGGGGCTCCGGCGACGTGCGGGGGAGATGGTGGTGTTGGTGTGGTGGTGGTGGCTGCCAAGGGAGG
This sequence comes from Persicaria maculosa, assembly GCA_963922045.1. NCBI lineage: Eukaryota > Viridiplantae > Streptophyta > Magnoliopsida > Caryophyllales > Polygonaceae > Persicaria > Persicaria maculosa. The sequence continues at coordinate 14,584,894 of OY998265.1, forward strand.
AGGAGATGGATGGCGTTGGCTGGGCGGCTCGGCGACGATTGTAGGCCACCCGAGGAGGAGGAATGGGGAAGGTTTTGGGTGTGCTTGGAGGCGGAAAATCAGAGAGAGGAGGGGATGTGGTGGTCTCTAGTGGGTTGGGATTTCTGAGATTTTGCAGAGGATAAAACGAGTGAGAGAGGGAGGGTGGTGGTGTGGGTTTTGGGGGGGTTTTGAAAATGAAATGGGGAGGATGGGGTGGGTCTGAGCTGTGGGTGCAGAGAGGTGAGGAGGGAGTGCAGCAAAGGGTGGGGGACCAGCTCTGTAATGTAACAGGAAACCGTGGAGGGAGGGAGGGAGAGAGAGAGAGAGTGAAAAAAAAGAAAATAAAATAGAAATTAAAAGACGTCCCCACAAGATATTTTGAACCCGATAAAATATCCCGAAACCCGCTCGCCCGAACGAATCCCGACTAAATCGAATTTAATTAAATTTTTTTTTAGTTCAAGATAATCGAAAATTAAATAAAATTCAATCAATACTCGTAGCTCAATTAATTTTATTAATACCCGGAACTCGAAAGCGGAAGTCAAATCTCGTCAAAATCGAAAATTTAAATTGATGCCGGAATGATTTTAAATCGAAACTTGATGCTCGAGGACGAGTTTTTATTCCACTTTTACATATTGAATAAAATAATAGTATATTTAATTCAAATAATATTAAAATAATATAAAAAATATATTCGGCCTTTACAAACTTGACCAACATTGATCACCACCCACTCCTTGACTTGACTTGACTTGTGGCTTGCTTGTGATGATAGGTGTCCAACCACTCCCATCCCTTCCATTTAATCACTCCCCATCTTTAACACATGAACCACTCCTTTTTCTCCTTTATAACTGACCCAAGCTCAGTTTAGAACTCATTCACAAAGAGCCCCACCGTCACTTTGAGAGAAAACCAAAGAGAGAAGAAGCCTTCACCATTTTAGGTCCATTTTGGTGACCTTGCACAAGAAAAGCCATATCTCCCTCAATACTACTCCGAATTGAGCAAACTCAGTGGCCTTAGAACCGTATTGAAACCACCTTCCCAACCATATATTATAATCCAAAATCCAAGCTCGTTTTCCCATCCAAAATCGTCCATCATTGAGGCTTCAGAAACTGTCTTTTGAAGGATCTTGAGGTTTTGCGTTGTTTTCTTGGTAAGCTCCATTATTTACTTCCAAAAATGAGTTTAAACCTTTTATATGACTTCTTTGCTTCATTTCTAAACAAATTCCTGACCCTTTTGCTTGGGGTTTTGGAAAATATATTGCAAGGTGTTTGGAGGTGTCCCCAAGGTCCCCGAAGTGAGAATTTTCGAGCCATTTGTGTTCCATTTGCCTAGGTAATCTCTCTTCCACCTTCCTCTCTCTAGGATAGCTTGAGTTGATGTGAAAAGTCTTAGGATAGTGGTCCTATAATGTGTTTAAATCGGTTTTAGCTAGCAAAACGTGTAAAAGACACAAAACCGAATACCTTAATCTCAGCATTTAATTTATCGAATATTGTTTTACCTATAACTCTCGGTCCCCTGCTTGGATTTTTCATGGAGATGTTATCTAATTGCCCTCCAAAAATGAGGACGATCCAACGGTTGGATCAAGAGTTATGATAATTTTAGTAAACAATGTTTACAATGACTCGATTAAAAACTTGGTTAAGGGAATGCTACAAATATGGTTAAATATATGATGGCATAACCGAACCTTAGAGCATGTAAAATACAGAAATGAAGTATACCCATAACTTGGCTTATGATCCGATAAGAATAAACTTGGATTTTGAAACGGGTTGGGAACTAACCGGAAAATTCTACTTGTTCGGTGAATAACTAGCATGATAATTTGATCGTTTGATTAACGGTATGATTGAATTGACTAATAGCATGATATTGTGGTGATTATTAGACGAGATTAAATATCAGACTTTGATGATGATGATATATATATATACATATATATATTGATAAGAGATAATTATCATGATGAACTTTTAAGATATACGATCATGCGAATATATGAGTATTATTGCGGATATATGGAAGTGGTTGAATGAAATGATGAGAAGGATATAGTCTTATGGAATGTGGTGAAATGATGACTGATTGAATAGATGGAATGATGATTATGATGCGGTTGATTCTATTAAATGATATATGCTTGTATGATTGAGTGGTTAGATGTAGACTTATATGAATGTTCTGATATGAATTTAGGCGATATCGTCTGACTGCTCGTGTTACTAGCTGGGATTATATTTTGCTATTCTGCTTACTAGGTAAGTCTCTTCGGAGCTTACTCAGATTGATAGAGAGATATTCCCTGCTTTATGTGCATGATATACTAGGTGCTTGCATTCATGATCAGCATGCCATGTAGTATCATGCTAGGTTGCATTGACCGTTGAGCATTCTATTTCTTTATGCATATGTAAACAGAACGGTCGTTATCTGTGAAGTAATTAGAGTCTTTGCTAGGGTCATAGGATGGCCCAGTCCCATCGGGTTCTGTCCTGAGTCGATCGAGTCATGGAACTTCCTTTACTTATATTATGAGCTGCATGCGGGCTTTATTTATTGTGGATACGGGTTGGGTCTGCGGACCGCCCGATGATAAAGGAATGCATTCACGAACTGGCCAGTCTCCGCCCTATCGGAAGAGGGTGGAGGTAGGAGAGGGACATACCATTTGGTATTCTTTGCTGGGGCCCTATCTATTATTATGCACTTGATCTTAGGGGCATGCTAGTGTGTTAATATTCCGCCTTGCATCTAGAAGCATCTTTATAAGGTATAGCATATATGTGTGCTTAGAGCCGGGATGCAGCAGGTGGGCATCATTTTGACCCCGCTCACCATTATCATTTTTAGGTATTAATTATGTTCATTCCATTGGTGCTGATTGCTTATTGCGCGGGTCATTTTGTTCGGTGGAGAGTGAGCGCTGGAGTTATCGACTTCACCAAACTCTGACCATGGTTTTGGATTTACACTTTTAGACTGCGTTTTGACCCGGCTCTGCTGTGGCACCCTATTGTATTACACTTGATTTCGCTATTTGCATGACTACTGGTTTTCGACGCATAGACTTACGACAGGTACAGGGGACTTCCCCGGGGATTCCAACGATACGTTTCGAATTTGGGTATGAAATCCCACTTTGGAAACATTAGATTAGGCTTTCAAACCTTCAACCTATACTCGGGGCGCACGATCCCAACGAGGGTTTCATCCCTCGAAACGTAACCCAGGAATTATAATCCCGGGCCGTTACAGAATCACACTTTAGTATTTTATATAGATATAGATATAAATATATAGATAGATATAGATATATAGATTTTTTTTTAATCCTACTCTATTAACAATTATATAATTAATTGAAATAATAAATTATTATTACATTTTGAGACTTTAAATGTAATTAATTTTGATAAACTAAACAATTCTATATTACTCCCTCCGTTAATTAAAACTTGACGTTTTACTATTCACGCACGCTTTTTGAGGTGTTAAAAACTATATAAAATATTAACTTTTTTAACATATTTTTTAAATCATTTCATACTTGTTACTATTAATTATGAATTTATAAAAACAAATTTTAAAAAATGTTAATATTTCATATAGTTTTTATCATTCTAAAAAAGCGTGCATGAATAGTAAACGACAAGTTTTAATTAACAGAGGGAGTACTAGGCAAGTCATGCCCGTGCTACGCACGGGACATATAAGTTTTTGTATTTTATAAGATTATTTAAGAGATTATTTTATGTCATATTGTTCCCCATTCTAAACTATATGACCGGTAAACCTTGGTTTTATAAACTTCATAATAATTTTGTTTATGTTATTTATAAAAATATTTATATTTTTTGTATGTCTTATATATTTTTTAATTTTTAAGGAAATATTATTATAGTTAATTGTTAATGACACATCTTATGGTATATTTAATGCCCTAGTTTGGTATCTTATACTTGCATGAAATTCAATTCACATTTTATTTTTTTTTCAATATTTTCTCTATTGACTATCCATATCCTCTTCAAATGGTAAAATTGAATTATTTTATCTTGTATTAAATTGTCGAATTTTTTTTACTTTTAAAGTAAAATATAAAATTGGTTGGCTTGACTAAGAAAAGATTAGTACTTTGTATATACTATTATTCAACTATTTTTTTGATAAAATTGTATTGTTCAATTTAATTACTAAGAAAATAGTTATAATTTTAAAATCAAACATTATATTTTTCTCGTAGATATCATTGTATATAGAATTTTGTAGATAGACTTATAGAGATTAAAATAAATAACGTAATAGATAACTATAATATTATGTCTTTATTAGCATCTTTAAATCAAACATTATATTTTTTTTGTTCATCTATATATTAATTGTAAAATCAAATTGTAAAATCGAAATCAAATGATTATTTTCCCAATAAAAAAAAAGAAAGAAAATGATTATACTCAAACTATTGATAGCATTGCTAAAGAAACAGAAAAAAAAGTATTTTTTGGTTTTCATATTAATCAAATGCTAATATTGATATTTAGTTTAAAAAAAGAAAAAATTATATAGATATTTTGAAATTTCATATATAACTAAATGAGCAATTATCAAATTATAAAATCAAATAAAAGGAAAAAAGAAAAAGCATTGAAGTGATATTTGGTGAGAGAATTATTAAGATTGAGATTTGAGAGTTATGGGGGAGAGTCATTAAGAGGACTTGGGACACAATTTTTAAAGGTATATAGATAGATATATAAAAGGCAGACTTTGCCATAAACTTGAATTACTATTTTACCCTTAGTCCTTCACCTTCTTCTTTTATATTTACAACATTGCCACTACTAATATTTCTCATCCCATCTCTTGCCGTCTCACCGTCTCTCAATTCGCTTCTCCCTCTCTCGCCTTTCTGGCTTCACCACCCATCTCAACTATCTACCAAGAAGTCTGCAACTCCCCACCACCGTTCGTCTCTCTCCCTCTCTGCTACCGGCTAAGTCTCCCTCTCCCCGTTCGCCCCTTGGACTCTCTGCTTCCGTCAGACAACAGCCCACAAAGCCTCCTCTCTCCCTCTCGGTCTCGATCTCAATATCTCCGCTTGAAGCAACTAAAGAACTCAAGGTTTGGGATTGTATTCTTAATGTAATTCTAATTGTTCTTCATTGTTTTATCCTGGTTTGAATTACTTAATTCAATTTGTTCTTATTAGGTTATTAGGGTTAAGTTGTGATTTGGTTATTTGGCATTTTTGGGATGACAGATTGATGCTTGATTTGGTTGATTTAGGGTTAAAGTTGTGATTTACCCCTACTTTTTGTTTGTGATATTTTATATCACTCTTTTCGAATTACTTCTACTAGGATATGGTGTTTTAGGTATATTTCCACCAATAAATACTATTGCTATCATAAAGCTCAGAAATAAAATGTTAAGAAACGAAATTTAAGCAAGAGGGGATGTTGCTTTAAAAGACTATCCAAGAAATTTTTTTCAAGGCTCTTAAAAATCATTTAAGTTTAGATTAATCTCAACTTGCTTGCTTTAAACCATTTTTAATGGCTTGATCATGAGAATTTTTTTCAACGCCCTTTAAAATCAGTAGGCAATGCTTTAAAAAGTTACAATTGTGTCTAAGAAATTCAATAATTGGTCAGTCAATTTTAAACTTGAATGGTTTATATTCTTCTTTCTGCTAGATTATTTTTACTTGTCAATTTCCAGGGATGTGAAGAATGGAATAGGTTGATAATGCAATTAATGTGAGGGAGTGGCATCATTATTCAACGATGACCTCTATTATTAATTTGATAAATCTAGCTGAAAAATGCTTCATTTTATGCTACTGCCAAGCCTTTCTAATTTCGTGTATTGTGAATATCTTGCTATTAGCATCGTTTTTATTTCTTCCCATTAGTTTTGTTTCTTTGATATTTTAAAATGATAGGTTCATTAACTGAATTGAATACAATTTGTTCTTAGAAAGCTCTTAGGTTCATTAGCTGAATTGAATACATATCTAGAAAATTTTTCATTTTTTCTATATTTATGAACTAGGTATCTTCCCTATTAGCTTTAGATTTTGATATAATATCATGCCTTAGTGATGATGAACTGTTTGGTTGAGGAGTAGGAGATGTAACAATCTTTTTGCATTGAGTATAAAAAAATTCAGGGCTTATTTCAAGCCAAGTTTAATAAAGGAAAAGGTAGATAAACTTTTTAAAAAGTTGTGGGATTTGAAACCACTTAAATTGGTGCTCTATGGAAGAAGTTATGGATTTTTTTTATCGAAATCGAACACTTTTTCCTCCCCTTTTCATGACAGCAGCAACAAGAAAAAAAATCATGATTCAATTCAAACCAAATTTTATGAAGGAAAATGTAAACCTTTTTACAAAACCATGGGACTTGAAACCACTTGAATTGGTGCTATATGAAAAAACAGTGCATTTGAAGCATAGCTAAAATGTTTAATAAAATGTAGAAGAAAAAAACAAGATTTCTAAAAGAAGAAAAATTGTAATTTGTGATGGCCAAAGGATTTGTAGATCCAATTGTTGTTGAACACTAGACAGTAGGAAAACAGAAGCAAGGGTGCATTTGTCACGGCTGTAGTGTGTTGATTGTTGCCTTTACTTTTTTTATAGTTTGGCACATTTTTGCTTAAGTTTGTATAGTCTATACTTTTTCTTTTTTTAACTGAACAAGCTTTTTCAAGATAGTGGAGTCAAACATTTCATTTGACATTATTCAAATATACTTGCCCATGGGATATCTGTGGCTTGTTCACTCAAAAGTCAATCCCTCGCATAATTATTGTCATATTCTCCCAAAAAAGAATTAAAAGAAAGATTTCACATATACTTGATCTATTATATTGCACAAAGCAACATGTGATCTTTGCATTGTTCTTATTTTTCGGTGCGTCTAAGGTGTTTGTTAAATTGCCTAGCTGAGTTTATTATCATGTTAAATTGCCTAGTTCAGTTCCCACCCCTTATTTGGGGGTGGTTTTCATCTGTTAATCATAACATATGAATAGATGCACAACATCGTCGCACAGCACTAGATCTAATTAATGAGATGAAGATGCTGGTAAGAACTCATTTACTGTAAAGAAGAGGTTGGTATTTCTAGAAAGGACCACAACTTGCTGAAATGGTGAAGTTCTGAGATGCCTACACAATCCTTTGCTAGAGAGTTAGACCTGCAGATAAGAAATTACTAATGTTGGCTGGTGGGAGTAACAACAGTTGCTAATCGAGCTCGGCTGCACAATTCACAGTGGCAGTTAAGAACACCTAAAAGAGTAATCCATCAGGTATTAGACTAATATTTGATTTGCATAGATGTTGGTGTTCTTTTATTTGTGCATTCGTTTTTGAGCAAATGCCATGTGCAGGTTCTTCTGCGTATGAATTGTGTGGTCCCATGGACAAAGTTAGAGGTGAAAAATGATCCTTAGAAATTATAGAAGCCAAAGAAAATCCCAAGAAAGTGAAAGACTAGCAAACTGATCTGCACAGTGATGAGAGCCCACAAGTTTAAGAAAACAAGCATCTAGGTATATTTGGTTTCTTCCTGAGGCTCCTTCTGAAATGTGCGTATATCTGGCTGGAATTATCATCATCTCAATGTTTTGTGGTTGAAATAACAACGTCTATTATGCCAATGTTGTAAAGCCTATTAGCTCAAATGGTAGAGCGACGTGTTGATGCACAAAGATGCAGGTTCGAATCCCGCATAAACTAATTAATCTATATTTAATTGAAATGCTTGCGCAAAGTAACAGACAATCAGCCGATTTGCTATGCCAAAAGAAAAACAGCAAATGCTACAAAGAACCTATCAAATGCCAACACATCTAGAAAATATTAACATACTCCATATATGGCAATGTCAGGAAAAAAACGAATCAAACTTTACAAAATATCCAAAATAGAATATAAACCATTAAAATCTATAATAATAGGACAAACCATAACAAAAATTCAGAAAACTCTAGAAACAACTATGAAAACCACTGAAAAAATACTAGTAACAAATAACCCAACCACACATTTAATCGCTATAATATTCATCGGTCGATACACTTTCTTCCTCACTATCCTCATAAGCATTATCATTGTCTTCCTCATCATCACTTGGGACATCATTGATAGTGCTATCCCCTATGATTCTATTTATGTCTGTATCAATTATTTCAGGCTCAACATCTTGTTGATGTAGCTTAGGATTTTCCAGATCTTTTGCAACCACCCACTGAACTTCATTGAACTCATCTTGTTGAGTAACTCTACCACTACCCACTGGTTCAAAATCATCCACAACCACCTCTGCGCTTTCTTCTTCAACATCCACCTCTGGGACATCCCACACATTTCGCATTTGCACTTTTTGGACAACTTTCCACCCATGCTTCAAATTTGGATCCTCAACATAAAACACTTGTTGTGCTTCACTTGCTAGTATATATGGTTCATTCTCGTACCATTGAGAGTCTATATTAATGCTCAGAAGATTATAATCCCGTTGTATTCTTTTACTGACGTTTCTGCCTTTCTCATTTGTGTTGTACCACTTGCACTTGAATAGATAAACATTATGCATATCAATATAGCTCAATTTGACAATACTCAAAAGAACGCCATAGTAATCATCTGTTCCCCCATTATAAACTTCAGCGACATAAACCCCACTATTTTGAGTCGTGCGTCGATCATCAAGCTCTGTTGTGTGATATCTACATCCATTGACAACACAATCGGTATATGTGTGAATGCGGCTATCAGGTTTACATGACAAACACTAAAGTGCATCAGTTGACGAAACTTCTCCACTCTGGACTAATTTACTCATCTACAAAGATAATATAAAAAAAATCAAATTAATACATTAACATAGATTAAACAAAACCAAATAATCCACGCATATACTAAATACTGATAGATTAGTACATACTCTTTGGCAAAACCAATTCGGAAATTCCTCTTTCTGTCTAGTAAATAAATTATCATCATTGGTTATTTGTTTCAACTCATCCTCGTGTTCCCTGCACGTGATCAAACACAATAAATAAAATAAAGTTGTATAATAAAAATATAAAATTCTTTAATATAAACCACTCGTAATTAAACTCACTTACTTCATATATGGTTGGACTTCATCACAACTGTTTTGAGCACATACGAGTGAGCTTTATCTAAATCATCTTGATCAATCACTACGAATTTCTTCCCGCTAAATGGACGAAGCCTTTGGGAAAAAACCGACAAGCCACCTTCATGTTCAGTTTGAAAAGATGAAAAGATGAAGTCCAAACAGTGACAGCAGAAAAGATGGTGATTTTCGGCCAAGCTCTAGGTCGAATATGGAAAAACCTTGAACAGAAAAGTTGTAGATCTTTTTGTCCTCGTTCCAACAAGGTATGTCACGACCCAATCCGATAAATATAGACCCCGAACAACCCATTTTACTGAGAAGTCGAAAAGCTGTCAAATGATAATGAACGAACCCAAAAACGTCAGAATCAAGCTTGCACCTTTGGACCTTCTCCCATGGTGGAGCCCCTTCTTCTTCCTCTTGAGGATGACATTGATCATTCTCGCGAGCTCAAGTAATAGGTCCATCCCCAAGTATGATAGGTGTGTCCGGAGGTGTCTTAGATGGTCCCGCATCAGAGATGAAACAGAAGGAAGAAGGAAAAGGGTATTAAATTAGAATAAGGGTACGTAGAATTGGGATTATAAAATGTTTTTAGACAATAAAGGATGGACCCCGAAAACCCTATTTTCCAAAAATTAGTACGCGCAGCCACGCGCCTTTCATTTCCCTCAACAGCGAACCATTGTCGCCGCCATGAGGATTCTGTGCCCACCGCTCCTGCCTTCCAACACCAGCACCCGACCCCCCTCTATCCTCCCTCCTCAGCCTCAGGTCTAGCCCACACGCTCCTTGTGTCGATTTTGAGTTTTTGCTTCGCCTACCACCCTTTCAGTCCTTATGGAGTTCGGCATAGCCCAGCCTGCAATAAGGAGGCGGAGCCTCCTGATTGGCTCTCTACTGAGGGCAATAGGTCCACTTGGAGTGTGATGATGGCATGTGACCCAACAATTATGAGCCGAGGGGGGGCTCGTGGTGGTCGAACGGCCGGGGTCACTTCTATCCTTGGCGTGTTTGGCTATTCGCTCTTCGGTCTTCTCCGCCGGCAGACTATCGCTTCTCTGCTATGAAATCCAGCTCTGTAAGTCTTCTTCCTTTTCCTTTAATTCACCCGATTTCCCCTGTTGCTCACCAGCAATTGTGCGAGATATATCATATTTACATATGCAATTGGGTTCATCGCCCTCTTCCCCTTTACTTTAAGGGGTGGATGCTCTATACATATCATACTCGCGTATGCTGTTGGGTTCATCACCCATTTTCTCCACCTTGTTGGGTGCATAAGGTCATACCCGTCTGTTGTGCTTGATGTCCAGGGGTTCCGAACCCCTGCTTTCTAATTATTTCCAATATCATTGCCAACCTGGTGCTTTCGGTAGTGTTCTGCAGTCTCGAATCTGAGAGTCTTCTCCTTTCCCATCTAATTAAACACCTATGCTATTACTTTCACTCATTACATCCTGTTGCTACCAAGCTTCTCCGCATTATTTATCATTCTCACAAATGGCTTGGGATTCATCATCCTCTTCTTACTTCTAATTTCCAATCTAATTCGATATTGGTTGTTCACAACCCAATGTTTTATGATAATCCGCCTATCTTGTACATGGTTTCCAATCCCTTTCCTTTTGACTGGTCTTTTCACCTTACTTGTCTGCCATATATTCGGGTTGTTTACTTTAATTTCCTTGTTTATGTAACGTGTGCTCCTACATTGTCTCATCCTTGTGGTGTTATTCTTATCTACTGGAACTTATGCTTTTACATACACATGTTTTGGTTTTTTACACAATTTCTCTACTATTTGTATTGGTTCCTGGTAGGCTATCTTTGCCTCTATGTTTGCTGTCTACTTTGTTGTTCTTGCAGGACATCACATCGGTTCATGGTTGCTTTTGGTGACTTGTCGGTTGCTCTCGGAGTCGCCTACAGGTTGATGGGGTGTGAGTGCTTCCGGATCCTGGAGGGTCTTCTGCTTTCCAGTGTCTTCGGATTTGGTCCTTCACCCCTTCTACTTCAAAGCTTTCGACAATCACACACCCAAACAACTGCTACTGTCATCTTTGTTACTCAAGTCTTGTATTACCATTATAAAAATCCATATAAGCCTTACCGGGCAATTCAGTTGCACAATTGTTCTTTTAAACAATCTGTCATTAATGTAAATCTTCATTTTTTACACCTTCCTTTACCAAAAATACATGTTATTTTCAGCTACACATTAGTGCCTTGGCTCCCCACTGAGCTTCTGAGTACTCAACTAAATGTTGGGCTAACTACCCCTTGTCACACCGTCAAAATGCATTTACTATCTACATGTATTCCAAATTTGTCTTACCAATATGATGTCTTGCATGGCCACATGTACAATCGGCTTTCTTCACACTACCAATATATTCATCAATTCATTTCGTTATGGACGCATACTGTGTGCCACAATTCAATATACTTTCAGCCTTACAAGGCACAAATCTTGTTCCAGTGGTCAATTACAACCTTCTTTACTTATAATGATCAGCTAAATCTACAACCGGCTATTAGAGCTCTTGTGCGGTTCATGTGTAACATAGCTATGTGGCCTTGCTTAATGCGCATTTATGTCCATGCCATTAATTCACCGATCGTTTGTCATTGGAATGGCAATTATGCTATCTACAGATGGTCTAGTTACCATAACTTTTATATATACCATACTTCTAAATTGTTCAAGGCTATGGCTTTCTATAATTTAAAATACAAAAGACTTGTCAACTTAGACACAATCGATATTACAAAGTACAAACGGATACGTCAAATCAAAATTTTTCCATGAATATATGCTCCTGGAACTGTAGGGGGATTAAGAGGAGAAATTTCTGGACGAACACAGATTTGTTCTGTAGAAACAACTACATAAATTTATTGGCACTTCTTGAGACTAAAACTAACAAACTCCCGCGTGAAAGTGTCTGGAAAAAGTGCGGATTCAATAACATGGCTCTCGACCCGGCTGTAGGCTTCTCGGGGGATATCTGTTTGCTATGGAAAGACCATCCGACTTCGGAGGGCAAAATCGTCCTTATCTCTATTCAAAGTAGATTAATCCATATCGACTATCACGACCGAAGAACTGACAAAACAATCGCCTTTCTTCTGGTTTATGCACCGCCTAATCACCACTCTAAAGACTCCTTCTGGGAATTTATCACCCAATATGCCTCTCAGCTACTCGTCCCTTTCTATATTTTGGGAGACCTTAATGAAATAGCTATATCGGACGACAAGTTAGGAGGCATTACACCTGGCCCTCACCGATTCAAACGGCTAAATGAAATTAAAAACTCTTTGCTACTTCTTGATGTACCAACTTTTGGGGGCTCCTATACCTGGCAAAAGAGGAAGTCTGGACTACCTAACAATAGCTACGCTAAGCTAGACCGTTTGATTGCTCAAAATGAAGTGATATCCTTATTCGATGGATTACGGGTGAAAATCCACCCATTTACTACCTCTGACCATGCTCCGATTTCATAGACTTTCGTTCTCCAATGCACATTAGTAAAAAACCATTCCGGTTCGAAATGGCGTGGACAACAAAATCGGAATTCACAAATTTGGTGCGACAAGCATGGAGACTCGACCCTCCGGGATCGCTCATGTTCAAGCTTATCAAAAAAACTACTCTGCTAAAGACTCTAGCTAAGGAATGGCACAAGCGGACCTTCAATAACATTCACAAACAGATCTTCGAAACAGATGAAAAAATCTTGCACCTACAGCAATCTTTAATCAACAATCCCACTCCTACGGACTGTGCTCTGCATAAGAGATTATTGAATAAAAGGGAACAAATGCTAGATTTCCAACGCCGTTACTGGTGCCAAAGAGCCAAGGTTAAACATATTAAACTAAATGACACAAATTCAGGATATTTCTACCGTGTTGCCTGCGCTAAAAGGGGACGGAAACTTATCTAAAATCTGAAACAGATTCAGGTACAAACTTATCGGATTACGATTTGATCAGAAATGAGTTTGCGAATAGCTTTGGCGATAGATTCAAGTCGTCTTATAACCATGACCTAGCTTTTGATGATGACCAAAGTGTTATCGACAGTGAGATCACCCCTCAGCAAAATCAATTACTCACTGCACCAATTTCAAACGACGAGATCAAATGCGCCTTATTCTCTATCAATCCTGATAAAACTCCAGGTCCCGATGGAATGCCCACAGGCTTTTATCAGGCTTATTGGTCCATTGTCGGACCTTCAGTTATCAAAGCTGTTAAAGCCTTCTTCTCAAATGGAAGAATGCTAAGACAAGTAAATCACACTTTCATAACCTTAATCCAAAAAAGGGACAACCCGGAAACAGTCAACCATTTCAGGCCTATCAGCCTATGTTCCACAGTTTATAAGATTATATCCAAAATCTTAACAGCTAGATTATCGAAAGTATTCGATAAACTGATTCATCCCTTGCAAAGCGCTTTCACAAAAGGTAGGTCCATTCAAGATAATATTCTAATTGTTCATGAGATTTTCCACTCATTCAGAATTTCTAAGGCTAAACAAGGCTATATGGTGGTTAAGGTCGATATGGAAAAAGTTTACGATAGAGTGGAGTGGCCATTCCTTTTCTCAGTTTTAAAAAAGTTCGGTTTTCACGAACAATTCATTCTCTGGATCAAGGAATGTGTGCAGACAGTCTCGTATTCTGTACTGTTTAATGACGAACCGTCCACACCTTTTGTCCCTTCTAGAGGACTAAGGCAGGGTGATCCCTTATATCCTTTTCTCTTTATTCTCACAACAGAGGTTTTAGCCAGAACTCTCCAGAGCTAATCTATGGTTACAAAGGACGTTGGCTTTACTATCGGTCGAAGGGGGGTTAAGATCCCTTTCCTTACATTTGCAGACGACATCTTACTATTCGGTAAGGCAAACCAATCCACTTGTACTAATCTATCCAATATTATTCAACGTTTCTGCGCGATATCCGGACAAAAAGTCAATCTGCATAAATATAGCTTTCAAGTTTCACCCAACACGTCTACTTCAGCCATACATACTGTGACAACAACGCTGGGAATTCCGCAGGCAAATAACTTAGAAAAGTACCTGGGTTGTCCAATCATTAATGGCAGAGTGAACTCTGAAACATTTGCGGAAATTATTATTAAAACAAAACAACAGTTGTCAAAGTGGAAAGCGTCCTCACTATCGGCTGAGGGCCAAAAAGTCCTTATCAAGGCAAATCTAAGTGCGCAGCCTTTATTCCTTGCGCAAGCCTTTATGCTTCCTTCATTGATCCTTCACGAGCTAGACAAAATATACAGACAATTCTTTTGGAACAAACATGAAAGATATACTCCTCTCATCAGTTGGGACAAAATCTGTACGGATACTCTCTCAGGTGGTGGTCTGGGGATTCACAAAGCTGAAACGATGAATATCGCTCTACAAATGAAACTGTTATGGAAAATCATCGCTGAACCGGATAACATCTGGGTAAGAGTCATCACAACTAAATATTTAAAAGACAAACCTATTATGAAGTGTGTCAAAAGCGGCAACACTTCCTGGCAACGGTCCAAACTTATTGCTATCAGGCCCGATTTCAACTCGGGCCTTAATTGGTCAATCGGGAACGATTACTCGGTTAACTTCTGGGAAGATAACTGGGTATTCGGTACTCCTCTTGCAAAGCAAGCCCTCCTCCCGCTTGATGCGGTTAAATTGGGCTAGACAGTTGACCAGTTTATTACTTCTGAAAAGAAATGGGATGTTACCAAACTGTATACAGAATTAAGCGGAATGCTAAACACAGATATTATTGCTAGAATTACATAAATTCACTTACCCAAAAATAATTTCCTTGATCGGCTATTCTGGGGGCCGAGTAGGAACGGTTGGTTCTCTACCAGTTCGGCGGCAAAGCTCTTTCCTAGCCATGCCAGTGATTCTCAGTTCGGCTGTCATTGGATTTGGAAATTAGACATTCCATATAAGATTCGTCATTTTCTTTGGAAAATTGCACGGGATGGTTTACCTACTTAGGACAGACTACAACGCTCTCATGTTTCGGTCCCATCAGGTTGTCATTTCTATGGCTGTACTGTAGAGTCTACCACTCATCTACTCGTAGAATGTCATATGACCATGGATTTACTAACTACGATTGGAATTAGACGTCCTTATATGCACTTGGGCTATGTCAACACTAAACCTAACATCCTTCTGGCGGACATTTATTCCAGAGAAGGCAAAAACTCTTTCGGGAAACTAGCCATTGCTTGGTGGGCAATCTGGTATTTTCGCAACCAACTTGCTTTCCAGCATACGAATCAGATCTCCACACAAACTATTTCCTTGTTCTACCAAATTGTTATCAACACTTGGAATGCAAATGTTGACCAACATGATAACATGACGGCAACACATGCTAATCAAAATCAGAGTAATATCAAGAATCCAACTGACATGCGTATTACGACTACACACAGATCTAAGATGTGGAAAAGGCCTCATTTGGGGCACTTTAAACTAAATTTCGATGGTTTTTACTTGCCATCAGAGGTCGGCTCCTTTGGATTCGTTATTCGGGACCATATGGCTATGGTTGTATCCTTGGGCTCGGGTTGCTGCAACCACACTAATGCAGTCTTTGCCGAGGCTATGGGACTACATATGGGTGTGGTTAGGGTGGTTGACTTGGGTATTAATTACCTTCTGATCGAAGGAGATTGTTTGGTCGTCATAAAGGCTCTGCTGGGGGATTGGTCTTGCCCTTGGAACATTGAGCTGCTGATGGTCGATACTTCTTCGTTCGTTCGCTCCCTTTCTAATGTTGCTATTCGTCATATTTTCAGGGGTTCGAATGCTGTGGCTGACAGGATTGCACGTCTGGCTCATAGCATCCCTGTCGATGATAGCTTCGCTGATGATCCAGAACTCTGTGTTCTCGTCCGGTTGGACGCGCTAGGAAAGAAGCCCGGTCGTCGGCGGCTTTTCTAATCCTTATCCTGCTTCCAAAAAAATAAAAAAATAAAATGTTTTCAGACAAATGGTTAGTAGACTAAAAAGAGAGTAGAGTGGATATTCGACCAAATTCTTTCAAAAAAAAAATGCACGAAATAAATAATTAGAGCTAATTTCAACCTGGGACAATGGAGGTAGGAATCCTTTTATACAGTAAGAGTTAGTAATCCTTTACAAGTCCGTATCAATGTTTTTTAATTTTTTGGTACACTTTCAAAAAACTAAGAATTCTATAACATTTTTAATTTTTATATATTTTATTTGTGTTTGTAATTTGATACTTATTAGTGATTACTAATAAATGTTATGTATTAAATTATTGAAAATATTAATTATTTAAAAGGTTTTATAAAAAATTTAGCTTTTTAAAAATGTGCTAAAAAATAAATTAATTTAAATTAATATAATACCCCTTCGTTTCAAAATAACTGTTGTTTTACTTTCGATATGTTTTTTTAAGAATAATAAAAACTATATAAAATATCAATGATTTTATTAATTTATAAAAATAATTTTATACTTAATAGAATTATATAAAATTATTTTAAAAATTATTTTAAAAAGCAATATTTTATACGTAGTAAAATTTTTAACTCTAAAAAAATGTGTCGAAAAGTCAAATAGAGTAAGTAATTTTTAGCCTTATTTATTGTGGAGGAAATGACCCTATTCTCTGAACTAATTGGTGTGTCTTTGGTTTCAGTGTATAAATTTGCCCTTATCTTATCTCACCAACATCATCATATTGGGTTTAGAGAAAAGGAAAGAAAGTGTCTCGGTGCATAAAGGAACAAAACTTATTTTAATCGAGTTTTTTTTTTACAGTAGGCAAAAGTTTGGATACTGTCAGTATCCATGATCATCTAACATGATGATGTTTTGGAATTCGCAACTATAATCTAAAATAGAATTACAACTCAAGTGTGATTTTGCAATAAAATTAGTCGCATTATTCCCCTCTCTGTAGCAATGCTGGAATTTGATAAATTCGAAGTCTTTGCTTAGAGCCTGTATTTCTTCCACAATTTGCGTAATTTCCCATGGTGTCTTGTTCACTTCGTTCATGGCATTGATAATGACTGCACAGTCACTTTCAATAATGGTCTTCTGTATTCCGAGTTCTCTCGCTAGTCTTGTACCTGCAAGTATTGCGATGCATTCTGTTTGGGTGATAGAGTCTGTTTTACCATTGCATTTATGTATTCGAATGATTTGACCTTTATTTTTTCTAATGATGCAACCAATTTGAGATTGTAGACTAGTTTTGATAGAAGCATCTACATTTATTTTAACTATATTTTTAGGTGGGTATTTCCAGATAATTTTGTCACGAGGCCTGATGTGTTTAGGTAAGATGGTTATCTTTTCTTCTTTCTTCCAGCATAAAATTTTATCTATGGTTTGAGTTAAAGTGTTGGTAATATTCTTATTTGTGTTTTTTTGGAATATGATTTTATTTCGAAGTTCCCAGATTGAGTGCCATAAAGGACAAAGGTCTGTAAAATCTTTGTTTTGAGCTTTAGTGTTTATAATATTTTCAGAGATATCGTTTGTTAAGTCTGGTATAATGAATGATTTTTTAAATTAATACCCAGGTTATGAATGAGTTATTTGGTGATTTGACAATTAAAAAATAAGTGATTGGCGTCTTCTAAATCATAGTTACAAAGAGAGCAGGTACTAGGGACTCTATTTATGTATCTATTTAAGCGTGCAGTAGTGGGTAAAATATCTAAGATAATTTTCCAAATGAAGTTTTTGATATTTGGAGCGTTGTTTAGCTTCCAGATCCAATCAGCGCATATTTTATTATTATTTCTTGTATTAAAGAGAGATGATGTAGATTTAACAGTAAAGGTTCCATTTTTATTGTAGATCCAAATTAGTCTGTCGGGGATGTCAATGCTTGGGATGTAAATGTTTGATATCATTTGGGCTATATGAGGCGGGAAAATATTATTTAGTTTTTCAGTATCCCATTTTTGAAAGTTTGTAAAGAGATCACAAACTTTTAAGTTAGGGTTGCGATCATTTCTGATCTTTTCGAGGTATTGTGCATTTACCCAAATATCGGACCAGACATTGATGGTTTTACCATTGCCAACTAGCCACAGCAAGCCTTTGGAGAAAAGATCTCTGATGTTCAGTAGTCGTCCAAATTGCGAGGAAGTTTTTGTTTTTCCTCTTTCCATTAGTGATTCCTTAGAGAGATATTTTTCAGTAATTACTTTTGACCAAATGTTGTTAGGGTTTGCTATTATTCTCCAGAGTAGTTTCATCTGCATGCCAATGTTGATTTGTTCAGCTGATTTGAATCCCAACCCTCCATCCTTTTTAGGGGTACATAAACGTTCCCAACTAATTAAAGGGTGATAATTATCAGATTGGAGTTTATTCCAGAAGAAATTTTTGTTAATTTGATCAATTTTGTCATGAATTCCTCTAGGAAGGAGAAATGATTGCATTAAGTAATTTGTTTTTGAATTGAGATTTGCCTGAATGAGAACGGATCTTCCAGCTTGAGAGAGAGTATTAGATTTCCATTTTGAAAGTTGTTTTTTTAGGTTTATGATTGCTTCGTCAAACAGGTTATTGTTAACTCTACCACTAATAAGTGGTATTCCTAAGTATTTTTCCATAGTTTTGGTAACAGGAATATTTGATTGTTGAGCAAGATTTTTGGCTTTTTGAAGCGAGATGTTTTTGGAAACTTGTAAGGAACTTTTGTTATAGTTTATAGAAAGACCTGATGTATTACAAAAATTGTTTAAAAGATTTTTAATTGTATGAAGACTTAAATCATTAGCGCTTCCAAAAATCAGTGTATCATCTGCAAAGGAGAGAAATGGAATAGGATTACTATTATTTGTAAGTTTGATACCAATTAATGGTTCATATTCTAATTATTCTTGTTGTATCATTCTTCCTAATAGTTCCATGACTATAACAAAGATATATGGGGCAAGAGGATCTCATTGTCGTATACCTCGAGAGGTTTGGAATGTCTTACCTGGAAGGTTATTGACTAATATTAAAAAATTTGTTTTAGTAAGGCACGTCATGACCCAGTTTATCTATTTATGGTGGAACCCAAATTTGTGTAGTATGATACGTATATATTTCCAACTTATTTTGTCATATGCTTTCTCCATGTCTAGTTTTATTGCCATCCATCCAGGTTTTCCTTTTTTGTTATGGAAGGAGTGGAAAACTTCATGAGCTATTAGGATGTTATCTTGAATATTTCTTCCTTGTACAAAGGCTCCTTGAAATGGATTAATAATCCGGGGTAAGATTGGTTTTAGACGGTTGGCTAATAGTTTAGAAATAATTTTATAAATTGTGTTGGATAGACTAATCTGGTGATAATGGTTAATGTTGGTGGGTTTATCAATTTTAGGAATAAGTGCAATAAATTTTGTGTTTTCTTCGTTAAGAAGAATACCTGAATGAAAAAATGATTTGATAGCCTTGCAGAGAAGGCTTCCTACAATGTTCCAATATTTTTTTTATAAAAATCAGGTGGGAAACCATCAGGACCCGGAGATTTATCTTCTGTCATAGAGAATAGAGTGTCTTTGATTTCTTTGTCTGTAAAAGGTTGAGTTAAGGTTAGGTTTTCAGAATCAGTAATGGTGTGGTTTATTAAGTTTAGGAAATATGGGTTACTATTGGTTGGTTCATTGTTTGAGATGAATCTTTCAGCTAATTAATTTCTAATTTCATCTCTGATTTGTTTCTCGTCTTCAATGACTAGGCCACTTTTATTTGTGAAACTACGAGTGATATTTTTTTAATTTCTGATTTTTATATTGATTGATAATATTTGGTATTTCTGTCTCCAAAATTAAGGAAGTTAGATTTAGCCTTTTGTTTCCAAAATGTATTGTTAAAATTCATGAGTGTTTCACGTTTATTTAGTAATCTTTGTCTTTTATTATTTGTAATATCATTATGGTTTCCAGTAACTTGTTGTGTTTGTAATAATAGGAGTTGATCTTCGATGTCTTTTAATTGTCTAAAATTATTGTTCGGATGTGATTTACACCAAATTTTTGTGTTTTTCTTAAGAAGCTTTGGTTTTTGCAATAGTGTGAACATGAAGGATTCGTGAAGTTTGTTCTGCCAAGTTGATTTAACTAGTTTATTGTAGTTGTCATTATTTGTCCATGACATTTCAAATTTAAAAGGTGATCCTGCTCTGATTATTTTTGTTCCAATTGAGATGGATATTAGAGAGTGATCAGAGCTCGTAAATGGATGGTTGTGAACTGTCACTACTAGAAAACTTCAATTATACATCTGTTGACAATAGATGTCTTTCAAAAAAATTTCCGATCTTATTGTGCGTGTAGTAAAAGATCCAAACTTTCACATCGGTTTTAAGCAGATGTCTTTTCTCAATTAGAACCCCTAAATTTTTGTTATAACATATTCACTTGTTGATGAATATTCATGATTTGTCATTTGAAAACATGTGAAGATGTCCTTATAAAGCAAAAAAGTGACATTTACATCTTTATTTATAAAATAAGTAATGTCTTAAGACAAAATAGACAACAATTTTTGTTTTAGTGATCACATTTATAATCATGTACGATCTATAATTTATGATTTTATATTGTTTTAGTTTCACCGACCACATGAAATATAGGCATAACTGATGTATTTCCATATTATCGACATCACATTCAAAGTATTCATTCTCTGTGTATTAATTTCATATTCATTATATGTGATATTATATTGTTCTAAAATAATGCACTATTGTGGTTGTATACACAAAAGATGTCGTTTCCCACATTTATATCAGTTTTTTCAAAATAAAATGATGTTGTTGCTGCAATGACACATCGATTTATTTTACAAAGAACGATGTTATTTTGATAAATATATATCAGTTTATATATCATTTTAATGTTCAAACTAGTGTTGCACATTGATTTAAATGAATGAACTAATGTGTATAATTATACTAGCATCTATTTCCATAGACCGATCTGATGTTAAAGGTACGAACACACTACTATTTTCATATATAATCTGATGTCTTTTATTTGGATACACAACATGCTTTTTGTCGATACAACAAAGAAAATAAACAATTACACGCTCAAGTTGTAATTCACACAGTAGCAGGCTCTGAGGTATCCATGGACCTTTGCGAACGAATACTGCCCCCAAGTCTATCCAGACTTGCCCTTCACCTCTTCAGCTTCAAGGATAAATACCAAACAAAGTTCAATTGTGATAGTTTGCCATTCATCCAATTTTGTTCATGGAGTTGCCTCTGGTTGCTTTAACCTGGTTCATCCGGCCGCACATGCAAAATTTTCATAGACACAAATAGGACTTGCATGACCATATTACACATTTTAGAAGTAATCCTCAAGATAAGAAATGCTTTTAATCTATGAGAGTAATTCATGAGCAGATTGACTCCCATTTCAGGCATTGATTGATCATGAGTTAGGACTAGATAAATTCCATTGAAATCACAATTCCAACAGGTTGTTTGACTATCCTTCACAGCTCAGAAATTTCAGTTTCTACATGATTGTGGATTTTCTTCAGGGACTCAAATGATAAGACTGAAAGTAATCTCAACTATAACTTATCCATTACCCCTAACATAAACGAGGGACTAGAATCAACTTTTTTCCTTTTCCCCTCTTTTAACTTGTTAAAAAATGGGTATACTTTTATTGCATTTTGTTCTTCTGCCTGACATATTGAGACCATCATGTAAAACATTTATAATTTATGGGGAAAGCTATAAGAAAACATAATAAGAACAAATAACCTAGCAATCTTCTTATGAGAAGGCAATTGAACAAATTTTTAGTAGATGATGGAAGCTAATCCCTTTGATGCCAACTCACCTTTGATTGCATCTTCACAACTGCCATTTTCAGCTTCTCGTACCCGACAATACTCCTCATGAGCCTCACAAATCCATCTTTTGGTATTTCATTCTTCTAGTAAAAGAAAAAGCACATGTTAGAATATGATCATGGACAAAAATAGAAGATCAACTTCATAAATGAATGAATTTGAAGTAACTGGTGTTTGACAACCTATAAAGAGGAATCAACTCATGATCCATTGAATTTTAGAACACTATTTTAAATTCCATTTCCTTCAACAAATTAGAGAGTCCAATCTAACCAAGTAAGCCTTTTCCCAGAAAAATATCCGCAATTTTTTATATAATGTTTGAAGTTACATGACACTATCTTTGTCTAGTTCAGAAAGAATGATACATAACAGACTGCCTAAAAATATTTGCCAATTCAGTTGAATGCTTAGCCTGTCGATCCGGATTCATTCAATCTGTCTGGCTCCGATTATTCCCGTTTCTGACTTGATCGGAAGGTTGCCACCATGAATAAATACCAGACATTTGGTTGCTTCCTTGAGGCATTCAAGCTGCTATGTAAAAGTAACATCAGAATAGGATCCGCTAAGGAACACAATCTTATGCCTTACTATCACAGATTGACTGATGTCCAGACCATGTAACATAAAGTAAAATAGAGTATGAATTTAATACCATTCAACATACACTAAAGTCAAGTCATATTTATTTCTATCTTTTTAAACACAAATGTTACATTCTTGACATGAATTATTATGGGAATATGAAGTCTAAGTGAACCTTCAGTGCTAATATACTATGCAAAATGATTATAAAAAAAAGGTCAACTTTCAGTAAAACCTTTTAGCTTTTAGAAGATGTGCACTTGGATGACTGATCATTTAGGAAGCCATAAGTGAACATATTAATTCTGAATGCAATGTAGTAACCTTACCAATATTAATAGTTGAATGAGAATAACCTTCAAAGTGGAAAGCTCACTAAGTGCAAGCCCTTTCTGATAAAGAGCCTCCGCTAATTGGTCTCGTCTAGTCTCCATCTGCCTCTTGATTTTCTGCAATTTATTAGTAAAAAAAAAGCGAAGGGGTGAAGTACAAGAAGAAAAAGCAAAAGACTAGCTAGATTAGATGACTCTCTTTAGAGATTAGTTCACATGGATTTCAAATCAAACGAATCCAATGAAATTTCAAGCTTTATATATGTGATATAATCAACTCGATTCCCCCTAGCTAAAACCAAATGAAAGAGAGAGAACAGCTGAAGCTAAACAAGAAGAATCGTCGAAGTTTAAACACAAAAGAGAGTTACCAAGGTACGAATTATGTTGAAATAGCAGGGAAAAAGCATTCTAGATAACAATTGCATGCTTGCAATCATTATTCAATCTATTTAATTCAGTAAATTAGTATTACATAAATCCAATTTTTTTAGCATCCTCTTAATTTCAGATTCTCAACTTTAAATAAAACCGATCTTAATTCAAGTGCACACATTGGACTTCCAAATTTATTGTAATGTTATCAAGTAGAAGTTGTACCATGATTCGAAAATTCTAAAACAAAATAACAATGGTAGGATTCCATCAATTAACAACGTTCCATTTCCATTCCTATCAGGCAAGTATGATAGACTTACATGGATGTCATATACTCCTCGTGAAAGAATAGTCCAGGACGTAAAGCTGAAATAAAATACATAAACATCAAGATCAACTCCATGAAATAGACTTTAGAGAGATGAGGAGGTAGAGTGATTAAAGCATTAAATGTCTGGTACAGAATTATTGATTGGTTCAATTTGGCATCATATATACTTTTGACAAGAATAGAAAGATTGATAAGCAATCCTAACATTCCTGCTCTTACAAAGAAAAATCTGCAGTAAATCCATAAACATGAGAATTTAAGCTTGCATCATGTAAAGGATAAATGTTAGGAGAAGGAATAGTAATGTAGATGAAACTAGTTATTTATATATAATACATAATACATTATTTTTCGTTCTTTTACTATGACAACAACTGCTTAAGTCTGCTTTATTATTATTTTTAAATAGCTAAGTGAAATGATTTCACACTTCTCAAACAGAAATAACAAAAAAAAAACTAGTCCAACAAAAAATGCTCTAAAGGAGGTTACATCAGGAGATAGATAGAAGTGCAGATAGTTTTTTGCTATAGGTGACAATACAATTGCAAGTGAAAAAAAGAGAGAGAGAATGGAAGCTCTTGATATGGAAGCTAAATAGGACTGTGAATAAGGATCTGAGGATGTCAATCAAATTCAATGTGCCTGACATTCTTCTCAAACCCTAATCGAACTCCAATAGTAAGCCCCCAAATGAAACCCTAATCGAACTTCAAATTCAATGTGCCTGGCATTGTGCTCAAACCCTAATCAAACTCCAATAGTAAGCCCCCAGATGAAACATCCCAATTCGAACTCCAATAGAAAATTAGAAACAAGTTAAAAGGCTAATCGAACTCCAAATGAAACCCTAATCGAACTCCAACAGTAAGTCCCCAGATGAAACCCTAATCGAACTCCCAAATAAGTTATAGGGGTCGCAAATTGAAAGGAGAGGGATTCATATAAGTTACCTGAATTTCACCGAGAGGTATCGACGGAAGTGGCGACCGGCGAGGAGAACACCGGCGAATCAACTCAGATCTGAGGAAGGGGAAGGGACGATCTCCAATGGCGTCTAACCAGCAGCCCTGATCTTGACAGATCTGGTCTGGTTCTTCCTTGCTGGCGTCAATGAGAAGGAGATGGAGAGGTTAAGAGTTAGGCTCCTCTTTATTTTTTTTTATCTTTGTTCACCTGGATGTTTTAGAGAGAGAGAGAGAGGTGAGGTTTGGGGTTTCGAGAGAAAGAGATATCAGATCTGTGGTGGTGGAGGCAGCGGCGGTGGTGGTGACGGCGGCGGTAGGGGCGGTGGTGACATCCAGGCAAGAGGGTGAGACAAGAGAGTTGGGAGAAATGAGAGGTTTGAGTTTGAGAGAGTTGGAATTTAGGAATAGCTCCTTTTTCCACTAAAGTAAGGGCCTTCTTGTTTTAAAAAGTAAGGGCGGGCGTTTAAAAAAATTCTAAGTAAGGGCGGGCTTTAAAACAGTTACAAAATTTCATCGGGCGCGCGTTTCAGGTTTTTTTAAATTAACCATTTAACATCTGTCAAATAATTCAACTGTTGTCTTAAGTTTTTTTAGCATCATAAATTTATTATTTGATGTAATAGATTAATTTAACATCGGTTGCTTCTTTGACAGACTTAAATCACATGATGTCTAATTGCAGTATTCTAGTAGTGTGTTAAGTTAGGGAATTGATTAGAGATATCTGTGTGGATCATGACTCTGTCTAGTCGTTCATAGATATTATCTATGGGAGATTGTCTTTTTCTCCAGGTAACTGGACTTCCAGTATAAGGGACAGTATGAATGGCTAATTCTTCCTTAATTTGTTGAATACGGATAAATCTGTTGTTGTGCGGGTTTGTACCCCCAATTTTATCATTTATTGATTCTATTTTGTTGAAGTCTCCCATTATTAAGGATGGAAGATTATGTTGTCGAGTTACTGTAATTATCTCGTTCCAAAAGATGTTTTTGTCTATTTGATTTGAAGGTGCGTAAATAATGTTAAGAGTAAATCTAAAGTTGTTAATGTTAACTAGGTACATTACGTAATTACTGGATATATTTATTTGTTGGGTTGAATCTGTAAAATTAGATGTTTTGAAGAGGATCCATAGTCCACCTTTTGTTCCTGCTGAAGCAATGTGATGGGCTTTATTAAATCCTGATTTTTTGTATAGGTTTTCATTTGGTGGCTCAATTGTTTTAGTTTCTGCTAATACTAAGATATCTAAGTTATTTCTTTTTTGGATATAGCCTAAGTCTTGTCATAGGTTAGGTTTTCTTACACCTCTTATATTCCAGTAAGCTATGTTTATCATTTAATTTTATAATTTTTATGTAATCGCTTTTTAAGCCTTTTTGATATATAATAGTACTTTTTTCTAATAAATGAGTGGTTATTAATAGTATGAATTATTCGTTTTAGTGACTTTATTAGGTGTCAGTTTATAGTGTGGGTATTATGACTATTTTTAACTTTGTTTGAGAGATTTATAGTTTTATTGGAAATTCTTTTTAATGCTAAATTATCATGTTTGTGGTTTACTTTAGTATTTGTAGTGTAGTTTGTTTTGGTTAATGAATACATATAGGTGTGGATTTTATTTAAAATTTTCCACATTTCTTTTTTTTTTGTTATAGTTTTGTGAGTATAGGGATAATAAAAGGGTGTTAACCTAATGCATTTATTGGAAATTTCAATTTTAACTTGAAAGCGCAAAATTTTAAATTTTTTTTAAGGATAAGATTTTCCTTATTTTGGTAGTTATGGGTAGTTTGTATGTAAATTTGGTGGTGCTTTATCCAAATTGGGTTATAGTTTTGTGGCTTATTACGTATTTTCTCAAGAAAGAGGGGTGTTAAACCAAATTTTCTGTTGTTAGGTTTTGGGTCAGGGTAACTGGGCCGGATTAATTGGTGGGCTGAAATGTAATTTTTGATAACATATATAGTGTATCTGTTTTTGTTGTTCTTGTAGCTATTTGTGATGCTTTGTTCAATGCTGATGTAATAAATTTTCTTTATGTTTTGGTAAATAAAAGTAATGATTTTTCCTTTGGTTTCGGTTTTGGTTGGTATGAAATTCATTTTTTTATCTTTTAATTTAGTGAAGTAAATAAAGTTTAGTTTACAAAGGTATTTATTATAGGTGGGTTTATGGTAAAGGTTGTTTTTATTTGGATTTTTAATGTTTTCTGTTTTGATTAAAGGGTTAGTGATAGTTTGTATAATTTTGTTATAAATGATTTTGGTGTACGAAGGGTTAGATTTGGATAATAATTTTTTTTGTGATTTCTTTCCTCTTTTCTTTTTTTTTTCTATTTGGTGAGTAATTAGTTTTGTGTTTGGCTAATCTATTGGAATCTAAGTTGTAACTATTATCAGAATTGTTATAGATGAGTTTATTTTCATTTTTAGTGGATATTATTCGAAATTGTTTGTCTTTTTTTATGGTTTGGTAATAATATGTGTGTTTTGATTTTGTATAATCATGTATAAGGGTGTTTAGTTTGAAATTTTTCCTAATTGTTCTGGTTTTTTTATGGTGATATGAACCAAAATATTCTGTGTTAGGTAATTGGGTTGTTAACCCAAAACTGTTGTTGTTCAGTTGTTCTAAGATGTGTGTAATCCATGTGAATTTATGACTGATATTAACAGTGTTTATGATTGACATATAAGACTTGTGTTGAGGAGTACTATACATGTGAGGAGATCTGTAGGTGATGGACATCAGTTGTAAGGTGTTGTCCTCAAGTATGGTTATGCTAAGAGTTAAGAAGGCAAGATTAAAGTATTTTAACAGAAGTAATTCCCTTATAAACACAAAAGTGGGGATCTTATGTTGCCAGTTTATACAGACATAGACTAAGTAAACTTGCAAAGCCCCTAGGGATCTAAACCAAAAGAAAGTACTGAAAGGAAAGTTGATACTAGGTTTATTACAGAACCAAAATTTGAGGGGAGAATGGGTTATAACCCATGTAATTAGAAACACCCTCTTCAAAACTTTTACTGTCATAAAACTACAGGGGAGAAGGCTTTTGTTTCTTGTTAACATGGTCACTGGAGTCCACATCATAGTCTTCATCTGTTTCCTTCCCCTTTATGTGGCTCATTGCTTTATTTTGATCTTGGTCTTAGTGGGAGATATGTATATCACACATATGTCTAACCATGGAACCAGCTGAGTTCAAGGATTGGTATGAAGAGATGGTTTGATCACCATTCTGTCCTTCAGTAGCATAAGGATTTAGTTCACTGCTGAGGTTACTCAGATGTTGGTCAGGTGGGACAAAGGATGAGGCATGGTTAGGGTCATTGCTAAAGATGGTATGCAACATGGCTGGTGAGATTTGGAAGGCTGGGATGGTTGTGTCAGCTGTGATCATAGAGGCATGGGCATTATTAAGCATGATGAGGTTGTTGATTAGTTCCTGTGAAAGGTAAGGATTTATCATGAGATTATTGTTGCCTAGAGTAGGTTGTATGTTTGGGATGATGTTGCTAGGGGTAGTAAGAATAGGCAATGGGCCATAGTCTCCTCTTACAACCTGAACAGAGGTGTTGATCCCTGTGATAATGTTTGTTTCTGTCATGGTCACATTTCCTTCTGGTGGTGGAGTGATGTTTTCATCAGTGTTGTAGGTTGATCTTTCAAAATGAGCATTGTCTTCTAAGAGGTTCACCCCTGGCCTTTCTTGAATTCTCAATTCAAATAGTCTTGGTTTAGGGATATTGCTTGGGCAATCTGGGTACATATGATCTTCCTTGCCACATCACCCATAACCAATAGAGTAATCTTCATACCATACACGTAAACTGATTTTCTTCCCAGTTGGCATCTTCCATTTGATGTAGGAAATGAGCGTGTGTTGAAATGAGACATGGATGCATAGACGTACAAATCTAAATCTGCTTTTAAAGTAAGCTTCTTTATCCACTTTGAACAGAGTACCCACACGACATGTTTTGATGATATCAATCAGAATTTCATTTGTGCTGAGTTGTGGAGGTAGATTAGGAATACGTACCCATAATTCTCCTGTGAGTCTGTCTGTCTTCACTGGTGGCAAATCTAAAGAGATACCAGTCATAGCCTATGAGGTCTATGAACCACTAGCCCTTGAGATATCTCCATTCACTTCTCATCTTTGTAAGAACTTTGTTGAATTCCACCTGGCTGTTGACAAAACCTCCAACTAGAGCTGTGTCTTGCAGCTTGCTGTAGATTTCATTGATAATTGGTATTTCAATTTCTTCATTGTCTGGTTCATCTTCTGGATTGGGTTGCATAGAGGTAGTTTGGGCTGTATTTGTCTGATTTGGTTGAACAGAAGTGTTGATATTTGAGGTGATAGGACAAATCACAGAAGTATATCCAGGAGGGCATGAGGTTAGGTTCAGCTCATTAGAATTTCCTCCATGGATGACAGCAGTAAGGTAGGAAGATGACATGTTTGTTTTTTGGTTTATAGTCCAAAGTCCATCAAGTAAAGAAGGATTGGAATGATCAGAAGGTGTATTATTTCTTTCACATAATATGATATTAATGAATTTTGGATAAATTAGAAAGTAAACATGGAAATTTATCAATTTGACAGTTGGAGAGATGGCCTTACCGTGGCCTTCATGCAAAATAAGCTGGGTAAAAAAATTTCTGAAAGATTGTTATTATTCTTACAGTAATCATTACAGTTGATTTCTTGTGTGTTAAGAGTCCATTTGTTATTGTGTCTGCTTGTAAAGTTTGGGCAATTCTTGTACAGATAAGAGATATAGGGGTAGATTTTGTAAATATATGTATGAATGTTATTAGTTGTAATTTTAGATTCTTTTTTTCTTTTCTGATTTAAAGTCGGTTTAAGAAGGTTTTCATTGTGCCTTGACAGATTACTTGATTTGCTGAACCGACAATACAATTTCTTCAGCAAAAAGTTTTTTAAGGTTGTGTTATGAAGGTAATTAGATTTAGGATTTAGGATATAGTTAGTAGTGTTTATAAGGTTATGTATTAGCTGAATTTGGATTGATTTAGATATATTGTTTCCTGTAATTTTAGGTTGAGTATATGAGTTGATGAATGTCATCTTCAAATGTATTTGGTAAGAATTTATTGGAAGTGAAGTTTTACTGATTTTTTCAAGATTGAATCTATTGAGATTGCAGTCAGTTAGGATGTATTTGGTATATGAAGGTGATGGTGAAGGACTGTTTTGATACAGAAGTGTACTTTTCTGTATGAGTGTTGGATTATTTGTAATTGTTAGACTTTCTGTGAAGTAGGGACTTGATTTTTGAAACAGAGAGTGGCTGTTAAGCCTTGTTAGTAATTCATGATTTTAAATTGAACTTGGCTTTTAGGCCATAGAGGAAGATTGTCTATGTTCTTTTCATGTCTTTGGTACCAATTACTGATTTCCTCCGAAGAGGAAAGGCAGTAAAGGTAATGATTCAGGGCTGAGAAAGAGGAAACAGAGGGGGAAGCAGGTGGAAGAGGAAAGGGAGAAGATAGGGGAGGAGAGAGAGGAGGGAGTGACCAGAATTTTCTCTTGAAAATGACCAATAACCCTAGATTCACGATTTAATTTAGTTCTAACATGAATTGTTAATTTCAAATTTTAATCGAGTTTTTATGTGCGGTACTATATCAATTACATTCCATATCTATGTAGGAGGAATCTAGAAATTTAAATACTGGGTGATTTAAAATTATTAATTAAATACAAATATCATAATTAAAAAATTTACTGTTAATATTTTTTTATTTTAAATAAATTATACTTATATAATGAGTTTTTTCTTTAAATACACTAAAAAAATATAGACTAACTAAATTTGAATATACGATTAGACAAATTTAATAACATAAGTTGGAGAGAAAAAAAATAAGAAACGATTGAGACAGTTTCTGCTCAAAAACCCTAAAAAATGTAAAGGTACGGTGGGAGGAGAGTGAGTGTCAGAGATGGAGAACAATGTGGGGTCCAATTTAGAGGAAAGAGAGGGGGTATGCATTAAATGTGGTCTAATTTTTTTTTCTTTATTTTTTTTAAATATATGTGTTGAAGGGTTTTTAATAGGTTATATGGATGTGAGTTTAAATAAGTTGAGTTTTTTTAATGAGAGAGAAAATGATAAAAGGTGATTAAGAAAGGGTGCCTCTATGTATACCGCGAATCCGCGAATTATATTGCTAATTACAATGTCGGATCAGACGTTGTAGTGTTAATTGCAGTACAACGTCAAATTCGACATTGCAATATGGATTATACAACATTGTACATTTGAGGTCAGGACGGGGCGGGTCGGGTAGATTGCAACGTCGGATTGAACATTGTAAAGTGGGTCTGGGCGGGCCACTTTACAACGTTCAATTGGACGTTGAAGTATGGATATATAACGCCCAATCCGTTGTTATATTTACTTGTTTACATACCTATGAAAGTATTTTTTGTAAAAATAAATCGTATAATTTAACCTATAGAACATATAGATGTCTGAAAAAAATAAAGACAAAGATAATTGTATAATTGAACTCATACAACATAATATGTGGAATAAGATAATATGGATATTTTTATAGTAGATGTTAGAATTTTATTTTACAACGTCTAACATAATAGGGCAACGATAGCTAAACATCGTGTCACGACTGCTAAATATGGTGTAGGGGACAACCTTCCTAAACCCCCAATGCTATAAATCTATCAAATTGATCATGGAAGCGAGTATCCCATCCGTTGACACTCGAGTGATGGTATGTCGTCCATTCATGCGTTAGTGGAGGTAAAGGAGCGTCGGGATATAACCATATTTGCAATAAGTATAGTAGAATGTTAATTTTTGTAATTTATGAATCAAATACAGTTGAAGCAAGAGTAACACATATCAAACTCACCACCGCAAAGTGATCTTGGTTCCCGATGGCTATCAAGGAGCTGAAGAAGGGGTGGATGACGAGGCACGTCGACCATGCGCATCAGTTCGCTAGGCTCAATGACGAAATGAGATAGCGCCACCACTACTTTGTTATTGGGTTCTTGGCTATGCTGCTGGATGCGACCCTCTTCATCGAAAGTCCTAGATTCGCGTCATCTTCCGTATGTTTGGGCTAGTGTGGGACTTAGAGCATGCTGGGACATTAGCGTAGAGAGCTGGAGTGCTTATCTTCTTGTACCGAGGATTAGGGGATGCCTCGAGAGGCTATGTTACGGGTATATGGGGGGGAGGGGTAGTGCGCTGCTTCAGGTTTGTGTGTAATATATTCATTATTTGATGTAATTTATATAATAAGTGCTCTAATGGTTTACGCTATTTATGCATGGATCTAGTCGTACTTCCCTTGTTTCTAGGGTCCGCTTCACCCGAACAAGGCTAGACAGGCTGATCCCCGATACATGGGATGATTTGGCCTAACGAATGTAACGGCCCAAATATAAATATTCGTGTTACGTTTCGAAGGTTGGATACCTTCGTTCGGATCTTGCATTCTAGGTACGGGTCGAGGTTTCAAAACCTCAAATGAGTATTTTAAAGTGAGGATTTCGAACCCCAAAATGCGCAAAAGGCCATTGGGTACGCAAAACCTATCCTAGCCAACTAAGTCGTTCAAAATCTTTTGAAGTTCAAGCATGTCAAAAACAAAAATCAACGTACAACTTGCCACGGCAAAGCCGGGTCAAAACCAAAACACGATAAATACGAGTATCGAAAACATCCAAGTTTATAGGTTTGGAAGTTAGTCTCTCAGTCCAAAAATTTCCAAAAGGGGAAACCCCAGCATATAGACATGGAGCAATCAGAATCTCCAGAAAATACCTTTAAAAGAAGAACGGAGAAAGGAATCAGATCGAAACACGCATGCGGGACCTGAAGTCCTTGTTGAGGCCACATAGTATGTGCTATACCTAATAAAGAGGCTCTAATGTAGTAAGAAAATTAGACACGCAAAGCATGCTAAAAGTTCATATATATAATAACAGAAAATGCAATAAATGGGCCCACATAGAATGCCAAGTGGCATGTCCCGACTTTCAATCGTGGGACCCTCGCCTCAATCGGGGCGAGGCATATGTAACACAACGTCCGCACATACCATCGAGGTCGGAGTACATGTGATCTATGTAATGCACTGTCTGCACCTAACATCGAGGTCGGAGTACATAGCTTCTATGTAACACACCATCCGCACCTAACATCGACGTCGGAGTACATAGGTATGAATGGGATCAAAATGTGCCCTCACCGACTCTATCAGGACAACCCGATGGTGTTGGGCTGTCCTATTACCCTAGAAAAACTCTACGACTCACAGATCACGACCGTTCTCTTTTCAAACGCACAAAGTAAACAGATGCTCATTTAGTTAGTGCAACCTAAACAGCATACTACATTATCATGCTTTTATGCATATGCAACACCTAACATAAAATGCAACAACAGGCATGAGAATCCAACTTGAGTAAGCCCCTTAGGGAACTTACCTGGAATAGCAGAACAACAATAGTGATACCCAATAATGGGCAAGCCAATTCATGTCGCAAATCACCTAACAATAAGTATAATGCATAAGTCTAAAGCACATAAGGACCCATTTACCGCTACACAGAAGCTAAGTAAAAGCAAGAAACTCGTTTATCATCAACAAAGTCTCATCTCGTCTCACATTCCATATCAATATCATCATCTCATCATATACTAGCTCATCATGCTTCAACTCATATTCATATCATATCACAATTCACATAATAACTCAAATTCTCATTCTCAATATATCATGCTCTAAATCAACTCATATTCACAAATATCACATCATTCTCAAGTTCAAATAACAAAATAATACCTTCTAAAAGTCTCGATCAACATTTTAAATATCATCAACATCACATGAACATATAATCATATAACCAATACTCATATAATTAACATTTAAACAACCAAGTCAGCCTTTCCTTAAATCATACGTTCAAATAATCCAATCAACACGTCTTAAATCTCAAAAAATCATATAACCGCATATATAACATTCAAATCATCAAATATCATTTAAAAAAACATATAAATAAAATTAGAATCTACTCACTCACTTCACCATTCTAAAATCACCTTATAAAACATTATATAATAACACATCTCAAAAATATTACTTTTAAAACCCCTTATAATATAATATATATAATATTTTCATAAATTATATTTATCACCCAAAACTCATAATAATAACATATAATAATAATAATAATAATAATCTAATAATAATTATTATTTAACAAACACTAACAATTATATAACAACTATACAACATAACACAAAGCAAAAATATAACAAACCCATAAAACAAACCCAAAAGGTCAGCCTAAAGCTTCACATCCGGATCCATACCCTCAGCCCAAAGCTGGAAGCCCGACCCAGCAAAACAAAGCCAATCGGCTTGAAGTGAACTGGCCGATAAAAGAAAACAAAAGAGGAGACCCGGTCCGGCTCAAAAAATCATCAAAAACCATCTTCCCAACAGAGCAGAGTACGACTCTTCAACGGAAAGAAAAACGGAAGACAAGAAGGATGTGTGCTCAGGCCTCCGGCGAGCTTTCAACCCGAAACTTTACCCAAATGACCAACATGAAAAACCGACCAAGACCCACACAAAAAGAGGGAAACGCGCACAAGGAAGGAGGGAGAAAAAGGGGATTTACCGAGATCGGAGTTCTCGCCAGAAAACGTTTGCCGGGGGCTTTTCGAGCTTCGATGGGGGTGGATCGGCACCGGAATTGCCTAGGATCAAAGAAAATATTAGAAAGACGGACCTTTAAGGGGGTAATCGGTCGGAACGAAAGAAAAACCCATTTCCGACCTCTTTGGGGACGAAATAGAGAAGGTGGAGGAACGTGGTGGTGCTGCAGCTTCTTGAATCGGCTTCTGGCTTCGTCTTCTTCTTCTACAGACTTTGGATGTAGGAGGAGCTGAAGGTGGCTTGTGCACGGCGAACGAAGGCTCCTTCTTCCTTTCTTCTTCACGTGTACACAAAAGATGGTCGTTGTATGCTTCTTCAATGGCGATGATGGAGGTGGCATCCTGGGCAGCTCTTGGTGCTCGTGGTTGATCAAAATCGAGGGTGGATAAGCTAGTGGTGACGGCTTGATTAACAAGCGGTGATGGCTCAGTAAGATTAGGAGAAACGGGGCTGTTGGTTGTGATTTATGGCTCGGTTACAATGCTCAAAGAGAGAGCTTTGGGTTATTTAGGAGGAAGAAGTGGAGTTGGAAGGAGGCTGAGTGTGTGGGGATGAGTTTAGGGTTTGAGAACTCAGATTTTATAGGCCAAAGAGAGCAGGGTGTGAGCTGTGTGTGTGTGTTCGGGTGAGCAACAGATGGGGTGAGAAAGATGACAAAAGGAGAGTGAGAGAGATAGAGAGAAGAAAAAGGAAAAGAAAAAAAATAGAAGGGGTCCCCAAAGATCAAAATTCAAAATCCCGGAATAAACCTGGAACCCGCTCTCCTGAACCAATCCCGAATCAAACCAATTTCAAATCGAAATCTCGATTTCGAAAATAAATAATGAAATCCAATTTATAATCACAATCCTGGAATCTAAAAGCGGAATAAATCCATCTGAGAATCCGATTTTAAGAAAATGATGTCGGAATTACTTCGAAAAGATTTAGAATAAAACATATTGCTCGAGGACGGAATTTTCAAAAAATTTGTGAATCTCAAAATCTAATAAAATATAATCAATTATTTTAATAAAATAGTAATTTAAAATTTTTCGGTTTTTACATCATCCACCTCTAAAAATAAGTCTCGTCCCCAAGACTAAAACCTTCAAAACCAAGCAAAGTCTTCTACTCTTTAAAACCAAACAGAATCTTTCAAAATCCCTAGTTAGTCAAGCAAGTTCAGAAGTCAGGAGGTGTAGTTATCACTTATAAGGGCTAATCTCATATTCTCTTCCTAGTTTCCATTTCTCAGAATCAGTCATATCCAATATAACATAATAATCATTATATCAACATAACCAACATAATTTTATCAACATTTCTCATTCTCATATCAATGCTCAATATATCATCATGTCCAACATTAATACCCAGAATATCTCGTATCCACCTATCAGAATAACAACATATCACATATCGCATATAACTATCAATCAAAACAACACGTTCCCATCATACTCATAAGCAAACTCCCCAATCTATTCCCCGAAGATCTAAATATCAAGGCCCTTTTTAAGTATACACCTCAATGCTCAAGTTCACAAGTTCTCCAAAATTAGCTTACACAAGATCTCAAGCTTATAATCCCAAGCTTTCTATCTAACCAATTAAGTATTATATATCTGAATCTATCACTCTCCAAGAATAATAGACTAAGTGTAACATCCCAAATCCTCAACAAAACCTCCATTACGTGCACAATCAACCTAGGTATTCTTTAACAATCTCATTCATTCCTCCTATGTCCTCAGAACCCATCCGATCATTGTTTCTAAGAGGAAATTCCCAAACCGTTTCACTATCTCTACTCTACTTCCTAAGCCAATAAGCACACTCACTGCTAATCCACCTCTAAGAAACCAACTCTTAATGACATCTGCCACAAAACATTCCCACATTCTATATCCTCGTTATTTAGCAACAAATGTCCATCCCTCAACTTTCTTATATAACCCAAGACAACACAAGCACCTCACCCTGCCAACTATACTCAACGCCCGCACTCGTCCAATCTTAAGCCAAGAGCCAACTAGTGAAATATCGTAAATCACAAATCATCAAGTTTTTCCTCAAGAACCCCTATTCCCCAAGTGGTTCCAGTGCACAAGTGTTATCCAAGCAAGCTCAACAGAATACCTCTAAACCGAATTGCATCTCCTCATTTCCCAACGGTCATAACATTAGCACTTACTCCCAACACTAATTCACCGCTCAAAATTCCTCTAATTTCCCAAACGATCACGATCTCACAAGATGTCTTATTCTTGTTCTTTATCGTCGCATATTTCTAGTTCACCTTAGACTACAACCCTCAACAATGATACCTTACCTCTTAATGATCTTTTATTACCAATCATTTTCTCAGAGAATCTCTACGTTATCCTTATTTGACTTTACCCAAGGCATCACAATCCATTTGCATTTCTATATACTCCATTCAAAACTTCTACCTCTACACCCAAATGAACAGACATGCGATCAACCCTAATGACATTCTTTACTCAGCTATAGCATGTTCCTCGAAATCTCGTCTTTCCTTCCCTAGTACATCATCATTCAAATCACTACTACTGATACCATTTACGATCACTTTCTTACTCTAGAAATCTTCCGATCACACCTCTAATAATTCTCCAATTACACCTCTAGAAAGTATCCTCAAAACCACACAGGCAATCCTCAAGTACTGATCTCACATTCTGCCATCAATCATAAGAACAACCAAATTCCTAAGATCTACTAATCCTCAAACATCTTGGCCACTCAAACCTTAACGATAATCACAATTCATTCCTATACTTAAGTTGTTCCTACTCATAGTACGAGTAACCTAAGTCCCAAAGTTTACAACTCCTCAATCAATCCTAGTTACTCAGTTCTTATTGTCATCCAAAACTAGTTCCTCAACAACATCGTTACCATTCCTAGTACGGCAACCTATCTATCACCACGTTCTCCATTTAAGAATTCCTCGATCAACATGCCTAGTCTACTCTCATCCACTCTCCAAGATACATACTACAACCTCATCCCCGCAATTTACCGCTCTCATCCTATGCCTCGACTAAGGTCTACCTGGAAGGCTCACCTGGAAGGCCCACTCGATCCCACCTAAGCCAAAGTCTCCTATTCCATCACTCTACCACATACCCTCTCTGAAACAACCTAAGGCTTCCAATCCCCCTAACACTCCCGAGGTCATTATACAAAGAAATCCCCGACTCACATACATTAGACAAGAATATCATGTAGAAGACAATCATCAAACATACGCACTAAGTCATAACATGCTAGCAAGCAGAAAAAGAATAGTATCATGCGAGCATCATAATAGTATATCATCACATATCAATGGGACCCAATTGATAATAACACAATCAAGCTATCTAGAAGCCGCTCTTCGAGGAGCGACTGGTCGGAGGGGGTAACTACCTCTCGGTCTCTACATTCTATCCCACTTCTCCAACCACCACGGTGCAAACTCCTTGGAGTCTTCTAGGCCCATCTGTAAAGTTCAAGCTGAGTTTTGCCTACCCGATTCCCAAAGTCTACATCCAATAGGGATGGCCTATCGTCTTTTTACCCACTCGAATTTCCCTTTCCACTTTTATTTTCCTAAGTCAAGTGTATTAGGTTGAATCCTTTTATTATTCTAGCCATATTAAATTCATTTTTCCCTTTTAAAACTTTGTCAAAACCATTTGAAATTCATGGGCGATTTTCAAAACATACACTCAACCCATAGGTACCCGAACCTCGTTTTAATACCAACTTTGTAACGACCCAAATATAAATATTCAGGTTACGTTTTGAAGGTTGGATACCTTTGTTCGGATCTTGCAATCCAGGTAAGGGTCGAGGTTTCAAAACCTCAAATGAGTATTTTAAAGTGGAGATTTCGAACCCCAAAAT
Source organism: Persicaria maculosa (assembly GCA_963922045.1). NCBI lineage: Eukaryota > Viridiplantae > Streptophyta > Magnoliopsida > Caryophyllales > Polygonaceae > Persicaria > Persicaria maculosa. The sequence continues at coordinate 14,623,271 of OY998265.1, forward strand.
GCGCAAAGGGTCGTTGGGTACCCAGAACCTGTCCTAGCTAACTAAGTCGTTCAAAATTGTTTGAAGTTCATGCATGTGAAAAAAAAATCAACATACAACTTGCCATGGCAGAGCCGGGTCAAAACCAAAACACGATAAATACGAGTATCGAAAACATCCAAGTTTATAGGTTTGTAAGTCAGTCTCCCGGTCCAAAAATTACCAAAAGGGGAAACCTCGCCATATAACATCGAGCAATCAAAATCTGCAGAAAATACCTTTGAAAGAAGAACAAAGAAAGGAATCGGATTGAAACACGCATGCGGGAACTGAAGTCCTCGCTGAGGCCACATAATATATGTTATACCTAATAAAGATGCTCTAATGTAGTACAAGAATTAAACACACAAAGCATGCTAACAGTTCATATATATAATAACAAAAAATGCAATAAATGGGCCCACCTAGAATGCCAAGCGATATGTACAGACTCACGCTCGTGGGACCCTCGCCTCAATCGGGGGGAGGCATATGTAAGTAATGTAGCGCAACGTCCGTACCTAGCATCGAGGTTGAAGTACATATGATCTACGTAACGCACCGTCTGCACCTAACATCGAGGTTGGAGTACATAGTTTCTATATAACGCACTGTCCATACCTAACATCGAGCTAGGTCGGAGTACATAAGGTGAGTGGGTCTATGTAACGCATCGTCCACACCTAACATCGAGGTCGGAGTACATAGGTATGAATGGGATCAGGCTGTGCCCTCACCGACTCTATCAGGACAACCCGATGGTGTTGGACTGTCCTATGACCCTAGCAAAGACTCTACGACTCACAGATCACGACCGTTCTCTTTTTAAATGCACAATGTAAACCGATGCTCATTTAATTAGTGCAACCTAAATAGGATACTATATTATCATTCGTTTATGCATATGCAACACCTAACATAAAATGCAACAACAGGCATGAGAATCCAACTTGAGTAAGCCCCTTAGGGAACTTACCTGGAATAGCAGAACAACAATAGTGATACCCAATAATGGGCAAGCCAATTCATGTCGCAAATCACCTAACAATAAGTATAATGCATAAGTCTAAAGCACATAAGGACCCATTTATCGCTACACAGAAGCTAAGTAAAAGCAAGAAACTCGTTTATCATCAACAAAGTCTCATCTTGTCTCATATTCTATATCAATATCATCATCTCATCATATACTAGCTCATCATGCTTCAACTCAAATTCATATCACAATTCACATAATAACTCAAATTCTCATTCTCAATATATCATGCTCTTAATCAACTCATATTCACATATATCACATCATTCTCAAGTTCAAATAGCGCAATACTACCTTCTAAAAGTTTCAACACTTTAAATATCATCAACATCACATGAACATATCATCACATAACCAATACTCATATAATTAACATTTAAACAACCAAGTAAGCCTTTCCTTAAATCATACGTTCAAATAATCCAATCAACACGTCTTAAATCTCAAGAAATCATATAACCACATATATAACATTCAAATCATCAAATATCCTTTAAAAAAACATATAAATAAATCAGAATATACTAACTCACTTCACCATTCTAAAATCACCTTATAAAATATTATATAATAACACATCTAAAAAATATTACTTTTAAAACCCCTTATAATATAATATATATATATAATATTTTCAAAAATTATATTTATTACCCAAAACTCATAATAATAACATATAATAATAATCTAATCATAATAATAATTTAACAAACACTAATAATTATATAACAACTATATAACATAACACAAAGCAAAAATATAAGAAATCCATAAAACAAACCCAAAATGTCAGCCCAAAGTCTCACATCCGGATCCATACCCTCAGCCCAAAACTGGAAGCCCGACCCATCCCAAAATAAAGCCAATCACCTTGAAGTGAACCGGCCAATAAATAAAACCAAAAGAGGAGACCCGGTCTGGCTCAAAAAATCATCAAAACCCATCTTCCCAACAGAGCAGAGTACTGTACTTGGACGAAAACAAAAACGGAAGAGAAGAAGGAAGAGTGCTCAGGTCTCCGGTGAGCTTTCAACCCGAAACTTTACTCAGATGACCAACATGGAAAACTGACCAAGACCCACACAAAAAGAGGGAAACACGCATAAGGAAGAGGGAGAAAAAGGGGATTTACCGAGATCGGAGTTCTTGCCAGAAAAATTTTGTGGGGGGCACTTCGAGCTTCGATGGAGATGGATTTGCGCCGAAATCGCCTAGGATGAAAGAAAATATTAGAAAGAAGGACCTTCAAGGGGGTAATCGATTGGAATGAAAGAAAAACCCATTTCCGACCTCTTTGGTGATGAAACAGAGGAGGTGGAGGAACGTGGTGGTGCTGCAGCTTCCTAACTCGGCTTCTGGCTTCATCTTCTTCTTCTACAAACTTCAGATGTAGGAGGAGCTGAAGGTGGTTTGTGTGTGGCAGACGAAGGCTCCTTCTCCCTTTCATCTTCACGTGCAGACATGAGATGGTCGTTGTCTACTTCTTCAATGGCGACGATGAAGACAGCTTCCTGGGCAGCTCCTTGTTCTCGTGGGTGGTCAAAATTGAGGGTGGATCAGCTAGTGGTGATGGCTTGATTAACAGGCGGTGATGGCTCAGTAAGAGTAGGAGAAATGGGGCTGCTGTTTGTGATATGTGGCTCGGCTACAATGTTCAAAGAGAGAGTTTTGGGTTGTTTAGGAGGAAGAAGTGGAGAAGGAAAGAGGCTGAGTGTGTGAGGATGGGTTTAGGGTTTGAGAACTCATATTTTATAGGCCAAAGAGGGCAGGGTGTGAGCTGTGTGTGTGTTCGAGTGAGCAACAGATGGGGTGAGAAAGACGACAAAAGGAGAGAGAGAGAGAGAGAGAGAGAGGAAGAAGAAGAATAAGGAAAAGAAAAAGAAATAAAAGGGGTCCCCAAAGATCAAAATTCAAAATCCCGAAATAAACCCGAAAACCGCTCTCTAGAACCAATTCCGACTTAAACCAATTTCAAATCGAAATATCGATTCCGAAAACAAATAATAAAATCCAATTTATAATTACAATCCTCGAATCTGAAAGCGGAATAAATCCATTTGAGAATCCGATTTTAAAAAAATGATACCAGAATTACTTCAAAAAGATTTAGAATAAAACATATTGCCCGAGGAGGGAATTTTTAAAAATTTTTTGAATCTCAAAATCTAATCAAATATAATCAATTATTTTAATAAAATAATAATTTAAAATTTTCCGGTTTTTACAACGAAGGCGGCGAAGAGGGGCATGACAGGAGAGGCGCCGCCGTGAGAGGGAGCTTCGGGTACAACTTGACCGTCTGACTATAGATGAGGTAACGTTTTGTTAGTTTCTATGATTATAACTGTAGATGTCGGTTTGATTATTTATCTAATATCATGTTTACCACATAGGTCGCATGGATGCCTTTTGGAAAAGACCTTGTGTAAACGCTCGGGTTTTCAAATTATGATTTCGGATAAAAAGGATTTAAAATGACTTTAAATCGGATATTTCAAGGAAAGCTCGCCCTCAATTTAATAAATCAAACTCGGAACTATTAAAACAAATTCCGGCCCAATCTTATAAGATCCATTCTTTCTTTTTCTCGAAATTCGAAAAATTTCTTCGGATAACGATATTCTTCCTGGTTTAAAAAGAAATTGATCGAGAGAGCGGGATTCGGGAAACCAACATCGAAAATTCAAATTCCCGACTCAAGACCACAATTCCGTCATATCCACCCGTTTTTATCCCATTTCCAACTCACCTCCTCCTATTTGGGGTAAATTCCTATCCAGCTATCCTCTCCTTCCCCCCCCCTCTCCTCTTTGATTCCCCTTCATTTGGAAAACAAACAAACAATTTTATACTTAAAAAAAATCAGATTTGTTTGGCTATCTCACTCACCACAAACTCAAACACTACCCTAGCAACAAAGCCCAAAACCTTATCCTCTTTTCTTCCTTCTTTCCTCCCTTAGACGTGAGCTCCCAATCCCCAAAGCCTCCTTCTTGTTCAACAGCTGAGCACCACCACCATTGCAGCTTTTCTTCCTCCTAACTGCGCCGCCAGTAGCCACCACACAACCACCGTCATCAGCCTCCCCCGCCACCACCATCGCAGCCACCTCCTTCCCTCCCCTGTTTTGCCGAGAAGACCCACACCCCACCACCTCCTCCTCCTTCATCCTTCCACCCCAAGGTGCCAGCAGCAGCAGCAGGCGCGATTCCACCATCTCTGATGCCCAGGAGTCGCCAGAAGTCGCTCAGAAGCACCCTGGAGCCGCTGCCACCGACCTTGACTCTCCTTTCCTCTGTTCTCGTCCCACTTATCGGTAAGGTTCTTAGTCGATTTCTGATTGCAAACTCCATAAAAATGGACCTTTATGACCCCTCGACTCCAACCCAGGTCCCAAGAGCCTTCCCCCACCTCCGGCAGCCTAGTCGAGCTGATCGAGAGCTTCCCGGGCGTTGAACCTTCGGTGAGCACCCTTCTTCTCCTTCCCTTCTAGTGATGTCGTACATGTTTTGATGTGCTCCTTGAGTCGGGCTAGGGTGAGCAAGAGAGAGAATCGGGAGGACGAGCGAGCTTGTTGCCGATCTCTTTCTTCTTCCGAGCGCAGGGGCGACTTTTGACTCTGGGTTAGGGAAGGAGGCCGGTTTGGCTTTCTTTTTTTTTTTTCTTATTTGGGTCCGGTTCAATAAATTTTAAAAGAAATAAAGCATGGTCCGGTTCACCCTTAATAGAGAGTTGGGTTTGGGTTAATTGGACCTGAAATTTTAAAAAAGAGAATGGACATATTCTCACATGGGCCAAATCTTGTTTAAATTGTGATGAAATGTGTACAAGGTCTTAATACTTACTTTTAGATATTATTTAAATAATTAATTAGTAAATAATGGGATAAAATGGAAACTATGGTTTTAAGAACTTAATTTTTATGTATAAGTATATAAAAATTAAATGAATGGATATTATATTATATTATGGCTTTTTGAGATGTTGAGATTTAAAAATATAATATTATTGGAGTTGATTTAATAAGATTTAAAAAGGTGAATTTTTTAAAATATTTTAACATTGTCGGATTTGTTTAATAAAATAATAAAATAAGTTGAATTGAAGGGTAATGTTTTGCAAGTGGATTTTTTAGTCGCATACGATTGAGAAAGTGTTTGAATAATGATTTGAGCTAACTTGAGAGTTAAAAGAGTTTTAGGAAATCTTTGGAAAATGACTTACCTTACCTAACTTGATGAATAACTTGATAACTTGTGTGAGTATAAATGATGATATGTTGATATTGCTATGATATGATATAATATAGGATCTATGATGAGATCTTGATCTGATAAGCATGTTTTGATGTGTTGTAATTGTCAAATATGAATTATGAGATGAAATGATATATGTCTTCAAATATGAGTTATGATGATGTGTTGTACGTGAATTACGATGTGAGACTATGGCGTTATATTATAAGCTTGATAAGCATGATTATAGATATGTGCTAAATATGAAAGTAGGATATGATGATTAAAGTATGAAAATGACTTGGAGTACGAGCACGACTCATATGTGAAATGATGATACATGACTTTTAAATGATTGCTACATGATATGATGAGTTGAGACTATACGTTGAGATGATGAGTTATATTGAGATATGAAATATGAGATTAGTTGAATGACGATGATGATATGAGATGTGATGATGAGACTTTCAATACGTAAAATTATATGAATTACGTGTACTTGTACGTTTAAATAGATAGACTTATACTTCCATTATGACTATTAGATGACTTTGAACTGTATGATAGCTACAATGTTGTTCTGCACTTCCAGGTAAGTCTCTACGGAGCTTACTCAGATCGAATAGATATTCCCTGCCTTATGTGCATAATATACTAGGTGCTTGCATTCATGATCAACATGCCATGTAGTATCCTGCTAGGTTACATTAATCGTTGAGCATTCTATTTCTTTATGCGTATGTAAACAGAATGGTCGTTATTTGTGAAGTAACTAGAGTCTTTGCTAGGGTCAAAGGACGACCCTGTCCCATCGGGTCCCGTCCTGAGTCAATCGAGTCATATGGAACTTCCTTTACTTATATTATAAGCATGATTATGAGATTTATCTGCGGGCTTTATATATGATTATGGGTCGGGATTATGATGGAATGGAATGCATTCATGAGTTGGCCAGTCTCCGCCCTATCGGAAGGGGGTGGAGGTAGGAGAGGGATATACCATTTGGTATTCTGTGATAAGGCCTTATTATTATTATTATTATTATTATTATTATTATTATTATTATTATTATTATTATTATTATTATTATTATTATTATTATTATTATTATTATGCACTTTATCTTAGGGGCATGTTAGTGTGTTAATATTCCGCCTTGCACCTAGAAGCATGATTATTAGGTAAAGCGTATGTGTGTACATATTGTGGGGGCAACACCCTTAATGAAGGGACATACCCAAGTGGGCATCGATCTGATCCCGCCCACTATTAACGTTTTTAAGTATCCATTATACTTATCACTATTGAGGTTGGTTTGGCTGCATGACCGCGGGGTCTAACACGGCGGAAAGACAGAGTCGAGACTCTGACTTCACCAATTTATTAACGGTTGGTTCTGGATATTTTGATCACAATTTGACCCTGCTCCGTCGTGGCAATCTTATGTATGAATTTGGAATCTTCTTGGTTGTATGATCAACGAATTTCGCGACTTAGGCCATAGGGCAGATACAGGGGACTTACCTCGAGGATTCCAGCGGTTCCTCTCGGTTTTGGGTGTGAAATCCCACTTTAAAAGCAAAATTGTTGATTTCAATCCTTCAACCAGTACTCGGGGCGCAAGATCCTAACGAGGGGTTTCATCCCTCGAAACGTAACCCGGGAATTATAATCCCGGGCCGTTACACCTTGATTTTGCAGTTCAGTATCGGTCGTCCACCTATCGAGGCACCATCACCTTCTATGGCATCGAGTGTAAAGGCCCCAATTTGTGTGTATATATATATATATATATATATATATATATATATATATATATATATATATATATATTAATTTAAAGCAATAAAAAGAGATTTATTATATTTTATTTTATTTTATGTAAAGGTTTTAATTTTATAAAACTATTTTATGGATTTAAATAAATATTTTAGTCAATTTCCATAACTTTGAGAATTTATTTTGGGTAATTCCTTATTTTAAAGTCGGATTTTAATAGAATAATTATTTTTGAAAAGTAAAATTTGAATTTACAAAGCCTTTAAATATTTTATGGGTTTTGAATTTGATACATGTAAAAACTTTTTTTTTATTTTACCTTGACCTAACCCAAATCGCACAAAGTAAGCTAAGAGGACCCGGGATGTTAAGTCGGGTCAAAGATGCGGGTCTAGGGTTTTCCCCTTCCCTATTTAAAGAATCTTATCCCCTACCTCTCATTCTCATCCCCAAACACATCTTCACCTCCTAAACTCTCTCATTCTCCCTAAATCTTGTAGCCCTACTTCACCCCAAAATTTAAACCCCCATTACTCACTCATTTCACATCCAAATCGAACGATTCCACTTCTTACTTTCTTCTTGTGATCCCCTCTTTCATTTCAAGCCTCAAATTATCCATTTTGATGCACAAACCATCTCAGAAATCAGCCCCCAAAATCCATGTGTTCAAGGTGGCAAAAAAATGGGAAATTTTCAACTCAAAATTGGTAATTTTCTATCTTCTATGAATAGTGCGGATTTACCAATTTAAAGCCTCTAATTTTGAATTTGGATTTTAGGATTTTCACCCATATTTTCCACATACTACTTGAACCCTAAATTCCTTGTTAATGGCTTGGTTTTGAGAAGAAAAAAATGACATTTTGCTGGGCTAAGCTACCTACTAGTGTATTTTTGATAATGTCTTGATTGAATAATGTCTTGTGTTCTCCGAGTCCTTAGGCTCGTTGAGATTAATTTTGGGTTTAAATAGATTTGGGGATTTTTGGTTGTTGTCAAATATTTTTCAAATTTTAAAGGATTTGACTTGTAATCTGGAAAATGTGTTGAATGGGTTTGTTCTAAACTTTTTTATGTGCGTTTGAGATTTAGAATGGAGTCGTTTTGATTTTTCATTGATTTGATATGGATTTTTCAAGGCTTCATTCTTAACAATAAAAACTGGGTTCATATTTCTCTGTAATTTTGCTTTAACTTTTAATCCAACGGTTAGAATGACTTGATATTTGGATATGATGTTTATTATAATGATTTCTAAATACCTTCGAAAAATGAGATCAATCCAATGGTTTATTTAAGGGTTTTGTTGATTTTAAATCGGTCGCCTAATTCTGAAAATCAGGATATTTTGGGGAAGATGATGAATTTGTTAAGCCTATAACTTAAGGACCACGAGTCAAATGTTTTCAATGGATTTTGAGTCTAAGCGGTGTTGCTTTTCATTTCTTGTCTTGGTTGGAATGATATAATGCAACTGATTTTGTAATTGTTTCTTAAAACATCGATTCATCTAAGTTACTTTGAATAAGAGGAGTTTTCAAATTCTTGATAAATTGAGTTGATTCATGAGGTGCTTATTAACTTGATGTTTTGAGGATTTATGGTTCGTTCAATTATTTGAGGTTTTGATAATTTATTATCTACTTGAGCAAATAATTAAGGGAAAACATGAGCTTCATTTGAAATAAGATGTTTAGAGTGATGTTCTTGGTAAGACTTTGAATTAAGCTTCATACTTGATGGGAATAAGATTGATTGAGAATGATTGTCATGATGAGAATGCTAGATTACTTTAATAAAATATTATTTAGTCTTGTATTAACTTGAAAGTCTGCTTGTGTGTGATTAAATATATATTGATAAACTACTTTTTTGCTTATTACTTGCTAGTGTGATTGGATGATTATCTGAGTGGCTTGTTTGCTGACTAATTGGGTGTGAAGACTCCAGATAAGTTCTCCGAGACTTACTCAAGAATTCGGACCTCGTGCCTAGGTGTCATGTAGTATGTTAGGTGCAAGCATCCTACATTTCATGTAGTATCACAGTTAGGATCGTACAACTGCCTGAGCATATGATTTCTCTATGGGTTTGTTAGAACAACCGTTAATTGTGAGTCTAGAGTCTTTTTCTAGGGTCATAGGACGACCCAGTCCCATCGGGTTCATACCTAATCGAGTCATTATGATTATGATATGAGGAAGCATAGAGAAAGGAAGGTAAATCGAGCATGATTATAACCTAATCGAGTCATTATGAGTACGATTATTATGATCATCTGGCCTCTGTTGCCTCTGTCCATAGAAAACTTCGTTGTGGGTAAATGGTTATGATTATCTAGCCTCTTTTGCCTCTACCCATAGACAGCTTCGTTGTGGGTAAGTGTTTATGATTATCTGGCTTCCGTTGCCTTTGCCCAAAAACAACTTCGTTATGGGTACGTGTTTATGTTTTTGTGGCCTCCGTTGCCTCTGCCCACAGATATCCTGGACAGAGTTATGGGTAAGTGTAGGACTAGAGGGATATGCCACTTGATATTCTTTGCGGGTACTCCTTTTACTTTCCTTTTTGCATATATATATATATATATATATATATATATATATATATATATATATATATATATATATATATATATATATATATATATATATATATATATATATATATATATATATACTGTTAAGCATGAATGTTTAATTTTCCCACACTGCATTAGACATTATTCTAGGTAGAGGATACATGTTATGTTGCCTCAACGATGCCTTAAGGCATGCGTGAGTGGCTCGACCTTGACTTGTTGATATAGTTTCAGGTAACTTTATACCCTTTTGCTTTTGATTGCTCTATGCTTAAGGACGGGTTTTGTTCATGGAACGAGAGTGGAAGAAGACATGACATATTTGCAACCTCAATTTTAGAATTGGTTTTTCCAAACTGGTTATACACTTAAAATTTGTATTTATTTTGATTTACACTTATTTATGATCTTTTATGAGATTTTGACTAGTTGAAATATGACAAGTACGAGTGCAAAAGCACACAATCATGTTGGATTCAACTGATCGTTGAGGGTTTGAGATCCCTTTTTTTTCTTAAATTATATAATTAAATCCTTAAGACTTAACTAGGCTATTAACTTGAAGTAGATAAACAAGAAGCTCGTACTTGGATTGCAAGATCTGGCAGAGGGATAATTCTTCCCTCTAAACGTAACCCGAGTTTTATAATTGATAATGCATATTCAATAGGTATTATAGAGTAGTTTTAGTTGCATTTCATGGGTATTTGTTTATGTATTATAGTTAATTTCATATTATGTTCTTTTAGTAGAGAAGTGCAGAAACTATGCTATTTCGATTGTTTTATACAGATTCGTGGTTCCGACATATGATTAGCTTGGGAGAGATGTTAATGGAGTGAAGAAGAGGAAGAAAGCAAAGAAAAAGAAGAAATGAAGAGGAAAGGCCGAGAGTAGTAGAAGGCAAGTCGGGCTTGAGTCGCGGTCGCGAGATGGATTTCGCCATCGCGAAAAGATCCATCTCTCCATGGTGAAGAGGCACCAAACAATAGTGAAGATCAACACAAGTCGCGGCCGCGAGACATCATGTCGTGGCCGTGAGTCTCCTCGTTCTACCATGGTGAAGCCCCGCGAGAAGCTGGCAGTGAAAGCTACTAGTCGCGAGATACATTTTGCGGCGGCGAAAACGTCCACAGAAAGTTCGAATCAAGATCAAATCTTAAATTTTCGGAAGGAAACTCGATCCAATCTTTTGAGTATTTATCCCTGATGGTTTAAGGAAGTCAAATTAGGACTTATTTATTTATTATCTTTGGATTTAATATTTTTATGATATTTAATTATATTTTATGATATTTTCTACATTATCTTTTAGGAAAGTATCTAGGGTTTCGAGGACTTTATTTCCTACAGAAGGAGGCCACGAAATTCCTAGAGGGGGGACGATGATTCTCAAACTTTTAATCAAAATTACAGTAGGTTTTTATTCCATTCAAGGTTGCTTAATTTCCATCAATTCGAAGGAGATTTAGGTAAGCCATGAGTGGCTAAGGCTGTGTTTGGCGGTAGATGGAGATTATGTAGATTAAGGAGATTTTTATAGATTTTAGTAGATGGAGATTATTTTTGTAGATTAATGAGATTGTGTGGACGGAGATTATTTATGACGAAAATCTCCGAAAGGTGTTTGGTAGGCACTAGATTGTGTTGTATTTCAGCTGATGAAGAAGACTATATTGCCCCTAACATTAATACCCCCTACCCTCCCCCATCGGCTCATTAGTTGAAAGTTCCACCTGCTTCACACAGCCACCTCGGCGATAACGAGCCAGGCGAAGGAGCAGTTTGGCAAGTGAGGTGACCTCAAGCGACGACGACTTCACCACCACGGCGGCCTGCAGACGCCCCCGCGCTCACCTTCAAACTATCCCGACTGCAGCTGTAGCAGGGAAAAGCACTTGAGCACAGCCGAAGACGCAAACCTTCTCTCTGGCGTCGAAAAGGTACGAACATTCTGCATTTTTGTGTTCCTTCAGCGACAGTGGACTCATATGCATATATCGGACCCATAATTGTTTGTAAATTGAATGTGTTGCATGGATTTGTGCCCTATATAGTTCTGATTTAGGGGATTGAAAAAACTTGGTCGAGAACCCTAATTGAAATTGGGGCTTTTCTCGTGGTCGCTTTAGATGTGAAATTAGGTGGAAGGTGATGACATTGGGTGCCTTAGGACCCAAAATACAGCGCCCCACAGTCCAATGGTGGACGGAGGGTCGAGTAGCGACGAACCTCCATATTGCCGAAGTTGGGGTCCTTCAGGCTAGATGATTGAATACATATGATGTGAAGTTGTAGACTTATTTGATGCATGTGAGTGTGTTTACATATTGATTGTCATGATTGCCGCTTAGAAACCCAAAATGAGTATGTGTTTGTGTTGAATCCAAATTTAAGAGATTTGAGTGTGTTTGAATATCTGTTGTCCTATTTTGGTCCCCCGAGGATACATCAGCTGTCGAGGATTGACATCCATGTCTTCCGTAGCCAAGCCCCCGGTTTCCGAGAAGGGTAGAAAGGATAACGGTCCTAAAGAAAAACCATTTCTTTGGACGATGACGCTGATGAAACAGTACCTGGAACTTCTGATTGCGTATCAATGAAAATAAGGGCGTGATCAGGGTTTTAGCTGGGTTATTTTAACTACCCAATTCGAGGACCTCACAGGCCAAAAGTGTGGCAGCAACACACTTAAGAACAAATATGCCACAATGAAGGACCGCTGGAAGGCCTGGAAAGATTTGAAGCACGGGGAGACCGGTCTAGGATGGGACTACGAACGAGGGTGCATCAACGCGAGCGATGAATGGTGGGAGCGTAAAGGCCAGGTATGCATTCTTACCCTTTTTGTGCACTTTACTTCAACGGAAATCAATAACATTGTCCGTCTTTCTGTGGGAGGAACCTTATCCTCTGTGTTAACTGGTTGTGTAGGAAAAGGAAGAGTTTCGAAAACTTAAGAACAAGTGTATACCACCAGACATTGAGGACGCGTGTGACCAGATATTCGGAGGTACAGTTGCCACGTGCCAGCACTGCGTGGCTCCGTCGATGGATCCGGTTAAGAGGCCTGCCACGATGTCCACTACGCCCGCTGATGGAGGAGACACACACTGCCCACTCCCCACTCCTGAGGAGGTACACCTTGGGGATGATGTGGACAACATCGATGACTTCGACCTAGGTCGCTCTTCGGACCTCCTCAGAGGTGTCAACAACTCCTCCCCTGTTCCTCCCGTGCAGCCAACCCCCTCCGTGACCCCTGGTTGTAGCACCTTCCCAACCAGGTCCGGAAAGCGTTCGTCGGGATCCTCGGCAACTCACTTGGTTAAGAGACGTAGTGGGAGAAAGTCCGCTGGGTCGAGTATGTTCGACAGGCACATGGAATTCATTGAGGAAACTAGTGCTCAGATCCTTCATTACGTCCGTGCGGAAGATGAGGTTTCTTCGACAGAAATAAACCGAGAGGTAGAGGTTATGAAAGTCCTTGACGATCTTGTGGCCGAGGGGTTGATTGAAGATGAGAGCTCGTTGTTGTGCTTCACAATGGAAGCACTAATCAACCCTGAACGGGTGAGGATGTTCCTTGCTTGCACCCGAAGCAACGGGATGTGGTTGGCATGGCTCAAGTACCATTTCCGGAGGAGTGGCGGCGACATCTAGCTCGTCATAGATACCAACACCAAGTTTTCTGTAAATCAGGACGCGGGATGATTGCTGGCGAGTTGGTATGAGTGTGCGTACGACAACATTACCTAGTTTCTATTTCTGTTTGCATGTGTGACAGTTTGTTTGCTTGCGTGATTGACTAGTTGTGCTTATGCTCCGTCTTTCATACAGATTATGTGGTTGTTTGTGGCACAGTTTATGTTATTGAGTCATTCGACAGTCAGCTGGTTTGACCTCTTCCATTATGTCGTAGTTTGTTTGACAGTTTATTCTTCCGTACATGTCATTCATTACCTGGTTTCACCTTTGCATTGCAATTGTGCACATGTGAAATCAAATTCACTCAGCATCTTTTGTGCTGCCTTGCAGTGCACTCGCAATGGAAAGCCCTTATGTGGTACGTCGGATGAAGCGACGACACAAGCGTGCATCCCTTGCGCACTTGCTCCTCATTCTAAGCACCGTGCGCAAAGCTATGCATTATTACAAAGACGTCAACAAGGTGCCTTGCTACATATCGGATTACACCGGGGAGCGTTGGATTCAGGACATCCTTGCCCACGAGACAGACCATCGTTGTGTCCAAGTGTTTCGTATGGCGAAACTTGTCTTCACCTCGCTGTGCTCTATTCTTCATGACCGTTATGGCTTGCACGGATCGAACAACATGATCGTCATGGAGAAGGTCGGGATCTTCGTGAACACAATGGCGTGGGGTGCTTCACTACGGGACTCGTGCGAGCGTTTTCAATGATCCACTTCGACAATCAGCGATGCCATTACGGACGTCCTCGACGCACTCGTTGGCCGAAATTACGAATGGAATGGACTTGCACGAGACGTCATTAAGCCGGTAGACCCTCAATTCTCAGAGGTACCGAAGCAGATCAGAGACGACAGTCGATATAGCAAATACTTCAATGTGACATATGCCTCCCCCCCCCCCACAATATTCAGAATTCTATTGTTCAACGTCATTTAACCGTACATATGATCGCTGCAGGGTTGCATCGGAGCTCTGGATGGGACACACATCGAAGCTTGTATTCCCCGTGACGAGCAACTCCCTTACCGGGGCCGCAAGGGTGTCCGTAAAGGAATGACATTATTAGGGATGTAGCAATATTTTGGCACCCTTTTGTTCTGTGGTGCATCTGCTGCTGCAACATCAATTGGTTTTTGTTGTCCAAGTACGGGCGTTGGTGTTGCAGTAGCCGATGAACAAGTGTGAAATGTTGTCAACATTATGTATTACGGAAGATGAATGGCTAAATGCCTTTGTATTGTCACGGCATTGGAGGGTCAATCGGTTTGTATGTGACGAGTCGGGCTTAGCATGTTCCACTCGTACGTGATCACATGTTCCTACAACCATTTGAGGCATGCAAACCAAGAAACCATTACACTACTGCATAAGGTCATTGACCTAGCACCATGGTGCATCCAGCAAAAACCCTTACCCATGCCGGAGAGGGTGTCCTAACAACCACGACCTACACACCACTCCCACGGAGATACAAAAACCGACTGGGTAGGGGGAGTACATCCGAACAGACAAGTCCTAGCAAACACCACAACGAGACCCCCCTACGGAGATACAAAAATCGACTGGGTAGGGGGGCATACAAGTCCAGAGAGCCACTACCATCCTGATTACATAGAGGGGTTCTTATCCCTTGTGTACACATCAAAACATTTACACAAAATATTGACTTCCGAGTTCCGACAAATCAGTCCTAGTTCTTCGCTAACGCGGCTAAGGCGATGGCTGTCACGGCAAGGAACATCCATTTCTGCATTTCCTCGCGAGACCTTGCAGCCACCAGATCAGCCCACAGCTTGCACGCATGGGAGAAGAGACTCACAACGCGCTCAGCCAGCTCGTCGTTGAGAGCATTCACCCGCTCGAGCTCCTCCTTATTCCTCTGTGCAGTTTCCTCGGCTGCGTACAGCTGGGTAGTCAGCTCCATGGAGATGTCCTCGAGCTGCTGGATCCTTGGATCCTCCGGAGCAGGAGGAATCTCACGGGGAATCTCCTGAAGGGGTGGGTGGTTCTCGTCGAACGACACCCTCATCCTTGAGCTCACCTCTGCGTAGTCTGCCATCTCCTGTACATTACAGTGACTAGACAGTTGGGATTAAAGAAAATAATAATGCATGGTTTACTGATTGTTTTGATTTTATTTTTTAGGTTGGTTGTATAACTAGGATGTAGTTGCCTTAGCTCCAAAGTTGTTGGTCTTCTGATTGGAAGTTACTCTCCTATTTCATATAGTATGTATAACATATGAATATGGACATTTGGAGCTTGTTTTTTGGTTCTGTTGTTATTGATTTTTAGATTAAAACATCTCAAATTTCTGTAATCACAAGATCTGCAAGTATATTATTGTTGGGCTATCCATTGGCCTCCAATTCTTTTTCTGGCTAATGAGTTGGTGAAGTAGGAGGTAGTTGAGCATTTGACCTTCATATCTACTCTCATAGTTCTGTGAGGTATGACATTACAATTTTGGTGTTGTATTTGTGATCATATAGTACGTGTTATATTATTGATGAGCAAAAGCATACACACAGCAACACAGTAAGCGACAGAAGGCATATTACATATGTTATTTGGTGTAGTATTTCTCATCATATCTCTATTCTTATTTTTATGTTATTTGGTTTAGTATTTCTCATAACAGAAGGCAAATAACATATGTTATTAGGTGTAGTATTTGTCATAACAGAAGGCAAATAACATATGTTATTTGGTGTAGTAAAATTTGGTGTTGTATTTCTAACCATATAGTAATTATTATGTTATTGATGAGCAAGGGCAAACACAAAGCAAGAGCAAACACACAGGAACTGAGCTAGAGAGCAAACACACATCAAAAGAGGAAGGATTTGTTGGTTACAAACTTGTGAGGTTATCACAGAAGCACTTGTTCATAGCAGTTGGTGGTCATTCATACCTGCTCGTACCAGGGGGGAATCCTCTCCTCACCCCCAATCCATGGGTACTTCTCCGGGCATCCGCTAGGCCAGCTCCCTGATGAAGACATTGTACTCCCTGCAGCTGTAATTGATCCTCTCCTAACCAAGCTACGCTGCAGTAAGGACACAAGGAACCACACAGTTCAACTCATAATCAATGACCTGAATGACCAAACTTCACAAACAAGTGCAATCAAAGTAATGACCACACATCTGCTATTTGTAAGTGACAGAAACCCTAATGTCAGAAAATTCTACCAATTGTTGTGTAGAGTGAAACCCTAATGTGAGAACATTCTACCAATTGCACAAAACAGAGAGGTCGAAGGTTCTTCCCCAACTGAAAATGGGAATGGCCGATTGAAGAGGTCCCTTGAGACACTTATATCCTGACTAATGGAGGCTCCAACCACGACACAAAGGGCAGATCTATGACAGTAAACAAGGAAGCATGACAGTAATGGACGGCCCATCACAACGACGGAGTTGAAACCTTAGTTTTGGGGAGTGAAGATGGAAGCCCCAACAATGGAGGCTCCAAACTTTCGATTGCCGCCTCCCAGACTTCGGAGCTCGCCACTGGTGGCGGCCGCAAGACCGTTCGTACCCACATTCATAAGGGTTACGCGCTCCACCATTGAGGACCGGACCCCCATGGAGTAGGACTCCACCACCGGCCCCCATTACCCATAGACAGATAGAGAGGGGAGAGAGAGAGGAATGAAGTGCTACCAATCTACACAGATTTGCAGTTGAGGAATTTTTCTTGCAATAAACGAAAATGAAATCGACTCAAATTTCCACGACGTCATCGCCGGGATGGAACGAGAGGAGAGGAGAGGACAGGGGAGGTAGAGAATCGTACCTTCGGAACGGCCTTGGCGATGGCGAACCGGAGTCTCTTCTCCTTCCCTCGAGCACGTCGCTACCAGATCTTGATGTTGTTGGCAAGGGCAAAATGGGGGAGGATATATTGAAATCTCCACACAATCTCCATAATCTTGGAGTTGGGAGATTTCAACACAATCTCCAAAAATCCCAACAATCCCTATCTCCAAATCTCCTGCAATCTCCCTCCGAACACCATTGGCAACAGTAGAAACTGATTTGTTTTTTTTAATCTCCATAATCCCCCCCCCCCCCCAAATCCACTGCCGAACACACCCTAAGTTCGTTATTTGTTTCACCTGTATTTCGGAGACTTGATTGGTGGTTTGTGAGGCTTAAATTCAGTTGTTTCCTATTGTTCTTTTGATTTCTCTTGCATTTATTGATGATATTATTGTGATTCATGACCATAATAGTACTCCCTCCGGTCGAAAATAAACGATGTTTTAGAGTTTTACGCGCAAATTAAGAAACCTCTTAATTATTACTTCCACCTTTAAATACCCTATCAAATAATTTTATTCCCCCATCACATTTATTATACACAAATATAATTGGTTAAGCAAAAAAAATACAATTTATATTGATATTAGTACAAAAGTTAAAAAGAGGGTAATTATTACTTCTAAAACATCAAATATTGTTGATCAAATTTCACCTCCTAAAACATCAAATATTTACAACCGGAGGGAGTATCTTGTTAGGTTTTTATTCTTTCGTCATTGAATGAATTCCGTAGTAGCATGCTTAGGATTGTGATACCCTTGTTTGATCATGACTAAGTAGGGATTTCGACATATGTATTAAACATCGGTTACCTTGTTTACTTGGTGTTATTCATGTGCATAGATTCTTAGGAATTTGTGCTATCTTTATGTTAAATCTTTGTTGTGCTTATGTTACATAAAGGTGTAAGGGGTTAATTGTGCTCGTTTTGCTTTAATCTATTCAAACTAAGATGGGAAGAATGTATGTAAAAGGAAAGATACAACTTGAATTTATGCCTAGGACTAATTAAGCCAACCAATGTCAAAGAATGCATAGGTGGAACTATTTTCTCTATTGAATTGTCATCATCAGCATTTTCTTTATGCTTTGTTATTTCATTTGCAATCTTGATTATTAGTTTATTTCTCATATTTATTTGCTTATTTCCCACTTTTTGATAAAGTAGTGTTTAGATTATTAATCTTAGATTTCTCGTGGGTTCGACCCTGCACTTATCACTATACTAGTCTTTAGTGTGAGAATTTCTTTTGGCGAGGTTTACACACGACGGTCAACCTCCGTTCAAATTTTGGCGCCGGTGCCGGGGAAATCTATTTGATTTATTGTAGTCTAATCTTTACTTTATTTTGGTGTAAACCATTGTATGGTTCGCACCCGTGATACTGACGCATCTTGTTTGTCTTTGGATCCAGAAATTGAACGAACTCTTTCTAGTTTGCGAAGAGATCACTCTTCTAACCCCGAAAGCACAGGAGAGATGGGTGATAATATTGATAATCATGCACCTAGAGGTGTTCTGAACAACCAACAACACCCTCTTCCTAATGACAACAACAATAAGGTTCTGAATAGAGCAGGTGATCCTCCTAGGAGGACTCTGCAAGAGATTAGGGAGTTAAATCTGAACGTTCAACCTTTGGCTATTGTACTCCCTGATCTTCCGACTGGTTCTAGGTTCAAATATAAGTCAGGATGGACTGATATCCTGCCTTATTTTCATGGTCTTCAGGGAGAAGATCCCAACAAGCATTTCGCAGTATTTCATGCTATCTATGATTGCATTAAGCCTGGTGATTTGAATGATGATCAGATGTTGTTGAGATTCTTCCCCTTCACTCTGAAGGATGCAGCCAACGATTGGTTGTACTATCTTCCTACTGAAAGTATTCACACTTGGATTGAGCAGAAGAAAGCTTTTCTGAAAAAGTATTATCCTACTATCAGACACAGCAATATGTAGCGTGATATCATTAGTATTGAGCAGTTAGCTACATAATCACTCTATGAGTATTATGAGCGCTTCAAGAGAATCACTATAGCATGCCCCTATCATGGACATACTGAGGATGATCTAGTCCTTGCACTCTATGAAGGACTGACTGATAAAGATAGAGGTTTAAATAATAATTCTTGTGGAGGAGATATTCTGCTTAAGACACTAGACTAGGCTTTGAAGATATTTGAGAGGCTTGCAAATTCATCACAATAATACTCTATGACTCTAGGAGCTAGAGAGTCTTAAGGATGCAAGTCAATCCTCCAAGGGATGATTTAGCAGAGATAAGGGAGCAACTGAGTAAGCTTACCATGGCAGTACAAGGAGTCAATCAAGTTCAACATTCGATTGACTTGTGCCCGCAGATCCAAGAGAATGTTGTCGATGTCAATGCCTTAGGTGATTATGGTCCTCGCTGAAACTATGGAAATGGTCCTTACAATCCTAACTTCAACAATTATCAAGGATTCGGTGGAAGGTTCAATCAAAATCAAGCTCCTTATCAATAAGGGAGGCCTCAATTCCAATAAAGGCCCCCTCTTTAATCCAATCCAGACCACGATGAGGCTCTCATGATGATTCTAGACAAGATGAATGCTTATGAGAAAACCATGGGACAATTGACTCTTGAGGTGAGTGAGTTGAAAGCTAAAACGTTGGGAAAGTTACCTTCTCAATTGTTCCCTCCTCCGCCACGTGAGAATGTCAATGCTATACATCTAAGGAGTGATGAGCAGTTGCCTTCTAATCATCAGGAACAAGATAATTTTATGGAGGATTGGGAGGAGGAGAGTAAATACGAAATTGAAGGAAAGAAACTGAAAGCACCGTACTCGCCGCCGCGACCCACTGAAGTCGCCGCCGCGAAATCACCCACCCTAGCACCTCTTTTCAGCTCTGACTCGCCACCGCGAGAACCACAACCCGCGACCACAAATCTAAGTCTCCACCATGAGGAGGATTCTACGGCTGCGAGATTCCCAAACCTAGAACCCATGTCTGATCCAAAGTCGCCACCGCGAGACCAGCCTCTAGCCACTGCGAAATCGTCACTGAAAGACGAGATTGTTATGTCCGATGAAGCTGCTATTCCTAAGCCTATTCCCTAGCCTGACCTTGATCCATACAAGCCTATAGACCTATTTCCCGAAGCTCTAAAGGACACAAGGAAGCCAAAAAATGACAAGGAAGTGTACGAGACATTTACTAAGTGTGAAGTCAATATTCCGCTTCTCAACCTCATCAAAACGGTTCCTCGCTATGATAAGTTCTTAAAGGAGTTGTGTACCATCAAGAGGAAGCATAAGTTGAAAGGGAAGCAGAAAGTTCATGTAAGGGAGCACGTCTCCGCCATGATAGAAAGGTGAATGCCCAAAAAATGCGGCGATCCAGGTATGTTCACTATCCCATGTACTATTGGTGAAAGTAAATTTAAGCATGCTATGTTAGATTTTGGTGCATCTATTAATGTGATTCCATACTCTTTATTCAAAACTCTTAGGCTAGGTGAATTACAAGAAATTAGAGTAGTTATTTATTTGGCTAACCATTCTCAAATTTATCCTAGAGGTTTTGTTTAAAATGTTTTAGTTATGGTTGATAAGTTAATTTTTCCTACTGATTTCTTTGTGTTGGATATGGAACATGGTGTTGTAGAAACACCTATTCTCTTAGGTAGGCCATTCTTAAGAATAACTAAAACTAAGATTATTGTTGGGAAGGTAAGCTCACCATGGAATTTGATGGTGAGAAGGTTCAATATTGCATTATGGATGCTATGAATTATCTTGTTGATGAGCATTCTTTATTTTTTATTGATGTAATTGAGCCTATATTAATGACGTGTTTGAACTTAATAAGGAAGATGAATTGCAAGTAGCTTTGGAAGCTCCTCTAGATGAGCTTTCCCTTGATTATCTTTTGAAACCATACTTGCATGAAATTCTAGGAGCTTTAGATGCACATCATTCGCATGTAAGGAATGAAAATTTAACTCTAACTCTTCCTGAAGAAAAGCTTTTACCCTTTATAATTAAACCCCCTGAAATTGAGCTTAAGCCATTACCCGATTACCTTAAGTAGGCTTTCTTAGGTGATAATGAAACCCTTCCAGTGATCATTTCCAATAAGCTCCATCCAGATCAAGAGGGTAGGTTAGTTGATGTGCTAAAGGAATACAAGACAGCCCTTGGATGGACCATCGCAGACATCAAAGGGATAAGCCCAACTACATGTATGCACCGAATATTGCTAGAAGAAGAAGCCAGCCATCAAGACAGCCCCAGAGATATCTCAATCCACCAATGATGGAGGTAGTGAAGAAGGAAGTCTTGAAGGTTACTTCAAGCTGGAATGATTTACCCCATCTTTGGAAGCAAATGGGTAAGTTCGACGCAAGTGGTTCTAAAGAAGGGAGGCATCACAGTTGTTGAAAACAAAGAAGGAGAACTAGTACCCACAAGAGTTCATTGAGGATGGAGAGTGTGCATTGACTATAGGAAGTTAAATGTTGAGACTTGTAAGGATCACTTCCCTCTCCCATTCATTGACCAGTTGCTAGAGAGGCTTGCTGGAAGAGCCTATTATTGCTTTTTGGATGGATACTCAGGCTATTTTTAAATTGCCATCGCACTAGAGGATCAGGAAAATACTACATTCACATGTCCTTTCAGCACCTTTGCATATCGCATAATGCCATTTGGGTTATGCAATCCACCAGGTACATTCCAAAGGTGTATGGTTAGCATTTTTTCTGAGTACATTGAGAACTTCATTGAGGTCTATATGGATGATTTCACTGTCCATGGCGATGATTTTGATTCATGTTTAGCTCATTTGGCACTTGTGTTGAAGAGGTGTGTTGATACCAATTTGGTTATGAATTCTGAAAAGTGCCACTTTATGGTTGAGCAAGGGAATGTTTTAGGTCACATCGTATCTCGAAAGGGAATTGAGTTTGATAAGAGGAAGATTGAAATCATTCAGGCTTTGCCCTATCCTACTAATGTGCGCGAGATCCGATCGTCCCTTGGCCACGCAAGATTCTATCACCGATTTATCAAGGACTTTTTAAAAGTCACAGCACCGTTATGCGATCTTCTCAAGAAGGATGTTACATTTGAGTTTGATGAGAAGTGCAAGAAAGCCTTCCATACATTAAGAGATTGACTTGTTTCTGCATCAATCATCCAAGCTTCTATTTGGACACTTCCTTTTGAGTTGATGCGTGATGCAAGTGACTACACCATTGGAGTAGTGCTAGGTTAGAAGATTGATAAGGCTTCTCATGTGATCTACAATGCCTCGATGATGCTGTACGGAGCACAAAGGAACTACACCACTACTAAGAAGGAGCTCCTAGCGGTTGTATTTGCACTAGACAAGTTTCGCTCGTATCTCTTGGGAGCCAAGGTAATCATCAATACTGATCATTGATGTAGGAGGAAGAATTGACTTAAACAAATATAATATAAGTGCAAACCAATCCTCTATCCGTGCAAATAAATTACAAGACTTCCTCCCGTTGTAGTGGAAGGGTAATCATGATTGATCCATGAGGAGGCGGGTCAGCGGTGCCTGAATAGTCTCTGCGAAATCTGCGCAAGTCGACCAGAAGCCTCGATATTGAGTTGAACAGTCAATATCAACAGGGGCAGTCAATTCTTAGTGACGACGTCGATCTAGAGAGAAACCTGCAAAGAAGAGAAAACAACAACAGAACTCGATATCGACTAGAATGGTCGATTTCGAGTGGATTAGTAGCTCTGTCGACTCAAAAAACTGTCGATGAAGAATCGCTCGATGCAGGGTGGTCGATATCAACAGGAATGGTCGATATCAACAGGAATGGTCGATATCAAGTGGTTCTCAGTCGATGTCGATTTGCAGAAAAACAATAAAGAAAGAAAAGAAAGAAAATAAAAACAACATATTTTAGGGTTTTACTTCAATTAACTAAAGGGCTCCTAGGATAGGGATTCACCACGACGGTAACCATGCATGTATTATGACCAATTCACATAAAAGATTAAACTTTTTCATAATTAGGGTTTATGTCAACTTTCGCAGGCAAAACCTAATTACTATCCAAATTCACATATATAATCCACTTTTGCTTCATATAAGGTAAATAAGGAATGATCCTAAACTTGCATAAAGGATTGAGCGTGGGGTAGAAGAAGAGATCGCATAATCAAATATAGAATAAGCGTATTACATGGCTACCGTCGGGCTCACCCCGACCCTAGAAGTGGGACGACTACTCACTCTTCATCGCAATAAACATCTTTGATTGAAAAGAAGAAACTTGCATTAAATTGAAACCTTCGAAGCTTTACGACTCAACGCCGGCTCTTACAAACGCCAAACTCTAAAACTTCTCTCTAACTCTATTGCTATTGCGAGATATGATCTCTGTGATTGAATGAATAAAAACAAGCCCCCTAGGGCTTTATTTATAGGCTACTAATCTTCGCTATTCAAGGAAAGTAGATTCTATCTTCTATCTAAACTCTATGCAAACAAGTAGGATAGATCTTTTATTTAAGGTAAATATCTAAAATAACTAATATTGATCTTAGGGTAAAAAGGAAACTACCCTTAAGACATAATCTTATCTAAAATAGAGGATAAACCGTGGTTTATGTAGATAGACTTGAAATCCGCGTCTCGAAAAGCGCGTCCAACCCGTGTCAAAATCCAGTCGATATCGATCAGATAGGTCGATTTCGACCACTCTGTTTCTGCTCGACGGGCTTCATTCCACTCGATTTCTGGGGCATAGTCGATATCGATCTCCTTCACTCGACATCGAGTGCTCTTCTTTGCTGGTGTCCTTGGTCTGTCTCGACACTCAGTATCCATGTCGACGCTTCAGTCGATATCGACTAGTCTAGTCGATTTCGACCATTTTTCTGCTTTACTTGGTTTCTTCGTTTTGACTCCAATTTCGCTCCAGTTCCTACATATTTAGATCAAAACTTGTGCAGGCTCTATTTCTTGCACGTTAGCTCATTCTACACAAATTTGCATTATTTTTCAACCTTTTCTTTGGGAATTGAATGAAATATGAAGTCAAAAGATGCAATAAAAAGGGCACTAAATATGTACATCAATCATGTCGCTTTGAGATACCTTCTGATGAAGAAAGAAGCAAAGCCAAGACTCATCCGATGGATTCTACTTTTGAGTGAGTTTGATATTGAGATCAAGGACAAGAAGGGCGCTAAGAATTGCGTAGCTGACCATCTCAGTCAATTGATACATCTAGATAATATGGGGGAGAGCTCCAAGACATTGGGATACTTCCCTGATGAGACTCTTCATGCCATTTCTCTCACCAATCTATCCCTTCCAGACCTAAACACACCCCTATCCTTGAATCCATTGAACATCCCTAGGCCATGGTTTGCAAATATGGTAAATTCTTGGTTACAGGTGAGTTTTCTCCGAAGTTCACCAGATCCCAAAAGGACAGAATCCTCCATGATGCCATGTTCTATATTTGGGATGATACATTCTTGTGGAAGCATTGTGCAGACCAAGTAATTCGAAGATGTCTTCTAGATAATGAAGTAATGTATGTCCTTACTTTCTGCCATGCTTATGCTTGTGGTGTTCACTTTGGACCTAATAAGACTGCTAGGAAAGTACTTAATTCAGGATTTTATTGGCCAACTATCTTTCGTGATGCTAATGCATTTTGCAAGTCTTGTGATAGATGCCAAAGAACAGGGAACATTGCACCTAGGAATGAAATGCTACAGGCTAGAATGATGTTTTATGAAATTTTTTATGTTTGGGGCATTGATTTCATGGGTCCATTTCCAAATTCTTTTGGAAACTATTATATTTTGCTGGCGGTGGATTATGTTTCAATGTGGGTAGAGGAAAAAGCCACCAGGACTGATGATTCCAAGACTGTTTCAAGTTTTCTTAAGGAGTTGTTTGCTAGATTTGGTATTCCACGAGCCCTGATAAGCAACAGAGGGACTCATTTTTGCAACAAGACGGTGGCTGCACTTCTAAAGAAGTATCTTGTTACACATCGTATATCTACCATTTATCACCCCCAAACCAATGGGCAAGCTGAAGTCTCTAATAGAGAGGTAAAAAGGATTTTAGAAAAGACAGCGAACCCTAATCGCAAGGATTGGAGTCAACGCTTGGATGATGCTCTTTGGGCATATCACACAGCATATAAGACACCTATTGATATGTCACCATATCGATTGGTTTTTGGAAAGGCGTGTCATCTTCCGGTAGAGCTCTAACACAAGGCTTATTGGGCGGTAAAGGAGGGCAATATGAGGATTGATGAGGTCGGTGAATTCCGTAACCTCCAAGTGCAAGAATTGGATGAAATTAGATGGGATGCTTATGACAATTCCATCAACTATAAGGAAAAGACTAAGACGTGGCATGATAAGCACATCTTGAGGAAGGATTTCAAAGTTGGTGACAAAGTGCTTCTTTACCAATCACTCCTCACACTCTTTCCAGGGAAGCTTCGCTCAAGATGGAAAGGTCCATACACCATAGTGCATATCTATCCACATGGAGTGGTGGAAATCAAGGATGAAAAGAGCGCTCAATTGTTCAAGGTCAATGGCCATAGACTCAAGCGCTACTTTGATGGTTTTTCGAATGAAATCGTAGAGGACATGGCTCTCCATGAGCCTAAAACTACTTGAGCAACAAGGACATGGCTCTCCATGAGCCCAAGGTTAGCTTTCTATTTTCTCGCTTTTAATTTAACTGTTTAGCATTTCAATTCCAATAAATTTTCGAGTTCTTTTCGCTAGATAAGATGTTATGAATATGTATGGAAGTTGTGTTGGGTTATATTATAAGATAGGTGGAAGGAAGGTGGAAAAGTAAATAAATTGCTGCTCAAACAGAAATTCCTCCGCCGTGACAACACCCTTCGCGGCCGCGAAAACCACTACTCGCCCCAGTGAGTTCCCTAGCTTCCACCCAGCGAAACTCCACATTTCGTGGCCGCGATCCCCATTTTACGGCGGCGAGTCTGTCAATTCCAGAAAATATAAAAGCATGGCAGTTTCCTCTTCCCTTCCTTCGAGCTTAATTGTTCATTTTTTTTGTCTTTTATGTTTCATTGAGGACAATGAAAGATTTGAGTGTGAGGGAGGGGTTTAGTGCATCTAGTTAAGCCATGTTTCAATTCTTGTATGCATTTCATGTTTAAATTTCAGTTTATGTCTTTACTTTTATTTATGCATCAGAAAATCAAAGAGAAAAATTGAGAAAATTCAAAATTCCAAAAATATCAGGCATTGCATAATATGTTGTTATTCAAACACCCACCTTAGTTAGTGAAACTATACATTTTCTTATGGCATGAACTTGTAAATCCTACGATTAGTTTGAATTGCTTAGCCTTATTGCTTTAAAATGGTTTTTTTTATGGAGCATGATTGGTGATGTAATTAAGCATATATGATTGAGCTATAGTATGATTGAAATCCTACAAAACATGACCCTTGTGAGATTATTTTAGCCTTATTGAAATCATTCTTAATTCCTTTTGCTTATGTGTAATTTACTCTCCTTATGTTTCTACCTCTTGATATTGACTTCATTATCGATTTTCAAGACCGACTCGCATGTTTGTTTCTTGCGGAGTTTATGCTTTTATGTTTGATATTTGGCTTTAGTTCTTTATTTAGAATAAAGTGAAATAAAGTGGCAAATGATTGGTGCACTTAGTATCCAGATCTATGCATGACACCCATGGGTATGATTTGCACAAAACGGTGTTGAAAACTATCCACTAAGAAAGGAAGCTTGATCATTGAGTAACCGGGTTTATTCATGACACCCATGTTTGCAACTCGTGTAAAAAGATGTTCAAGTGGACTTTATTCAAGTAAGTGGAGGTGTTGATAGACCGGGCCATTTATGACACCCATGTTTGCAACTTGCGTAAGGAATACACCAAAGCCAAAAGAAAGCAAAGCAAGAAAAAGAAAAAAAATAGAAAAGAAACAAGAAATAAACTAGAGCGAAATTGCTTATTGTTTTTATTATTTTCCGCAAGTCATGACATTTTGGTGGAGATTTGGTGATATTGTTGTCAATGTCTATGAGCTTAGTGCATTTTGGATTGAGTAGAGAATTGAACTTAAAAGCCTAAACACATGAGAGCATGAGTGAAACACATATTCCTTGTGAGGTTAGATGATTTCTACTTCTTTGCTTTGATCGCTAAATACATGATAGGATGTTTATTCACTTGATCATGTGCTCCTTTCAAATTGATTTGCTTTTGATTAAGGCTATTGCATGAATGATGAACTCGTAGGTATAGGTTGCTTTTTATTGTTCGCTCGAGGACTAGAGAAGCTTAAGTGTGGGGGACTTTAATAATGCATATTTCAATAGGCATTATAGAGTAGTTTTAGTTGCATTTCATGGGTATTTGGTTATGTTTTATAGTTAATTTCATATTATGTTCTTTTAGTGGAGAACTGTGGAAACTACGCTATTTCGATTGTTTTATGCAGATTCGTGGTTC
The DNA here is from genome assembly GCA_963922045.1 of Persicaria maculosa. Classification (NCBI taxonomy): domain Eukaryota; kingdom Viridiplantae; phylum Streptophyta; class Magnoliopsida; order Caryophyllales; family Polygonaceae; genus Persicaria; species Persicaria maculosa. Next base: position 14,651,006 of record OY998265.1, read on the forward strand.
CGACATGTGATTAGCTTGGGAGAGATGTTAATGGAGTGAAGAAGAGGAAGAAAGCAAAGGAAAAGATAAAATAAAGAGTAAAGGTCGAGAGCAGCAGAAGGCAAGTCGGGCTTGAGTCGTGGCCACGAGATGGATATCGACACCGCGAAAAGATCCATCACGCCATGGTGAAGAGGCACCAAGCAGCAGTGAAGAACAACACAAGAAGCGTTATCTCGTGATGTTTGCCATGCAGCACGCAAGCTGGACCTCAAAGAACCCTGAGTCGAGGTTTTGTGTTGCCCATTTGACTCGTGCCCGATCATCAAGCGGCAGCAGCGCCCACGCACCTAGAAGATCCAATTGACGCCACGCGCCAAGACCGCGTCCAGGAGATGATGCAGGGTATTCAGGCATTGATTGGACATGCTCAGTTTAACCAGTTGTACCAGCAGATTATGAGCGTGATTGGATCTTTTTGATAGCTAGACTCTATTTTGTGTTGTTGATGATGGATTGTACATATTTGGTGATGATAGGTTATTTTCGATTTCACTCTATTTGAATGATTGTTTTTTATGGGTTCTACAAATTGACAGCAATGAGCATTCCTCTCTTTCTTCAAAGCTTAATTTCAAATATAACAATTATCAAAAACAACAATGTTACTAAAACAAATGAAGGCAACAATATCACATGGTTAGACCATGAATAACAGCAACGTTTTTTTAACAATTGGCTAAGATCTAATTAGTTCATCTTCGGAATGATTTGAATCTTTAGCTCGTTGAATGCAAAGTTCTCGACCTCCATATTTTATTCTCTCACAAGCATTCTTGGCTATTGAGCTATGTGGTCATGTCTACTTACATTGGGGAAGAACACGCAATACGTTGAAAGAGAAGGTCCCCAACCCTCCAGTAATACGCCCTAGGGATGCCGGGAAGAAAACGGGTGTAGTATGTGCACTCAAACTTGATAGGTGCATAATTATGAGTGTCATTTTCACACTCATCTCGAAACAACATGCAAGGATAAATATCATTGTATTCTAGATGGCGACAAGCACAGTCTGACTCCTCATAGGGTGTTGGAAACCAAACTCATTTGATTACAAAATCAACGTAGGGGGTGGATTCGCGATGTTCAGTTGTAATTGGCTCCATGGAAGGAAAGGAAATGTAGGATTATTGTGTTGCATTTCAAATGCAGTCATGACCCCCCCCCCCCCCCCCCTTTATAGGGGTTGTTGAACTTACAACGTCTAATTAGACGTTTTACTGCAATGTTCAATTCAATGTTTTAATGCAACGACAAATTGGATGTTTTAACTTCTAATTAGACGTTTTACTGCAACGTTCAATTCAACGTTTTAATGCAACGTCCAATTGGACGTTTTACTTCTTTACCCAAACCCAATTGACCCATTGGGCTTTCATATTGCAGCGTCCAATTTGACATTGTAACAACGTTGGATTCGACGTTGTTACAACGTCCGAATTTTTCGCACAAGTGAAAATGAAAACTTGAGCAACAACGTCAGATTTGACGTTTCACAACGTCGGATTCGACGTTGTAACAATGTCCAATGGGACGTTGATTTGCGGTGTATATAGGAAATGCTTTAAGAAACTATAAAAACCCGTATTGATGCAAATGCTCTAATTGACAAATGGGACAAAGGCACAAAAATGGAGTTTAAGTGTATGGTGAACCTTGACCAAGTTCAGGTACAATAATCCATGCCTTCACTCTTGAAGTCTCTCGAAGCCTACTCATAAACATCTTTGAAATCCATCTTCCTCATAACTAAGTAGCCGGAAGCATGAAAAAATTCCTCAATTTTCACCGTTACACTATGTTTTATCCCATAACATTTTCCATGTCGTCAAACAATATTTGGTATTTTGATGGTAAATATTGCTTAAGAGATCTTTTCCACTTGAAAACACCGCAAGAGTTCCAAATTGCTCAATAAACCATGTTTCTTGCAACTTTAATTTCCAAATTGAGAGATCAAATGAGTATTCATTCGATGACATAATTTTCAAGTGAAAAGAGATGAGGGTTACCCATTAAACTTGAAAAATATAAAACGAGTATTCATTCGATCGATGCCATAATCTTCAAGTGACAAGAGATGAGGAATGGCATGAAGTTGTCAAGTTTATCGTCACTTGGTCAGTAATGTCTACTATACGCCGAGATAGATTACATAATCAAACTCGGATACAAAATAAAACAACTAAAATTGCAACATATTGAACTAATTGTGAGCTTAATCACAATGGAGTAGGCAATGTGATCTCTAATGAAAGCCTACGGGATTCATTCCGATTTCAGAAAATCTAATTACATATATTTTACATTCTAGAATTGCCATGATTTTGATTTGATTTTAGCAGCTTATACATGAGAGGACAAAAAAAAAGACAAGGCAACAACATTTAATTTGGGTAGCTCTTGAAATTACAAGATTGTCGATTAGGAATGAACCATGAACAATTGCTAAAAAAAATGCATGATTTAATTTGGGTAGCTCTTGAAAGATAAATAATTGTTATTCAAATGAAACTTTTAATATGGACCCATGTTAATAAGCAATAATATAGTTTATACAATCACTCAAAATGGGCTATCCTCAATAATCAGACACAAGACTAACGAGGAAAAAATTGAAACAATTCAAAGGTTGACCATTTCCTTAAATAAAGATTGAATGATGAAATCAAAATAGGTTATCCTATATAATCACATACCCTTCCATTTGGAAAATAGTAAATGACAACATTTTACCAAAGTAAATATACCATAAACTTGGATGGGAACCCAAGCTTTTGGAAATTATAGGCAGGCTATAACTTAATACATCTAGGAAAGAATTACGGAAGCATCACAAAATACTTGAAAAAATTAAGAAAAAATAATTATATTTTGTCTATTTTATGCCCCAAGAGTATATGATAATATTATTTTATTGGGAAAAAACCCCTAAAAGAAAATAGATGAACCCCATAATCTAATTTAAAAATGGCTAAACTGGGTGTATCTAGGGAAAATATTTCCCAATTTAAACTCTTATTCTATATCCTTGGGGCATAAGATAGAAAATCCGAAATAATTATAACTTCAGCGTGGAAAATAAAGAGCAACAGTGACCATGTAAGCATAATACCATAGCATACTGTTCACCAGCAGGAAGTCAAATCTAGGTAACACATGTATTTTATACTAAATTCGAGGTTACTCAACCCTAGATGAACATGAATTTTCAAGATTCAACCATCACTCATTCTTATGGGTGAACTTGACACCTAACACCTAAAATAGGCTTAAATAAACAAATAAAAACTACCTAAATCTATATAACTACAATAGCTTAGGAAATTTGAATCTCACCACTTTACCACAAGCAAATATCATAGTTGTCGTCGTTGGTTCTCTTATACTATGTATATCCTAATAATTGCACCAACAAATTGTTATCGAGAAGATGAAACATTATCAGTCATAATACATAATAGTAGGTATTAAGTTACCTTGATATCACAATATGTAGCATTCTTATTCAGAATGAAACCAAACCACTCACCTTTAGTTTAGTTTTGAATAGCTCAACTAAAGCTTCAACTTCACTGACACTAACTACAAAAAAAATGCAAAAGAAGTCATGAATCATCTAATTAATAAAATCAATAAAAACACATAACAACCACGAAAAATAAGAATATCATGCATCTCATATATTTGTTGAAGAAATCCATGAATCCACCGGTGCTAGTGAATGGGCGGCCAAGTAGATGGAAATGAACATACATTGATTTATCAGAATTGCAAGTTGTTTCTCATTGCGGTTTATGAAAAGCAACCCACTTTAGGAAGAAGAAGCTCGCCACTAATCTCAACTGGTGCATAAGATCCATTAAAATACATTAGTAAACCTAAAATAAAAAAAAATCAAAATGATCACCATAAGAATATTAAAGATGAACATCACGAACCCCTCAAAATCAAAAAGCCTAAAGGATGTTCTAAATAATATGTAAGCTTGGATTTGCATGAGAAATAGTGCGGAGAGCCTCAGAGACACCGCCGAGGAACTTCTGCATGACAAGGGAGATAGGGATTGACTTCATGATTCTTGTCAGGTCCCTCGACACGATTGACTTAGCGGAGGTGGCGGTGGTAGGATTCAGCGAAGGATTGGAAGCAATCGGCGCAGCTAACCCTAACCATGAATTGTTGGATTAACTTAACCAATAATAAAAATGAAAATCTCTAACCCTACTTCATAAAGGAATTGTAACCATTCCTACTACTTTATAAATCAAAAGTGAGAGAGAAAAGTACAAGACTTGAGAAGATTAGTAGTCTTGCAAAATGAGTAACCATTCCAATGAGAAAAGGAAAGATTTTCTAACTGTAAAATGACAAATGTTGAAGAAGAAGCAAGAGGGTGTAGAAGAAGGTGTTTTATAAATGCTATTTTTACCCTTGACCTCTGTTCTTTCTACAACACAAAATCGCCCAAACCTCGAGGAAGGACTATTAGTCACGCAGAGCTTCAAATCCTCCCAGTGAGCTTCTCCCCTCCATGGAAAATCCTCTTTGTCTCGATGATCTCTCTTTCTCAACCCCAAATTTTCACGTCGTGAATCCAAACATCCACTCCCTCTGTCTCCACCCTCTTCTTTGGTAGACTCTAGACCCAGCGCCTCTAACTTCCATTACCGCCCCTACTCCCTTGTAGATTGAGCGTTCCCTTGGTCCTTCCCTTTGACCTTCATAAAACACATTGTGTTCCATCAAAACAAATGAAAAAAACAAAACCCTATAAATTTATGGAAAAAAAAAAACAAATTCCAACAAAAAAAAAAAAGTGGAGGCATCCAATAATTCAACATCGAAAGTAATAAATTACCTTAGCAATTGGTTATCAATCAACATAATGAAAAAAAAGTGGAGGTGTCCCTCTGTTTCTATCTTGAATTTATAATCCCTAATAGACAAACAATTTCACTGTATGAAATCTAAATATTCATAATCACCCCATGGAGAAATCCCAATAGAGAGGAAAAACCATTGGATGGTCGTTTTGCAAAACTGTTTCGTAATTGTACACAAGTTGTGGGGAGAAAATAAGAAACGAAAAAAGAAAAATGATCCTAGAAATTCATCGAAACCTAACACGTGGCTTATTCTTTTCAGCAAAAGTTGTTATTGCTTTAATAGTGAAGAGGATCTTATTTACTTAGTATTCGAGAGAAAAAGTGTCTTGAATTATTTGATGAAAATGAAAATTAGATAAATTGAACGTATTCTTAGACCTTTATTTTTGTTCTATTTCTAGAGTGTTTTTTTAATGAAAAACTTTCTAATTTTAACTATTTTGAACCTACCTTTGAAAGGATTTAAACATTTAAATTTATTTTGTCATTATTATTATTAATATTACTAGTTTTTTTTAAAAAAAATTAGGGGAGACGAGACCCAGGTCTTACACTTACCTCTGCGCCTCTATCTTATCCACCCTCACCACTACACCACCCTTCCACCACCACACCCGTCACCACCACCTCCTTCCGCCGTCACCACCACCCCACCCCCCGACGGAGTCGAGCCACCACCCTCCTCTGTTTTACCGTGAGCCAAACCGCACCACTCCCCCCTCCTCCTCCTTCATCCTTTTCTTTCGAGCAGCTCCCCTGGAGTTCTGAGCTCCTTCCTCGATGACTCCGAGCACCCCGAGCTACCGAGAGAGCCCCCGGAGCCACCGCCGTCGCCGCCCCGACTCCTTCCGCCCTGTTTTTGCATAAGCTTCAATAAGCTCGTATCTCCCTCTCTTCACTTTCAAACCGAGGAAAGACCTCGCCTTTAACCTTCCCACACCCTTCCCAGGCCACCTCCCGACATCCGAGCTCCGGCGAGGCCACACCGCAGCTCCGAGGCCCGAGCTTTTCGGCTTTGAACTTCTCAGTGAGCCCTCTCTCTCTCTTTCTTCCCTTCCGTGTGTATGGGTGATGGGTAGTCGGGTTGGGATGGTCGGAGTCGGAGTCCGGGTTGTCGTCGGCGAGCTCCGAGCTCCCTCCTCCTCCGTTTCCTGAAGCGCGGCAACGATCTTCTTTTTTTCTGTTCTCTCGACAGTGGGGGAGGAAGAAGAAGGTTGGGCGTGGGTCCTCCCCTACATTGGAGCCCAGTCATCAAGGGCCCCTTCCTTTTTTTTTAAGCTCTTTCGGTTTTGGGTTATGAAATAGAGGGGAATTCGGCCTTTTATTTTGGGCTGAAATGGGTAGGGAATTGGGCCTTATTTCTTTTAACAAATCTGGGTTGGATTTTATGGGTTGAGGTAGACATGGCCACGGGTCCGACCCGCCGGGTCGACGGGTCGGACCCGCCGGGTCGGCAACCCGGGGGTACGACCCTAACCCTGACCCGGGATTCCCACGGGTCGACGGGTTCGGGTCACCCGCCGGGTCGGCGGGTTGGCGGGTGGGAGTCCCGGGTCGGCCACGTGGCGTTGAAGGGTTGACCCGGCGGGTCGACCCGCCGGGTCAAGGCCGGGTCGGGTTATTTTTTTTGACGTTTTCGTGATGTTTTGTGAATTTGTGAAATAAGGTTTCGTGTTTAATGGTGTTTGGGTTTGGGGGAAAAAAAAGATGGAAGAAGGGCTTGAATCGGTTTCCCAATTGCCTAGGTATCCTCCCGGGGGAGAGGAATCAAAGCCCACGTAGTTCTTTACCTGTTGTCTGAACCCCGCTTACCTTTTCGCCTATTCGTCGGTGTCGGATTAGCGCTGGCCCTGGGAATCGACGACTCCACCGTCCACGGAGCTCCCGACCGATTCCGAGTCCATTCCATCATCAGGCTCTGATCCGGTGTTGATGAGGTTCTTCTGTATTCTCATCTCAGCCTTCTTCCAATCGGCGAGGCATACTTGTGCTTTGAGGTTCTCAGGGAGCAAGTTTGATCTCTTCTCGGTAAGAATTTGTCCCCCTTGGCTGAATAATTGTTCCACTGCGACGGTGGAACAAGGGGCTCCAAGTATTTGTCGAGCGATCACCTGCAAGGTCAGAAATCGCTGTCTTTCTACTCGGCCCCACCATTCTAAAATATCTAAATCTTCATCTTCATCACTGCGAAATTCAAAGTTAGTAGACAAGTATTCGTTGAGCTCCGAGTGGGGGCTCGACGAGGACCTCGACCTCTTTGTGCCAAAAATATCTCTAGCAAGAGCCTTAGTTCGAGCGGTAATACTAGTGCGTGAGGAACCGCTCGAACTAGAAGGCGCAGGAGGAGGAATGTTAGGCGCTCTAGCGCCCGTAGAAAAATGAGTATATAATGCTTCAAGTATTCCCCTAACTCTATCAACTATAATTGAAACATTGCAATCAGGATCATTATGGATATCGAGCGTAGGATAATAGTTTTCTAAAAACTTTTGAAGCCCAGTTAATTTGTATCTAGGGTCGAAACAACAAGCTATGAGGAAAATATCAGGAATAACTTTGTAATAAGACAACCATTTCGCCCGCATGGTGAAAACAACGTCGGATATGCATTGCACTTGAAAAAACTCTTTGAGTCAAACTATACTCTTGTAAAACTCTGAAAATAACTGCAGCTATGTTACGGGCCGTGTGGGCCTCGTCAAAAACTCGAAAAGCCAAAAATCGTTTGTGTAAAATGAACCGTTCATCAACCCAATGACAAGTGACACCCATATATGAGTGGTGTTGCCAGTGGTCGGTCCAAATATCACTACAAATTGAAACATGTAAATCGCTATGTTTTTGAAAATATTCAATTAATTCAGCTTTGCGGGTGTTATACCTTTTTATCATTTTCCTCTTAACCGTGTTTCGACTCATAGGTTGCCAAGCGGGCTGAACATTTTCCGTAATAAATTCGTTGAAACTTAAACGTTGTGCAAAGTTATAAGTTAGGCCTTCGGCCGCTATCATTTCAGCAAAGTTATCACTACAACTAGCATAATCATAACTCCATAAACCAGGGGGTTGAGAGGAAGTAGTTGCGTACCCGGATAGTTGAGTTTGACCTTTCGCCAAGCCGAGTTTCTCCGGATGCTTCGATTCGATATGGCGTCCGTAGTTTCCATATCTGTTCCCCTTCTTGTGTTTGTAGACCTTCGGGCAAAAGTTGCACTTGATGGAGAAATAGTTTTCGCCCCATCCCGGAGTAGGAGGGCTCTTCTTGAACCAGTATTTCATTGTGGCGGCCCTACAAGCGACCGGTTGCTCGTTGGCGGCTCCGGGAGTAGCGTCGGGATCGGCCTCCAACCCGGACTCCTGAGTCGGGATGGTGGAGGGCATGGAGGGAGTTCCCAGATCGGCAACTTCATCCTCCTCAATTCCCGGATGCTCATCGAGTAGCGCCTGATCCCGACGTCGTCGGGATCCGCTCGCTCCAGCTCCGGAAACGGAGGCGCTACGTCGAAGGCTAGGCTCGGGTTGGTGACCCGATCCCGAGCCGCTCCCCTTGTTTGAAGACGGGGTTCCGCTTACACTCCTTCGACCTCGGGAAAACATTTTCAAAAAAAGTGCATTAGAAATTTGTTAAAATAATATGAATATGTAATTAAGAGAAATGACGGAATAATGAAGAAAAGAAAGAGTTGATAGAAGTAGGATTTGGTGATGCGAAGCGCCGAATTCTCGGAATTCTTGACTCGTGAACCACCGACTTCCGACTTCCTCGATTCTTGAGCGATTAGAGAGCGATTAGAGAGTAGGAGATGTGATGAGATGGTGTGATGAAAATGGGAGGGAAGGGGTAGTATTTATAGTGCAAATGGGAGGGTTTTGGAGCCAAAGGAAGGCCGGGTCCAACGGTCGACCCGCCGGGTCCAACGTTCGACCCAGCGGGTCCAACGGTCGACCCGGCGGGTCGACCGTTGGTTTTCAAAAATCTAGCCGTTGGACCCGGCCGTTTTTTATTTTTTTTTTTCACTTTTTCACATTGTAAATTTATAATAGGCTGTGTTGTTATTTATTTGTTTGATGGTCAAAACTATTTATTTAGTTTTATTAATTTATATGTTGGATTAGTTAAAAAAACCAAATAATACACACATAAAACCCAATTTTATTACAAACCGAACAACGATTACGAACTCGTACCGGATCCATTGCCTCGGTCGATATAGCGCTCGGCTACATTACAACATAAAACACTTACTTCCTAGTTCCTACTTTATTTGCATAACATCATAAACTTCACAAAACACAACACTAAAATACTAATTACCCGACGATCCCGATGCTTCGTCGACTTTTTCGGGATGCTTCTTGGCTAGATGATTCTTCAAGTTGCCATAACCCAAGTTGTTAGTTACCTTGTACTTATGACCACAATAACGACACTCCGCTTCGAACTTTCCCGGGCCTTGGTCGACCTTGTTGAAATGATTGAACAATGAGGAGGAGCTAGAGGATCCGCTTTTACCGCCGGCCATTACGACAATTGACGGAACGACGGGAATGAATGAAATGTAAGTTATTTGATTGATGGGATGTGTTAAGTAAAATGAATTGGGGAAGAGGGGATGCTATTTATAGAGTCGAGCCTACGTTCAACCCGAGCAACGGCTAGTTTTTTTTAAAAAAAAATAAACGTTCACGTGGGACCCACCTAACGGCTAGTTTTTTAAATGCACAACCCGTGTGACCCGCCGGGTCACGGGTTCCATTTCCCTCGACCCTAACCCTGACCCTCAACCCGACCCTTCGACCCTTGGACCCGGACCCGACGGGTCACCAACCCGGCGGGTCACGGGTCGACCCGCCCGACCCGTGACCCGTGGCCATGTCTAGGTTGAGGGTTCGGTTTGGGTTAATATAAATTGAGTTGGGTTCGGTTTAAAGGGTTTAAAACAAATGGGCTCGGTTTGGCATCAAATGAAAGGGAGGTCGGTTTTATATTTTTTGTAAAATATATCGGCTGTTTTGTAATTAAATAAAATGGTTGGTTATTTAAGGTTTTGAAAATATTATTTGAAAGTGTTAGAGAAAATGGTATTTGAAATATTATAAATATATTTTTGAGATTTAAAAGATATAAATATTAGTTGAGATTTAAAAGATATAAACATTAATTTGAGATCAAAAGATATTATGTTATGATCTTATAAAATATTGGAACTTAAAATATGTTATCGGATTAAATCAAAAGGAATTTGGCGAATGTTTTAAGAATCGGAGTTTCTAACTAACCGACTTGAGTTTTGAAATGGATTGGGAATTAACTTGGGAATCCGACTTATTCGATGACTAATGAGCATGATGATATGAATATGTGATTAATAGCATGCTATCATAGTATTGATCTATGGCTTGAGTAATATCTTACAAATGTTATACATGATGATTAGAGATGATATGTGTGTGTGTGAGTATGATATGATAAGTATGCGAATTTGGCTATAAATTGGAAAGTTATTGTCATCTGATGAGATATTATAATTCGATGAGTTGGTTGATCATGATGGGTTGACAAGTGTGAATGAAGTTATCTATTTACCTATTTGAGTGTATATTGTGTGTGATATGTATGCTTAGAATATCTTAGATGTAGACTCATATACTTCCGCTATGTATCTAGGTGATATTATTTGATTGTGCTTACTGTGTGCCGGGTTCTTCTTTTGCTGATCTGCTAGCCAGGTAAGTCTCTTCGGAGCTTACTCAGATTGAAAGAGAGATATTCCCTGCTTTATGTGCATGATATACTAGGTGCTTGCATTCATGAATCAGCATGCCATGTAGTATCATGCTAGGACCAGCTAGGTTGCATTGACCGTTGAGCATCCTATTTCTTTATGCATGTGTAAACAGAACGGCTGTTATATGTGAAGTAACTAGAGTAGAGTCTTTGTTAGGGTCATAGGACGGCCCAGTCCCATCGGGTCTCGTCCTGATTCATTCGAGTCATATGGCAACACCTTTATTTATATTGTGAGTATGATTATAAGAGCAGCCTGCGGGCTTTTATATGTGATTATGGGTCAGGCCTGCGGGCCGACTCGATTATGATGAAATGGAATGCATTCATGAGCTGGCCAGTCTCCGCCCTATCGGGAAAGGGGGTGGAGGTATGAGAGGGATATATCATTTGGTATTCTTTGCTAGGGCCCTATCTTCTATTATGCACTTGATCTTAGGGACATGCTAGTGTGTTAATATTCCGTTTTGCATCTAGAAGCATCTTTATTAGGTATAGCGCATATGTGTGCTTAGGGCCGGGATGCAGGAGGTGGGCATCATTTTGATCCCGCTCACCACCCATATTTTTGGGTATTATTTATGTTCATCCTATTGGTGCTGTTTGCTTATTGCGCGGGTCATTTTGCTCGGCGGGGAGTGAGCGTTGGAGATATCGACTTCACCAGACTTGCCCACGTTTTTGGATTTACATTTTATACTCCGTTTTGACCCGGCTCTGCCGTGGCACCCACTTGTATTACACTTGATTTCCACTAATTGCCTGGCTATTGGTTTTTCACGCTTAGACTTACGACAGGTATAGGGGATTCCCCGGGGATTCTACGATCCCTCCGAATTTGGGTATGAAATTCCACTTTGAAAACATTAGATTAGGCTTTCAAACCTTCAACCTGTACTCGGGGCGCAAGATCTTATCGAGGGGTTTCATCCCTCGAAACGTAACTCGGGAATCATAATCCCGGGCCGTTACAGTAACCCTAGTGTTTCGATACTTTTTGTCTCGCGCCCAAAACTTTTCTTTTGGTTGGAAAACGGGAGTTTCAACATTAATAGGTGATATTTGTAATATTGAAAAGTTATTGGTTTTTTTTTTGGAATAAATCCTATATTCTTCTAAATGTTGCTAAATCGATGCTCGGTGAATAAGTGATTTGTGTAGGAGAGAACAACGAGTGAAGAAGATTGACAGACATGAAGAAGAAGGTGAGACTGCATGTGGTGATGTGGGTAGCCAGGGCTCCGGACCGTGGCGTGTTTTTGCATCGAAAATTTTCTTTAGGTGTTTACATTGATTAAGATTAACAATTAGAGTATGAAATCAAGGCCAATTTCATACCCTAATAGTTAATTTTAATCCATTTGAACACCTAAAGAGATTTTCGATGAAAAATTAGAGCTATTCAAAATTCTGACCCAAAACACAAAACTCATTTGTTTTCGAAGTTGGACTACAGAGAACTACCACATGTGCCACTATCGGCGCTTGCGCCCCCATCCGGAGCCCTTGCCACCCTCGCCATCGCCTGTAGTCTCACCTTCTTCTTCATATCTGTCACGTCTTCTTTGCTCATTGTTCTCTCCTTTGCAAATCACCTATTCACCTTCTGTGTGCATCGATTCAGCAACATCTACAAGAAAATAGGATTTATTTATAAAAAAAAGCCAATGACTTTTCGATATTACAAAATATTACCTATCAAAGTTGAAACTCTCATTTTCCAACCAGGCGGAAATTTTGAAACTCTTGTTTTCCACCTGAGATATGCTATACCACAGGGTTACCTCATGAAAAAATCTGTAAATTTTTTTATAGTGGATCCTATTGTATTTCTATCAAAATTTTTAACGGTTTTAGATTTTTTATACTGATTAATTTAACTACTCACAAAGCAAATTTTAGTAAGAGAAAATATACAAATTATACAAAAAAAAATGTTATATATAATACAATGGAAGTCGCTTGTGTCAAGTGACGACTTCTCCTTATTCATAATATTTTATCCATAAAAGATGCAACTAAATCAACCAATCTATCAATTATCAATTCAATATATAATGCTAAAATAGAGAACTGAAGGGAGATAGTGCATCAAGTTGTTCCCAAGGAGCAACTTGATCCTCCTTATCCAAGACTACTAACAAAGAAAAAGAGTTAAGGAGCTCTATCTAGAGATAGGAATTTATCTTGTTACCCCAATCTTATTCTTATTATTCTTATGAAAAAAGAGAAAAATAATTTTTTTTTGATAGATTGTTGAAAAAAATATACACTTCTTGAAGGTGAAGTTTATAAATAGAATAATTCCTTCTGTCGTGTATCCTCTTATTACATAGGATAAAGTGATAACCAAGAAAATTACCCAATTCTGGAATATATAATTTTTTATTCAACTTTTCTGTATAATTAGAGGTGGCAATTCGGTTGTTCGGGTCGGGTCACAAATGGGTTGGATCTGTTTGGGTAAAATTTATGGTCAGGTTGGGTTTGATTCAGGTTCGATCAAACTGAATTTAGATTGGTTGGTTTTCGGGTTAAATCGGGTCAAGCCCATTTGGGTTCAGGTCGATGTGGGTCTAGCTCATTCGAGTTTCGGGTCAAGAGACGGGTCAATTTCTTTCGGATTTTGAATCAAAGTGGGTATAGTTTGTTTGGGTTTGGGGTCGAATCATATTCGACCCGTTTGAATAATTAGGTCGATTTTGACTCGATTGAGAACTTGAATATGTAATTTACGTAAAATAAATAATTCGGGTAATCTATTTATCTTCCATGTCTAAATGATTTACCATTATAATTTGGAGTACAATATTGATTTCACTTGGCTCTTATTAATATGATAACAATTAATAAGATTAGTTGGTGTTATTACATCAACTCTGAATACTTCTTGGCAATTTGGGCGATTATTACGTTTACATGAGAAATTTCACCAAGGTCTTCTTTGAATTATTGGGTCCATAAATGTCCGATCAGACCCTTGGATTACTGATCAAATTTTGATCAATTACTAAGCTAATCATGATCCCAACATGAAAGTACATCAACTTTTTACTCCACAAAAACAATGGAATCTAAACCTCCTAAATCATATATTCTCATATAATATTACCCAAAAAATACTACAGATTCAACTCTTGGAGTGGGACATACCAGATAAGTTAATCTGGAAACCAAATCGAAATGAAAAATTTACGACAAAGTCTACTATTAAAATAACAAAAACCAGGACTCAAACCGATATTGATTATAGCTGGATTTGGAAACTACGCCTCCCGTTGAGAATCCAGAATTTCGTATGGAAATTGACAATCGAAGGCCTACCAACAAACATGAGGCTAAATAAATACATAAATAGAGTCTCTTCCTAATGTTGTCTCTGTAACTATAAGGATGAGGACATTCATAACTTATTTATGCAATGTTCTTTCACCAAAGCAATAATTTCAAACTATGAGCAGGTGGTGGGCAAATCCTTCCTTAGTCTTAGGGTAAGACAACTCACATCAGAGGACATCCTAACACTAAGACATGAAAATACCCATTTGGAAGAGGTATGTTTCATTAGGAAAACTATATGGGACACTAGAAACAACATCTCTTTGAACAAAAAAAATGTTGAACCAATAGCATCCCTAGTTCAAAAAATAATTTGTAACATTGCAAAATGCAACCAATTGAAAAAAGATGAAAACAATAACACAAAACAAAAGAAAAGGCAAAAAGTCAAATGGAGTAAACCACCAAGGGCATCTATAAAATTAATGTGGATGATTAAGTTAAACTCGTTGACATCTGCCAAGTGGGGGGTTGTTAGGGAATCCGATGGCCAGGTAATAGATATATTTACCAGGATAGCCGTAAAGGATCTGTTCTCCAAACAGAGACTTTTGCCTTCTGTGTAGGAATGTACCTAGCGTTAACTAAAGGATTGCGGAAGGTTGTCATTGAAGGGGACAACATGAAAGTCATAAAGGGAAATCAAAGATAGCAGCAAAGTAAAGTGGGAGATTATGCGAGAAATATAAAGGATCGGATTGATGAAGACTTCTTTCGACCACATTGAGTTCAGACATTACTTTAGAGAAGCGAATAAAGTAGATGACTATATTGCTAGAAATAGGGAAATTTCTAATATGTCCAATCTCCCTTTTAATAGGGATCTTTGTAACATCATCCATCAGGATGATCAAGGAGGTGCTTTACGCTGTTAGTAAAGGTCTCCTACTATTTGCATACTGTAAAAAAAAAAAAAAGAATAATTGTTGTTTTATATGTTAAAAGTAAAACCATAAGTTTGTGTTAAAATAAAAAACATTCAAGATTTAAGCATTAAAATGTTGATGTTGAACAACCATTTCAAGTCGGGTCGAGTAGGGTTGAGAGTCGGGTCGGATTGAGAGCCAGGTTTGGTTGAGAGTCCGGTCGGGTTTAGGTCAGGTCGGTTTTGTCTGTGTTTGGGTATATTTTGAGTCAGGTCAGGTTCGAGTCGGGCTCGGTCTTGCGTTCGGGTTACGGATGACACCAGATTTTCGAGTTTCGGTTGGGTCTGGGTTCGGGTGAGTCGGTTGGGTTTCTCGGGTCGGGTCAGATTTTGTCAGCTTTATAACATTCATTATATAGATGGATTGGAGAAGAATTGCGGGTTTTGGAATTCTTATCTTACATCCTGTCTCGTGAAATTTTTACAGGACATACGGATTCCTTTTTTTTTTTAAATTCCCATCGATATTGAAATGAGACCGCTCTATAATGCATATTTATATAGGCATTCTAAATCATTCTTAAGTTATTTATGTTACATTTAGTTAAGTTTTTAACATAAAAAACATTCAGTGTCCTTAAAGTTCCAAATTTTAGAATCTATGCGTTTTATTCCTATTTATACAGATTCTCGAAATCAAGCATCATAGAAGGAGCAAGGCTGCACTTTGAAGCAAGAAGAAGCCTAAGAAAATCCGAGAGAAAAGACAGGAAAAGTATAAAAGAAGCCAAGACACAAGGAAGGAAAGAAAAAGTATTCAGTAGAAGCGGTGCCCACGGCTGAGAAGCCAAGGCTGTGAAATTAGGAAGGGAATTCTAGAAGGCGACTTTTAATGCATTAAAAAGCATGTTAAAAGTCAAAATGACCTAAATTGCAAGTAGAGTAGTTCATAACCTAGATGGACCAACCGGACCGAGCCCTAGGCCTAACACGCTCAATTTAGTAGCCAGAAAGGGTACTGGACGCATTTAAAAATTTCACCACGTACGGACTGGACGCATTCACTTAAACCACTTCACATTTCAGATCAACATGGTCCAGTTCAGAGTCACCTAGACTTGTCATAACTTTCTAATCCATGAGGCGAAGAAAAACAAACCAACAATTTTGATTAACAGGAACTAGGAAATTAATACATCAGCGATCCTTGTGCCGGCAAGCACAGTCGGACATACTTATAACAATGCAAACCTATAAAGCGTTGAAAATTCAGTGGGTGGCGATTTATTCGTGAATATGTTTGTTAATAGTACAAGCTAGCACAAAAGGAAGAATTGACAAGCTGTAAAACAACTTTGAATTTGTTAGAACACCTAGTGCAGATATTCGATCTACTTGTCTATGCAGCATACAGATGCTGTGAATATTTAGATTTGTTAACAAAATACTCCGTATTGGAGACTCAAAATGAAGCTCTTAGATGAACAACAGAAACAGCTGGATCACAAATAAACAAAACTTCTTCCATTTTTCAGTATACCTGCACAATTGCATCAGTAAGCAAAGAAGTTGATTTTGATACTACAGTCCTGAAGGAGCATCACTCACCTTCCAGCTAAAATGCAAAACTGATTAAACTCACAAGTCCGCATAATTCCACACAGCCAAGATAGGCTTGTAAAAAAAATAAAAGTGAATCAATTGGAAAGTGAAGATCAAGATTTCTCTGTGTGAACGTGAGTGTGAGTGCACTCGTGTGTTTGCAAGGGAGATGATGCAACTTTTGTAGTAAACAATTTCTAGAGGACCAACGCAAAGAATAAGTGGCGTTGTGCAGGGTCGTAGATGAGTCTAAAGGGGGTGTGTGGGTGTCATAAGTTATGGATAATGACATATGAAACCGAGGAAAGCAGTTGAAAGAGCTCATAAAAGATACATAATGAACAATTGCAGAGTTCAACAGAAATTTCTGTGTGATTAAAATTAGCAAAAACACCACAACAGTCAATAGCTGATACCGAATTAATACAATATCATAACACAACAAACTGAGCCATCTTAGGAGAGAGAATCAGACCATCTAACACAGTAACACAAGATAAATATATTTGGAAGAAAACATCAGTAGCTCAACATCAAAGCAGATCCAAATGTTTCAGCACTGAGATGATCATAGTTAACCAATGGGCATTAAGCACATAATAAGCAGTTTCCAGACAACATGCTGAGTAAAAGAAAGATGAAATTGCACTGAAATATTTTAAAAAACACACATAATTGGCAATACATTACAAATAGTTAACTGAATACCCCCAGTAGATTAGATCCTTGCACCATAACAATACCTCATGTTAACAAGCTACTCATCACAGTAGAGATTAATAAAGTCAGTTTGGATCAGTTCACATAATTCTAACAGTGGAAAAATAATTAACAATTAGATCTTATTCCATTATGAGGTTTAATCATTATAAAAATAAAAATAGATAAACAAAGGTTGCCAGCAATATACCATTTTATGAATTTTCAACTAAGGTCCCAAGTGGAGGAATTTCATTTCCAGCTTCCCTTCTCCTAATAATAGAATTAACCGTCCAAAGTGGAAACAATGAGCATGACTCATTGCTCTGCACAAGTAATACACACAAGATTCATAGAAGATGACCTCAAGAGGAAGAATAAATATTGGATGTGAAAGAGGTGAAGATCATCAATTCAACAACAAATCAATCGATAAAGCCAACAACAAACCATTTGCCATAAAATATTCCATTATTAAGGGTACACAGAGAGACAGAAATAGAATCCATCTGTTCATACCAAAACACAACCCTAATGTGGAAACCTCCAAGCATTTGCTCCTCTCTGAGCATCCCATACACAGCCTACTCACAAAAGATGCCACCAATGATCAAAACACCCCTTTTTCTTATCTGTGCTTGCCCCCTTTCAATAATAACTTAACACCAGCCATGGCAAGGCAAAACTAAAGGCAAAAGAAGAGCAACGACAATACCAAACTGATAGAAAGCGAAAGCATTTGCAGGTAAAAGAGAGAGGTTCTCAAGCAGTACCAAATTTCAAAGACCTTTTGATCTTCTCCGGTTGCATTTCTTTCTATTTCCTCTGGAATTCCTTCACCCATCAGAACTTCTCCATCTTATCCGACTTAACCAGCGGGTTCGCCTTGGCGATGGCGTCCCGTCCAGCACCCTTGAAATCGAACAAGCAGTTATGCTCCTCCGCGTACCTGTGGGATCCACAGAACGTGATCCCGCAGCGGCACTTGAATCCCGTAATTCCGATCTTCTTGTTGCAGGATCCGCACCGGTTAGCAGGCTTCATAGTCGGAGGTTCCTCGACCTCCAGAGCCTTCTCCGAACCGTCAGAAACCCTAGGCTTCTCCACCACCGCCATCGGAGGCGGTGAAAGAGGAGGGACCATACTCATCGACTGCTCAAGGGCGGCCATAGCCGACGTGGCTTGCTCATCACGCGTCTTGTGGTCCCTGTAGCACTTGGAACAGAGATTCATGGTCGCCGGCGTGCCGAAGAAGCCACAGCCGTTGGCGCAGAGGATCGGGTTGCCTGATTCCTGGAAGCCGGTGGTGTTGCTCATCTGGTTCTCCGAAGCCATCTCTATCCTTCACTTGGGTTTATCTTCGTCTTCCTCTGATCTTTGCTTCGAGAATCGATCGAGAAACGATTGATGGAAGAACAAATCGAGAGAGAGAGAGGGCTGGGTTTTCGAAATTTCCTCTTCGAAGTGTGAAATGAAATCCCCTTTCCCTCTCTCTCCTCTCTCCTCTCTCCTTTAGTCCTTACCCCAAGAGCTGTGTCAGTCATTCGAATCGGGTTTGAGTCTACTCCGGTTCGATTTCGGGTAAAACGGATTTCGAGTATAACGATTTCAACCATATTTAGATTAACTCGAACCCAAATTTGATCCGATTTTGGATTAAATTGATTTAATTTTGGATTTGTCAATTTTTTTTAATAAAAACTCATATTAATTTGGGTGAATTTGGTACTTAGACCTTTTGGAAAATCCAATTAGCTAATTAGGCCACTACAAAATAAAATTAGTTTAGATGTTCCCTTCCTAAATAAAGTATTAAGGGTCAATGGTATGACCGTTGAACGGTCAATGTTGACCGTTGACCGTTGATCGAGTCATCTGGATTTTTTTTTGCCACTTTTTACCGTGATGCCATTTTTTCAAAGTAATGTTTTGATTTCATTTTTCAAAGTACTGTTTTGATGCCAAATTTTTAATAACATTTTTTCTTTAATGTGATGCCACTTTTTAAAGTAATGCTTTGATGTCATTGTTATAATGTAATTATTTGATGCCACTTTTTTAATCATATCGTTTGATGCCACTTCTTTAATTAATCAATTGTATATCGAATGATGCCACTTTTTTATGCCACTTTTTATCGTGATGCCATTTTTTTCAAAGTAATGTTTTGATTTCATTTTTCAAAGTAGTGTTTTGATGCCAAATTTTTAATGACATCTTTTCTTTAATGTGATGCCAATTTTTAAAGTAGTGCTTTGATGTCATTGTTCTAATGTAATTATTTGATGCCACTTTTTTAATTAAATTGTTTGATGTCACTTCTTTAATTAATCAATTGTATATCGATATATTTTCATTGATTATACTTTTATTCACTGATGACACATTTGTGATTACACTTAATTGATGCAATCATTTTGTGATGACATTTTTATTACATATTTATATAATGGATGACACAAGGGCATGCATAAAATGTGATTAAACTTCATTGATGACATCTTTTAATGATGTCTTTTATTCATTGATGACATTTGTGATTGCATCTCACTGGTCTCAATCAGTTATGATGACATTGTATGTTGATGAAATTTTTATACAATTGATAACATACGAGCATAAAATTTGATTACAAAGTTCATTGGTGATATTTTTATTTGTGACACATTTGTGATGACATTTAAGAATCTAATAACATGAAAGAAGTGGAAAGTAACCTATGCAACACAGATTTTCCCAAGAAGCTTCGTGAGAATGCATCCATTATAAATGCTATTTTACACAAGGAAAAGTTCTAAAATAGCCCTATTTCTAAGATGAAAATAGTCAAATAGAGTAACATGTGTCCTTCCCCAATTATACAAGTTCACTGATAAACAACATTTCTATCAATATATAATACTAAAACAGAGACGTGGAAATCCTATGTGGCGGGCTCTGGCGCGATTCGCTCACGTGTCGGTCTCTGGCGCAATCTGGCCCGGATTTTTTGATACGTCAATTAATGATGGTCCAATAAATTTAAGCCACGTCAATTAATGATTTTCTTTTAACCACCTATCATCTTGTGTTAATAAAAAATAATTAAAATACATTCATATCTTGATTAATATTTACCTAAAAGATTTATATCAAATCTTTTAGCATATAGTATATCAAATTGATAAATTTTCATATCTAATTAAATTATATTTTAACAACACGTTATTAACTAATGGAATGATTTTCATATCTAATTGAAGTACTGTATTACCTATCAAATCTATTAACAATACGTTATTAAATATAAATTTTACTAGGTGAAGAAAAAAAGAACATATTTGGAAAATCTTTCATAAAACGTGAAAATGTAATGTAACTAATTAAATATAGGGAACTTTTTAAAAAAAACCCACTACATATAAAATTACAGAAATTTTATCATTAGATATTGAGTTGAAAATGCATAAATCTAAAATGATAGGTAATATTACATAAGTATTTAATTAGTTTATGATTTAAATATACAATTCAAATATATATTTTTATTATAGTAACTAAATATAGTAATTTCATCTTTTGAAAGAATTAATTTCTCAATAATATAGTTAACTCAATAGATAAATATTTGTTTTAGAATCTAGATAAATATTAAATGATACTTCGATAGTTTTAGTTTATGACTGGTCGAGTTCTATTGCCACGTCAATTAACGAATGTCCAATAAATTTAAGTCATGTCATACAACGACCTAATCTATTTATCTACGTGTAATTTCAATCAATTATATATATTTTCTATTAAAAAGAACTTCAATTTAACTAATTGAGATATGCTTCCATTTTTTTCATATTCATTAAAGAAAATTTTGATTATACTTCTATATTAAAATCTATAGATTTCAAATAGGTTATATTATAATTATTTCAAAGATAGAGTCCGCCCGATTTGTAAAAGCGAATTTGTTAAAGATCCATTATAGAGTAAAATCTATAGAGTAGTATTGCTTCTAAAATCTTATCGTTTTGATTTCGAATTTTTAATTAGTTATAACATTTAAGTGTAGTTACCAATAAGCGAATTTGGTTCATAAGGAAGTCACCCACGTCAAAATCCTATGTGGCGGCCGATTCTGGTCGAATTCACTTAAGTATCGTACTTTGGTGCAATCTGATCGAGTTTTTTTCACACGTCAATTAATGAATATTCAATAAATTTAAGCCATGACATACAAAGACCTAATCTATTTATCTACGTGTGATCCTATGTGTTCATCTTAATTGATGATTAATTAATTTTTATAATTTGAGTTATTTAACTTATCTTTTGACTATAAATACTAAAGTCAATTTTAATAAATTAATTAATTTTTTATTATAAATATTTAACCTCATATATCTTAATTAGTTGCAAAACTTATCATTTAATTAAGAGCATTTTACATTGAGTTACTTTATAAATCTTAGCAAAATAATCATAATAATATAATATCATCAACCTATGGATTGAATTTTATATAAAGAATATATAATAAAAATCTTATCAATATAATAAAAATCCTACCCAATATCTACGTTGATATTTTGGAATTTAATAAAAAAAATTGTATTTTTTTAACAAGAGATCAAATATAATGTATTAAGAAAAACAACCGTGTTTATTAAAAAAATAACATAATTGAAAATATAGAAATTTATTCACTAAAGGAAACATGAGTGAAGAGTTTATATTTTCCTTATTAATTTATTTAAATCAATAAAAAATTATTATTATATAAATAAAATTTATTAAAAAAACCGCGTACGACGCGGGTAATAAGACTAGTATGTATATATAAAAGGGAAGCTTGTGCCAAAAAGTTGAGTACCCGTTTTACCCCTATATTTGCAACTGTTCTCCAAAAATTACAAAATCGCCACTTTTTTTCTTCAACGTCAAAATCGCCGCCTCTCCCATAGCTTTCCCTTTCCCCGTTCCCTCTCTCTGCTTCTCCAGATCTCTCCCCTTTCCTTTGTCCGTCTCCAAGATGATACTTACTTTTCTTCCTCCTTCGAATCTGGATATCAGATTATGCGTCGGAGCTGAAGGATTCAATCCCCGTTTGAGAAACCTCTTCTTGAGTTTCTTCCTCTTCGAAATCTGAGCTTCCGATCGGTGAATCCATGGCTTCTCCACAATGGCGCTGAGAAGTCCAATACGTTGATCTGCGCCCTCAATCTCCTCTCCGCAATCTCCCTCTTCTTCATCACGTCTTTGATTCCGTTTCTTCCATCTACAATGGCGGCAGAAGCGGCGATCGAGGTGGTGGAGGCGGTTGAGGTGAAACCGATGTTAGTGGCGACCCGTCCAGTTCCGCCGCAGACAACTCTGATTTGGAGGATTTAGGGGCTGAGTCGGTTAAGAATGTAAGGTTCTTTCTGATGCTCTTTGTTTTGGGTTTCTAGGGTTTGGCGAATGGTCTTCAGGTGTGCTGATTTGGTAAAGAAAGTATGCTTCTTTGTTTTTGTTGATGTCAAAGTGATCGGCTTTTCTGCATGCTGATTTCAATTTCTCTACGGGGTTAGAATGAAAGTTTAAAGTTTTGGAATTGCAATTTGACTGGTAATGGAAAAGGAAATTTGGCTTAGTTTTATCTTTCATATGAATCCTCAGCTTAAAACTCTATCAATCATCAAACGCCGACTGAAATTGAAACATATTCTGAATAATTACCTAACAATTTTTTAATTTGTCATTGTTGTCTACCATGCTATTTGGACTTTATCTTGAATTAGGTGTTCATTTTTTGGATCCTGTGTAGAAAGGAAAACTGAAATTAGATTATTGTCCGTGAGCTTATTTCGTTGGTACATGAATAATTCACCCAAATAGTCCATATAAAGATTAGGGCGAAAGGATATAGGCCATGTTAATGACTATAATAAACAAACATATCTTTGTATTGAGGGTTTTATTAGTGATTATAATGCATAACTAATAATTTCCAATACTGCTTTTAACTATGAAATTGTTTCGTAGGGATTAGCACCTTGTATTATTGGACTTGTTGACATTTACAGCTTTTTAAGTATTGTGAAGTTTCATCCTGTTTACACTTCAAGTTATATATTAGCACAATTTGGGCATCTTGAAATTGGTCCTGCATTTTAAATATTTTCCAAAAGATAATTGATTTGAAGATACTTGAGCAATCTTTGAAAAAAAATAAACTACTTAAAAAGGATGCTTTCTTGAAGTTTGTCTACTTGTCAGCTTTTCATTTCGCTTTTCAACTACTCCATTTTGCAAATTCTCAGAGGTATCTGTGCTTGCTATCAGTGTTGTGTAGTTGAGTGAAAGGGAGTTGCTTAGCAGTCCAACAACGGCATCCATGAGAGTGATGGCAATGGCTACGACTGCTACCAACTCCGCGACTACTTGACTCATCTTCAAGAGGCATCCATTTCAGATAAAGCAGAGGTCATCACAAAGTCTCACACTGAGCACCAACCGTGCCCTTTCTAGGAGACGCTTCAATTGCCGAGTTATCTACAGGCCTCATGAGATTTAGGTCAAGGAGGAAGGCCAGCCTGAAACCCTAGATTATCGTGTCTTCTTCCTTGACAACTCTGGCAAAAAGGTTCCTTTTCTTTCTCCCTTTGATCGGAATGGATATTGTTTTCGAAAGATTATCCATATCTGGCTTATTGTCATACATTAGATTTTGAAGTTTAATTTTGGTAATATTTCAAAATTTAACTTGATTGGTTATTGGCTGGCTTGCTCTATTGGCTGGTGCGGGTTATCCAATATCCAAATGGGATTGGAACAAATTTTATTTCAATCTAATTTATTACAGATATGATTGATAAAATTTGCTGGCACAGTTTCTTGTGTTTTGGTTAAGGTTAGGGCTACAATTATGTTAGCTTTTGTTCATCACCTGACAGTGGGTGCCAGAATTTACAAAAGTGGTTGATGAGATTGTTTGCACATTGAGTTACTTGCAGATTTCTCCTTGGCATGATATTCCATTGCAGTTGGGCAATGGAATTTTCAATTTTGTCGTGGAGATACCGAAAGAATCAAGTGCAAAGATGAAGGTTGTAACTGATGAGCACTCCACACCAATAAAGCAGGACACGAAGAAGGGGAAACTTCGATTTTATCCGTAAGATATGCATTGCGATATTTATGTCATTTTTTGTAAGATTTTCATGTATTACCACCCACACAAGTAGAAAGTAAAATTTTCTCAGTTCTTGAATACCAACTGAGCTATATCTGAAATAGAATTCAGATAAAAAAAAAATTAATAAACAAAAAGCTTGAAATTACATAATATGAAATTACACAATTAAGAAAAACAATAGAAGCAGAATTCATGCCCATACATGACAACAACGGTTGAACAGAAGCTGTAAAATTAACAATAGAAGTTGTACAAAATCTTAAGCTTTATAAAACTTGTCTACTGTAAAAATTCAACAGCTTAAATACAGAAATTGGAAGATACTCCTCAAATTGACCCTGATTCTCCCGTACCAAAAACGTTGCCATGACTGCATAACTCTCAAGTGGAGAAAGAAGAAAATAGCCAAAACGTAAGGGTTGCCTGCATTTTACAGCATTGATAATCATTTCAACTTACAGAAATAGACAGAGTTGTTAAAGCACACCTTAGCATTAGCATAGTTGAGGGATGCACATGAAATGATGCAGACAATTAAAGTTTCAAGGTAGCCCCAAAACTGGGTTGACACGGGAGTGTGTTAACTCGATCACGGGGTAAAGAAGCAGATCAGTTTGTTAGGCTACTAAGTCGAGTTCTCATGAAAAGAATTTAACTATGGCTAAAGCCTACGTGTGAATGATATAAGATTTGCCATATCCTGGCCCTGGGCCAGGGCCCAAGGATCCATAGACATTCTGTGCATTACGATAGTAGAAATGAAGTCAACACAACATCATTTTCCCTCTGGATACAATAACTTTTCAACTGCTACATAGTTTATCATCCAATTGAACAAAGGCAAAGAGGACACACACACACAAGAAAATAAAAATACAAGTATGAGACTAAAAAGAGAGGAAGGAAGCTTTTCAAAACATACCAAAGCCAGCAAAAAATGCACGATGGGATTCAAAGAAGTCGAGGCTCTTGTCTAAACTTACTTCAGAAAGATTACATTTATACCTAAATCAGTAAAAGCACTAAGTCAAGCTACTTCACTACTTCACAGTAGGACAAAAGGCAGGCAAATGAAGCATAACTACTTACTCAAAGCAGTAGTACGCATACATCCAGGACATGAGTAAGAAATTGATTGGCTTCCCAACATAGGGTATAATACCAATTGCAGAATGCCTTGCACTGTGAATCAAACAATACATTGAGTCAATATAATAGTGTTTGTGTACCTCCAAGAAGAAGCAACTCAATAAAAGAAAGGAGTAAACTTGTTCTCCAACTTCAATCATGATGCTGCTAAAAGGTGAAAGGAGAACCAATTAAGAAGAACAATTCTCTTATCTACCAGCAAAATGGCCAACTTCTAAAATATAAAATGCACATAATTATCCATACAAGGCTCCAACAAAATAATTTTTGTAAATCAAGGGGAAAAGATATGAGTACCCTTGACCACCAGGTTTATCACAAGAAACTGCCCTTTTATGAACTTGACGCTTCAGATTGGCCAGCCAGATCTACTACAGCAGGTTTCGATTTACCCATTGTAATAAATGCATGCTTAGCAATGTCAATGCACCTGGATTTAAATAGGAACATAAAGCAGCAAGCAACATCTGAAGTATAAGTCTTTAAAGCAGATAACTGATTAGAGAACAGGGCAAAGATGTTCTGATCTTAAATGTTGGCGAGCTGAGTCATAGTATCAAAAAATCTTGTTTCTCATGAGAGGATTTCAACAGTTAAGAAGGTTAATGGATCATTTTCTTCATATTGAGGTAAAAGCGGATTCAGGATTATGGGCATATTTGTTTGGAGATAACGGATCTGGAAAACAGTCATATTGATGCCATCCAAATTCATTCTGTATTAGGATTGTGGTATATCTATCTAGAATTGGATTGAGGATTATGATATATCTATTTAGGATTATGGTATATCTATCTAGATGGATCATTTTCGCCACGCACGAGATTTGTAAAATTTATCTATTTCACGAAATCAAGATATTAAAGAAAACCTAAAAGAATGTATAGAAAAACATATATCTTCCAACAAAAAGGATGGTCTAGAAGGGAAGCATATCAGTTTAAGAAACTGATGTGATCTTGAACTTGTCCACACAAATATCTTGATTTCCTGTGGGATATATCCACACTTCCCAATCAAATCAAACCTAAATCGAAAAGTAATCAGACAATCTTACTCGGGAATTTAACTAATCCAATGAAACCAATAAAATTCAGCGGAAATTCTACAGCCCATAGATTGATACCTAGTTCGAAAATTGAACTCGAGAGGGAATCGGGAATCAAGAATCCCGAAATTGGAGATGAATCTAATACAAATCTAAACTGAAAAAACAGGATTCAAAACCAATACATCCCACAGGAAATCGCAAATCAACAAAAAGAAGTTGCAAAAGAACGAATTAGGTTGAAGGATTACCTAGTCGACGACCACAGCGATTAGAATGGCTTCCTCTCCACTGACTCCGAGGTTTTCGCTCACAGAAGATAGGTGCCTTGAATTCCTTCCCCTCTTCTCCGAGCGACACCCCCTGCTCCCTCACAAATTTGGCGCTTCCATCCTACAATTCAGAACAATAATTGTGCTTACTGCTACAGCAAAGCACCTACACTCGTTTCACCAAAAAAAAGGGAAAAAAAAGGATGACCAAGTGACAGAAAAAAGGATGGGTTTCTCATAAAACGAAGATAACCAATAACCAGGAAAGGGAGCATGACCAAAACATGAACTTACACTTCAAGAATTAAGTAATTCATGTAAGAATGCATTTATAAGAATAAGGGTCGGAAGAATCTTTGAAACGTGAAAGCATTTGGACGATCTATGAGATAGTGAATTGTTCTAAAAACATTTGCTAGAAATAAAGCTCGTGCGCGAAAATGATGATTTGACAGGAAAGGTGCAAAGAGATCAACCATAGCTATGAGAATCAATCACATTACACATAAGTTAAGAACACATAATTTAAGATATGAGAATCAATCACATTACATCACCATAAGATTCAATGCTAGGAATAAGAACGATTCAATATTCTCCAAACTCAGTACTAATCATAGAGGTAAAATGTTTTTTAAAAAATTTGAAGCACTTACAACTCTCTCCATTGCAGGACAACTTGCTTTTTTGTTGAGAGAGAGATGGAAATCCACTGCACCTCAAGGATCATCTGCAAGCACAAGTAACGACTGAAGAAGGAATCAAAAGCAGTTAAGATGATACCAAGAGGAAAGCGTAAACCCTAATTAACAGATTTTAGAGGAGAAGAGAGTGAGACATGCTTCTTCACTGTTGGTAGCACAACAGGTCGGGACACCTTAACTCCATAGCGACAGAGAAAGAAGGTGGGATGGCACAGAAATTGAACACTCCTTCATATGCTAGGAAAGAAGGCCGGGACCACTGATTTGTCTCTCAAATACCCAAACCAAAAAGCTCCAAATTGAACAAATCGCAACCCTAAACAAAAAATTGCAAACAGAAATCGATCAAACTCATGAATTGAGCACACGATTAGAGTCACCCAAATAGAAAATTTGGTCCTGAAATTAGCAAATGACCAAAAACAACCCTAGAACATACCTGAAATTAGCAAATGACCAAAAACAAAGACGCCCTGCAGTAGCACTAATTGAAGCCAACAGAGTAAAGCTTTCGGCTCAACACCCCCTTGCCAGCAAAAAATACGCACCGGCCACCACACCTCTGCCCCGACGGCGACCTTTCTTCTTCCTTTTTTGTGAAAATTTTCTCCGCCTTTTGAATTCCATGGCCTCTGAACATTAAGAAGCCTGATCGTCGACCGTCCTTTGCTTCAATCATGGATATGTCCCTTCTATGGTGACCTTTATTAGCAATTTCTGGGATTTGCTCAAACTCACTGAGAAAAGCTAATCTTAGGCTCGAGGGAGGGAGAAGAAGCGTAATTAGGAACGATATAGGCAGGGACCTAGTCGAATTGAGACGGATTAGCCGAAATCGAATCCGGGACAAGGGATTTGGCACACGGTTATGAAGAGGCAAAGGGAAAAAAGAAAGAAGGAAAAAGACAGGTGAGATGGAGAGGAGACGGAGATCGTGGGAGAGAAGTGACGTGAAAACTGAGAGGAGAGAGAGAGAGAGAAAAGGGCTCACAAAACCACCGATCAAACTGCCAATTGTGAAGAACTTGCACAAAACCACCGATCAAAATCAAAAGTGCGGTTACCAACCCCCCAAATTCCCGAACTTGTAACAGATAAGAAAGAAAGCAGGAAAAAAAAAATGCTAGAAATTTATAAAAAAAAATGCACAAAATTTCTCTGCTAGACACGTGGCAAATTCTTTTGCACTAACATGGCTTTTGCTATTATATTGTAGGAGATAATGTTCATAAACCACCTGCCCAAGCTGCTAGCCACATCTGTTATACCATACACATCAAAACAAGGCAGTAGCAGATTGTAAGAGAGTGTTCAGCACATTAAGTATTCATCAAAACGCCACCAACAACTCATTCAACCGGTCAAAATTTAGCACGCCCATAAGAAATCAAGCAGATTCTTCCAGAACAAGAGACATGCTCCTTGTCAAGGTAGATTGGTATGATTGATGAGATTCCAGTGATGCCTGAAATAATTCAGAATCATCCATCCACTGCACCATTACATGTTTTCAAATGATTCAAACTAGAAGAGCAAGTTTCACATGAACAAGTGTGAAATTTTTGTAAATAGGATCCATGAACTCAGAAAAAATTTTGAAGCTTACATCCAAGGATTCCACGCACAATTTCTTAACTCATAATCATCCGATTTGATGACAATTTTTTAGTTTGACTTTCATGATTCACAAGCGAATTATCAGTTTGATTTTCATGATTCAAAAGTGAAGCTATCCAATTTACTTTTATTATACTTTAATGAATCACAGACTATAGAAACGTTAGGGTTTTACCCCCAAAACAGAGACATGAGAAAGAGAAAAAAGCCTGATTGATATACAAAAACCCGATCGCTAAACATCGCCGTCGGATCCAGGCTTGTTGCTCCAAAGCACGATCTAGATTGAAACAAGCAAGCTACTTATCAAGTGGATCAGCAAGTCAACAAGTTCATCAACTTCACCAAGCAGGAAATAATCTAGCAAACTATATGAAAAATTGAAGGCTAGAAAAGACTATTATAGAGCCATTCATCACCTGGCATCCATTAGTACCCGGTCCACTGTTTGTCTGTAATGAAAACAAAAACAATCAATGAGATAAAGGATGTTAAGAATGGTTTGAACTCCCATCCTAGTTCTAGTTATTGGATGTACTGAGATGGTACCATGGACAGAAGGACATGGCCAGTATGCTTGGCAATGAATTTTTCATCTTCAAACTTAGTTTCATATATGGAAACACATCCACTTCCATCGCCGTACAAAATGGAGAATGCAGTGAGATTTTTAAGAGAGAAATAGCTTCTTCAAACATCAACTACTAATGACATAAATCATAAACACACAAGCACAAACACATAATTGGAATAAATTCGGTAGACTAAAATGGTTTTTCCCCTAAAAAAATAGAATTATGTAGACCAAATGCGTCTTTATTCACAAATGAACCAACCTAGACATAGCAAAAGAGCCAACAGTGCACATCTACCAAAGCTAGATATGGAACCGACGATTATTTTATTTTCTTTAATGACAAACCTGATTATTCAAGCACTTGAATAGATGAGTTCAAATAGAAGGTCTATCTATTTAAAGGGAGTTTGGACAAGATATAAGGAGATTTCAATCAGTGCACAAATAAAAATGTGCGGCCAACATATGCTCAACAGTTATGGAATAAAGGATACAAACCAACAGAAAACAAGTTGCAACAAGGATACCAACACTGAAGGATTTTTTATAGTTTACAAAGTGCTATAGTTAACACAAAGGAAAGAAGACAACGGAAAGCTCAAATATAACATAAGCCAACATCTATTTCTTCTTGAAGACGAGTATGCAACAGTCGGAGCTTTTGAAGAATCTCATAAACGACGGAATGGATTCAAACAATAATCAGTTACTGTACTATAAAACACAACTGCAGGATCAAACAGAAACTTGAAAATACTTCCTCAGTGACAGAATTAGGTTTAGAATCACAAGAAATTCCAAAATTAGTGTTCGATTTAGAATCTCATGGAGGCTTACTCGATCTCGCGATCAAAATCCTTTCTAATTCAAGTGAATCGGACAGAGTAACAAAAAATAGAGCGAGAGAAGAAAAGAGAGTGACAACAGGCAGAAGACCTAATTTCAAATTTCTAAGCTAGAGATATATGCAAAAGAATTAACAAGCAACCACAAGTTTTCATCAGCGAGAGGTAAGTTACCTGAGCCTTAAATCAGAGGCCGAGCTAGAGGTATGGCCTCAATATGGAAGGAGGCGGTACCACCGCTACCTGGCTTGGAGAACGAAAGCGAGAGGAGGGTGAAGGACGACTGCAAATCCCAGGAAGCGAAGAAGGAAAAGAATCGAGGCTGAGGAAGCCGAAACTGGAAGCAGAACGGGAGAGAATCAATAGAGAAGGAAGGAGATGGAGGGTGACTGCAAAACGCCATGGGAAGGAAACGACGAGCGCGAAGAATGAAGGACGGAAGGAGGAAGGGTACAGGGGGCAAAAAAAATTAATATGAAGAGTATAGCACGGCTCAATTAATTTTTTTTAGGGTATAATTACCTAATTAGATTCTTAAAAAGGTATATTGGAGTCGTCATAATTTCAAAATGCTAAAGTTATAAAAATGGTTGCTAAGTTATTCCTTTTAGACCCTATACTTAAAAGATGTCATCCTAAATTCGAGCGTTTATAATTATATACTACCTTGATCTAAATTATTTCATTTTTACTATTACTCATGATTTTAATAAAATTTATAAGTCTATAAAATATTAAAGTTTTAATTAATTTTTAGAAATTATTTCATACCGATAAATATTTTATAGAGTTTTTTTAGCTTTTTTAAAAAGGTGTTGAAAAATGAATAATCAAATATTACCGATCGGATGAATAATATATAACACAAATAAATATAAAAGTTGATTTAAAAAAAATCGAGTGCTTGTAATTATAAAACGTAATAAATTCGAATATCCATGAATAATTTTAATAATATATAATTATAAATCAATTAATTTTAATAATATATATTAACTATTGAACATACTTTAATATGAAAAATACTGATTTTCAGTTTCGAGTAAATTAAAATCCCGGGTGAAATTTTTTTGGGTCTTCACCCTAAATTTCCAAGCATTCAGGTCAAGTTGCGATTTGACAGCTCTATTTACACCCTCTAGGCTTTTGAAGTAATTTTTGGCTCGGTGGGTAATCCTGGTTAAATGATAGCACGAGTTGGGGGTTGGGACTAGTTTCTCGTTAAAATTTGCTCAACATTATGGTTGTGAGTCAAAATAAGTCCGTTTAGTGTGCTAAATGTCTTTTCCAACCTCGCTTTATATTGCATGCGCTAACAATTTGCGAGCATCCGTAAATCCTTTTTTAACTATGAAAAAAAAAACACCTCATTTAGCACCTCGTTGACTTGCAGTCCCTGAACAACAATTACAGTACAAGTGACCGTCTACACAAAGAAAATCAACTAATTAAAAAGAAGGAGAGTTTATTACATTTCCAAAAAGTCTACTGGAGTCAGCGTGCTAAAGCAAAACACCTCAAACTATCAGACTCTAATTCCGCTTACTTTCATCGCGTAGCAACTGGGAGAAGAAATAAGAAAATGATTAGAAGCATAAATGCGTCAGATGGCACTCTCATCTTGGGTAGTGGTAATATACGGGAGGAATTGCAAAAAGATTTTGAATGACGATTTACATGCAACACACTAAATCTGGATAGACTAGCGAACTACCTAGATGTACTAGACATGGCCATCTCTCGGGAAGAAAACGAGCGGCTTATTGCTCCTCCCTCTAACAGTGAAATAAAAAAAGTTGTATTCAGCATTGGCTCGAATAAATCTCCTGGCCCTGACGGAATGACCACTGAATTTTATAAGACCTATTGGGAGATAGTTGGCACTGATATAACTCGTGCTATCAAAGGCTTTTTCCATTCCGGAAAACTCCCGCGACAAGTAAACCACACTTTTATTACTCTCCTCCCAAAATGTGACAATCCTTCTAAAAGCACAGATTACAGGCCGATCAGTTTATACTCTACCATTTATAAGATCATTTCCAAAATCTTAACTTAGAGATTGAAATCGGTCATGGGGAAGGTTATCCACCCTCTTCAAGGTGCCTTTGTGGCTAACAGATCCATCCAAGATAACGTTCTTATCGCGCATGAAATATTCCACTCATTCAGAAGCAGAAAAGGGATAGATGGATGGCTAGCTATCAAGCTAGACATGGAGAAAGCGTATGATCGGGTGGACTAGAACTTCACAAAACTTCTTCTTCTAAAGGTTGGTTTTCACCAAAAATTCGTCGACTTAGTCATGGAATGTGTAACGACTCTCATTCTCTATATTAGTCAATAATGAACCAACATCGATATTTAGACCTTCAAGGGGCATTAGGCAAGGTGACCCCTTATCGCCTTTCCTTTTTATCCTTGGCGCAGAAGTGCTAGCAAGAAAACTTAATATGGAAGCTTATTCAGGCGACAATCTGATTGGCTTTCCCTTCGGGCAAGGGGGTCCTTGTATCCCTTTCTTAGCATTTGCTGATGACATCATTATATTCTCAAAAGGTAACTTATCTGCTTGTCAAAAGGTTAAACAAACCATCGACACATACTGTTCCATATCAGGTCAAAAAGTAAATTACCATAAGTCAGCCTTCCAAGTCACATCCGGTATTCCTAGGACCGGAATCTCTCTGATAGAAGGATGCCTAAAGATGTCTAAGGAAATAAATCTAGAAAAATGATGTGCGCGCAAATTGCCATATTTTCTATGCACATAAAAGTCCATTTTATCTTCTTTTGCATGCATATTAATGGGAAAACATGGGATTAGTGTAGTTTACGCTTAAATATCAAATATATGGGTTTGCACGAGTTTCTATGTGATTTTGCAGAAAACAGGATAAAAATTGACGAATTTGGAGGAGCGGAAAAAGAACTCGAAGTCTTCTGAAGAGGTCGAAATCGACTGGGGACCTCGACATCGAGTGCATCAGAGACATAGGAATCGAGCAGGAAATGAAACAGAGCATGTCAACACAGAAAGGTCGATATCGACGTCAGAAGGTCGATATCGATGTTGCCAGATCAAGCTAAAAGATAGAAGTCGAGTGCCAGTTGAAGGGGTCGATATCGATGTTCAAGGTCGATATCGACCATGCCAGCAGAGGAATCCGACTCAGATTTTTGATAGAAATCTATCCGAAGCTTGCACGTCTATTAAAAAGTCGAGATTTCTTATCTTCAATACCAAATCTATCATGAGAAGGCTGATTCACCATAGAGTTTTAGTTTTTACTTTTATTTAATTTTTGTCTTAGAGAATAAAGATAAAGTTTCGAGTCTTTATCGACATCTATAAATAGAGGCCAATAGGGCTAAGTTTAGGCATTCAATTTCAGTTATTCAAACACATATACACGCAGAGAATTTGTAGAGAGAGAGGCCAAGTGGAGTTTGTAAAGCGAAAGCGGAGTGGCTTGTTCGCTTGTACTTTCTTTCGAAGTTTTAATTTAAAGTAGCTTTCTTACAATAATGATGATGATGTGCATGATGAGGAGCGAGTAGTCAACCCACTTCTAGGGTCGGGGTGAGCCCGACGATAGCAATGTGAGGTAAGTGCATCAAAGGTATGACTTTTATGCGATTCCGTCTTCTACCCCATGCATGATCCTTTGCGAAAGTTGGGGAGATTCATTATTTGCATTATTGAAGCGAAAACCACTCATATTGTGAACTTGAATTGCTCATGAATTGGATAGTAATTCTTAGGAACTGTGCGAGAGCCTCTAATGACCTAAATGTTGATAATGAAAGTTATTTGACGGAAAGACATTAAATTTCATAACTTTAGCATAAAACTTGCATTGTTATCGTTGTGGCATGAAACCCCGACTTTGGAAGCTTTTTAATTAATTGAAATCAACATAAAAGTATTAAGTTTTGATTCTGATCATCCTCCTTTCCCATTCTATTTTCTTCGGACTCTTTTTCGACAAATTGGTTACGAAAAGAGTTTCTGTGACAAGCGTCGAAATCGACTGTAAGGGTCGATATCGAGGTCTAACGTCGATATCGAGGTCTCTGCTCGACGTCGACTTTGCTACTTTTGTCTTCTGCAGGAACTGCGCTAGGAAATCGACCAGAACTTAGGTCGATATCGACCAGATTACTCGATATCGAGTGTCTTCTGAGGTCGAAAGCTTTGATCGTGAGCACAACAAGAGAAGCGCTGACATACCTCCTCGTGGATTTGATCCTGAATTACCCTACTACTACAAGGGAGGGGATTCTTGTATTATTTGTTTGGGACAGGGAGTTAGCCTAGTTGTGCATTGTTATATTTAGTTTATTTGAATCCCTACACTCCACCCCCGTAGCGAACAACAAATACCTAGGATGTCCTATTGTCAATGGCAGAGTGAATAAATCTACGTTTGAAGACATCGTTTTTAATTCGTCAAACCAATTGACAAAATGGAGAGCCGATACTCTCTCCCAGCAAGGGCGATGCACTCTTATTGCATCAAATTTGTCATCCAAGCTCTTTATACCATGCAAAGCTTCATGCTTCCGGCTCATATTCACAACAAGCTAGACCAAATTAATAGAGCATTTTTTAAATAAAGATGTAAGTTATAAACCACTTATCAGTTGGGACAAGATATGCAAACGAAAGGAGCATGGAGGTCTGGGTCTTCAAAAGTCAAAGCATATGAATGATGCTCTTCAACTAAAACTCCTTTGGAAAATCATGGCGGAACCTGACAATATATGGGTCAGAATTGTTCAGTATAAGTACCTCAAATCTACGGACATATTAAATTATAACAATCAAGGTAATGCGTCCTGGCAATGGTCCAAACTCCGCTCTTTAATTCCAACATTCAAAGATGGACTCACTTGGATGGTAGGTAATGGTCGAACCATCAACTTTTGGAAAGACAATTGGGTAACGGGCTTAAATTTGAGACATCACTGCATATGCCCTGACAACATTGATTTTAATGAAAAAGTGGAGGAATACATTACTAACAATAAATGGAATACTGATAAATTGCAATTGGTTCTTCAACATCCCGCTGCTCAACATATTTCAAACATCCCACTACCGATAAATCCAATCGAGGATCGGCTCTTTTGGTGGCCAGCAAAGAAGGGTTGGTTCACCATGTCAAGTGCCTACTACCTATCTTCTCGTTCTACATCAGACCTTGTAGATGAAAATGCCTGGGTTTGAAAGATCGATGTACCACCCAAAATTAAGAATTTCTTATGGAGACTTAGCCACAATGCTCTTCCGACTGAAGCTCATCTAGCCATGCGGGGAGTAGCAATCCCTTCCTACTGCTCGCTATGTAACCACCATGAAGACGACGCTGTGCACTTCCTTTTTAAATGTAGGTTCAACCACTTTGCCCAGAATATGCGTCCACGACATAAGTCTCACATAAATGGAATTATTTCTACGTCCAGAAATATTAGCCAAATTATGGCTTACCTTGGACATGCCCTATCTAGTAAGGATAAGGTAAGCTTGGCGTTTAGCTGGTGGACTGTGTGGTATACTCGCAATAAAATTATTTTTAAAAATGAAAAAATACCGTCCCTAGAAGGATTCATCAAAATAATCGACTCGCATAAATCTAATTGGGAAAAGCCAAATCGGTTTAAGGAGGATAACTGTTTGGATAACACTAAAATGAGCAATTCACAAATGCCAAAAGCTAAAGTTGCAACTGTTAGAGCATCCAAATGGAAAAGACCCCCCCCCCAAGGGACCTACAAACTGAACTTTGATGGGTCATCACTGTCTAACAGAGAGTGCTCCATTGGATTCGTTATCCGTGACTGGAATGGTACGGTCATACACATTGATGGTAAAACTATGGGTCGTCAAACACCACTCATGGCTGAAGGACTAGCGTTACGAGAAGGTGTCTTAAAAGCTATTGACCTGTAAAGTCACAATCTCATCATTGAAGGAGATTCCCTCACAATCATAGATAATTTAAAGCATGGGGTAAACTGTCCGTGGGAAATTGAACTTCTGTTAACGGACATTAAATGCATGCTATTAAAAATTAGAACGATTTCATTTTCTCATATTTGCCGTAGTGGTAATAGAGTGGTTGATAAGGTCGCACACCTTGGCCACCACCACTCTAGTATGGGAGCCAACTTTTATGACCCATGTCTCATGGACCTCATCCGAAAGGATGCTATCGTTAGTGTTCTTCGTTGAATACATCCGAATTTTTACCAAATAAAAAAAAACTATGCAAAAAAAAAGAACCACAAAAGAAGAAAGTGATCGAGGGGGCCTTGTTTGGTTGTTCATTCATCGTTGGTTCTTTAAAAGGCTAGGACTCGAGCAACCCTCAAAGATTGAGTTTATACGATATGCCATTGAGAGCGAGGGAGATGGTTGAGAAGATAGTGGTGATCCTTCGTAGTCCAACAAAAGCTCTTTAGAAAATGGTGCAATAGACAAGGTATTTCACAATTTATATGAAAACCCTTGGTGAGCTCATTGAGATAGACGATGAGAGCCTACATATATTGTAGTAAGTATGTTTGTTTTAGGGTGGTAATTAATTTACAAAAACCATTAAGGCCTGGGGTTATGGTGATGATGGCGGGAAAGAAGATGTGGGTTGAACTAAAATATGAAAGGCTACCTAATTTTTGTTATGGTTGTGGGAGGTTGGGATATAATGAGGTTGATTGTGAAGGTGTCACCATTAAAGCAAAATAGAGAGGTGGGAGTGAAGTAGGTTGGGGCCGAGGGTATGGAAGTGGTTCAGAATATAGCACAGGTGGGGCTTATGGAAGGAAGCATTGGAGAGGGGTTATAGATAGAGTGAAAAAGAGTAAGAGAGGAGATGGAGGGGGTATGATGGGGTTGAGAGAGGAGATGGAGGGGTACGAATGGGGTTGAGAGGTGAGGAAGAGGTCGGGATGGTGGTTAGGGAAATGAAAAGAGGGAAACAAGTTAGAGGAGGTTAGTAAGAGGAGGAAAGAATGAATGGTTGAAGCCTTAAGGGCGTGAAAATGATAGACAGTTCGGATGAGAGTAAGAGAAGCAAAGAAACGAAAGGAAGTGCAGTTGAGCTATCAACGGGGTAGGCCACGCGATTTCCTTGTCAAAACCAAAGAAAATCTTAAGTTTCTATTGTCGATGGTTAGGAAAGAATTCAACAATTGATTATTTCACTGAAATGGTGAGAAAGAGTGCCTTGGAGGTGATATTCTTGATGGAGACAAAGAGCAAAAAAAAAAAAGGCGAAGGGGGCCAGTTATGAGGAAATTAGGGTTTAAGTATTGTTTTATAGTGGAGTATGTAGAAAAATCTAGCTAGAAGTCTTTGTTTCATGTGGGAGGAAGAAGTCACCAAATTGATTTGAGTGTGAGAGGCTAGACGCAGAGGTGGGGAGATGCACGTTTGTGTATTGGTGGGCGAAGGGGAGGGAGAGGTGTCACATATTGAGTCATCTTAGAAGGATAAATGAGGATGTTCATGAGAGATGGTTGTGCATGGGAGATTTTAATCATATCCTCAATGGTTGATTTCTGGAAAGCATTAGACCATCCACAATGGTTCTGGGTAAAATGTACACATTTGCACAAGATGTGTAAAAATACACATCACTTTTTAACAATTTGCTCCATTGGTGAAATGTGCATTTTTTACACACCATTCAAATACAATTCATTTAAAACAAAAAAGAAAATAAAATCATAAAAAATCAACCAATGAAATTGTCTTGTTTTTTGTAAAAGTTTTTGCACATAGGGGGGGTGATGTGCTCAAATTTGCACATTACATGCTCAAATGTGTACATTTGCACACACTCAAAACAACCAATGGAGTTAAAAAGTGTCTAAAAATATACATTTGCACATTTGTCCACCACCATTGTAGATGGTCTTAGGGGGATGTGAGCTTTAAAGAGATGACGTTTATATGAAAAACATTTATGTGGGATAACGAGAGGGAAGGAGAGGATTTCATTCAAGAACTTCTTAATGTGGGAATTACAAATGATCGAGCTCTTCTTGGAATTTTTACTAAACTGGCATAGGTGCATCTTCTGAGGCTATTTTTTTTATTAGGTAAAGATTTAGATAGGCAAGCCTATCCAAGAGCATCCTTTCGGATGAGATCCTGAAGATCTGTATTAAATGTTAATTGAACCCCAAAAGGTGAGTGGCCAAGGTGTGCAACCTTGTCCGCCACTCTATTGCCAGCATGGGGAACATGGGAGAAGGAGACCTTCCCCATGGTTGTTATCAGAATCTGGATATCAGACATAATCATCTCAATTTCCCATGGGCACTTCCCTTTTCTTTGTAAGTAGTCAATGATGATTTTCGAATCTCCTTCAATGATCCAGTTCCGTACGTCTAACCTTTTCACTTCTTGAACACCCAATTTTAGTGCTAGTGCCTCTGCCTTCAGCGGGGAAAGATATCCCAATTTGCGGCAAGTCAAGGACACCACTTTACCATTCCAGTATCGGATGATGATTCCAGCACTACCCTCCCTAGATTGCAGAAAGGAACCATCGAAGTTTAATTTTAATACCCTAGCAGGCGGTCGTTTCCATTTCCAATTTCCAGATTTTATTTTTGATTTTGGAGGAGTCCGACACCCCCCAATTTGTGTTTTTTCTTGCTGTTTCATCTCCAGTTGGTCATTAAACGACAAAGCCCTATTCCATGACTCAGAATGTTTTTCAATATAGCTCTCGATATTAGTCAGAGTTGGAGGAGGTTGGTTTCTGAACGCGACACTGTTTCATAAATACCATATTGCCCACCATGCAGTAGCAATCTTCTGCGATTTTTCTTTTGGGAGAGAACTCATCCATTCCAGAACTCCTTTGATATATTGGTTGTTTAGGCATTGCTGATGTAGTTTACATCTTTCATTATGGTTAAGGTATTTCGTCGTCAATGCCGGGAAGCACTCAATAAGGATGTGGAGGTCATCCTCTCTGCAATCTGTGCAGATGCAACAGGTTGTGGGAAGAGGGACACCATGATTAGTCAGTCTATCTTTTGTCGGAAGGCCATGAAGACCAAGTTTCCATAGAAAGTTCTTGATTTTGGGTTACAGATTTAAGGTCCACACCCACCCATTGTTAGTTTGTCCCCCAGAATCCTCCTTCATGATGAAACTGTATGCAGAGGACGTGGTAAACCAACCATTTTTATCAGGCCACCAGTATAGCCGATCTTCCAGTTTTGAGACTGGGAGAGGTATGGAAATAATTTCATCCACAACGGAGCGAGGCAAAGCACTGATCCATTTCTCCAGCCACCATTGTCCCCCAAGGATGTAATCACTTACCAATTCATTGTCATTATATAGTTTCGGGCAATCAGATCTCTTATTTATAGCAGACTCTGATATCCAATTGTTAGTCCAGAATTTGACCGATCTGCCATTTCCAATAGACCATATAAGGCCAGCTTTGAATTTGTCTAGGAGGGTAGATAGTTTAGACCATTGCCAAGAGGTAGTGCCAACACGTTTATACTACAGCAGTTGAGTATTTCTAAGATATTTGTGGGAAATCACACGAACCCAGGTACTGTTTGGTTCAACCAAGATCTTCCATAGGAGTTTTAGTTGTAAAGCTTCATTCATTTCTTTTACTTTTCTAATCCCTAGACCGCTCGATTTTTTGGGTCTACAGATCTTGTTCCACCCAATAAGTGGTTTATGTTGTGCATCCTTGTTCCAGAAGAAAGATCTATTTATCCTATCTAATTCAGTGTGCATTGATGCTGGTAATATAAAGTTTTGCATTGTATATAAGGGCTTGGCTGACAGGTTTGAGCCAATAAGGGTTGCTCTGCCTTGCTGAAAAAGCGCATCAGCTCTCCATTTACTCATCTGTTCCTTGGATTTGTTGATAATTTCTCCGAATGTTTCCTTGTTGACTCTCCCATTAATTATCGGGCATCCCAAATTCTTTTCAATGGAATTAGTATGAGTGATACAAAGTGCTCCACCCAGTTCTGTAATTCGTGATCTTGCGATGCCGTTTGTGACCTGAAAAGCAGATTTGTGATAGTTTACTAGCTGACCCGAGATTTGACAATATTCGTCAAGGATCTGCCTTAGTTTTTTACAAGCAGTCGTACTACCCTTTGAAAAGATGAGAATATCATTAGCAAATGCCAGAAACGGGATTACAGGACCATTGTTGCCAAATCTGAATCCAATAAGTTTTTCGGGAGCAAGAGCCTCCTCAACCATTCGTCGGGCCTAAATTTCTGCCCCAGAATGAATAAATATGGTGATAATGGGTCGCCCTGTCAAAGCCCTCTAGATGGAGTAAACAGATCAGTCGGGCCATTGTTGACAAGCACTGAGAAGGATACAGATGAGATGCATTCCTTAACCCAACTAACAAATGTACGGCCCGAATATAGATACCCGGGTTACGTTTCGAAGGTTGGGTACCTTCGTTCGGATCTTGCAATTCGAGTACAGGTCGGGGTTTTGAAACTCAAGATTAGTATTTTAAAGTGGGGATTTCGGACCCCAAAATAGCCTGATGGCCACGCGGAGTCTTCGAGCCGTCCTAAATCTAAGTCGCGGAAATTCGTTTGCAAACTAAAGAATAAACGGAAGTAGAGTACAACTTGCCACGGCAAGGCCGGGTCAAAACCAAAACACATAATTATGAAATTGTAAGGCCGAGTTAGCGGGGTTAGACAGATTTTTTGCAAGCGCCCGGGGTTTCCCACGCCATAGAGACAAAGAGCAAATATACCTAAAAAAAATGTGGTGCGAGCGGGATCAGATCGAGACCCCAACGCACCCTGTCCCGCAAGCAAACATACACATACGCTAATATAAGGATGATGCAGATACAGGAATGAAATCACACTATTATGATCCTAATTACAGTATGCAAAAAAAAACTGTAAAGGCGCCCAAAGAATGTCAAATGGCATATCCCTCTCCTACCTCTGCACCCCTTTCCGTTAGTGCAGAGACTGGCCAGCTCGAT
This sequence comes from Persicaria maculosa, assembly GCA_963922045.1. NCBI lineage: Eukaryota > Viridiplantae > Streptophyta > Magnoliopsida > Caryophyllales > Polygonaceae > Persicaria > Persicaria maculosa. The sequence goes on from OY998265.1 coordinate 14,692,613, forward strand.
GCTATAGCATATCATATCTCATCATCATATCATATCTCGTCATCATATCATATCATGTCTCGTCATCATTTCATATATCGTCATATCATAAATCATGCTCATGCCCGATGGTGCTGGGCTATCTCATCATCATATCATATCGACTCGATAGACTCAGGGCACCCGATGGGGCTGGGCTACCCTATGACCCTAGCAAAGACTCTAGGACTATCACAAATAACGGCCGTTCTGTTTCAATCACACAGTGTAACCGAATGCTCATTCATAAGTGCAATCCTAGCATGATACTACATGGCATGCTTTAATGCTTATGCAACACCTAGTATGTCATATATTCACAAGCAGGTATACTCTTTCGAGTCTGAGTAAGCCCATAAAGGAACTTACCTGAGTAAGCCGAACAACAAAAGATACAGCAGAAGCAGAATCCAAGAATCAACAATCACCTAATATATAAGCGAATAAGGCGCCATGAGATATTATTCTACTATTTAACACACGGAAACTTTCCCCAAGCTAATCACAAAAGAAAATAACTAGATTCCGAGAAATTATCCGAATACCCAAATCTAGGTCAACCCGATCAAAGTTGTTATGATAGAATTTTCTAATACATCGCTTTCCAACAAAATCCACAAAAGAATATTTACAAAACATAGAAACTCCTTTTAAAACAAACAATTAACTTATAATATAATGTTAATTAAAATCATACTTCCCATTTTATAAGTAAATCCTTTTAATGTTCTCAACTAATATATATTAAATTCATTTTATAATATAATACTTCCCAACTTTATTTTCTTAAAAGTCAGATTAATAATAATATAATAATGCATATAATAATAATATTAACAATAACTAAATAAAACAAATAAGTGTGTAACTATATACATATACATATATACCATATATGAGTCAAAACAAAACAAAAGAACCAAACCTAGCCGGCCCAACTGAAATATCCGGAAGCAAAGGCCTAACCCGCTTGAGCCCAGAACCCGGATCCAAGTAAGGCAAAAGCAAAAAGGGAACCCGGACCCGAGTAAGGCAAGGGAAAAGGAAAAGGGAGTCCGGATCCGGATGTGGGTTATAACCCGTGTGATTGAACCCGACCTAGCCCAAGAAGACAGGCCCAGGCCTGTAGCTTGTCTCCTTCCTCAGCTCTGGCTCCTGTGTTCGACGAGGAACGACGGAGAAGGAGAGAGGGAGAATCCTCGGCTAGGAGGCCCCATTCGGCTCCAAATTTTACCCGGAGGTTCAAGGTGGAATTCCGACCACACTCTAATCAGAAAATTGAAACGAGGGCAAGAGGAAGGAGGAAAGAGAAGCATACCGAGGGGGGGTTGGTTCACGCCGGAGAGAGCGCTTAAGCTATGCTGGGCTTCAATGACGGGGAGAGGAAGACTGTGCTGCACCTGGGAGGAGTGTGTAAGGGTTAAGGACAAGTTTTACGCTCAGCTACGTCAAAACCAAGTGGAAATCGCTTACCGCATCGAACGGAGAAACAGGGGAGGATGCTCGGGGTGGTGCCGGCGTCCTTCGTCGAGGGTGGAAGGGAGGGAGGTTCCCCTGGATCTAGTGAGAAAGAGGGATGAGTAAAAGGGTCGATTTCAATGGTTGAAGCGAAGAGGAAGAAGAACGAAGGTTTACTGCTTGCAAACACGAAACAGGGGAAGGGAGCTCTCCTCTGCTGCGTTGGCAACTCCGACGAGGTTCTGAGGCTTCCCTGAGCTCCGGAGAGGGAAGAGGATGCTGCTGGCTGCCTGGAGGAGAAGTTTGGAGGAGGAAAGGTGCTAGCTTGGTGGTGAAATGGATGAAGAAAATGAGGGCGATTTGTGGGTTTCTCCTTGAGCTCTCGACAGAGGAGAGGATGAGGGAGAGAGATTCTGGTGGAATGAGGGTGAGGTGAGAGGAGAATGAGGGTGTGTGTGAGGGGATGTGGGTATGTATAGGAGGTGAGGGTGTGATAGAGCATTATTAGTATTGCATAATAGATTGCATTTAGTATAGTTTGGGTGTAAATATTGCATATTTTAGTTGCATTTACATGATTACTTGTTGAGTTGGAAGATGCGGAATCTACACAACATTATGGTTTATTTCAGGAATCGTGATTCAAGGTGGAATGAATTTGAGGGGAGTTAAAGAACTAAAGGAATTGCATTATCAGCTACAGCAAATTACGCGGAGAGAAGCGGAAAAAATCGCTGGCCGCCCCGCGGCCCGAAGACTATCGAAGGACTTCGCTGATCGCCAGGCCGCCCCGTCGCCTGAGCCAGCCGCCCCGCGGCCTGTCCAAAAACGCCGATTCAGTTATTCAATTTAATTAGGGTTTTTAGTATTATTTTTTGGCCGATCCTTTGTAGGCCTTTAAAAGACATTTTTAGGTTATTCTACTATTCACCTTATGCACTTTTGAGAATTGTTGAGAGCACGTTGAGCATGAGCAACTAAACTCTCGAAGGTTTCGCCTACAGTTTGGATCTTGATTGTTGAATTGTGAGTTTCTTAATCTAGTTCTTATTCCTATTTGAATATTTTGACTTCTTTGCGCTTAATTCCTTGAATGTGTTTTATTCTCTCTGGCCTGATCAACTAGTTAGAGTAGATTCATTCAATTGCTAGGGTTTTGTAGATTCCTCGTAGCGAACCTTAACCCAAGTGGCAATCATATCCCTTTAGGACTCGTAGGACTAATTGGATATGTAGGAAGTTGAATATATGTTAAATATCGACTCGTAGCTTGATATTGCATATACCTTGGTTAATTCATAGTCTTAATGCTATCTCTAGGTTAAATCTTAACCGTGTTAGGGTTATTTAGAGATAAGGATTGCTCGGACTCGTAGGACTAGTAATTTACCTAAGATCTGGACAAGGACATTGATAGGAAAAGAAGAGAACTAGAGGCTGAAACAAGGATCAAATTCATCAATTAAAGTGACAAATTGTAGGTGAACCTATTTCTCTCTATTGCATTCCACAACATCCTTTACCTTGTTTGCTTCTTTCCGCTTTGACAAAAGGCGGATCTTTTTCTCACAAAAACTCTCTTTTTGGTTACTTGCGATTAGATTAGCACTTGAACTTACTAGATTTCCCTGTGGATCGACCTCTTTCTTACCAACTATACTAGTTGTAGGTTTGAGTAATTCTTTGGCAGGAACAACGACAGGTTTTCCTGTTGTCAAATTTGGCGCCGTTGCCGGGGAAATCTTTTTAATTTCTTGTGTTGTTTAATCGCTACCCTTGGTGTGGACCACGTTTATGGTCCGCACCCGTGCCACTAATCCATCTTTACTTCCTTTTGATTCAGAGATTGAGAGGACTCTTTCCATGGGTTGAGTGGCGAGGATCCCAACAAACATTTGGCGGAGTTCCATGCTATCATTGAGAGCATGAGACCCGCAGATGTCACAGAGGACCAAATCAAGCTGCGAGCTTTTCCTTTCACATTAAAAGATTCAGCTAATGATTGGTTTTATTATTTGCCTGCAGGGAGCATTACTACCTGGACAGAGATGAAAAGGTTGTTCTTAGAGAAGTACTTCCCTGCGACAAAGCTGAACTATCTCAAAAAGGCCATCAGCAACATCAAGCAATTAGCAACTGAGACCCTGTATGAGTATGTGGAGCGATTCAAAAAGCTCTGCTCAAGTTGCCCCTACCATGGTTACTCACAACAGGACTTGGTACTCTATTTGCATGGAGGTTTGCTTGATGATGAGCGTCGAATGGTGAATGCCGCTAGTGGGGGTAACATTCTCAACAAGACCCCAAATGATGCTATGGAGTTGTTCTCAGAGCTTGCTGAAGGGTCTAGACAATATAGCAAGAGGGCAAACCCCCGTGGAGTACTGGCTGTGGATTCTTCAAGCTCCAATTTGCAAGCTGATATGATGGAGATGAAGGAGATGATGAGAAGGATGATGCTCAAAGGGACCACTCAGGAACTCAAAGCATGTGGGCTATGTGCTGATCCTTTACATCCAAACGATATGTGCCCGCTACTTCAGGATCCTAATGTTGAGCTCAACGCCATGGGAAACTTTGTCCCGCAGAAGCCCAGGTATGGTAACTATGGTAACTATGGTAACCCCAATCAATTCAATAACAATCATAACGCAGGTTACCAGGGGTATGGCTATGGTAATAACCAAGCCCCTTACAATCCGCAAGGGGGACACCAACAAAGGCCTCAACAACAATTCGATTCTAGGCATAGAGCACCCCCCGCAGGGGATCAATCAACTGAGGACCCTATCAAAACCCTCACTAGGATACTCATGAGCCAGGTTGAGCACTCAAAGAATCTTGAGAAACAGGTAGGCCAATTGGCTCAATCGCTAAGTGAATTGCAGGCTAAGGACTCAGGAAAGCTACCATCTCAAACGGTGGTGAATCCTAAGGAGAACGTCAGCGCAATAACGCTAAGAAGTGGTAAGGAACTGATTACTACTCACCAGGATGACGAAAACTATGGAGAACCTGAGATGCATAAAGACAAAGGAGAAGGAGGGCTGCGAAATCGCGAGCCGCCCCGCGGCCACCATGAGCCGCCCCGCGGCCAAGGCGATTCTGCAGATGCAGATTTCGGCGAGCCACCCCGTCGCCCTCATGAGCTGCCCCGCGGCCATGGCGATTCTGCAGATGCAGATTTCGGCGAGCCGCCCCATCGCCTCCCTAAGCCGCCCCACGGCCTTGCCCCTGACGAACCTTCCGACTCCTATGTAAGGCCTGAATTCCCTCCTTTAAATTCTTACAAACCTGTTCCTCCTTTTCCTGAAGCTCTTAGAGATACAAGGAGGCCTGAGAATGACAAAGAGATCTTTGAGACATTTAGTAAGTGCGAGGTAAACATTCCCTTACTCAAATTGATTAAAAGTATTCCTCGTTATGCTAAATTTCTTAAGGAGCTTTGCACCATAAAGAGGAATCAGAAGTTGAAAGGGAAGCAGAAGATTAAGGTAAGCGAACATGTGTCTACTGTGTTTCAAAAGCGTATGCCTAAGAAATGTAGCGACCCTGGCATGTTTACAATCCCATGTGTGATAGGTGAGACTAAGTTTGATAAAGCTTTGTTAGACTTAGGTGCATCTATTAATGTCTTGCCTCATTCTTTATATGAATCATTAGGCCTAGGACCTTTGCATGAGACTAGAGTGGTGATCCAACTAGCGGACCGCTCAAATGCTTATCCTAGAGGCATAGTAGAGGATGTTTTGGTTATGGTTGACAACTTGATCTTTCCTGCTAACTTTTTTGTCTTAGACATGGAGCATGGTAAGCAAGAGGCCCCTATTCTCTTAGGAAGGCCCTTTTTGAAGACTGCTAAGACAAAAATTAATGTGTATTCTGGCTCATTAACTATGGAATTCGATGGTGAGAAGGTTGAATATAATATTTATGATGCAATGAAATTCCCTTATGATGATCCTTCCTTATGCTTTGTAGATGCCATTGATACTTGTATGCAGGATACTTTTGACATGAGTTGTGTAGATGACCTGCAGGTTGCTTTAGAAGCTCCTATTGAGGAGTTGTCATTGAATTATGCTTTGTCTACTAACCTGCAGGAGACTATAAGAGACTTGTCCACCCTCCCAACTCATTTGCAGGTAGGTACCCTTATGGAACTAACCGGTTCAAGCGAGAAGCTCTTACCTTCTGTTGTGCAGGCACCCGTTGTTGAGCTCAACCCACTTCCTGAGCATTTGAAGTATGCATTCGTGGGGGAAGGTGATACCTTGCCTGTCATCATCTCCAACAAGCTTACTAAGGAACAAGAGAATAGGTTGGTGGCGGTGCTCAAAGAACATAAGACCGCTCTAGGATGGACCATAGCGGACATCAAGGGAATCAGCCCAGCTACTTGCATGCACAGAATCTTGTTAGAAAAGGGAGCCAAACCTTCCAGGCAACCTCAACGGAGACTCAACCCACCTATGATGGAGGTAGTAAAGAAGGAGGTGCTGAAACTCCTTCAGGCAGGTATGATCTATCCCATCTCTGATAGTCAATGGGTTAGTCCAACACAGGTAGTACCAAAGAAGGGGGGCATAACAGTGGTTGAGAACAAAGAAGGTGAGTTGGTCCCTACCAGAGTCCAATCAGGCTGGAGATTTGTATCGATTATCGCAAGCTGAATGCGGTAACTCGAAAATATCACTTTCCCTTACCTTTTATTGATCAGATGCTTGAACGGCTCGCTGGTCGTCCATATTATTGCTTTTTAGATGGATATTCAAGTTACTTTCAGATAGCCATCGCACTGGAGGATCAAGAAAAGACGACATTCACTTGTCCGTTTGGCACTTTTGCATATCGCAGGATGCCTTTTGGCTTGTGCAACGCTCCTGGGACATTCCAACGGTGTATGGTAAGCATTTTTTCTGAATATATAGAGCAATTCATTGAGGTTTTTATGGATGACTTTACTGTACATGGTGATAGTTTTGATGCTTGCTTAAACCATTTGGCACTTGTGCTTAGAAGGTGTGTGGACACTAACTTAGTGCTCAATTCAGAGAAGTGTCACTTTATGGTTGAGGAGGGCATTGTTTTAGGTCACATTGTCTCACATAAAGGGATTGAGGTTGATAAGGCAAAGATAGACATCATTCAATCATTGCCTTATCCTACTAATGTGCGTGAAGTGCGTTCCTTTTTAGGCCATGCAGGATTCTACCGCAGGTTCATTAAGGATTTCTCAAAGATCACCTCACCCTTGTGCGAGCTACTGAAGAAGGAGGTCACTTTTGCTTTTGATGAGAAGTGCAGGATGGCGTTTGATGAGTTGAAGACTTGTCTTACTAGTGCACCAATCATACAAGCGCCAAATTGGTCACAACCCTTCGAATTGATGTGTGACACTAGTGACTATGCCGTGGGAGCCGTGCTTGGACAAAAAGAGGGGAAGAACTCTCATGTGATCTACTATGCATCTCTGACGTTGAATGGCGCCCAAAGGAACTACTCAACTACAGAGAAGGAACTTCTTGCTATTGTTTTTGCCCTTGAGAAATTTAGATCTTATTTGCTTGGTACAAAAGTTATTGTGTATACTGACCATGCATCGCTTCGTTACCTTTTGACGAAGAAAGAGGCCAAGCCAAGATTGATTAGATGGATCTTGCTTTTAAGCGAGTTTGACATCAAAATCAGGGACAAAAAGGGTGCGGAGAACCTTGTTGCAGATCATCTAAGTCGTATATTGCAGGGAAAGAATGGGCAGGACGAGCAATCACATATCTTGGGGAGTTTTCCTAACGAAGAGTTACTGGAGGTTTTCAGCGTCTCCAGCCGCCCCGTCGTCGGACTGGCCGCCCCGCGGCCACCTGTCGCCGGCCGCCCCACGGCTGACCCTGGTCGCCCCGTGGCCTCTGCAGAATCTGATGCTGAGCTTCTTTTGAAGGTAAGTTCTATTCCCCGCCCTTGGTTCGCTAATTTGGTGAACTTTTTAGTTTCGCAGGAGTTTCCACCCAACATTTCCAAGGCTCAAAAGGACAAGATACGCCATGATGCTTGCTTCTACATTTGGGATGATCCATACCTATGGAAGCATTGCGCTGATCAAGTGATACGTCGGTGTCTTCCCGACGATGAGGTACAATATGTCCTTAATTTCTGTCATTCACATGAATGTGGTGGGCACTTTGGACCACAAAAGACAGCAAGAAAGGTACTTGAGGCAGTGTTCTTTTGGCCGCATATATTTCGTGATTCATATGCTTTTTGTAAATCCTGTGATCGCTGTCAGAGAGTTGGGAATCTTTCTAAGAGGAATGAGATGCCACAAACCCACATGATATTTTGTGAGATTTTTGATGTTTGGGGCATTGACTTCATGGGACCATTCCCTAGCTCGTTTGGGAACTTGTATATTTTGCTTGCGGTGGACTACGTCTCCAAGTGGGTGGAGGCGAAGGCCACTAGGACTGATGATTCAAAAGTTGTTGCAGGTTTCCTCAAAGAGCTATTCTCTAGATTCGGAGTGCCGAAAGCATTGATCAGTGATAAAGGGACTCATTTCTGCAATAAGACGGTAAGTGCTTTATTAAAGAAATATCATGTTACGCAGAGAGTGTCTACTGCATACCACCCCCAGACTAATGGGCAAGCTGAGGTGTCTAATCGCGAGATTAAGACGATCTTGGAGAAGACTGTTGCCCCAAACAGGAAGGATTGGAGTGTAAGACTTGATGATGCTCTGTGGGCTTATCGAACGGCTTACAAGACTCCCATTGGGATGTCTCCGTTTCGATTAGTTTATGGAAAGGCTTGCCATCTTCCTGTCGAGCTCGAACATAAGGCATACTGGGCGGTGAAACAATGCAATATGCAAATGGATGAAGTTGGGGAGTTCAGGAAACTTCAGTTGCAGGAGCTGGAAGAGTTGAGACTGGATGCCTATGACAACTCCGTCACTTATAAGGAGAAGACTAAGGCATGGCACGACAAGCATATTTTGCGAAAGGACCTCAAAGTTGGGGACAAGGTCCTTCTATTCCAATCGCGCCTTCAACTCTTCCCAGGTAAGCTTCGCTCTAGATGGGCAGGGCCATATGTGATTACTAATGTCTTTTCTCATGGTGCAATAGAGCTACTCAATGAGAGGAATGGAGACATTTTCAAAGTAAATGGTCATCGCGTGAAGCCATATTATGAGAACTTTGTCAAAGAGGATGGTGATGAGTTGGTTCTCCGTGAACCAAGCATTGAGGATCACTAGGGAGTAATGACGTCGAGCCAACGACATTAACTAAAGGCGCTGCTTGGGAGGCAACCCAAGGTAAGTAGTTTAGATGTTATTTTCTTATTGCATTTAGTTATTTTTTTTTAGTTTAGTTGTGGTGTTTTCGGTATACTAACCTCGCAGGGTAAAAAGAAGTAGAGATGGTAAAAAAAGGGGCGGGCCACCCCGTCGCCAGCCAGGCCGCCCCGTGGCCGCAACAGCGAGCGAAATCTCTTCGCAATCGCAGGCCGCCCCGTCGCCATCCCTGGCCGCCCCGCGGCCCCTGACGGAGGACAAAAAATAATTGGGACCCGTGTGGGCCCCATTTTTTCACCCCTTTTAACCCTATCCACCCCTTTATCACCATCTCCTCATGCCCCAGCTGCCCCCACGCCCTCTCTCTTCACCTATCTCCTCTATCTTCATCTTCAACCTCACACCCACAACCCAAACCCTCCATTAACACCCTCCCTCAAGCTTCAATCTTCACAAACCTCACCCCTTTCTTCAATATCTTCCATTTTACACCTATAACTTTCACCAAACCACCCATAATCTCCTCATTCTTCCTAGATCTAAACCAAAAACACCCGATTTGAAGGATCTTCAAGGTTTTGGGAGAAATCCACCAACGGAGGGAGGAATTTGAGACGTCGGAGCACAAATCAGAAGTCGGAGGTGCAGATCCGGCGGTTTTTCTGAGGCCGCCCCGTCGCCATACCAGCCGCCCCGTCGCCGGCCGCCCCGTCACCAGCCTTGCCGCCCAGCGGCCACCTGTCGCCGGCCGCCCCGTGGCTTACCCTCGCCGCCCCGCGGCCACTGCAGAAACATCCATTTTCGTGAGTTTTTACTTCGAACTTTTTCTTGGGTTAATTTCATAGCTTTAAGCAAACATGTCTAGACCCCATGGAATGAGTAGGAGTCAGAAGGAGAGATGGAACGCGCTGAATACTAGGAATTTCTTTCAAACCAAGTTTTTTCACGAACCTACCCTTCGGATGTTAGAAATGGATGTAGTACATGGAGGCCTAGGGGATTTCTTAAATAAGAATGCTCCGACCTATTCGGGTTTAGTTAAGGAATTCCTGGCTACGTTGAGTGTGCGGTCTACATCTATCAAGTTTAGGTTATTGGGACGGGAGTTCACGAGGACAAAGGAGAGAGTGGGACAGCTTTTTGGAGTGACAGCCGCACCCACCGCAGGTTGGTTTGATGTATCAAAGGGAGAGGGACCGGTTGCATTTTGGCTTGCGGCGACTAAGGTGCCGTTTGAGGCCAAGAAGGGCCAATACAACTCGAGTATTCGGCACCCTGCACTACGGCTGATCCATAAGGTTTTAGCCAACACTTTCTTTGCCGAGGCTGAAGTCAACAAGATCTCACTTAGGGATATGTCCTATTTGTGGTGTCTGACGCCAGAGAGCCCAGTTATTCCAGGTTGGGTAGATTTGTTCCTTTTCAACTGCAAGGATATCATAGACAAGCGCAAGACAGCGACGATTAGCTTTGGGGGTCTCATCACTCTCATAGCACGGGATTGTATTGATTTGAGCGTTGTCCCTGATGTCTTGCATGGTTCATTTCTGTATGATGAGGCCCAGCTGAGGAAAGCTGGCCATTTGGAGGGGAGAGCACCGTTGTGGGTCTGGAGGACAGGCCATCTTGGGGTGATTCAGCTTAGATTACCCCGGCCGCTTCCCTTTGGTCCTACGGCGGAGGATTTCTTCATGGGCGATGGGGATGAGGATGATGAGGATGAGGATGGTGGAGATGATGACGATCAGGGCGATGATGGTGGTGTTCCTGAGATGCAGACGGATGTAGGAGGTGGAGATGCTGGACCTTCTAGCACATCTGGGGTAGGTGCTGGTCCAGATTTTTATGAGCTGCAGTAGAGGATGACGGCGATGTCTCTGCGACAGGATACTATGTGAGAGCAGCAGCAGCAGATGGCTGTCCTCCAGGACACCATGTGGCAGCATTAGCAGATGATTTCCCGTCGTCAGGATGATATGTGGGATCATCATCAGCAGCTCTATGTTGATATAGGAGACATCCGTCGCGATGTGCGTGGACTGACGACTAGCATGGCGGATATGGTTGAGAGCCAGGCTGAGATGCGACGCTTACAGGAGCAGGTGCTCCAACGACAGCAGGCTGCATGGGAGGCTCAGGAGCTGCAGAGACAGAGACAGGAGGAGTTCTTCCGATTTGCATATCCTCAGTTCCCACCTTATCCACCACCACCTCCATAGTGATCATGTTAGTTTTTTCTTTTTCTTTTCTTTTCCCTTTCAGTTTATTTTAATGTTTTTGCCATTGAGGACAATGTCAGAATTAAGTGTGGGGGGAAGACTTGCATGACATGTATTTTATTTTTATGTTGCATTTTGACTTTAGTTTGCATGGTGGAATATTTTAGTTGATCTAGTATATGTTTTTCGCAAAAAAAAAATCCAAAAATTATATTATTTATGTTATTATATTTATGCATTAGCTAGGATTAGGTCTTATTTTCCCATATGGGTGCCACTTGTCCTCTAATTTATTTATTAAGACTTATGCCCCCATGATGTGCTTGGATTGTTGAAAACCTTTGATATCTGATTTCCACACTATTTGGTGAGCATAATTGGTTGATGATTGAGCACATAAGATATTTGATTTTGGGTGATCTTGAAGTTCTAGACATGACCTGGTGAGCTATTTTGGCCTATATTTGGACAAAATATATTATGTCCTCTTGCTTGTTGAGTGTACTCTCTTTAATTGCTTCCTCTTTGGCTTGCATTTAGATATCTTATTCAAGGCTGCATATTATGATTTCTGCACATGACTTAAAAATGATTGAGGCACCTTTATTAGCCCTATTTGACTCTATTCCCACCTTGCATATTATCCTCTGCTTGAAGCCAATATTGAGCCTAATTGCCTATTCTTTTGAGCTCCACAAGATTTTTCCATAGCCAATTATAGCCTGACCCATCTGGGAATTAGGAATAGTTGGTGAATATTCATATTGTGGATGATGGTTTGAGTGAGGGATTGTATGTTGGGAGTATTTTATGAGATGTTTTGATTCTTGCTAGTAGTTTACACATTACTTGGAACCTAAGGAGGATAAAATTCACTTAGGGGTAAAAGTCAAGGAAAAACATTTGATATAGCATGAAGAAGAGCATAAAAAAAAAGAGAATGAGTTGAGTATGGTTTGTAAAGTTTGATGCTTGAGATTGGAGTTGTATACATTGTAGAGTGATGGTATGATCTTGTGAGTGGTATTGTAATTTGGTTGCATCCTTAGTTCCCGGATTATGAGCACCACATGGCCTAAATTGTTCCATACCTTATGTTTTCTACCTTGGCCCCATTACAACCCAATTGAAAGACCTCATGATTTTTGTTGTGTGTAGAGTCACCAGCGGTGGAGAGTTAGAACACTGGTGCAAGACTATTGTAGCTAAGCTTTTAAAGATTGAGTTTGAGCGTAAATATTTAACCCTAAACACATGAGTGAGAGTGAAACACATATTCCTTGTGAGGTCTAGAATGGATATGGTTGCTTGATTTCATTAATCATGAATATTATGTGCTATGATGTTGTTAATCTATTGTGTTTGCTAGTTTTTCCTACACTTAAAGAATATTAAGGTTGATACATGAATGGCTATTCTGTGGGGTTGCAAGTTACTTTTTCTATTGCTTGAGGACAAGCAAAGGTTCAAGTGAGGGGGAATTTGATAGAGCATTATTAGTATTGCATAATAGATTGCATTTAGTATAGTTTGGCCTGGAAAAAATCGCTGGCCGCCCCGCGGCTCGAAGACTATCGAAGGACTTCGCTGATCGCCAGGCCGCCCCGTCGCGTGAGCCAGCCGCCCCGCGGCCTGTCCAAAAACGCCGATTCAGTTATTCAATTTAATTAGGGTTTTTAGTATTATTTTTTGGCCGATCCTTTGTAGGCCTTTAAAAGACATTTTTAGGTTATTCTACTATTCACCTTATGCACTTTTGAGAATTGTTGAGAGCACGTCGAGCATGAGCAACTAAACTCTCGAAGGTTTCGCCTACAGTTTGGATCTTGATTGTTGAATTGTGAGTTTCTTAATCTAGTTCTTATTCCTATTTGAATGTTTTGACTTCTTTGCGCTTAATTCCTTGAATGTGTTTTATTCTCTCTGGCCTGATCAACTAGTTAGAGTAGATTCATTCAATTGCTAGGGTTTTGTAGATTTCTCGTAGCGAACCTTAACCCAAGTGGCAATCATATCCCTTTAGGACTCGTAGGACTAATTGGATATGTAGGAAGTTGAATATATGTTAAATATCGACTCGTAGCTTGATATTGCATATACCTTGGTTAATTCATAGTCTTAATGCTATCTCTAGGTTAAATCTTAACCGTGTTAGGGTTATTTAGAGATAAGGATTGCTAGGACTCGTAGGACTAGTAATTTACCTAAGATCTGGACAAGGACATTGATAGGAAAAGAAGAGAACTAGAGGCTGAAACAAGGATCAAATTCATCAATTAAAGTGACAAATTGTAGGTGAACCTATTTCTCTCTATTGCATTCCACAACATCCTTTACCTTGTTTGCTTCTTTCCGCTTTGACAAAAGGCGGATCTTGTTCTCACAAAAACTCTCTTTTTGGTTACTTGCGATTAGATTAGCACTTGAACTTACTAGATTTCCCTGTGGATCGACCTCTTTCTTACCAACTATACTAGTTGTAGGTTTGAGTAATTCTTTGGCAGGAACAACGACAGGTTTTCCTCTTGTCAGGGTGCAAGGCAAATTGAGGAGGGAGTGCTGCAGAAGGGTGGATGCAGGAAGGGTGAGGAGGGAGTGCAGCAGTGAGGGGGGGACCAGTAGCAGCCCGGGTAGGCTGAGAGTGAGAGAGAGAGAGAATTAAATAAATAATTAGAATTAAATATATATATGTACATATATAAAAATATAGTTAATGATAAATGAGGTGGAAGGGTCCCATTCGCCTTACAAATTCGAATTCCCGACGTTCGATCCCCGATTTCCGCTCGTAAGCGGAATCCCGACGCTAAGAATTTAAATTGAATTAAAACATTTCGAGTAAGAAAATAATTTTTTTTAAAATTTGAATACTCAAGAACAGAATTCGATTCCGAAAAAAAATCTAATTTAAAATGAAGTCGGAAGGATTTATAAAATGGACCTTGCTCGGGGACAAGTTTTTCTTCCGATCATACGAATAAATAGTCATTTCCAATTCATTTTTACTAATAAAACAATTATATAATATAGAATATATTTTGGTCTTTACAATCCAAACGTGTCCAGTTCCCAGAATTGAAGGTGATGCTTTGCCCTCACCTTTCCACTCGTCTCCTATGTTGGCTCTCTTTTTTGCAGAGCATTTAATAAGGAATGACACCCATCAATCAAGATTTTATAAGGGTTGATTGACACCTTTAATTCCAATTATTTAAATTTCCCCTCATAAATGCCCCCCCTATTTCCCTACTTTATTGGAGCCACACCCCATTTCTCTGACATGTCCAGTACCTCCCCCTCCTGATTTCTCTCGGCCAAATGATGCAGCTACAGTGCTCAGCTCCCCTTCACCTTCTACTTTCTCTCCCAGTGGTATTTTTGCATTTGCAAAAATATACCACTTTCTACCCCTACCCAATAAAAAGGGGACATGTCTAGTTTAGCAAAAGGGCCCTTTTTTTGGTCTACTTATGCAAAGAGGCCTATATAGATATCTATATCAAACTATATTTTATGTTTACTTTAATTCCATGATGGATTATTAAAATATTCTAAAAGTACAATTATATGAAAATTATATTCTGTAATATTTTTGTGTATTTAAAATTTTTAGGGGTTTTGTCTCATAATTTAAATTACTTTAGTTTTTGATATATTTTTTAATAAACTAAAAACTTTATAAAATATAAAAAAATTTATAACATGATGACATATTTTAAAAATATAAATTTATAACATGATTTTTAATCCATTTATAAATCAATTTTGTTTTCAAATTTTTACAAATTGCAACGGTGATACATTCAGTGTAACCGATCATTGTATCACCCTTTTTAATTCCATAATTTTTCAAAATTTTATTTATATTAATGAAGTGTATTGTAACATTATTAAGTATTTTTTCCCTTCAATTTCCATGTCACGGCACACCATATTGCTGGAAATTTGATCAAGAACAAATCCAATCAAAATTGCATTTTAATTAGTAGAATAATGGACCAAATATTGGATAAATTATTTGATTTAAAAAGATAAGTTTTCTAACTAATTAAAATATAAGGTTAAATATATATATATATATATATATATATATATATATATATATATATATATATATATATATATATATATATATATATATATATATATAAGTGGGACCATTATATTGAGATGGCAAAATTATATTGGGTTATTAATAGTGAACCAAATATTGGATAGATATAAGGTTGATCAACAATAAAAAGATAATACCACTTTATTCTAGAATATGACACGTAAGCAAAAATAATCCCGTTTTAATCCTGAAAATTTCATGGACCCGAGATCGCACTACTTTAGTATTTTATATAGATATAGATTTTATATAGATTAGAATTAGATAGATATAGATTATAGATTTATAGATAGATTTAGATATAGATTATTATAAATTATAGATAAATATTGATTAATTGATTAAAAGATAGTAAATCCCCTAATCCCTAATCCCATACCCCAGTGGCATCATCGTCCCCATATTCAATCATCTCTTCGACCAAATCGACATGATTTCTGTCGTTCTGCACCACTTGTCGATCACCCATATAGATTCGGGTCTCTCGGCGCTGTTTTTTGGGTGGTTGTGTTTTCGTTTCGGGGTGGAATCGCCTGTCTGGGTCGGGTCGGGAAGCCGTGATGCCGATTGAGTGATTTGTGGAGCAGTTTAAGGACGGGAGGTCCAGAAACAGTTTTCAAGTGACGATGGTGGGGGTGTTTGGAAGAAACCCAACCAATCGAACTTGGAAAACAGAGTGTAGAGGGAGAAGATAGTAGAGGAAGGAGGAAATATTCTTTTCTGATATTGAAACTAGTTGGAAAAGAAGCTTATATAGCCATTACATTTGGATATTGAAACAAGTAAAAGGAAAGGGCCGGATCAACCGATCTTGGGCCGAGCTGCACTATCTATGGGCCGAGGCCTTACAATTATTTAAACTAAGCCATAAGGATACGCATTGCATCAGTACTCCCCTCCTGAAACATCCTTGTCCTCAAGGATGAAAATCTGGGAATTTAAGCAGCAGGTGATCATAGAATTCCCAAGTGTCGTCTTCGATAGGTTTGTTTCTCCATTTGACGAGGACCCTCGTAGCTGCACCATTACCTCTCTTAACGAATTGACGCTCGAGGATGGATTCCGGCTCGGAATGAAGGTCAAGGTCTAGCAGATAAGAAGGGAGTTTGGATGCTTGGAGCTTACTAGGATCGAGGCACTGTTTAAGCTGACTCACATGGAAGACGTCGTGAATCCTCGCATCTGATGGTAATTGCAGCCTGTAAGAGACCTGACCCACCCTCTCAGTAATTGGGAAGGGGCCAAAATAGCGGGGTGACAATTTCTGGGAGCTATGGCCACGGAGGGAGTGTTGGCGATAAGGTTGCAATTTGAGGTAGACCCAATCTCCAACAGAGAATTGCCTATCAGACCGCCTTATTTTTGCAAGTTGCTTCATCCTGTTGTGAGCACGCTCGAGGTGATACTTGAGCAAGAAGATCACCTCTTCACGTTTGTGAAGGGACCTGTCGACGGTAATGACCTTGCTCTCGCCTGGAAGGTAAGGCATATGAAGCGGAGGAGGCTGTCCATACAAGATCTCGAAAGGGGTGAGCTTAATAGCTGTGTGGTGCGAGGTGCTGTACCAATACTCAGCTAACGGTAACCACTTACTCCAAGTTTTTGGAGTCTCAGAGCACATACAACGAAGGTAAGTTTCGATCGTCCGATTAGTGACTTCGGTTTGACCATCACTTTGAGGATGGTAGGCCATTGACAGGTTAAGGGAGACCCCTTGTATCTGGAAAAAAGCCTGCCAGATTTCACTGATGAAAACAGGGTCTCTGTCACTTACTATAGATTCAGGAAAGCCGTGCAACTTGAAGACATTATCGAGGTACAACTGGGCAACTTCGGCTGCTGTGTACGGGTGTTTGAGTGCCAAGAAATGAGCGTATTTGCTCAGCCTATCGATCACCACCAAGATGGCATGCTTTCCGGCTGATTGGGGGAGCCCTTCAATGAAATCCATGCTGAGATCTTGCCACACTCCTGCAGGAATAGGGAGGGGCTGAAGTAGACCTGGCGATGCTGCGGAATCATACTTGTTTCTCATACAAGTGTCACAATTTCACACATAATGCTTCACTTCTTTGTGCATTCCCTTCCAGTAAAACAATTGCTTAATTCGTTGGATGGTGGCATCACCTCCGGAGTGACCTCCCATGGGGGAATCGTGGAGCCAATGCAGGATTTTCCCTTTGAGTTTGGGTATATTTCCTACTACGAGTTCAGATTTCCTCCGTAATTCACTATTGCTCCAGGTGAACTGAGGATGTGTACCCGGGTCCTGCTCTAAGTCACTGATCAGTTGCTTTAGTGTAGGGTCGCTTGACCAAGAAGCCTTGATGGCCTGAAGGAGATCGTCATTGTTGAAGGTAAGGTGGATTTTCAAGAGCTGAGAATGAGTGGATCTAGAGAGGGCATCTGCAGCAGCATTTTCCTTCCCCTTCTTGTATTGAATCTCACAACTGTACCCCAATAATTTGGCAACCCACATGTGCTGAAAAGGGGTGGTAACGGATTGATCCAGCAGGAACTTAAGGCTTTTCTAATCAGTGCGAATGATGAAGTGTCGGTGCATCAAATAAGCACTCCATTTTTGCACCGCAAACACAACAGCGAGAAGCTCCCGTTCGTACACCGATAGAGCCTGTTGGCGTGGGCTCATTACTCAACTGATATAGGTAATCGGGTGGTGCTCCTTCATCAAGACCGCGCCTATTCTCAAGCCTGAGGCGTTGGTTTCTACGACAAACACCTTGTCGGAGTCTGGAAGAGCTAACACTGGAGTGGAAGATAGGCTCTATTTTAACGAGAGGAATGCAACAACTGCTTTTTCATTCCATGAGAATTGATCCTCCTTGAGCAGGTCTATCAGAGGTCGGGAGATCAGTCCATAGTCCTTTACGAACCTCCGGTAGTAATTAGCTAAGCCCAGAAAACCTCGCAACTGTTTGAGGGTTGTGGGTGCTGGCCAATCTTGCACCGCTTGGATCTTTAAGGGGTTTGTGCTCACGCCTTCAGCTGAAATGAAATGACCCAAGTATTCGATCCGCCTAGCTCCAAAATTGCACTTGGAAGCCTTAAGAAATAGTTTCTGATCTTGCAGTGTTTGGAGTACCGATTGCAAATGCTCTAGGTGTTCCTGCCATGAAGAACTGAAAACGAGGATATCATCAAAGAATACAAGCACTAATTTCCTCAAAAAATGGTGGAAGATGTGATTCATGAGCCCTTGAAAGGTGCTCGGAGCGTTAGTGAGCCCGAAGGGCATCACCAAGTATTCGTAATGCCCGGCGTGAGTCTTGAAAGCGGTCTTATAAATGTACGGTGGGTGCATCCTTAACTGGTGGAATCCAGCCCTGAGGTCTAGCTTAGAAAAGATGCGAGCAACCCCCAACTCGTCTAGAAAATCATCCAACAATGGAATTGGATACTTATCCTTCACGGTCTGGTTATTCAGGCTCCTATAATCGACGCACATATGCCAGGATTGGTCCTTCTTCTTGACCAGTACCACCAGAGATGCATACGGGCTCGTGCTGGGTCGTATGACCCCGCTTTGCAACATCTCTCCTGTTAGAACTTCAATGGCATCCTTTTGCACTGCTGAATACCGATAAGGGCGCTTGCTAACAGGATTGGCGCCCGAGAGCAGAGGTATCTTGTGATCGAATCCCTCCCGGAAAGGAGGAAGATCTTTAGGTTCTGTAAACACCCTCTGAAAATTCTGCAATAATGTGTCAAGTTCAGGTGTGTAACTTGCATTTGTTTGAGAAGCAGCAATGTGGCTGAGTTTAGGCGATAGAGCGCAGGCTTGTAGTGTAGCCAGCTGTGGGTTCTCTTGCAAGACCCCGATGAGGCTCGTTGTACCCACCACCTTTTGTGTGGGGTTAGGCAAGCCCCACAAGATGTGCCTCTTACCCAGTGTAATGAATTCCATTCGCAGCTTTCTGAAATCCCACAAAATGGGCCCCAACGTGGATAGCCATTATACCCCTAACACCAAATCACAACAACTGAGGGGCAATAAAATGACATTTGTAACCAACTTGCTTCCTTGCGCCTCCCATGCGAAATTCCTGCACATGTAATTTGCCCCCAATTTCTGCCCATTTGCTACTGACACAGTTAGAGGGTATATTAATTGTAGTGTGAGGCCCAGCGATTTGGCTATTTCCTCATCCAGGAAATTGTGGGTGCTGCCCGAGTCGACCAGAATGTGCAACGGTTTGCGATTGTGACAGCCTGGCACCTTCATGGTGTTGAATTGCAACACGCCCGTCATGGCATTCATGGAAATCTGGATGGGGGAATCTTTGGCGGGGGCCTCAACAGTCACCCCTCCTTCAATGCTTTCTGAGGCCTCTTCAAAAACATCCTCGTCTTCATCACCTTCCATGTAATGGACATAACCCTTCTTATGCTTGAGGTGATGACCCGGAGAATAAGGTTCCTCACAGAACATACAAAGGCCCTTGTTTCTGCGCTCCTGCATCTCATTATAGGTGAGGGATTTAAAGGATTTGGTGTTGTTGGGGGAGGGTAGTTGGAGTATTGGTGGTTTGGGTGAATTTTCGGGTCTAGGTGGGGAAGGTAGGAGTGGTGTTTGATTTTTTCAAATGGGGCTGAGATGGGTGTTTGACGGGGGTGATAGCCTTTTGGAACCCCTCCTGCAATTTCACCAACTTGGCGGCTTGGTGAATCGAAGTCTGGTTGAATTGGCGAGCATGAAGCTGCATTTGAGGACTCGGGTTGGCCAAGAAGTTGCTAAGAGCGTGAGCTCTAGCAATGGATAAGCGGGTCAGTGATGTACATATTTATATCTTCTTTTATTGCATCTTTTGACTTCATATTTCATTTGATTTCCAAAGAAAAGGTCCAAAAGAATATAAACTTGTGTAAGAATGGGCTAAAGTGCAAGAAATAGGGTTTGCACAAGTTTTGAGCTAACCATGCAGGAATTCGAGCGAAATCGGAGTCAAAACGGAGAAGCCAAGTGAAGCTGAGCAAAGGTAGAAATCGACCTCTGACATAGATATCGACCTCTGGTGTCGATATCGACCCCCATATCGACCTCAACATAGACATCGACCAAAGCTGAACAAGTCGAGCAGGAACAGAGACCTCGATATTGACCTCTGGTGTCGACATCGACCCCTGATCTCGACAGAAGATAGACTCGGTTTCGAGATGTGGATTGGAACTATATCTTCAAGGAGGCACGGAATTATCTCATACTTTCAAGATAGATGGCAGCTAATGTTTTATTTATTTATTTACCTTTAAGTTATTCAAAATAAAAGACCTATCCTAATTGTTTGGATAGAGTTCATAGTTTAGATAGGAGTTACAATCCTTGGATAGCGAGGATTAGTAGCCTATAAATAAAGCCCTAGGGGGCTGGCATTCAATCATCTTACAACAATCAATCAAGACATTCAATAGAGTTAGAGAGAAGTTTTAGGGTTTGACGTTTGCGAAAGTTGACGTTGAGTTGTAAAGCTTCGGAGTTTATTTTAATGCAAGTTTCTTCTTTTCAATCAACAATGAGTTCCATGATGAGAAGCGAGTAGTTCCCCAAAGCTCTTAAGGTCGGGGTGAGCCCGACGTTAGCCATGCGCGCTTGAGGTAAGAATTTGATGTCGATATCGTTGTGTCTATCTCTCCTCCTACGATTCTATGTTTAGTCCTAATCGAAAGAAAAGGGATTCATGCTAACAACTTGAGTTATAAACATAAAATTGGTAGAGACAATTAGGTTTATTTGCAAGAGTAATCCTAACAGTTGGTGTACAGCGAAAGCTTGTCCCTCGGGTGAAATAGCGCAATTGTCCGTCTTATTTATCTTATCGCATGCATTGGTTAACGTTGTGGTAAACTCTAATACTAGGAGTTGCTTTTACATAGTTTATACACACAAAACCCACTGTTATTTCTGTTCATCCCTTCTCATCCATTCTTAAATCTTCGACCTTTCTTTGCCGACGAAGAACTAACCCACTGCAAGAAGACATCGATATCGACCCGATATCGACCGTAGACGTCGATATCGACCAATGAGTTCGTCGACAGTTTTCTGTGTCGACAACGATCATTCTGCGAAGTTTGCATGACATCGATATCGACACCTGACATCGATATCGACCCTTCTGTATCGACTGGAAGTCTTCTGAGCCAGTCGATTTCGTGACTGACATCGATATCGACCCTTTCCAGTCGATATCGACCATTTGTTTTTGTCTCTACAGGTCTTCTGTTGCAGAAAGGATCGACAGCCGAGGTCAACACCGAGCTCAAAGGTTGAAATCGAGGCTTCTGGTCGACGCAGACGTGAGATTTCCAAAGCTACTAGGATCCCGCTAACACGCCTCCTCGTGGATCGATCCTGACTACCCTTCCACTACAACGGGAGGAAGTCTTGTAATTATTTGCATAGGCTAGGAGTCGATTTACACATATTTACATCTTCATTATTTGTAGTTTGAGAACTCGACTTACCTCCTTAACAAATTGGCGCCGTTGCCGGGGAAGCTATCAATCGCGCCCTAGTAGTTCATTTTCACGGTTCTTTTTAGTGTTATTTTATAGGTGTATGCGACGTACTGGTGACCAACCTGAATTTGAAGGACTAGACGAACCAGAACGCTTTCTCCACCTAAGGGCTCGAGTTCAAAGAATCATGGCGGACAACGAGACCCAGGCACAACAAATTGATCGCTTAAGAAAGTAAGTAGAGGATTTCACTACCAGAGAGGCAGCACTAAGGGAGCATACTGACAGGGAGGAGGAAGCCAGGAGACGATATGAGACTCAAATCAACGCCCTCCCCCGGAATGCAAAGCAATACATGCATCCATCGCTCACAGTGCCTGAATCGGCTATTCTAATCCCTACTTCTAATTTTGAAATAAAACCAAATTTTTTAACTGAAATAAGAAGGCATCAATATGAAGGGAAACCCAACGAATGCCCTATGGCACATATATCAACCTTCTTAGACCTCTGTGATACAATTGCTGATGGACAAAGTCTAGAGTATGTCCAACTAAAAGCATTTCGCTGGTCTCTTACAGGAAAAGCATTGCAGTGGTTGGAGAGCTTAGCCCCAAGATCGCTCCGCACCTGGAATGAAGTTAAGGACGCGTTCCTCAACAAGTTCTTTCCTCCTTCTAAGACGGCGTTGATCCGACAGAAAATCACGGCTTTCAAACAAAAGCCTGGTGAGGCTGTGGCGACTGTTTGGGAAAGGTTTAAGGACCTACTACGATCATGCCCGACGCATGGCACCACCGTACGTAATTCAGGAGATCATATACAATGCTCTTGATGCTGCCACCAAGGAGAGGATAAACACTTACACTGCCTATGGCTATCTTGAACTTGCTCCACAAGAGGCTTAGGAAACCATAGAAAGGTTGGTGGAATTTGACAATACATATGGGACTCCTGAGGCTTCCGACGCACCATCATCGTCGAGGCCTGCCCCATCTATGCCATTGTACGAACCCTCTAAGGTGATCGATCCGGATGTAAAGGAATAATTTCATAGGGATCAACTTAGAAAGCTCCAGAAACAAGTAAGATTCCTTTCGGCAAACCAGGATTGCATCGAATGTGGATCGCAGCGACACACTACCATTGAGTGCCCCCATGCTGAGCAAGTGCAACTAGTGGAGACTCATGAGGAAGCCCACTTCATGAGGGGTCCCAATCGCCAATATTGGGGAGACCAAAGGTTCCAACAACCACAAAGGAACCAGGTTAACCCCAGGGACCCCCCACTCTATAGAGCTCCTGGGCACCCGGAGAGAGACCAAAAGAAGGATGATCTTCAACTTGTTCTAGATGAGATAAGGAGGAATCAAGCTAAGAATGATCAATCCAACAATACCATCCATTCTCAACTCAATCACCTTACCACAAGGATTGGGGAGATGAATATATGGAAAAGGAACGTAGAGACCCAACTGGGTCAATTGGCGGCATAAATCCCTAGACCGTCCGGAACACTCCCTGGGCAACCCACTAGAAATCCTAAGGGACAATCCGGGACGGGCCATGTCGCAGCCATACAATTGAGGAGTGGCACCAAAGTACATAAGCCATGAACGGAAACGGAGAAAGCAGCAGATCCAGTCGACATCGACAGACCAGTCGATGTCGAGGATGAGGTCGATATCGACCCCCAGGTCGACCCACAGCCCCAGGTCGACCCACAGGTCGATATCGAGGCCACTGCAGAGCCATCAAAGCCACAACAGAGGTCGAAATCGACCATCCCAGTCGACATCGACCATATCCCAGTCGATGTTGATGTCCAGCAGGCCCCTCCGACCACCGTTTTGGCCCCTCCACCAAAGAAGACGTTGCCATTCCCATCCAAAGCATTGGAGGATCCCACCAAAGGTAAGTTTAGGCGCTTCGTAAAGATTCTTCAAGGACTTAACGTTACTATCCCTCTTACAGAAGCCCTAAGCGAGATGCCTACCTATGTGCGATTCGTGAAAGACATCCTGAGCAAGAAGAGATCCATGGCAGAGATCGCAGAGGAGTGCTCAAAGATGGACTTCCCTGAGAAGAAGAGTGATCCAGGGAAGTTTGCAATCACCGTGGGACTTGGCCAACATCGCTATAAAGCCCTATGTGACCTAGGGGCAAGTGTTTTGATGTACATATTTATATCTTCTTTTATTGCATCTTTTGACTTCATATTTCATTTGATTTCCAAAGAAAAGGTCCAAAAGAATATAAACTTGTGTAAGAATGGGCTAAAGTGCAAGAAATAGGGTTTGCACAAGTTTTGAGCTAACCATGCAGGAATTCGAGCGAAATCGGAGTCAAAACGGAGAAGCCAAGTGAAGCTGAGCAGAGGTAGAAATCGACCTCTGACATAGATATCGACCTCTGGTCTCGATATCGACCCCCATATCGACCTCAACATAGACATCGACCAGAGCTGAACAAGTCGAGCAGGAACAGAGACCTTGATATCGACCTCTGGTGTCGATATCGACCCCTGATCTCGACAGAAGATACACTCGGTTTCGAGATGCGGATTGGAACTATATCTTCAAGGAGGCACGGAATTATCTCATACTTTCAAGATAGATGGCAGCTGATGTTTTATTTATTTATTTACCTTTAAGTTATTCAAAATAAAAGACCTATCCTAATTGTTTGGATAGAGTTCATAGTTTAGATAGGAGTTACAATCCTTGGATAGCGAGGATTAGTAGCCTATAAATAAAGCCCTAGGGGGGCTGGCATTCAATCATCTTACAACAATCAATCAAGACATTCAATAGAGTTAGAGAGAAGTTTTAGGGTTTGACGTTTGCGAAAGTTGACGTTGAGTTGTAAAGCTTCGGAGTTTATTTTAATGCAAGTTTCTTCTTTTCAATCAACAATGAGTTCCATGATGAGAAGCGAGTAGTTCCCCAAAGCTCTTAGGGTCGGGGTGAGCCCGACGTTAGCCATGCGCGCTTGGGGTAAGTATTTGATGTCGATATCGTTGTGTCTATCTCTCCTCCTACGATTCTATGTTTAATCCTAATCGAAAGAAAAGGGAGTCATGCTAACAACTTGAGTTATAAACATAAAATTGGTAGAGACAATTAGGTTTATTTGCAAGAGTAATCCTAAGAGTTGGTGTACGGCGAAAGCTTGTCCCTCGGGTGAAATAGCGCAATTGTCCGTCTTATTTATCTTATCGCATGCATTGGTTAACGTTGTGGTAAACCCTAATCCTAGGAGTTGCTTTTACATAGTTTATACACACAAAACCCACTGTTATTTCTGTTCATCCCTTCTCATCCATTCTTAAATCTTCGGCCTTTCTTTGCCGACGAAGAACTAACCCACTGCAGGAAGACATCAATATCGACCCCGGACGTCGATATCGACCAATGAGTTCGTCGACAGTTTTCTGAGTCGACGACGATCATTCTGCGAAGTTTGCTTTACATCGATATCGACACCTGACATCGATATCGACCCTTCTGTATCGACTGGCAGTCTTCTGAGCCAGTCGATTTCGTGACTGACATCGATATCGACCCTTTCCAGTCGATATCGACCACTTGTTTTTTCTCTGCAGGTCTTCTGTTGCAGAAAGGATCGACAGTCGAGGTCGACACCGAGCTCAAAGGTCGAAATCAAGGCTTCTGGTCGACGCAGACGTGAGATTTCCAAAGCTACTAGGATCCCGCTGACACGCCTCCTCGTGGATCGATCCTGACTACCCTTCCACTACAACGGGAGGAAGTCTTGTAATTATTTGTATAGGCTAGGAGTCGATTTACACATATTTACATCTTCATTATTTGTAGTCTGAGAACTCGACTTACCTCCTTAACAGTCAGGGCTCCTTCGAACGACCTTAGATAGGCATCGACATCGCCGTCGTAACGGATGCCGACCAACTCAGCAAGGGGGTCGTCAATGAGCTCGCAAAACCGAGCAGAGATGTCAACCACGTACTCCGACCAGGATGGGTACTAGTTGTTCCGCTCTCTCATGTAATTATGATGCCATTCAATTGCCTGGTCTTCCAAGTGCAACGAAGCAAGTCGAACCCGAAATTCCGGCTGGGTATTATCCAGGGAGAAAAATTGTTCACACTTGAACAACCATGATCTAATTTTTGTCCCATTAAACTTTGAAAAATCAATCTTTGACAGACGGGATACTAACCCACCCGGTAAAGCAGATCCCCCAGCAGAAGTTAAACTAGTAGTCACGGGGGTAAATAGGGTATTACTGTTCGCTCCGTGAGGCGGTGTTGGTGATGCGGATTGCGATGTGTATGAAGCTCCTCCTGGATCCGGATCTGATGTCGTTTTAGTTAACCGAGCAGCTATGGTGCCCAACAACTCGCGCAGCTCCAAGAAATCCTTGTCGATTTTCGAGTCCCGCTCGTCCATCCGTTTGACCAGGTCATGGAGAATCACCTGGGACCGAGTTCCGTCCGCCATGAAGTCGCAGGTCGGAGGTTGTGGCTCTGATACCAATGATGCCGATTGAGTGATTTGTGGAGCCGTTTAAGGACGGGAGGTCCAGAAACAGCCTTCAAGTGACGATGGTGGGGGTGTTTGGAAGAAACCCAACCAATCGAACCTGGAAAACAGAGTGTAGAGGGAGAAGATAGTAGAGGAGGGAGGAAATATTCTTTTCTGATATTGAAACTATTTGGAAAAGAGGCTTATATAGCCATTACATTTGGGTCTTAAACGAGTAAAAGGAAAGGGTCGGATCAACCGACCTTGGGCCGAGTTGCACTATCTATGGGCCGAGGCCTTACAATTATTTAAACTAAGCCATAAGGCTACGCATTACATCAAGCCGTTCTCGTCTGCTACGGCTCCGTGTCAGGAATTTCAGTCTCTTATGGTGTCAATAGAAAGGATCTTCCATGGCTTTGGGGAGTGGATGACAATCCTGTAAAGTGGAGGATGGCTTTTCGATGGGTCGAGTTTGGGTTGTGGTTCAAGCCAATTCGAAGGAATTTCAGAAATAGAAAGAAGAATTCTTGTTTTTGGGGGCGGTGGTGTGGTGTTCTTTGTCCCTGAAAGAGCGTCCTCCGGTGCGGATGTGACTGTTTGGCTGGTGGCAGTCTTTATCGGTGGGGGAGTGGTGGCTGTTCGGATGGTGGTTATCTTGGTCGGTGGCTGTCCATGGCTTCCTCGCACGACAGTCCCAGGTGCTCTTGCTCTACCCATTCTGCATTGTTGCTGCTTCTTGAAAATGAATTCGGTTTCCTTTTTAGGAAGTGGTTTGTGTAGGATCTATTGTATCTTTGTTTGAAAATTATCCCTATAGATAGTGCTCAGGTCTTAGCATTTCTTATGTTTCTCTCTTGTAAAACTGTTATTTGTTGGCTTAAAGTTTCTTATGAATATATTGCTCGGTTGGTTATTGCTAAGACCTAATACTCTCCTGATTACATCATATCAAACAGTGACTTCTAGTCACATTTACCCCCCTTTCGAGGGCCCAAAGAATGTCGTGAGTCAATCCACAACAATCGAAATCGCAACCTGCGTCAAATATTTGCTGTCACCCTGCTGGTTTCTGCATTGTACGTTTTGGGGGTATGGTTACTTAATGGTTTTTTATGGCAGTTTGGGTGTGTACTACTTGATCAATTCTAGGTCTTCGTTACACCAGGGTCATTTATTTGTCCTTGGCGTACTTGGCTCTCCTTGCTCTATAGCTCTATCCTTGGTCTCCTCATGGCTTGTCCTTGTTGTTGGACCGGGTATGATGACAATCATGTATAGAATGCGACATATCGTTTCTATATTTATGATCTACTTTGCCTACGATGCATGTTTCATCTTTAGCTATGTCCCATTACTATGCAAGATCTATTACTTAGCTCTTTGCACGCATTTGATCTGTGTTGATCTCGGGTCTGTTGTGCCCCTTGGTTCTTCTGATTGGAGTCCTATCATCTTGGGCTTGAATTTGTTAACATTCTGCTCGCAAGTTCCTAGTTTTTGTGTTGGGTCTTGCTAATCCATTTGCGGTCTTGGCCTTGGCTGTGGGTCAAGCTATTATAATGTTAATCAGAAGTATTTTCTTTACTATCCCTTGTAGCTTCGTGTGGCATGGGCTCTACAAAGCTAATCAAAGAGTTCACATAAGCAAAGTCCTTATTGCTGGAAAATCTGATCATTTAGTGTTTATACTAGATATCTTACAACTACTTTGGATTATTGCATTGCTTAAAGCCTTCTTGGCTGATTTTCCTTCGAACGATTCTCTCTTGAGCATTCAATATTGTCTCTTGTATAAGACTATATTACCTTTTAACTTTAGTTGTCATGCAGTAACTTGGTTAGGTTTTAATGGATCGAGTTGGCTGAATTTCCCTTGTTATACTACTGTAATTTCACATGGAAAAAATTCCTCTTTCGTTAGACTCATTTTCCTCCAATGCAATGTTGATTTAATGATGTTCAAACCTAAGGCCTTGAGCCATACAAACCTCTCTTTTGAGGGTATACATATGCTTCTCTTTTTGAGAATAATAAGTGTTCTAATAAACTTTGTATTCAACCATTGCACAAGAAGATCATACTCTCATTTACAACTCACTGCTAAATTACTTTTTGTGATGAGGACCTTCACCTCTTTTTCTCATATGAAATATAATGACAATATTTGGTATCACTTGTTTGGGGTCAACAAATTTTTGCCCCAATACTATCACAAAGATTGTTATAAATGAGACTAAGCTATTGGAATTGTAGAGGTTTAAGAAAGAAAACGTTCTGGATAGAAGTTGATGTTTTGTGCTAAAATGAACATATTCAAATGTTGGCACTAGCTGAAAAAAAAATTAGAAACCATTCCTGATGATAGACTTTGGAAGCAGATGGGGTTCGATGAGGTTGTTTGGTCACCTAGTGTTGGCCATTCTGGTGGCCTTGGTATACTGTGGAAAACCCATCAATTGACAAACAAACTCATATCCATAGAAATCCAATTGCCACGTATCATTGGTCTGAGATATGAAAACCTAAATGACCGGATCTTGATTCTTATTCTCTTTGTTTACGCACCTCCTGACCCTCGTGAGAAAGATTTGTTCTGGGAACATTAACAAAAATAGTGAACAATTCTACTATTCCTTACATTGTGTTGGGAGATTTAAATGAAATTGCTTGTAGTGAAGACAAGTTGGGAGGGGCGTATTCTTGTCCTCGGTTCACATGAATTCTTCAATTCAAAAATAACTATTCATTCTTGGATATTCCAACATTCAGGAATCCGTTCACCTGGAGAAAGAGTCCTGAGGGTGATTGCAACATCCTCGAAAAACTAGATCGGGTGCTGGTTCATCACCAAATCCTCCACAAATACCCCAACCTCATCACTAAAAATGGATCTTTTTCAACTTCGGATAACTGTCCCATCTCTATTATTCTTGAGAGTAGTGTCACTTTCAAAGCCCCTCCGTTCAAGTTCAAAAATGCCAGGCTTCAGTGGAAGGATTTTCGTAATATCATAAAACAATCTTGTAGGAATCTCTATCATTAGAGCTGTAAAGGGATTTTTTCATTCTGGAAAAATTCTTAAACAAATAAACCACACATTTATTTCATTACTACCAAAGCGGGATAACCCTTCTACTACTAGTCACTATCGCTCAATCAGTTTATGTTCTACACTATATAAAATCATTTCAAAAATTTTGACAGAAAGGATTAAAACAATTATAGGTAAACTTATTCACCCTCTGCAGAGTGCATTTGTGTCGGATAAAGCTATTCAAGATAATGTTCTAATAGCTCACGAAATCTTCCACTCCTTCAGATCGTGTACGGGTTGTGAGGGATGGTTGGCAATAAAACTAGACATGGAGAAAATGTATGATAGAGTAGATTGGAATTTCACAAAAAAAATTAGAAAAATTTGGGTTTCACCCTACTTTCATCACTTGGGTCATGGAATGCGTAACGACTGTTTCCTTCTCAGTGCTAGTTAATAATGGCCCTATAGAGATGTTTTTTTCCCTCTTGTGGTCTTCGCCATAGGGATCCTCTATCCCCATTCCTATTTATCCTAGGAGCAGAAATCCTAGCTCGCAAACTCTCAACATAAACAAATGTGGATAATAGTCCAATAGGTTTTGCTTTTGGTAGAAACGGCCCTCGGGTTCCTTTCCTATCATTTGCCGATGACATCATTATTTTTGCAAGGGGTAGTGTTGATGTAGGGTAGAAAGTTAGAACAATAATTGATACATACTGCAAAGTTTCTGGACAAAAAGTTAATTATCATAAATCTAGCTTCCAAGCTACAAAAGGCATTCCGAACACTAGGTTATCAGAACTTAGCAATCGTTTAAATATTACGAACGAAAACTCGTTGAAAAAATACCTCGGATGTCCGATTATTAATGGCAGAGTAAATAAACACACTTTTGAAGACATCGTCTGTAAATGGAGAGCCGATGCTTTATCACAACAGAGACGTGCAATCCTAATTAATGCAAACTTAGCAGCAAAACCATTGTATACAATGCAAAACTTTCTGTTACCTTCATCGATACATAAAGAACTAGATCAGATCAATAGAATGTTCTTTTGGAACAAAGATCTTCAACACCGCCCTCTTATTAGCTGGAATCGGATTTGCAGACTGAAAAAATGTAGGGGAATAGGTCTTAGGAAATCAAAAGAGATGAATGAACCTCTTCAAATGAAACTACTATGGAAAATCTTGGCTGAACCAGATAATGTCTTGGTTACTCTAATCAAACACAAGTATCTTCGCTCCGCTAACATTCTTAAATATAAACAAAGAGGTGACTCCTCTTGGCAATGGGTCAAACTAACAACTCTCATTGATAAATTTAAGTTAGGGCTAATTTAGTCAGTTGGAAATGGGACTTCTATCAAATTTTGGACAGATAATTGGATAATAACTTCCTCTCTACATGCAAGAGATGACTGCCCCCAAATTAATAACATAGAGGAAACTGTTAGTGATTACATTTTGGGTGGTAGAGGGTGGATGGAAAAACTTAACAATGTGTTACCAAATGACATAGTCAAAGAAATCCTGGACATTCCGCTTCCTGTTTCTCTCTTTGATGATAGGTTGTATTGGTGGCCTGACAAAGAGGGTTGGTTCACAACTTCGAGCACATACAAACTAATCACATCCCAATCTTCTTTAAACTTGGACAACAACGCTTGGATTTGGAAGTTGGATGTTCTGCCGAAAGTAAAAAATTTCTTATGGAAGGTTTGCCAGAAAGGTCTCCCAACGACATCTAGGCTTGCCCAATGTGGGGCCTCTGTTCCTTCCTCCTATTGCTTGTGCAACGACAAAGTAGAAGATGACGTTCACTTCCTGCTGGAATGCCAATATGTTCGCTCTCTCCTCCATTTCCCTACGCACATAAACTCAACAATATCCAGATTCATAAATCAATCACGAGATATAAAACCTATCATTTCCTTCATTGGAAACAAACCTTACCTCTATGGCTAAGGTGGAGCTTGCGTTCTCGTGGTGGATGACCTGGTACATTCGGAACCAATTTGTGTTTAGGCAGGTCCTCATCCCTCACAGTGATTGCTCTTTACGCACTATTAAAACTCATAAGGAGAATTGGAGAAAAACCTCTCTTTTTGAGTACTCATGAGAACCCTCCCTCAAATAAACAAAACCCCAATCACCCAAGGAAGAAAAAGAAGAATGGTAAGATTACATGGCGTAAACCCCCTAGGGGAACCTTTAAGTTAAATTTTGACGGATCTACAATTGCAAACAATGACAGCTCGGTGGGATGCATCTTCCGAGACTGGGAAGGACGTTCGATACATATATGTTATCAGAAGCTTGGTAAACAAAGCCCTTTGAAAGCGGAAGCTCTTACTCTTAAGTTGGGGATCCAACACGCGCTACAACTCCGTATTGACAAAATCCACATTGAAGGTGATTCCATTATAATTATAAACCACTTCAACAAAACATCGAAATGTCCATGGGAAATTGAACTGATCTTGTAAGATGTTACACTTTTATTATCGACTATGAAAGAAGAAACTTCTTTCATGTTCCCCGGTTAGACAATAGAGTGACTGATAAAGGTTGCACATCTTTGCCACTCTGTCTGGAGTGTCAATATTTATAACGATTCTATTCTTTTTGACCTCATTCGTGAGGATGCTGCCGTTCGAATTCTTTCCTAATAAATAATAATAATAATAATAATAATAATAATAATAATAATAATAATAATAATAATAATAATAATAATAATAATAATAATAATAATAACAACAACATTACAAACTGTGGTTTCCTCTTTCTCCTCGTCGTCTTCTATCTCGTTTATTTCTCGTACGTGCTTCTTCTGAGTTTGCACTCTCTGGGCTCGTGTGCGACTTACCCCCTTTCCTTAGTCTGTGCTTCCACTTCCAGATCTCTCTCTCGAGACCCTGCCTGGTAATCCCTTTTCCTTCCAAATCCAATATTATAGGGTTTCATCGTGTTTTGCCTGTGTTGGGATCTACTTTTTGCGATTTGGTTCATACTCTTTGTTTCGATAAACTGTTGAAATCTACCTTTTTTTGTGTGTTTGCTTATTTCTGGCGGATGTGAACGCGAAGAAATAGATTGATTTATCA
Organism: Persicaria maculosa; assembly: GCA_963922045.1. Taxonomy (NCBI): domain Eukaryota; kingdom Viridiplantae; phylum Streptophyta; class Magnoliopsida; order Caryophyllales; family Polygonaceae; genus Persicaria; species Persicaria maculosa. Next base: position 14,724,851 of record OY998265.1, read on the forward strand.
ATTGAATTTTTTTTGGTCAGAGGTTAATCAGTTGATTGATTGAGAGTTCTCTTTAATGGCTTCCAATCCGAGCAATCAAGGTGGTGGTGGTGGTGCTGGAGTTCCGTTTGATATGAATAAATTGTTCAAACCTGCAAACTTGGGTGCTCAAAACCCTAGCAATTTGGGAACTACTGGTTTCCCTCCTTCCTATGGCCCTCCCAATCCATCTGCGTCTTACCCTCCCCCAACTGGCCCTTACTCTTATTCGCCCCAAACTCCCACTTTTTACCCTCCCCCCTATCCACCGGATCAGCCACAGCTCCCTAACCTGCAAAATCAGAGGTCTGTCTCCTTTCCTACTCCTCCTCTCCATCCCATCCCTACCGCCCCTCCCCAAACCCCAAACCCGGGTGCTCGCCTGATGGCCCTGTTAAGCGCTCCCCTTGCTAATTATGAGTACTCCCCTCAACCAAGTGCCCCTTTGCCTCCTATGCAACCGCCTTCCTCTGGGGTTTCAGAGTTTTCAGTGCCAACTGGCATACCCGTATCACCTTCCGTGCAGCCCAGCCATGCTATAAATGCTGCCATCTCCCAGCCAGCTCCAATTCGCATGCCTAGCAGCAAGCTCCCGAGAGGGAGACATTTGACGGGTGACCCTGTGGTTTATGATGTTGATGTTAGATTGCAAGGAGAAGTGCAGCCTCAGCTTGAGGTTACTCCAATCACTAAGTATGTGTCGGATCCTGCACTTGTTCTGGGCCACCAAATTGCCGTCAACAAGACGTATATTTGCTATGGGCTTAAATTGGGAGCCATCCGTGTCCTTAATATAAACACTGCATGGCGATCATTGCTTCGCGGTCACACACAGGTATCCCATTTCATAACTCATATTTGCTATCTATATCTTATGATGCCAGTTTCTGGTGCCTAGTTATTCTCTTCCATTGGAGTTTGATGCCGGGGGGTGGGTGGGTGGGTGGGTTGGTCCAAACAGCTGAGTTAGTGATGTTCGGTAAATATACTGGTACTTAAGAACTAGGCTGAAATAGCAAAGCCGCTAAATTTTATCGCCTAAACCAGTTTGATCTGAATGTCCGACTGTGATAGATTGATAGAGCTCTATTTCAATGCTAATGAAAGTAGATTGGGTATTTTTTTTTTGGGTTTAAATAAATTCTATTTATCTTTAATGTTAACAAACGCTTTTTATTTAGCTTTTATTTTTCTATTTTAATTTTTGTATTTCTATTTATGCTATTTCTTCCAAGTCTAACTATATTTCTTCATTCCAGAGGGTAACTGACATGGCCTTTTTCGCTGAAGATGTTCATCTTTTAGCCAGGTATTACTCTAATTCAGTAAACTCAGTTGCATATTGGACTGCCCTTGTTTTGCTTATAGGATATTCTGTAGTGCAAGCATAGATGGACGGGTTTATGTTTGGAAGATCTCAGAAGGTCCAGATGAGGAGGATAAGCAACAAATTTCTGGAAATGTAATTACTGCTATTCATATAGTTGGGGAGGAAGGATCTATACACCCACGTGTTTGTTGGCATTGTCACAAGCAAGTAAGCCCTCTCTTTCCCTTTCTCTCTCAGTATATGTGTGCGTGCTGGTAAAAGGAAACCTTTTCACAACAGGAGCCAAAATACAGGGTAAATCTCTACATCTCCCACTAGTTTGGTCCTCTCAATCACAAGTTTTTGTCCCCTCAATCACCACTCCCATTAGGCAGTAGCTCACAAAACTGTGGCTAGCACCATTATCCATGAGCACGATCACCACTTCAATGAGGCGGTAGTTCACAAACTTAAGATGGTTTCTTTGTGCTATCTGTCCACTCGTATGCATGTGTCTCTCTGTCTACCTGCCTTTTCTGGAATAAAAGTGGTTGTTCTCAATTTTGAGTCATTTGAACATCAAGAGATTGATTGTTATTTTCTTCTTCATGTGATTATGTATTTTGTATCACTTGACATCTAGATACTTGTCATTACTCGGTCTTTTTTATGTTTTCACCGTGGCAGGAAATTTTGGTTGTTGCGGTTGGTGAAAATGTTTTGAGGATTGATACTACAAAAGTTGGCAAAGGTGAAAACTTTAGTGCAGAGGAGCCTCTCAAATGCCCCATAAACAAGCCGATTAAAGGGATTCAATTTGTGGGAAAACATGATGGAGAAGTGACTGATCTTTCTATGTGCCAATGGATGACAACTCGCTTGGTTTCTGCCTCAAAAGATGGAACGGTTTGTCATGATTCTGTTTCTTCTTCTATAGTATAATAAATTATGACTGAACTTAAGAGGATATTTGACTAGAACATGGATTTTCATGTAAAGGAAATATAATATAAAATTCAGCAGGAGCAATGTGAAAGCAGAGAGTTTTCATACCATTTTTTTTTAAAAAAAAGTCTTGCATAGCTGTCCAGAAAAGAAAAAGGCATACACTTAGGGATTATTCTTTCTAAATTTCGGTTGGAGAGCACTGGATGAGCATAATGGACTATTACTTTATTTGTAATAGACCTTTTTTCTGCACAACTGTAAATTAGTTGCATTGTGAAGAGAAGTAACATTACTTGTATATCCATTATGATGTAGACAAAAAGTGCAGTCTACAAGTAATAGAAGGCCACAAGTTCATGCAAATAAAATGTTAACGCCATCAAGTTTAGTTGCATTGTATACTTATTCACATTTCTTCCTTTGGGTCCTTTTTTTATTCTTTCCCTGCAAACTTTTTGAGCTCTGTTCTTTAGGTGATGAGTTCTGTTGTTGATGCTGCTTTAATTCTTTGGTCTTTAGATAAAGATTTGGGAGGACCGCAAATCACAGCCTCTTCTAGTGCTGAAGCCCCATGATGGTCAACCAGTTGATGCAGCTATGTTTCTGACTGCTCCTCATAGTCCAGAACATATCATTCTTATCACTGCAGTATGCCTATCTTACTCTAGCAATATTTTATTATGGCTTTCTGTTCTTCAACACTTTCTAATTTAGTTTCTTTCATAAACCATTTCCTAAATAGTTGGAAACTTAAGATGATGATGCTATGTTTTGAACCTACAGTAGGCTTGACATATCCATGTTCTTCATGCACGTGAGCTATTTTTTATGATGTCGTGTAATTTCAAATACCTACAACATGTTACAGGGACCACAAAATCGGGAAGTGAAATTATGGGTTTCATCCGGCGATGAAGGCTGGTTGCTGCCAAGTGATTCTGAATCATGGCGGTGTATACAGACACTTGAACTAAAGGGTTCCACAGAACCTCGAACTGAGGAGGTATTCTTCAACCAAGTTGTAGGGTTGCCACAGGTGGGTCTTCTTTTACTTGCAAATGCCAAGAAGAATGCCATATATGCTATACACCTGGAGTATGGTGATAACCCAGCTGTAAGCCGTATGGACTACTTGGCGGAGTTTACTGTGACAATGCCTATTTTAAGTTTTACTGGAACTAGTGATGTATTACCTCATGGAGAGCATGTGGTTCAAGTTTATTGTGTGCAAACACAAGCCATACAGCAATATGCGTTGGACCTATCTCAGTGTTTACCCCCACCAATGGAGAAGTTTGGATTAGAGAATTCAGATTCCAGTGTTTCTCGTGATGCTGCAGAAGGGCTTTCTACTTTTGATACCCCAGGAAGCAGAGATTTGGTGATGGCCTTAGCTAGCTCTGGACCCAAGTCTAGTATCCCTGAGAGCACTACTGAGATTAAGCAGGCAACAAGCTCTGCTTCTGACACAGTAATTTTGCAAGAAATTAACCCATCAAGTAGAGATTCTAATCCTGCTATCTCGTTGCCTGTAATTAACCATACTGATGTTTCTCTTGCATCATTTGTTCCTCCAAGTCCAAGGTTATCACATAAACTTAGTGATCACACTGTTGATCAAGTTGCTGACTATTCAGTTGATAGGCAGATAGATAGTGCTCAAACAACTCTACATAGTTTACCTTCTATGGATATTGATAAAAGAATTGCACAAGCTGATGTTAATCCTCCTGTCATATTCAAGCACCCAACTCATCTTATAACTCCATCAGAGATAATGGCTACATCTTCTGATACTACTCACCTTGCTGAGAGTAAGAGTGAGGTTGAAGCTAAGATACAGGATGTTATTGTCAATGATGATGCGGGGAACATAGAGCTGGAGGTTAAAGTTGTTGGCGAAGCAGGATTCGTTAAGGATGGTAGGTCAAGCCCACGAGTGGAGCATCAAATCCCTGTAGATAGGAAAGAAAAATCATTTTATTCTCAGGCATCCGATCTTGGTGTTGATATGAGTAGAGAGTGTTGTGCATTGCCCAATGAAGCTTCTATAATGGAAGAAGCACATAATGGCAACATGGATGCTCTAGCACAACCTTTAAATCCTGGTGAAGAACCTGATGAGACTACGAATGATTTATCCGGGGTACCAGCTGATGTTGGTGCATCAGCCTCAGTTCCTCTCACACAGGCTCCAAATTCAAAAGGTAAGAAGCAAAGGGGGAAAAACTCTCAAGCCTCTGGTCAAGGTTCCTCGCCGCCAAGTGTCCATAACTCTATAGATTCAACAAGTGATACTGGGGTGGCTTCTAGTGTGCCTTCTGCGGAAGCTGCTTCTCTTCCATTAGCATCTATGCAGGAGATGATGTGTCAGGTAACTCTTAAATCTTAATTATGTATTAAGCAGTGTAAGAGTCTACGCTTAGGTAGATGTCATCGTCACTATTGCCACACTATTAGGGAATTTTCAATATATCTATTTTCCAGACCACTCAAGCACCAGTTATTGTTGCTCAATCATGCGTACTCTGTTGAGCACTTTCAAGTCTCTTCCTGAGGTTTGGCTTGAAATGCATTTTTTTTTAACTCTAGAAGTAAAACTTAGGAACATGCTGTAGCAGATAACCAAGAACTTGCCAGAGTTGGTTCGAATGATATAACTTGCTGGACTTTATTATCTTCCCATTAGTGATGAACCTCTGCCTTTTTATTTGGAAAAATGACATCAATAATACAGAATATTGCTTATAGACCAAAAATAATATCAACTTTTAAAATTACTAAAATGAATCCCAACAGGCTGCAATTTTTATGTTGGTAGAATTCTTATTTTTGATATAGTAAGTATTACAAAGTTGGAATGTTAGTTTAAATATCATCCCTTGAAAGTGTGTTTTTTTTCCACTGGTTTTAGGAGCATTCCTGTAACCTTTTTACTTATTTTTATGAGTGGGTCTTCAGAGGCTGTCAATGGCATGCCAGCAGATATGTCAGTATAACACTCAAGTCAGCCCACATTTTGTAAAAGATATTGTATTTGTTGAATAAATGTAATTCATGTATGTAGTCCTATACTTTCACGTACGTCTGTGTAACTGTTTTTCTTGACACCGCTGTTTGTTTGCAACTCTGTTGTGCAGCTTGCTGCTGCTCAAAAAGAAATGCAGAAGCAAATGACAATGATGGCTGCAGCTCCTGCTAAAGAAGGTAAAAGACTTGAGACAGCTCTTGTGCGAAGCATTGAGAAAGTTGGAAAAGCCAATTCAGATGCTATATGGACTCGTACACAGGAGGAGACTGCAAAACTTGACAAGTTAGTACGAGAACGTACACAACAAATCTCAACTTTGTTGGCTAGCACCTTCAACAAGGAACTCATTCCTATTTTGGACAAGACATTGAAGAAAGAAATCGCCGCAGTTAGTACAAATGTAGCTCGTACTATCACCCCAGTTATTGAGAAAAATATTTCATTGGCTATCATGGAATCATTTCAAGTTACGACCTTTCTAGTTCACTTTTGTTAAGCTACTTAATTTCTGCTTTCAAGAGAATTATTAAAGTTCACCATGTGATGCAGAGAGGAGTTGGTGACAAGGCTGTGAATCAACTAGAAAAATCAGTGAATTCAAGAATTGAAGCTATTATTGCCAGGCAAATACAAGCACAATTTCAAACATCTGGGAAACAAGCACTTCAGGTACCTTTACATCTTAATTTCAGTTGTCAAGGTGGTATCATTAGTTACATTGACCTTTGTTCCACTGCTTTATTTGGTACTCAGCTGTGTTGAATCCCTTTTACAGTTTTCCCCTGTTTGAGCTCAAGTAATGATACTGACTTTCTTCGACTTTATATGCATCAAATTATGTTTTGGTTGATATATTAAGGAACAAAGTCAGGATACTTATGCCCAATATGATTTATTACCCTTGTTTATCTCTTGTTTATCAACTGTATCTATGGTTTATTACCCCTTAATCCCCTCAATATGATGTTTCTTTCTTAAATCATGTCATCAAAGGTAAGGCACAAGGTATAGATACGAGGAGATACGAGGAGAACCGTGTCTTTTTTGTTGGTTTTAAATATGGTCATGATTTTTTGAAAACCAATTCAAGGATATATTGAAAAGGGCGTGTGTTGTTCATTTATTTGTGTTATCATTCATGAAAAGTTAAATAAGACATCTTTATTACTGAGAGAATGACACTGCTTTTGGCACTTGACAATTGGCAGGAGGGCCTGAAGTCTGTTCTTGAAGCAAATGTAATTCCTGCATTTGAAATGTCATGCAAAGCAATGTTTGAACAAGTAGATGCTGCTTTTCAAAAGGGTATGGCTGAACACATTGCAGCTGCACAGCATCAAGTGGAGTCTGCCCATTCTCCATTGGCTATGACCTTGAGGGTACGTATATACAATATATGCTCTCTTAATTACCCAAACGTAACAGATTTATGTCAAGTGTTTCACCTTGACATACACGTGGAGGTTGTCTTGTTTGCAATACAACCTTCGTGCATGGGCTTGTACTTCTTAATATGTTCCAAATCATGAAACGCTTATGGTTATGTGTTCTCTCTCTTTTGTTGACCTTTTTTTTTACCCCAAGTGTTAGCCCGATTCTCATTTCTTATTATATCTATTGTTTGAAAGGAAACTATTGGCTCAGCATCATCAATCACTCAATCTTTAAGTGGGGAATTGGCTGAGCAAAGAAAGCTATTAGCTCTTGCAGCTGCAGGAGCCAGCTCTAAAGCAGCAATGCCTTTGATCCAGCAGACAAACGGGCCTTTAGGTGGTCTACATGAGAAGGTCTGTCTCAAATAGCTCGGTGTTTTAGGCACTAAATTGCAGATATCTCGATCCATTTTCTATTCTGACTGAATCCTGTTTGCAAAATAGGTTGAACAACCATTTGATCCTATGAAAGAGCTATCTAGACTCATATCGGAGCACAAATACGAGGAAGCTTTCACAACAGCGCTGCAGAGGAGTGATGTCTCCATTGTATCCTGGTTATGCTCACAGGTATGTTTCTTTCAACTTTGACGGATACTTCATTCATTTTCATCGATTTCCTTAATCAACTGAAAAATAGATTCGTTGGTTTGATCTTTACATGATTTTGACTAATGACTTGGTTCTAACACCCTAAGAGCAAGCTCAAGAGATTCTCCATCTTTATTTTTTGGAGAATATTGGGATGATTTTTTTTGGGTGGGTGGGAAGGTGGGGGTTGGAGGTGGTGTCATTCATTCATCTGCTAATCTGCAGCTTCTTTGCGAATGGACATGTTCCAGGTTGAGTTGCAAAGGCTACTGTCGGCAATCCCCCTTCCATTGAGCCAAGGGGTGTTGCTTTCCCTTCTCCAACAACTCGCATGCGACATTGGCAAGGAACCTTCCAGGAAACTGCAATGGATGACGGACGTGGCTGCAGCAATAAACCCTGGGGACCCGATGATCGCTGTCCATGTTCGCCCTATTTTTGAGCAGGTCTACCAGATACTAAACAACCACCGTAGCTTGCCATCTACATCATCGGCAGACCTCACCAGCATTCGCATCGTCATGCACGTCATCAATTCGATGCTGATGACCTGCAAGTGATGTTTCCTGGCCGTGTTTTTCCCAGTCACCCTGCATCTTGTTGCCATACTAGGATTTCGATTGCTTATATTGTCAGATGAAACTCCCAATGTATAGAGTTTCTGTTTGTGATGTTTTGGGTCCTCTTCGCCCTTTTTGGCTTTCATGAACATGTTGGGAAAAATAAGATCAGGGTATGAGGAGACATATTGTTACATGAAAGTTGGGTCTTGACTCTTGAATGTTGAAAATGGCAAGGGTCAGGGGGAACCTTGAAAATGCCCATAGGATATTGAACACTTAAGTTCAGGTTTCCAATTCTAAATTCCCATTGTTCTATTTTCAGTGAATATTCCAAACTTTTCCTTTTAGCATCACTCATCAAGTCATCAGTCCTTTTTATTTTTATTTTTATATTTTTTTGAAATGGAAAGAATTCACCCTAGCCAAGTCCGGTGGGTCGATAGGCCGAAAGAATCGTCAGCAGACAAACCACTATGAATAGAAACAAAAACCACGAACGAAACAAAAACACAAAGAAGAGTATACCGAAAAAACTAGTGGGGGAAATGATGACACCAACAAATGAAGACGATGACAGAACTAGAACCAAGTAAGTCTTATCTTCTGACATATGGAGTCTTATCTTTTGACATATGGTAGAGGCAACACAAGGAATCCTTGGGATACAAAAGTGGAGACTTTAGATTTGGACTCGATCCTCAACGACCCTTCAGACCTCGATCACATCCACGACCTCTCACACAGCGAAAAAAGATAAGAACACAACTAAAAAAGAAGACTTAGCCAGAGTCAAACCATTAACACTCAAACGTTAATTCAATATATAAATCTTTTTTTTTGGGAAAGCGATTAAAAAACTTAATAGTTCTTTTCAAATAAATTTAAGTTGTTTTTATGTTATTTATTGTTTCTTAAATAATAAAAGAGGGTGTTTTAATTTTAAGTGTACGTGGATCGGGTTGGTGCTTTGGTGTGTTCGCGTTTGCTCGGTGTCGGGTTTGCAGTTTCGGGCGTCCTGTTTGATCGAAAACGGATCGTGGATGTGTTTGTGGTCTTCGAAGATCCTTCATTTAGGTGGGGGCAACGTCGGCGATCCACATATCCTCAGGAGTCACCCTTTCCGGTTGGGGTACTGTCGTGAGTCCTTACACTCTCCCGCGTTCGTGGCACTCGTGACGCGTCTTGGTTCTTCATTGATTTCTATGCTGGTTGATGTCTTGTATGTGTTAATTGGGATTTTCTTTCTTCTCGGGTGTTTTGTGTTGATTATGTACTGTTTGTATTGACGGTTTTCCGTCTGCCGACCTAGTCGGCTATCGAGTTTTAGGTATGCCTGAACTCGAATTTTTACCTAATCAAAAAAAATTATTAAGTGTACTTGGTGCTAAGGGAGTTCGGGGGAGGATGATTCTATGACACTAGTTTCATTTGATACTAGTGAGGCGGAGGTTACATGTCATTCATTTTAATGACATGTCATCAGGCATGGAAGGAGGGGTGGGATGAGCTTTGCTACAACCCACCACAATTTTAATACAGAATATATCTAATATAGCTGAAGTATAGATCACAAGGTAGGAAATGTCCTGTTGGTAATGGGTTTGCACTACAAACCCCAATATATCGAATATCTCCTCTAACACCCACTGTCAATCCCCTTTTTCATTCTTTTATCAATTTGTGCATTTACTTCTATCTATTTTATAACTATATATCTCTATTTTAGTTCAAAATTTTCCCCAATAATTTTTTCACTATATACATAATAAATTATATATGAGACAGTAAATCTAATTATATCAATTTCATCACTATATTTCTCTACTTTCATTCAAAATTATTATTTTTTCTCACACTAATTTTTCTTCATGTTATAAGGGAATCCAATATGTCCAAATTTTCATTCTTGGTTCCGTCCCTGCATGTCATCTTATTTGATTTGATGTTTCAAAAAAGTTAAAAGGTAAAAAAATAGCGAAATATATATACTAGGAAATTAATGATATCAATCCAAAATTAAGCACCAATTTAGCACTAAAAGAAATGGCAATCATTGAATAAAAAAATCAAAAACCAACTTCTCTCCCTAACCACATATTTTGTTGAGTTGAAGAGCTACGATATTACATATTCATTCATCAGATCGACTTATGGAAAATTGCCAGAGAGAAGTGATCCAACTCAGCCAAGTGTTACGACCTTACAGGTAATCGTTGGTATTAATAGTGTTCTATGAAAAAGTTGACATTCTACTTATTTTTGAACAAAATTTTTTTTTTTTGTAAATTTGAGTAAAAAATATAACTTATGATGTGCTTTAACTTTTCTAGCTTGATGGTCCCGATCAACTCAAGTACGGTGATGGTGGGAGTATCCTTCAATAATATTAAGTCCTTGTTAATAATGTTGTTTATGTGTATGCAATTAGATCTCTAACTATATTGTGCTATAATTCTCGTATATGTCATAATTGTCAACATATATGAGTCATTCAAGAAACTTTGATCTAAACCTAGGGTATGACGCAGAGGAAGGTAATGGATATGAGAAATATGACAATATATTAATCAAGTTTGTAAAGGTTTATTCAAAATTTAGTTCATATTAAAATTCTTATATAAATGCAGGTAATGAATAAGATTATGTCATCGATTTGGATGACGATGGTTTGCCAACTTCCGACGAAATCAGGCAACATAGTTGAGAACATGATCAAATTGATGGAGTAGATGGATTATTTGAGGATGTTGATGAAAGTTGAGAATGAGCATAGTTAGCTGCATGTTGGAATGACGTGTGCAGATGCAAATGTTGTGTTGAATTATTGTGAAGAATATGGAAAGACCAAAGGATTCCAAGTAAGGATACAAACTTCTGTGAAAATCAAAGGTCATGAAGATAAGTACAAGAGCTTTAGGTTGGTTTGTTCGAAAGCGGGGAAATTTGAAACAAAGACAAAGAATTTGGGAAAAGGTCCTACATCGTGTGTTACGGGATGTCAATTCCATGTGAATGCATCCCTTCATAGTGATGGGTTATGGAAGATGACCAAAGTTACACTAGAGCATAACCATGATTGTGTCCCGAAAAATTCCGAATTCCTTCCAAACTACAGATTCATCAGTGAAAGCGGATTTTAGAGAATGATAGAGTCGACGTTTTGATAATAAAAAACTACATATCCTTTGTCGTTCAACTTGGTAGCCACGCCAAAGTTCCTTTTGAAGAAAGGGAGTGTCGCAATCTCATTGGCAAAGCAAGAAGAAATTATATGGAGGAAGGCGACTTCAATGCAATGAGAAAATATTTTGATGAGATGAGCTCTAGTAACTTTAACTTCTTCTACAAGTATGATGTAAATGAAGATGAGAGTTTACAAAATGTTTTTTTGGGCGGATGGAAGGAGTAGAGCAGCATATATGGAATTTGGAGATGTTATATCATTTGATACCACTTACTTATCAAATCGATATAAGATGTCATTTGCTCCTTTCACTGGAGTTAATAATCATATGGCCAATCAGTGTTGTTTGGTTGTGCTTTAATTGCTGAAGATGATACTGAGAACTTCGTGCGGTTGTTTTGTGCTTAGCTTAAGTGTATGTCAGGAAAGGCTCCACAAGCAATTTTAACGGATTAGTGCAAATCTATAGGTATGTTATATTGAAATACTTATCTATCTCAATTCTTTTCATTTTTCATGTTCAAGATGGGAATTAACCTACAAATATTTTAATACTTAACATCCATATTTTTTTTATTAACAGGGAATGCAGTGGCACAAGTGTTCCCTAACACTCCACATAGGTGGTGTATATGGCATATAATGCAAAATGCAAGGAAAAAATTTCTCTACCATCCGCAGTTTAACGACATCCTTAATACGATGCAAGATGCCCTTCATGAATCGTTTAGCATATCGGAGTTGGAAGATGATTGGAAGGAGATGATTGCATCATTTGGATTGGAAAAACATAATTGGTGTTGTGATATGTATGAGAAGAGACATCGTTGAGTGCCTGTATATTTTAAAGAAGCATTTTGGTTTGGAATGTCAAGCACCCAAAAGAGTGAATGTATGAACTTATTCTTTAAAAAGTACGTCAATGTAAACACTACTCTAAAGACATTTGTGGAGCAATATGGACTTGCACTTTCAAACAGGGTTATGGAAGAGGAAAAGGCAACATTCACTTCCAAGAATTCTCCAATTTGATGTATGACCGATCATGTATTTGAGCTTGTCTTTCAAAAGTTATACACATCATCAAAGTTTAGTGAAGTGCAGAAGGAAGTTGGAGAAATGACGTACAACAATGCAACAAAGGTTGATGATGATGGAAATAAGTGCTAATATGACATTGTGGTTAAAAAGTCCATGCATGGTCGGAAAATGAAGAAGGTGTTTCGAGTGACAATGGATAAAGTCATGATGGAAATAAAATGTGAGTGCAAGAATTTTGAGTTTAGAGGGATTTTGTGTAGTCATATATTGCGTGTGTTTCACGAAGAGGAAGTGGATTATGTTACATAAAGATAATTCTGAATAGGTGGAGAAAAGACCTCGATAGGGAGCACTTGAAGGTTTCAGTCCCTTATTATGAGTTGTTGAATAAAAGGCCAGAGAAGTGTGACGTAGGAGGAAATCAAGTCTAATAAATATAAATAAATATCAAACCGAATCCTAGTCTACACAAATAAAATACAAGACTTCCTCCCGCTGTAGTGGAAGGGTATCAGAATCGATCCATGAGGAGGCGGGTCAGCGATGCCTGGACAGTCTTTAAAGTTTATGCGCAAGTCAACCAGTAGCCTCGATATCGAGTTGGGGAGTCGATATCGACAGGGGCAGTCGATTCCTAGTGAGTGATGTCGATTTGTGAAAGCCTACAACGAAAAGAAAACAACAGAAGCACTCGATATTGACTAAAGAGGTCGATCTCGAGTGGGGTCAGTGGTTCATGTCGACTCAGAAGACCGTCGACGTAGGGTTGGCTCGATGCAGGTGGTCGATATCGACTAGAATGGTCGATCTCGAGTATGTTCATAGAAGGTGTCGAATGAAGAAAACAGTAAAATAAAGTAAAAGAAATAAATAAAGACGACAATGTTTTTGATTTATATAAACTAAAAGCTCCTAGGGTAGGGATTTACCACAACAATAACCATGCATGCATTATGACTCAATTCACATAAAAGAGTAAGCTTTTCTCATCACCAATTAGGAATATAAAGGCTTTCGCATAAAAACCAAATTGTTTCTACCTTTTCATAATTATGGTTTAGTCAACTGTTGCAGGCAAAACCTAATTACTATCCAAATTCACATGTATAATCCACTTTCGCTTCATATAAGGCAAAAAAGGAATGATCCTAAATTCGCATAAAGGATTGAGCGCGGGGTAGAAGATGAAATCGCATAATCAAATAGAGAATAACGCGTACTTACATGGCTACCATCGGGCTCACACCGACCCTAGAAGTAGGACAACTATTCTCTCTTCATGGGGGAAAACATCATTGAATAAAAATAAAAACTTTGCATAAAACATCAAAAGGAACTAATCGTACAACCACCGCCTTCTTCTCCACTATCTCTCTCTATCTCGCCTCTCTCTCTCTCTCTCTCTCTCTCTCTCATTTGGTTGATTGATTGTTGTGTGTTGGAATGATTAAAACCAAGCCCCCTAGGGCTTTATTTATAGCCTCCTAACCCTTGCTAGCCAAGGATTGGAGTTCTAATCCCACTAAGATTGCTAAAAGGAAAGTTTATCTAAACTAAATTATATCCTAAAATAAAATATTAAAATAGGTAATATTCCCTAACATTCTTGGAATATACCTCTAAGATAGATGAATCTTGGTAGATGATAGATGTCTTCGTGGCTAAGCAATATCCTCCAAAGATTCGGCCCAATCCGCGTTTCTCACACGTCTGCTGAACCAGTCGATGTCGAGTGGACAGGTCGATATCGAGTGACCTATGTAGAGTCGAGTGGGTTTGGTGTGGTCGACATGGCTTTGGCTCGATCTTCATCTTTTCTTCTCAGTCGATTTCGAGTCTTCAAGTCGATATCGAGTATATGTGTCGAGATCGAGTGCTCTCAGCTCGAGATTGAGTTCTTTTGTCTTGTCTTGTCTTCATTCCAAAAGGCTCCGTTTCCTGCGAAATTAAACCAAAACTTGTGTAGACCTCTATATCTTGCAAATGTACTCAAACTACACAAATTCACTACTTTCCCAACCCGAAAGTATAAAAAATGCATAAAAACGGAAAAGATGTAAGCACTGAACATGGTAAAATATGCGCACATCAGTGTGCAAAAATATGAGAATATGCATGGTTTATTTGAGTCCTTTGCAGGGGTTGCAATGAATGAGGAGGAAATCTATAAGGAGGTTATGACCTCATTTGATGGTTTGAAAATTAAAGCAAATAGGGCCGCTAAAGAAAAGCATGGACTGGTGTTTCAAACTCTGAACAACATTGGTAAGGTTTATGGAAGGCGTTCGATTCATCGTGATGAACAAAACTACAATGTAGATGGGGTTGAAAAAAAAGATGGTGCAACCAATGTCAAGGATCCAATTGATAAAAGAGGTTGAGGTAAAGCTGCAGGGAAGAGAAAAGGCTACCGAAAGAAGCACGTTAGGAATACAAAGCCTTGTGGGAGTGAAGTATAAAAAACCCATTCAAGTTCAGAAGTTCATCATGTGAATGTCAATCCCCATCCTAACATTATGTATAACCAGAACCAGGTGTGTAAAATCAGTACGCATCGATTATTTGTTAACTGCAATTTAGATTCTTATTATTCATATCTCACATCATATTTTTTGTTTAATTCTTTTAGACAAGTCTACCCTATGCACTTGGTCAAAATATGACATTTAACCATCCATTTAAGATGAATCAGGTATGAATTTCTGATTGAGATTCTGATTAGTACTCAGATTCACGTGGTCGATTAATAATGAAACCCTCAATGTTTTTACAGATGTCGCAACCAACTTGGTTTCAACAGTTTCGAAGGGATTGATTCTACTCTTGTTTTAACAGTTCCGAAGAGATTCTGATTAATAATGAAACCCTCTATGACATTTAACCCTCCATGTTTTTAGATGTTGGAACACCTTGAATTGATTCAGAATGTTATTGGTTATGCTTCAGAATTTTATTGGTTATGTTTTCTACTCTTGAGTGTGAATTGATTCAAAATGTTATTGGTTGTGTTTCAGAATTTTATTGGTTATGTTTTCTACTCTTGTTTGTGTTTATACTTATTTGTTATATTTTATTTGTCAACTACTTATGGGCTGGTTTGTTATCTTTTCCCCACTCTATCCTTAAATCTTGATGTTTTGCTGGATTTTGGGAATAAAAAATTAACCAGTGAGTGATACCAAGGTTTTGGGTCAAGAATCAAATAGTGGAATGACTCATTCCGGGAATCAAATTGATTCTCATTTTCAATACCAAACACAAGCTGGCCTTGTTTTAGGCAGGCATTGGATGGTTTATTTGGTTCTTCTTCTCTGCAGACAAAATCGATGATGTACAACAAAACACTTGCTGACAAATGGAAGGGAACCAATAAAGTAATTGACAGCAGACAAATGGTCAAAACATAATTTTGATTTTTAGCCTATGCAATATTTGAACTCGCATCTTTGTGCATTAGCACATTACTCTACCATTTGAGCTAATAGGCTTTAAAATTGGCTATAAATGTAGACAAAACTTTGACCAGCACAAATATGGATTTATGACAGTAGAGAAACGAAAGGGAACTAGTAAAGTAATTGATAGCAGACAAATGGTCAAAACAGAACTATGATTCTTAATTAACAGCAGAGAAAGGCTGGCATTGGCCGGTTTATCTGATTCTTAATTTGTAACACCTCCTTTTATAACCTAAGGGAATGTCACATCGCCAATGATTACTCGAACTTTAATGTCTTTGTAATTGCCTTAGGCTTATAGGGACATGCAACCATGCTCCCATAAATAAGATGATAATAAGATATTTAGAGCGAAAGACTTAAATAAATAACAAGAGGATAAATAAATAGATAAATAAATAATTAAATAGGAAAAGTCAAATAACACTCATAAATGCTCATTAAGAATAATCATTCCTGAAACCTTTATCAACAGACCTTGGAAAAATACGCAAAACACTTTAAAGTTGATTTCGACTTTGATTTCAACCTTCGACCTCGTAGCACCTAACCTGCAAAAGACCGGTCTGGAGTCCGGATAGGATGAAGGACACCAGCCATCCAAATAACGGACGGTTAGTTCGCGAGAACTAGCAAACGACGACTCAAAAACTAGGACTTCTTTGAATTCAGACCCAGTGACCATAATACGGTATGAGTCTAAACCCAAATGCGATTATTGCGAATATTTATGTGAAGGCTTATTTGAGACCCGACCCTCCTATAACACGGATAACCCAAAAGGGTTAAGTAAGAAAAGATTTAGGAACCATACCCCGATCACAGATGGGATATGATATAGCTTGAAACAAGTTACGATTACTACCCAATACATTATTACTATATTTCATTATCATTATCAAGTCTAAACTAAGTATTGGTTTAAAAGGTACTCGATGTGGCCCAAAATTGACCCAGAGGGCAGGACTATTCCGGAGAGTTTTAAACCGCGGTCTGAGACAGTTAATTATGGGTTGATCTTGTGTCCCCCAGTACATAGTGCAACCTACGCATTGTTAGCTATACATTAATCTTCACTCACGCACTCACATTAAATGGATTGACACACAAATCACTTTTATCGACTAACACCGGTCCCACCCTGACATAATGGATATGACCTACAACCGCTTTGGTTGTGTAACACTTCATCTAAAAGTGTGATAGTTTCATGAAACATATAGACCGAGGAATAACGGCCCCAACCTGACTCTACAACATTACCTTCACATGACTTTACACATTACGGTTCACATTGCTTTATATTGATTGATACGTTTTAATTTGAATTGATCTTGATTCAATTGAGTTCCAATCGTAACACACAATCCTCACTTTGTTAATTAGTTACTTAAGACATTCTATGTGATCGTAACACAAAATAACCCATGTTATTTATAGGTAATATGGATGTCAAATGAAATGAAAACAAATAAAATAAGGATGGAAATATCAAAGAAAAAGGCATGTTTCATACCTAATCAATTAGTATGAAAGAACAAGGATAAATCATGCTTTAAATAAACGGTGAGTAACTATGATATTATTTTAATTAATGTCACCCAATTATACTTGCCAAATTCAAACGGAAGGTTAAATAAATCACACAAGCAGGTGATTTGTAATTTCTTTTAATTAATTTGGCAAGAAATCAAGGAAAGAAAACAACTAGACACAAAAGTCTCAAATGAGCAAAAAGGCTTGGAAAGTTACTTGCCTTGATTCGGAGTTGCAAGTTTTGACTTAAGTGGTTGGTTGGACTCAAATTCCTTCATATGGCCGTGTGGTTAGCTTAGTCTCTGTGAATTAACGGAATTGAAAGCGATTTATGCCCACATAAAAAAATACGGGCTAAAATCTGGAATTTTAAAAACTAGGAAAGGGCATAATTTAACAAAAC
The DNA here is from genome assembly GCA_963922045.1 of Persicaria maculosa. Taxonomy (NCBI): domain Eukaryota; kingdom Viridiplantae; phylum Streptophyta; class Magnoliopsida; order Caryophyllales; family Polygonaceae; genus Persicaria; species Persicaria maculosa. The sequence continues at coordinate 14,742,366 of OY998265.1, forward strand.
TGAAAGTATGGGAGGTTTTACGTGAATACCCTTCTTCAACCTTGCACCCGTCACTGTACAGTGTTCCAACAGCAGCTTCAGGCGCGCCTTCGGCTCCACTTCGGCGATGGCTAGCGTCTTCGATAGGGCTCGGAATGATACGCAACCGGTGGCTACGGATTTGTTGTGATGCAGTGTATCTCTCGGTGGTAGCTCGTGGCTCCGGCAGCGGCTAACGGTGGCAGACAAGGGTGGCAAAGGCAGCGCCGACGAGGGGTGACTCCAAGATTGGGTTTTGAATTCGGAACGTTTTTGTGGAAAGTTTGTGAAGGGTAACTTTTCTAGAAGAGTTTGGAACACAATGAGATAGGTTAGAAGCTTCGATTTCTTCTCTACGGAATGAATTTTGAAGAATACCGAACTCTAGTATTTATAGTCGATGTCAAACGGAGTCGATTTGAATCGAGATAACCCAAATCTATATAAAAGCTATTTAATTGATTAATTTGCGAAAATCTATCATATTTCGCCGGATAGGATAAAATTTCGAATTTGGGGATAAACTCTTTTGGGTTTGTTTTGGATTTGAAATCACAAATTGATTAAGGATATAGATAGAATAGAGAGTGGTTAACAACTTAGAAACGAAAATGATAAGATTCGGGCGAGATTTGAGGGGGGTTAGAAAAATCAAAATCTCCAAGCGTGTTTTACAGTCGATCCGGGAAAGAAGATGGGTTCAGCCGGTTCGGCTCAACATTTTTTTATGTTTTTGTTAGTTCGGTTCACTTGAACCAACAAAAACCCAGTTTACCTATAACTATATATCCATATAGAGAGAATGGGCATAGATAGCCAAAAAAAAAACTTTGCACTTTTAGCCCTAACCCTTGAAATTTAGCACACATGGCCTGATTTGGGGCAAAATTGCATAAAAGTGCAGGTAAAACCTACCGGCTTTAGGGGGTAAAGGGGGAAAAAAGGAAAAGAAAAGGGAAAAGGAAAAAAAAGTGAAGCATTAAATGCTAGGGAAAAAAATAAAAAGAAAAACTGAAAAGGAAAAAAAAAGCCTACTACATTTAATGCAGGTCAAATTGAATGAAATATGGGGAAAAAAAGAAAGCGGATGTAAAAAGGAAGGGGAATCTGAGTTCCAGTTTCATTTTGGATGACATGTTGTTTTAATTTAGGTGACATAGTGTATAAGTTTGGGTGAAACGGGAAACCTGAGTTCCAGTTTAAAGACTGAGTTGACATGTCATTTAATGCATTCTTTCATGTGACAAGGCCATGCAAACAGGTGACATGGGTGATTTTCTAAACAAATTGGCAAACACACTCAGAAATGTGAAACTTCAAAATCAAACAAGTGACACAGTAAATCTTTCAGGTGGCACGACCAAGAGCGTGGGAAAAAAAGGAAAGCGGGTGTAAAAAGGAAGGGGAATCTGGGTTCCAGTTTCATTTTGGTTAACATGGTGTTTAAGTTTATGTGACATGGTGTTTAAGCCATTTCAAGACATGGTGTTTAAGTTTGGGTGACACGGAAAATCTGGGTCTTGGGTTCCAATTTAAAGATTGAGTTGACATGACATTTAATGCATTCTTTCATGTGACAAGACCATACAAACAGGTGACATGAGTGATTTCCTAAACAAATTGGAAGACACACTCAGAAATGTGAAACTTCAAAATCAAACAAGTGACACGGTAAATCCCTCAGGTGACACGGCCGAGAGCGTGGGAAAAAAAAACGAAAAGCGGGTGTAAAAAGGAAGGGGAATCTGGGTTCTAGTTTTATTTTGGTTGATATGGTGTTTAAGTTTAGGTGACATGGTGTTTAAGTTTGGGTGACACGGGGAATCTGGGTTCCTCTCTCTCCTCTGCTCACTTTTCACCATCAACTGGCTGCCCAAGTGACCTTTTTATTTTGCACAAATACACCCCTATGCTACATTTGCAATTCTCTCAAAAGCGGTGACATTTTTGCAAAGTAAAAAAAAGTGTCTAGTTATGCAAATGGCCCTCTCTCTCTATGTGTGTGTGTGTGTGTGTGTGTGTGTGTATATATATATATATATATATATATATATATATATATATATATAGGCAAGGGATCGGGTGAGAACACCTCGGTCCGGTGAGAACGAAAGAAACACTTCTATTGGCAGATTCCTATTAAAATAATAATATTTTCTTGGGCGGGTTTTAGCACGGGCGCGTGAGGCGCGTGTAAAATATTGAGAGTATTTTTGTCTTTTCCGTCTCTGTTGTTCTCTTTTCCTCCTCTAGGGTTCCGTTTGCGAAATCAGATCTAGTCGCTCTCTTAAATCCTCCAAGTTCTCTCTCTCTCTCTTTGCCTGTTCGAATATGAAAATCCTTCATTATCTGTGATTGTAAGTTGTTTTACGAACTTAATTTTGGTTTTTTCCTGTTATATGGAGTCGTTTTTTGCTTTAGGGATGTAATAGTTGCATTTTGTTCGTAATGGTGTTTTTTTTTTCGTAATGGTTTTTCTTTCCTGTGTATATGGAGTGTGGTGTAGTGTATTTCAGAGATTTCATAGATTTCAGTTTGGTTCAATGGTTGTGGTTCATAGGGTTCCTATTAAGTTCATTCAAATAGTTTGGTTCATTTGGGGGGGAAGGGTTCATTGGTTTTGGTTTAGTGACTGTGTGTGTGTTCACTGTGGTGTGGTTCAATAAGAGGGTTTTGTTCACTAAGTGTGGTTCACTGAGTGTTTTTCACTGGGGGGAGTGGGTTTGGTTCAATGGATTTGGTTCACTTGTTTGGTTCAATGGTTGTGCCATTGTGGTTCACAGGGTTCCTATTAAGTTCATTCAGATAGTTTTATTCACTGAGTGTGGTTCACTGAGTGTTGTTCACTGGGGGGTGGGACAATCAGAGGGTTTTGTTCACTGACTGCGGTTCACTGAGTTTGGTTCACTAGGGGGGGAGGTTTGGTTCAATGGATTTGGTTCACTGGGGGGGGTTCACTGGTTGTGGGTTACTGACTGTGTGTTAATCATTGGGGTGTGGTTCAATCAGAGGATTTTGGTCATTGAGTGTTGTTCACTGAGTGTGGTTCACTACTAGTGGTTTACTGCTTTTGATTCACTTTGGAGTGGTTCACTGAGTATTTTGTTCACTTAAAAACATTTGGGTCACTTATTCAATGAATGTGGGTTGTTTTCCATTGATATGTAGATCATACAACAAAGGAAAATTATTAACATGAATGGCATTGAGAAGGGAAATTATTAATCTATCTAGAGGCAAATCAGCTTCCCTTGTTAAGCTGAACAAATATGTCGCCGATCCTTATCTTGATCAAATGTAAGTTTAAGTAAAATATTTTGTTAATTTATTAAAATAATAAGTTGTTTATGAATCTTTAATGTTATATATTATTTTTACAGGGAGGTTCTATTTAGTTTCAAAAAGTTCATAGTCCCACGTATTTTGCTTCAATCATTACTCCTTAATCAATATGTGGATGTACAAGTTATTGATGTTTGAGTTAGATTTCTTAACCATGTCGAATATCATCGCACTCCGGGGGATGTGAAGAGATATTATGGCACCATTAATATCAGTGTAAGTTATGAATGTTTTATTAGTTATTTTGTTTAATGTTTTAGATATATTTTGTTTATGATTTAATTCCTTTCCCTTCATGTGTTTTCAGTCTGGTTTAGTAGTTTCAAAGTCTGATGTAAGTTTGAAAAGAGGTTCAATATCTTTTGTTCAAAATTTGATCAGCTGCTTAAAGCGACAAGCACTTCAGATTTGGCTGTCTTTGATTTGGTGAGTTATTTAAGTAATTACAATTTTTTCCAGTGCTTGCACCGGATCATTTTCTTGGATTAGATCATTTAATTAAAGTGTTATTTTTTTTTTGCAGATTTACTTGCCAGTGCTTGCATTAGAACATTTTTATGTTATATGTTTCAACTTTAAATCAGAAGAAGTTGTTATCATTGATAATATGAAGCTTCTGGTTGACTTTGTATGCAAATATTCTGATATCCCAAATGTTGTTGTAAGGTTTTTACATATATCTTTTGTCATCATTTTGTTTTTTTACCATATTCTTATAGGGGTTTTTGTTGTGTGTGTTCTGTGTATTGTGTAGGTGAAACTTATGTGCCGATACTTAGATCGAATGGGGCTCTCTAACAAAGCTGATCGTATCCGTAATCGCAACTCATTCTATCTTCAGTTAAAGTGGGCAACACAAGGAAATGATGTTGATTCTGGTATCTACTGCATGCGGCATTTGGAGACATACATGGGGCAGAATGGACCTGAATGGCAGCCTGGATTGACTCGCTTTTGTTCCAAGATGCTTATTGATCTTCGTGCACACTATGTTACTACAATTATTACTTGTCTTGGCAATGAAAAGAGGGAGTCTGTTTTCATGGAGCTGAACAATTATCATTCTTGAACAATGGTGCTTGGTGTTGTTTTTTTTGTAAAACAGTTTGATGGTATTATCTATGTGTTTTTGTGGGTGTAAGTTTGTGTTTGGAGGTTGATGTTAACAATTAACTTTTATGTAAACAGTATTTTATCATGATTTAATCATTTTGCTGCTTGAATGTTATCTATAATATTGTTTCAATGAATATATATATATATATATATATATATTTGGTGTCACTAATGATTGTTCAGTACATTTATATATAGAGGCAATGAATGTATCTAAAAGATTGGTTCACTAGTTTTGGTTCAATGGGGTGTGATTCACTTATGTATTGGTTCACAGAGTGTGGTTCACTGGTTGATTAAATGTATCTAAAAGATTGGTTCACTGGGGGTTGATTCACTAGTGAAAAGATTGGTTCACAGGGTGTGGTCACTGGGGGGGGGGGGGGTGATTCACTGATGTTGTTCACTGTATTTTGGTTCACTGGTTGTTATTCAGTAATTAAGGTAAGGTTCACTACGTTTGGTTCACTGGTTGTTATTCATTTATTTATAAATGTTTCACTAGTTGTGGTTCACTGTATTTGGTTCACTGGTTGTTGTGATTCAGTTACATATGTATGGTTTACTAGTGTTGGTTCACTAGTTGTGGTTCACTCATGCAGTGGGTTTGTTATTTAAATTTTCTTGCTCAAATATTAAATGAGGGAGTTATAGTAGTAATGAGTGGTTATTTTAGAATAGGCGATTATAGGGGTATTTTTGTCATTGCGTATGCTGTATTTTTATTCATCTCCTTTTCTTCTTTCTCGAGTAAGATTATTTTCAACTTTCAAACACATTTTTCTCCGTCATTTCAACTAAACCCTACTTAGTTTTAGTCTTTTCGTCTCCCACGTTCAAATATCTCTTTGTCTTTTTGAAGTAAGCATTATTCGAAGATGATTTTTGTTCTATGTTATAATTTTTAGATGTTTGTTATCCATTTATTAACAATTTTGTTTGTTTTACAGTTATTCGTAGTCGGAGTTGGAAAAAATGGATGAGCACAACATTGACGGTAATGAATTTATTTTTTATACCTCATTTTATCCGTTTGAATCTTTTGTGTTTTAGTTGCTATCATTATTGTAAACAAATCGTTTGATTTTGATCTTCGCTTTTTTGTGTTTTTTGGTTTGTAAACGGCTAACTAAATTTGCTTCAATAGGGGGGGGGGGGAGGGGGGAAGTGTGGTTCAGTGATTTTGGTCCAGTGAGTTTATTTTGGGTTAAGTGTTGTTCAGTGTTATCGGTTCAGTCGTTTAGGTCATTTTTTTAGTTTGGTTCAGTGATTTTTAGTTTGGGTCAGTGATTTTAGTTTGGTTCAGTGATTTTATGATTTTGTTTTCAGATGAAACACCACTGTCAGTTGTTATGAAAAAATTCAAAAGGAAACCCCAGTCGTTGGAGGAAAAGCCTGGAGTTAAAAAGAAGAAGAAGAATCCTAAAAATTCAGAGGATGACAGCAGCGATGATTTAGCTCTTGTGAAAGAAGAGGACTCAAAGATTTTTTGCAAAAGTATCATGGCATTAAATGGAAATGTTACATACTTTCGTGGAATCATTTCAAAATCTGAATGAGGTTCAGAAGAAAGCTATACAAGAGATGGGATTTGGTGGTCTCCTTCATCTTGAAATGACCTACATGCCACTCTATTTGTGTTATTGGCTTGTGGAGAACTTTGATTATGATCGTGTCGCTCTGACAATATCTAAAAGTGATTCATTTTTCATTGAAGATATTGATGTGGCTATTACACTGGGGTTGCCACGTGGGAATATTTCAATGCCTGTTAACCGCTCATTAAATAGTTGGAATTGTAGACCTTTAGCTGTGTGGAAGAAAACAATAATTCCTAGTGGTAAGAGGATTTTTGCATCTAATGTTGTGAAGAAGATGGTAGCTGCTAAAGATGGAGGCAAATTTTTCAAGACATGTTTCCTAATTCTTGTTTTTTCATCTTTGATTGAAAGCAACACCAATGGCACTGTAAATTTTAGTTACTTTAATGTAGCTGATGATGTTGAAAATGTTAAAAACATTAATTGGTGTGGTTTTTTGTTGGATTGTCTAGTTGAAGTAAAAAAAACATGGGCACGCAACAAATGTTCCATGTTCACGGGTTCTCTCCCTTTCCTTGTCGTAAGTGATTTTAAATAATGGAATTTTTTGTTCTCAATGTAAATATTGTTCAAATAGGATAATTTAGTCTTGTATTTGTTTTCTTTTCAGCTCCTTTATCTTGATCGTGTACGACTACAGAGAAAAGATCATCAAAGATCTGTGCCAACCCTTGGTAATTGGTCAGCTGCATCAATTAAGGCAAGGGAAACAGAAGAGATGAATGGTAGTGGTTTCGGGTGTGGTCGTGTATTGCCTAGGGTAGACTTACAGTCGGCTGGTTTACTAGCAGCCCCATCGGATTAAGATATTTTGGGTGGGCCAGACATAGTTGGACTTATTGAAGGTCCTTGTGAAAATGTAAGTATAATTTTTATGATTTAGTAGTTTTATTACATTGTGGTTCAGTAGTTATTTATTAAACGGTTCATCCATTGACTCATAAGTTATATATATATATAGATAGATAGATAGGTTATTGAAGATCATCAAACCATTGGCAAGGAGCCAACAGGTGGACTTGATAAGTCTACTGAATGTCATAGAGAAAATGTAAGTATAAATTATAGATTTGTTTATAATTATAGATTTTTTATGTTAAGTTTATAGATAGAAATGGGCCCCCTTGTTGTGTTTCAGTTGTTGTAGCCCCCAGGTTATGGGTCACATGGGTGGGTTTCACTGAACCAATATACATGTAGGTTCATTTGGGGGGGGGGGGTGTTCACTGGTGTTTGGTTCACTGAGGTACAACCTTTGGGTGCAGTGGTTCACTGAACAAATATATATATGCGTCATTGGGGTGTGGTTCGCTGAGTTTGGTTCACTAAGGTGGGCTCACAGTTTGTGGTTCACCGAGTTTGGTTCACTGATATATTTTGTATATATAGGTTTATGAGGAGCATCAACCTAAAATCAAGGCAGCCACAGCTCAACTTGATAAGTTGTTCAAAAGTCCTACTAAAAAAATATGTTTTTTTTAAGTACAAATTGAATTTGTCTAGTTTACTATATTATTGTAGTGGTTAACCTCATATTTCCTTGTATTGCAGCCTCTAAAAGAGAGATACAAAGCTGCGATGTGTTTATTAGTCAAAACTATGGAGGATGTTGTGGCGTTGACTGTAGAATCATTGGCTGAGAAGGAGGTTGATCCATAGTTGAATTACATTAATCATGCTTGCAAGCACATTGTTGGTCAGCCTTCAAACACTTCTGAGATTATTTCAACACCACCGGATGATTGGGCAAACAACCCTGAATTAGATAGGCTAATGCGTATTGTCGATGTGGCAATTAAAAAGAAACATGAGATAGACAAGTTACGCCTAGCTGATCCTTGTTAGAATTTCGGGGGTACTCCACTTGAGAAAGAAGTCACATTTACCGAAGTATTTGACACAATTGAAAAGTCTTTTGCTTCTGTCCCTTCGGAAGATATACCTTATATTTTTCAGGATCTCCCTGAGGTACAACCTTTGGACGCAGTGGACTCTGTGGGTGCAGTGACTCCTATTCTTAACAATGATCTTCAAAATTTAGCTGCTGCTGCTGCATGTCAAACTCGAAGGCGCCTCTTGGTGAGTCTCCGCTAGGTGTACTTGTTCAGCATGGGGGCACTCGATGGTGGTGTGCCGCTGCGATCCACATTCAATGCAATCTTGGTTCGCTGAAAGGAACCTCACTTGCTTTTGGAGCTTTCGAAGTTGATCTCTATGGAATTGCTCCTTCACGTCCGGATCGATCACATTGGAGGGTTCATATAAGGGCATAGATGGGGCAGGCCTCGATGATGATGATGTGTCGGAAGCCTCAGGAGTCCCATATGTGTTGTCGAACTCCACCAACCTCTCTATGGTCTCCCAAGCCTCTTATGGAGCGAGTTCAAGGTAGCCATAGGCGGTGTAGGTGTTGATCCTCTCCTTAGTTGCAGCATCAAGAGCATTGTATATGATCTCCTGAATTACATACGGTGGTTGGCCATGCGTCGGGCATGATCGTAGTAGGTCCTTAAACCTTTCCCAAACAGTCGCCAAAGCCTCACCAGGCTTTTGTTTGAAAGCCGTGATTTTCTGTCGGATCAACGCCGTCTTAGAAGGAGGAAAGAACTTGTTATGGAACGCGTCCTTGACTTCATTCCAGGTGCGGAGCGATCTTGGGGCCAAGCTTTCCAACCACTGCAATGCTTTCCCTGTAAGAGACCATCGGAAGGCTTTTAGTTGGACATATTCAAGACTTCGTCCATCAGCAATAGTATCACAAAGGTCTAAGAAGGTTGAAATATGTGCCATAGGGCATTCGTTAGGTTTTCCTTCATATTGGTGCCTTCTAATCTCAGTTAGGAAGTTAGGTTTTATTTCAAAATTAGAGGCATGGATAAGAATTGCCGATTCAGGCACTGTGAGAGTGGGGTGCATATATTGCTTGGCATTCCTAGGGAGGGCATTGATTTGGGCTTCTATTTGCCTCCGGCCTTCCTCCTCCCTATCCGCACGCTCCTTAAGTGCCGCCTCTCTAGTCGTTAGGTCCTCAACCTGCTTCCTTAGTTGCTCAATAAGTTCAGCCTGGTTTGCGTTGTCCGCCATGATTCTTTGAGCTTGGGCCCTTAGATGGAAATAACGCTCAGGGTTGTCTACTCCTTCAAATTCAGGTGGACGATTAGCGCGTCGCATACACCTGCAAAACCAAACTAGGTAGAGACGTGAGATAGACTACTAGGGCGCGATTGATTGCCTCCCCGGCAACGACGCCAATTTGTTAAGGAGGTAAGTCGAGTTCTCAAATTACAAATAATAAAGATGTAAACGTAAATCGACTCCTAGCCTATACAAATAATTACAAGACTTCCTCCCGTTGTAGTGGAAGGGTAGTCAGGATCGATCCACGAGGAGTCGTGTCAGCGGGATCCTAGTAGCTATGGAAATCTCACGTCTGCGTCGACCAGAAGCCTCGATTTCGACCTTGGAGCTCGATGTTGACCTCGGCGCGCTGTCGATGATCTCTGCAACAGAAGACCTGCAGAAACAAAAACTGTAGTCGATATCGACTGGAAGGGGTCGATATCGATGTTAGTCCACGAAATCGACTGGCTCAGAAGACTGCCAGGTGATACAGAAGGGTCGATATCGATGCTAGGGGTCGATATCGATGTCAGCAAACTCTACAGCGATGATCGTCATCGACTCAGAAAACTGTCGACGAACTCAGTGGTCGATATCGACGTCTGGGGTCGATATCGATGCTAGGGGTCGATATCGTTGTAAAGTTTGGAATCTACGCATTTTATGCATATTTATGCAGATTCCTAAGAATCAAGTTAAAGAAGACAGAGGAAAGCAAATATATGAAGCTTAAGAAGCATAAGGAATATTCAAGGAAGAAGACGGAAGGAGAAACGAGCATGACAAGACAAGAAGAAGAGAAAAGATTCACTGCAGAGAAGCGGCGCCCGCGGCTAGGGATCGGCACCCGCCGGCTTTCAGTGCACAAATCAGACTCCCGCGAGCTACAGTGGATCAGCATCCACCGATCACCAACGGCGCCCGCCGACGCAAATTCTGGAAGATCTTTTTCGTGGGCAAATTTGGTCAATTGGGCTTTTCTTCTACCTTAAGAACTATGACTTCTACCCCTCCTATGCCTATAAACACAACTCTCCTCATCCCCCAATTCACACATTCACTCGACACAACAAATCATTTCACTTCTCTCTTTTCCCTTTTTCGCTACTTCGGTAAGCCGTGCTCGGCTAAACCTTTTATAGTTTTGCTTATATTTTATGCATTGGTTAGAGACATGTGAGGGTTGTTTGAATACTATTTTATAGTTATCATTTGGTTTATGCTTATTTGGTTATTCATTACTCTTGTTCTTTGTATGTTAAGTTATTTACTTGTCTTAATTGGCCACTAAGATAGATAATCAACATGCTAAGAGATTATAGCTAACTCCGCTATTGCAGGCATTAATCCGACATAGTAGCAAACATATCTTGATGAACAGGTTGTGATTCATGATATGAAAGAATAAGGTTATGTAATTTATTGTTATTGTTAGCGGATGCGATAGATGGGTTGACAACCAGATGACATGTCGAATATGCGAGAATTACATGAATTATGTGCTTCTGTGATTAGGGACTTGTTACTTCTCGAACCCCATGCAAGAGTGTAGGGAATTGATAGTGATCAAATCAGGAAGCTATGATGTACATATTTGTACCTTTGTTTATTGCATCTTTTGACTTCATATTTCATTCGATTTCCAAAGAAAAGGTTCAAAAGAATATAAACTTGTGTAAGAATGGGCTAAAATGCAAGAAATAGGGTCTGCACAAGTTTTGAGCTAACCATGCAGGAATTCGAGCGAAATCGGAGTCAAAACGAAGAAGCCAAGTGAAGCTGAGCAGAGGTAGATATCGACCCCTGACATAGATATCGACCTCTGGTGTAGATATCGACCTTCAACATAGATATCGACCTCAACATAGACATCGAGTAAAGCTGAGAAGAGGTAGATATCGACCTTAGACCCAGATATCGACCCCCAGTGTCGATATCGACCCCCATATCGACCTCAACATAGACATCGACCATAGCTGAATAAGTCGAGCAGGAACAGAGACCTCGATATCGACCCCTGGTGTCGATATCGACCCCTGGTGTCGATATCGACCCCTTATCTCGACAGAAGATAGACTCGAGTTCGAGATGCAGATTGGAACTATATCTTCAAGGAGGCACGGATTTATCTCATACTTTCAAGATAGAGGACAGCTGAAGTTTTATTTATCTTTTACCTTTAAGTTATTTAAGTTTATCAAAAATAAAAGACCTATCCTAATTGTTTGGATAGAGTTCATAGTTTAGATAGGAGTTACAATCCTTGGATAGCGAGGATTAGTAGCCTATAAATAAAGCCTTAAGGGCTGATTTGTTAGATCATCCAATATCCAACATCCAATCCAAGAGACAAACAATCAAGCAAGACAATAGAGTTAGAGTTAGAGAGAAGTTTTAGGGTTTGACGTTTGCGAAAGTTGACGTTGAGTTGTAAAGCTTCGGAGTTTATTTTAATGCAAGTTTCTTCCTTTCAAACAATGATGAATTCCATGATGAGAAGCGAGTAGTTCCCCAAAGCTCTTAGGGTCGGGGTGAGCCCGACGTTAGCCATGCGCGCTTGAGGTAAGTATTAGATGTTGATATCGTTGTGTCTATCTCTCCTCCTACGATTCTATGTTTAGTCCTAATCGAAAGAAAAGGGATTCATGCTAACAACTTGAGTTATAAACATAAAATTGGTAGAGACAATTAGGTTTATTTGCAAGAGTAATCCTAAGAGTTGGTGTACGGCGAAAGCTTGTCCCTCGGGTGAAATAGCGCAATTGTCCGTCTTATTTATCTTATCGCATGCATTGGTTAACGTTGTGGTAAACCCTAATCCTAGGAGTTGCTTTTTAAATAACTTTATATTCAGTCAAACCCACTGTTATTTCTGTTCATTGCTTCTCTTCCCATTCTTAAATCTTCGGCCTTTCTTTGCCGACGAAGAACTAACACACTGCAGGGAGACATCGATATCGACCCCAGACGTCGATATCGACCACTGAGTTCGTCGACAGTTTTCTGAGTCGACGACGAACATCGCTGCGGAGTTTGCCTAGCATCGATATCGACCCCCACATATCGATATTGACCCTTCTGTATCGACTGGCAGTCTTCTGAGCCAGTCGATTTCGTGGACTGACATCGATATCGACCCCACCAGTCGATATCGACCACTTGTTTTTATTTCTGCAGGTCTTCTGTTGCAGAGAACATCGACAGCCGAGGTCGACATCGAGGCCCCAGGTCGAAATCGAGGCTTCTGGTCGACGCAGACGTGAGATTTCCAAAGCTACTAGGATCCCGCTGACACGCCTCCTCGTGGATCGATCCTGACTACCCTTCCACTACAACGGGAGGAAGTCTTGTAATTATTTGCTTAGGCCAGGAGTTGGATTACATTTATTACATCTTCATTATTTGTAATTACTTGACATATCAAGCCTCCTGCAACAAACAAATTGGCGCCGTTGCCGGGGAGGCAATCAATCCCGCCCTAGTAGTCTATCTCACGTCTCTTTCTAGTTTGGCCTTGCAGGTGTATGCGACGCGCTGATCGCCCACCTGAATTTGAAGGAGTAGACGACCCTGAGCGTTATTTCCATCTAAGGGCCCCAGCTCAAAGAATCATGGCGGAAACCGCGAACCAAGCAGAACTTATTGAACAACTAAAGAAGCAGGTTGAGGACTTAACGACTAGAGAGGCAGCACTTAAGGAGCGTGCGGATAGGGAGGAGGAAGGCCGGAGGCAAATAGAAGCCCAAATCAATGCCCTCCCTAGGAATGCCAAGCAATATATGCACCCTGCTCTCACAGTGCCTGAATCGGCAATTCTTATCCCTACCTCTAATTTTGAAATAAAACCTAACTTCCTTACTGAGATTAGAAGGCACCAATATGAAGGAAAACCTAACGAATGCCCTATGGCACATATTTCTACCTTCTTAGACCTTTGTGATACTGTTGCTGATGGACGAAGTCTTGAATATGTCCAACTAAAAGCTTTTCGATGGTCTCTTACAGGGAAAGGATTGCAGTGGTTGGAAAGCTTAGCCCCAAGATCGCTCCGCACCTGGAATGAAGTGAAGGACGCGTTCCTCAACAAGTTCTTTCCTCCTTCTAAGACGGCGTTGATCCGACAGAAAATCACGGCTTTCAAACAAAAGCCTGGTGAGGCTTTGGCGACTGTTTGGGAAAGGTTTAAGGACCTACTACGATCATGCCCGACGCATGGCCAACCACCGTACGTAATTCAGGAGATAATATACAATGCTCTTGACGCTGCAACTAAGGAGAGAATCAACACCTACACCTCCTATGGCTACCTTGAACTTGCTCCACAAGAGGCTTGGGAGACCATAGAGAGGTTGATGGAGTTCACCAACACATATGGGACTCCTGAGGCTTCCGACACATCATCATCATCGAGGCCTGCCCCATCTATGCCCTTATATGAACCCTCCAATGTAATCGATCCAGATGTAAAGGAGCAATTTCATAGGGATCAACTTCAAAAGCTCCAAAAGCAAGTAAGGTTCCTTTCAGCGAACCAAGATTGCATTGAATGCGGATCGCAGCGGCACACCACCATTGAGTGCCCACATGCCGAACAAGTACACCTAGCGGAGACTCACCAAGAGGCGCGCTACATGAGGGGTCCCAATCACCAATATTGGGGAGACCAAAGGTTCCATCAACCACAAAGGAACCCGGTTAACCCTAGGGACCCTCCGCCTTATAGAGCTCCTGGGCACCCGGAGAGAGACCAAAAGAAGGATGATCTCTAACTAGTACTGGATGAAATCAGGCGGAATCAGGCTAAGAATGATCAATCCAACAATGCCATCCATTCTCAACTCAATCACCTTACCACAAGGATTGGGGAGATGGACGTATGGAAAAAGAACGTAGAGACCCAACTTGGTCAATTGGCGGCACAAATCCCTAGACCGTCCGGAACACTCCCTGGGCAACCCACTACAAATCCTAAGGGACAATCCGGGATGGGCCATGTCGCAGCCATACAGTTAAGGAGTGGCACCAATGTACAACGGCCACGAACGGAATCGGAGAAAGCAGCAGATCCAGTCGACATCGACAGACCAGTCGATGTCGAGGATGAAGTCGATATCGACCCCCATGTCGACCCACAGGTCGATATCGAGGCCACTGCAGAGCCATCAGAGCCACAACAGAGGTCGAAATCGACAATCCCAGTCGATATTGACATCGATGTTCAGCAGGCCCCTCCGACCTCCGTTTTGGCCCCTACTCCAAAGAAGACGTTGCCATTCCCTTCCAAAGCATTGGAGGATCCCACCAAAGCCAAGTTTAGGCGCTTCATAAAGATACTTCAAGGACTCAACGTTACAATCCCTCTTACAGAAGCCCTAAGCGAGATGCCCGCCTATGTACGATTCCTCAAAGACATCCTAAGCAAGACGAGATCCATGGCAGAGATCGCAGAGGAGTGCTCAAAGATGGATTTCCCTGAGAAGAAGAGTGATCCAGGGAAGTTTGCAATCACCGTGGGACTTGGCCAACATCGCTATAAAGCCCTATGTGACCTAGGGGCAAGTATAAGTCTCATGCCTCTCTCTATTTGGCAGAAGGTGAACATTGGCGCGCTTGAACCTGTGGACATGAAACTCTATATGGCTGACAACTCATTAGTCAGACCCACAGGTATAGTTGATGACGTTCCTGTAAAGGTAGGTAAGTTCTTTGTGCCTACTGATTTCATTGTATTGGAGATGCCTGAAGATCCTGTAGTGCCTATTATACTTGGTAGGCCTTTCTTAGCTACTGCAGATGCCAATATCAATGTACGTTGAGGACTACTAACCTTTACTATAGGGAACGAAGTAATAGAATTCTCTTTCAACCCGACCATGAGCGAAACAAAGCACCTGGAGCAAGTAGTCCTCTCGCCGGCTAAGGAGAAGCTTAGAAATTTTTTATTGGCGAGGAAGGAAACAGCAAGCATGGTCGATATCGAATGGAACCAGTTGATATCGACTAAAAACATCGAAATCGAACCCCCTTGGTTGAAATCGAGTATGCCAGATCGCTGCCAGGAGCTTAAGTATGGGGTCACAGAGGTCGATATCGACCCACACATATCGATATCGACCACAGCACTCGAAATCGACCCTCCTTGGTCGAAATTGACCACCCCTCAGCCCGAAGATTTCTGTTTCGGGCCCAAACAGGTAAGCCCAGGTATGACTCCTAACCCTCCTCCGTCCATTATTGATAAATCAATTAAGCCAATTATTGATAATTCTACTAAAGAGAGGGTCAAAGCTCCATGGTTTGCCTATATTGCTAAAGTTAGGTCAAGAAAGAGAAGGAAAGCGCCCAAAGAAGAACTGAATGATTAAAAAGCCTTGGTCGCCGAACTTCACTACTACCAAAAGGACCTAGATGATCCAAGAGAAGGCTCACGCTCAAAGGGTCCCTACATAAAAGGGTCATAAAGCATTGACGGAGAAGTTGGCCTAGCGACTCAAAAATCTGGAGCGTGTACATAAAACCTTTAAATTTTTTTTTTTTTGCATAGATTTTTTTTTAGGATTTAAAATTTTAAAACTGAGATAATTCATGCTTTATCTATATTCCTAACCAAGATTTCAGGTTATCAAGCAAAAGGAACAACGAAGAAGAAAAGAAGCTTCTGCAGAGGCAGTCGAAATCGACCAGGCCAGTCGAAATCGACCCCCCCAGGGTCAAGCCACCTCCTGGAGTCGACACTGAGGACTCAGGAGCGAAGAAGAGAGGTCGATATCGACCCTAATACTCGATATCGACCCCAACCTGGCAGCCCTTGTCTTCATCTTCTTCCTCGAATTCGACAGATGTAGTCGACATCGACCACTGACCTAGATATCGACTTCTGGCATCGACCCAACCTGAAATCGACCTAAATCCGCAGGTTGCGCTGTGAGTTTCTCTCTACCCTTGTTCTTCTTTTTAATACAGTGAGGACACTGTATATTTTAAGTATGGGGTGGGGGAAAAATGTCTTATGGTCATAACTTGGTTTTCTTCTTCGCATTGCATTCATGTTTAAATTTTCGTTTTTAGTTTTACTTTTATAAAATGTCAAACTTCAAAAAAAAAATAAGAAAAATGTCAAAAAAAAAGCATGTTTATTTTCTAACCCTACTTAGATGTCCTATGATGAAAACTCAATAGCTGACTTGATCATGTAAACCCTATGGCATATTTGATGGTTTAGCCTAAGTCTTTAAAATTTTTATAGATTGTGAACTTGTGATGAAATTGAGCACATATGATCCTAGGCAAAAAAGCAAATCCAACAAAAATTGTCCTTGTGAGAATTTTGGGCTATAGGGAGAACATCCAAAATCCCTCCGCTTTCTTGAGTGAATTTACTCTTCCTATGCATCTCTAAATGTTGTGATAGTTATTCAAAACCAATGCATATATATGTTTATGTTTACGAGAATTAAATGATGGAGGCATCTTTTAAGCCATTTTTATCCTCTCTTTACCTACCCTGCATCATCCCTGCTTGAAGCCAGAACATTAGCCTGAGCCTGAATTTGCAAACTCCACAAAATTATCCCTAGCCGAATTGAGCCTGACCCCATTTGGGAATTGAGACTTAGATTGGTTGGACTAATGCCTTGTAGAGAGAAAAGAGCATAATGTCCAGTTTTGAGCAAGGAAATTATAGGATGGTGCATATTTACATTTTGTCATATTTTGTAAAAGGATTTATGGCTCAACATATAAATGCACATATTTACTTATTATTTTCGAAAAAAAAATGAAGATATCTATATATGGTGCATGAGCCAAAATCCTTAAGTCTTTTATTCATACAAGTGTTATATTTTTGAGAGATATATTAGAACTTGGAAGAAGGGTTGATGGAATGCATCTTTAAAGCATATTATGAAGAGTATGGTTTGGGTATTGCAAGTGCTGAGATTTAGGAGTCTTGATTCCCGAATTTTAAAAGCACCACATGGCCAAATAATTCCATACCCTTTTATTTCATACCAAGCCCCATTACAACCCCGCCGAATGGAGTCTTCTTTGAAGTCTTCCATTGAGCGAAAGTCCTCCTGATGGTTCTTATTGCATTTTCATAATTGGTTGCGAAGTGGATTTTTATAAATTGCAATGTTTATGAGATTGTATATGGAATTGAGTTGAGAGTTGATCTTCATAGCCTAAACACATGAGAGTTGAGTGCAAACACATTATCCCTGTGAGGTTGGATCAAAATTGCATATGCCTATGGATCGCCAAAATATGTGCTATGACGTTAAATTCACTTGCTTTGCTTTGCTACCGCTCATGATGTTGCTTTTGACAAAGGCGAAGACTTGAAGGGTGTGTTTGTAGGTGTTGGTTATTGATTGGTTATTGCTTGAGGACAAGCAAGTCTAAGTATGGGGTGTTTTGATGTACATATTTGTACCTTTGTTTATTGCATCTTTTGACTTCATATTTCATTCGATTTCCAAAGAAAAGGTTCAAAAGAATATAAACTTGTGTAAGAATGGGCTAAAATGCAAGAAATAGGGTCTGCACAAGTTTTGAGCTAACCATGCAGGAATTCGAGCGAAATCGGAGTCAAAACGAAGAAGCCAAGTGAAGCTGAGCAGAGGTAGATATCAACCCCTGACATAGATATCGACCTCTGGTGTAGATATCGACCTTCAACATAGATATCGACCTCAACATAGACATCGAGTAAAGCTGAGAAGAGGTAGATATCGACCTTAGACCCAGGTATCGACCCCCATTGTCGATATCGACCGCCATATCGACCTCAACATAGACATCGACCAGAGCTGAATAAGTCGAGCAGGAACAGAGACCTCGATATCGACCCCTGGTGTCGATATCGACCCCTTATCTCGACAGAAGATAGACTCGAGTTCGAGATGCGGATTGGAACTATATCTTCAAGGAGGCACGGATTTATCTCATACTTTCAAGATAGAGGACAGCTGAAGTTTTATTTATCTTTTACCTTTAAGTTATTTAAGTTTATCAAAAATAAAAGACCTATCCTAATTGTTTGGATAGAGTTCATAGTTTAGATAGGAGTTACAATCCTTGGATAGCGAGAATTAGTAGCCTATAAATAAAGCCTTAAGGGCTGATTTGTTAGATCATCCAATATCCAGCATCCAATCCAAGAGACAAACAATCAAGCAAGACAATAGAGTTAGAGTTAGAGAGAAGTTTTAGGGTTTGACGTTTGCGAAAGTTGACGTTGAGTTGTAAAGCTTCGGAGTTTATTTTAATGCACGTTTCTTCCTTTCAAACAATGATGAATTCCATGATGAGAAGCGAGTAGTTCCCCAAAGCTCTTAGGGTCAGGGTGAGCCCGACGTTAGCCATGCGCGCTTGAGGTAAGTATTAGATGTTGATATCGTTGTGTCTATCTCTCCTCCTACGATTCTATGTTTAGTCCTAATCGAAAGAAAAGGGATTCATGCTAACAACTTGAGTTATAAACATAAAATTGGTAGAGACAATTAGGTTTATTTGCAAGAGTAATCCTAAGAGTTGGTGTACGGCGAAAGCTTGTCCCTCGGGTGAAATAGCGCAATTGTCCGTCTTATTTATCTTATCGCATGCATTGGTTAACGTTGTGGTAAACCCTAATCCTAAGAGTTGCTTTTTAAATAACTTTATATTCAGTCAAACCCACTGTTATTTCTGTTCATTGCTTCTCTTCCCATTCTTAAATCTTCGGCCTTTCTTTGCCGACGAAGAACTAACACACTGCAGGGAGACATCGATATCGACCCCAGACGTCGATATCGACAACTGAGTTCATCGACAGTTTTCTGAGTCGATGACGAACATCGCTGCGGAGTTTGCCTAGCATCAATATCGACCCCCACATATCGATATCGACCCTTCTGTATCGACTGGCAGTCTTCTGAGCCAGTCGATTTCGTGGACTGACATCGATATCGACCCCACCAGTCGATATCGACCACTTGTTTTTGTTTCTGCAGGTCTTCTGTTGCAGAGAACATCGACAGCCGAGGTCGACATCGAGGCCCCAGGTCGAAATCGAGGCTTCTGGTCGACGCAGATGTGAGATTTCCAAAGCTACTAGGATCCCGCTGACACGCCTCCTCGTGGATCGATCCTGACTACCCTTCCACTACAACGGGAGGAAGTCTTGTAATTATTTGCTTAGGCCAGGAGTTGGATTACATTTATTACATCTTCATTATTTGTAATTACTTGACATATCAAGCCTCCTGTAACAAACAAGCTATTCAATTTTGTGCACAAATCGACACTAAGATAGTCAAGCATAACCAAATAACCAGATGGTCATAAAACTGCCAATTTTGCGACTATAAGTGAAACTATATACATTTCTCATACTATTTACTTTGCAATCATTATCTAGTTTACTGTATTTTCATTCATCATTACCTTTGCTCTCGTAATGAACCACTCGCTTGCTTAATACATTTGACCAACTCGTATGCACTCTCTGTGGGATTGACCTATACTTGCTGCCAATACTAAGTTATTAGTTGAAGGTACAAAATTCAGATTTGGGGTGTAGAACACATGACATTCTGCATGCACCAGATAGCCATTGGCGAAGCAAATGTAAACGATGATGCCTCAGTCGTAGCTACGCCAAAGCTAAAACTACCCCAACGGCTACGACAAACCCTAGCCAAAGCTACTATTCATAGCCATTACGTTTTTTTAATGTAACCCTCTTTCCTTCGGCTCTTGATGATCACATCATCCACATTGACTGAAACATTACGACCAATGTTCTTGCAAAATATCAGGTCCGCAGTCCTCTGAAAGGTTGCTCCATCATTCCTCAATCCGAACGGGATCACTCGGTAATAATAAATTCCTTGGTTAGTGATGAACGTGGTCGCCTTCTAATCCATGAGGTCCATTTGGATTTGATTATACCTTGAATATGCATCCATGAAACTTAAAACTTCATATCCTGATGTTCCATCTGTGAGTTCATCTATTGAGGGTAGCAGGTATCTATCTCTGGAACAAGCTTCGTTCAAATATGAGAAATCCACACACATACGCCACTTGCCATTAGACTTCTTTAGTGAAAAAACATTGGACAACCATGTTGAGTCCTCTACTTCTTCGATAAAGCCTACATTGAGCAATTTCTCCATCTCTTATTTAGCTGCCTTGGCCTTTTCCAAGAGCCATCTTCCTCCATTTCTAGGCCATCGATCGAGCCCCATGATGGATTCTCAAAGTGTGCGTCACCGGAGTAGTGGGTACACCCCGTAGATCTCGGGGACACCAGGTGAACACATCCCTTGACCCAGCTATTATACTCGGCACTCGGTCCCTTTTAAAATCTTCTAGTGCATGTCCTAGGTATATCACCTCCTCGGGGTTAGCAAAAGGTCTGTAAGCTGCTTTTTTGTCCACAGTTGGAATCTCCCGGACAAGAGGTTGAACCTCTAATTCAGCTTCTCCCAACTGTGTTTGGTTGTCCTCCACAAAAGAATCAGTGGAACTTCCTCCATATTCTCTCTCAACATTTCCTACAACGGATTCAATGGTGCAAAACAGCTCTTTGTTTTTCTTTACATAAGTAAGGTAATAACTTCTACTCTCTAGCTACCATCCCGGGTACTTATTCGATCCCTGATGTGGGGAGAGGAAATTTGGCCCTAAAGTGATATAGGAAATGGCCATTTGAAGCTTGAACTGGGTGACCCTCCCCATGATGTCTTTATATACGGTTGGAAGGCGCACTACGGTGAAAGTTATTCTCTCCATACGTCTCAATGGTGATATCCCAAATACCACTGACAACTCGATGGTTCTAGCTACGTCCACTTTATTCCCCGAGAATGAGATCAGCTTTCCCATGTAGGGCTTCAAAGTTATGGCAGAGATGCCGAGTTGCTCAAATTCCTTCCAGAACAGTATGTTCACAAACGAGCATGTATCAATAAATGCCCTTTTCACTGTCTTTGTTAAAATTTGAGCGTGTATTATTAGGGGATTCAAATGTTGCATTCGCATGTTGCTTGCATCCGCGGTGGTGAAGACTATCTCGATATAGAGAGTTGCTGACCTTCTCAAGCTGGAGGACGATAGTGGTTAGCATCCTTCCTTTTCATAGAACTATCGCTCTTGATTGCTGGACACTATGTTAAAGAACCTCCCGCAATTATGTTAATACATCCATCTGGATTTGGACTAAGCGTTGCAACAGCTCTCTTGACAGGCTTTGGGTTTCTAGGTGCTTGATTTATAGAAGTTTGGATATGAG
The DNA here is from genome assembly GCA_963922045.1 of Persicaria maculosa. Lineage (NCBI taxonomy): Eukaryota > Viridiplantae > Streptophyta > Magnoliopsida > Caryophyllales > Polygonaceae > Persicaria > Persicaria maculosa. The sequence goes on from OY998265.1 coordinate 14,763,843, forward strand.
GAACCTGCTCCTGCATGGGTATACTGTTGGGCAACCGGTCTGGATCGGATCGGATGAGATCGGAAATTCCGGTCCGTTACAAGACCGGTGGACCAAAAGTTTTGAAACCTTGGGTCGTGGATTGGACTAGGATCGCAATATACGATCCTGGGTTTTCCGATCCACATATCGGTTGGACTGGATGGACAGGTTAAATGGATTAAAAAATAATTTATAATATAATTTAAATTTATTAATTAAATGTGAACATAGAATTAATTAAATTATTCTTACTAATACATGAATAAAAAATAATTTATAATATTTTTTTATTTGACAACTTTAATTTTATTTTTAAAAATACATATATACATGCACACGTAATATATGCACACACATTCCGGTCCAACCGGTCTTGGGGCAAAAACCAGAATTTCGATTTTTTATAGACTGTGGACTGAACTGTTATATTTCCGGTCCGACCCTAATTCGATTATGGTCTGATCCAAATTTTGCCCAGCACTACCTGAGTTGACCTCTCCATCGCACGTGACCCTTGTTCTTCCCCCTTCCATGAACCCCACAAGGATTATCCTGAGGTGGTTGCCTCTAGCGATTGTATTCTTGCTCATGATGTTGGGATTGATTCTGCCGCGGATAACCTCACTATCCTTGGTCTTGATGATGAGGACGAGATTGGGGGCTCCGAGGCTTGTGCTTTTGATGATGGCTTTCTTCTGGTCGGCACTGCCTTCGAGCATAATGTTCATGGTTCAAGTGTACTTCCACCCATTGAGAATGGTGCGGGTATCTTTTAGTTGGGGGCTCCTGATTCCTTTGATTCCCTTTATCCCTCTTGAACTTACCAGCCGACTTCCCTATAAACGATTTATCTGTATTGACCTTGGAGCTAGATGAGACTACTTCTTCAGCATGTATTTGCCGAGACACCAGGTCTCTGAGCTAGTCAGAGGATGATGGCTGCTTCCGAAAGAGGTATCTTTTGAAATCACCCTCTTCTAGGTTCCCTATTAGGATTATCTTGGCAGACCACTAATTAAAATCAGGGATTTGTATCACAACACTAGTGAACGGGGCGAGAAGAACTGCCCCAACGACTTTTCCCGCCCCTCCTTTATAGGGTTAAGATCTAGTATGGTCTTCTTCCTAGAGAACGCACTTCGAAGATGGGACTTGAATACATGGATCAATTGGGGAAAGTTATTACTCGAATTTCTCGGTAAGTTGGTGAACCAAGTGCGAGCTCTCTTCTTCAGCATGGAAGGAAAGGTCCATCACATCATAGCATCATTTCACTTATTAATCCCTATGGAGGTTATAAAGTGGCACAAGTACTGATCATCTGGGTCAATGATGCCAGCATATTTTATTAGCTTTGTGTCTCTTCTTCTCTTCGACACAAGTGCTTTGCATATTTCGTATGTGAAAGCAGATGGTATGGAATCTTCATCCCGATCAACCTTCATGTGCACTGAACGAGTTCGCGTGGAGGAAGATATGCCAGTGGACATTGTTCCCCTTTGGTGTTTGGTGGGTGGGTTGTCATTTGCTCTTAACTATAGCTTGGTTGTTTGCTTTCCCATTCCTGTTAGGAAGAACTAATGGTACGATGACACTAGATGTCCCTACCCTGGTCTAACTCCATACATAGGTCCATATAGGGGTGGAAATGGTATGCGGATGTTCGGGTAATATGATCCCATATTTCCTAACATAGCCTGATAATATGGGTGGTACAACCATCCAGGGTAACCATACCCCATGGGATTGAATTGAGGGAAATGCGTATCATATCCTGCCACAATTGGTGTTGCCAATGATGACCTGTCCATAGAGCTTGCTGCCCAAGGGTGGCCACCTACTTCCTCATTGTCGTCAAACACATTGAAATTCATGATGTTAAACTTGCACGAAACTTTTGATACACATTATGTTTTTATTTCATAACATTTCCCATGATAACGATCGCATACAAGTTTCTATATACATTTTATCGAGGGCTATTCTAGCCCATTAGGGAACCTCTTAGTGTGAAACGGTTTCCATAGACAACGCTAATGACGAGATCCCAACAATATAGACCCACCATTTGATGGGCCATGATCCGTTCGGATCACACAGATTAGATCAACGGGCTTACTTGAGACACAAAGTTGCTTTTGGACCTATATATACTAACATGGGCTGTTGAACGATGGTTCATACTGCGCGATCTTTTCCTCTTCTAGCTTGGGATTCACCATGGCTAGATGGAAATGAGAAATCCTATTTGCAACCCTTCATCCATAAATCTTAGACCCATTACCTGCCCTTTTCTACCTCCCATTCATGTTCGTTTAGGGGAGGTGCGATTCAAATATTCAAATATTATCACAACTATGCTTACTCCCTATTCAAGCAAATAATACAAAAGTCCCTCCCGGTGCAGTGGTAGGGTAATTCAGGATCGAATCCACGAGAAGGTATGTCAGTGATTCCTTTGTCGTAATCACGATCAAGCTTTCGACCTGAGGAGACACTCGATATCGAGGTGTCTGGTCGATATCGACCTCAGTTCTGGTCGATTTCCAGCAACGTTCCTGCAGAAGTCAAAAGCAAATACAGTCGACGTCAAGACATACCTCGATATCGATGTTAGTGCACGATATCGACCCTGCCAGTCGATTTCGATGTCTATTACAGAAACTTTATAACGCAACCTATGTGTCGGAAAAGTGGTCCGAAGATCTTAGAATGGTAAAGGAACTGTGGACAGAAATCAAAACTTAAACTTTTTATGAAATTCAATTAATTAAAAGCTTCCAAAGTCGGGGATTCATGCCACAACGATAACAATGCAAGTATGATGCTAAAGTTATGAAATTTAATGTCTTTCCGTCAAATAACTTTCGTTACAAACACTTAGGTGATTAGAGGCTCTCGCATAATTCCTAAGAGTTACTATCCAATTCATGAGTAATCCAAGTTCACAATATGATTGGCTTTCGCTTCAATAATGCAAATAATGAATCTCCCTAACTTTCGCAAAGCATCATGCATAGGATAGAAGACGGAATCGCACAAAAATCATACCTTTGATGCACTTACCCTACTTTGCTATCGTCGGGCTCACCCCGACCCTAGAAGTGGGTTGACTACTCGCGTCTCATCATGGAACTCATCATCATCATTGAAAAGAAAACTACTTTGATTAAACTAAAGAGAAAGTTACAACCAAACCAAGCCAAATCTCCGCTCTCGCTTCACACCCAACTCACTCGGCTCTCCCTCTCTCTCTCTACAAATTCTCTGCGATGTATGACTAAAACTTACTGTAATTGAATGATTAAACTCAGCCCTAATGGCCTCTAGATATAGATCTCAAATCTTGCTAGCCAAGGATTCGAAAAACTATCTTTATTCTCTAAGATAAAATTTTAAATAAAGTAAAAACTAAAAAATCAATGGTAAAACATCTAAAGTGATAAGTCTGGTATCGAAGATAGAAGATCTCGAATTTTGGATAGACGTCCAAGCTTTGGATTGAATTCTATCAAAATCTGAGTCGGACTTCTTCTGCTGGCAACATCGATATCGACCTTCATCATCGATATCGACCTCCCTTTATCTCTTATCTCGAGCTCTCCTTCTTCTCCTCGGACTGGCACTCGACTTCTATCAATAAGCTCGATCTAGGCACTCGATATCGACCTTGGGGCATCGATATCGACCTCTGTTGTGTCGACATGCTCTGTTCTTTTCTTGCTCGATTCCTGGCTGCTCTGCTGCACTCGATGTCGAGCTTCGTAGTCGATTTCGACCTCTTCAGAAGACTTCGAGTTCTTTTTCCGCTCTTCCAAATCTGTCCATTTTTATCCTGTTTTCTGCAAAATCACATATAAACTCGTGCAGACCCATATATTTGACAATAATGCATAAACTACACTAATCTCATGATTTCCCACTAATATGCATGCAAAAGAATGATAAAATGGACTTAAATGTGCATAGAAAATATGGCAATTTGCGCGCACATCAAACACCCCATACTTAAGCTTGCTTGTCCCCAAGCAATACTTTAATGGTCATTCAGGGGAAGAAAGTAAACCCTCAACTTCATAGATTCATTATTCATATATCCCTACAATCAATTACCATCCTCGATAAGGTACTAATGTCAACCAAATCCATGCTTGTGCATAAAAGCAACATCATACTCATAAAAGGAGGTTTATATGCATAAAAACGATTTCACAGCATAGCATTGATAATCAAGAGGACTTTTTCAACCTTTAGAGAAGTAGATTGGTAAAAGGCTAAAGGCGGGCTAATTTTTGGCCATGTGGTGTTAAATCTGGGGAAATATAACTTTCTTTCCAAAATATTCCACATTCCTTCTTCATAATATCTCACCTTTCACTCATCGCTCAATGCTCTTTTCAATTATAATGCTTTTACCTCTCTAACCTTAGCACTGCCTTCTCGCGAGTCGTAAACATGGGTGTCATGAATGGCCCCGGATACTTAGTACTTTGGACTCCTCACCTTGTGTCCCATCTCGCTGAACTAACATCTCAACGAGCAGGGTCGACCTACCTTTATCTCCCGAGGTGATCGGATTTTTTTTTTCACTCATTAAATTTTCCATAATTCAAAATTTCTTTCATTCCTGCCAACAACTTCAAAATATGCACAAGCTCCATATAACAACTCCAAAAATGACATCCATTCGCAAACTTGTCCCCGGATAGGGTATAAGGTATATAAAATGGGCAATATGCAATATATGTGGAGCAATAATGATAATGTATGATATAATAAGGCTCATATATGGCTTGTGACTTTTGTAAATATGCATAGGTAAGGCTTGGATATGAACTTTTGTAAGTATATATATGGAAATTTCATAAAGTCCTCCATCATCTTATCATGCACATGTCAAAAGCAACTTCAAATTTTCATCTCCTTCATTTTTTCCTTTTTTGCACTTCATTGGGTCTTCCCTTAACTAGGCAATTTCCTGTTATATCTCTCATGAATCTAATTTTGCATCGTAGAGCTCTTTTTTATACTTCCATTACTCTTTTCTTTATTTCACAATTTTTGATGGGGGTCATTTTTTTCGAATATAAAACTATGATGCAATACTAAAGATAAATATGGTATTATGCAATTCTAAAATAACTATGTAATATGCATCAACATGTGAAAATTATGCAATAATTGATGAAAATTTTCAACATATGCTAAAATATGCAAGTAAGCCTTTCCCCCACCCCATACTTAAAGATTACAGTGTCCTCACTGTATTAGAACTAGGGTTAAGAAGAAAACTTACTAAAACGTCATAATTTCAGGAGTTGAAGAAGTCAGCAGTGGTGGTGGATATCGACCTTTAACATCGAAATCGACTGGATTCATCGATTTCTGGCTCAAGCTTCAGGGTGATCCGGCCTCGACCACAAGCCCCTCGGAATCGACCTTAAGGTCGATATCGATCTCTTGACTCGATTTCGATCTCTGTTTTTGCTCTTTTTCTCTTTCCTGCAACTTGTTAAACAATAAAAACAAATACCAAACAAAAACTCTAATAATGCAGCAAAACCAAAAGATTGTCCAAAACTTAAAACTAATTGTCTTTTACAAGCTCTAGACTTTAAAGTCGGTAGGCCGACTTCTTCCTTGCGCTCTCAAGGCGGCAGCTACAGAGCCCATGTGGCTTGGGCCTTAAATAAAACTCCTTTCTTGTCTCTCAGCTGCATTCCACCCGGATGGATTTGATTTACCGTGAATGGTCCCATCCTCTTATCGTTGAATCTTGTAGGGAACCATTGATCTTTTGATTTGGCGACATACACCTTGTCTCCTATGTCATAATGGCTCGAATCATCATCGGATACCCTACACAAGCGCACATGCCAAGTCAAACCTCTTCCAAATAATGATAAATCTTTAATTGAGATGGAACAGGAGGAATCCGTACCTTGACTTACCTTTTCTCCTGTCTGTGGCTCAGGTCGACATCGATCATTAGTGGTCGATATCGAGCTCTGTTGTGCTCCTGGAGGTTCAGTCGATTTGGAGTGGTTACCCTCGACATGATTAGGTCGATTTCGACCTTTAGAGATCGATATCGAGGTTGTTGCTCCTCCTTTCTCAGCTTCTATGGCAGTCGATTTCGGCATTTGCTTATGGTCGATATCGACGTTTATGCTCGATTTCGAGGTTCCTTCTCCTCCGTCGACCCCATACTTATGACCTACCACAGAATCTTGAACTTTGTTAGTCGATATAGACTTACCTGGGTCGATTTTGATGTTCTATCTGGCTCATTCGTTCAAGATTGCCACGACCTCCTCTACTTGGGCTTCTATGGACCTCTTTTCATGTTCTTCCGGTGTCATACTCCTTACATTTGCTTCTCCACATGCGATGTAGACACCATTGATGACCTTAATCTCCATTGGCCCTTCATTGTTCCTCACCGTCTTGTTGAAGGCGTACTCTATAACTTCGTCACTGATTGTGAATGAGAGCAATCCTTTCTTCACGCTTATATTGGCATCGACGGTTGCTAGGAACGGCCTACCTAAAATAATGGGACAAGCAGGGTCCAACTCTATATCAACAACTAAGAAATCAGTTGGGACAAAGAATTTACCTACTTGTACTGGCACATCAGTTACCATCCCTGTTGGAATAAGTACCGTATTATTCGCCATGTATAGTTTTGCATCCACGGGCTCCAGAGGACCTATCTTTACCTTGTGCCATATGGTTAGTGGCATCATGCTAACACTAGCGCCCAAATCAACTAAAGCATTAAAGCGATATCGACCTAAGCCTATAGCGATAGAAAACTTACCTGGGTCCGCCCGCTTTTGTGGTAGCTCCAATCTGTTGCACTTTTCTGCGATCTCAAAAAGCGATCGCTTCTTACCCAATATGTCCTTAAGGAACCTTACATAAGATAGCATCTCATGAAGTGCTTATATGAATGGTATTGAGACATTGAGCCCTTGAAGCATCTTCACAAACCGCTGGAATTTCTTTTCCACCGGGTCCTTAATCACCTTTTTTGGTGGGAATGGCAACACCTTCTTATTCCCTGCGGCTGGAGTTAGATCGACATCGACTATATGGGGGTCGACATCGACTGGAGGAGTCGATTTTTGTGGTGACTAATCAGCAATAGTTTCACATAAATCCATAAAAGTATAGATGTGTTGTGTGGGCATTCATTAGGTCTTCCTTCAAAGGTGTTTCTTTTAATTTCAGATAGGAAGTTTATTTTAATTTCATAGTTTGAAGGAGGAATAAGTATAGCGGATTCAGGAACATGAAGCGGCAGATGCATGTATTGCATCGCCGTTTGTGGATATTGATTGAGCCGCTCTTGGGCTTGTCTGCGCGCATCCTCTTCTCTATCAGCACGGGCTCACTCTGCAGCAGCGACGGCCCTCTCAGCAGCGATTGTTGCGTTATGATCCTTAATTTCCTTCCTCAACCGCTCTATGGTCTCAGCCTGCGTCTCGTTGTCTGCCATGATTTGAATAGCTTTGTTGCGAAGATGGAAGAAACGTTCAGGCTCGTCAATGGTTTCCAAGATAGGTCCGCGATCAGAACGTCGCATAAACCTACAAAAAAAGCTCTAAAAGATCGTGAGAAAACTTAGGTGGCGATTGATTGCCTCCCCAGCAGCGGCGCCAATTTGTTCGTTTAGGGGAGGTGCGATTCAAATATTTAAATATATATCACAACTATGCTAACTCCCTGTTCAAGCAAATAATACAAGAATCCCTCCCAATGCAGTGGTAGGGTAATTCAGGATCGAATCCACGAGGAGGTATGTCAGCGCTTCCTTTGTTGTAATTATGATCAAGCTTTCGACCTCAAGAGACACTCGATATCGAAGTGTCTTGTCGATATCGACCTCAGTTCTGGTCGATTTCCAGCAACGTTCCTGCAGAAGACAAAAGCAAACACAGTCGACGTCGAGACAGACCTCGATATCGATGTTAGTGCTCGATATCGACCTTGCCAGTCGATTTTGATGTTTGTTACAGAAACTGTATAACGCAACCTATGTGTAAGAAAGGTGGATCAGAGATCTTAGAATGGTAAAGGAATTGTGGACAGAAATCAAAACTTAAACTTTTTATGAACTTCAATTAATTAAAAGCTTCCAGAGTCGAGGATTCATGCCACAACGATAACAATGCAAGTATGATGCTAAATTATGAAATTTAATGTATTTCCGTCAAATAACTTTCGTTACCAACACTTAGGTGATTAGAGGCTCTCGCATAATCCCTAAGAGTTACTATCCAATTCATGAGTAATCCAAGTTTACAATATGATTGGCTTTCGCTTCAATAATGCAAATAATGAATCTCCCTAACTTTCGTAAAGGATCATGCATAGGATAGAAGACGAAATCGCACAAAAATCATACCTTTGATGCACTTATCCTACATTGCTATCGTCGGGCTCACCCCGACCCTAGAAGTGGGTTGTTTACTCGCGCCTCATCATGGAACTCATCATCATCATTGAAAAGAAAACTACTTTGATTAAACTAAAGAGAAAGTTACAACTGAATAGAGCGAAATCTCCGCTCTCGCTTCACACCCAACTCACTCGGCTCTCCCTCTCTCTCTCTCTACAAATTCTCTGCGATGTATAACTAAAACTTGCTGTAATTGAATGATTAAACTCAGCCCTAATGGCCTCTAGATATAGTTCTCAAATCTTGCTAGCTAAGGATTTGAAAAACTATCTTTATTCTCTAAGATAAAACTTTAAATAAAGTAAAAACTAAAAACACCATGGTAAAACATCTAAAGTGATAAGTCTGGTATTGAAGATAGAAGATCTCGACTTTTGGATGGACGTGCAAGCTTTGGATAGAATTCTATCAAAATCTGAGTCGGACTTCTTCTGCTGGCAACATCGATATCGACCTTCATCATCGATATCGACCTCCCTTTATCTCTTATCTCGAGCTCTCCTTCTTCTCCTCGGACTGGCACTCGACTTCTATCAATAAGCTCGATCTAGGCACTCGATATCGACCTTGGGGCATCGATATCGACATTTGTTGTGTCGACATGCTCTATTCTTTTCTTACTCGATTCCTGGCTGCTCTGCTGCACTCGATGTCGAGGTTCATAGTCGATTTCGACCTCTTCAGAATACTTTGAGTTCTTTTTCCGCTCTTCCAAATCTGTCCATTTTCATCCTGTTTTCTGCGAAATCACATAGAAATTCGTGTAGGCCCATATATTTGACAATAATGCATAAACTACACTAATCTCATGATTTCCCACTAATATGCATGCAAAAAAATGATAAAATGGACTTAAATGTGCATAGAAAATATGGCAATTTGTGCGCACATCAATTCACAAATCACGACATGTTTTACTTTTTTTAAAAGACATGAAAATGGTTTCCAGGGTTGACTTCTGGATGCGAAAAATTCATATCTGTTGATCTCCTCTCAAACTCTCCTCGCCAAAAGGCCCATCTCTCTCCGTTCGATCCTTGATTTTATAGGGTGAAACATGTATACTCATTTGGATGACAAATGTCGTAATTGGGCGGCAACGTGGTATTGCCTTGACGACCCGTGGGTTGTGGATATGAAATCCATGTGGCATTTTAATAAGTCGAGATGAATATCATATAGCCGCGGATGATATGGCCTTATCGCTGCTCTTATTCGTCCGCTGCCTTTTGTTCTAAATAGGGGGTTACATCATTGTAAAAATAACAGTTTTTTTAGTGCAGAAAATCAATTTCAGACGACACATTCGTCAACACCACTCAAAATCATTAACCATTTTAGTTTAAAACTAGTATAGTACTCGTGCTCGAGGCACGGGAGTATAGGAACTAGGGGTGGAATTGGTACATTACCAATTCATTTTTCCGTTTACCATGTACCAACCAATTTGAATTGGTAATCATAAAACCCCTACCATTACCAACCACCGAAGGGGTTCTACCAACTTAATTGGTTACCAACTAAGTTGGTTGGTACGTGTTGGTAATGGTAATTTACTAACTTTCGAGCGTTGAAAAAAAAACATACAAATACAATACAACTTAATTAAAATGTATAAGTTATTCCAACGCTTAGGTTTTCGTCTGAACCAACTATATTTAAGCACGAAAGCAACATAAAACTTAAAAGTTATTACAACGTGTTTAAGCACTGAAGCAAAAGCAACATAATAGTAGGAAGGTCCTAATCTGACTAACTCTATAGGTTTTCGTCTTAATCGAGGTCGAGTTAGTAATCCTCCCTTGATTAAAAGCATTTTATGAAGAAAATAAAAGTTAAAAAATAAAAATAAAAGTTAAAAACTTAAAACAATTACAAAATAAATTGAGATATAAAAATAAAACTAGATATAATTGGTTTGGTAGGAATTGGCTGGTATTACCGTACCAAACAATTTGAAATTTGGTTGGTAATGGTAATACCAACTTTTCCATTTTCATTACCGTTACCGTACCAAGTTTTGAAACTTGGTTTGGTATACCGAACCAATTATATTGGTAACCAATACAATTGGGGGTTCGGTTGGTACATGTTGGTTTGGTTTTCATGGTAATTTTTCCCCTTGTGACATACTTTTTATAAATTTTGAATTCAAACAATATTATATGAGATTAAATAATTTAGTATTTTTAGGCAATCTATTTTCATATATAGATAATTAACCATAATTGTTTCAATTGACGTTATCATTCCTCATTCCCGTCTTGATTTTCATCATCCTCTTCATCACTTCCATATTTTATTTTATTTAGTATGTACAGAGTATTATATTTTCCTTATAATCCTCTTTATCCCCTTCTTCCTTAACTTCTTCAGCTAAATAATCATTAGCTTCACCACACACCAAATATTACTTGTTTGCGTTCTACATGCTTATAATAGTATAGTAAATGTAATTATATAACTTCAAATTAATTCATAAGTTCAATGTTTTTTGTTAGTTGAGTTTGTTAGTTCTTTACCGTAATCTCAAGAAGATTGATTTAATCTTATCATCAATTTATTGATTAAACAAATATATTGATTAAGATAAGAAGGTTAGGATCATGCACGTGTTTTGCATATTCAATAATTCAAAAGATTTTTTAATAGTCTATTGATTATTGATTATAAAAGTATAAATTAAATATCATTCGACAACTTTAACAAAAAAACTAAATAAACAGGTAAATTAAATGTAATAATAAAATCTTCACGATTGTTATTTTATTAAATGCAATATCAATCATACTTATGTTAGTTAGTTTCAATTTTTAAATATCGGAGTATCATAGAATTCTCAAATATCTTGACCAAAAAAATCAATAAAGAAAATATTTAAATATTATTAATTTATTAATTCAAACAAATCTCCTTGTTAGATGTTTTCAAATCATTGGTTAAAAAGTCTTTGATAAATTAATTTAAATTTATTAATAATATTATTGATTTATTATTTCCTGGCTTCAAAAAATCTTGGATAAAAAATTATCTACAAATTTGGAGAAGTTGTTATGATATGTCAATATTCGATATTTTAAATAATAAAAAAATTATTTAATCAATATTTTAATAATTCAATATATGGGGGTATGTTAAGTGTATAGATGTCATGTGTCACTTTCAATGTATGATTGTCACGTGTATCTTTTGCAGTTGTTTAATATTATAGATAAATAATATCATAATTAGAATATCCCACTTTACAAAAATGATCTCTTGGTGGTGAACTATAAATCCGGTCAATTAGACCAAATTCCATGCTAAAAAAATGCAAGCAAAAAATCAGAAATCTTATTCAATTGCATGCAGTTTCTACTCCACCAATCTCTCTGAAAATCTAAAACTAATTTTGCAGACTACAAGTTTTTTTAACCAAAAATCTCACCATGTAGCAGTACACACAATGCATCTCCCGTAATTTTGCCAATTGAATAGCTCTCACTCCCTTTATTTTCCTGCAAATTTCACTCAGTTCCTCAAAAATTACGGAGCATTAGATACAGATTTTTTATTTATTTATGACTTCCTTTCAATTTCCAGAAATATCCCTTTTCAATTTTAAAGATAAAAAGGTTAATTACTGGCTAATGATTTATGAACTTTCATTCTATTACCCTTGTAAAGTTATGTACTATTTGTAAATACAATATGATTACAATGGTATTTCAAAATAAGTCCATTTACCTTTTACAGCCGAAGTTATTTTACTTGACTAAGTGGTGGTTACTCTAGTAAGTTTCTAAATTAATTTTCATATATAGAACAAAAATTAAATATATAAAAAAATATTCTATGAAACATTTTTCACATGAATATATTCAGAATATTTGACACACTAGAAAAACCCTAAAAAAAACAAATTGCCCTAAAGTAAAAAAAAAAATATTTTTGACCCTTGACTCGGCGACCACATGGTGTAGAGCAAGGTGAGGTTAGGAGGTCTCGAGATCCCTGTCTCCGCCCCTTCCATTGGGTAAAAATTCAAAGTTTGTCTTGCTTCCTATGGTCGGCGTGAATCGATTTTATTTGAGCATGACTCTTGTTGGCGGAGTTAGGTAACCGGAGTTTATCACCAAATGTTGTGTTTCCTCGTCATAAAAAAAAAATAAAAAAATCTTTTCGCCGTTGTCTAATTCCAAATCAGAATAATAAATCACGGCAATTGATAATTTTAGATTATTTTTAAATCAACACTTAGCATGATATCCGCAACTAAATTTAAAGTTTCAACCATTTGATTTCTTCTGCATTTTCTCATTTAGATTTATTTTTTTTAATGAAGAAAATAATAATTATAATTGTTGTATAATAAAATTTGCAATGTAATGCAGAGAAGAATCATCATCATCCAATTATAAATTTATCAGTCAACATGAAAAAAGAGATGTTAAAACAGTGAGGCCCGGCCTCTTTGAGATACAAATACAAAGCAAAAGAGAGATGGGTCACCCACTGACTAATTTCCTCTCCTCCTCAGATTTCCTTTAGGTATGTTCTTCATCTTCTTTTATTATTTATTTTTTTAAATTATTTTCTTTCAATTGTTCATCTCCTTTTAATAGTAGCCAAGTTTTTTCCTCCTCAATCGTCCTTTGTATCGAGCTTTTTATACCGTTTGATGAAAATAAAAGTGGCACATAATCCGTCTGTTGCATCCTTTGATGTTTGGCAACCGATCAAAAACTAGTTTTTGTATTTGTTTATTTGTATTCCCTAGAAAAAAAAAAAAGAATACTCACACACAGATTTCATTTGTTGCAATATTCATCTAGACACTGATGGGCCATTTAGTTCTTTTTTATGAATCTCATTTTGCTGGTTTTGGTGAAAAAAAATGGGGTACAGAATGTGATATGTATGTATGTATATGGATACTTGCAGATTAATCTAGATGTAGAGATGGACCTCTATGATGCAACTAAGCTTCTGTTTGATAGAATCGAAAAACTGGAACCCAAAAATGTTGGTAAGATTGTGGGATTTCTGCTCTTGCAAGACCTTAGTGAAAAAGACATGATAAGGTTAGCTCATTCGCCGAATAGGGTGATAGAGGAAAGAGTCCAAGAAGCTAAGCTTCAGTTTTCCACGATGCCAACACGATTGTCCAGTAGTATTAGTGCATTTACATCATCTATACAAGCATCTGAACACCCTTTACTCTTCAGTCAATACCCATTTATAATGGCCTCTCGCAATTACTCGTTACCGATTCCTATAACACCCAACCCTTACTGGAACCCTCATCTAAGAGCAGCAGATCAGCAACAGGTACTTAATCCGGAGTATGCTTCTTTGGGGTACCAAGACTCGGTTTCCGAAGATTACAAGAGGATTTCGAATCAGCCCAGCCATTTCTTCTTGAGTTTTGATCAGGATCAGGTAGATCCTAGGGTGGCTGGGTTTCCTCAGGGGGAATTCTATTACTCTGATCCTACAACCGGGGGTACGAATGCACGAATGAGCAGGCGGTCACCGAGCTTGCCTAATTTCTCGGTCAAGACGTGTCATTACTTCAACAAGGGGTTTTGTAAGCATGGAAGCAATTGTAGGTACTTTCATGGTGGCGGTCACTCCCTTCCAGAGAGCTTCTCTCATATGGTTGTCCCCAATCCTGTTGATGTCAATGCTGATGATCATGCTTTCTCACCTCGTTCTTTGGACAAGTTAGAGGCGGAGATCACTGAGCTTTTGAATTCCCGAAGAGGGAATCCGGTCTCCATTGCCTCACTCCCCATGATGTATCAGGAGAAGTACGGGAGGAGCCTCCAAGCTGAAGGGTACCTCACCGAAAGCCAGAGGCACGGTAAAGCTGGCTATAGCTTGACAAAGCTTCTCGCTCGACTGAAGAGCATTCGCTTGTTCGATAGGTTGGTTGAGTCGTCATCCTCTTTTTCACCTTGTAAGTTTCATATGAATTGCTAATTTTTCACTCCTGATGCAGACCTCATGGGCAACATTTCGTTGTTTTAGCTGAAGATGCTGCAAAGTACACACTAGAATGTCATAGTGATAGGAAGGATCCGGGGCCTGTTGTTGCTGGTTCCCGGCAGATATACTTGACCTTTCCAGCTGAGAGCACATTCACCGAAGAAGATGTGTCGAACTACTTCAGGTTTTCTATAGCGATTAGTGACCTGTATACTTACTTCATTCAGGCTGACTCATGTATTTAGTTACGTTCAGTGGCTTATTCTTTGGTTACTTGTGGCTTAATTGGCAGTGCTTTTGGATCGGTTGAGGATGTTAGGATTCCTTGCCAACAGAAAAGGATGTTCGGGTTTGTGACCTTTTCGTGCCCTAACACCGTGAAGATTGTTTTAGCCAAGGGAAATCCACATTTCGTTTGTGGAGCTCGTGTACTAGTTAAACCTTACAGGGAAAAGTCGAAACTAGTTGAAAGGTGATAACTTTGCTCTTAAGACTCTCTGTGGCTATTTTTTTGTTGTTGTTGTTGATGTTGAGTCTGTTCTTACAGGAAGTACATGGAGAAAACTGAGCATCAGATGTATTACCAAGGAAATTTCTGGGATTTTGAAACCGAGATTCATCCAAGTGAGTTAGATTAGATTCATAGCAAAATTCTTCAGAAAGTAGTAGTCGCAGTGATAACAAGTGTTGCTTGTAGTGTCAAGAGGATACGAGGCACCGAGATTCTTGAGGAGGCAACTAATGGAGGAGCAAGAGCGAGCACTAGAACTTGAGACAAGGCGTCTATCGGAATTGAAGATAGTACGAAAACTGGTTTCAGATCCAACTTATTATGCAGAGGAAGAACTGAATGCTTCAGAAGGTTACATATCATCTTATCTCTTGAGATGATTTCGGGTTTCAAAACTGTTCTCTCAAGTTTGTTGATGTTTACAGAGCACTCCAAGCTTCCATCCTCTGATTGTTTCAACCATTTCCTCGATGATCGGTCCAGGCTGATAGGGGCTAACTACTCAGACCATGATAGGTATGTACGTATTATCTCTTTTGAGTACAAACACAATGAATGGGAAATGTTTCGTAGTTCTTCCTTTGATCCTATTTTTCATGTACCAGCAGCAATCAAGCAATCAATCTCCCGGACAGTCCGTTCGCTCCTCAGATACCGAGTAGCATATCAACAGCCATATGACACAGCACATGAAGTCTAGAAATGAAGAAAATAAGAGCTATTGTTATCAGAAGAAACTCTGAAAAGACCCTTGAAGCGCGCTGAGAGATGGTATATATAGCTGAGAGAAATAGTATAGTTGCATACTCGGAAAAGGTTGTGGTATTATTTCTCGCGTCCACCTTGTTAAGCAAGCTCCTTGACTTGTATGGCTGAACAAAGGTCTCCGATAAGGTACATAGCTGAGAGAAATATTAGTATAATTGCAGTTGCAGACGCGTCTTCCTCCCTATACTAGAGATAGAAGGAGATGTACCCGGAGGAAACAAGCTAGCAGGATTTGCACAGTTTGTTTTGTTAATATGAGTTATGTTATGTGACACCAAGTCTTGAAAGAGTTACTATGAGAGAGATCTGTCATCAGTTATCACAGATGTGTAAATAGGTGTTTGGTAGGCGAAAGAAGAGTGCATTAGAGAGCGCGAGAGGGCCTTGTGTGGTGGAGGTTTCGCATGATCGAGTTAGCGTTCTGTTGTTCGAGTGCCTCTAATACTATTATTAGTAAGAGTAATAGGTTAAAAACAAACTTGTCTTATCAACTGTTCAGTCTGTTCATGCTTTCTTTTGCATTAGTTCGATCGATAACTGGTGTAATATGTGCCTTGGAAGCCTCTGGGTTTTCCGGAGCTTTAAGCCAGTCATAGCGGCTACTTCTATGGGCATGGCTGATATTTGGACCTTGATCCCCTCACCTCCCGGGGTAATTTAGTGCGGGTCCTCTGCTCCGTGCTCCCTACGGCGCATCACAAAATTATTTCGAGTATAAATAAACATTGAAATTTTTTAAATCTATACCTTCATATGGATATATTTATAAAATTTTATTATGATATTCATGTTTTAAAAATATAGATAATTCAAATATTGATTATTTTACAAAATAATTTTTATTATTTTTTAAAACAGGAATTTTCATAATAAAATTTTATAAACATATCAATATAAGGGTATAGAATATAAAAATATTTTTAAATTTTTTCCAATTGTTATTTATACTCGAAATCATTTTATGATGCATCTAGGGAGCATCGAAGGTGAGGATAGGATACACACTAGGGGTAATTACTTCCTTCTTGTGTGGGAATATGAAAATAAACTACTGCTTTTCCCCAACCATGTTTGGGTTTGTTTTCCTTATAGTTTTGTTCAAGTTTGATACACCATACAAAATCCTCAACACGTATCAATTTTCCACTAACCTCTACCAAAAACAAAATCAATTTTCCACTAACATACCATTTTGCTCAGTCTCTTCACTATGCCATTGTTCGAATTCTTCGGTTTGCATGATAAAGTTTTTTCTTAGGACAATCACTACTTCGAAATTGACAAAGAATAGGAAACCGACCGCTTCCACACTTCTCTTCAAATTGTAGTTCTCGGCCTAAGAAAACCGAGTTTAGTCCATTATGACACTTTCTATATTACACATCATATTACACCTCTCAATCAATCTAAATTATTTGAGAAAAAGATTTAGATTGAGAAAAAGATAATGTAGGTTGAAATGTATAACCTCTATGGAGCTAAGGTATTCAAATTTTGAATGAAGTTGATAGAAGATTAGTCATGAGCAATATTTGGATGGGTTGTAATGGAAAAAATTTGTTAGATGATTGTAAGATTTGTAAGAATTAAGAATTGTGCTTTACAATGCTAGCTAGTGTTAAAATTATTCTATAAAGGATTTGGTTGAAACTTCTTACATATAAGAAAAAAATTTATTTTTAATCCTATTGTATTTCGTGGTGAGCCCTTAATTTCTCCATCATATTATTTTACATGGACAGCCTATGAAATAGACTGAATATTATCAATGTTATTTGTTGTGAGCTGTTTTTATGACTATGCTTGTTTTCGTTAGCGTCTAATTACAATTGATTTTCATAACCATAATAGATTTCACACCATGCATGTGAAACAAGTTGCAAAAGAAACAATGAAGTTCAAAGCAAATGAGGGTGGTGATAGAGCATTATTAGTATTGCATAATAGATTGCATTTAGTATAGTTTGGGTGTAAATATTGCATATTTTAGTTGCATTTACATGATTACTTGTTGAGTTGGAAGATGCGGAATCTACACAACATTATGGTTTATTTCAGGAATCGTGATTCAAGGTGGAATGAATTTGAGGGGAGTTAAAGAATTAAAGGAATTGCATTATCAGCTACAACAAATCACGTGGAGAGAAGCGGAAGAAATTGCTGGCC
Organism: Persicaria maculosa; assembly: GCA_963922045.1. Lineage (NCBI taxonomy): Eukaryota > Viridiplantae > Streptophyta > Magnoliopsida > Caryophyllales > Polygonaceae > Persicaria > Persicaria maculosa. The sequence continues at coordinate 14,781,746 of OY998265.1, forward strand.
GCCCCGTCGCCTGACCTGGCCGCCCCGCGGCCCGAAGACATCTCGAAGGATTTCGCTGATCGCCAGGCCGCCCCGTCGCCTGAGCCAGCCGCCCCGCGGCCTGTCCAGAAACGCCGATTCAGTTATTCAATTTAATTAGGGTTTTTAGTATTATTTTTTGCCGATCTTTTGTAGGCCTTTAAAAGACATTTTTAGGTTATTCTATTATTCACCTTATGCACTTTTGAGAATTGTTGAGAGCACGTTGAGCATGAGCAACTAAACTCTCGAAGGTTTCGCCTACAGTTTGGATCTTGATTGTTGAATTGTGAGTTTCTTAATCTAGTTCTTATTCCTATTTGAATGTTTTGACTTCTTTGCGCTTAATTCCTTGAATGTGTTTTATTCTCTCTGGCCTGATCAACTAGTTAGAGTAGATTCATTCAATTGCTAGGGTTTTGTAGATTCCTCGTAGCGAACCTTAACCCAAGTGGCAATCATATCCCTTTAGGACTCGTAGGACTAATTGGATGTGTAGGAAGTTGAATATATGTTAAATATCGACTCGTAGCTTGATATTGCATATACCTTGGTTAATTCATAGTCTTAATGCTATCTCTAGGTTAAATCTTAACCGTGTTAGGGTTATTTAGAGATAAGGATTACTAGGACTCGTAGGACTAGTAATTTACCTAAGATCTGGACAAGGACATTGATAGGAAAAGAAGAGAACTAGAGGCTGAAACAAGGATCAAATTCATCAATTAAAGTGACAAATTGTAGGTGAACCTATTTCTCTCTATTGCATTCTACAACTTTCATTGCCTTGTTTACTTGTTTCCGCTTTGACAAAAGGCGGATCTTTTTCCCATAAAAACTCTCTTTTTGTTTACTTGCGATTAGATAACCACTTGAACTTAATACATTTCCCTGTGGATCGACCTCTTTCTTACCAACTATACTAGTTGTAGGTTTGAGTAATTCTTTGGCAGGAACAATGACAGGTTTTCCTCTTGTCAAATTTGGCGCTGTTGCCGGGGAAATCTTTTTAATTTCTTGTGTTGTTTAATCGATACCCTTGGTGTGGACCACGTTTATGGTCCGCACCCGTGCTACTAATCCATCTTTACTTCCTTTTGATTCAGAGATTGAGAGGACTCTTTCCAACCTAAGGCGGGAGGTTCGCAACAACTCTAGCGAATTACCTTTTGATCAAGAAGCCGAAGGAACTGCAGAGATCCGTGACAACGCGTTAGATAACGCGAACCAAACCTTAAGGCAACTCACCGCACCGAATCTTCAAACACAACCATTGGCGGTGCAGTTTCCAGTGCTTGCTGATGGGACCAAGTTCGAGTTTAAGGCTCAATGGATCCACTTTCTACCTAAGTTCCATGGGTTGAGTGGCGAGGATCCCAACAAACATTTGGCGGAGTTCCATGCTATCATTGAGAGCATGAGACCCGCAGATGTCACAGAGGACCAAATCAAGCTGCGAGCTTTTCCTTTCACATTAAAAGATTCAGCTAATGATTGGTTTTATTATTTGCCTGCAGGGAGCATTACTACCTGGACAGAGATGAAAAGGTTGTTCTTAGAGAAGTACTTCCCTGCGACAAAGCTGAACTTTCTCAAAAAGGCCATCAGCAACATCGAGCAATTAGCAACTGAGACCCTGTTTGCACAACAAGACTTGGTACTCTATTTGCATGGAGGTTTGCTTGATGATGAGCGTCGAATGGTGAATGCCGCTAGTGGGGGTAACATTCTCAACAAGACCACAAATGATGCTATGGAGTTGTTCTCAGAGCTTGCTGAAGGGTCTAGACAATATAGCAAAAGGGCAAACCCCCGTGGAGTACTGGCTGTGGATTCTTCAAGCTCCAATTTACAAGCTGATATGATGGAGATGAAGGAGATGATGAGAAGGATGATGCTCAAAGGGACCCCTCAGGAACTCAAAGCATGTGGGCTATGTGCTGATCCTTTACATCCAAACGATATGTGCCCGCTACTTCAGGATCCTAATGTTGAGCTTAACGCCATGGGAAACTTTGTCCCGCAGAAGTCTAGGTATGGTAACTATGGTAACCCAAATCAATTCAATAACAATTATAATGCAGGTTACCAGGGGTATGGCTATGGTAATAACCAAGCCCCTTACAATCCGCAAGGGGGACACCAACAAAGGCCTCAACAACAATTCGATTCGAGGCAGAGAGCACCCCCCGCAGAGGATCAATCAACTGAGGACCCTATCAAAACCCTCACTAGGATACTCATGAACCACGTTGAGCACTCAAAGAATCTTGAGAAACAGGTAGGCCAATTGGCTCAATCGGTAAGTGAATTGCAGGCTAAGGACTCAGGAAAGCTACCATCTCAAACGGTGGTGAATCCTAAGGAGAACGTCAGCGCAATAACGCTAAGAAGTGGTAAGGAATTGATTACTACTCACCAGGATGACGAAAACTATGGAGAACCTGAGATGCATCAAGACAAAGGAGAAGGAGAGCTGCGTAATCGCGAGCCGCCCCGTCGCCCCCATGAGCCGCCCCGCGGCCAAGGCGATTCTGCAGATGCAGAGTTCGGCGAGCCGCCCCGTTGCCACCCTGAGCCGCCCCGCGGCCTTGCCCCTGACGAACCTGCCGACTCCTATGTAAGGCCTGAATTCCCTCCTTTAAATTCTTACAAACCTGTTCCTCCTTTTCCTGAAGCTCTTAGAGATACAAGAAGGCCTGAGAATGACAAAGAGATCTTTGAGACATTTAGTAAGTGCGAGGTAAACATTCCCTTACTCAAATTGATTAAAAGTATTCCTCGTTATGCTAAATTTCTTAAGGAGCTTTGCACCATAAAGAGGAATCAGAAGTTGAAAGGGAAGCAGAAGATTAAGGTAAGCGAACATGTGTCTGCTGTGTTTCAAAAGCGTATGCCTAAGAAATGTAGCGACCCTGGCATGTTTACAATCCCATGTGTGATAGGTGAGACTAAGTTTGATAAAGCTTTGTTAGACTTAGGTGCATCTATTAATGTCTTGCCTTATTCTTTATATGAATCATTAGGCTTAGGACCTTTGCATGAGACTAGAGTGGTGATCCAACTAGCGGACCGCTCAAATGCTTATCCTAGAGGTATAGTAGAGGATGTTTTGGTCATGGTTGACGACTTGATCTTTCCTGCTGACTTTTTTGTCTTAGACATGGAGCATGGTAAGCAAGAGTCCCCTATTATCTTAGGAAGACCCTTTTTGAAGACCGCTAAGACAAAAATTGATGTGTATTCTGGCTCATTAACTATGGAATTCGATGGTGAGAAGGTTGAATATAATATTTATGATGCAATGAAATTCCCTTCTGATGATCCTTCCTTATGCTTTGTAGATGCCATTGATACTTGTATGCAGGATACTTTTGACATCAGTTGTGTAGATGACCTGCAGGTTGCTTTAGAAGCTCCTATTGAGGAGTTGTCATTGAATTATGCTTTGTCTACTAACCTGCAGGAGACTATAAGAGACTTGTCCACCCTTCCTACTCATTTGCAGGTAGGTACGCCTATGGAACTCACCGGTTCGAGCGAGAAGCTCTTACCTTCTATTGTGCAGGCACCCGTTGTTGAGCTCAAGCCACTTCCTAAGCATTTGAAGTATGCATTTGTGGGGGAAGGTGATACCTTGCCTGTCATTATCTCCAACAAGCTTACTAAGGAACAAGAGGATAGGTTGGTGGCGGTGATCAAAGAACATAAGACCGCTCTGGGATGGACCATAGCGGACATTAAGGGAATCAGCCCAGCTACATGCATGCACAGAATCTTGTTAGAAGAGGGAGCCAAACCTTCCAGGCAACCTCAACGGAGACTTAACCCACCTATGATGGATGTAGTAAAGAAGGAGGTGCTGAAACTCCTTCAGGCAGGTATGATCTATCCCATCTCTGATAGTCAATGGGTTAGTCCAACGCAGGTAGTACCAAAGAAGGGAGGCATAACAGTGGTTGAGAACAAAGAAGGTGAGTTGGTCCCTACCAGAGTCCAATCAAGCTGGAGAGTTTGTATCGATTATCGCAAGCTGAATGCGGTAACTCGAAAAGATCACTTTCCCTTACCTTTTATTGATCAGATGCTTGAACGGCTCGCCGGTCGTCCATATTATTGCTTTTTAGATGGATATTCAGGTTACTTTCAGATAGCCATTGCACCGGAGGATCAAGAAAAGACGACATTCACTTGTCCGTTTGGCACTTTTGCATATCGCAGGATGCCTTTTGGCTTGTGCAACGCTCCTGGGACATTCCAACGGTATATGGTAAGCATTTTTTCTGAATATATAGAGCAATTCATTGAGGTTTTTATGGATGACTTTACTGTACATGGTGATAGTTTTGATGCTTGCTTAAACCATTTGGCACTTGTGCTTAGAAGGTGTGTGGACACTAACTTAGTGCTCAATTCAAAGAAATGTCACTTTATGGTTGAGGAGGGCATTGTTTTAGGTCACATTGTCTCACATAAAGGGATTGAGGTTGATAAGGCAAAGATAGACATCATTCAATCATTGCCTTATCCTACTAATGTGCGTGAAGTGCGTTCCTTTTTAGGCCATGCAGGATTCTATCGCAGGTTTATTAAGGATTTCTCAAAGATCACCTCACCCTTGTGCGAGCTACTGAAGAAGGAGGTCACTTTTGCTTTTGATGAGAAGTGCAGGATGGCGTTTGATGAGTTGAAGACTTGTCTTACTAGTGCACCAATCATACAAGCACCAAATTGGTCCCAACCCTTCAAATTGATGTGTGACGCTAGTGACTACGCCGTGGGAGCCGTGCTTGGACAAAAAGAGGGGAAGAGCTCTCATGTGATCTACTATGCATCTCTGACGTTGAATGGCGCCCAAAGGAACTACTCAACTACAGAGAAGGAACTCCTTGCTATTGTTTTTGCCCTTGAGAAATTTAGATCTTATTTGCTTGGTACAAAAGTTATTGTGTATACTGACCATGCAGCGCTTCGTTACCTTTTGACGAAGAAAGAGGCCAAGCCAAGATTGATTAGATGGATCTTGCTTTTAAGCGAGTTTGACATCGAAATCAGGGACAAAAAGGGTGCGGAGAACCTTGTTGCAGATCATCTAAGTCGTATATTGCAGGGGAAGAATGGGCAGGACGAGCAATCACATATCTTGGGGAGTTTTCCTGACGAAGAGTTGTTGCAGGTTTTCAGCGTCTCCAGCCGCCCCGTCGCCGGACTGGTCGCCCCTCGGCCACCTGTCGCTGGCCGCCCCGTCGCCAGCCCTAGCCGCCCCGCGGCCTCTGCAGAATCTGATATTGAACTTCTTTTAAAGGTAAGTTCTATTCCCCGCCCTTGGTTCGCTAATTTGGTGAACTTTTTAGTTTCGCAGGAGTTTCCACCCAACTTTTCCAAGGCTCAAAAGGACAAGATACGCCATGATGCTCGCTTCTACGTTTGGGATGATCCATACCTATGGAAGCATTGCGCTGATCAAGTGATACGTCGGTGTCTTCCCGACGATGAGGTACAATCTGTCCTTAATTTCTGTCATTCACATGAATGTGGTAGGCACTTTAGACCACATAAGACAACAAGAAAGGTACTTGAGGCAGGGTTCTTTTGGCTGCATATATTTCGTGATTCATATGCTTTTTGTAAATCCTGTGATCGCTGTCAGAGAGTTGGGAATCTCTCTAAGAGGAATGAGATGCCACAAACCCGCATGATATTTTGTGAGATTTTTGATGTTTGGGGCATTGACTTCATGGGACCATTCCCTAGCTCGTTTGGGAACTTGTATATTTTGCTTGCGGTGGACTACGTCTCCAAGTGGGTGGAGGCGAAGGCCACCAGGACTGATGATTCAAAAGTTGTTGCAGGTTTCCTCAAAGAGCTATTCTCTAGATTCGGAGTGCCGAAAGCATTGATCAGTGATAAAGGGACTCATTTCTGCAATAAGACGGTAAGTGCTTTATTAAAGAAATATCATGTTACGCAGAGAGTGTCTACTGCATACCACCCCCAGACTAATGGGCAAGCTGAGGTGTCTAATCGCGAGATTAAGACGATCTTGGAGAAGACTGTTGCCCCAAACAGGAAGGATTGGAGTGTAAGACTTGATGATGCTCTGTGGGCTTATCGAACGGCTTACAAGACTCCCATTGGGATGTCTCCGTTTCGATTAGTTTATGGAAAGGCTTGCCATCTTCCTGTCGAGCTCGAACATAAGGCATACTGGGCGGTGAAACAATGCAATATGCAAATGGATGAAGTTGGGGAGTTCAGGAAACTTCAGCTGCAGGAGCTGGAAGAGTTGAGACTGGATGCCTATGACAACTCCGTCACTTATAAGGAGAAGACTAAGGCATGGCACGACAAGCATATTTTGCGAAAGGACCTCAAAGTTGGGGACAAGGTCCTTCTATTCCAATCGCGCCTTCAACTCTTCCCAGGTAAGCTTCGCTCTAGATGGGCAGGGCCATATGTGATTACTAATGTCTTTTCTCATGGTGCAATAGAGCTACTCAATGAGAGGAATGGAGACATCTTCAAAGTAAATGGTCATCGCGTGAAGCCATATTATGAGAACTTTGTCAAAGAGAATGGTGATGAGTTGGTTCTCCGTGAACCAAGCATTGAGGATCAATAGGGAGTAATGATGTCGAGCCAACGACGTTAACTAAAGGCGCTGCTTGGGAGGCAACCCAAGGTAAGTAGTTTAGATGTTATTTTCTTATTGCATTTAGTTACTTTCTTTTAGTTTAGTTGTGGTGTTTTCGGCATACTAACCCCGCAGGGTAAAAAGAAGTAGAGATGGTCAAAAAAGGGACGGGCCGCCCCGTCGCCAGCTAGGCCGCCCCGCAGCCAGCGACAGCGAGCGAAATCTCTTCGCAATCGCTGGCCGCCCCGTCGCCAGCCAGGCCGCCCCGCAGCCAGCGACAGCGAGCGAAATCTCTTCGCAATCGCTGGCCGCCCTGTCGCCAGCCCTGGCCGCCCCGTCGCCCCTGACTGATGACAAAAAAATATTGGGACCCGTGTGGGCCCCATATCCCACCCCCTTTAACCCTATCCACCCCTTTATCAACATCCACTCACCCCAGCCGCCCCCACGCCCTCTCTCTTTACCCATCTTCTCTATCTTCATCTTCAACCTCACACCCACAACCCCAAAACCTCCATTAAAATCCTCCCTCAAGCTTCAATCTTCACAAACCTCACCCCTCTCTTCAATATCTTCCATTGTCCACTTACAACTTTCACCCAACCATCACATTCCCCTCATTCTTCCTAGATCTAAACCAAAAAACACCCGATTTGAAGGATCTTCAAGGTTTTGGGAGAAATCCACCAACGGAGGGAGGAATTTGAGACGTCGGAGCGCAAATCGGAAGTCGGAGTTGCAGATCCGGCGGTTTTTCTGAGGCCGCCCCGTCGCCGTACCAGCCGCCCCGTCGCCCACCGTCGCCAGCCTTGCCGCCCAGCGGCCACCTGTCGCCGGCCGCCCCGTCGCCTCGCCGCCCCGCGGCCACTGCAGAAACATCCATTTTCGTGAGTTTTTACTTCGAACTTTTTCATGGGTTAATTTCATAGCTTTAAGCAAACATGTCTAGACCCCATGGAATGAGTAGGAGTCAGAAGGAGAGATGGAATGCGTTGAATACTAGGAATTTCTTTCAAACCAAGTTTTTTCACGAACCTACCCTTCGGATGTTAGAAATGGATGTATGCACTAGACAGTTGTTAGTACATGGAGGCCTAGGAAATTTCTTAGAGAAGAATGCTCCGACCTATTCGGGTTTAGTTAAGGAATTCCTGGCTACGTTGAGTGTGCGGTCTACATCTATCGAGTTTAGGTTATTGGGACAGGAGTTCACGAGGACAAAGGAGAGAGTGGGACAGCTTTTTGGAGTGACAGCCGCACCCACCGCAGGTTGGTTTGATGTGTCAAAGGGAGAGGGACCTGTTGCATTTTGGCTTGCGGCGACTTGGGTGCCTTTTGAGGCCAAGAAGGGCCAATACAACTCGAGTATTCGGCACCCTGCATTACGGCTAATCCATAAGGTTTTAGCCAACACCTTCTTTGCCCAGTCTGAGGTCAACAAGATCTCACTTCGGGATATGTCATATTTGTGGTGTCTTACGCCAGAGAGCCCAGTTATTCCAGGTTGGGTAGATTTGTTCCTTTTCAACTGCAAGGACATCATAGACAAGCGCAAGACAGCGACGATTAGCTTTGGGGGTCTCATCACTCTCATAGCACGGGATTGTATTGATTTGAGCGTTGTCCCTGATGCCCTGTATGGTTCATTTCTGTATGATGAGGCCCAGCTGAGGAAAGCTGGCCATTTGGAGGGGAGAGCACCGATGTGGGTCTGGAGGACAGGCCATCTTGGGGTGATTTAGCTTAGATTACCCCGACAGCTTCCCTTTGGTCCTACGGCGGAGGATTTCTTCATGGGCAATGAGGATGAGGATGATGAGGATGAGGATGGTGGAGATGATGATGATCAGGGCGATGATGGTGGTGTTCCTGAGATGCAGACGGATGTAGGAGGTGGAGATGCTAGACCTTCTGGCACATCTGGGGTAGGTGCTGGTCCAGATTTTTATGAGCTGCAACAGAGGATGACGGCGATGTCTCTATGACAGGATACTATGTGGGAGCAGCAGCAGCAGATGGCTGTGCTCCAGGACACCATGTGGCAGCATCAGCAGATGATTTCCCGTCGTCAGGATGATATGTGGGATCATCAGCAGCAGCTTTATGTTGATATAGGAGACATCCGTCGCGATGTGCGTGGGCTGACGACTAGCATAGCGAATATGGTTGAGAGCCAGGCTGAGATGCGACGCTTACAGGAGCAGGTGCTCCAACGATAGCAGGCTGCATGGGAGGCTCAGAAGCTTCAGAGACAGAGACAGGAGGAGTTCTTCCGATTTGCATATCCTCAGTTTCCACCTTATCCACCACCACCTCCACAGTGATCATGTTAGTTTTTTTTTCTTTTTCTGTTCTTTTCCCTTTCAGTTTATTTTGATGTTTTTGCCATTGAGGACAATGTCAGAATTAAGTGTGGGGGGAAGACTTGCATGACATGTACTTTATCTTTATGTTGCATTTTGACTTTAGATTGCATGTTGGAATATTTTAGTTGATGTTAGTCTATGTTATTCGCAAAAAAAAATCCGAAAATTATATTATTTATGTTATTATATTTATGAATTAGCTAGGATTAGGTCTTATTTTCCCATATGGATGCCACTTGTCCTCTAATTTATTTATTAAGACTTATGCCCCATGATGTGCTTGGATTGTTGAAAACCTTTGATATCTGATTTCCACACTATTTGGTGAGCATAATTGGTTGATGATTGAGCACATAAGATATTTGATTTTGGGTGATCTTGAAGTTCTAGACATGACCTGGTGAGCTATTTTGGCCTATATTTGGACAAAATATATTATGTCCTCTTGCTTGTTGAGTGTACTCTCTTTAATTGCTTCCTCTTTGGCTTGCATTTAGATATCTTATTCAAGGCTGCATATTATGATTTCTGCACATGACTTAAACATGATTGAGGCACCTTTATTAGCCCTATTTGACTCTATTCCCACCTTGCATATTATCCTCTGCTTGAAGCCAATATTGAGCCTAATTGCCTATTCTTTTGAGCTCCACAAGATTTTTCCATAGCCAATTATAGCCTGACCCATCCGGGAATTAGGAATAGTTGGTGAATATTCATATTGTGGATGATGGTTTGAGTGATGGATTGTATGTTGGGAGTACTTTTATGAGATGTTTTGATTCTTGCTAGTAGTTTACACATTACTTGGGACCTAAGGAGGATAAAATTCACTTAGGGGTAAAAGCCAAGGAAAATCATTTGATATAGCATGAAGAAAGCATATGAAAAAAAAAAGAAAAAAAAAAGAAAAAAAAATAAGAGAATGAGTTGAGTATGGTTTGTAAAGTTTGATGCTTGAGATTGGAGTTGTATACATTGTAGAGTTATGGTATGATATTGTGAGTGGTATTGTAATTTGGTTGCATCCTTAGTTCCCGGATTATGAGCACCACATGGCCTAAATTGTTCCATACCTTATGTTTTCTACCTTGGCCCCATTACAACCCAATTGAAAGACCTCATGATTTTTGTTGTGTGTAGAGTCACCAGCGGTGGAGAGCTAGAACACTGGTGCAAGATTATTGTAGCTAAGCTTTTAAAGATTGAGTTTGAGCGTAAATATCTAACCCTAAACACTTGAGTGAGAGTGAAACACATATTCCTTGTGAGGTCTAGAATGGATATGGTTGCTTGATTTCATTAATCATGAACATTATGTGCTATGATGTTATTAATCTATTGTGTTTGCTAGTTTTTCCTACACTTAAAGAATATTGAGGTTGATACATGAATGGCTATTCTGTGGGGTTGCAAGTTACTTTTTCTATTGCATGAGGACAAGCAAAGGTTCAAGTGTGGGGGAATTTGATAGAGCATTATTAGTATTGCATAATAGATTGCATTTAGTATAGTTTGGGTGTAAATATTGCATATTTTAGTTGCATTTACATGATTACTTGTTGAGTTGGAAGATGCGGAATCTAAACAACATTATGGTTTATTTCAGGAATCGTGATTCAAGGTGGAATGAATTTGAGGGGAGTTAAAGAATTAAAGGAATTGCATTATCAGCTACAGCAAATCACGTGGAGAGAAGCGGAAGAAATCGCTGGCCGCCCCGTCGCCTGACCTGGCCGCCCCGCGGCCCGAAGACATCTCGAAGGATTTCGCTGATCGCCAGGCCGCCCCGTCGCCTGAGCCAGCCGCCCCGCGGCCTGTCCAGAAACGCCGATTCAGTTATTCAATTTAATTAGGGTTTTTAGTATTATTTTTTGCCGATCTTTTGTAGGCCTTTAAAAGACATTTTTAGGTTATTCTATTATTCACCTTATGCACTTTTGAGAATTGTTGAGAGCACGTTGAGCATGAGCAACTAAACTCTCGAAGGTTTCGCCTACAGTTTGGATCTTGATTGTTGAATTGTGAGTTTCTTAATCTAGTTCTTATTCCTATTTGAATGTTTTGACTTCTTTGCGCTTAATTCCTTGAATGTGTTTTATTCTCTCTGGCCTGATCAACTAGTTAGAGTAGATTCATTCAATTGCTAGGGTTTTGTAGATTCCTCGTAGCGAACCTTAACCCAAGTGGCAATCATATCCCTTTAGGACTCGTAGGACTAATTGGATGTGTAGGAAGTTGAATATATGTTAAATATCGACTCGTAGCTTGATATTGCATATACCTTGGTTAATTCATAGTCTTAATGCTATCTCTAGGTTAAATCTTAACCGTGTTAGGGTTATTTAGAGATAAGGATTACTAGGACTCGTAGGACTAGTAATTTACCTAAGATCTGGACAAGGACATTGATAGGAAAAGAAGAGAACTAGAGGCTGAAACAAGGATCAAATTCATCAATTAAAGTGACAAATTGTAGGTGAACCTATTTCTCTCTATTGCATTCTACAACTTTCATTGCCTTGTTTACTTGTTTCCGCTTTGACAAAAGGCGGATCTTTTTCCCATAAAAACTCTCTTTTTGTTTACTTGCGATTAGATAACCACTTGAACTTAATAGATTTCCCTGTGGATCGACCTCTTTCTTACCAACTATACTAGTTGTAGGTTTGAGTAATTCTTTGGCAGGAACAACGACAGGTTTTCCTCTTGTCACACTCACTCTATGCCATGTGATGCATAGAATCAAATTGGGTGCATGGAATATTTGTGGTCTAAATGACCACGGTAAAAATAATATACTAAATACTTGCTGTTGGGATAATGATGTGGCATTGATGGCATTTTTGGAGACCATAGTGTTGGAGAAGAATGTGGAGAAGGTAAAAAAGAACCTGATGTACAGGCGGGAAGTTGAAGAAAACAGTAGTGCAACCGAGAAAGGGCGTATTTGGCTCACCTGGAACACCCGATGTGTTTCAAGTAAATGTGCTGGTTATGCAAAGACAGATTGTGCATTGTCAGATCATAACTCATGACGGAAAGTTCAGATTTCAAGCCTCGTTCAATTCATTTATGCCAAGAACTATAAGAGAGATGGGTGAGCTATGGGAGAGTTTGAAAAACATCTCGGATAGTGTACAGGAATCGTGGATCATACTCGGGGACTTCAATTGCATATTGGAAGTGGATGACAAATGGCCTGCAAACTGGGCATCTCATGATGATTTGGAGGAACTTGAGATTATTATGAATGAGTGCAATATTTCTTATATGGGTATTGGAGCCAAACATACATGGAAGAACCGAAATACGGGAGAGGACCGAATTGAGAGGAAGATTGATAGAGTCTTGATCAATGACGAGTGGAGAGATGCTTTACCAAATGTTAAAACGTTATTCGATGTCCCTGGATGTTCAATCCACTCACCGGCGGTGGTTACTTTACGGTGTGAGCTATCGCATAGAAAATTTCCATATAAATTCAAGAACTTTTGGCATGATGAGGCTAGCTTTAACACACTAGTTATAAGCACTTGGAACATCTCTGTGGAGGAGTCCAAGCAATATATATTTTACCAGAAATTAAAGAATGTGAAGGAAGCATTGAGATCCTGGGATAGGACTTCTTTCCCCGGCCTCCAAAGTAGTATTAAGTTGCAAAAAGAGTGCTTAAAAGAGATACAAGTAAGAATGGTAAAGGAGAAAAGTGATGTGAATCTGTTTACAAGAGCTAATCAAGTGGAGAAGGAGCTACGAGAAAATATAAATAGACTTGTAAGTCTAACAAAACAAAAGGCAAAGTCGCATTGGTTGACAATGGGGGAGGAGACTTCCTCCATGTTCTACAGAAGTATTGAGGTAGGGAGAATTGAATCCAAGTATATAATAAAATATAAAACAATGCAACCCTTAGCCTCTTCAAATAAATTCAAGACTCCCCGCTGTAGTAGTAGGGACTCGGGATCGATCCACGAGGAAGCGTGTCAGCGGGATCCTAGATAGCCTGGAAAGCTCACGTCTTGATCGACCAGAAGCCTCAATCTCGAGTAGGGTACTCGACGCCGACCTGGGCTATCGATTTCTACTGCAACAGAAAACCTGTAGAGATAAAAACGAGAAGTCGATATCGACTAGGGTTGTCGATATCGATGACAGCAACAACGTCGACCTAGCTCAGAAAACTGTCAATCGACACAGGGGAATCGATTTCGAGTGACGTAATCGATATCAATCTCAACATAGGAACATGGTTCGTCCACACAGAAGACCGTCGACGTAGGGCAAGGTGGTCGTTATCGACCTGTTGGGTCGAAATCGAGCAGTTCCTGCAAGTGGTGAGTTGTCGACAAAGAAGGCCGAAGACAAGTAGGATGGTATGCAAAGTATGGACAGAAAAAGGCACGATTTTGATGAATGAAATATATAATAAAGGCAACATCTAGGAATAGGGTTTACCGCAACATTAACCGATGCATGCAATAAGGTGAATAAGACGGACAATTGCGCTATCTCACCCGAAGAACAAGCTTTCGTCGTACACCAACGATTCGGAATACTCTTGCAAATAAACTTAATTGTCTCTACCAAAACCCTAATTGCAAACGCCAAACCCTAAAACTTCTCTAAACTCTAACTGTATTGTATTGTATCTTGTGTGCTTGAATCTGGAATTGAATGAATCAAAACCAGCCCCCTAAGGCTTTATTTATAGCCTACTTATCCTTGCTAGCCAAGGAAAGTAGTTCTAATCCTACTAAAACTTCTATCTAAAATCTATCCTTAACAAGTAGGATAAATCTTTATTAAGGTAAATAACTAAATAATAAATAGCTTAGGGTAAAAAGACAACAACCTAAGACATAATCTATCTAAATAAAAGATAAAATCATTGCTGATGTGATAGACTTCCAAATCCGCATCATCGAAGCGCATGCAAACCGTGTTGACTTCCACTCGATATCGACCAAGTAAGTCGATATCGAGGTCTCTGTTTCGGATCGACTTCTTCCTTTGGAGCCATGTTGATGTCGACATCTTCACTCGATGTCGAGTGGTCTTCAGTGGTTCTTTATGGTATGTCTCGACGCTCAGGGTCCACGTCGAGTTCTTCAGTTGATATCGACTAGACAGGTCGAGATCGACCTCCTTTCTACTTCACTTGGCTTCTTCGTTTTGACAATTGATACGTTTGGGACACCCGATCCTTCGCCCGTGGGCTCAAGATTAAGAACCACGCCATATATTTGTCCGATCTTTCAATGCTCTTTGATATCTCTTGATTGGAACAATTAACAAGTAATTAATATTCTGAGTTTTAGCGATAGAATCACACTTAGAATAATTCCAGCAGATAAAATAGCGACAGAACATAAAGGAAACGAGAGAAGAGAGGAAGCAGCGCGGAAGGGCACGCGGCGCCTGGGAGCGAGGACGCGGAGCGCGCGCGAGCGACGGGGCGGCTGGGATGCAGCGGTCGCTGTAGGCCTGGGGCGGCCGCCGCCTAGGGTTTGTGGGTGAGGCGCGGCGACTGATTCCTTCTCTCTTCGGCGACAGAGGCAGCTGCCTTTTTACGACAGAATTCGCTAGGGTTGTGTTTGTGTTTGGTTTTGGACGATTGTGAATTAGCGTTTGGTGATGTGTTTGCCGATTGTAGATAGATCACAAGAGCACTTGAAGCTTTTGGGGATTGAAATCGAAGAACCCTTAATCCTTAAAGGGTTTCCTCAATTCTATTCAATCTAATTAATTCAAAGGTGATTACAATGATTAAATAGAAATTCTAAGAACCAATTCTACCATGCAAGATAGAATTTAGGTTGATAAAAGATATAATTAAAATCCTAAAGATAAATAAACCTAGAAGATAAAAACTTCGTGGACAAGAATTACATCTAGGTAAGATATAATTAATTCCACCTTATTAATCTAAGTTGCATGAAATAATAACTTAATTAACTAAGAGAACCGACCCATCCATCACAAGGTACTCCACATGGGCCTCCCTTCCACTCGACATGGGCTTGGGCCGAGTGTGACATGTGTGTTGATCAAGGGGGATACTGACGAGTCTTCATGAGCTTCGTGTGCGGACGCAAGCTCAAGTCTTGTGTTGGTGGTGTAGTCCTGAGTAAAGTGATCCAGGGTGGCCTGAACTGTTGCTCCATAGTTCCTTGGTAATGGACCAGAAGGGCTTTGGTTGCATCTTGAATCCTCTTGGCCCTTGCACGAGTGATATGACCATCGAATGGAACCTTCATGTTGTCCTCAATGTCACCAAGAGTCATCGACAATTGCACTGCATCATTCTCCTCCACTTGAATTCGATTTGTCCTGAAATCGTCGTCAGAGTCATCGTCAGGTATGAACAAAGATAGATTAGCGATGTTGAAGGTAGAATGAACTCTGTACTTGTCGGCAGGGAGATCCAGCTTGTATGCATTAGGACCCATCTTCTGAACCACTCGAAATGGTCCATCTCCCCTGGGGTCCAGCTTAGATTTCCGTTGTTGCGGAAACCTTTCCTTCCTAAGATGCAGCCATACCAGATCACCAACGTTAAACTGCACATCCTTACGATGCTTGTCCTTCGCTGCCTTGTATTGCACAGTCTTTCTTTCCAGCTGTGCCTTGGTACGCTCATGCAAGCGCTTGATGAAGTCCACTTGCTTAGCTGCATCCATGCTCTCTTTCTCCTTGAGAGGCCGTTGTCCACTGGGTTGAGTGGATTTCGGCCATAGACAACCTTAAATGGAGTCTTCTTGGTTGCTGAGTGCCTAGACTTGTTATAAGCAAACTCAACAAATGGTAGGCATTCTTCCCACCTCCGGAGGTTAGTTCGCAGCATGACTCTAAGGAGAGCCCCAAGAGTTCTATTTGTAACCTCAGTTTGGCCATCAGTTTGGGGGTGACAAGAAGTAGAAAATAATAGTTTTGTACCCAACTTAGACCATAAAGTTTTCCAAAAACAGATTAAGAATTTAGAAACACGATCAGACACAATAGACAATGGCAATCCATGTAAGCGAACAACATCTTTAAAGAATAAATGAGCAACATGAATAGCATCATCAGTTTTGTGACATGGTATGAAATGAGCCATTTTTGAGAATCTGTCTACAACAACAAAAATAGAGTCCTGACCCTTAGATGTTCTAGGCAAGCCAACAATGAAATCCATAGATACATCTTCCCAGGGTGCATTCAAAATAGGTAAAGGTTGATATAGACCATTTGCAATAGCTTTCGATTTAGCCTTAGCACATGTGACACAACTCTTGACAAATCTTAGCACATAATTAGACATTTTAGGCCAAAAGTAGTGTTCCTTTAATCCAGCTAAGGTTTTTTGGAAACCTCCATGTCCCCTAGATTCGTGTATTTCTTGAGTTAATAGTCGTCTAATAGAAGAAGATGGGATACAAAGTTTGCCCATCTTAAATAAATAACCATTATCAAGAAAATAAGAATCAACTTCACCCTTGGACACACATTGAGCATAAATAGTTTTAAAGAAACCATCAGAAGCATACAATTCCTTTATCAAAGCAAAACCCAAACCGTGTGCATCCATATGGTTTAGGAGGACATACCTGCGTGATAGCGCGTCAGCTACCACATTATCCTTTCCCTTCTTGTGGTGAACCACATAGGAAAAGGTCTCTAAAAACTTGACCCATCGAGCAAGTCACCTGCTGAGCACTGCCTGATCTTTGAGGTACTTCAGAGCTTCATGATCCGAATGAATCACAAACTCCTTAGGCCATAGGTAGTGCTGCCATGTCTGTAAGCATCGAACCATGGCAAACAGTTCCTTGTCGTAGGTATAATAGTTGACCTAAGCGGGGCCCAACTTCTCGCTGAAATAGGCAATAGGGCGCCTATTCTGTAGCAGAACCCCACCAATGCCAGTGCCAGAAGCATCACACTCGAGCTCGAATGGTTGTGTGAAGTCAGGTAGTTGCAGCACTGGGGCATGGGTGAGACGATCCTTGAGAGCGTCGAATGCCCTCTGATGTGCGTTTGTCCAGCGAAACGTCACATCCTTCTTGGTCAGCTCATGTAGGGGGCGGCAATGGTGCTGAAGTCTTTGACAAAGCGTCGATAGAAGCCAGCAAGGCCCAAGAATGAGCGGACATGAGTGGGGGTATGCGGCTGGGCCCACTATTGAATAGCACGAACCTTCTCCTCATCTACTTTTAAACCAGAAGTAGAAACAAAAAATCCAAGGAAAATAGTAGATGCGGAAGCAAAAGAACACTTTTTCAAATTGGCATATAGGTTTTCTTTTCTGAGACAATCAAATACCAATTTTAAGTGACTAAGGTGATCATACATGTTCTTGCTATAAATTAAGATATCGTCAAAATAAACAACGGCAAATTTGCCTAAGTAACGTCTAAGCACATGGTTCATAAGCCTCATAAAAGTAGAAGGAGCATTTGTCAAACCAAAAGGCATTACTAACTATTCATATAAACCATACTTAGTCTTAAAAGCCGTTTTCCATTCATCTCCTTGTTTCATCCTAATTTGATGATAGCCACTTCTAAGATCAATTTTAGAGAAAATGCATGCGCCATACAATTCATCATGCATATCATCTAAACGAGGAATAGGGTGACGATACTTAACTGTTATTTGGTTGATTGCCCTGCAATCAACACACATGTGCCAAGAGCCATCCTTCTTAGGCACCAAGATGACAGGCACGGCACAAGGGGAGAGGCTTTCTTGTACAACGCCCTTATCCATTAGCTCCGTGACTTGGCGTTGCAGCTCCTTAGTTTCCTCAGGGCTAGCCCTATAGGCGACGCGATTAGGCAAGGCTGCGACAGGGACGAAATCAATATGATGTTCAATCCCTCGAATAGGTGGCAATCCTTGTGGCAGATCAGCTGGAAGGACATCTAATCAATCCTGCAAAAGAGCAGCAATAGGTGCAGGAATATGACTCAAATCCACAGTATTAAGTAAAACCTCTTTCATGATGAAAAGGATATGAGGTCGATGAGCATTCCAGGTGATAGTCTCTTTCTGAGGTTGAGAGACCAATGAACGTCGTTCAACAGAGCCCTGAAGCAGAGTATGAGAGGCCTGTGTTGATGCAGAAGGAGAGGGGATAGGCGTAGAGATGGCCACAGGTGCGGCCTTAGAGGCCGCGGGCACGGGTGACTGGGTTGCGGGCGCCGAGGTGTGTCTTGTCGAGCCCTCATGTTGCTTTCCTTTCCATTGGGCCTCCTTTTGAGCGTCCTGCTGTTGTTTCTTGCGAACATGTTCCTTCAAAACAGCTTGAGGCGAAAGGGGTAGGAGAGTAACTCTTATCCCATCAAAACTAAAGGAATATGTATTCGCACGACCATCATGTATAACCGAATGATCATATAACCAAGGACGACCAAGCAAAATATGATTACAGTCCATTCTTGCAACATCACATAAAACCTTATCATGATATGATCCAATAGAAAAAGAAACTAAGCATTGTTTAGTCACCATAATATCAGATCCATCATCAGTAATACCATGTAATCCATAGTGAGTAGCCCTAGGAGTAGTAGTCAAGTGTAAGAAACCCACTACCTTTTCATTGATGAGGTTGCAGCAACTCCCACAGTCGACGATGACGCTCAAGGTAGCCTCGTGAACCACACACTTGGTGTGGAAAATGTTCTCCCTTTCATCAGCCATGGGAGCTTCCTGGATGTGTAGGACCCGACGATTGACAAGACAGAGAGTCTCCTGGAAGTCACTGGGGTCTATTTCGTCGTTAGGCTCAATCGGCTGGTGCTCCTCCACTTCACTCAAAATTACATGGTCCTCGACAATCTCCTTCTCATAATAATGGTCACCCAAATCATTGAGTAGGACTTTCTTTTTCTGAGGGCATTCGCAAGAGACATGTCCAGAACCACCACAAGTGAAGCAGCGGATGTCTTTGGTGCGTTCCTTAGATGGTGCAACAACTCTTCTAGTTTCCACCTGATAACCCTGTTGAGGTGAGTTGGAAACTGCCTTTTGCTGCATAGAAGGGTTAGTAGAAGGTCTGGATTGACTAGAAGAAGCAAAGGGAACAAACCTGCGACCTTGGGAGGCTTGATCGATCCTGGCCCTCTGATGTTGCTACTGCTGCTGCTCATACAGAAGCTGTGCCTTATGAGATAAAGTGTTAATATCCCTAATAGAATGAATAGCCAAAGGATTTTTGATAGAGATATTAAGCCCAGCAAGAAATTGAGTACATAAAGCACGTTCAGTAAGATAAACATTAGCCTGATGAGTGAGTCGTTCAAGCTCGTCTCTGTATTCCATAGGTGAGCGAGCTCCTTGGCGGCAAGAAGCTAGGCGCATCCTCATTGTTTCTGTGTATTCCTCAGGCACATGGCGTTTCTTCAACAGATACGAAGTTGGGGCCAAGTTTCAACAGGTTGCTTACCTTGGCAACGGCGGATCTCACGAGTGTGGAACCACCAAGTGCAAGCCATACCTGTCAAATGTAATATAACAACTTCCAACTCCTCTGTTTCCTCATAGCGCAGATGTTCCAAAACATAGTTAGTATAATCTTCCCAAACAAGATAAGCTTCAGGATTATTAGTACCATCAAAAGTTTCCAATTTTATTTTAACATCGCGCATTTGGATAGCCTGTGCAATATCAAATCTAGGACGACCAAAATTAGGGTTAGGTAAATCATCAAAGTTAGGATCTACCTCTTGGTAAGCGTACTCCTGTTAAGGAGGTAAGTCGAGTTCTCAAATTACAAATAATAAAGATGTAAACGTAAATCGACTCCTGGCCTATGCAAATAATTACAAGACTTCCTCCCGTTGTAGTGGAAGGGTAGTCAGGATCGATCCACGAGGAGGCGTGTCAGCGGGATCCTAGTAGCATTGGAAATCTCAAGTCTGCGTCGACCAGAAGCCTCGATTTTGACCTTGGGCCTCGATGTCGACCTCGGCTGTCGATGTTCTCTGCAACAGAAGACCTGCAGAAATAAAAACAAGTGGTCGATATTGACTGGAAGGGGTCGATATCGATGTCAGTCCACGAAATCGACTGGCTTAGAAGACTGCCAGTCGACACAGTAGGGTCGATATCGATGCTAGGGGTCGATATCGATGTGAAGCAAACTTCGCAGAATGATCGTCGTCGACTCAGAAAACTGTCGATGAACTCAGTGGTCGATATCGATGTCTGGTGTCGATATCGATGTCTCCCTGCAGTGTGTTAGTTCTTCGTTGGCAAAGAAAGGCCGAAGATTTAAGAATGGGAAGAGAAGCAATGAACATAAATAACAATGGTTTTGACTGAATATAAACTATGTAAAAGTAACTCCTAGGATTAGGGTTTACCACAACGTTAACCAATGCATGCGATAGGATAGATAAGACGGACAATTGCGCTATTTCACCCGAGGGACAAGCTTTCTCCGTACACCAACTCTTAGGATTACTCTTATAAATAAACCTAATTGTCTCTACCAATTTTATGTTTATAACTCAAGTTGTTAGCATGAATCCATTTTCTTTCGATTAGGACTAAACATAGAATCGTAGGAGGAGAGATAGACACAACGATATCAACATCAAATACTTACCTCAAGCGCGCATGGCTAACGTCAGGCTCACCCCGACCCTAAGAGCTTTGGGGAACTACTCGCTTCTCATCATGGAACTCATCTTTGATTGAAAAGAAGAAACTTGCATTAAAATAAACTCCGAAGCTTTACAACTCAACGTCAACTTTCTCAAACGTCAAACCCTAAAACTTCTCTCTAAATCTAACTCTATTGATGGTATTACTTGCTTGTCAATTGAATATTGATTGTTTCCTGGATTGGATGCTCTAACAAATCAGCCCCTAGGGCTTTATTTATAGGCTACTAATCCTCGCTATCGAGGAGTGTAACTCCTATCTAAACTATGGACTCTATCCGAACAATTAGGATAGGTCTTTTATTTTGATAAAAATTTAAAGGAAAAGATAATAAACAGCTGCTAATATCTAAAAGAATGAGATAACTCATGGCTTTGATGATAGACTTCACAATCCGAGTCTCAAAATCGGATTTATCTTCTGTCGAGGTAGGGTCGATATCGACACCAGAGGTCGATATCGATGCTTTTGTTTCTGCTCGACTGGTCCAGCTCCAGTCGATGTCTATGACGATGGTCGATATCGATGCTTGTATGTCGATATCGAGGCTTTCTTTTCTGGTCTGTGTGGCCTATCTCGACACTCAGAAGTCATATCAAAATCTAGGGTCGATATCGATGTCTCCAGTCGATATCGACCTCTTCTCAGCTTCACTTGGCTTCTTCGTTTTGACTCCGATTTCATCGAATTCCTGCATGGTTAGCTCAAAACTCGTGCAGACTCTATTTCTTGCATTTTAGCCCATTCTTACACAAGTTTATATACTTTTGAAACTTTTCTTTGGAAATCGAATGAAATATGAAGTTAAAAGGTGCAATAAACAAAGGTACAAATATGTACATCAAAACACCCCATACTTAGACTTGCTTGTCCTCAAGCAATAACCAAGCAATAACCAACACCTACAACACATCCTTCAAGTCTTCGCCTTTATCAAAAGCAACATCATAAGTGGTAGCAAAGCAAAGCAAGTGAATTTAACGTCATAGCACCTATTTTGGCGATCCATAGGCATATGCAATTTTGATCCAACCTCATAGGGATAATGTGTTTGCACGCAACTCTCATGTGTTTAGGCTATGAAGATCAACTCTCAACTCAATTCCATATACAATCCCATAAACATTGCAATTTATAATAATCCACTTCGCAACCAATTATGAAAATGCAATAAGAATCATCAGGAGGACTTTCGCTCAATGGAAGACTTCAAAAAAGACTCCATTCGGCGGGGTTGTAATGGGGCTTGGTATAAAATAAAAGGGTATGGAATTATTTGGCTATGTGGTGCTTTTATAATTCGGGAATCAAGACTCCTAAATCTCAACACTTGCAATGTCCAAACCATAACTCTTCAATGTTGTACTTTCCAAGCTCAATCTCCTATAATGCTCTTTCCCAACTCATCTTTCTATAGTATGCTCTAAAGATGCACTAAAAGATGCCAACCACGCTATCAACCCTTCTTCCAAACTCTAATATACCTCTCAAAGAATATAACACTTGTATGAATAAAAGACTTAAGGATTTTGGCTCATGCACTATATATATACATATTTTTTTACTTTTTTTTTCGGATTTTTTTTTCGACGAAAATAATAAGTAAATATGTGCATTTATATGTTGAGCCATAAATCCTTTTACAAAATATGACAAAATGTAAATATGCACCAACCCATAATTTCCTTGCTCAAAACTGGACATTATGCTCTTTTCCTTCCACAAGGCATTAGTCCAGCCAATCTAAGTCTCAATTCCCAAATGGGGGTCAGGCTCAATTCGGCTAGGGATAATTTTGTGGAGTTTGCAATTTCAGGCTCAGGCTAATGTTCTGGCTTCAAGCAGGGATAATGCAGGGTAGGTAAAGAGAGGATAAAATGGCTTAAAAGATGCCTCCATCATTTAATTCTCGTAAACATAAACATATATATGCATTGGTTTTGAATAACTATCACAACATTTAGAGATGCATAGGAAGCGTAAATTCACTCCAGAAAGCGGAGGGATTTTTGATGTTCTCCCTATAGGCTAAAATTCTCACAAGGACAATTTTTGTTGGATTTTCTTTTTAGCCTAGGATCATATGTGCTCAATTTCATCACAAGTTCACAATCTACATAAAAATTTTAAGGACTTAGGCTAAACCATCCAAATATGCCATAGGGTTTACATGATCAAGTCAGCTATTGAGTTTTCATTATAGGACATCTAAGTAGGGTTCAAAAAATAAACATGCATTTTTTTGTATTTTTGACATTTTTCTATTTTTTTGGATTTTGACATTTTTATAAAAGTAAAACTAAGAACAAAAATTTAAACATGAATGCAATGCGAAGAAGAAAACCAAGTTGTAACCATAAGACATGTCTTTCCCCCACCCCATACTTAAAATATACAGTGTCCTCACTGTATTAAAAGAAAGAACAAGGGTAGAGAGAGACTTACAGCACAACCTGCGGATTCAGGTCGATTTCATGTTAGGTTGATGCCAGAAGTCGATATCTAGGTCAGTGGTCGATGTCGACTGCATCTGTCGAAGTCGAGGAAGGAAGTGAAGACAAGGGCTGCCTGATTGGGGTCGATATCGAGTATTAGGGTCGATATCGACCTCTACTTTTCGCTCCTGAGTCCTCGATGTTGACTTTAGAAGGTGGCTTGACCCTGGGGGGTCGATTTCGACTGGCCTGGTCGATTTCGACTGCCTCTGCAGAAGCTTCATTTCTTCTTCGTCGTTCCTTTTGCTTGATAACCTGAAATCTTTGTTAGAAATATAGATGAAGCACGAATTATCTCAATTTTAAAAGTTCAAAATCCAAAAGTTAAATCCTAAAAACCATCTATGCGAAAAAAACTTAAAGGTTTTATGTACACGCTCTAGATTTTTGAGTCGCTAGGCCGACTTCTCTGTCAATGCTTCATGACCCTTTTATGTAGGGATCCTTCAAGCTTGAGCCTTCTCCTGGATCATCTAGGTCCTTTTGATAGCATCTAAGTTCGGCGACCAAGGCTTCTTTGATGTTAGGTTCTTCTTTGGGCGCTTTCCTTCTCTTCCTTGACCTAACTTTTGCAATATAGGCAAACCATGGAGCTTTGACCCTCTCTTTAGTAGAATTATCAATAATGGGTTTAATTGATTCATCAATAAGGGACATAGGAGGGTTAGGAGTCATACCTGGGCTTACGTGTTTGGGCCCGAAACAGAAATCTTTGGGCTGAGGGGTGGTCGATTTCGACCAAGGAGGGTCGATTTCGAGAGCTTTGGTCGATATCGATATGTGGGGGTCGATATCGACCTCTGTGACCCCATACTTAAGCTCCTGGCAGCGATCTGGCATAATCGATTTCGACCATGGGGGGTCGATTTCGATGTTGTTAGTCGATATCGACTGGTTCCAGTCGATGTCGACCCTGCTTGCTGTTTCCGTTCTTGCCAACAAAAATTTTCTAAGCTTCTCCTTAGCCGGCGAGAGGACTACTTGCTCCAGGTGCTTTGTTTCGCTCATGGTTGGGTTGAAAGAGAATTCTATCACTTCGTTCCC
This sequence comes from Persicaria maculosa, assembly GCA_963922045.1. Taxonomy (NCBI): domain Eukaryota; kingdom Viridiplantae; phylum Streptophyta; class Magnoliopsida; order Caryophyllales; family Polygonaceae; genus Persicaria; species Persicaria maculosa. Next base: position 14,805,961 of record OY998265.1, read on the forward strand.
TATAGTAAAGGTTAGTAACCCTCGACGTACATTGATATTGGCATCAGCAGTAGCTAAGAAAGGCCTACCAAGTATAATAGGCACTACAGGATCTTCATGCATTTCCAATACAATGAAATCAGTAGGCACAAAGAACTTACCTACCTTTACAGGAACGTCATCAACTATACATGTGGGCCTCACGAATGAGTTGTCAGCCATATAAAGTTTCATGTCCACAGGTTCAAGTGCCCCAATGTTCACCTTTTGCCAAATAGAAAGAGGCATGAGACTTACACTTGCCCCTAGGTCACATAGGGCTTTATAACGATGTTGGCCAAGTCCCACGGTGATTGCAAACTTCCCTGGATCACTCTTCTTCTCAGGAAAGTCCATCTTTGAGCATTCCTCTGCGATCTTTGCCATGGATCTCTTCTTGCTAAGGATGTCTTTGAGGAATCGCACATAGGCGGGCATCTCGCTTAGGGCTTCTGTAAGAGGGATAGTAACGTTATGTCCTTGAAGTATTTTTACAAAGCGCCTAAACTTACCTTTGGTGGGATCCTCCAATGCTTTGGATGGGAATGGCAACGTCTTCTTTGGAGTAGGGGCCAAAACGGAGGTCGGAGGGGCCTGCTGGACATCGATGTCGACTAGAGTTGGGTCGATATCGACTGGTAGGGTCGATTTCGACCTCTGCTGTGATTTCTCAGGTTCTGCAGTGTCATCGACATCGACCAGGGGGTCGACATAGTGGTCGATATCGACCTCTGGGTCGACATCGACTGGTCTATCGATGTCGACTGGGTCTGCTGCTTTCTCATCCGTTTCCGTCCGTGGCTTATGTACTTTGGTGCCACTCCTCAATTGCATGGCTGCGACATGGCCCGTCCCGGATTGCCCTTTAGGATTTGTAGTGGGTTGCCCAGGGAGTGTTCCGGACGGTCTAGGGATTTGTGCTGCCAATTGACCCAGTTGGGTCTCTACGTTCTTTTTCCAAATATCCATCTCCCCAATCCTTGTGGTAAGGTGATTGAGTTGAGAATGGATGGCATTGTTGGATTGATCATTCTTAGCTTGATTCCTCCTAATTTCATCCAGTACTAGTTGAAGATCATCCTTCTTTTGGTCTCTCTCCGGGTGCCCAGGAGCTCTATAAGGCAGAGGGTCCCTAGTGTTAATCGGGTTCCTTTGTGGTTGATGGAACCTTTGGTCTCCCCAATATTGGTGATTGGGACCCCTCATGTAGCGCGCCTCTTGGTGAGTCTCCGCTAGGTGTACTTGCTCAGCATGGGGGCACTCGATGGTGGTGTGCCGCTGCGATCCACATTCAATGCAATCTTGGTTCGCTGAAAGGAACCTCACTTGCTTTTGGAGCTTTCGAAGTTGATCCCTATGAAATTGCTCCTTCATATCCGGATCGATTACATTGGAGGGTTCATATAAGGGCATAGATGGGGCAGGCCTCGACGATGATGGTGTGTCAGAAGCCTCAGGAGTCCCATATGTATTGTCGAACTCCACCAACCTCTCTATGGTCTCCCAAGCCTCTTGTGGAGCGAGTTCAAGGTAGCCATAGGAGGTGTAGGTGTTGATCCTCTCCTTAGTTGCAGCGTCAAGAGCATTATATATGATCTCCTGAATTACATATGGTGTTTGGCCATGCGTCGGGCATGATCGTAGTAGGTCCTTAAACCTTTCCCAAACAGTCGCCAGAGCCTCACCAGGCTTTTGTTTGAAAGCCGTGATTTTCTGTCGGATCAACGCCATCTTAGAAGGAGGGAAGAACTTGTTGAGGAACGCGTCCTTGACTTCATTCCAGGTGCGGAGCGATCTTGGGGCTAAGCTTTCCAACCACTGCAATGCTTTCCCTGTAAGAGACCATCGAAAGGCTTTTAGTTGGACATATTCAAGACTTCTTCCATCAGCAATAGTATCACAAAGGTCTAAGAAGGTTGAAATATGTGCCATAGGGCATTCGTTAGGTTTGCCTTCATATTGGTGCCTTCTAATCTCAGTTAGGAAGTTAGGTTTTATTTCAAAATTAGAGGCAGGGATAAGAATTACCGATTCAGGCACTGTGAGAGCGGGGTGCATGTATTGCTTTGCATTCCGAGGGAGGGCAGTGATTTGGGCTTCTATTTGCCTCCGGCCTTCTTCCTCCCTATCCGCACGCTCCTTAAGTGCTGCCTCTCTAGTTGTTAGGTCCTCAACCTGCTTCCTTAGTTGCTCAATAAGTTCAGCCTGGTTCGCGTTGTCCGCCATGATTCTTTGAGCATGGGCTCTTAGATGGAAGTAGCGTTCAGGGTTGTCTACTCCTTCGAATTCAGGTGGGCGATCTGCGCGTCGCATACACCTGCAAAATCAAACTAGGTAGAGACGTGAGATAGACTACTAGGGCGCGATTGATTGCCTCCCCGGCAACGGCGCCAATTTGTTAAGAAGGTAAATCGAGTTCTCAAATTACAAATAATAAAGATGTAAACGTAAATCGACTCCTGGCCTATGCAAATAATTACAAGACTTCCTCCCGTTGTAGTAGAAGGGTAGTCAGGATCGATCCACGAGGAGGCGTGTCAGCGGGATCCTAGTAGCGTTGGAAATCTCAAGTCTGCGTCGACCAGAAGCCTCGATTTCGACCTTGGGCCTCGATGTCGACCTCGGCTGTCGATGTTCTCTACAACAGAAGACCTACAAAAACAAAAACAAGTGGTCGATATCGACTGGAAGGGGTCGATATCGATATCAGTCCACGAAATCGACTGGCTCAGAAGACTGCCAGTCGACACAGTAGGGTCGATATCGATGCTAGGGGTCGATATCGATGTCAAGCAAACTTCGCAGAATGATCGTTGTCGACTCAGAAAACTGTCGATGAACTCAGTGGTCGATATCGACGTCTGGTGTCGATATCGATGTCTCCCTGCAGTGTGTTAGTTCTTCGTCGGCAAAGAAAGGCCGAAGATTTAAGAATGGGAAGAGAAGCAATGAACAGAAATAACAGTGGTTTTGACTGAATATAAACTATGTAAAAGCAACTCCTAGGATTAGGGTTTACCACAACGTTAACCAATGCATGCGATAGGATAGATAAGACGGACAATTGCGCTATTTCACCCGAGGGACAAGCTTTCGCCGTACACCAACTCTTAGGATTACTCTTGCAAATAAACCTAATTGTCTCTATCAATTTTATGTTTATAACTCAAGCTGTTAGCATGAATCCCTTTTCTTTCGATTAGGACTAAACATAGAATCTTAGGAGGAGAGATAGACACAACGATATCAACATCAAATACTTACCTCAAGCGCGCATGGCTAACGTCGGGCTCACCCCGACCCTAAGAGCTTTGGGGAACTACTCGCTTCTCATCATGGAACTCATCTTTGATTGAAAAGAAGAAACTTGCATTAAAATAAACTCCGAAGCTTTACAATTCAACGTCAACTTTCGCAAACGTCAAACCCTAAAACTTCTCTCTAAATCTAACTCTATTGATGGTATTACTTGCTTGTCAATTGAATATTGATTGTTTCCTGGATTGGATGCTCTAACAAATCAGCCCCTAGGGCTTTATTTATAGGCTACTAATCCTCGCTATCCGAGGATTGTAACTCCTATCTAAACTATGGACTCTATCCGAACAATTAGGATAGGTCTTTTATTTTGATAAAAATTTAAAGGAAAAGATAATAAACAGCTGCTAATATCTAAAAGAACGAGATAACTCATGGCTTTGATGATAGACTTCACAATCCGAGTCTCAAAATCGGATTTATCTTCTGTCGAGGTAGGGTCGATATCGACACCAGAGGTCGATATCGATGCTTTTGTTTCTGCTCGACTGGTCCAGCTCCAGTCGATGTCTATGATGATGGTCGATATCGATGCTTATATGTCGATATCGAGGCTTTCTTGTCTGGTCTGTGTGGCCTATCTCGACACTCAGAAGTCGTGTCGAAATCTAGGGTCGATATCGATGTCTCCAGTCGATATCGACCTCTTCTCAGCTTCACTTGGCTTCTTCGTTTTGACTCCAATTTCATCGAATTCTTGCATGGTTAGCTCAAAACTCATACAGACTCTATTTCTTGCATTTTAGCCCATTCTTACACAAGTTTATATACTTTTGAAACTTTTCTTTGGAAATCGAATGAAATATAAAGTCAAAAGGTGCAATAAACAAAGGTACAAATATGTACATCACCACCAAGTGGGCAATGTCGTTCAGATCAGCATTGCTACGAGTGTCGTTCCAGTTGGTTCTGACGAACAGAGGATTGGCGTGAGTCTGATGAGGTGGTTGGTGCTGCTGTTGCCATCCATGTTGCTGATGTCGAGGGGGGTGTGGTCTCGGCGTACATCATTACCATTAAAGCCAGATAACGGATCATTGTCATTCTCTCATGCAAAAGGGTTAGGCGTAGCAGATCACAGTTTAAAGTGTAATTGAGCAGACAGGGGTGGATTACCTGACGGTGGGGTATTACCTTAGGGAGGTGTATTACCTGTAGGAGGCGGCTTACCACCCGAGGGAGGTGTAGATCCAGAAGCCTCATTCTGCCTCTCCTTGAAATGCCGAGCAATTGCCTGACTGATCTGGGAAGATAAATCATCATGATCCTTTGCCCTATCAATGGCCAAGCGATTGGTCAACTAGGTGATTGCATTTGCAACAATGGCCTCCACATTGGTTGTAGTAAGTGGGGCCGGAGGGGTACACTACTAGAATTATGTTATTTAACATCGGCTCATTAACATCAGCTAGAAAAACCTACAATGTTAAAAAGTTTGTTAACATTGGTTTTTAAATTTGCGATGTAAATAAAAACATAGACATCGTCCCATTTATTTGAAAGATTTTAAATATGTGTTTTTTTTTTTTAAAAAAAATTAGAAGGCGCTGAATCAAACCTGAATTCATTTGAACACCCGCTCAAATAAATATTCGCACCATATCTAACACTTCATATTTAAAAAAAAGAAAGAAAGAAAGAAAAAGCCCCCTTTTTCTTCCGCCCACCTCTGACCTCCCATTCCCAAATCCCCCAAATCCCAAATCCCAGATCTGAAACTTAGATATCATCCAGCTCTCAATTGTCCTCCTTTTCCATGGAGCCATTCTTCTTTCAGTTGTCCCTATCTCGTCCCTCTATCGCCCTATCATCCCTCTTCATCTGCCATGGAAGCACAACCCTAAGCCTCACCGAAGCAAACTCTATGTCTTTCTTCTCTTCTACTCTCTCTCTCTCTCCTCATTCTCTCCCATCCCTCTCACACCTCTCTCAAACCAAGAAGGAGGGCACCACCTCTGTTCAATTTGTCGAAGTCACCAACACCGAACCATCCCCGCCCGATTGATTTTCAAAATGAGCTTCAAAGAATATAAGTTAATGAAAAATTGAAGGAGAACCAAAGGAGGATTCGGAGAGGAATCAACACAAGGTTCATCAATCACAAGGTGTACTTGATCCTATCTCTCTATCTATGTGTTTAAATGTAAAAAATTAGGGTCTTTTTTAAATCCCAAATCCTGAGTTTCGTTCGATTTTTGTGCAATTTTGGTGCAAAATCGATCAAAATTGCATTGTATAGATACCCTAGTGTTGAATCTATCAGATTTTAGTGAGATTTTGTGTTCTACGTTCTTTGGTTGGGTAAAAAATTATGACAGATTTTGGTGCGATTTTGGGCGATTTTGTATGACAGATTTTTGTAAGGTCGAAAATTATGACAGATTTTGTGTTCTATGGCATTGTATAGATGTTCTATGTTCTTTGTGTTGACATTTATGTTACATGTTGTGTTCTATGGTTTCTAGGTATTTTGTGTTGATTTTGTCATATTTTGGTGCGATTTTCCTTCTCTATTCAGAAATTAAATGCAAAATGAATATTGTTCAAGTGGGAGAAGACAATCTATAAATAATTTGCTGAACAAGTTGTTTAAACAGATTTTGAATAATCTGTAACAGATTGCTGAACAGATTGCCTCAACATATTGCAATATGTAAAACCAATCTAAAAATGAGTATAATGTGATAAGTATAATCTAATGGGTATAAAAAATCTGTAAAAATTTCAGATTCACCAATTTGGGGTTGAATCTGAAATTTTTGGGGCTAATTTCTATAAAAATTTCAGATTCACCAATTTGGGGCTGAATCTCTAAAGATTTCAGATTGTTGAATATATTTGCTATTTACATATTTCTGTTTATAGATTTTTTCACCAATTCTAGGTGATCTATTTACAGACAGGCTTACAGAATTTTTTTGGAGCTGATTTCTGTTTACAGATTGTTTACAGATTTTTTTTGGAGCTGATTTTTTCACCAATTTGGAGCTGATTTTTCATACTTACAGAATTTTTTTAGGTTGATTCTTAAAATTTTTGGGGTTGATTTCTTAATGTAGGGTACATATTTTCCCGCAGCTCCACCTAAGAAAGATGTGTTCTCCTATAGGACTCAACTGGAAAAGTTTTTTTGGGGTTGATTGCTTGCTTAAGTGCATTCTCATAGACCCATATAACCAAACATATCACCTAGAATGCAAATCAAGGCCTGATAGTGGTCTTTCAGCAATAACCGAGCTTGATTCTAGTCACATAACAGGTATATGGTGTGTCTCAAGTGATTTATTCTAATTTAAAATTGGATATACTTGATGGAGAGATCATGAAGTTATTCATTTGTCAGTTTAATTCCAGCTATACAAAGTAGTTGATGGTCTAGTTTGGAAATTCATATATTATTAAAACGAAAATGAGTCTAATATTTGCATTCGGTAAACTATGAATGATAAAGGGGATAGATCAGTGCCACACAGCTACCATTGATGCTTGGCAGGTTCGATATCTGATTTCGCCTCTTGTTTGTGCTTCAAATGTTTCGAAGTTCATTGATTTGATTGGATTTTTTTTCTTTGTTTTTTGTTTCATCTGTTGTCGGGATTGATTTCACTTCTAGCGCCTCGATGTTTTAAAATCTGTGCAAAATTACAGTCTTTTTCATTAATGGCTTTTGGATGAATGACCAGTTTGATGTTCTAGGTTGATAGAAGATTGAGAAGGAGTGTTTGATGCTCACTTATTACATGGCCAATGTATTGTGGTTAGGTTGATTGGAGTGCTTGCCTTTCTACTCCAGTGGAGCCTATAATGGATTTCATTCAATCATAGCCTTTAGGGTTCTTTTATTTGTTTTCTATCTTTCCTTTCCTTGTCAATGCCATAGGTCTTTTTTTCATCAGTTTAGGCATGAAGCTTAACTCTGCATACCTTCTTATTGATGAGATGGCTGCTGGTTAGACTCCAGGTGGCTTATATAGTTATATGTTACCTAAAGCATATGTTTAGCTTGAAACTCAAACCTCTCGCTGATGTGTTGAGGTGGTCACAGTCCTTTTGAAGTCTGATTGTTCATTCTATACAAACTCTTCAATTCTATTACGTCGACAACAGTCTTCTTTTACTTGTTTCGTCATCTTTATTCAATATTATTTGAACTTATGACTTTACATGTGCAGAGAAATTTTGAAGAACTCCCTTTTGAAGCATTTCGCCCATTACGGGACTCTCTTACGGTAAGTAGCTTTCCATTCTTTACATGCTGTTCTATTCTATTATGTTCGTGTTTGAAGGGGCTCTTCAATTCTATTATGCTTATGCTTGGACAAATAATAGCTGCAGAGAGAGAATATGGAGTAAGATTAAAGATAAGAGAGGGTGGGGTGAATGGGGGAAGGAAGCATGGAACTTATAGAAGGAAGCATGGAACTTATAGAGGATTCATTTTAACCATTGATTCATATAGTTAAAATTGTTGTGTACTAGTGGTACCTGCATAGTTATTGTAATTTGCAATAAGCAGTTTTCCTATTTTATGAGTGAGCTTCCAGTTACATTCACCATTTCACCTTGACTATAATCACGACTTTTACACAATGACCAAGCCAGGACCAGTTCCAGAATGAGTTTTATTTTGTCTTTTTTTTTTGTATGTCGGAGAATGATATCATATAATCACACGTGGAATGATAGCTGCTTCTTTCATTTTGTTTGATATTTAAAAATTGTTTAGTGCCCCTCATATCCTGTTAGGATGGTCTTGAACTTCCTATGGTTTTATAGCTTAGTGTTGCTTTTTATGATATATATTTTTCACTATTTGTAATTTTATTTGCAGATGTTATTACAACTTTAGAAGGATTTTTTCTATTAATATTTTGATCTTTATTATTGCTAATTTAAAGCCTATTAGCTCAAATTGGTAGAGCGATGTGTTCAAGCACAAAGGTGCGGGTTCAAATCCCGTATAGGCTACAACGAACCAAAAACAAATATTTCATTTAACATCGGCTAAAAACCGATGTTAATCAAAATAAAAAATCGATGTCTATGTGGGTGATGTAAAAAGTCAAAACTTTTTAACATCGGGTAATAGCATATGTCTTTGTATATTAGAACATCGGATTTAAAAATATAAACGATGTTATAAAATACAAAGACATCAGCTATTACCCGATGTTAAAAAGTTTTGACTTTTTACATCACCCACATAGACATCGATTTTTTTTAAAGACATCGGTTATTACCCGATGTTAAATGACAAAATTCTAGTTGTGGTAGGGGAAGAGTTTGGGTCGTTTCCGTTCGACATATTCCTACAATATTAGAAGAGCAACAAGTAAATGGAGCAAAGACCAGAAACCAAGTAATGCAAGCCCTTTTGATCCAAAGAGTGATTCAGTTTTAGAAATCAAAAAGGCGAGAAAACAAGGCACTCAATTCAAGTAATCTTCCCTGGACACAGAATTTTGCAATATTGAAGATAGCAAGTAGAGATTAAATTGCAAAAGAAATCAGCCACAAGTCGGATAGCAAGGATCGCAAGTATAAACAAGCGGGTCAAGTGTAGAAAATAATAGCTACAATGTGATGCTCGAAAATATAATAATATGTAGCAATAGATATGATGCAATCACAAGGGTAAGCAAGTGCACACACTCCGTCAACTATTATCTGACGGTTGCAACACAGTTCAGAAAAAGAGGGGTGTGACCAAGGCTCCCGTGTCGACATAGCACAAAATCACACAAGGGGGTTCTTTTGTGAAGCTTAAAACCAATCAGATCATCGAACAACTAGCTAACTAAAAGAAAGAACAAGATGCAATGAGTTACTAACTCAACAAAAGGTAGGAGGAATGTTTTTTTTTTTAAGCTCACGACTTTTCTGTTTTTGTTTTTTACTAGATACGCTGCTGTAAGGGCTGTAATGCGACAGAAACAACAAAATAATAAAAAAAAATCTAAGCTACGATGATCCAAAAGGAGGAAAAAATAAAGAAAATAAGGGAAATAGGCTAGAAATCTGGAAAAGTAGGGTTCTTTAGTGGTGCAAGTTCATATAATGCTTTAATCCAAGAATCAAATTCATAGGCATGATATGTAGCAAAAAGGAATAAAAATCAAAACTTGCAACAAGAACTCAATATCTTCCAAATTAAAGATCCAAACAAGAAAATAACTAAAATAAAGTGCCAATTTTTAGGGTGAATAATAAAGAACTAAAATTTATGCAGTGGGAATGGTGAAAAAGATGGCATGAAAATAAATCACTCAAAAAGGAATCAAGAGAGTAAAGAACTTGCATAAACCTGAGAATCCGATACCACTTGATACGTTTGGGACACCCGATCCTTCGCATTTGGGCTCAAGATCAAGAACCACACCGTATATTTGCCCGATCTTGCAATGCTCTTTGATATCTCCTGATTGGAACAATTAACAAGTAATTAATATTCTGAGTTTTAGCGACAGAACCAGACTTGGAATAATTCCAGCAGACAAAATAGCGACAGAACACAACGGAAATGAGAGAAGAGAGGAAGTAGCGCGGAAGGGCACGCGGCGCCTGGGAGCGAGGACGCAGAGCGCGCGCGACCGACGGGGCGGCTGGGATGCAGCGGCCGCTGCAGGCCTGGGGCGGCCGCCGCCTAGGGTTTGTGGGTGAGGCGTGGCGACGGATTCCTTCTCTTTTCGGCGACAGAGGCGGCTGCCTTTTTGCGACAGAATTCGCTAGGATTGTGTTTGTTTTTGGTTTTGGACGATTGTGAATTAGGGTTTGGTGATGTGTTTTCCGATTGTAGATAGATCACAAGTGCACTTGAAGCTTTTGGGGATTGAAATCGAAGAACCCTTAATCCTTAAAGGGTTTCCTCAATTCTATTCAATCTAATTAATTCAAAGGTAATTACAATGATTAAATAGAAATTCTAAGAACCAATTCTCCCATGCAAGATAGAATTTAGGTTGATAAAAGATATAATTAAAATCCTAAAGATAAATAAACCTAGAAGATAAAAACATAGTGGACAAGAATTACATCTAGGTAAGATATAATTAATCCCACCTTATTAATCTAAGTTGCATAAAATAATAACTTAATTAACTAAGAGAACCGGCCCACCCATCACAAGGTATTCGACATGGGCCTCCCTTCCACTCGACATGGGCTTGGGCCGAGTGTGACATGTGTGTTGATCAAGGGGGATGCTGACGAGTCTTCATGAGCTCCGAGTGCGAACACAAGCTCAAGTCTTGTGTTGGTGGTGTAGTCAAAGTGATCCAGGGTGGCCTGAACCGTTGCTCCATAGTTCCTTTGTAACGGACAAGAAGGGCTTTGGTTGCATCTTGAATCCTCTTGGCCCTTGCACGTGTGATAGGACCATCGAATGGAACCTTCATGTTGTCCTTAATGTCACCAGGATTCATCGACAATTGCACTGCATCAACAAAGATTCCGCCCGAATTCCTACATATTTATACCAAAACTTCTGCAAACTCTATATCTCGCACGTTAGCTCATTCTACACAAATTTACATTATTTTCAACCTTTACTTTAGGAATCAAATGAAATATGAAGTCAAAACATGCGAATAGAATGACACTATATATGTACATCAAAATACCCCATACATAGACTTGCTTGTCCTCAAACAATAAGCAAGCAATAACAAACACCTAAAACACACCCTTTAAGTCTTCACCCTTGTCAAAAGCAACATCGTAAATGGTAGCAAAGCAAAGCAAGTGAATTTGACGTCATCACACATATATGAGCGATCCATAGGCATAGGCAATATTAATCCAACCTCAAAGGGATAATGTGTTTGCACTCAACTCTGATGCGTTTCGGCTATGAAGATCAACTCTCAACTCAATTCCATATACAATCACATAAACATTGAAATTTATAATAATCCACTTCGCAACCAATTATGTAAATGCAATAAGAACCATCAGAAGAACTTTTGCTCAATGGAAGACTTCAAAGAAGACTCCATTCGGTGGGGTTGTAATGGGCTTGGTAAGAAATAAAGGGTATGTAATTATTTGGCTATGTGATGCTTATAAAATTCGGGAATCAAGACTCCTGAACATTAACACAACTCATCCAAATCATATCTCCTACAATGATGCACAACCAAACTTGTTTTCCATAATGCTCATCAACCTTCTTTCAAGCCCTATCATGCTCTCAAAAATATAAATCTTGTAAGAAATAAAAGAACTATGGAATAATTGGGTCATACACTAATATAATAATTTTTTTGGATAAACATTAAATAAATAAAAAAATGTTCATTTATATGGTGAGCCAAAAATCCTTTTATAATATGTGACAAAATGCAAATATATACCAACCCATAAATTTTCCTTGCTCAAAACTAAACAATATGCACTTTCTTTTCACAATGCATTATTCTAACGATTCTAAAAGTCTCAATTCCCAAATAGGGGTCAAGCTCAATTTGGCTAGGGATAATTTTGTGGAGTTGATAATATAAGGCTCAGGCTAATATTCTGGCCTCAAGCAGAGATAATGCAAGGTAGGTAAAGAGAGGATAAAAATGGCTTAAAAGATGCCTCAATCATTTCATTCTCGTAAACATAAACATATATATGTATTGGCTTTGAATAACTATCACAACATTTAGAGCTGCAAAGGAAGAGTAAATACACTCAAGAAAGCAGAGGAGTTTTTAATGTTCTCCCTATAGGCCAAAATTCTCACAAGGACAATTTTGTTGGATTTGCTTTTTAGCCTAGGATCATATGTACTCAATTTCATCACAAGTTCACAATTTACATAAAAACCATTTTAAGGACTTAGGCTAAACCATTCAAATATGCCATAGGATTTACATGATCAAGTTAGCTATTGAGTTCTCATCATAGGACATCTAAGTAGGGTTTAAAAACAAATTTATAAGGTAAATATGCATTTTTTTGTTCTTTTTGACATTTTCTAATTTTTTTGGATTTTTTTCATTTTTATAAAAGTAAATAACTAATGCATAAAACTTAAATATGAATGCAATGCGAAAATCAAAAGAAAGCCAAGTTGTGAGCATAAGACATGTTTCATCTCCACCCCGTACTTAAAATATACAGTGTCCTCATTGTATTAAAAGATAAACAAGGGTGAAGAGAGAAACTCACATAGCAACTTACGGATTAAGGTCGATTTTTGTTTCAAAATTCATCCTTCCATCAGTTTGGCATTTGTTATATGCCATAAATGAATCCTTAACTAATACATTTTTTCCTAAATGGAGGGTCCAGCTTTTAACTATATCCAAGATGAGTTTGCACCTAGATTGTTTCCATAGTCTTTGTAATTAAACCAACAGAATGGAGTGTTGAATACTTTATTTGGGATAGGGTTAAAAGTCTAGGGCTATCAATCACATTTACACTAAACATATTAATCAAGTGAATTAACCAAACCAAAGAATCAGTTAATGGACCTTAACTTTTTTAACACCTATGAATAAATCTTATTCCTCTATAAAATGTAAGGATAACTCCCTCAATAGTTCTAGACACATTAAAGTGGAGGATGCACCCAAATATTTGTGATGATCACACTCCCCACCGCATGTCCCTTTGATGTATTTTGGTTAGGTTCCAGGCCTGCGTGCCTTGGCCTTTCCCCTTGTGTGTTTTCTTGACCTTTTGTATGTGTCCGGATGATCTATGTATCAGATGGAACATAACCTTGTGTTTGTTTTGGCTTCTTGCTCTTGTTAAGCTTAGGATGTGCCCTAGCTTTTGGGAGCATTAGCCCGGATTTTCGGTCCCCTGGACCCCCCATTCTTTCATTCCTCGAATTTATATGAAAAACCAAACCCCTCCTTAGTGGGGGCGGTTTCTTCTAAAAGTGCAACATCACTTTGCAGCACAAGGTCATCGACTAGCGTAGACCCATCTGAAGAATTGCTCTCAATTAAGCAAATACTATAACTACCTTTATGAAGCATATACATGAAAGATGCAACTAAAGCAACATATAAGGGGTGTGAAACAAACCTGAAACTTAGCTTTGCGGATAGCAAATAGACCTTCAATTAGAAACTACACACGTTTGTCTATTTCTCCTTCATGAAGAATTCCACGAAATCGCTCAAATATACCTGTAAGATGAAAAATCCAAGTTAAAATACAAAATTGCACACATGCATATTTCATGTACATGATGGCAAAGGCAAAATATAACATTTATAAACATCTAGGACCTCTCTCAGCAATAATTTACATTTGAAAGACACCCCTAAACAAAAATGTAATAGCATTACCTCCTAAAAATATTACTTTCAACTTAAAGATTATGCTTTATGAGAAATTTAAGATTCAACAATCAATTTCCAAACCATAACTACAAAAGGAAATAAATTCCATCTCGCACATATAATATCCACAAAAGTAACATATAACATATACAGTATCCCACATGAAAGATCATATGCCATCACTAGTCTACCTAAACAATTATGTTGATAACACAATCCGCCTCATGCTAATGACAGATGATGCGCTAGTTCTTGCATTTTTTTAAATGGGCATGCTCTAAGCTAATTTGAATCAATCTACCATCTAGATTTTGCAACTGATATTATTTTTTGGATAGTGCTTAACTATGTTTCAATAGGTGCGATTCAAATATTCAAATATATTCACAACTATGCTAACTCCCTTCTCAATCAAATAATATAAGAATCCCTCCCGATGCAGTGGTAGGGTAATTCAGGATCGAATCCACGAGGAGGTATGTCAGCGCTTCCCTTGTTGTAATCACGATCAAGCTTTCAACCTCAGGAGACACACGATATCGATGTGTCTAGTCGATATCGACCTCAGTTCTGGTCGATTTCCACTGGATTCCTGCACAAGATAAAAGCAAACCAAATTGACGTTGAGACAGACCTCGATATCGACCTTTGAGAGTCGATTTCGATGTCTATTACAGAAACTTCAATGCGTAACCTATGTGTCGGAAAAGTGTCCGAAGGGCGTAGAATGGTTGTAGAAGGATGATCAGAAATCAAAATTCAACTTTTTATGTTAATTCAATAAACTTAAAATCTTCCAAAGTCGGGGTTTCATGCCACAATGATAACAATGCAAGTATGGTGCTAAAGTTGTGAAATTTAATTTCTTTCCGTCAAATAACTTTCGTTACCAACACTTAGGTGATTAGAGGCTCGCGCATAATTCCTAAGAGTTACTATCCAATTCATGAGTAATCCAAGTTCACAATACGAGTGGCTTTCGCTTTAATAATGCAAATAATGAATCTCCCTAACTTTCACAAAGGATCATGCATAGGATAGAAGACGGAATCGCATAAAAATCATACCTTTGATGCACTTACCCTACGTTGCTATCGTCGGGCTCACCCCGGCCCTAGAGGTGGGTTGACTACTCACTTCTCATCATTGCACTCATCATCATCATTGAAAAGAAAACTATTTTGTATTGCAAAAGAAAGAAATTACAATCAAACCAAGCCAATTCCGCTCTCGCTTCCACAACTCACTCGACTCTCCTCTCTCTCTCTCTACAAATTCTCTGTGATAAACTACTAATACTCGCTGTGCTTGGATTAACTGAAAATTGAATGACTAAACTCAGCCCTAACAGCCTCTAGATATAGATATCGAACTTTTCTATCCAAAGACTCGAAACTTTATCTTTATTCTCTAAGATAAAACTTAAATAAAGTAAAAACTAAAAACTCCATGGTAAATAACATAATAGATGTAGTCTGATGTTGATGATAGGAAATCTTGACTTTAGGATAGACGTGCAAGCTTCAGATAGAATGCTATCAAAATCTGAGTCGGACTTCTCTGTTGGACAACATCGATATCGACTTAGTGACATCGATATCGACCTCGGTTTAACTATATCTCGAGCACTCCTTCTTCTCCTCGGATTGGCACTCGACTTCCATCAATAAGCTCGATCTACGCACTCGATATCGACCATGGATCATCGATATCGACCTTTGTGTGTCGACATACACTGCTTTCCCTCTTGCTCGATTCCTGTGTCTCTGTTCACTCGATGTCGAGGTTCTTCAGTCGATTTCTACCTCTTTAGAAGACTTTGAGTTCTTTTTCCGCTCTTCCAAATATGTCCATTTTTGTCCTGTTTTCTGCGAAATCACATGTTTTCCCATGTTTTCCCACTAATATGCATGCAAATGATGATAAAATGGACTTAAATATGCATAAAAAATATGGCAATTGGCGCGCATATCAAACATCCCATACTTAAGCTTTCTTGTCCCCAAGTAATACCTTTAATGGTCATTCAAGGGAAGAAAGTAAACCCTCAGCATCATAGATTCATTTTTTATATGTCCATACAATCAATTACCATCCTCGATAAGGTACTTATGTCAACAAAATCCATGCTTGTGCATAAAAGCAATTTCATACTCAGAAAAGGAGGTTTATTTGCATAAAACAATTTCAGCGACATAGCATTAATAATCAAGAGGACTTTTGCAAGCTTGTGAGAAGTAGATTGGTAAAAGGCTAAAGGTGATCTAATATTTGGCCATATGGTGTTAACTCCGGGGAAATAATACTTTCTTTCCAAAATATTCCACATTCCTTCTTCATAATGTCTCACCTTTCACTCATCGCTCAATGTTTTTTTCACTATAATGCTTTTACCTCTCTAACCTTAGCACTGCCTTCTCGCGAGTCGCAAACATGGGTGTCATGAATGGCCCCAGATACTTAGTACTTTGGACTCCTCACCTTGTGTCCCATCTCGCCAAACTAACATCTCAACGAGCAGGGTCGACCTACCTTTATCTCCTGAGGTGATCGGATTTTTTCTCACTCATTAAATTTTCCATATTCATAAATTGATTCATAACTGCCAACAACTTCATAAATATGCACAACTCCATATAATAACTCCAAAGATGACATACATTCTCAAACTTGTCCCCGGATAAGGTATAAGGTATAAAAAATGGGCAATATGTATATATGTGGAGCAATAATGATAACGATATAGTAAGACTCATATATGGCTTGCGACTTTTGAAAATATGCATAGGTAAGGCTAGGATATGAACTTTTGTAAGCGCTTTTATGGAAATTTCTAAAAGTCCTCCATCATCTTATCATGCACATGTCAAAAGCAACTTCAAATTTTTACCTCCTTTATTTTTTTCTTTTTGCACTTCATTGTGACTTCCCTTAACTAGGCAATTTCATGTTATATCTCTAATGAATCTAATTTTGCATTGCAGAGCTCTTTTTTATACTTTCATGACTCTTTTCTCATTTTTCAATTTTTTTGATGGGGGTCATTTTTTTCTTTTTTTTTTCTTTTGTCTTTTTTTTTTCTCTTTCAAAAATAACATGATGCTAATGTAAACATGCAATACTTAAAGATAAATATGACTAACTATGTATCATGCATGAATATGTAACTAAAGTATGCAAAAACTTATGAAAAAATGCTTAAAATATGCTAAAATATGCAAGTAATCTTTTCCCCCACCCCATACTTAAAGTTTACAGTGTCCTCACTGTATTAGAACTAAGGTTAAAAAGAAAACTTACTAAACCGTCACAAATTTCAGGAGTCGAAGAAGACTGCAATGGTGGTTGATATCGACCTTCAACATCGAAATCGATCTCTTGTTTCGATTTCCTAGCTCTGCTTTAGGGTGATCCAACCTAGACCACAAGCCCCTCGGAATCGACCTTAAGGTCGATATCGATCTGTAACATCGATTTCGATGTCTATTCTGTGCTCTTTTCCTTCTTTCCCGCAACTTGTTAAAAATAAAAACCAAAACCAAAACAAAAACATGCAATAATGATGAAGTCTCAAACCAAAACCAAAGATGTTCAAAACCAAAAACTAAGTGTATTCGTTACAAGCTCTAGACATTAAAGTCGCTAGGCCGACTTCTTCCTTTGCGCTCTCAAAGCGGCATCTGTAGAGCCCATGTGGCTTGGTCCTCAAATAAAACTCCTTTCTTGTCTCGCAGCTGCATTCCGCCCGGATGGATTTGATTCACCGTGAAAGGTCCCATCATCTTAACTTTGAATCTAGTAGGGAACCATTGATCCTTTGATTTGGCAACATAGACCTTGTCTCCTATCTCATATTGGCTCGAATCCTCATCGGATACCCTACACAAGCGCACATGCTCAGGTCGACATCGATATTCAGTGGTCGATATCGAGCACTGTTGTGTTTCTGGAGAGTCAGTCAATTTGGAGGCTTTCTGCTCGACATGATCAGGTCGATTTCGACCTTCAGAGATCGATATCAAGCTCTTCCCTCCTCATTTCTCAGCTTCTATGGTAGTCGATTTTGGCTTTAGGGCATGGTCGATATCGACCTTGCTGCCCGATTTCGATGTTCCTTCTCCTCCGTCGACCCCATACTTATTACCTGGCATAGAATCTTGAACTATGTTAGTCGATATCGACTTACCTGGGTCGATGTCGATGTTCTCTTTGGCTCCTTCGTTCAAGATTGCCACAACCTCCCCCTCTCGGGCTTCTATGGCCCTCTTTTCAAGCTCTTCCGGTGTCATACTCTTTACTTTGGCTTCTCCACATGCGATGTAGACACCATTGATGGCCTTAATCTCCATTGGCCCTTCATTGTTCCTCACCGTCTTGTTGAAGGCATACTCTATCACCTCGTCGCTTATTGTGAATGAGAGCAATCCTTTCTTCACGCTTATGTTGGCATCGACGGTTGCTAGGAATGGCCTACCTAATATAATGGGACAAGCAGGGTCCTCCGATATATCAACAACTAAGAAATTAGCAGGGACAAAGAATTTACCTACTTGTACTGGCACATTAGTCACCAATCCTGTTGGCATCACTACCGTATTATTTGCCATGTATAACATTGTATCCACGGGCTCCAGAGGACCTATCTTTACCTTGTGCCATGTGTTTAGTGGCATCATGCTAACGCTAGCGCCCAAATCAACTAAAGCATTAAATTTGAATCGACCTAAGCCTATAGCCATAGAAAACTTACCTGGGTCCACCCGCTTTTGTGGTAGTTCCAATCTGTTGCATTCCTCTGCGATCTCAGAAAGCGATCGCTTCTTACCCAGTATGTCCTTAAGGAACCTTACATACGGCGGCATCTCATGAAGTGCTTATGTGAATGGTATTGAGACATTTAGTCCTTGAAGCATCTTAACGAACCGTTGGAACTTCTTTTCCGCTGGGTCCTTAATCACCTTTCTTGTTGGGAATGGCAACACTTTCTTATTCACTACGGCAGGAGTAAGATCAACATTGACAGGATGGGGGTCGACATCGACTGGAGGAGTTGATTTCTGTGGTGTCTCATTAGTAGGGTCGACATCGACAGGAAGGTCAACATCGACGTCACCTTGGTCGATATCGACAGGGGGGTCGCTATCGATGTCTGTTATGGGGCCTTCTTCTCCGCTTTTTGCTCGGGTGTTTGTAATTGATGCACACTCCTTAGATTCATCGCCGCTATGTGTCCAGTGGTTTTGCCCTTTTGTTTGGGCACGTTTGATCTAGGGAATGATCCTGACGCCTTGGGTATTGCTTCCGCCAATTGACTCATTTGGGTCTCCATGTTGCGCTTCCAAACGTCGATCTCCTCAAGCCTAGAATTGATTCCCTGCAGTTGAGTATGGACGGAGTTATTTGCTTGTTTGAACTCAGTGTGGTTCCTCCGTATCTCATCAAGAATGATCTGCAGGTCATCCTTCCTTGTTTCCCGCTCATGGTGCCCTGGTGCTCTATATGATGGGGGATCCCTTTGATAGAAGCGTTGATCTCCCCAATATTGTTGATTGCCCCCTCCATAGGAGCCTCTCGTCCACTTGGCTTCCTCATGTTGTTCAACCATGGATACTTGCTCAGTATGTGGACATGCACTAGTGTTATGCCTTGTTGAGCCACATTCCTGACAAGTTTGATTGTTGCTCAGGAACCTGAAGTGCTTTTTAAGGCGGCGTGTCTGATCGTTGTGGAATTGTTGTCGCACATCAGGATCTATCTCCCTTGGAGGCTCATATAATGGCGTCGATGGGGCAGGCCTTGAGTCATAGGCCGCAACAGTCCCATAGGTGTTATCAAAGTTCACGAGCCTCTCAATGGTCTCCCAAGCCTCCGTTGGTGTAAGCTCAATGTACCGATAGGAGGTATATGAATTGATCATGTCCTTATTTGGCGCATCAAGGGAATTGTAGAATATATCCTGGATGACATATGGAAGGTGCCCATGCGTCGGGCATGATCTCAACAAGTCCTTAAATCGGTCCTACGCCTGTGCTAGTGTTTCACCTGGCTTTTGTTTAAAAGCCGTGATCCTTTGCTGCAGCATCGCCATCTTAGAGGGTGGAAAGAACTTATTCAGGAATGTGATGTACATATTTATATCTCCTTTTATTGCATCGTTTGACTTCATATTTCATTCGATTTCCAAAGAAAAGGTTCAAAAGAATATAAACTTGTGTAAAATGAGCTAGAGTATAAGAAATAGAGTCTGCATGAGTTTTGAGCTAACCATGCAGGAATTCGATGAAATCGGAGTCAAAACGAAGAAGCCAAGTGAAGCTGAACAGAGGTCGATATCGACTTGAAGCATCGATATCGACCCTAGATTTCGACACGACTTCTGAGTGTCGAGATAGGCCACACAGACCAAACAAGAAGGCATCGATATCGACCATCGTTATAGACATCGACTGGAGCTGGACAAGTTAAGCAGAAACACAAGCATCGATATCGACCTCTGGTGTCGATATCGACCCCTTATCTCGACAGAAGATAGACTCGGTTTCGAGATACGGATTGGAACTATATCTTCAAGGAGGCACGGGATTATCTCATACTTTCAAGATAGATGGCAGCTGAAGTTTTATTTATCTTTTTACCTTTAAGTTTTATCAAAATAAAAGACCTATCATAATTGTTTGGATAGAGTTCATAGTTTAGATAGGAGTTACAATCCTTGGATAGCAAGGATTAGTAGCCTATAAATAAAGCCCTAGGGGGCTGGCATTCAATCATTCAATTCATAAGCAAGTAATACCATCAATAGAGTTAGAGTTAGAGAGAAGTTTTATGGTTTGACGTTTGCGAAAGTTGACGTTGAGTTGTAAAGCTTCGGAGTTTATTTTAATGCAAGTTTCTTCCTTTCAATCAACAATGAGTTCCATGATGAGAAGCGAGTAGTTCCCCAAAGCTCTTAGGATCGGGGTGAGCCCGACGTTAGCCATGCGTGCTTGAGGTAAGTATTTGATGTTGATATCGTTGTGTCTATCTCTCCTCCTACGATTCTATGTTTAGTCCTAATCGAAAGAAAAGGGATTCATGCTAACAACTGGAGTTATAAACATAAAATTCGTAGAGACAATTAGGTTTAGTTGCAAGAGTAATCCTAAGAGTTGGTGTACGGCGAAAGCTTGTCCCTCGGGTGAAATAGCGCAATTGTCCGTCTTATTTATCTTATCGCATGCATTGGTTAACGTTGTGGTAAACCCTAATCCTAGGAGTTGTTTCTTTTTACATAGTTTATACACCCAAAACCCTCTGTTTTATTTCTGTTCATTGCTTCTCTCTCCATTCTTAAATCTTCGGCCTTTCTTTGCCGACGACGAACTAACCCACTGCAGGAAGACATCGATATCGACCCCAGACGTCGATATCGACCACTGAGTTCGTCGACAGTTTTCTGAGTCGACGACGATCATTCTGCGAAGTTTGCTTGACATCGATATCGACCCCCTAGCATCGAAATCGACCCCTCTGTATCGACTGGCAGTCTTCTGAGCCAGTCGATTTCATGGAATAACATCGATATCGACCCCCACCAGTCGATATTGACTACAGTTTTTTGTTTCTGCAGGTCTTCTGGTGCAGAGAACATCGACAACTGAGGTTGACATCGAGGCCCAAGGTCGAAATCGAGGCTTCTGGTCGATGCAGACTTGAGATTTCCAAAGCTACTAGGATCCCGCTGACACGCCTCCTCGTGGATCGATCCTGACTACCCTTCCACTACAACGAGAGGAAGTCTTGTAATTATTTGCATAGGCTAGGAGTCGGTTTACATTTACATCTTTATTATTTGTACTCGACTTACCCTCCTTAACAAATTGGCACCGTTGCCAGGGAGGCAATCAATCGCGCCCTAGTAGTCTATCTCACGTCTCTACCTAGTTTGGTTTTGCAGGTGTATGCGACGCGCTGATCGCCCGCCTGAATTTGAAGGAGTAGACGACCCTGAGCGCTATTTCCATCTAAGGGCCCAAGCTCAAAGAATCATGACGGACAACGCGAACCAGGCTGAACTTATTGAGCAACTAAAGAAGCAGGTTGAGGACCTAACGACTAGAGAGGCGGCACTTAAGGAGCGTGCGGATAGGGAGGAGGAAGGCCGGAGGCAAATAGACGCCCAAATCAATGCCCTCCCTAGGAATGCCAAGCAATATATGCACCCCGCTCTCACAGTGCCTGAATCGGCAATTCTTATCCCTGCCTCTATTTTTGAAATAAAACCTAACTTCCTAACTGTGATTAGAAGGCACCAATTTGAAGGAAAAGCTAACGAATGCCCTATGGAACATATTTCAACCTTCATAGACCTTTGTGATACTATTGTTGATGGACGGAGTCTTGAATATGTCCAACTAAAAGCCTTTCGATGGTCTCTTACAGGGAAAGCATTGCAGTGGTTGGAAAGCTTAGCCCCAAGATCACTCCGCACCTGGAATGAAGTCAAGGACGCATTCCTCAACAAGTTGTTTCCTCCTTCTAAGACGGCGTTGATCCGACAGAAAATCACGGCTTTCAAACAAAAGCCTGGTGAGGCTTTGGCGACTGTTTGGGAAAGGTTTAAAGACCTACTACGATCATGCCTGACGTATGGCCAACCACCGTATGTAATTCAGGAGATCATATACAGTGCTCTTGACGCTGCAACTAAGGAGAGGATCAACACCTACACCGCCTATGGCTACCTTGAACTCGCTCCACAAGAGGCTTGGGAAACCATAGAGAGGTTGGTGGAGTTCGACAATACATATGGGACTCCTGAGGCTTCCAACGCACCATCATCGTCGAGGCCTGCCCCATCTATGCCCTTATATGAACCCTCCAATGTAATCGATCCGGATGTAAAGGAGCAATTTCATAGAGATCAACTTAGAAAGCTCCAAAAGCAAGTGAGGTTTCTTTCAGCGAACCAAGATTGCATTGAATGCGGATCGCAGCGGCACACCACCGTCGAGTGCCCCCATGCCGAACAAGTACACCTAGTGGAGACTCACCTTGAGGCACGCTACATGAGGGGCCCCAATCACCAATATTGGGGAGACCAAAGGTTCCATCAACCACAAAGGAACTTGGTTAACCCTAGGGACCCTCCGCCTTATAGAGCTCCTAGGCACTCGGAGAGAGACCAAAAGAAGGATGATCTTCAACTAGTACTGGATGAAATCAGGCGGAATCAGGCTATGAATGATCAATCCAACAATGCCATCCATTCTCAACTCAATCACCTTACCACAAGGATTGGGGAGATGGATATTTGGAAAAAGAACGTAGAGACCCAACTGGGTCAATTGGCGGCACAAATCCCTAGACTGCCCAGAACACTCCCTGGGCAATCCACTACAAATCCTAAGGGACAATTCAGGACGGGCCACGTTGCAGCCATACAATTGAGGAGTGGCACCAAAGTACATAAGCCACGAACGGAATCGGAGAAAGCAGCAGATCCAGTCGACATCGACACACCAGTCGATGTCGAGGATGAGGTCGATATCGACCCCCAGGTCGACCCATAGGTCGATATCGAGGCCACTGTAAAGCCATCAGAACCACAACAGAGGTCGAAATCGACCATCCCAGTCGATATCGACCATATCCCAGTCGATGTCGATGTTCAGCAGGCCCCTCCGACCACCGTTTTGGCCCCTCCACCAAAGAAGACGTTGCCATTCCCATACAAAGCATTGGAGGATCCCACCAAAGGTAAGTTTAGGCGCTTTATAAAAATACTTCAAGGACTTAACGTTACTATCCCTCTTACAGAAGCCCTAAGCGAGATGCCGGCCTATGTGCGATTCCTGAAAGACATCATGAGCAAGAAGAGATCCATGGCAGAGATCGCAGAGGAGTGCTCAAAGATGGACTTCCCTGAGAAGAAGAGTGATCCAGGGAAGTTTGCAATCACCGTAGGACTTGGCCAACATCGTTACAAAGCCCTATGTGACCTAGGGGCAAGTGTAAGTCTCATGCCTCTCTCTATTTGGAAAAAGGTGAACATTGGCGCCCTTGAACCTGTGGACATGAAACTTTATATGGCTGACAACTCATTCGTCAGGCCCACAGGTATAGTTGATGACGTTCCGGTAAAGGTAGGTAAGTTCTTTGTGCCTACTGATTTCATTGTATTGGAGATGCCTGAAGATCATGTAGTGCCTATTATACTTGGTAGGCCTTTCTCAGCTACTGCTGATGCCAATAGCAATGTACGTCGAGGATTACTAACCTTTACTATAGGGAACGAAGTGATAGAATTCTCTTTCAACCCAACCATGAGCGAAACAAAGCACCTGGAGCAAGTATTCCTCTCGCCGGCTAAGGAGAAGCTTAGAAAATTTTTATTGGCGAGGACGAAAACAGAAAGCAGGGTCGACATCGACTGGAACTAGTCGATATCGACTAAAAACATCGAAATCGACCCCCCTTGGTCGAAATTGAGTATGCCAGATCGCTGCCAGGAGCTTAAGTATGGGGTCACAGAGGTCGATATCGACCACCACATATCAATATCGACCAAAGCACTCGACATCTACCCTCCTTGGTCGAAATCGACTACCCTTCAGCCCGAAGATTTCTGTTTCGGGCCCAAACAGGTAAGCCCAGGTATGACTCCTAACCCTCCTCTGTCCCTTATTGATGAATCAATTAAGCCCAATATTGATCATTCTACTAAAGAGAGGGTCAAAGCTCCATGGTTTGCCTATATTGCTAAAGTTAGGTCAAGAAAGAGAAGGAAAGCGCCCAAAGAAGAAAGTAACATCAAAGAAGCCTTGGTCGCCGAGCTTAGTTGCTATCAAAAGGACTTAGATGATCCAGGAGAAGGCTCAAGCTCGAAGGGTCCCTACATAAAAGGCTCTTAAAGCATTGACGGAGAAGTCGGCCTAGCGACTCAAAAATCTAGAGCGTGTACATAAAACCTTTAAATTTTTTTTGCATAGATGGTTTTTAGGATTAAATTTTTGGTTTGTCAAACTTTTAAAACTGAGATAATTCATGGCTTTATCTATGTTTCTAACAAAGATTTCAGGTTATCAAGCAAAAGGAACGACGAAGAAGAAAAGAAGCTTCTGTAGAGGCAGTCGAAATCGACCAGGCAAGTCGAAATCGACCCCCCCAGGGTCAAGCCATCTCCTGGAGTCGACATCGAGGACTCGGGAGTGAAAAAGCAGAGGTCGTTATCGACCCTAATACTCGATATCGACCCCAATCAGGCAGCCCTTTGTCTTCATTTTTCTTCCTCGACTTCGATAGATGCAGTCGACATCGACCACTAACCTAGATATCGACTTCTGGCATCGACCCAACCTAAAATCGACCTGAATCCGCAGGTTGCGCTGTGAGTTTCTCTCTACCCTTGTTCTTCTTTTTAATACAGTGAGGACACTGTATATTTTAAGTAAGGGGTGGGGAAAAACATGTCTTATGGTCATAACTTGGTTTTCTTCTTATTTGCATTCATGTTTAAATTTTTTATAAAATGTCAAAAAAAAAATAAAAAAAAAATAAAAATGTCAAAAATACAAAAAAAATGCATGTTTATTTTTAAGTTTATTTTTTAAACCCTACTTAGATGTCCTATGATGAAAACTCAATAGCTGACTTGATCATGTAAACCCTATGGCATATTTGGATGGTTTAGCCTAAGTCCT
Organism: Persicaria maculosa; assembly: GCA_963922045.1. Taxonomy (NCBI): domain Eukaryota; kingdom Viridiplantae; phylum Streptophyta; class Magnoliopsida; order Caryophyllales; family Polygonaceae; genus Persicaria; species Persicaria maculosa. Next base: position 14,831,261 of record OY998265.1, read on the forward strand.
TAAAATTTTATGTAGATTGTAAACTTGTGATGAAATTGAGCACATATGATCCTAGGCTAAAAAGCAAATCCAACAAAAATTGTCCTTGTGAGAATTTTGGCCTATAGGGAGAACATCAATAATCCCTCCGCTTTCTTGAGTAAATTTACTCTTCCTATGCATCTCTAAATGTTGTGATAGTTATTCAAAGCCAATACATATATATGTTTATGTTTACGAGAATTAAATGACGGAGGCATCTTTTAAGCCATTTTATCCTCTCTTTACCTACCCTGCATTATCCCTGCTTGAAGCCAGAATATTAGCCTGAGCCTAAAATTGCGAACTCCACAAATTATCCCTAGCCGAATTGAGCCTAACCCCCATTTGGGAATTGAGACTTAGATTGGATGGACTAATGCCTTGTGGAAAGAAAAGAGCATAATGTCCAGTTTTGAGTAAGGAAATTATGGGTTGGTGCATATTTACATTTTGTCATATTTTGTAAAAGGATTTTTGGCTCACCATATAAATGCACATATCTTTAGTATTTATTTATTATTTCCGAAAAAAAAAATTCCGAAAAAAGAAAAAGAAAAAAAAATCCGAAAAAAATAGAAGTGTATATATATAGTGCATGAGCCAAAATCCTTAAGTTTTTAAGTCATACAAGTGTTATATTTTTGAGAGGTATATTAGAGCTTGGAAGAAGGGTTGGTATTATGGTTTACATCTTTTAGTGCATCTTTAGAGCATATTATGGAAAGATGAGTTGGGAAAGAGCATTATAGGAAATTGAGCTTGGAAAGTGCAACATTAAAGAGTTATGGTTTGGGTATTGCAAGTGTTGAAATTTAGGAGTCTTGATTCCCGAATTATAAAAGCACCACATAGCCAAATAATTCCATGCCCTTTTATTTCATACCAAGCCCCATTACAACCCCGCCGAATTGAGTCTTCTTTGAAGTCTTCCATTGAGCGAAAGTCCTCCTGATAATTCTTATTGCATTTTCATAATTGGTTGCGAAGTGGATTTTTATAAATTGCAATGTTTATGAGATTGTATATAGAATTGAGTTGAGAGTTGATCTTCATAGCCTAAACACATGAGAGTTGAGAGCAAACACATTATCCCTATGAGGTTTGATCAAAATTGCATATGCCTATGGATCGCCAAAATATGTGATATGACATTAAATTCACTTGTTTTACTTTGCTACCGCTTATGATGTTGTTTTTGACAAAGGCGAAGACTTGAAGGATGTGTTGTAGGTGTTGGTTATTGCTTGGTTATTGCTTGAGGACAAGCAAGTCTAAGTATGAGGTGTTTTGATGTACATATTTATATCTCCTTTTATTGCATCGTTTGACTTCATATTTCATTCGGTTTCCAAAGAAAAGGTTCAAAAGAATATAAACTTGTGTAAAATGAGCTAAAGTATAAGAAATAGAGTCTGCACGAGTTTTGAGCTAACCATGCAGGAATTCGATGAAATCGGAGTCAAAACGAAGAAGCCAAGTGAAGCTGAGCAGAGGTCGATATCGACCTGAAGCATCGATATCGACCCTAGATTGCGACACGACTTCTGAGTGTCGAGATAGGCCACACAGACCAGACAAGAAGGCATCGATATCGACCATCGTCATAGACATCGACTGGAGCTGGACAAGTCGAGCAGAAACACAAGCATCGATATCGACCTCTGGTGTCGATATCGACCCCTTATCTCGACAGAAGATAGACTCGGTTTTGAGATGCGGATTGGAACTATATCTTCAAGGAGGAACGGGATTATCTCATACTTTCAAGATAGATGGCAGCTGAAGTTTTATTTATCTTTTTACCTTTAAGTTTTATCAAAATAAAAGACCTATCCTAATTGTTTGGATAGAGTTCATAGTTTAGATAGGAGTTACAATCCTTGGATAGCAAGGATTAGTAGCCTATAAATAAATCCCTAGGGGGCTGGCATTCAATCATTCAATTCACAAGCAAGTAATACCATCAATAGAGTTAGAGTTAGAGGGAAGTATTAGGGTTTGACGTTTGCAAAAGTTGACGTTGAGTTGTAAAGCTTCAGAGTTTATTTTAATGCAAGTTTCTTCCTTTGAATCAACAATGAGTTCTATGATGAGAAGCGAGTAGTTCCCCAAAGCTCTTAGGGTCGGGGTGAGCCCGACGTTAGCCATGCGCGCTTGAGGTAAGTATTTGATGTTGATATCGTTGTGTCTATCTCTCCTCCTACGATTCTATGTTTAGTCCTAATCGAAAGAAAAGGGATTCATGCTAACAACTTGAGTTATAAACATAAAATTGGTAGAGACAATTAGGTTTATTTGCAAGAGTAATCCTAAGAGTTGGTGTACGGCGAAAGCTTGTCCCTCGGGTGAAATATCGCAATTGTCCGTCTTATTTATCTTATTGCATGCATTGGTTAACGTTGTGGTAAACCCTAATCCTAGGAGTTATTTCTTTTTACATAGTTTATACACCCAAAACCCTCTATTTTATTTCTGTTCATTGCTTCTCTCTCCATTCTTAAATCTTCGGCCTTTCTTTGCTGACGAAGAACTAACCCGTTGCAGGAAGACATCGAAATCGACCCCAGACGTCGATATCGACCGCTGAGTTCGTCGACAGTTTTCTGAGTCGACGACGATCATTCTGCGAAGTTTGCTTGACATCGATATCGACCCCCTAGCATCGAAATCGACCCCTCTGTATCGACTGGCAATCTTCTGAGCCAGTCGATTTCGTGGACTAACATCGATATCGACCCCCACCAGTCGATATCGACTACAGTTTTTTGTTTCTGCAGGTCTTCTGTTGCAGAGAACATCGACAGCTGAGGTCGACATCGAGGCCCAAGGTCGAAATCGAGGCTTCTGGTCGATGCAGACTTGAGATTTCCAAAGCTACTAGGATCCTGCTGATACGCCTCCTCGTGGATCGATCCTGACTACCCTTCCACTACAACGGGAGGAAGTCTTGTAATTATTTGCATAGGCTAGGAGTCGGTTTATATTTACATCTTTATTATTTGTACTCGACTTACCCTCCGTAACAGAATGCATCCTTCACCTCCGCCCATGTCCTCAGCGAGCGTGGAGCCAAACTCTCAAGCCATTGTAATGCCTTCCCTGCAAAAGACCATCGAAAAGATTTCAGCCCATAAAAGTAGAGATGTGTTGTAGTGGGCATTCATTAGGTCTTCCTTCAAAAGTATTTCTTTTTATTTTAGAAAGGAAGTTTATTTTAATCTCATAATTGGAAGGAGGAATAAGTATAGCAGATTCAGGAACATGAAGCGTCGGATGCATGTATTGCATCGCCGTTTGTGGATACTGATTGAGCCACTCTTGGGCTTGTCTATGCGGATCCTCCTCCCTATCAGCATAGGCTCGCTCTGCAGCAGCGGCAGCCCTCTCAGCAGCGATTGTTGCATTATGATCCTCAATCTCTTTCCTCAACCGCTCTATGGTCTCAGCCTGCATCTCGTTGTCAGCCATGATTTGAATAGCCTTGTTGCGAAGATGGAAGAAACGTTCAGGCTCGTCTATGGTTTCCAGGATAGGTCCGCGATCAAAACGTCGCATAAACCTGCAAAATAAGCTCTAAAAGATCGTGAGAAAACTTAGGTGGCGATCGATTGCCTCCCCGGAAACGGCGCCAATTTGTTCGATGAACGGGAGGTGCGATTCAAATATTCAAATATAATTCACAACTATGCTAACTCTCTTCTCAATCAAATAATACAAGAATCCCTCCCAATGCAGTGGTAGGGTAATTCAGGATCGAATCCACGAGGAGGTATGTCAGCGCTTCCCTTGTTGTAATCACGATCAAGCTTTCGACCTCAGGAGACACTCGATATCGATTTGTCTGGTTTATATCGACCTCAGTTCTGGTCGATTTCCACTAGATTCCTGCACAAGACAAAAGCAAACCAAATCGACATCGAGATAGACCTCGATATCGACGTTAGTCCTCAATATCAACCTTTGATAATCGATTTCGATGTCTATTACAGAAACTTCAATGTGTAACCTATGTGTGGTAAAAGTGTCCGAAGAGCGTAGAATGGTTGTAGAAGGATGATCAGAAATCAAAACTCAACTTTTTATGTTAATTCAATAAACTTAAAAGCTTTCAAAGTCGGGGTTTCATGCCACAACGATAACAATGCAAGTATGGTGCTAAAGTTATGAAATTTAATGTCTTTCCGTCAAATAACTTTCGTTACCAACACTTAGGTGATTAGAGGCTCGCGCATAATTCCTAAGAGTTACTATCCAATTCATGAGTAATCCAAGTTCACAATATGAGGGGCTTTCACTTCAATAATGCAAATAATGAATCTCCCTAACTTTCGCAAAGGATCATGCATAGGATAGAAGACGGAATCGCATAAAAGTCATACCTTTGATGCACTTACCCTACGTTGCTATCGTCCGGCTCACCCCGACCCTAGAAGTGGGTGAACTACTCTCTTCTCATCATTGCACTCATCATCATCATTGAAAAGAAAACTATTTTATATTGCAAAAGAAAGAAATTACAACTGAACCAAGCCAATTCCGCTCTCGCTTCCACAACTCACTGGGCTCTCCTCTCTCTCTCTACAAATTCTCTGCGATAAACTACTTAAACTCGCTGTGCTTGGATTAACTGAAAATTGAATGACTAAACTCAGCACTAACGGCCTCTAGATACAGATATCGAACTTTGCTATCCACAGACTCGAAACTTTATCTTTATTCTCTAAGATAAAACTTAAATAAAGTAAAAAATAAAAACACCATGGTAAATAACATAATAGATGTAGTCTGATGTTGATGATAGAAAATCTCGACTTAATGATAGACGTGCAAGCTTCGGATATAATTCTATCAAAATCTGAGTCGGACTTCTCTCTTGGATAACATCGACATCGACTTAGTGACATTGATATCGACCTCGGTTTAACTATATCTCGAGCACTCCTTCTTCTCCTCGGATTGGCACTCGACTTCTATCAATAAGCTCGATCTAGGCACTCGATATCGACCATGGATCATCGATATCGACCTTTGTGTGTCGACATGCTCTGCTTTCCCTCTTGCTCGATTCCTGTGTCTCTGTTCACTCGATGTCGAGGTTCTTCAGTCAATTTCGACCTCTTCAGAAGACTTCGAGTTCTTTTTTCGCTCTTCCAAATCTGTCCATTTTATCCTGTTTTCTGTGAAATCACATAGAAACTCGTGTAGACCCATATATTTGACAATAAAGCATAAACTACACCAATCCCATGTTTTCCCAATAATATGCATGCAAATGACGATAAAATGGACTTAAATGTGCATAGAAAATATGGCAATTTGCACGGACTTTAGTTGGCATGCTTATACAATCACAAACCAAAATATTTGCATGCAATCGATAGTTCCACGTAAAACTGTCATATACACTGGAAGCAATGGCTAGTAAATTCTACCCATGTTCACAACTTCCCAATCATGCTATGAACAAAGCGACGTACTAGCTTTTAGAAGCTTGACCAAGACCTCAAGCTCATTAAAATAACATTCAGGGCTAAAATTTAAAACCTAAAAACCATCTAAGCGGAATTTTATAAGTTTTATGTACACGCTCTAGATTTTTGAGTAGCTAGGCCGTCTTCTCCGTCAATGTTTCACGACCCTTTAAGGTAGGGACCCTTCAAGCTTGTTCCTTCTCCTGGATCATCTGAGTCCTTTTGATAGTATCCAAGATCTGCAACTAAGGCTTCTTCTTTGTTAAGCTCTTCTTTATTGGGCGCTTTCTTTCTCTTCATTGACCTAACTTTTGAAATATGGGCAAACCATGGAGCTTTGACCCTCCCATTAGTTGAATTATCAGTAATGGACAGAGGAGGGTTAGGGATCATATATGAGCTTACCTGTTCGGGATCGAGACAGAGATCTTTGGGTGAGGGTTAGTCGATCTCGACATGGTGGTGTCGATCTCGAGTGCAGAGGTTGATGTCGAGTTGGGGTGGTCGACGTCGACGTCAGGGACCCTATACTTAAGCTCCTGGCAACTCGGTGGATTATCATGGTCACTCGACATCGAGTCAGGTGGGTCGACATCGAGTGGTCTGGTCGATTTCGACTGGGTCCAGCTGATTTCGACTCTCTTTGCAGCTTTCGTCCTCGCCAACAAAAATTTGCAAAGCTTCTCCTTTGCAGGTAAGAGGACAACTTGTTCGAGCCGTTTTTTCTCACTCATCGTAGGGTTGAACTGAAATTCAATGACCTTATTGCCAATTGTGAATGTAAGGGTGCCATTCCTCACATTGATGTTGGCATCCGCCGTTGCTAAGAATGGCCTACCAAGGATGATAGACACAATGGGATCTTCCAGCATGTCCAACACGATGAAGTCCGTGGGTATGAAGAACTTTCCCACCTTGATAGGGACATCATCCACAACCGCAGTTGGTGTCACGAAGGAGTTGTCCGTCATATAGAGATTCATGTCGACGAGCTCCAATGCTCCTACGCCCACTTGTTGCCATATTGATAGGGGCATTAAACTAACACTAGCCCCTAGATCACATAGGGCTTTGAATTGATGCTTACTAACCCCTACCGTTACCGCACTCTTTTTGGGATTACCACGCTTCTCAAGGAACTCAATTAAATTGCATTCGCCGGCAATCTCTATGATAGACCTCTTCTTGGACAAGATGTTATTCAGGAACCTCATGTAGGCTGGCATCTCGTTTAGCACTTCCGTGAGTGGGAAGGTGAGGTTGAGACCTTGTAGGATCTTCACGAAGCGCCTAAACTTAGTGTCCGTCGGATCTTACAGTGCCTTGGCAGGATAAAGGAGTGCTTTAGATGCCTTTGGAGGCGAAATGGTTGATTTCTGCTTTCTGGACTCGTCGACATCGACATCAGGGTGGTTGATATCGACATGGGTGGTCGACCTCGGAGGAGTTTGAAGCTGTTGTCAATTTGCAGAGGTGTCGACGTCGAGTTGGTGGTCGATATCGACTAGTGCACTAGATATCGAGTACCTCTTTGGCTCGTTTTTGGGCTTCGTAGTGGGCTCGACATCGATAGTGTGGTCGACGTTGACATGGCCCTCGACATCGACTGGGGTATCGACGTCGACTGAGTCTTCAGCGTCCTCTCCTTTACTCCGTGGCTCATGCAATTGACATCCACTCCTTAGATTGACGGCGGAAATATGCTCGACTTGCCCTTAGGATTTTTTTTGAGGTTTTCCAGGGAGCTTGCCGGGCGGTTTTGGAAGTTGGGCCGCTAGTTGACCCAATTGGGTCTCAATGGTCTTCTTCCATGTATCCATCTCCCCCACGTGGGCGTTAAGCCCTTGAAGTTGGTTCTCGATAGCGTTGCTAAATTGTTGACTTGCAGCCTGGTTCCTCCTTAACTCATCTAGGATGATTTGGACATCATCTCGTCGTGGCTCTCTTTCCGGATGGCCTGGAGCTCGGTAAGGTGGAGGATCCCTAGGGTGGTATTAGGCTGGTTGATTTTCCCAGTTTTGGTACCCTTGGCAATTGGGATTCCTCATATGCCTCACCTCCTGATGAGTCTCCACTAGATCAACTTGCTCCGTGTGGGGGAAAGCGGTGGTGATATGCCTTTCAAAGCCGCATTCGGCGTAGGGTTGGTTGGCCGAGAGGAATTTGACTTACTTTTGGAGCCTCATGAGTTAATTTTGCATGAATTGCACTTTGACGTCAGGATCAATCTCCTTGGATGACTCATAGAGTGGCATAGATGAGGCAGGCCTTGAGTCGGAGACCACAGGAGTCCCATAGTTGTTGTCAAATTCTACTAGCCTCTCTATAGTATCCTAAGCTAGTTGTGGTAGGAGCTCAAGATACTCATAGGAGGTGTAGGTGTTAATCCTCTCCCTAGTAGCTACGTCCAGGGCGTTGTAGATGATTTCCTAGATGACGTAGGGTGGTTGCCAATGCATAGGGCAGGACCTCAGCAGCTCCTTAAATCCCTCCAACACTTGCGCCAGGGTCTCATGTGACTTTTGTTTGAAAGCCATGATCTTTTGACATATAATCGCCGTCTTGGATGGTGGGAAGAACTTGTTGAGAAAAGCATCTTTGACATCATCCCACGTGCGGAGCGATCTTGGGGCTAGGCTCTCCAACCATGCTAGTGCTTTCCTTGTAAGAGACCATCGAAAAGCCTTTAGTTTTACATATTCAATGCTTTGTCCATCAGCAATAGTATCATAGAAATCGAGGAATAAAGTAATATGCTCTAGAGGGCAATCATTAGGTGTTCCCTCAAATTGACGTCGCCTAACTTCAGTTAAAGAGCTAAGTTTAATCTCAAAATCTGAAGGAGGGATAAGAATGGCCGATTCAGCCACTGAGAGCACAGGGTGAATATATTGCTTGGCATTCTGAGGAAGGGCATTGATTTGGGCTTCGATTTGCCTTCTCGCTTCCTCCTCCATGTCAGCACGCTCTCGTAGTGCCGCCTCTCTAGTGGTGAAATCCTCGACTTGCTTCCTTAATCGCTCAATTTGCTAAGACTGGGTCTCTTGGTCTACCATGATTCTTTGAACTCGGGACCTTAGATGTAAATAGTGTTCAAGGTCTTCTACTCCTTCGAATTCAAGCTTGCGATCAGCGCATCGTATACACCTATAAAACAAATTGAAAGAAAGACGTGGGAAAGACTACTAGGGCGCAATTGATTGCTTCCTCAACAACGGCGCCAAAATTTGATGTAGGGAGAATTGAATTGAAGTATCTAATAAAATATAAAACAATGCAACCCTTAGCCTCTTCAAATAAATTCAAGACTCCCCGCTGTAGAGCAAGGTGGTCGATATCGACTTGTTGGGTCGAAATGGAGTGGTTCCTGCAAGTGGTGAGTTGTCGGCAAAGAAGGTCGAAGAGAAATAGGATGGTATGCGAAGTATGGACAGAAAAAGGCACGATTTTGATGAATAAAATATATAATAAAAGGCAACTCCTAGAACTAGGGTTTACCACAATGTTAACTAATGCATGCAATAAAGCGAATAAGACGGACAATTGCGCTATCTCACCCGAGGGACAAGCTTTCGTCGTACACCAATGACAGGACGAATCGTTGTGTTTCCTATAAAAATAAAACTCAAACCTACAAACTAGTATAGCATGCAAGTAAGAGGTCGATCCCACAGATAATGAAGTATTCCTATGTAGTATGTATTTACCAATTTATAGAAAAAAGGGGTTTTGAGTGATTGAGAATGAGAAATATTAAAAAGTTAGGAGAATCAATAGCAAAGAGATAGTTTCACCTACAATTCTCAACCCTATTTGGTGAATTTGATCCTTGTTTCCTACTCAAGTTCTCTTCCTTTTCCAATCAAACGTTCTTATCTTGATTTAAATAGATTATTAGCCCTATGAGTTCTAATAATCCCTTACTCCTAGGCAATCTTAACACGGATTAAGGTTTAATCCTCGGAATAGCAATAAGTCTCAAGATGTATAAAGCTTATAAGCAATATCAATCCCCTAAAGAACTAATATTTAACCTATAGTCAACTTCCTAGACAATCAAGCTTTCTAACGAAGTCCACCAGAACATGTTTGCTACAAAAGATTAAGAATCATAATGAACAATTCAAAACCCTAGCGATGATGAGATCCTAAAAAGTGATCAATCGAGATAGAATCAAACACCATAAAGCATTCAAGCACAAAGAAGATGAAAAATATGATGGAAATAAGAACAAGAATAGAAAACTCAAAATTCAACCAAACGGAGTCTCAAATCGTAGGCGAACAAAATAGTTTAGCACTCCATAGTCAAGAGATTGTCAAAAGATTAGATGCCAAAACAACCTAAAACAAGCCATTAAATAGGCCTAAAAACCGACCTAAAACCCTAGAAGACGTCCTCAAAAGATAGAATGCAAATAAGGAAAGATAGAGTTCTCGGATAAATTCGCCGCTGATTTGGCCCAGCAAGGCCGCGGGCGAAGCCTCCCAAGCCGCGAGCGCGGATTTTAAAGAGAGACGTTGGCTGCCTAGGTGCTGGCCGCGGGTGCGGCTTTTGTGGCCGCGGGCGCGGGCTTTCCAGTCTATAGCAATTTTCCCGTTATGAATTTGGTATCGATGTCAACATTAATGTTGTAGCTCTCGAAAAGAGCTTTCCAACGCATGCTTATAATAGTCAATCGGACCACCGACGCATCCGGAAAGTGCGTGACAAGTTCAGCTTGTCGGACGACAACTTTTGATGACTTGTTCTTCACTTAGGCTCTCGAACGTCGACTCTGCTCCCGTGCTCTTCACTTTTCCTCCTCCTCATCACTCTTCCTTAATCCATGAGCTTTCTCATTCCTCGTCGGATCCACATATACCTGAAATCATCGATAAAAGCGTGTAGATTCCGACTCCACCAACATAGCGAGTAAATATGCAAATTCTAATTAACTTATGCATGTTATGCATCTTAACTTAGTTAAATGCAACCTATTATGCCTACCTAAATGCGTGCTATCAAATCCCCCCACACTTAAGCATTTGCTTGTCCTCAAGCAATTAAAATCAAATCTAATCAACACCCCACAAACAAGCAATCCATGTAATCACTTTGGTAAAACACTTAAGCTCAAAAATAGGGAAACAAAGATTGACAAATAATTTCATAACATGTATAGGTGCAATCCAAGGAATAAAGCAAGCATATTCATTCAACCTCACCAGGAATATTTTTTGTCACTCTCGCTCGTGTGTTTAGGGTTAAACATTCGCGCGCAAACTCAATCCTTGAAAACATAGCTACAACAAAATTGCGTCAGTGGTCTAAATCTCCACCGCTGGTGACTTCACATGCAACCAAAATCATGAGGTCTTTGTATGGGTTGTAATGGGGTCATGGTAGGAACATAGGGTATGGAAAATATTTAGGCTATGTGGTGCTAAAAATCCGGGAAAAAGGGTTAGTAAATGACGGGAGGAAAACCTGTCGTTGATCCGTCAAAGTAAACTCAAACCTATAACTAATACAGTAATAAGTAAGAGGTCGATCCACAGGGCGATTTGTTGCCCAAGTATGATTGAAATGCCGATTTAGTAACCAATTGGGGGGGAATTGTGAAAGCAAAGCGAATTGACGAAAATAGGAGTAAATGGTTTCTGACTCAAACAAATGAGAGAAACAGTTCTACCTACAATTTTCCACTTTATTTGGCTGAAGCGATCCTTGTAACTTCTTCTCGTCCTATTAAGTTTCCTATGAATGCCCTTGTCCCGACCTAATATAGTTACTAGTCCAATCAGTCATAGCAACCCTTATCAATCGAACAGTCCCTGAAGAAGGATTTAACCCAATTGATAGCTTTAAGTTCAGAGATTAGCCAAGGTATTTGCAGTCCCTAAAGAGGGATTTAACAACACATCCAACTTCCGACCTATCCAATTAGTTCAATCAACCCTAAAGGGATAAGTTTTCTACTTAGGTTAAGGTTCACAATCAGGAATCTACAAAACCCTAGCAATTTGAATTGATCTAACTAGTTGGCCAGACAAGAAAGAACAAAACAATAATTCAATAAGCGCAAAGAAGTTGAAGCATTCAATCAAGGAATGAAGGAACGAGAATTAGAAACTCACAATCAATCCAAATAAAGCTTCAAATTATAGGCAAAACCGATGAGTTTAGTTCCTCGTGGAAAACATCGCTCAATCTCTCCAATGTCTGATAAAATGTAGAATAGAAAATGAAGTGCTTGAAAACTAATAACACTCTGCCTTAAAAAGTCTATGCCGAACCAAAAACGAAATAACAAACTAGGGTTTCAATTTAACAAAATGCAGCGTGTGACACATGCGGTGGCCGCGTCATGTTGCTGCGGCCGCTGAACGCTAGCTCTTCCAATCCCGCTGCTTCTCTTCTTTGCGGCGGCCGCGGTAGTTATGCTGCGGCTGCTGCAAATCTCCCGCTGTATATGTCGCTGCCAGAAGCCAAGATCAGCTCCAATTCCTTGCTTCTTCTTTCTTCAAGTCTCTAAGATCATGCATCCCAATAATGTTCGAATCTAACTCTGTAAGAATACTCACAAATTCGCACAAAATCCGAACTCTTCTAAAATAATCGTCAGATGCACTTTAACTCCAATTCATTAACTAAATGCAACCTAACTAGCCTAAATACACCTATAATGCTTATCTAGGATATGCATTATCAAATTCTCCCACACTTAGCCCTTGCTTGTCATCAAGCAATGATAGAATGAACATAAATCAATGCATCCCACAGCAAATCCCTTCAAGTCTCAACCTCATCAAAAAGCAACATTATAGCAAGTGTAACCACAAACCAAGCAAACAAACGTCATAGCATGTATCCAAGTGATCAAAGCTTATAATTAGAAATCATCCAACCTCACCAGAAATATGTGTTTCACTCATGCTCTCATGTGTTTAGGCTTTAAAGTACAACTCTCAATTCAATCCAAAATGCACTAAGCTCATAGACATTGACCACAATATCACCAAATCTCCACCGAATTGTCATTACTTGCGTGACTCAATAAAGAAAAAGAATAAGGAAAATATGACCCTTTTTTTCCTTTTGTTCTTCTTTTTTTTTTCTTTTTTCTCCTTTTATTTATTTATTTATTTGTTTATTTTGGTGCTTTCCTTACGCGAGGCGCAAACATGGGTGTCATGAATAGCTCTGGTCTATCAACACCTCAACTTCCTAAAATGAAGTCCACTTGAACATCTTTTGACGCGAGTTGCAAACATGGGTGTCATGAATGAACCCGGTTACTCAATGATCAAGCTTCCTTTCTTAGTTGGTAGTTTTCAACACTGTTTTGCGTGAATCATACACATGGGTGTCATGCATAGACCTGATTACTAAGTGTATCAACCATTGCCACTTTATTTCCCTAAGTATGCACAAACTAGAACAAAAAGACTCAAGATATAACATAAACTCCGCAAGCAATAACTATGTGAGTCGGTCTTGAAAATAGATACTGAAGTCAATGCCCAGAGGTAGCAACACAAGGAGAGTAAATCTCACAATTGAGCAAAAGAACTATAAATGATTCCATAGAAGGCTAACATTCTCACAAGGGTCATGTTCATAGGATTTCAATCATACTTTAGCTCAATCATACATGCTCAATTATATTCACAAGGTCATGCTTCATATAAAATCAAGAATATAGTCAAGGCCAAAACATCTAGAACTCCATGGAATTTATATGATCATGCTGAAATTTAAATTAGAGGACAACTAAGCCAGATGGTTATTTGAATAACACATATGGATGCAATGCATGATGTTTTTGGATTTTTTTTCCCAATGCATAAGTAAACAGAAAATGTAAATATGAAATGATTCAAAAATAAAAATGTGTGCAGAAATTTAAACATGATCTAACTAAATGCACTATATAAACTAAATTCAACTATATACACTAAATTTCCTTCCCCCATACTTAAATCTTTCATTGTCCTCAATGAAATATCAAAGACAACAAAACTAAATCAAATAAACGCGAGGTGAGGGTAAAGAAAACTAACTGCTCACTGAGGCGGTGGCTGGTAGGGAGAAAACTGGGGCCACCCCAAGCTATAGTAGTACTCCTGCTGCCTCCGCATGTCCTCTATAGAAGAGGCCATATCACGAACATTGCGACCCAAGTCGCTGAGCTCATACTGAAAGGAGTCCTGGTGGATAGAAAGCTAGCGCATCTGTGCAAACTTATCCTCATGCCAAGTGGACTCAACATAAGAGGAACTAGGCCCAGCAGAAGGCCCTGCAGCAAACTGAGCACCACCCCCATGATAGTCAAGCATAGGATGATCTGCGGGAGGAACCTGCTCAGCTGCATCCTCCTGCTCCTCCTCCTCATTATCATCAGGAGCATCATCATCCACATTGCCTTCAATGTAGAAGGCAGCATCAGTAGGACCATAAGGAAGGGCCCTAGGTAATCTCAATATGTGGACCCCTTGAGGTCCAGCCTTCCAAACAAAACCCGTCTCCTGTGAACCCTCCAACAGGTAGGCTCGCCTCAACTGATCCTCTATATAAGTAAACCCGCCAGACATGCGAGCACCACCTTATGCTGGATCAATAAAACGCTGGGCGATAAGAGTGATCATGCCCCCCAGACCAAATCTCCCAGTCCTCTTCGCTCAAACTCTCTTGCAACTCTCCAAAAATAAATAAACCCAATCAGGAAAGACATCTCACTAGGGTGAGAAGCACCATAACCAAGCCAAATCACAGCGGGGACCTTGTTCACCTCCCCCTGTCCAATGATAGCCATGGCTAGGACCTTGTGAACCAAACGAAGACATAGATGGACGAACTTGTAGTTATACTCGCCTCTGTATCCATCAAAGGCCTCGCCGGTCACTAAATACCAAAAATCATGGGGCATCTGTTCGTTACCATGCTCGGCCCAATCCTCGGTTGGCTCCTCAGAAATACCAAAGATCTCCCTCAACTCAGCAAACGTGAGGGAGTATGCATGATCAAGCAAATGGAACCTAATAGTCTCATCCGCCGACACCACCAATGTCGACAAAAACTCTCGGAACAACTCCGAATATGTGGGCACACTCAAATTGATGAAATCCCCCAAGCCCGCATCTGTTAACATCTGCTGTGTACAAACTATCATGCCCAACCTATGCAACATCGGGACATTGAAGAATTTCGTTTGCACGAATTTCTTCGCCTCAAATCCGTCCCAGACTTCCCTCTGATTCCTAGATAAATTCCTCAACTGTCTCACCATACTCAATCAACACTCAACCACAATAATAGTACCCAATCTCAATCATCAATCGAACAATCTGCTCAATGCACATAACACACCAACAATAATGCACAAAACAACCACCCAAACACAAGTACCCAAAACACAACTACGCAACGAACTTGCAAAGGTGGCGGGATGCATGCGGCAGCAGCTGCAACAGGGGGCGGACGCTGCAATAGTATGTGGCAGCGGGCAGAGGGGCGGCGGCCGCTGCAACAGGGGACGACCGCTGTAATAGTATGTGGCAACGGCAGAGGGGCGGCGGCCGCTGCAGTTATGGGGCGGCCGCTGCACTGGTAGATCGATGCCTCCTTCCTCTTTTGTTGGCAATGGTGGATGGATCCGGGCTCGGAAGCTCGATATGGCCGCCGGTTAACAAATGTCAGGTGTGGGTGAAGCCTAGGTGATGTAAAGGGAGAGATTAAGGCCGGTTGGGGTTGGATTTGAAGAAATTTGGTGGTTTTGTAGAGAGGATGAAGGTTGTATATGAGAGAAATGGTGATGGGTTGTTAGGGTTGATGGGGGAGTGTTGAAGAATGTGATGGCTCTTTTGGTAGATTTGGATGGGTAAGGTTGTCTTTATGCGGCTGGTCTATATTTCTTTTTTTTAAAGAGAAGTAGAAAAAAGAACAGACGGTCAGAAAAAGATGATGCGGTGGACGCTGCCTGTTGGCGGAGGCCGCTGCTTCTGTTGGTTGCTACAGCTGAGATGCGGTCGCTGCATATGGTGGTAGTTGCATTCTACCATTCTGTTCGTCATGTGCCATTCCACTTTTTTTCCTGTTATGTTAGTGATCAAATCGAAAACAAACAAATGCAAAGAAGAATGAAAACTAACTAAATAAATTAAACGAAAGAGAAAGGAAAACTTACCTCGGGTTGCCTCCCGAGAAGCGCCTTTGTTTCACGTCGTTGGCTCGACGTAATGGTCCTCAATTGGCCAAGGCTCCTCCACCAAGGTCACCTATACTAGTTATCTCATTTACAAGTGCGAGTACCCTCAGAAGATGCAACTTTCTGTCCAAGCATTCAACCAGCACCATTAGCTTTTCTCCTTGAGCTAATCCTGCGGGTTGTCCTGAAATCGCAAAAGTTTCCACACCATTTGAAATAAGTTTCTCATAAGGTGAAAGTATGGGCTTAAGCGGATCAACATAACTATCAACACCTATTTTGAGGTCTTCTTTTCCTAAATATTGTAATTTGTTAGGGGGCTCAAATTTTAAGAAACTGTTTTCCTTAGGAGTCTCTAACAAATCACGAAAATCATTGTTGTGATCAATGTTGTTAGCAACAGGCATATCCAAAGAGTTTTCAGGAGAAAGCTTAACATGATTAAAAAGAGAGAACTCTATCTTTCTTCCATCGAACTCCATAGTTAATAAACCCTCACAACAATCAATTTTCGTTTTTGCAGTTTTCAGGAATGGTCTTCCTAGTATGATGGGTATTTCTGGGGCTCCCTGCTCCATATCTAAAACAAAGAAATCAACAGGGAAAAACAAATCATCAACCATAACTAAAACATCTTCAAAAACGCCTCTTGGCTTGATCTGTGATCGATCAGCAAGTTGCAATGTAACCCCAGTCTCAGTCAGAGCACCCAAACCCAAAGATATGTACAAGTTATATGACATAACATTAATTGATGCTCCTAGATCTAACATGGCTTGTTTGAATCTAGTATTCCCAATTGCACATGGAACTGTAAACATACCTTGGTCTCCACACTTTTCAGGCAATTTCCTTTGCACCACAGCAGAGACATTTTCATTTAAGCTCACCTTTTCCTTCTTTTTCAATCTTTGCTTCTTCTTTATGGTGCACATTTCCTTCAAGAATTTAGCATATCTAGGAATGCACTTAATCAAGTTGAGTAAAGGAATGTTTACCTCGCACTTGTTGAATGTCTCAAAGATCTCCTTATCGTTCTCATACCTTCGTGTATCCTTCAGAGCTTCGGGAAAAGGTGGGACAGGCTTCGGAGTCTCCAAAGGTAAGGAAGAAGAAGGAGGAGGAGGAGGAGGAGGAGAAGAAGGTAAAGAAGAAGGAGGGACAAAGAGCGTACCTAGCGGCGGGGTTCCGACTGGGGCCGCGGCTGCGGGCACAACATTGTGCTGCGGCCGCAGCTCCCCTGGTGTGCCCGGCCGCGGCATGTGTGCTGCGGCCACCGTACCGTGCATTTCCCATCCTCTCCTAATACTTCTACCTCCTCGTCCATTATTTCCTCGTTGTCCATTTGAGGTGTGGCAATCAGTTCCTTGCCACTCCTAAGCGTTATTGCACTGACATTCTCCTTAGGGTTCGCAACAGTTTGCGACGGAAGCTTTCCTGAATCGTTTGCCTCTTTTGCACTTAGGACTTGAATGAGTTGACTCATTTGATTTTCCAAATTTGATATCCGATCTGATTGTTGCTTTTCCACCTTCAAGACTAACTGTGTCAAAGTGTGCAGAGGATCCTCAGTAACCGTGTTAAATTGTTGTTGGGGCCTTGTTTGTTGCCCCCCTTGCTTATTGAAAGGCGCTTGGTAGTTCTCATAGCCCTTCTGATAGCCTCTGTTGTAATTGTTGTTGTTAAAGTACCCAGGATTTCCCAAATTGCCTTGTCTAGGCCTTTGTAGACCAAAATTCCCAATGGCATTCACATCTGCGCTAGGCTCTTGCAAAATTGGGCACATATCCATAGGATAAGTAAATTGATTGCAAAGCCCGCATGCCTTCAACTGCTGAGGTGATCTGTCAATTATCAGCTTCTTCATCATCTCTTTCATCTCAGCCCTATCCGTTTGTAATGCCGCTACTGGGGCCTCAATCGCAAGTACACCCCTATCACGAGTGCTCTTATTGAGCTGCCTCGAGCCCTCGGAGAGCTCCTTGAACACCTCCTATGCTGTCGCTGGTGTCTTATTCAGCATATTTCCCCCACAACAAGAATTCACTGTTCTGCGCTCCTCATCAGTAAGCCCATTAAATAAGAATAAAACCAGATCCTTATGAGAGAAGCCATGACATGGGCAGCTAGCGCAGAGTTTCTTAAAGCGTTCAAAAGACTCATGAATATACTTCGTTGCCTGCTGCTCAATGATACTAATCGCCCTTTTCAAGGCGTTACGCTTAGTTGCAGGAAAGTACCTCTCCAGAAAGGTTCTCTTCATTTCAGCCCAAGTAAATATACTCCTAGGTGGTAGATAGAAGAACCACTCATTTGCCTCATCCTTTAGAGAGAAAGGAAAGGCCCTCAGCTTGATTTGTTCTTCAGTGACATTCTCATGTTTCATTCCAACCACCACAGTATGAAATTCAGAAAGATGCTTGTGGGGATCTTCCCCACTCAACCCATGGAACTTGGGTAATAGATGAATTACCCCAGATTTCAGCTCAAAATTCACTCCTTCCCCAAGTGCAGGGAATTGGATTGCCAAGGGTTGTTGTGCCAAGTCAGGAGCAGTAAGCTCCCTCAGAGTAAGATTTGCGTTGTAAGCCATCTCTGCAGTGCTTTCTCCTTGATCAGAAGAAGATTCGTGAAAGCGATCACGAGTTTCTCGCCTTAAGGCAGAAAGGGACTTTTTAATCTCTGAATCAAACAATATCAAAGATGGATTAGTAGCACGGGTATGGACCATATAAGATGGTCCACACCAAAAATCAACACCAAAAACACACAAGAATCAATAAACCTCCCAGGCAACGGCGCCAAATTTGACGGGAGGAAAACCTGTCGTTGATCCGTCAAAGTAAACTCAAACCTATAACTAGTACAGTAATAAGTAAGAGGTCGATCAACAAGGAGATTTGTTTCTCAAGTATGATTTAAATGCCGATTTAGTAACCAATTGGGGGGCAATTGTGAAAGCAAAGCGAATTGACGAAAACAGGAGTAAATGGTTTCTGATTCAAACAAATGAGAGAAGTAGTTCTACCTACAATTTTCCACTTTATTTGGTTGAAGCGATCCTTGTAACTTCTTCTCATCCTATTAAGTTTCCTATGAATGCCCTTGTCCCGACCTAATATAGTTACTACTCCAATCAGTCCTAGCAACCTTTATCAATCGAACAGTCCCTAAAGAAGGATTTAACCCAATTGATAGCTTTAAGTTCAGAGATTAGCCAAGGTATTATCAGTCCCTAAAGAGGGATTTAACAACACATCCAACTTCATACCTATCCAATTAGTTCAACCAGCCCTAAAGGGATAAGTTTGCTAGTTAGGTTAAGGTTCACAATCAGAAATCTACAAAACCCTAGCAATTGAATTGATCTAACTAGTTGGCCAGACAAGATAGAACAAAACAATAATTCAATAAGTGCAAAGAAGTTGAAGCATTCAATCAAGGAATGAAGGAACGTGAAATCAGAAACTCACAATCAATCTAAATAAAGCTTCAAATTACAGGCAGAACCGATGAGTTTTGTTCCTCATGAAAAACATCGCTCAATCTCTCCAATGTCTGATAGAATGTAGAATAGAAAATGAAGTGCTTGAAAACTAATAAGACTCGGCCTTAAAAAGTCTAAGTCGAACCAAAAACGAAATAACAAACTAGGGTTTCAATTTAATAAAACGCAGCATGTGACACATGCGGCAGCCGCGGCATGTTGCTGCGGCCGCTGCACGCTAGCTCTTCCAATCCCGTTGCTTCTCTTCTTTGCGGCAGCTGCGGTAGGTATGCTGCGGTCGCTGCATATCTCCCGCTGCATATCTCGCTGCCAGAAGCCGAGATCAGCTCCAATTCCTTGCTTCTTCTTTCTTCAAGTCTCCAAGATCATGCATCCCAATAACGTTCGAATCTAACTTTGTAAGAATACTCACAAATTCACACAAAATCCAAACTCTTCCAAAATAATCGTCAGATGCACTTTAACTCCAATTCATTAACTAAATGCAATCTAACTAGCCTAAAAATGCCTATAATGCCTATCTAGGATATGCATTATCAGTAAACAACCAGAAAAACACCAACACCAAAACACTTCATATATCATTCCAATAACATGTAATCCTTCACAATACAATGCAAGCATACTTCTTAAATAACCACACAAACACATTCATTTTTTTCCTTTTGATAATGATTTTTTTTTCTTTTTATTTTCTTGACTTTTGCCCCTAAGTGAATTTTATCCTCCTTAAGTCCCAAGTAATAGGAACATAAAAACCATCTCTATATAGTACCAATGAATCACCCAACATAATTTCTCAACTCAAAGCAACTCCATCAACACATCAAGATATTCACCAACTATTCTCCTAATTCTCGGATGGGTCAGGCTAATAATTGGCTAGGAAGATTTTGTGGAGCTAACAAAATAGGCTTATATGGCTCAAATTGGCTTCAAGCAAAGAATAATGTATACGGGTGGATAGAGTATAATATGGCTAAAAGAAAATCATGCCCCAATCACTTTAAGGTTACATGCAAAAATCATATAAATGCAGCCTCAATAAAGATATCTAAACGCAATTTAAAGAGGAAGTAATCCAGGAGAGTATTCATACACAAAGAAACTAGAGGACACATATGTGTAGTCCCAATAAGGCTAAAATAACTCACATGGTCAAATTGTTAGAACATCAATACCACTTAAATTCCAAAGACTATACATGCTCAATTATATCATCAATTATGTTCCCAAAAAGTCAATAAAACAATTCAAAGTTTCAAACATTTCAATCAAGTCATGGGGCACATGATAAGATAAATATAGAGGACAAGTAGCCTAAATGGAAAAATAAGACCTAAAGTATATGAAATGCATGGTATTTTTGGATTTTTTTTTTCATTTTTGAATTTTTTTCTTCTTTTCAATGCAATATAGGAACAAAAATAAAACATGAGTGCAAACGGAAATTCAACAAGAATGGAACCCTCCCCCACACTCAAACTTTTCATTGCCCTCAATGAAAATCAAAGACAAGAAAACGAAAAAAACATGAGAGAAAAGGTGATGCGAAGACTCACAATGTGGTGTATATCAAAGGAAAAGAAGCCATGAACAACAAAGACGATGAACGATGAGACAAGAGAAGACGCGAGCTAAGCATACGGAGCTGGCTGGGCAGGTGGCCGCGGGCGCGGCCAATATGGCTGCGGGTGGGGCCTTTCAGGGTGCCTTGGCCGTAGGGTGGCCGCGGGTGCGAGTTCACCATCGGCTTTTTCAGCAACTCTGTTTCTCATTGTTTCCCATGTTGGTTAGCCGAAAACACAAAAATCCAACTCTTTATTTATTGAAAAACAAATCAAAACTTATCTAACCACTTACCTCGGGTTGCCTCTTGAGAAGCGCCTTTCTTTAATGTCATTGGCCTGACTTATTCTCGATCTCTAGATCTTATCTATCAGACATCATCAAGGCCCTCAGCAGCCTATCATATTCCTGTGCACACATCTTACAAAGCACATTATAGCACGATAAATTAAAAGTATAAAATATGGAATTCAAAAACACTTTCAATCTATCAAAGAGTCTAGCATGACTCTCTCCTGAAGGACTATGATACCACCAACACAGTTCTGCTGGTGGCTTCTCAAAATAGCATTCAAAAGGATCAACATAATCACCATTACCTTCCAAATTGCAAAAGTTTACCTTTATTACCCCTTGAGCCTCAGCAGTTGGCTCTAGACCTGGTTCATCAATTGGCGAGCTCATAATGGATGATGCAGATGGAGTAGGAGACACATCACATGTAACCTCATGCGTCGACTCATGAGATTCCAAGTCAGGAAGCACTAGATCCTTTCCTCCATCGCCGAAGAAACTATCGTTGTTTTCAAACGTCGCGAGCCATTCTTCCCGAGTAACATGGCAATCCATATAACAGAAAAAATCCCAAATTCCAGAGAGTCCCATATCCAATAGGTCTCCATTACTCATGTGCTTAGCAAGGCTTCGTGTTTCAGCAGTCATCCCATCAAATATGCACACACACATTTCCCGCATTCCATATTAATAACCCAATGAACCAAGGTCAAAAACATACTTCTGCAATCTAGTGAAATATTGGTGAAAGTTCTCACCTTCAAACTGCGCTAATCTCAACATCATAAAAAGTTAGTAGCAAGGGAGTCATGAACCGTAAGATAGGTTCACAACGGGTTAGATATGTGCACAAAAATCAATAAATACACAAAAAAAAAAAAAAAGAAATAAACTTGATTCCCCGGCAACGTCGCCAAAATTTGACAGGACGAAATCATTGTGTATCCTATCAAAAGAAAACTCAAACCTACAAACTAGTATAGTGAGCAAGTAAGAGGTCGATCCCACATAGAATCAAGTATTACTATGTAGAGTGTATTTACCAATTTGTAGAAAAGAGGGGTTTTGAGTGATTGAGAATGAGAAATATTAAAAAGTTAGGAGAATCAATAGTTAAGAGATAGTTTCACCTACAATTCTCAACCCTATTTGGTGAATTTGATCCTTGTTTACTACTCAAGTTCTCTTCCTTTTCCAATCAAATGTTCTTATCTTGATTTAAATAGATTATTAGCCCTATGAGTTCTAACAATCCCTTACTCCTAGGCAATCTTAACACGGATTAAGGTTTAATCCTAGGAATAACAATAAGTCTCAAGATGTATAAAGCTTATAAGCAATATCAATCCCCTAAAGAACTAATATTTAACCTATAGTCAACTTTCTACACATTCAAGCTTTCTAACGAGGTCCACTAGAACATGTTTGCTACAAAAGATTAAGAATCATAATGAACAATTCAAAACCCTAGCGATGATGAGATCCTAAAAAGGTGATCAATCGAGATAGAATCAAACACCATAAAGCATTCAAGCACAAAGAAGATGAAAAATATGATGGAAATAAGAACAAGAATAGAAAACTCACAATTCAACCAAACGGAGTCTCAAATCTTAGGCGAACAAAATAGTTTAGCACTCCATAGTCAAGAGATTGTCAAAAGATTAGATGCCTAAAACAACCTAAAACAAGCCATCAAATAGGCCTAAAAATCAACCTAAAACCCTAGAAGACGTCCTTAAAAGATAGAATGCAAATAAGGAAAGATAGAGTTCTCGGATAAATTCGGCGCTGATTCGGCCCAGCAAGGCCGCGGGCACGGTCTCACAAGCCGCGGGTGTGGCTAGTACAGAATAAACATTGTTTGCCCAGGTGCTGGCCGCGGGTGCGGCTTTTGTGGCCGCGGGCGCGGGCTTTCCAGTCTATAGCAATTTTCTCGTTATGAATTTGGTCTCAATGTTAACATTAAAGTTGTAGCTCTCGAAAAGAGCTTTCCAACTCATGCTTATAATTGTCAGTCGGACCATCGAGGGCTCCAGAAAAAGCGTTACAAGTTCAGCTTGTCGGGCGACAACTTTTGATGACTTGTTTTTCACTTAGGCTCTCGAACATCGACTCTGCTCCCGTGCTCTTAACTTTTCCTCCTCCTCTTCACTCTTCCTTAATCCAGGAGCTTTCTCATTTCTCGTCGGATCCACATAGACCTGAAATCATCCATAAAAGCTTGTAGATTCCGACTCCACCAACATAGAGAGTAAATATGCAAATTCTACTTAACTTAAGCATGTTATGCATCTTAACTAAGCTAAATGCAACCTATTATGCCTACCTAAATGCGTGCTATCAACCAACGATTAGGAATACTCTTGCTAATAAACCTAATTATCTCTACCAACTTTATGTTTATAACTCATGTTGTTAACATGAATCCCTTTTCTTGCGATAAGCACTAAGCATGGAATCATAGGAGACGATATAGAAACAACGATATCAACATCAAGTACTTAACTCAAACACGAATGGCTAACGTCGGGCTCACCCCGACCCTATAAGCTTTGGGGAACTACTCGCACTTCATCCCAACAAACATTATTGAGGTAAAAGAAGAAACTTGCATTAAATGAAACTCTGAAACTTTACAATCCAACGCCGGCTTTTGCAAACGCCAAACCCTAAAGCTTCCCTAAACTCTAACTCTATTGTATTGTATCTTGGGTGCTTGAATCTGGAATTGAATGAATAAAAACCAGCCCCCTTGGGCTTTATTAATAGCCTACTAATCCTTGCTAGCCAAGGAAAGTAGTTCTAATCCTACTAAAACTTCTATCTAAAATCAATCCTTAACAAGTAGGATAAATCTTTATTAAGGTAAATAACTAATTAACTACTAAATATCTTAGGGTAAAAAGGCAACAACCTAAGACATAATCTATATAAATAGAAGATAAAACCGTGGCTTATATGATAGATTTCCAAATCTGTGTCCTCGAAGCACGTGCAAACCGTGTCGACTTCCACTCGATATCGACCAGGTAAGTCGATATCGAGGTCTCTATTTTGGCTCGACTTCTTCATTCCACTCGATCTCTAGAGCCATGTCGATGTCTACATCTCCACTCGATGTCGAGTGGTCTTCAATGGTTCTTTGTTGTCTGACTCGACGCTTAGGGTCCGTGTCAAGCTTTTCAGTCGATATCGACCAGACAGGTGGAGATCAACCTCCTTTCTGCTTCACTTGGCTTCTTCTTTTTTACTCTAATTCCGCTCCAATTCCTACATATTTAGACCAAAACTTGTGCAGACACTATTTCTCGCACGTTAGCTTATTCTACACAAATTTACATTATTTTCAACCTTTACTTTAGGAATCAAATGAAATATGAAGTCAAAACATGCAAATAAAAAGACCCTAAATATGTACATCAAGTACTAAAGCACATAGGGTAACAAATGCTATTTTGACTATATGAGATGAGAGGGGTCACTTGATGGAGGATGAGAATATGATCAGGGGCCATATTGTGAGCTTCTTTGAAGGGCTCTTGGGTACTGCAGAAGACTAAAACCGGTGCCTGTCATTAGAAATGGAGCTATTGTCCACGCATATGTTCATCATTCTCTTATTGCTTGTCCAACATAGAAGGAAATTAAGAGTGCTTTATGGTCAATTGGCATCAACAAGTCTCCGGGTTCGGATGGTTTTGGAAGGCACTTCTTCAAAGAAATTGGGGGATACTTGGAAAAGATTTTTGCCGAGCTGTCCAAGAGATTTTTGAGATTTGAAGAGTGTTGAAACAAATGAATGCTACCTTCGTTTTATTTATTCCTAAGGTTCAGAATCCGACTTTCGCAAAGCATCTTCGCCTTATTTCATGTTGTAATACTATCATGAAGGTGGTCAACAAGATTATTGTGGGGAGAATGAAACCACAATTTTCTAGCTTGATTGGGGATAACCAAGGAGCCTTCATGATGCGGATCAAGATGGCCTTCTGTGGGTCAACCAATGATCTTGATTCAGGCGAGCTCTCAAGACCGATTCGAGGGCTATTGATGGCAAAGACTGTCATTCTCAAAAGAAAGAAGAAGGCTCCACCACGGGAGAAGATCCAAATGAGCAAGGTGAGCTAATGTCCATGTTTTGGTTCGTTCGTAATAGGTTGACACCATTTTGACGTCTCAGTAAAATGCGTCGTTCGGAGTTGATATTTATCGGATTGAGTCGTGTCATACCTTGTTGGAACGAGGACGAAAAGATCTACAACTTTTCTGTTGAAGATTTTTCCAAAATCAACCTCGAGAATGGCCGAAATTCAACGTCTTTGCAGTTGTCACTGTTTGGACGAATTTCTACATATTTATTTAATTAAATTAGATTTAATTATTTTATGTAATTAGGAAAATAAAGTGTGGGAGGAAAATATCTCTTCTAGATAAATTCCTTAACCACCAAGTTTTAATTATTTAGCTTTAGCTAGTTTGATCTATCTAAGGTAAGTTTGATATATCTTTTAGGATTTCTATCTATCTTTAGCTAACCAAACCTCTATCCTTTGCGAGGTAGAATTGGTTAATGTTTTCTATTTAAACAATATTGTATGCTTTGAGTTATTCAGATTGGAATTAATATTGAAGAAACCTTTTTGGCTAAAAAGGTTCTTCGATTCCCCAATCCAAAAGCTTTTGCCTTCAAGTTATAGTTCGATCAATCATCCGATACCCATTCCTAATCCCCAAACACAACCCATAAATACAAACACAAAATCTGCAGAAAACGTCGCAAATAAACCCTAAGCGCCACCGTCGCTGAAGGAGAGAACCGTCGCTGCTAGCACCAACCCTAGCACAGGCGGCGGCCGCCCCTCCTTGCAGCGGCCACTGCCCCCACCCGCCGCCCCGTTGCCGCATGCCTGCGGCCACTGCCCCCACCCGTCGTTGTTCTTGTGTTTCTTTTTTTTGCTGAATTTTTCTAGTGTTATTCCGTCGCTGTTTTTTTGCCTTTGTCTTTTGTTTTAGTTTTCTTACTTGCTTCCGCCATGATAAATTCAAAGCTTTAATTGTAATTGATTGTAAACATCAAGATTAGCAAGGATAATTGTAAGATCGGACCATCAACAAGTTGGTGTTCTTGATTCCGAGCCCACAGGCGAAGGATCGGGAATTCCAAACGTATCACTTCATTCCGGGACGATCAATAGCACATAACTGTGTTGTGGCATTGGAAACTGTCAATGGTTATGGCACCAAAAGACTGTCTCCCAAGTGTACTTTCAATGTAGAACTACAAAAGACTTATGACTTCGTGAGCTGGGAGTTTGTACGATTTGCAATGGAGCAGCTCGGATTCCCATAAAATCTCGTGAAGCTTATCTTGGAGTGCATTTCGACTCTCTCTTTCTCAATTATTAGAAACGGTACTCCAGAGGGATTTTTTATAAGCCCGATCACCATATCTGTTTGTCATGTTTATGGAGATGCTCAACCTTATGTTATCAAATGATGTTTAGAACTCAAACTTCAATTTCCACCATAAGTGTGAGTGGCTCCAGCTATCCAATCTAGCATATGCAGATGATCTTCTTTTATTTTACCGGGCTGATAAGGGTTCTGTAGGTGTGATTCAAGCTAGTCAGAATAGATTCTTTGAAGCATCTTTTTAGGAGGGGGAATTGATATGAATAAAATATGTAAACTAGTTCCGAACAAAAGTAACTCCCTTTCTTCGCAAATAAATTCAAGACTCCCTCCCGATGTAGCATTAGGGAATCGGGATCGATCCTCGAGGAGGCAAGTCAACAATTTCTTGAATAGTCTTTAGAGTTCATGTGTATTTCGACCAGAAGCCTCGATATGAAGTTGGGAGGTCGATATCGACAGGGGCTATCGATTCCTAGTGTGTTGTGTCGATCTGTGAAACCTGCAAAGAAGACAGAGGCACTCGATATCGACTAGGTATGTCGATATCGAGTAGATTAGTGCTTTCCAATCGACTCAAAAGACTATCGACTAGGGTTCCCTCGATGCAGCGCACTCGATATCGAGTTATGGGGTCGATCTCGAGATGCTTCACAGACAGTAACAGTAACGAAAACAAAAACAGAAAATAATAAAAGTAAATAATAAAAGTAAATAATAAAAACGATAGATTTTTGTTGGGTTTTTCTTAATAAACTAAAAATCTCCTAAGGTAGGGACTCACCACGACAATAACTATGCATGCATTATTACTTTAATCATATGAAAGATCATGTTTTTATCATCACCAATTAGGAATATGGAGGTTTTCGCATAAAAACCTAATTGTTTTTATCCTCTTCATAATTAGGGTTTAGTCAACTTTTGCAGGCAAAACCTAAGTACTATCCAAATTCGCATATATAATCCATTTTCTCTTCATATAAGGTAAATAAGAAATGATCCTAAATTCTCATTAAGGATTGAGCGCGGGGTAGAAGATAAAATTGCATAATCAAATAAGGAACTCAAGCATACTTACATGGCTATTGTCGGGCTCACTCTTACCCTAGAAGTAGGACGACTTCTCACTCCTCATCGGGGAAAACAACTTTGCATAAAAGAAAGAACTTTGCATTAAAACATGAAAGGAACTTTAATCATACAACCACCGCTTCTCTCTATCTCTCTCTCCTACTCGCCTTCTCCTTCTTCTCTTTCTCGTTGGTTGATTGATTGTTTGTGAATTGAATGACCCAAGCCAGCCCCCTAGGGCTTTATTTATAGCCTCATAACCCTTGCTAGCCAAGGATTGGAGTCCTAATCCTACTACGATTGGTAAAAGGAAGTTTATCTAAACTAAATTATATCCTAAAATAAAATATTAAAATAGGTAATATTCCCTAAGGATATCTTTGTGGCTAAGTAAATTTCCCAAAAATCTGGCCCAATCCGCATCTCGTACGCGTCTGTTACTCCAGTCGATGTCGAGTGGACATGTCGATCTTGAGTGCTTCCTGTCGAGTCGACTTGGTTGATTGTGGTCGACATTGCTTTAGTCTCGATCTAGCTTTTTTCCTTCAGTCGACCTCGGGTGCATGTGTCGATGTCGAGTCTCAATATCGACATTGAGTTGTCCTATCGAGATCAAGTTTTTTTTGCTCGAGATCGAGCTCTTCTTCAGTGTCTTGTCTTCACTCTAAAATGCTCCGTTTTCTGCGAAATCAAATCAAAACTTTTGTAGACCTATATATCTTATCAATGAACTCAAACTACACAAATTCAATACTTTTCCAACCCGAAAGTATAAAATATGCATAAAAACGAAATAGATGTAAGCATGAAACATGGTGAAATATGCGCACATCAGCATCTGGGCTGCGTATTAATGCTGCAAGGAGCACTATGTCCCTTGGTGGGTTGACAGATGAAACTGCTAAGGACATTTCCTAGCAGCTGGAATATGCTCTAGAGACATTTCCGGTCACGTATCTGGGCTCACCCTTGCATTCGAGAAAAATTAAAGTGGGCGAATACAGAAGTTTGTTTGAGAAGATTGAAGGGACAATTAATACATGGGCAACAAAGAAGTTGTCATACGTGGGCTGCCTATAACTCATCAAGTCGGTCTTAGGGGAATTAACTCATTCTGGGGCCAGACAATTATTCTCCTTAAAGTCGTATTCATTAGCTAGACACATTATGTAAGAGGTTCTTGTGGCATGGAGATTCTCAAGCTGGTGCTTGTCCATTGGCGTGGGAAGCAGTTACCAGACCTTATACCGAGGGAGGTTTTGGAGTGAAGCAACTGCTAGCTTACAACCACAGAAGGTTTTTCTACCTTGTCAGAGATATAATGCTCCAACATGATAGTGTATGAAGAAGATGGGTGATAGAAAATCACTTAAAGGAGGGGGATATCCGGTCGGTGGTCCAAAGAATAAACGATTCTTGGCTATGGAAGTGTTTGCTCACAATCAGAGATGAGATGTGAAGGGTACAAATTTCTGGGACGTGGATTGATACCACGCATATACGTAGGCCAAATGGAGGGTTGCACAATGGGATCATTTACGAAGCCATCAGATTGGGAGATCCATTGGTTGATTGGGGTGATATAATATGGTCCAGTATCCAATAAAAAAGGTGGTCTTTTGTTGTTTGGATGGCAGCACAAAACCGGTTGAAAACTAGAAGGATAGTAAAGCATTGGAAAGGTGGGGATGCAGCCTGGTGCCTGTTATGCAAGGAGGAGGAAGAGTCTTAAAATCATCTGTGGTTTGAGTGTACCAAGATCAAAGAAGCATGTGAAGAAGTTTGGAAATGGGTCGGTCTCCCTAACAAAGATGGAGGCATTGGTTCGTGGCTGGATTGGTTCGTCCAGGAGCATGAAAATGACGATGAAGGGGGTTGTTTTCCAAACTAAGTGACTTGTATTCATTGCATTTATTTATGTAACTTATTTGGGTAGAAACCAAATTGTTTTTATAGGGGAAAAATGTGATCCGAAACAATGGACACACCGGGTAATTAGTAGTTGTAAATCAAGAATCTTCTTGAGGTGCAATGGCAAGTCATCCAAGGAGATTAAATGGGAAGGTAAACTAATGCGACAGAGGGTTGATGGAAGAAATTGGAAGTATAGTACAGTTAGTTGGTAGAGAGAGCGACACTTTTGGATATATCCACCCCTATTGGTATGGGTGTGATTTAGGCTTTAGTTATTTTGCGACAAGACGTTTGCTCTTGTCTCTTTTGTAATTACGATTTCGTTTCTATAGATTTACCAATTCTAGAACCAAGGTGCAGAAAATGAATGATTTTTTTACTCGTTTTAAGGCCATGTGTATTAATATTACAGTGCTCAATTATTCCATTTTGACTTATAATAGACTATTAGGCATTAGATATTTTTAATTTTTGGTATTTTTTATTCCTATTATATTTAATATTGAAACCTTATTTTCATAGTCATAATATATTTCACACCATACTTGTGAATAAGGATGAATAAAATGAATAATTTATGTTTTTACTCATTTTTTTAACTGTGTAGATTTTCATGGGAATCCAATTACTTCAAATTGACCTATAATATATAATTTATTTTAACATGGTTTCACTGGTTTATTTATTTTATTATTATTGTATTTAATATTGAAACCAGATATTAATCGCCGTAATATTTTTCACATTATACATGTGAACTGGGCTCAAGAAAATGATTGATTTATGATTGTTCTCATTTTAAGGTCGTGTGTGCTATCATGAGAGTCCAATTATTTAAAATTGACCTACCATAAATGAATTTTTTTCATCACGTTCTTCTCAAGAAAATGATGAAAGAATTCACTACTACATAAAAGGGCCCAAGAAAATGATAAAATAATTCACCACTATAGAAAAGGGCAAATAACTCGGACATTTAACCCTTTATAACCCGGATATAGCCCAGGTTAAAAGTTAAGGGCGTATATTCTTAGTACACTATATCATCCAGTTCCTATATTTGGGTTATTTTATCTGAGTAATCCGGTTATCCATACAGTATATACACCATCCAGTCTAGGTTATTTGGGGTGTTAATATAACTTGGACATTAGAATATCCGGTTTATAAAGGGCTTATGAAATAACCCGGATACTTGACATTCGAGTTATTATATATTGCCCTATTTTAACCCGAATTGATCTGCACAAAGCATATACATCGGTACATGTAGATCCGAGTTATATTCTCTTTTTTGTTTTTGTAGTGAATGTACGAGTATATAACCCATCGATTTTAATGTCTAGGTTATATAATATATTGTGTTTTAATATAATAGTAGTTTTACTTTACCCGCCCGTTGTGCGGTTTCTTAATAAACAAAATGATGATTAATTTATATTGGATATAATTAAGATATAAGGTTATATTGGATAAATTGCCGTCAAATTTGGCTCAAGTATAAACATCTACCGGTTACGAAATACTCTATGATAATGTTTTAGGTCTAAGGATGTGCGTGTCTTTTTTTTAATCATTGGTTCTCTTTTCAAAAAATTATTAGAAGTTTGAATTAGTTTTTGCATGATCTTTTTATGTTAAATATTTAATTATTTTGCATGATCATATCATATCTTTTATATTATATATTTTTAAAATTAATTTGTAACCTAAAATATAATTATGATATAAGGTTATATTGGATAGATTATTTGATCTAAAAAGATAAGTTTTTTACCTAACTATACTGACTTATTAATTGATGTGGCCCAAATAAATAATATCAATTTAATTCAGAATATGACACGTAAGCAAAAATAATTCCGTTTTAATCCAGAAAATACCACGTAGGCGAATCGCACCAGAGCCCGTTGAATTCTTTCTGTTGAGAAAAATATGCACAATGACTAAGAACTAGATATAATATCCAATCAATAAATAAAGCTCTATGATATTACAGATACAAGAATTGAACAAAAAATTGAGAAAGGTACAAGTGGAGTCCACAAACTTTTTTTTAGTCCCAGAAATAGCAACTTTTAGATCTCTTAACTTATTTTTAGCAAACTGAGTATGCTGGTTACACTACTAGAATTATGTCAGTAGACATCACACTATTTACATTAGTCAGAAAAACACATGATGTTAAATGACTATATAACATCGATATCCAAATTTGTGATGTCAATAAAAATAGAGACATCAGTCATTTTTATCAACCAACGCTAAAAACACCTTTTAAAAATTTTAGAAAAGCACGAAATTGAAATTTTGACACTTAAAAAAAATTTCATAACCTGCTCTTTCCAATGTAGGCGCATCTCTCTTTTTGATGGTTACCTACTCACCGTCACCCTCTCTTTCCTCTCTATTCGTTTACTGCAATCACATCTAGAGCTCCTTTTTTCACGTTTTCAGATCTAGAACTATTTTTTCTCATATGTCACTGTCATTCTTAATCTTTCAGATCTAAAAAGAGTATGATATTTCAGATCTAAACTCTCCTGCAACATCTTTGATCTCCATACTCTGGCCCCATCTCGTCGCACTACTCTACCTTCATTCTCGGACCTACTTCATCTCTGAATCTAGGGTTCCAAGATCTTTCCAATTAGTGGAGGAGAACAAGTGACAAATCGAGGTGAATCTAAATAGGAGCGACAATTGTAGCCTTGTAACACAAGCTCCAAACAGTCGAAGACTAAAAAATGCACCGCCGCACTATGTTTGGAGTGGCAGAGGTTTTAAATCTGAACCAAAATCTCCTCCTTCATTTCTCCCTCCGTCGTTCTCTCATGGAGTCTCCCTCCGCTGCCAAGAAGGCCAGGGTCTATTCCTTCACCAATGGCAGCTCTGACGCCGTCAAACGGGTAGGCATTCACAATGATAGCTTCCAATGCGACGAAGTTCTCCGATTGCTTCAAGATTCGCCTCTCGAACAAGTTCTCCGACGTTGACATTGTTCTCACCTGCGACTCCCATGTTCTTGTTCTTTCTCCCATTTAATTGTGTAGAAGTTATTATAAATTGGAGAGGAAGCAAGGGTTTTTAGGATTTGTGATTTTTTTTTGAAGGTTCTTGAGATGCTCGATGTGAGCTGGATGTAGGAGGTGAAGCGGTTCTATAATTTCACCTATACTTATTACCTCAAAGTGATGACAAAAGTTCTTTAATACCTGCAATGCTATAAAACCATATTTGACCTCGCGATCTAAGAGTTCTTTGTTATTTAGTGCGGCCTTGCGAACGTCCAAGTTTCGCGATGAAATGCATTTACTGTTCAATCGTCGTCTTTAGAGGAAGTTTGATTCGATGATGTATTATTCTTAGAAAGGCTTCTTCTCCGATTCAAGGATCTAAAGAGCTCGAACCTGAGGGATTTACGTCAAAGGAAGTTGCAGAGCTCCTTTTCTATCTCTTTTCTCGGATCCCTTTCTCGTGGTTCCTAGGGGGTATTTATAGTGTTATTAAGCGAGCAGATGGCTGGTGACATGTGGTTCTTGTAGGGGACACGTGTAGCTCATGCCCTCATGCCAGCAATCTTGGGTAGCTACACGTGGCGATACTAGCGGAGAGGTGCTTCACTAGCGAGCTGCTTGCCCTTTTGTTGGCAGTTAGCTGATTTAGAGTTTCTACTCGCGATCCCAATCTTGAGGGAAAGCATTCACATCTAGACTTGAACTTTTGCCATGTGGGTTGGGAAGATTTTTGGTCGCGATGATTTGATGTTAAGTAGGCGTGCGACTTTTTGCGTTGGATAACCCATTTATGACGTCATACCCCTATTAATAAAAGGGGTTACTCTTTATGGCATCACCATATCTCCTCGGGACTATGTCACGATGGAGAAATGACACGCGATCAAGTCTCGATAAAAATGATGCCCCCCCATAGCTGGGGGATATGAGGTTGTGTTAAAATGGGCTTGGGTGGATAGGCCCAATGTGTTCATGGGTTATTTGGGCGGGAGTTGGTACGGCCCCACAGAGACTTATAAATAGGGGTTTTGCCCTCTTTTCCCTGTCATTTCATTCTGTTTTGAAGTGGGAAAAGAGAGAGAGAGAGAGAGAGAGAGAGAGAGAGAGAGAGAGAGAAGAAGAAGAAGAAGAAGAAGAAAGGAAAGTGGCCTTTTCTGAAACAAGAAACCATCGTCGAAAATTTCGGTTTCGCGATTTCTGGTGGAGCTACTTCCGGGCTAGAGTTTCTTCTTTGACCAACTCTTTGAAGTAAGTGGCCTTCGAACCTATCTTTTCTTTACGGTTTTTCCTTGCCAGTTTCTTCCTCTTGTTTTTCCTATTTTCTTTTTCTGGTTTTTCCCTGGATTTTGGGGTAAAGGGAGGATCCCTTTCGAGGGGGATGCTCGAAAGGAGGATGGAAAAACCCCCCCTTTTGGTGGGGGAAAGGACGGAAAAGTAGCGTTTAGGGGAGGTTTGGTTGGTGACGCTTAGTTTCATTCCCGGATTTTTCGATCGGACCATCCTAAGTAGGGCGGATTATGATTTCCTAGGTGGTGGTTTTCCGATGGGGAAAATGAAATCCCTGGGGATTTTTTGACAGGCATTTTTTGTCTTCGGAGACGTTTTGTCTTCTGCCTTGGGAAGGGGGATTTTTTAGGAAGTGAAAAAGGCGTTTTTTAGCCTTCATTCATTGGGAAAAGAGTCTTTTCACTACCCTCTCAAGGAGGCGCGTGAGGCGCCAACCTGGCCCTTGTGAGGGGTTTTTTTGGCGCCATTTGTGTCTAATTGCGATTTTGAAGGGACTGTTTTCCCTGTGTTGATTTTCCTTCTTCGCGTCTTTTAAGGGATTTTATTTCTTAGAAGGGTCTTTTCTTTTGTGAAAAATAGAAAATGTCATCAGGGAGTGACAACCAGAATATAAGCATGGGGGTTGTGGGAGAGGAATTCAGCTCTTCAAAGACTTCTCATTCAATCACGGGAAATGATTCAGAGGCTACAACGTCTTCTGTTCGTCTCCCCCCACTTCAGTTGGAAAATCACGGGGAAAAAAGGAAAAAAGTGGCGTTGTCGAAAGAGAAAGGCAAGGCCTCTTTAGTTGGGTCCTTTAAGCGGCCTTTGTCAAAAAAAGACCTCGCGTATTATCATACATCCAAATATGAGGATGGTCAAGGCAAACAGGGAAAATCTACTCGCGATAAGAAGAAACAAAAAGAGCTTTGCGTGGTACGAGGAGATTGCTCCATGCCCCTTAAAATGTCGAAGAGTTCACGAGTAATAGTTTATGCGAGGGTTTCATCCCTTCTAAACCTCCTCCGGTTCCTCCCGTTCTTGAGGAAAGGATGGTTCCCACCTCGTCAGAGACTAGGGGGGAGGTGTCTGTTTTAGAGCCCATGCATTTGGAGCTTGCAGCTTTTGCTTTTCCCTGGCCTGCGGGGGTGGAATTGATATTGCCTTTTGCAAGCCCTGGTTGCTTGAACATATATCCTAATCATCTGGTGGTTCATCTGGAGAGTTTACTTCAAGGGTTTCGTCTCCCTTTGCCTAGAATTCATGCGAAGTTTCTGGGGAAAATTCGAGTGTGCCCAGCTCAGGTTTCTTTTAATGTATTGATGTTTTTAGCTGTTTATACTATGCGGTGTGCGGCCTTAAAGTAGGAGATATCGTTAGACCATCTATTCACATTTTTTACCCTTAGGCACGGGAAAGATGGGTTGGTGTCCGCGTCTCTTAGTGGCGAAATAGTAACGAGACTGTCAAGTAGTCCTGGATGGAGGAAAAAATAGTTCTTAGTTCGCGATCTCTTTGGGACTGTTTTAAACTTCAAAACCAGTCCGAGTAATTACCAAGCCCCTTCCAAGAACAAGACTGCAACGACTGATCAATGGAAAGCGATATTTGGGTATGAAAAGAACATGGGCAAGCGTAGTTATAAGGAGTTCATAACTCCTACTCGCTTAGAAATGGCAAGACTTAGCCTTCCACATCCTCAGGGTGGGTATTCGGTGTTTTATTTAATATGCGACATATTATAACTTTCGTTCCTTTCCTTTCATATGGTGATAAGTATCCTTTATCCTGATCCACGTTTATCTATGGCATGTTTTCTTGGTAGGTATGTTGGACCTGACTAAACTTTCTGCGGCAGCTTTGAAAGGGAAGAAAACCCCGAAAACACTTGTTGTTGCTTCGTCTGTAGTTCCTGTCGAAAATCTCCCCGTGGAGGATGCAACAAGCGCATTGCCTATCCTTAATTTAGACCAGAGTCCGTCTAGAGATGATGAGCCTCTTGTTCGAACGACAAGTAAGAAAAGGAAGAAAGGGGAAAGAAGTTCGGGCATGCTTTCAACAGAAGAGCCTCTTACCCAATCAGGAATAGCCATATCAGGTTATCGACAACCCGGTTTTACAGCGATCGATTACTGGAAACTAGCTTTTCCTGCGAAGAGTTGCCAAGACAAAAGGGATTATC
Source organism: Persicaria maculosa (assembly GCA_963922045.1). NCBI lineage: Eukaryota > Viridiplantae > Streptophyta > Magnoliopsida > Caryophyllales > Polygonaceae > Persicaria > Persicaria maculosa. The sequence goes on from OY998265.1 coordinate 14,867,182, forward strand.
TTCGTGCCCTCGCGGACGAAGATCTGGCTGACCAGGGGCAGAAAGCTGTGGGTTGGGTAAGTTTCAGTCACTCTTTTGCTTTGATTATGAAACTTTTATTTACTTTGAACTTACCCCCTTTTTTACATGTTTTACTGTTGATGATTAGTATAACCTCCAATGGGAAGAGGTGATGAGATGACTGAAAGAGTAGAGTGATCGCATATCTCAACTGCAGAAAGAAGTAAAGACCCTTCAAATCCAGTTGTCCAAGCTGAAAGATGCAAAGATGCAAGAAGGGACCATCAAGAGTTTTGGAAAAACCGAGAAAGAGCTTGAAAGGATAAAGGGGGAGTTAGACCTCTCGAGTGTCGAGTCTATGAATTTGAAAGAAAAGAACGTCGAGAGTGCATCGCGAATCGTAGGCTTAGAGGGTCAACTGCGTGGGGCTAGAGGAGGAGCTACAACGCGGGCGTGATGAATTATCAACCGTTAAAGGGGAGTTGGAGAAGTATACGTCTAGTGATGATGTTCAGTTAACGAAAGCAACCCTTTATGAGTATCTCTTGACTAAAGAGGGCAAAGAACGGCTTGGTAAATTTTTGGAGACAGTCAGGGAATCTATTCTCTACAGCTATTTAACTGAAGTGTTTATGAAAGGTGTTGACGGTGGGGACGTTCAGAGCATGAACCGGTTTGCCCATCTTGACAACTCTGTTATGATGTTCGCGCCCAGTTATGATGCTAATGACATGGTTTTCGTGGATCCGTCACGAGGTTTGGCCCCTTCTTCTCCCACGCTGTCACCTGAAATGGATATGGTTGGTGACCTTGATGATCAAACTCGTGATCCTACTACTGGCTCTTAAACGACATTTGTGTCTGTTGTTTTTTAACACTGACTTGTTTCTTTTGTTAAGTTCTGTGACGCGATGGCTTCTGAACAATTTCACCCGTGATACTGTTTTATCGCGGTTTATGGTTTCCTGTGAATACATGGTTTTTGCTTCTGTTTTAATTAGTTTACTTGGGTTTTTGTCTGGCCCAATGTTTCTTGTTTTGTTTACTCGTGATACCCTTTACCAATCTCTTGTTGTTGAGCGCTTTCTGAGAATAATGCGTGATATAACATAAAATAAAAAGGGTTCGCTATGTTTTGGAAATTGACTTTAACGTGAAAACACTTTATTTAATTATTGATAAGTTTTGACTTGTGTGAGTCAAATATGCTACAACCTTTTGTTAAGTATTTTTAGGTTTGTGAGGTATTTCTGATGTGCGCGCAAATAGCCATATTTTCTATGCACATTTAAGTCCATTTTATCATTCTTTTGCATACATATTAGTGAGAAAACATGACATTAGTGTAGTTTATGCTTTATTGTCAAATATATGGGTCTGCATGACTTTCTATGTGATTTAGCAGAAAACAGGACAAAAATGGACGAATTTGGAAGAGCAGAAAAAGAACTCGAAGTCTTCTGAGAGGTCGAAATCAACTGAAGGACCTCGACATCGAGTGCAGCAGAGACATAGAAATCGAGCAGAATGAACCAGAGCATGTCGACATACAGAGGTCGATATCAATGTTCCATGGTCGATATCGAGTGCCTAGATCGAGCTAAATGATAGAAGTCGAGTGCCAATCCTAGTAGAAGAAGGAGAGGTCGAGATAAGATAAAAGAGAGGTCGATATCGATTTTGCCAGCAGAGAAGTCCGACTCAGATTTTGATAGAATTCTATCCGAAGCTTGCACGTCTATCCTAAAGTTGAGATTTCCTATCTTCAACGTCAGAGTTATCACAGGAGGTGTTTTACCATGGAATTTTTAGTTTTTACTTATTTAAGTTTTATCTTAGAGAATAACGATAAGTTTCGAGTCTTTTGATAGCAAAGTTTGATATCTATATCTAGAGGTCGTTAGGGCTGAGTTTAATCATCCACAAACGCAGAGAATTTCATTTTTCAATAGAGAATTTGTAGGGAGAGAGAGAGGAGGCCGAGTTGAGGTTGGTGGAAGCGAGAGCGGAATTGGCTTGGTTCGGTTGTAATCTTTCTTTCGTAGTTCAATACAAAGTAGTTTTCTTTCAATAATGATGATGAGTTGCATGATGAGAAGCGAGTAGTCAACCCACTTCTAGGGTCGGGGTGAGCCCGACGATAGCAATGTAGGGTAAGTGCATCAAAGGTATGACTTTTATGCGATTCCGAATTCTATCATATGCATGATCCTTTGCGAAAGTTAGGGAGATTCATTATTTGCAGTATTAAAGTGAAAGCCACTCATATTTTAAACTTGGATTACTCATGAATTTGATAGTAACTCTTAGGAATTATGCGAGAGCTTCTAATCACCTAAGTGTTGGTAATCAAACTTATTTGACGGAAAGACATTAAATTTCATAACTTTAGCATCATACTTGCATTGTTATCGTTGTGGCATGAAACCCCGACTTTGTAAGCTTTTAATTAATTGAATTTCATATAAAATTTAAGTTTTGTTTCTGATCATCCTTTCTTTTCCATTCTACGCTCTTCGGACACGTTTTCGACAATAGGTTATGCATTGAAGTTTCTGTGACAAACATCGAAATCGACTGTAAAGGTCGATATCGATCACTAACGTCGATGTCGAGGTTCCACTCGATGTCGATCTATGTTGCTTTTGTCTTTTGCAGGAACTTTGCTAGATGTCGACCAGAACTAAGGTCGATATCGACCAGACAACCTCGATATCGAGTGTCTTCTAAGGTCGAAAGCTTGATCGTGATTACAACAAGGGAAGCGCTGACATACCTCCTCGTGGATTCGATCCTGAATTACCCTACCACTTTTTGTGCTCGCAAATTGCCATATTTTCTATGCACATATAAGTCCATTTTGTCATTCTTTTGTATACATATTAGTGGGAAAACATGGGAATAGTGTAGTTTATGCATTATTGTCAAATATATGGGTCTGCACGAGTTTCTATGTGATTTCGCAGAAAATAGGATAAAAATGGACAGATTTGGAGTAGGAGAAAAAGAACTCGAAGTCTTCTGAAGACGTCAAAATCGACTGGGGACCTCGACATCGAGTGCAGCAGAGACATAGGAATTGAGCAGGAAATGAAGCAGAGCATGTCGACACACAGAGGTCGATATCGAGGATCCAAGGTCGATATCGAGTGGCCAGATCGAGTTAAAAGATAGAAGTCGAGTGCCAATCCAAGTAGGAGATGGAGAGCTCGAGATAGAGTTTCACAGAGGTCGATATCGACGTCTAAAGGTCGATATCGATGTTGCCCAGAAGATAAATCCGACTCAGATTTTGATAGAATTCTATCCGAAGCTTGCACGTCTATCCAAAAGTCGAGATTTCCTATCTTCAACATCAGAGGTATCATATGAGCTGATTTACCATAGAATTTTTAGTTTTTACTTTATTTAAGTTTTATCTTAGAGAATAAAATAAAGTTTCGAGTCTTTGGATAGAAAAGTTCGATATCTATATCTAAAGGCCATTAGGGCTAAGTTTAATCATCCAAGCACATACAATTTCAGTTTTACAATGAGTTTTAGCGAGTGAGAGAGAGAGAGAATGAGCCAAATTGAGTTGGTGGAAGCGAGAGCAGAGATTTGGCTTGTTTGGTTGTAATTTCTTTCTTTTGCAAATTCAAAGTAGTTTTCTTTCAATAATGATGATGAGTTGCATGATGAGAAGCGAGTAGTCAACCCACTTCTAGGGTCGGGGTGAGCCCGGCGATAGCGATGTAGGGTAAGTGCATCAAAGGTATGACTTTTATGCGATTCCGTCTTCTATCCTATGCATGATTCCTTACGAAAGTTAGGGAGATTCATTATTTGCATTATTGAAGCAAAAGCCACTCATATTGTGAACTTGAATTGCTCATGAATTGGATAGTAACTCTTAGGAAATATGCGAGAGCCTCTAATCACCTAAGTGTTGATAACGAAAGTTATTTGACGGAAAGGCATTAAATTTCATAACTTTAGCATAAAACTTGCATTGATATCGTTGTGGCATGAAACCCCGACTTTGGAAGCTTTTTAATTAATTGAATTAACATAAAAGTTTAAGTTTTGATTTTTGATCATCCTTCTTTACCATTCTACATTCTTCGGACTCTTTTCCGACAATTGGTTACGAATTACAGTTTCTGTGACAAACATTGGAATCGACTGTAAAGGTCGATATCGAGGTCTAATGTCGATATCGAGGTCTATCTCGAAGTCGACTTTGCTGTTTTTTTTCTTCTGCATGAACTCTATTGGAAATCGACCAAAACTGAGGCCGATATCGACCAGACATATCCATATCGAGTGTCTTCTGAGGTCGAAAGCTTTGATCGTGATTGCAACAAGGGAAGCGCTGATATACCTCCTCGTGGATTCGATCCTGAATTACCCTACTACTACATCGGGAGGGATTCTTGTATTATTTGTTTGAGACAGGGAGTTAGCATAGTTGTGAATTATATTTAAAAATTTGAATCTTAACCTCCCGCCCTTTAGTAGCGAACACCACTGCATCGGGAGGGATTCTTGTATTATTTGGTTGATAAGGGAGTTAGCATAGTTGTGAATTATATTTGAATATTTGAATCGGATGATCCCACCCTTACGAATAAATTGGCCCCATTGCCGGGGAGGCAATCAATCACCACCTAAGTTTTCTAACGATCTTTTAGAGCTTATTTTGTAGGTTTATGCGACGTTCTGCTCGTAGACATATCCTGGAAACCATTAACAAGCCTGAACGTTTCTTCCATCTTCGCAATAAAGCAATTTGAATCATGGCCTACAACGAGACACGGGCTGAGACCATAGAGCGATTGAGGAAAGAGATTGAGGACCATAATGCTACAATCGTTGCTGTGAGAGCCGCCGCTGTTGCAGAGGGAGCCCGTGCTGATAGGGAGGAGGATGCGCGCAGACAAGCCCAAGCGTGGCTCAATCAGTATCCACAGACGGCGATGCAATACATGCATCCACCGCTTCACGTTCCTGAATCCGCTATGCTTATTCCTCCTTCAAATTATGAGATTAAAATAAACTTCTTGTCTGAAATTAAAAGAAACACTTTTGAAGGAAGACCTAATGAATGCCCACTGCAACACATCTCTAGTTATATGGATTTATGTGAAACAATTATTGATGGAGTAAATTTAGAGTATGTGAGACTGAAATATTTTCGATGGTCTTTGGCAGGAAAGGCATTGCAATGGCTAGAGAGTTTGGCTCCACGCTCGCTGAGGACATGGGCAGAGGTGAAGGATGCATTCCTGAATAAGTTCTTTCCACCCTCTAAGACGGCGATGTTGCGACAAAGGATCACGTCTTTCAAACAAAAGCCAAGTGAAACATTAGCACAGGCGTGGGAGCGATTTAAGGACTTGTTGAGATCATGCCCGATGCATGGGCAACTTTCATATGTCATCCAGGAGATATTCTACAATTGCCTTGATGCACTGAATAAGGAGAGGATCAATTCATATACCTCCTATCGGTACATTGAGCTTACACCAACGGAGGCCTGGGAGACGACTGAGAGGCTCGTGAACTTTGATAACACTTATGGGACTGCTGCGGCCTATGACTCAAGGCCTGCCCCATCAATGTCACTATATGAGCCCCCATGAGAGATAGATCCTGATGTGCGGCAACAATTCCACAACGATCAGACATGCCGCCTTCAAAAGCAAGTCAGGTTCCTGAGCAACAATCAACCTTGTCAGGAATGTGGTTTAACAAGGCATAACACTAGTGCCTGCCCACATACTGAGCAAGTATCCATGGCGGAACAACATGAGGAAGCCAAGTGGATGAGAGGCTCCTATGGAGGGGGCAACCAACCATATTGGGGCGATCAAAGGTTCTATCAACAAAGGGATCCCCCACCATATAGAGTACCAGGGCACCCTGAGCGGGAAACAAGGAAGGATAACCTGCAGATCATTCTTGATGAGATGCGGAGGAACCACGCTGAGTTCAAACAAGCAAATAACTCTGTGTATACTCAGCTGCAGTGCATCAACTCTAGGCTTGAGGAGATCGATGTTTGGAAGCGCAACATGGAGACCCAAATGGGTTATTTGGCGAAAGCAGTACCCAAAGCGTCACGATCATTCCCTAGATCAACTGTGCCCAATCAAAAGGGCAAGACCACTGGACACATAGCGGCCATGAACTTAAGGAGTGGGCGTCAATTGCAAATGCCCGAGAAAAAAGCAGAGGAGAAGGCCCCAGAAGGAACATCGATATCGACCCCCCCTGTCAATATCGACCACGGTGACGTCGATGTCGACCTCCCTGTCGATGTCGACCTTGATGTTGAGTCATCACAGAAATCGACTCCTCCAGTCGATGTCGACCCCCATCCTGTCGATCTCTATCTAACTCCAGCCGCAGGGAATAAGAAGGTGTTGCCATTCCCAACAAAAAAGATGATTAAGGACCCAGCGGAAAAGAAGTTCCAACTGTTCGTGAAGATACTTCAAGGACTCAATGTCTCAATACCATTCACAGAAGCATTTCATGAGATGCCGTCCTGTGTAAGGTTCCTTAAAGACATATTGGGTAAGAAGCGATCGCTTTTTAAGATCGCAGAGGAGTACAACAGATTGGAGCTACCACAAAAGCGGGCGGACCTAGGTAAGTTCTCTATCGCTATAGGCTTAGGTCGATTCAAATTTAATGCTTTAGTTGACTTGGGCGCTAGCGTTAGCATGATGCCACTAACCATATGGCACAAGGTAAAGATAGGTCCTCTGGAGCCCGTGGATGCAAGGTTATACATGACAAATAATACATTAGTGATTCCAATAGGATTGGTAATTGATGTGCCAATACAAGTACGTAAATTCTTTGTCCCAACTGATTTCTTAGTTGTTGATATAGCGGAGGACTCTTCTTGTCCCAGTATTTTAGGTAGGTCATTCCTAGCAACCGTCGATGCCAATATAAGCGTGAAGAAAGGATTACTCTCATTTACAATCAGCGATGAGGTGATAGTGTATACCTTCAACAAGACGGTGAGGAACAATGAGGGGCCAATGGAGATTAAAGCCATCAATAGTGTCTATATCACATGTGGAGAAGCTAGAGTAAGGAGTATGAAACCGGAAGAGCTTGAAAAGAGGGCCATAGAAGCCCAGGTGGAGGAGGTTGTGGCAATCTTGAACTAAGGAGCCGAACAGAACATCGAAATCGAGCTAGGTAAGTCGATATTGACTAACATAGTTCAAGATTCTGTGCCAGGTCATCAGTATGGGGTCGACGGAGGAGGAGAAGGAACCTCGAAATCAGGAATGAAGGTCGATATCGACCATACCCTAAAGCCAAAATCGACCACCACAGAAGCTGAGAAAGGAGGAACAAAGGGCTCGATATCGATCTCTTAGGGTCGAAATCGACCTGATCATAAATAGAGTAACCACTCCAAATGGACTGAACCTCCAGGAGCACAACAAAGCTCGATATCGACCATTGAATATCGATATCGACCTGAGTCACAGACAGATAAGAAGGTAAGTCAAGGTACGGATTCCTCCTATTCCATCTCAATAAAAGATTTATCATTATTTGGAAGAGGTGTGCCTTGGCATGTACGCTTGTGTAGGGTATCCGATGATGATTCGAGCCAATATGAGATAGGAGACAAGGTTTATGTCGTCAAATCAAAAGATCAATGGTTCCCTACTAGATTCAAGGACAAGATGATGGGACCTTTCACGGTAAATCAAATCCATCCAAGCGAAATGCAGCTGCGTGATAAGAAATGAGTGTTATTTGAGGTCCAAGCTATAAGGGCTCTACAGATGCCGCCTTGAAAGCACAAAAGGAAGAAGTCGGCCAAGCGACTTGAAAGTCTAGAGCTTGTAACAGATACACTTAGTTTTTGGTTTTGGACATCTTTTGGTTTTGATTTGAGACTTTACATTATTATTTCATTTTATTGTTTTGGTTTTAGTTTGTTTAAATAGTTGCAGGAACGAGGAAAAGGATCGAAAGACACGTCGATATCGATGTTAAAGATCGACATCGACCTTAAGGTCGATTCAGATGGGCTTGTGGTCGAGGCCGGATCACCCTGAAGCTTGAGCTAGATATCGATAAGAGAGATCGATTTCGATGTTGCAAGGTCGATATCGACCATTACTGCAGTCTTCATCGACTCCTGAAATTTGTGACGGTTTAGTAAGTTTTCTTCTTAACCCTAGTTCTAATACAGTGAGGACATTGTAAACTTTAAGTATGGGGTGGGAGAAACGCTTACTTGCATGTTTTAGCGTATTATAAGTTATTGCATATTTTATATAGTTCATACACATTACATAGTTATTTAGGATTGCATATTTATTTTTAAGCATTGCATACTTAGTTTTATTTTCGAAAAAAACAAATTGTCCCCCGTCAAAAATTAAAAAAATTAAAAATAAAGGAAAGAGGTCGATATCGACCAAACGGGTCAAATCGACTGAACCACTCGAGTGGACCCTGAGCGTCGAGACAGACCGCAAAGAACCACTGAAGGCCACTCGACATAGACTAACCTCGTCAATATCTACTGGTCGATATCTACTCACCTGGTCGATATCGACCAGTCGATATCTACTGACCTGGTCAATATCTAGTGGAATTTTACACGGATTGCACGCGCTTCGAGGACGTGGATTTGAAGATCTATCAACATGGCTATGGTTTATCATATCTATTTAAATAGATTATGTCTTAGGGCTGTTTCCTTTTTACCCTAAGATATTTATTAGTTAATTAGTTATTTACTTTAATAAAGATTTATCCTACTTGTTAAGGATAGATTTTAGATAGAAGATTTAGTAGAATTAGGACTACTTTCCTTGGCTAGCAAGGATTAGTAGGCTAGAAATAAATCCCTAGGGGACTGGTTTTATTCATTCAAGAACACACAAACAATTCTACTTTCAATTTAGAGGTTTCTCTAAGGGTCGAGGTGAGCCCGGCATTAGCCATGCATGCCTGGGATATGAGTACTTGATGTTAACATCATTATGTCTTGATCATCTCATACCATTGGTTGAAACAACTAAAAGGTAGAGGCAACTAGGTTTGACGGCGCGAGGCAATATTCCTACGGGCTGGTGTACAGTGAAAGCTTGTCCCTCGGTTGAGAAAGCATAATTGTCCGTCTTGCTCTGTCTTTTGCATGGGTGGTTAACGTTGTGGTGATCCCAGGTCCTAGGAGGGCGTTTTGTTCCTTATATCTTTTATTTATTTTTAGTTATTGCTTTTATCGTTTGTTGAGTCATCGAAAACCTCAACAACCCCTATCTTTTCTGTCCACATCTTCCTTTCCATCCTACTTTGTTGGATGTTTAATGTTTTCCCTATAGGCCAAAATTCTCACTAGGACAATTTTGTTGGATTTGCTTTTTAGCCTAGGATCATATGTGCTCAATTTCATCACAAGTTCGCAATCTACATAAAAACCATTTTAAGGACGAAGGCTAAACCATCCAAATATGCCATAGGATTTACATGATCAAGTCAGCAATTGAGTTCTCATCATAGGACATCTAATTAGGGTTTAAAAACAAATTTAAAAGTAAATGTGCATTTTTTTGTATTTTTTTTGACATTTTGTATTTTTTTTATTTTTTTATTTTTATGAAAGTAAAAACTAAGAACAAAAACTTAAATATGAATGCAGTGGGAATCTCGTTAATCCATTGATGTACATATTTAGTACCTTTTTATTGCATCTTTTGACTTCATATTTCATTCAATTCCCAAAGAAAATGTTGAAAAATAATGCAAATTTGTGTAGAATGAGCTAACGTGCAAGAAATAGAGTCTGCACAAGTTTTAATCTAATTATGTAGGAATTGGAGTGAAACTGGAGTCAAAACGAGGAAACCAAGGAAAGCAGAGAAGAGGTCGAAATTGACCTATTTGGTCGATATCGACTAAAGCATCGACACAGACTCTGAGTGTCGAGATAGACAAGAACACCAGCAAAAGAAGAGCACTCGATATCAACTACCTGACATCGATATAGACCAAGACCTAGAAATCGAGTAGAACTGAGCCCGTCGAGCACAAACGAAGAGGTCGAAATCGACCTGTCTGGTCGATATCAACTAGACTTTGACACGGGTTAGATGCGCTTTTCGAGACACGGATTGCCATTCTATCAACAAGAGCCACGGTTTATCCTTTGTAATTTAGATAGATTACATCTTAGGATTATTTGTTTTTTACCTTAAAGGTTTATTATGTTATTTAGATATTTGCCAAAACAAAATATCTATCCTACTTGTTTGGATATAGATTAGATAGAAGATAGAAGATACTATCCTTGGATAGCATGGATTAGTAGCCTATAAATAAAGCCCTAGGGGCTGGTTTTTACTCATTCAATTACACATTCAATCATACAGCAATAGAAGTAGAGTTAGAGAGAAGCTTTAGAGTTTGGCGTTTGCGAGAGCCGACGTTGAGTTGTAAAGTTTCGGAGTTATTAATGCAAGTTTTCCTTTTCATATCAATGATGTTTCCTACAATGAAGAGCGAGTAGTTTCCCAAAGCTTCTAGGGTCAGGGTGAGCCTGACGTTAGCCTTGCGTGTCTAAGGTAAGTATTTGATGTCGATATCGTTGTGTCTGTATCATCTCCTACAATTCTATGTTTAGTCCTTATCGAAAGAAAAGGGATTCATGCTAACAACTTGAGTTATAAACATAAAATTGGTAGAGACAATTAAGTTTATTTGCAAGAGTAATCCTAAGAGTTGGTGTAAAGTGAAAGCTTGTCTCTCGGGTGAAATAGCGCAATTGTCCATCTTATTTACCTTATCGCATGCATTAGTTAACATTGTGGTAAACTCTAACCCTAGGAGTTTCCTTTTATATATTTTATTCATATAAAATCCTGTCTTTATTCTGTCCATTGCTCCCTTTTTCATCCTTCAGTCTTCGGCCTTTCTTTGCCGATGAAAACTAACGTTTCTGCAGGAAGCACTCGATATCGACCCTACTAGTCGATATCGACCACTTTGCCTTCGTCGACGGTTTTCTGTGTCGACGTCGATCTCCCTGCACGAACTAGCTGAGGTCAATTTCTGCCGCTAACATCGATATCGACCACTCTTTGTCGATTGGCAGTCTTCTGAGCCAGTCGTTTTCTGCCACTAACATCGATATCGACCACACCTAGTCGATATCGACTGCCGTTTTTTTCTCTGCAGGTTTTCTGTTACAGAAGGAATCAACAGGAAAGGTCGACATCGAGCACTTAGGTCAAGATCGAGGCTTCTGGTCGATATTCAGGATGTGATTTCAGACTCTACTAGGATCTCACTGACATGCTTCCTCGTGGATTGATCCTCACTACCCTTCTACTACAATGGGAGGAAGTCTTGTAATTATTTGCATAGGATAGGATTAAGTTTGCATTTATATTTTATATATTTGGTTAAGAACTCGATTTCCTCCTATCAACAAATTGGCGCCGTTGCCGAAGAAGCAATCAATCGTGCCCTAGTAGTCTATCTGACGTCTTTTTCTAGTTTTGCTTTGCAGGTGTATGTAACGCACTGATCGCCCACCTTAATTCAAAGCTATAGACGACCCTGAAAGCTATCTTCACCTTCGCGCTAGAATTCAAAGAGCCATGGTGGATCAAGCGACCCAGACTGAGCAAATTAAGCAATTAAGAAAGCAAATCGAGGATTTAACAACTAGAGAGGTGGTACTTAAAGAGCGTGCAAACAGGGAGAAGGAAGGTCGGAGGCAAATAGAAGCCCAAATCAACGCCCTCCCTCGGAATGTCAAACTATAAATGCACCCTGTGCTCTCAGTGCCTGAATCGGCTATTCTTATCCCTCCTTCTACTTTTGATATTAAACCTAGCTTCTTAACTGAAACTAGGAGATGTCAATTTGAGGGGAAACCTAACTATTGTCCAATAGAATATATATCTCTATTCCTCGATTTGTGTGATACTATTGTAGATGGACAAAGCCTTGAATATGTAAAACTAAAGGCTTTTCGCTGGTCTCTCGCAGGGAAAGCTCTACATTGTTGGAGAGCCTTGCCTCCAGATCGCTCCGCACGTGGGATAAGGTCAATGATGCCTTCCTCAACAAATCCTTCCTACCATCAAAGACCGCAATAATGCGCCAAAGGATCACGGCTTTTAATCAAAAGTCAGGCGAGACATTGGCACAAGCATGGGAGCGTTTTAAGGAGCTACTGAGGTCCTGCCCTGCCCATGGGCAACCACCCTACGTCATCCAGGAGATCATCTACAACGCCCTGGACGTAGCAACTAAGGAGAGGATCAACACCTATACCTCCTATGGGTATCTCGAGCTCCTACCACAACAAGCTTGGGATACTATAGAGAGGTTGGTCGAATTTGACAACACCTATGGGACTCCTGTGGCCTCTGACTCAAGGCCTGCCCCATCTATGCCACTCTATGAGCCCTCCAAGGAGATTGATCCCGATGTCAGAGATCAATTCATGCACGATCAACTCAGGAGGTTGCAAAAACAAGTCAAATTCCTCTCCGCCAACCAACCCTGCGCCGAATGTGGCTCCGTCAGGCATATCACCACTGAATGCCCCCATACGGAGCAAGTACAACTAGCGGAGACTCACTAAGAGGCACGCTACATGAGGAATCCCAATCGCCAGGGGTACCAAAACTGGGGAAATCAACCACCCCAATACAAACCCAGGGATCCTCCGCCGTATATAGCTCCAGGCCATCTGGAGAGAGAACGACGACGAGAATGCAGTGGGAATCTCGTTAATCCGGGGGTGAAACATGTCTTATGGCCACAACTTGGCTTTCTTTTTCGTATTGCATTCATGTTTAAGTTTTTGTTCTTAGTTTTTACTTTCATAAAAAATAAAAAAAAATAGAAAATGTCAAAAAAAAAATACAAAAAATGCATATTTACTTTTAAGTTTGTTTTTAAACCCTACTTAGATATCCTATGATGAGAACTCAATAGCTGACTTGATCATGTAAATCCTATGGCATGTTTGGTTGGTTTAGCCTAAGTCCTTAAAATGGTTTTTATGTAGATTGTGAACTTGTGATGAAATTGAGCAAATATGATCCTAGGCTAAAGAGCAAATCCAACAAAAATTGTCATAGTGAGAATTTTGTCCTATAGGGAGAACATTAAAAATTCATCTGCTTTCTTGAGTGTATTTACTCTTCCTATGCATCTCTAAATGTTGTGATAGTTATTCAAAGGCAATACATATATATGTTTATGTTTACAAGAATTAAATGATGGAGGCATCTTTTAAGCCATTTTTATCTTCTCTTTATCTATCCTGCATTATCTCTGCTTGAAGTCGGAATACTAGCCTGAGCCTTATATTGCAAACTCCACAAAATTATTCCTAGCGGAATTGAGCCGGACCCCCATTTGGGAATTGAGACTTAGATGGTTAGAATAATGCCTTGTGGAAAGAAAAGTGCATATATGTTGATAGTTTTGAGCGAATGAAATTAAGGGTTGGTATATATTTGCATCTTGTCATACTTTGTAAAAGGATTTTTGGCTCACCATATAAATGCACCTTTATTTTAATTACGTTAAAAAAAATCCGAAAAAAAAAAGAAAAAATATATATATGTTGTGCATGAGCCAAAATATTCCTTAGTTCTTTCTTTATCTTTTATACAAGGTTTATATTTTAGAGAGCATATTAAGGTTTGAAAGAAGGTTGATGAGCATTATAGAAAAGAAGTTTGGTTAAGCATCATTGTAAGAGTTATGGTTTGGATATAGTAGTGATAAGGTTTAGGAGTCTTGATTCCTGAATTTTATAAGCACCACATAGCCAAATAATTTCATACCCTTTATTTAATACCAAGCCCCATTACAACCCCGCCGAGAGTCTTCTTTGAAGTCTTCCATTGAGCGAAAGTCCTCCTGATGGTTCTTATTGCATTTTCATAATTGGTTGCGAAGTGGATTTTTATAAATTGCAATGTTTATGAGTTTGTTTATGGAATCGAGTTGAGAGTTGATCTCCATAGCCTAAACACATGAGAGTTGAGTGAAAACACATTATCCCTGTGAGGTTGGATTAAAATTGCATATGCCTATGGATCGCTCAAATATGTGCTATGACGTTAAATTGACTTGCTTTGGTTTGCCACCACTTATTATGTTGCTTTTGACAAGGGCGAAGACTTGAAGAATGTGTTGTAGGTAGTGGTTATTTGATGCGCGTGCAAATTGCCATATTTTCTATGCACATATGAATCCATTTTATTGTCTTGTGCATGCATCTTAATGGGAAAACATGGAATTAGTGTAGTTTACGCTTAAATGTCAAATATATGGGTTTGCACGAGTTTCCATGTGATTTTGCAGAAAACAGGATAAAAATGGACAAATTCGGAAGAGCGGAAAAAGAACTCGAAGTCTTCTGAAGAGGTCGAAATCGACAGGGGACCTCGACATCGAGCACATCAGAGACATAGGAATCGAGCATGAAAGGAAACAGAGCATGTCGACACAGAAGAGGTCGATATCGACGTCTGGGGGTCGATATCGATGCTGCCAGATTGACCAAATTGATAGAACTCGAGAGCTAGTTCGAGTAGGAGAAGGAGAAGCTCGAGATAAAGTTTCGAAGGGGTCGATATCGATGTCCAAGGGTCGATATCGTCCATGCCAACAGAGGAATCCGACTCCGATTTTTGATAGAATTTTATCCGAAGCTTGCACGTCTATCCAAAAGTCAAGATTTCTTATCTTCCACACCAGTTCTATCAGGAGGAGGCTGAGTTACCATGAAGTTTTAGCTTTTACATTTATTTTTAGTTTATATCAGAGAATAAAGATAAGGTTTCGAGTCCTTATCGACATCTACAAATAGAGGCCAATAGGGCTGAGTTTAGGTATTCAATTTTACACACAATTCAGTTTCAATAGAGAGTAGTGACGAGTAGAGAGAGAGGAGGCCGAGTGGAGTTGTAAAGCGAGAGCGGAGTGGCTTGTTCGATTGTCCTTTCTTTCGAAGTTTTAATTCAAAGTAGCTTTCTTTCAACAATAATGATGATGATGTGCATGATGAGGAGCGAGTAGTCAACCCACTTCTAGGGTCGGGGTGAGCCTGACGATAGCAATGTCAGGTAAGTGCATCAAAGGTATGACTTTTATGCGATTCCGTCTTCTACCCCATTGTTCGCTACGGGAAGTTGGGGGGTGTAAGTGTATGTAAAATAGGAGAATAAAATAAAGCACAACTAGACTATCTCCCTTGTCCCAAACAAATAATACAAGAATCCCCTCCCTTGTAGTAGTAGGGTAATTCAGGATCGAATCCACGAGGAGGTAGGTCAGCGCTTCCTTTGTTGTACTCACGATCAATGCTTTCGACCTCAGCAGACACTCGATATCGAGTATACTGGTCGATATCGACCTCAGTTCTGGTCGATTTCCTAGCGCAGTTCCTGCAGAAGACAAAACAGCAAGTCGACGTCGAGCAGAGACCTCGATATCGATGTTAGTACTCGATATCGACCCTTAAGGTCGATTTCGATGTTTGTCACAGAAACCGTTTTTGTAACCAATTTGTCGGAAAAGGATCCGAAGACAATAGAATGGAGAGGGAAGATGAACAGAAGCAAAACTAAGACTTTTATGAAGAATTTAATGAATTAAAAGGCTTCCAAAGTCGGGGTTTTATGCCACAACGATAACAATGCAAATTTCATGTTAAAGATATGAACTTTTATGTCTTTCCGTCAAATAACTTTCGTTATCAACACTTAGGTGATTAGTGGCTCTCGCATAATTCCTAAGAGTTACTATCCAATTCATGAGTAATTCAAGTTCGCAATATGAGTGGCTTTCGCTTCAATAATGCAAATAATGAATCTCCCTAACTTTCGCAAAGGATCATGCATGGGGTAGAAGACGGAATCGCATAAAAGACATACCTTTGATGCACTTACCTCACATTGCTATCGTCGGGCTCACCCCGACCCTAGAAGTGGGTTGACTACTCGCTCTTCATTATGCACATCATCATCATTGTTATTGAAAGAAAGCTACTTTGAATTTAAAACTCCGAAAGAAAGTACAACCGAACAAGCCACTCCGCTTTCGCCTTACAACTCCACTCGGCCACTCTCTCTCTCTCTCTACAAATTCTCTCTATTGAAAACTGAATTCTCTGCGTGTGTGGATGTCTAAACTCAGTCCTAATGGCTTCTATTTGTAGATGACGATAAGGACTCGAAACCTTATCTTTATTCTCTATGATAACTAAAATAAATAAATAAAAAGTAAAAGTTAAAAACTCCTTGGTGAAACCAGCCTCCTCATGTTAAACCTGATGCGGATGATAGGAAATTTCGACCTTTGGATAGATATTGCAAGCATTGGATAAAATTCTATCAAAATCGGAGTCGAATTCCTCTGCTGGCATGGTCGATATCGACCAGTATACTCGATATCGACCTCTCCAAAATCTTATCTCGAGCTTCTCCTTCTTCTACTCGACTTCTATCAATTTGGTCGATCTGGCATGATCGATATCGACCTCCAGACGTCGATATCGACCTCTTTTGTGTCGAGATGCTCTGTTTCCTTTCTGCTCGATTCCTATGTCTCGATGTACTCGATGTCGAGGTCTTTAGTCGATTTCGACCTCTTCAGAAGACTTCGAGTTCTTTTTCCGCTCTTCTGAATTCATCCATTTTCATCCTGTTTTCTGCGAAATCACATAGAAACTCGTGCAAACCCATATATTTGACATTTAAGCATAAACTACACTATTCCCATGTTTTCCCACTAATGTGCATGCAAAAGACAACAAAATGAATTCATACGTGCATAGAAAATATGGCAATATGCGCGCACATCAAACACCCCATACTTAAGCTTGCTTGTCCCCAAGCAATACTCTTAATGGTCATTCAGGGGAAGAAAGTAAACTCTCAACATCATAGATTCATTTTTCATATGTCCCTACAATCAATTGCCATCCTCGAGAAGGTACTTATGTCAACCAAGTCCATGCCTGTACATAAAAGCAATTTCATACTTATAAAGGAGGTAATATGCAAAAAACAATTTTAGCGACATTGCATTAATAATCAAGAGGACTTTCTTCAAGCTTGTGAGAAGTGGATTGGTAAAAAGGCTAAAGGTGGGCTAATATTTGGCCATGTGGTGTTAAATCCGGGGAAGTACACTTTCTTTCCAAAATATTCCACATTCCTCCTTCAAAATGTCTCACCTTTCACTCATCGCTCAGTGCTTTTTTTTTCACTTTAATGCTTTTACCTCTCTAACCTTAGCACTGCCTTCTCGCGAGTCGCAAACATGGGTGTCATGAATGGCCCCGGATACTTAGTACTTCGGACTCCTCACCTTTGTGTCCCATCTCGCCGAACTATTATCTCAGCGAGCAGGGTCGACCTACCTTTATCTCCTGAGGTGATCGGATTTTTTCTCGCTCATTTAATTTTCCATATTGTATCATTCCTGCCAACAACTTTATAGATGCACAACTCCATATAACTCCAAAGATGTCATCCATTCAAAAAAACTTCGTCCCCGGATAGGGTATAAGGTAAAAAATGGACAATATGTATATGTGGAGCAACAATGATCATGATAAGTCTCATATATGGCTTTGTGAAAATGCGCAGGTAAGGCTAGGATATGAACTTTGCTTGTATGGAATTTTTATAAAAAATCCTCCATCATCTTATCATGCATATGTCAAAAGCAACTTCAAATTTTCATCTCCTTTATGATTTTCTCAAAAAAAATTGCACTTCATTGGGACTTCCCTTAACTAGGCAATCTCATGTTATATCTCTAATGAATCTAATTTTGCATCATAGAGCTCTTTTTTATACTTCCATGACTTTCTCTTTTCCAAAATTTTTGATGGGGGTCATTTAAAATAAATATGCATTAAAATAAATATGGGTCATTTAAAATAAATATGCATTAAAATAAATATGCAACCCTAAACTAAGCATGAATATGCAAATAAGCCTTTCCCCCACCCCATACTTAAAATTTACAGTGTCCTCACTGTATTAGAACTAGGGTTAAGAAGAAGACTTACTAAACCGTCACAAATTTCAGGAGTTGAAGAAGACAGCAGGGAAGGTCGATATCGACCCTTTACATCGATATCGATGTCTCTCGATTTCTGCTCGGGCTTCAGGGTGACTCGGCTTGATCACAAACCCTATCCATGTCGACCTTGAGGTCGATTTCGATGTCCGACATCGATTTCGATGCCTTTCTGTGTGCTTTTCTCTCTCCTGCAATTTGAAAATTAAACACAAAATATGCAAAACAATAAAAATGTCTAAAACCAAAACAAAAGTTGTCTTAAAACCAAAACTATGTCTTTGTTACAAGCTCTAGATTTTTAAGTCGCTAGGCCGACTTCTTCCTTTGCACTTTTCAAGGTGGCATCTGCAGAGCCCATGTGGCTTGGGCCTCAAATATCACTCCTTTCTTGTCCCGCAGCTGCATTCCCCCAGGATTGATTTGATTCACCGTGAATGGTCCTAAGCTCTTATCCTTGAATCTTGTAGGGAACCAATGGTCCTTAGACTTGGCAATATAGACCTTGTCTCCTATCTCATATTGGCTTGAACCATCTTCGGATATCCTACATAAACGCACATGCCAAGGCACACCTCTTCCAAATAATGATAAGTCCTTAATTGTAATTGAACAAGAGGAATCCGTACCTTGACTTACCTTCTTCTCCGTCTGTGGCTCAGGTCGATGTCGATGTGCAGAGGTCGATATCGACCCCTGTTGTACACCTGTAGGATCAGTCGATTTGGGGAGTTCAGACTCGATATGATCAGGTCGATTTCGACCCTCAGAGGTCGATATCGAGGTCTCCTCGCCTCTCTTCTCAGCGCTGATGGTGGTCGATTTCGATAGGGTGTGGTCGATATCGACCCTTGACCCCGATTTCGATGCTTCCTCTTTTCCTCCGTCGACCCCATACTTATGACCTGTCACAGAATCTTGAACAATAGTGGTCGATATCGACTTACCTGGGTCGATTTCGATGTCCTGTTGAGCTCCTTCGTTCAAGATTGCTTCAACTTCCTCTACTTGGGCTTCTTTGATGGCTTTTATCTCCATTGGCCCTTGACTTTGCACCGTCTTGTTGAAAGAATACTCTATTACTTCATCACTAATTGTGAGTGAGAGCAATCCTTTCTTCACGCTAATGTTGGCATCGACGGTTGCTAGGAATGGCCTACCTAAAATAATCGGACAAGCAGGGTCCTCCGCTATGTCAACAACTAGGAAATCAGCGGGGACAAAGAATTTACCTACTTGTACTGGCACATCTGTCACTATCCCAGTTGGAATAACTACGGTATTGTTAGCCATGTATAATCTTGCATCCACGGGCTCCAGAGGACCTATCTTTACCTTGTGCCAAATGGTTAGTGGCATCATGCTAACGCTAGCGCCCAAGTCAACTAAAGCATTAAATTTGAATTGACCTAGACCTATAGCGATAGAAAACTTACCTGGGTCCGCCCGCTTTTGTGGTAGCTCTAACCTGTTGCATTCCTATGCGATCTCAGAGAGCGATCGCTTCTTCCCCAAGATATCCTTAAGGAACCTTACATAAGATGGCATCTCGTGAAGTGCCTCTGTGAATGGTATAGAGACATTAAGCCCTTGGAGCATCTTCACGAACCGTTGGAACTTCTTTTCCGCTGGGTCCTTAGTCACCTTTCTAGTTGGAAAGGGCAACACCTTCTTCCTTCCTGTAGTGAGGTCGATATCGGCAGCAGTGGGGTCGATATCGACTGGAAGAGTCGATTTCTGTGGTGACGCAGAATTAGGGTCGACATCGACAGGAGGGTCGACATCGATGTCACTTTGGTCGATATCGACAGGGGTGGTCGATATCGACGTCTGTTCTGGCTCCTTCTCCTTCACTTTTCGCTCGGGCGTTTGTAATTGACGCCCACTCCTTAGATTTACTGCCGCGATATGACCTGTGGTTTTGCCCTTTTGGTTGGGCACAGTGGATCCAGGGAGTGATCCGGACGCTTTGGGCATTGCTTCCGCCAATTGACTCATTTGAGTCTCCATGTTGCGCTTCCAAACGTCGATCTCCCCAAGTCTAAAATTGATGCCCTGCAGCTGAGTATGGACGGAGTTGTTGGCTTGTTTGAACTCAGCGTGGTTCCTCCGCATCTCATCAAGGATGATTTGCAGGTCATCTTTCTTAGTCTCCCGCTCAGGGTGCCCTGGTGCTCTATAGGTTGGGGGATCCCTTTGATATAACCTTTGATCACCCCAATTTTGTTGATTGCCCCCCCCCATAGGGGCCTCTCGTCCATTTGACCTCCTCATGTTGTTCCGCCATAGATACTTGCTCAGTATGTGGACAGGCACTGGTGTTATGCCTTATTGAACCACACTCCTGACAAGGTTGATTGTTGCTCAGGAACCTTACTTGCTTTTGAAGGCGGCGTGTTTGATCGTTATGGAATTGTTGCCGTACTTCAGGATCTATCTCCCTTGGAGGCTCATATAGTGGCATAGATGGGGCAGGCCTTGCATCATAGGCCGCAGCAGTCCCATAGGTGTTGTCAAAGTTCACAAGCCTCTCAATGGTCTCCCATGCCTCCGTTGGTGTAAGCTCAATGTACCGATAGGAGGTATATGAATTGATCCGCTCCTTATTCGGCGCATCAAGGGCGTTATAAAAGATCTCTTGGATGACATATGGAAGTTGCCCATGCGTCGGGCATGATCTCAGCAAGTCTTTGAAGCGCTCCCACGCCTGTGCTAGGGTTTCACCTGGCTTTTGTTTGAAAGCCGTGATCCTTTGTCGTAGCATTGCCGTTTTAGAAGGTGGGAAGAATTTGTTCAAGAAGGCATCTTTCACTTCCGCCCATGTCCTTAGCGATCGTGGAGCCAAACTTTCAAGCCATTGTAATGCCTTTCCTGCCAAAGACCATCGAAAAGATTTTAGTCGCACATACTCTAAGTTTACTCCATCAGCAACTGTTTCACATAAATCCATAAAAGTAGAGATGTGTTGCAGGGGGCATTCATTATGTCTTCCTTCAAAAGTATTTCTTTTAATCTCAGATAGGAAGTTAATTTTCAGTTCATAATTGGAGTGAGGAATTATAATGGCAGATTCAGGAACATGAAGAGGCGGATGCATGTATTGCATCGCCGTCTGTGGATACTGATTTAGCCGCTCTTGGGCTTGTCTGCGCGCATCCTCCTCCCTATCAGCACGGGCTCGCTCAGCAGCAGCAGCGGCCCTTTCAGCAGCGATTGTAACATTGTGGTCCTCGATTTCCTTTCTCAACCGCTCTATGATCTCAGCCTGCGTCTCGTTGTCAGCCATGATGCGAATTGCTTTGTTGCGAAGATGGTAGAAACGTTCAGGCTCGTCAATTGGTTCCAGGATAGGTCCGCGATCAGAACGTCGCATAAACCTGCAGAATAAGCTTAGAAAAAGATCGTGGTTAACTTAGGTGGCGATTGATTGCCTCCCCGGCAACGGTGCCAATTTGTTCGCTACGGGAAGTTGGGGGGTGTAAGTGTATGTAAAATAGGAGAATAAAATAAAGCACAACTAGACTATCTCCCTTGTCCCAAACAAATAATACAAGAATCCCCTCCCTTGTAGTAGTAGGGTAATTCAGGATCGAATCCACGAGGAGGTAGGTCAGTGCTTCCTTTGTTGTACTCACGATCAATGCTTTCGACCTCAGCAGACACTCGATATCGAGTACACTGGTCGATATCGACCTCAGTTCTGGTCGATTTCCTAGCGCAGTTCCTGCAGAAGACAAAACAGCAAGTCGACGTCGAGCAGAGACCTCGATATCGATGTTAGTACTCGATATCGACCCTTAAGGTCGATTTCGATGTTTGTCACAGAAACCGTTTTTGTAACCAATTTGTCGGAAAAGGATCCGAAGACAATAGAATGGAGAGGGAAGATGAACAGAAGCAAAACTAAGACTTTTATGAAGAATTTAATGAATTAAAAGGCTTCCAAAGTCGGGGTTTTATGCCACAACGATAACAATGCAAGTTTCATGTTAAAGATATGAACTTTTATGTCTTTCCGTCAAATAACTTTCGTTATCAACACTTAGGTGATTAGTGGCTCTCGCATAATTCCTAAGAGTTACTATCCAATTCATGAGTAATTCAAGTTCGCAATATGAGTGGCTTTCGCTTCAATAATGCAAATAATGAATCTCCCTAACTTTCGCAAAGGATCATGCATGGGGTAGAAGACGGAATCGCATAAAAGACATACCTTTGATGCACTTACCTCACATTGCTATCGTCGGGCTCACCCCGACCCTAGAAGTGGGTTGACTACTCGCTCTTCATTATGCACATCATCATCATTGTTATTGAAAGAAAGCTACTTTGAATTTAAAACTCCGAAAGAAAGTACAACCGAACAAGCCACTCCGCTTTCGCCTTACAACTCCACTCGGCCACTCTCTCTCTCTCTCTACAAATTCTCTCTATTGAAAACTGAATTCTCTGCGTGTGTGGATGTCTAAACTCAGCCCTAATGGCTTCTATTTGTAGATGACGATAAGGACTCGAAACCTTATCTTTATTCTCTATGATAACTAAAATAAATAAATAAAAAGTAAAAGTTAAAAACTCCTTGGTGAAACCAGCCTCCTCATGTTAAACCTGATGCGGATGATAGGAAATTTCGACCTTTGGATAGATATTGCAAGCATTGGATAAAATTCTATCAAAATCGGAGTCGAATTCCTCTGCTGGCATGGTCGATATCGACCAGTATACTCGATATCGACCTCTCCAAAATCTTATCTCGAGCTTCTCCTTCTTCTACTCGACTTCTATCAATTTGGTCGATCTGGCATGATCGATATCGACCTCCAGACGTCGATATCGACCTCTTCTGTGTCGAGATGCTCTGTTTCCTTTCTGCTCGATTCCTATGTCTCGATGTACTCGATGTCGAGGTCTTTAGTCGATTTCGACCTCTTCAGAAGACTTCGAGTTCTTTTTCCGCTCTTCTGAATTCATCCATTTTCATCCTGTTTTCTGCGAAATCACATAGAAACTCGTGCAAACCCATATATTTGACATTTAAGCATAAACTACACTATTCCCATGTTTTCCCACTAATGTGCATGCAAAAGACAACAAAATGAATTCATACGTGCATAGAAAATATGGCAATATGCGCGCACATCACCCATGCATGATCCTTTGCGAAAGTTAGGAAGATTCATTATTTGCATTATTGAAGCGAAAGCTACTCATATTGTGAACTTGAATTGCTCATGAATTGGATAGTAACTCTTAGGAACTATGCGAGGGCCTCTAATCAGCTAAGTGTTGATAACGAAAGTTATTTGACGGAAAGACATTAAATTTCATAGCTTTAGCATGAAACTTGCATTGTTATCGTTGTGGCATGAAACCCCGACTTCGGAAGCCTTTTAATTAATTGAATTCTTCATAAAAGTCTTAGTTTTATTTCTGTTCATCTTCCTTCTCCATTCTCTTTTCTTCGGACTCTTTTCCGATAAATTGGTTACAAAAACAGTTTCTATGACAAGCATCGAAATCGACTATAATGGTCGATATCGAGGTCTAACATCGATATCGAGGTCTCTGCTCGACGTCGACTTGCTATTGTGTCCTCTGCAGGAACTGCGCTAGGAAATCGACCAGAACTGAGGTCGATATCGACCAGTATACTCGATATCGAGTGTCTGCTGAGGTCGAAAGCTTTGATCGTGAGTACAACAAGGGAAGCGCTGACATACCTCCTCGT
Organism: Persicaria maculosa; assembly: GCA_963922045.1. Classification (NCBI taxonomy): domain Eukaryota; kingdom Viridiplantae; phylum Streptophyta; class Magnoliopsida; order Caryophyllales; family Polygonaceae; genus Persicaria; species Persicaria maculosa. The sequence continues at coordinate 14,891,009 of OY998265.1, forward strand.
GGATTCGATCCTGAATTACCCTACTACTACAAGGGAGGGGATTCTTGTATTATTTGTTTGGGACAGGGAGATAGTCTAGTTGTGCTTTGTTTTGAATTGTTTGAATCCCTACACCACCCTCTAGCGAACATTATTACTTGGTTATTGCTTGAGGACAAGTAAGTCTATGTATGGGATATTTTGATGTACATATTTGTAGCCTTTTTATTCGCATGTTTTGACTTCACATTCCGTTCGATTCCTAAAATAAAGGTTAAAAATAATATAAATTTGTGTAGAATGAGCTAACGTGCAAGAAATAGAGTCTGCACAAGTTTTTGTCTAAATATGTAGGAATTTGAGCGGAAACGGAGTCGAAACGAAGAAGCCAAGTAAAGCTAAAAGGAGGTCGATATCGACCAAACCGGTCTAATCAACTGAACCACTAGACGTGGACCTTGAGCGTCGAGACAGACCACAAAGAGCCACTGAAGGCCACTCGATATAGACACACCTGGTCGATATCTACTGGTCGATATCTACTCACCTGGTCGATATCGACCAGTCGATATCTGCTGACCTGGTCGATATCTAGTGGAATTTTACACGGATTGCACGCGCTTTGAGGACGCGGATTTAAAGATCTATCAACATGGCCATGGTTTATCATATCTATTTAGATGGATTATGTCTTAGGGTTGTTGCCTTTTATCCTAAGATATTTATTAGTTAATTAGTTATTTACTTTAATAAAGATTTATCCTACTTGTTAAGGATAGATTTTAGATAGAAGATTTAGTAGAATTAGGAATACTTTTCTTGGCTAGCAAGGATTAGTAGGCTATAAATAAAGCCCTAGGGGGCTGGTTTTTATTCATTCAAGAACACACAAACAATTCTACTTTCAATTTAGAGGTTTCTCTTAGGGTCGGGGTGAGCCCGACGTTAGCCATGCATGCCTGGGATATGAGTACTTGATGTTGATATTGTTATGTCTTGATCATGTCCTACCGTTGGTCGAAACAACTAAAATGTAGAGGCAACTAGGTTTGATGGCACGAGCCAATATTCCTAAGGGCTGGTGTACAGCGAAAGCTTGTCCCTCGGGTGAGAAAGCATAATTTTCCGTCTTGCTCTGTCTTTTGCATGGATGGTTAACGTTGTGGTGATCCCTAGTCCTAGGAGGGCGTTTTGTTCCTTTTATCTTTTATTTATTTTTAGTTATTGCTTTTATCGTTTGTTGAGTCATCGAAAAACTCAACAACCCCTATCTTTTTTGTTCACATCTTCCTTTTCCATCCTAATTTATTCGGAAGTTCTTTGCCGATGGTTACCTGCTGTTCGAGAGGTCGAGATCGACTTGACAGGTTGATATCGACTATATTGGTCGACGTCTTTGCTGTGTCGACTGCCTTCTGTTTGTGTTTACAAGTACAACAACACTCGAGATCGACTACATTACTCGAGATCGACTCCCCTAGTCGATATCGATAGCTCCTAGTCGACTTCTACAGAACGTTTGCGTGAATTACTTAGGAACCGCTGACACGCTTCCTCGTGGATCGATTCTGACTCTCTACTACTACAGCAGGGAGTCTTGAATTTGTTTGAACAGGATAAGGGTTGCATTATTTACATGTTATTATATTATTCAATTCAGTTCTCCCTACATCAATATGCGATAGAGATTGAATCGTAAATATTGATGGCAATCTCCAACGTACGAAGAGCTGTAGAGATTAACCAAAAATAAGTGCAATCTCCAGTATTTGACATGCGATAGAGATTAAATCATAAATATTGATGGTAATCTCTAGCGTACGAAGAGACGTAGAGATTAACCAAGAATAAGTGCAATCTCCAGCGTTTGACACGCGATAGAGATTGAATCGTAAATATTGATGGTAATCTCCAGCGTACGAAGAGCTGTAGAGATTAAACAAGAATAAATGCAATCTCTAGCGTTTGACACGCGATAGAGATTGAATTGTAAATATTGATGGTAATCTCTAGCGTACGAAGAGCTGTAGAGATTAACCAAGAATAAGTGCAATTTACAGCGTTGGATACGCGATAGAGATTGAATCGTAAATATTGATGTTAATCTCCAGTGTACGAAGAGCTGTAGAGATTAACCAAAAATAAGTGCAATATCTAGCGTTTGACACGCGATAGAGATTAGATCGTAAATATTGATGTTAATCTCCAGCGTACGAAGAGTTGTAGAGATTAACCAAAAACAAATGTTTAAATTTGGATAATTTATTTTTTTGACAAAAGGATTTTGCAGAGTACAAATTCTTAAAAACCATTACATGGGGAACCATCGAGTGTAGACGTATCCAACTGATATTCCGCGTCGTATCCTTCATAATCAAACATACTTACTTCAAAGTTGGCATTCTCCTTATGGACGAAAGTTATAGTGGGTCTTAACCGAAGATCATGAGTTTCTACAAAATCTTTCCATCCTTCAGCAACCCATAAAGAGTGGTAATAGGTGTTTGACCTGGTTGGTTTTATTCTATTCGATCTTTTACTGTATATAAATGCTAATAGGTGTTTGGCATTTTGGCTAGTCTTCCACCTGTCTTCGTTTGTCTCCTCTATCTTTAGAAAAATAGAGAATGTCTTGTTCTTATTCAGGTCCACGAAGTTGTATAAGATTTATAGATACCGTTGAGAAACTGCATTTCTTGGTATGGTCTTTTCGGTGCATAATTTCTCATTATGTTGTGCTTATGTTTGCTTTTTATCTCATGCTTAGCCAGGTTTTTTATGTTTTTATGACAGCCTTTGCCCAACTGTTTCGGGGAAATTTATGGGAAGTTGGTATCAGACCATATCTGTTTGACATCCCCTAATGGAAAAAGTATGCAGGTGAGGATTTCGAAAAATGGGAACGACAAGTCATGGCTAACGGAGGGTTAGAATGCCTTTGTGGTGGAAAGTGGCATTCGTGTTGGTGTTTCATGGGCTCTCTTTAAGTATGTGGAGGATCATTACTTCAATGTTTTGGTGCTAGAGGAAGAAATAGAAGAGGAAGAGGAAGAAGAAAAAAGAAGAGGATGAGAATAAGAAAGACTGATTTTTCGTAAGAAGTGTTTCCTCTTGTTCGTGAAAAAATCTTCTTATGTTTTCTCCAGTTTATGCGACAATGGTTTGTGTTCAATTTTATCTATCGTTGGTCGGTTTGTATGCCTTTCTTGTTTCTTGTTTTTTATGTCAGTGTTTCATGACGTTATGCACTGAATATGCGCGTGATCGCATAATTTGACTATGAAAAAATGTTGGCAATTTTATGTTGATGTTCGCTTGCTTGCATATTAAATCGAAGGAACGCTCGTGCCAAAAGTGCACGTGATTGCTAAATTTATTCTTCGTAGAGGCTTGTTTGCACATCCGTGCCAAAATTGCACGCGATCGCTAAATTTATTCTCCGTAGAAATTTGTTTGCATATTCGTACCATATGTGCACCCGATTGCTAAATTTATTCTCCGTAGAGGCTTGTTTGCAGATCCGTGCCAAAAGTGCACGCGATTGCTAAATTTATTCTCCGTAGAGGCTTGTTTGCATATCCGTGCCAAAAGTGCACGCGATTGCTAAATTTATTCTCCGTAGAGGCTTGTTTGCACATCCGTGCCAAAAGTGCACGTGATTGCTAAATTTATTCTCTTGTGATCACACATGATTTTTAAATAGGGCCTGGAACTTTCATATATATATTTAATGAAGTGGTGTACCCATTTCAGGATCCTCGAGACTTCCTATATAGAGAAAATTCTAAGTCATCGGGTTTCCTTTTACATATGAAAAAGTAAATCTTAACCATAGTCAATGTTCTCAAAGACATTCGGCGAATACTTGACAGTAGGGTACCATCAAGCGCCAAGACGGTCTGGCGGCCTTATTGGCAGATTCTTGGCGGATAAAATGGTTTTTTGTTATTTTCTTATATTTAACTCTTGAACATATTTAAAACTCTTATAATATACTAAAATATGCATTTTCAAAGTCATTAACATCTTTGAATAAAAAAAACACCATACAAAACAAATAAACATCATGATCATTTTAACCGTTGTTAGATCCAAACATAAAATCAAATATAAAATCTCATAAACATGTTTAAATAAACATAACAATCCATAATTTCTACATTAACAAAATAAAACAACAAAAATCAATCTCAAATTCTAAACAAACCATCAAACTGTCAAACGTCAAGGAAACGCCAAGCACCTTGGTGGTGTCTTGGCGGCTAGCCTACACCAAGCGTCTTGGCGGTGTCTAGGCGGACGCAAGAGCGTTTTTTAGAACAGTGACCATAGTAAGCTTTGAGGTTCTTAGTGTTCCATGCTTTGGCGAGGATAGCTCCTTCTGAGTTTTGGAGTTGGAATGATCCTCTCCCTACTTCTTGATAGATTATATAAGGTCCTTCCCATAAATTATATATTGACATAATTCTTTTTATATCTTGTTCATTTTTGTCTAATTCGTCTAGTCGTTTTTCTATTTCAGGTTCAATTTTTCATACGAGGTTTCTACAAATGTAGCACTGAGTGAATAAATGAAGTGGGGTTTCGTCGCACGCAGCTTATAGTTCTAATGCGGAAGGGAGGGCCACTCCTTTATCATTTAGTCTAGTCTTTGTTGGGACTCCATTATTATACAATTTCCATAGAAAATTCTTTATTTTCAGGGCTATGTCTATTGCCCAGACCCATGCCATTTTCGGTTTTGTGATTCTGTTGTTTTCTGTAATGTGTCGGAGTGCACTGGCTGTGCTGAAACATCTTGATTTTTCTTTTCTCTAATATAGTCTATCCTCTATTTGGTTTTCTGGGATAAATGTGATAGTAGGAGGAATGTCGAGTTCTTAAGTACAAATATAAAGATATGTAAATGCGAATCCGAATCCTAGCCTATGCAAATAATTACAAGACTTCCTCCCTTTGTAGTAGAAGGGTAGTCAGGATCAATCCACGAGGAGGCAGGTCAGTGGGATCCTAGTAGCGTCGGAAATCTCACGTCTTTCGTCGACCAGAAGCCTCGATCTCGACCTTGGTTGTCGCTCTTCTCTGCAACAAAAGACCTGTAGAGACAAAAACCTGCTAACATCGATATCGACATTGAGGGTCGATATCGATGTCTTCTCCTGCAAAATTGTTAGCTTTTGTCGGCAAAGAAAGGTCGAAGACGTAAGGATGATTGAGGATGCGATGAACAGAAATAAAGACAGTGGTTTTGATGAATTAACTTATGTAAAAAGCAACTCCTAGGATTAGGGTTTACCACAACGTTAACCAATGTATGCAATAAGGTAAATAAGACCAACTCTTAGGATTACTCTTGCAAATAAACCTAGGATTAGGGTTTCACCCGAGGGACGAGCTTTTGCTATACACCAACTCTTAGGATTACTCTTGCCAATAAACCTAATTATCTCTACAAATTTTATGTTTATAACTCAAGTTGTTAGCACGAATCCCTTTCTTTTGATTAGGACTAAATATAGAATCATAGGAGATGATATAGACACAACGATATCAACATCTAACACTTACCTCAGGCACGCATGGCTAACGTCGGGCTCAACCCAACCCTAAGAGCTTTGGGGGACTACTCGCTTCTCATCATGGAACTCATCATTGATTGAAAGAAATAAACTTGCATTAAACTATAAACTCCGAAGCTTTACAACTCAACGTCAGCTTTCGCAAACGCCAAACCTTAAAACTTCTCTCTAACTCTATTGCTATTGATTGTGTGTCTGCGGATGATTGAATGCCAGCCCCCTAGGGCTTTATTTATAGGCTACTAATCCTTGCTAACCAAGGATAGTATCTTCTATCTAAACTATAGATTCTATCCAAACAAGTAGGATAAATCTTTCATTTTGATAAAACTCTAAACAACTTAATAAAACTTAAAGGTAAAAAGTAGATAAATCTCAGCTGCCATATATATATAGTTACAAGATAATTCATGGCTTTAAGGATAGAATTCACAATCCGAGTCTCGAAATCGTATCTATCTTCTATCGAGATGTGGTCGATATCGACCAGTAAGGTCGATATCGATGTCTGTGTTTCTGTTTGACTTGTCCATCTCCACTCGATGTCTGTGTTATGGTCGATATCGATGTCAGGTGGTCGATATCGAGTGCCTTCTTGGTTGGTCTATGTGGTTCTATCTCGACACTCAGAAGTTGTGTCGATGATTGTAGTCGATATCGATGTTGATGGTCGATATCGACCTCTGCTCAGCTTCACTTGGCTTCTTCATTTTGACTCCGATTTCAATCCAATTCCTGCATATTTAAACCAAAACTTGTGCAGACTCTATTTCTTGCATGTTAGCTCATTCTACACAAATTCCTCTTATTTTCAACCTTTGTTTGAGGAATCGAATGAAATATGAAGTCAAAACTTGCGAATAAGATAGGTGCAAATATGTAAATCAAAATACCCCATACTTAGACTTGCTTGTTCTCAAGCAATAACCAAGCAATAACCAACACCTACAACACACCCTTCAAGTCTTCGCCCTTGTCAAAAGCAACATCATAAGTGGTAGCAAAGCAAAGCAAGTAAATTTAACGTCATAGCACATATTTAGGCGATCCATAGGCATATGAAATTTTTTATCCAACCTCAAAGGGATAATATGTTTGCACTCAACTCTCATGTGTTTAGGCTATGAAGATCAACTCTCAACTCAATTCCATACACAATCTCATAAACATTGCAATTTATAAAAATCCACTTCGCAACCAACTATGAAAATGCAATAAGAACCATCAGGAGGACTTTCGCTCAATGGAAGACTTCAAAGAAGACTCCATTCGGCGGGGTTGTAATGGGGCTTGATAAGGAATTAAGGGTATGGAATTATTTGGCTATGTGGTGCTTGTATAATTCGGGAATCAAGACTCCTAAATCTCAACACTTGCAATATCCAAACCATAACTCTTCAATGTTGCACTTTCCAAGCTCAATCTCTCATAATGCTCTTTCCAAACTCATCGTTCCATAATATGCTCTAAAGATGCACTAAAAGATGTAAACCATACTATCAACCCTTCTTTCAAACTATAATATGCCTCGCAAAAAATATAGCACTTGTATGAAATAAATAAAGGACTTAAGGACTTTGGCTCATGCACTATGTATATATATATATATCTCTTTTTTTTTCTTTTTTTCGGATTTTTTTAACGAAAATAATAAATAAACACTAAAAAATATGTGCATTTATATGGTGAGCCAAAAATCCTTTTACAAAATATGACAAGATGTAAATATGTACCAACCCATAATTTCCTTGCTCAAAACTGGACAATATGCACTTTTCTTTCCACAAGGCATTAGTCCAGCCAATCTAAGTCTCAATTCCCAGATGGGGGTCAGGCTTAATTTGGCTAGGGATAATTTTGTGGAGTTTGCAATTTCATGCTCAGGCTAATTTTCCGGCTTCAAGCAGAGATAATGTAGGGTAGGTAAAGAGAGGATAAAAATGGTTTAAAAGATGCCTCCATCATTTAATTCTCGTAAACATAGACACATTTATGTATCGGCTTTGAATAACTATCTCAACATTTAGAGATGTATAGGAATAGTAAATTCACTCAAGAAAGCGGGGGGATTTTTGATGTTCTCCCTATAGGCCAAAATTCTCACAAGGACAATTTTTGTTGGATTTGCTTTTTAGCCGAGGATCATATGTGCTCAATTTCATCACAAGTTCACAATCTACATAAAAATTTTAAGGACTTAGGCTAAACCATCCAAATATGCCATAGGATTTACATGATCAAGTCAGCTATTGAGTTTTCATCATAGGACATCTAAGTAGGGTTTAAAAATAAACTTGAAAGTAAATATGCATTTTTTTGACATTTTATAAAAGTAAAACTAAGAACAAAAATTTAAACATGAATGCATTGCGAAGAAGAAAACCAAGTTATGACCATAAGACATGTTTTCCCCCCACCCCATACTTAAAATATATAGTGTCCTCACTGTATTAAAAGAGAAACAAGGGTAGAGAGAAACTCACAGTGCAACCTACGGATTCATGTCGATTTCAGATTTGGTCGATGCCAGAAGTCGATATCTATGTCAGTGGTCGATGTCGACTGCATTTTTCGAAGTCGAGGAAGAAGGTGAAGTTGAGCGCTACCAGGTGATGGTCGATATCGATGATTATGGTCGATATCGACCTCTGTTTTTCGCTCATGAGTCATCGATGTCGATTGTAGGAGATGGCTTGACCCTGGGGGGGTCGATTTCGACTAGCCTGGTCGATTTCGACTGCCTCTGCAGTAGCTTCTTTTCTTCTTCATCATTCCTTTTGCTTAACAACCTGAAATCTTGGTTAGATTTATAGATAAAGCCACAAATTACCTCAGTTTTAAAAGTTTAAAAAGCCAAAAGTCAAATCCTAAAAACCATCTATGAAAAATTTAAAGGTTTTATGTACAAGCTCTAGAGTTTTGAGTCGCTAGGCCGACTTCTCCGTCAATTCGTCATGAGCCTTTAATGTAGGGACCCTTCAAGCTCGAGCATTCTCCTGGATCATCTAGGTCCTTTTGGTAATATCTAAGTTCGGCAACCAAGGCTTCTTCTTTGTTAGGTTCTTCTTTATTGGGCGCTTTCCTTTTCTTTCTTGAACTAACTTTTGCAATATAAGCAAACCATGGAGCTTTGACCCTCCCATCAGTTGAATTATAAATAATTGGCTTAATTGATTTATCAATAAGGGACAGAAGAGGGTTGGGAGTCATACCTGGGCTTACTTGTTTGGGCCCGAAACAGAAATCTTCGGGCGGAGGGGAGATCAATTTCGACCAAGGTGGGTCGATTTCGAGTGCTTTGGTCGATATCGACATGTGGGGGTTGATATCGACCTTTGTGACCCCATACTTAAGCTCTTGGCCATCATTAGGCTTACTCGACATCGATGATTGATGGTCGATTTCGAGTTTTTCAGTCGATGTCGACCCTGCTGGTTGTTTCCGTCCTCGCCAACAAAAACCTTCGAAGCTTCTCCTTAGCCGGCGAGAGGACTACTTGCTCCAGGTGCTTCGTTTCACTCATGGTTGGGTTGAAAGAGAATTCTATCACTTCGTTCCCTATAGTAAAGGTTAGTAATCCTCGACGTACATTGATATTGGCATCAGCAGTAGCTAAGAAAGGCCTACCAAGGATAATAGGTACTACAGGATCTTCAGACATCTCCAATACAATGAAATCAGTAGGCACAAAGAACTTACCTACCTTTACTGGAACGTCATCAACTATACCTGTGGGCCTGACGAATGAGTTGTCGGCCATATAGAGTTTCATGTTCAAAGGTTCAAGTGCATCAATGTTCACCTTTTGCCAAATAGAAAGAGGCATAAGACTTACGCTTGCCCCTAGGTCACATAGGGCCTTGTAGCGATGTTGGCCAAGTCCTACGGTGATTGCAAACTTTCCTGGATTACTCCTCTTCTCAGGGAAGTCCATCTTTGAGCACTCCTCTGCGATCTCTGTCATGGATCTCTTCTTTCTAAGGATGTCTTTTAGGAATCGCACATAGGCGGGCATCTCGCTTAGGGCTTCTGTAAGAGGAATGGTAATGTTAAGTCTTTGAAGAATCTCTACAAAGTGCCTAAACTTACCTTTGGTTGGGTCCTCCAATGCTTTGGATGGTAATGGCAACGTCTTCTTTGGCGGAGGGGCCAAAAGGTGGTCGGAGGGGCCTGCTGGACATCGACCGGGATGGTTGATGTCGACCTCTGTTGTGGATCTGATGGCTCTGCAGTGGCCTCGACATCGACTTCGGTGTCAACCAGGGGGTTGATATCGATGTCTGCCTCGACATCGACTGGATCTGCTGCTTTCTCCGATTCCGTTCGTGGCTCATGTATCTTTTTGCCACTCCTTAGTTGCATGGCTACGATGTGGCCTGACCCGAATTTCCCCTTAGGATTGGTAGTTGGTTGCCCAGGGAACATTCCAGATGGTCTAGGGATTTATGCCGCCAATTGACCCAGTTGGGTCTCTACGTTCTTTTTCCAAATATCCATCTCCCCAATCCTTGTGGTAAGGTAATTAAGGTGAGAATGGATTGCATTTTTGGATTGATCATTCTTAGCTTGGTTCCGCCTTATCTCATCCAGCACAAGTTGAAGATCATCCTTCCGTTGGTCCCTCTCCGGGTGCCCAAGAGCTCTATAAGGCGGGGGGTCTCTAGGGTTAACCGGGTTCCTTTGTGGTTGATGGAACCTTTGGTCTCCCCAATATTGGTGATTGGGACCCCTTATGTAGCACGCCTCCTGGTGAGTCTCCGCTAGTTGTACTTGTTCAGCATGGGGGCACCCGATGGTGGTGTGCCGCTGCGATCCGCATTCAATGCAATCTTGGTTCGCTGAAAGGAACCTCACTTGCTTTTGGAGCTTTCGAAGTTGATCTCTATGGAATTGCTCCTTCACATCTGGATCGATTACCTTGGAGGGTTCATATAAGGGCATAGATGGGGCAGGCCTCGACGATGATGATCTGTCGGAAGCCTCAGGTGTCCCATATGTGTTGTCGAACTCCACCAACCTCTCTATGGTCTCCCAAGCCTCTTGTGGAGCGAGTTCAAGGTAGTCATATGATAGAACGCCTTTAGATGGTCATAATAGGTTGCATTTAGCTTAGTTATGATGCATATCATGCATGGGTTAAGTATAATTTGCATATTTGCTCTCTATGGTGGTGGAGTCGGAATCTACACGTCTTTATTGATTATTTCAGGTAACTGTGGATCCGAGGAGGAGACATGGGTTGATGAAGCATTAGATGAGGATGTCTAGTTGATCGAGGAAGCTTAAATGAAGATCTAAAGAGGTCCTGAGAAGAAGAAGCGAGCCTAAATGAAGAACAAGTCTGCAGAAGTTGTCACCAGACATGCTAAACTTGTTTTGCACTTTCTGGAGGCCTTTGTTGTCCGATCGACTATTATGACCATGCGTTGGAAAGCTCTTTCAGGGAGCTACAACTTTTCTGTTTACGTCTAGAGCTCATTCGACGTGAATTTTCCGTAAAAGACTGATGCAGCGGGCTCTGCCATATGATGCGTTCAGCGACGTGTTTTCTATCCAAAACCCTATTTATTCTATCTTTGTATTTTTGGCCGACTTGGACACAAAAAGGGCACGAAATTGAGAGAGGGCTTAGCCCTAGGTTTCCATTTATTCATTAGATTAGGATTCAAGACGATTTTAGTGGGAGATTGAGAGCGATGTTCGCCATGGGCGGCTAAACTCTCTTCGTTCTATCTACGATTTGAAGCTTTGTTTGGATTGAGTTGTGAGTTTCTAAATCTTGTTCATTATTTCTTATATTGAATGTTTCAACTTCTCTGTGCTTGAATGTTTGATTGTTTTATTCTATCTCGCCTGATCAACTTGGTAGAATCAATTCAACTGCTAGGGTTTTGTAGATTCCTGATTGCGAACCTTAACCCAAGTGGCAAACTTATCCCTTTAGGGCTGATTGAACTAATTGGATGGGTAGGAAGTTGGATGTGTTGTTAAATCCCTCTTTAGGGACTGCAAATACCTTGGTTAATCTCTGAACTTAAAGCTATCAATTGGGTTAAATCCTTCTTTAGGAACTGTTCAATTGATAAGGGTTTCTAGGACTGATTGGACTAGTAACTATATTAGGTCGGGACAAGGGCATTCATAGGAAAACTAAAAGGACAAGAGGAAGTTACAATATCAATTCAACCAAATAAAGTGGATAGTTGTAGGTAGAGCGATCTTCTCTAAATTGTTTTGCATCAACTTGTTTATAGTTTATTTTGTTCTCTTTCTTATTTCAATCACCCAAAAACCCCCCTTTTCACTAATTGGTAAATACACATTGCAAAGGAATACTTGATTCTTTGTGGGATCGACCTCTTACTTACTTGCTATGCTAGTTTGCAGGTTTGAGTTTTATTTTGATACGGTTTACGCGACTAAAAACCGTCCATCACCATAGGAGGTGTAGGTGTTGATCCTCTCCTTGGTTGCAGCATCAAGAGCATTGTAAATAATCTCCTGAATCACATACGGTGGTTGGCCATGCGTCGGGCATGATCGTAGTAGGTCCTTAAACCTTTCCCAAACAGTCGCCAGAGCCTCACCAGTCTTTTGTTTGAAAGCCGTGATTTTCTGTCGGATCAACGCCATCTTAGAAGGAGGGAAGAACTTGTTGAGAAACGCGTCCTTGACTTCATTCCAGGTGCGGAGCGATCGTGGGGCTAAGCTCTCCAACCACTGCAATGCTTTTCCTGTAAGGGACCAACGAAAAGCTTTTAGTTGGACATATTCAAGACTCCGTCCATCAGCAATAGTATCACAAAGGTCTAAGAAGGTTGATATAAGTGCCATAGGGCATTCATTACGTTTTCCTTCATATTGATGTCTTCTTATTTCAGTAAGGAAGTTAGGTTTAATTTCAAAATTAGAGGCAGGGATAAGAATCGCCAATTTAGGCACTGTGAGCACGAGGTGCATATATTGCTTGGCATTCCGAGGGAGAGCATTGATTTGGGCTTCTATTTGCCTCCGGACTTCCTCCTCCCTATCTGCACGCTCCTTAAGTGCCGCCTCTCTAGTTGTTAAGTCCTCAACCTGCTTTCTTAGTTGCTCAATTAGTTCAGCCTGGTTCGCGTTGTCTGCCATGATTCTCTGATCTTGGGCTCTTGGGTGGAAATAGCATTCAAGGTTGTCTACTCCTTCAAATTCAGGTGGGCGATCCGCGCGTCGCATACACCTGCAAGGCCAAACTAGATAAAAACATGATATAGACTACTAGGGCACGATTGATTGCCTCCCCAACAACGGCGCCAATTTGATAGTAGGAGGAATGTCGAGTTCTTAAGTACAAATATAAAGATATGTAAATGCGAATCCGAATCCTAGCCTATGCAAATAATTACAAGACTTTCTCCCGTTGTAGTAGAAGGGTAGTCAGGATCGATCCACGAGGAGGCAGGTCAGCGGGATCCTAGTAGCATCGGAAATCTCACGTCTTTCGTCGACTAAAAGCCTCGATCTCGACCTTGGCTGTCGCTCTTCTCTGCAACAGAAGACCTGCAGAGACAAAAACCTGCTAACATCGATATCAACGTTGGGGGTCGATATCGATGTCTTCTCCTGCAAAGTTGTTAGCTTTTGTCGGCAAAGAAAGGCCGAAGATGTAAGGATGATTGAGGATGCGATGAACAGAAATAAAGACAGTGGTTTTGATGAATTAACTTATGTAAAAAGCAACTCCTAGGATTAGGGTTTACCACAACGTTAACCAATGTATGCAATAAGGTAAATAAGACGGACAATTGCGCTATTTCACCCGAGGGACGAACTTTCGCTGTACACCAACTCTTAGGATTACTCTTGCAAATAAACCTAATTGTCTCTACAAATTTTATGTTTATAACTCAAGTTGTTAGCATGAATCCCTTTTCTTTCGATTAGGACTAAATATAGAATCGTAGGAGATGATATAGACAAAACGATATCAACATCTAACACTTACCTCAGGCACGCATGGCTAACGTCGGGCTCACCCCGACCCTAAGAGCATTGGGGGACTACTCGCTTCTCATCATGGAACTTATAATTGATTGAAAGAAATAAACTTGTATTAAACTATAACCTCTGAAGCTTTACAACTCAACGTCGGCTTTCGCAAACGCCAAACCTTAAAACTTCTCTCTAACTCTATTGCTATTAATTGTGTGTCTGTGGATGATTGAATGCCAGCCCCCTAGGGCTTTATTTATAGGCTACTAATCCTTGCTATCCAAGGATAGTATCTTCTATCTGAACTATAGATTCTATCCAAACAAGTAGGATAAATCTTTTATTTTGATAAAACTCTAAACAACTTAATAAAACTTAAAGGTAAAAAGTAGATAAATCTCAGCCGGCATATATCTATAGTTAAAAGATAATTCGTGGCTTTAAGGATAGAATTCACAATTCGTCAAAGTTAGTCGAAATCGACAGAAAACTTACCTTTGGGGCAGGCGATATCAACCTGGTCTGGTCGATATCGAGTAGAATTTTTGCCCATTTTGCATCTTGCTTCATCAGGTGCTCGTTAGGGTGGGAGTCATTGATTGGCATGTTTTCATGTGACTCATCCAGAAGCCCTTTGGGTAGCCGTGAGAGATGATCGGCTCAACGTCGAACTCTTGTAGTAGGAGCACCCATCGTAGGAGCCTAGGTTTAGCATCCTTCTTCACCATCAAGTACATAAGAGCTGCATGGTCAGTATGAAAAATTACCTTAGAGCCCACTAGGTATGAGCGGAACTTCTCAAAAGTGAAGACCACCACCAAGAACTCTTTCTCCGTCGTGGTGTACTTAGTTTGAATGGCATCAAGAGTCTTGCTTGCATAGTAGATGGCGTGAAGCTTCTTGTCTCTCCTTTGTCCTAGGACAGCACCTACGGCATAATCACTTGGGTTGCACATAATCTCAAAGGGTTGCGACCAATCAGGCGATTGAATGATAGGGGCGGATATAAAGGCTTCCTTCAACCTGTTGAAAGCTTCAAGACAATCACTAGAAAACACAAACTTAACATCCTTCATTAGTAGGTTAGTTAAAGGTTTGGCAATCTTAGAAAAATCTTGAATAAACCTTCTATAGAAACTTGTGTGACCAAGGAAGCTTCTTATGTCCTTAATAGATGAAGGTGGTGGCAACTTCTCAATAAGCTCTATCTTTGCCCTGTCCACCTCAATTCCCCTTTTGAGACTTTGTGGCCTAACACAATCCCTTCCCTTACCATAAAGTGGCACTTTTCCCAATTGAGAACCAAGTTTGTCTCCTCACATCGTGCAAGTACCCTGCGAAGGTTAGCAAGACAAACATTGAAAGTATTGCCATAGACAGAGAAATCATCCATAAATACCTCCACAATGTCCCCTATCATTTCGGAGAAGATGGCCGTCATAAAACTTTGAAAGGTAGCGGGGGCATTGCAGAGCCCAAATAGCATCCTCCTATATGCAAAAGTCCCATATGGACATGTGAAGGTGGTCTTCTCCTGATCGTCATGATGAATAGGGACCTGCCAAAAGCCAGAATATCCATCCAGGTAACAAAAGTAATTATGTTCAGTAAGTCTTTCCAATACCTGGTCAATGAATGGAAGGGGAAAGTGATCCTTTCTAGTGGCGTTGTTGAGCTTCCTATAGTCAATTCACATTCGCCAACTAGTTGTGATTCGCTTTGGCATAAGCTCGCCCTTCTCATTCTCCTCAACGGTCATTCCACCCTTCTTAGGCACCACATGGACTGGGCTCACCCATTCGCTATCGGAGATGGCATAGATGATTCCTGCATCCAGCATGCGCATGATCTCCTTCTTCACCGCCTCTCTCATGTTGGGGTTGAGCTTCCGATGGTGTTCTATAGATGCGTTATGATCATCCTCTAGGAGGATTCTATGCATACATGTAGCGGGTGAAGCACTTCCATAAGCTTATCTACTTCCTGCGTGGTTAGTGTACCATTGATAATCACAGGAAAAGTAGAATTAGGACCAAGAAACTCATACCTAAGCGTGTCCGGTAAAGGCTTTAGCACTGGAGAAGGTTCTTATGGAATAAGGATTGGCTCTACCTCCTCCGTCTTCATGATCTCACCTAGGTAATTTGTCTCAATTATCTTGATTGAAGCTCCCAAATCAGCTATAGGAGTTGGCGTGGACCAAGCATAGAGCGATGCCAACTTTGATTGGGACTCTTCAAATTATTCCTGCAGAAAAAAAGTCGAGGTCGAATAGGAATAGTCAATATCGACTGAAAGTTCAGCACATACCTCGGCTTTTGAGCTGTTCGATGTCGAGGGGACCTGGTCGATTTTGACCCTTTCTATCGATGTCGGCTGGTCGATTTCCACCTCTGCAGTCGATATAAACTGATCAATTTTGACCTCTACAGTCAACGTAGAATGCTCGATATCGCCTATAAAAGAAGGAGAACAAACTTGACTTACTGAGTGGGTCGATGTAGACAGAGGGCACTCGAAATTGAGTGAGATGGTCGATTTCGACCTCTCCTGGTCGATTTTGAACTCTTCTTCGAACTCAATGGATAAAGCATCGTCGAAGATCTCCTTATCACTCGTGCATGTAGCCAGGAATTCCTCAATATCCTCGTCGGTAGGCTCCTCTGCAGCTAGGGCTAGGGCCTCCTCATGAGTTAGGGCCCTTTCCGTCGGTTCTTTGCAATCAATGATGCTAGTGTAGACCGACTTGATCTCCATTCCATTAACTTCCTTCATTGTGGGGTTGAAGGAGAATTCTATCACTTCGTTCCCTATAGTAAAGGTTAGTAATCCTCGACGTACATTGATATTAGCATCAGCAGTAGCTAAGAAAGGCCTACCAAGGATGATAGGTACAATAGGATCTTCAGGCATTTCCAATACAATGAAATCAGTAGACACAAAGAACTTACCCACCTTTATCGGAACGTCATCAACTATACATGTGAGCCTAACGAATGAGTTGTCAGCCATATAGAGCTTCATATCCACATGTTCAAGTGCTCCAATGTTCACCCTTTGCCAAATTGAAAGAGGCATAAGACTTACGCTTGCCCCTAGGTCACATAGGGCCTTGTAGCGATGTTAGCCAAGCCCCACGGTGATTGCAAACTTCCCTGGATCGCTCCCCTTCTCTGGGAAGCCCATCTTTAAGCACTCCTTTGCGATCTCTGCCATAGACCGCTTCTTGCTAAGGATGTCTTTGAGGAATCAGACATAGGCGAGCATCTCGCTTAGGGCCTTTGTAAGGGGAATAGTAATGTTAAGACCTTGAAGAATTTTTACAAAGTGCCTAAACTTACCTTGTGTTGGATCCTTCAATGCTTTGGAAGGGAAAGGCAATGTCTTCTTTGGTGGAGAAGCCAAAACGGTGGTCGGAGGGGCCTGTTGGACGTCGATGTCGATTGGGGTCTGGTTGATATCAACCGAAATGGTCGATTTCGACTTTTGTTGTGGCTCCAAGTGCTCTGTAGTGGCCTCGACGTCGACTTAGGGGTCGACCTGGGGGTCGACCTCGGGGTCGATATCGATGTTTGGCTCGACATCGACTGATCTGTCGATGTTGACTAGATCTGCAACTTTCTCCTCCGCTTCCGTTTGTGTCTTTTGTAGTTTGTTGCCACTCCTTTGTTGCATGGCTGCGATGTCGCCCGACCGGGATTACCCCTTAATATTTGTAGTTGGTTGCCCGGGGAACGTTTCAGACGGTCTAGGGATTTTTGCCGCCAATTGACCCAGTTGGGTCTCTACATTCTTTTTCCAAATATCCTTCTCCCCAATCCTTGTGGTAAGGTGATTGTGTTGAGAATGGATTGCATTGTTGGATTGATCATTCTTAGCCTGATTCCGCCTTACCTCGTCTAACACAAGTTGTAGATCATCCTTCCGTTGGTCTCTATCCGGGTGCCCAGAAGCGCTATAGAGTGGGGGGTCCCTAGGGTTAACCGGGTTCCTTTATGGTTGTTGGAACCTTTGGTCTCCCCAATATTGGCGATTGAGAACCCTCATATAGTTGGCTTCCTCATAAGTCTCCGCCAGTTGTACTTGTTCAGCATGAGAACACTCGGTGGTGGTGTGCCGCTGTGATCCGCATTCAATGCAATCTTGGTTCGCTGAGAGGAACCTCACTTGCTTTTTTGAGATTTCGAAGTTGATCGCTGTGGAATTGCTCCTTCACGTCCGGATCGATTACCTTTGAGGGTTCATATCATGGCATAGATGGGGCAGGCCTCGACGATGATGATGTGTCGAAAGCCTCAGGAGTCCCATATGTGTTGTCAAACTCCACCAACCTCTCTATGGTGTCTCAAGCCTCTTGTGGAGCGAGTTCAAGGTAGCCATAGGAGGTGTAGGTGTTGATCCTCTCCTTGGTTGCAGCATCAAGAGCATTGTAAATAATCTCCTGAATCACATACGGTGGTTGGCCATGCGTCGGGCATGATCATAGTAGGTCATTGAACCTTTCTCAAACAGTAGCCAGAGCCTCACCATGCTTTTGTTTGAAAGCCGTGATTTTCCGTCGGATCAACGCCGTCTTGGATGGAGGGAAGAACTTGTTGAGGAATGCGTCCTTGACATCATTCTAGGTGCGGAGCGATCTTGGGGCTAAGCTTTCCAACCATTGCAATGCTTTACCTGTAAGGGACCAACGAAAAGCTTTTAGTTGGACATATTCAAGACTCTGTCCATCAGCAATAGTATCACAGAGATCTGAGAAGGTTGATATATGTACCATAGGGCATTCATTAGTTTTTCCTTCATATTGATGTCTTCTAATCTCAGTAAGAAAATTAGGCTTAATTTCAAAGTTAGAAGTAGGGATAAGAATCGCCGATTCAGGCACTGTGAGCGATGGATGCATGTATTGCTTTGCATTCCGCGGGAGGGCGTTGATTTGAGCTTCATATCGTCTCCTAGCTTCCTCATCCCTCTCAGTACGCTCCCTTTGTGCCGCTTCTCTGGCGGTGAAATCTTCTACTGCCTTCTTTAGGCGTTCAATTTGTTGCGCCTGGGTCTCGTTGTCTGCCATGATTCTGATAACTCGAGCCCTTAGATGGAGATAGCATTCTGGATTGTCTACTCCTTCGAATTCAGGTGGGCGAATCAGCACGTCGCATACACCTATAAAACAAAACTAAAAAGGAACGTGAAAATAAACTACTAGGGCGCGATTGATAGCTTCCCCGACAATGGTGCCAATATTTGACGTGGGGAGAATTGAATCGAAATATATAATAAAATATAAAACAATACAACTCTTAGCCTCTTCAAATAAATTCAAGACTCCACGCTATAGTAGTGGGGAATCAAATTCGATCCACGAATAAGTGAGTCAGCGGAATCCTAGTAGCGTTGAAGGCACGTCCTGAATATCGACCAGGAGCCTCGATCTCGAGCACAGACCTCGACGTCGACCTTGGTTGTCGATGCTTTCTGCAACAGAAAACCTGGAGAGACAAAAACGGCAGTTGATATCGACTAGGGGGGTCGATATCGATGTTAGTGGCAGAAATCGACTAGCTCAGAAGACTGCCAGTCGACACAGTGTGGTCGATATCGACTTCAGCTACTTCGTGCAGGAGACTCGAGATCGACACAGAAGACCGTCGATCTAGCACAACGGTCGATATCAATGATGGGGGTCGATATCGATGTTGTTCCTGCAGAAAAGTTAGTTTTTTTCGGCGAAGAAAGGCCGAAGAAATAAGGATGGCAAAGGAGCAATGCTCAGAAATAAACCAGGGGTGTTGGGTTTTTCGATAACTCAACGAACGACAGGCAATAAAGATGTAAACTTAAGAAAGAAAAGATCTTCCAAAGCCAGGGATTACCACGACGACAACCATGATAGTATAAGTAAGAAACCAATAAAGATGCATGCTTTTATCATAAAGGAGAAGGCTTTCACCTAAACCGGCAAATAGGAAAAGATATCTTGCAATAAATTAACCTAATTTGCATCTACCTTTGTCATAATTGAGTTTATAATCTTTCGAATAGAAACCCTAATTACTACCCAAGTTTCACAACATGAGTTCCTTAAATTCGCATTTAAAGATGAAGCACAAGGTAGAGCGAGATAAAAAATACCTTCTTTAGCGACATACAAACCTTACCACCATGGCTATCGTCGGGCTCACCTCGACCCTAGAAGAAAGGGCGACTATTCGCTCATGTTGAAAGAAGACATGCTTGAAATCGAATGGAAATAAACTTGCATTGATGAAGAAACTTGAATCTTTACAATCTCAACGCCAACTATCGCAAGTGTCGAAACCCTAAAGCTCAAAACCTAAAACTCTAACTTTATTGCTTAATGCTATTGTGTCTTTCTTGCTTGAATGAATCAAAACTAGCCCCTATGGCTTTATTTGTAGGCTACTAATCCTTGCTATTCAAGGATAGTATCTTCTATCTAATCTCTAGACTCTATCCAAACAAGTAGGATAGATCTTTTATTTTGGTAAATATCTAAAACAACTTAATAAATCTTTAAGGTAAAAAGTAAATAACTCTCAGTTGTGATCTATCTAATAATACAAGATAATTCGGGCTTTAGTTGATAAAATTCCCAATCCGAGTCTCGAAAAACGTGTCTATCCCGTGTCAAAGTGTGGTCGATATCGACCAGAGTAGTCGATATCGACCTCTATGTTTCTGCTCGACGGGTTCTTCTCCACCCGATTTCTGGTGTAAGGTCGATATCGACCTCAAGTAGTCGATATCGAGTGTCTTCTTGGTTGGTCTGTGTGGTCTATCTCGATACTCAGAGTCTGTGTCGATGTCTGTAGTCGATATTGATGTTGGTGGTCAATATCGACCTCTTCTCAGCTACACTTGGCTTCTTCGTTTTGACTCCGATTCCGCTCAAATTCCTGCATATTCAAACTAAAACTTGTGCAGACTCTATTTCTTGCACGTTAGCTCATTCTACACAAATTTATATTATTTTCAACCTTTATTTTAGGAATCGAATGAAATATGAAGTCAAAACTTGCGAATAAAATGGGTACAAATATGTACATCAGAGGGCATGAATAAGATTATGAATGAAGTGCACAATTAAGACTCTAAAGTGCATAAATAAAATGATAAAGTGCAAAAAAATACAATGATAAAGTGCATGAATAATGCACAAAATAAAATTATAAAGTGCACATGTAATATAATAAAGTGCACAAATAACCTTATAAAGTGCAAGAATAATAATACAAAGTGCATAACTGTTCTTATCTACCAAGTGGATTTAGCATACTTGTTCTTTTTATTGGACACCCTCTACTCATTCATACATACTCTTTTCGTTGAAATGCTTTTGTAAAATTAAATTATATTCAAATATAGTTTCTGATGTTCAATTCCACATCTGGTTCTAATGTAGTGACTCATATTTTTCTGAAATATTTCTCATAGATGTTTGTATTATGTTTTTACTCTTAGGAATTGTATTGAGTACTGAAATTTACTCAAGTCTAGTGCTTGTGATATAGTGGCTTCTATTTGCTCGACTTTGCAGGCACCCCTTCGAACCAATAAAGCAACCTAATTGAAACACTAGATAGATCTAGGTGGAGTCGAACCACCAACCTCCTAAACGTTTCTCGTTCAAGCGCTCATTCCTAATTGAGCTTATGGATCTTAACACAAGTTACAAGCTAGCCCAAAATATGGACAAGCTAAGAACATTTGAGGTCTAAAAATGCACTTTTCAGTTTTATAGTTGCACTTTTTCAAACTAAAATTGCTCTTTGATTTGTATTATTAGTTTTATGTTATGAACATTGAATAGTGGTGTTTATGCCACCTACAACAGCAAAAAAACATGCTTTCTATATCGGGATGTATCAAGAGCCCACCAGAAAGCCAAATAGCTAGTCAAAGTCATACGCAAATCCTTTTGTCTCTTGTTGCAACCGATGAAACTTAACCATCAAAAGCACTTTGTGTTCCATTTGTAATATGAGAACTGTCATTAATATCCAACCTTTTTAGTTTCCATGCAAAAACACTAATCCTATCATAACTCCTAAAGGAATATATCACTGTCCAAAAATTGGTTTATACACTTGTAAGAGATAAATCAGAGTACCTTTAACAAATGACAGATAACCATGGTAATAGCCTTCTCTCACACTTGCTTGGTAAACGACTTTAAAATGAATATAGAAAAGAAAAAAATATGTTGAATGTTTACAACTTTGCAGAAGCTTAACTGGTTCACTTCACCTTTATTAATGCAAGAATAAAACACCTTCACTTCTGTTTGTTAAATAGTGAGTGCTATATTGATAAAGACCTACAATAAATGTCCTTTATTAATGCAAGAATAAAACACCTTCACTTGGAATACTTTGAAGGCCATTCATTAATGTTCTTTACAACAGACCTACAATAAATGAGAAGGATCATAATATTGAGAAACTCTTAAAAGAGCATCAACAGAAATAACTTCCAATTCAAAGACCATCTCCAAAACCTTTAGAAGCTCTCCATTTGTTGTCTTTCATCCAAATATTAAAAGAACATGAAATAATGTGGCTTGATTTTGGGTCACTAGCTCAAACACAAAAGTGGAAAAATGCATCAAAACATTAACTAGATCTGTCAGACTGTCACCTTCTATAACATAAAAGATATATTTTCATCAAATTTTTATGCTTTGTTTGGACAATATAACTTCACCAATCTCTTTTTTATATCAAGATGTCTTATAAACTTCCCATGAAAGCTAGAGACCATCAATAATCATTTTTTTTTCGTTCCATTATAGATAGCCCAAAAAAAATCCTTAGTTGCTACTCTAGGCACAACTAACCAAATGCAAGGCTACACATGTGCAGGAAAGAGCATACAATCTTCCAGTTGAAGCTCATAAATCATACGTTGTCCTCATAACAACACTATATTCCACCATAAGAAAACTAGACAACACTTACACTTCCATTACTTATGCAATTCTAAGTTAGTAATTCAAGTCGTTTTGCATTCTATTTCCTAAATGCTAGTTCTCCTGCACACAATGTGACTTTTACTCCCCTCACAGCAAGCTAATCCATAGATTTTAGATCATGACCCTAATTAAGCCATTCTTGCCATACAAACGGACTTGCAAGGGATATCAAATTGCTAAAGGGCTAACGTAGTATACACAGATTGCCTTACCTCTTGTATATTTGGTCACAACCACACTCTTTACCTCTACTTCGGTGATCTCCGACATGGCTTCGATCTTCAAAGGACTTCGAGGCCTCTGTGAGAAGACGAAATCGATGACTGATTGAATGAAGAGGGCCAAAAGAGAAGCAACGAACGAACCTAAGAGCATCTTTATCCATGATACCCCATTCAAGTATCATATCTTACATTTTTTTTGCCACATCATTTTAAGATACTTGAATGCACAACCATGATACTCACAAAAGTATCTTAACATATATTTCATTTTATTTTTAAATCTTTGTGGGTGTAGAAAAAAAGTGGTCCCCACATGTTATTAATTGGATAAAACTAAGATACTGTGTAAGAGTGAGTATCATCTTAATGGTACTCACTTGTAATGATTGCCTTGATTCTCACCCCAACTCTTACATTTATTTTTATTTTTTATTTAAAAATAGGGCTATGGTACTCCAAGTACCACCATTAAAGATGCTCTAAGACTGTGAGATTCCTATTTGAACGAAGCGAGAAAACCACAAATCTATTAAAATCCTGATTTCGCCCCCAATACGAAGGAAAATTAGAAATTAATTGAACAAATGGAGAGAACTGAAGAAAAGGAGCAATTGAACGAAGAAAGATAGCGCAAATACCTTCCTCTCCTCCATGCCATCCTCTCCTCCATGTTTCGTTTAGATGGGTCAGTTTGGAGATTTTTTTTAAAAAACGGTTCGGTTCACTTTTTTTTTAAGATACCACATGCGTCCCGGTTTTCACTAAAAACAAAATGTTACATATTAAGGGCGTGCTCGGCTAGGGGTTATGGGGGATTGTTGGGGTCTTTTTTAAAAACAACAACACAAGTGCATATGTTTGGTAAGGGGTGGCTGCCTGTGGGAGATAAAGGTTGTCGAGATTATATGGTGTTATTTGAGCCCAACAATCCCAACCCGGTGAATGAAGATTGTCGAGATTATTGCCCCCAACAACCTCAATTATGACCGCCTTGCCCTTCTCTGGAAGTCCCTTCTTCGTCGTCGACAGACCGAGGCAGGCACAATTGGCCCAGATGACGAACTCGTCGTTGTCGGGGTATGCGGTGGAGAGCTCCGTAGTGATTAGCGCCTCCGAATGGGCCACCGGTGGGGTGATGACTCGGACGACCAACTCCTCGCTGAATGGGCCACCGGTGACCTCGAAGTAGATGAGGAAGACGAGTGGGATGAGGGTGAGCTTTTTGCTGAGGGAGACGGACGGAGCCACTGAGGGGAGTGCCTGGAGTTTGGTGGTTGTCTGGCTGCGTGGTCGACAGAAGAAAAACAAAGAGGAGGTGTGCTTTGAAGAAGAAGTCATGGGGGCAATTTTGTCATTTTACCAAAAAAATTAAAACAATCTTATACTCACCAAATACCATACCGTATTATATCGGGATTATTTTTTTCAAAAAAATCTCAACATCTTCCATCCCCATAACCCATACAATAATCTACATCTCATATAACCCCTTAAAAATAATCTTCACCCCTTAAAAAATAACTCTCCCTTGTATACATAATACATGGCTATATATCCAAACATCCTAGTTTGTAGTTTTTCTAAAATCTATCCATTTTAAGTAAGAAAATAATTTTGGAGTCTTAACCTAAATATATCGAAAAGACAAGACTGAACGAAGATTACAAGAGTGGCGTAGGCTATAACCCAACCAGTCGACGCAGGAGAGCCCCGATTTGATGTTGTTCTCATATCTTCTCTCTCGCTTGCTCTTCCAATTCGATTTCTCCCTGTCGACCTCTATCTTCTTCCAACCCTTTGTCTCTCTGATCTTCCCCAGCGCAAGCCATGGGTTACGATAATGATCCGTAACGCCTCTCCCTTCGTCTCTTATCCAATTAGGGTTTCGTTTATCTTTTCAATTTTCGCGAATTTTCCCGATCTGATTGTTTTCGTTTTGATCTTATGCTAGGTATATCGATGAGGACGGCGAGCCGTTGGTGGACATGGATCACTTCGCGGCATCCGACGATGAGCAGCCCCAGGGTTACGATGCTGGCGGCGCTGATATTCAGGACTTCAACGACGATGGCGATGATTGGCGTACGGAGCAATCGCCGTCTGCGGATCCGGCATCGTTGAAGCCTAGGAAACGGTTGATTAAGAAGAGCGACCGGCAGAGTTATATCCCTTCGGAATTGAACGATTTCGAGGACGATGGCGGCTTGGCAGAGTTTGCCGACGGCGGGTCTCCTCCAGCAGCGTATGAGAGGGATCGGTCGGATTATGACCTGGCTTCCTCTTCGAAGAAGAGGAAGAGTAAGGGTGGGCTGGAATTGAAGCATGGGGGTGAGAAGAGGAAGAAAGAGAAGAGGATAGAGAAGCACGTGGGGAGTAGCAGCAGCGGTAGAAAGGGGGATGCTGGTAGGTTGACCTCGAGGAGGGGAAAGGGGAATGATGGTGATCCGGAGATGAAGGAGATGTGGGACACAGTTGCCGGAGGTGGTTCTGAGGTTTGATTTCTTCTACATTGCTTGTGTAGTTTGCTGTTCCACTTTTTGGTAAATCATTTATTTGGTAATGGTTGATATGCTTGTAAGTTGATTAAAATTTAAAAGTCAGTCAGTTTTCATGAATTGTGTTCGGTTATTGGGAAAAAGTATATACTTCTAATATGTCGAGACAGGATCAACTAGGACAGTCATAAAGCATTGGATCTAACTCTTATCTGGTGTCAAGGTAATAGCTATGAATAAAGGGTAGTAGAAGGGGATATAATACGCAGTCCATTATAGACCTAAGATCATTACGCTTCAACTGGGTTTATTCTATTCCACCTCTTTGAAAGAAATTCATGAGAAGGACAAGTCTTTTCCACCTCTTTGAAAGAAAATTCATGAAAAGGACAAGTCTTTTGTAGGAAGCTGCGGAGGTTAGTTGTTCATCAATCATATTCATGATTTTGTTTTTGTTTAGCTATCGGCAAGTTTTGTGATATGTTTTTGTTTCAGTTACAATTTGCCTATTGAGAATAGATGAGTTGTTACTGCTTATTGGTTGAAAATTTCACATGCTTTACATTGAAAATTTTCTCTATTTCTGTTTTGAGTTTTGGGATGAATATACTATTTTCATGAGCTCGGCTTCTTGAATTACATGGATGAAACATACTGAAGTTGCTTCCTAGAAATATAATGAATAAGGAACACAAAATTTGTTTTGAGAAACATAGAATTAAGGGAAATTCAACTGACAGTTAATTGATATGAATTGATCATGATACATGTTATGTGACAAAGCTTCACAGAGTTCATCTGGTATTCAATGTGTTGATCCGTCTATTATTTGATGTGATTATTCACGTTATGGACCACCACAATTTACAAAGCTCCCACCCCCCACCCAGTTCGGACACTTGAAAAAAGGTGTAGATATTCTCTTATCTCTCAGTTTAATCCTAGGTGATATTTTGTGTCAATGATGTGATATCTTAGGCTCTCAAATAATCGTCTTTAATTATAGGTTCTTCAGACTTCTGTCAATGTATCCTTTTTTGGTCGAATTTCTGTCAATTTATCTAATATTTATGCTTTGTGATGGTATCATTGAAATTTCAAATGTTTTGTGAAGGTACCATTGATTACTTAAACCAAAAAGGTATTAGCTTTAATTGTTAAGTAGCAAATTTAGAAATTTTTACTGAAGTAGATTCACATTTCTGTTAAAAACTGTCATTGTTGCAACCATCATGTTAAGAATATAATATATGCTCTTGATATTCATATTTTGCTTGGGTTCAATTTCAATAAGGACTTACCATGTTTCTTATTTGATAGGATGATCAAGAGGGTGTTAGGACAATGGATGATGATAATTTCATTGATGATGCTGGTGTGGATCCGGCAGACAGATATAGGAGTGACAATGAAGCAGGTTCACCCAGTCGATTCGCGCAGGTAAGCTCTTCATATATGATAATGATGGATGTGCCTTATTTGTAACGCTTTCCGTCTCCAATGCAAATAACCAAATGCTGGATCATGCCAAATAATTAATTCCATGTTTTTTTTTTTTTGCTGTTCTTCATAAATTATGACTGTACTTGATTTAACATTGCAGTTTAGGTTATTTGCGATTGTTAGCATTTATCCTAATATTTCAGGATTTTTATTTATTTATTGTTATTATTTTGTGATGTCAGGCAGATGAGGGGGAAGAAGATGATGAGATAAAGGAGCTTTTCAAGATGGGGAAAAAGAAGAAGAAGACAGAGAAAAGTGCTCAAGAGATTTCTTTCTTGGTTGAGCAACTCATTGCTGAATTTGAAGTTGCAGCTGAAGAGGATGCTGTATTAAATTCAATTGCAAAACCTGCTATTAATAAGCTCAAAAAGTTGCCTCTTCTAACTGAGGCTCTTTCAAAGTATATGTGCCTCAATTGCTACTCATCTTCTAAAGAGAAGTTGCTTGACATATTTGGTGATCTGCTTTCAATATTCAGATCGATTATGATTCCTTATTTCCTTTACTGTAGGAAACAACTTCAACATGAATTTCTTGACCATGGAGTGCTCACATTGCTAAAGACTTGGCTTGAGCCTCTCCCTGATGGAAGCCTGCCCAATATCAACATACGAGAAGCAATACTAAGGATTTTGACTGATGTAATGCAGCAATACTTCCATCTTTCATTTTTATGTTACTAATAGTATTCTTTGCAATTCCTAAATTTCGGCCTGTGTTTCAGTTTCCTCTTGATTTGGAGCAGCATGATGCAAGAGAACAATTAAAGAGAAGTGGCCTTGGCAAGGTCGCTTCTGTCTTTTTACTTCTTTTGCTAATATTTTACATCGATAAAGTTGGCATTGTGGAACTCATGTGACAAGCTGATGTGATGTGCAGGTTATTATGTTCTTATCAAGGTCAGAGGAGGAAACAACATCAAACAGAAAGCTTGCAAAGGATTTGGTTGACAAATGGGTAATTTGACGTTTTGATTAAGTGCTTGCAATTGCAATTGCTTCCTAGTCAAACTTGATTTATTACTTTGGGAGAATCACTTATACGCTGATTAATGGAATGCAATTTTTCTGTGGTACTGAAAATTTGATTTAAATTTGTATGGAAGGATCAATTTTGGGTTGACTTGTGAACATATATATAATACAAAGATATCAGCTTGATGGTCGAACATCTACCGTCGATTGGAGCCTGAACTTTTCCTAATGGAGTAATTGAACTAGTAAAGGAAATCTGTATGAAGTCATTCTAACGCTGTGAAAGGTGTCTTAAGAGGTATGAAAGGTGTCTTAAGACACCTGGATAGCTAGGAACCGACTTGTGTTTAGACAAACTAGAGTGATATCTAGGAACCGACTTGTGTTTAGACAAACTAGAGTGCATCCAAAGGAATGTTCGATGAATGTAATAGAGACATGCAAGAGTAGGATTTCCCTTAAGTGTAAAGGCCAAACACTACGGGAAAAAAGATGGATTAGGGGACTCTTGAGATAGGCTATGGGCTGCGCCCAGCTGGGAGGGTATAGGGGCCAATTTTGATGGGGTAGTCTTTTGTGTGTACAGGGCTCGGTTTGGGGTTCTCGGCCTGCTTGGCCCTTTTGCATGCGGACCCTTGGTTTGGACCACTCATTTTGTAACTATGTTACACCCTCATATATAAATTTACCAATTCGGAAGTGACTCACCCTTGGCAAAATTTGTGCAAAATTCTGTATTATTGTCTTGAGGAGTGTTTGAGTTCTTTAAAAGTCAAAATATGTGAAGTGGTAGTCCGTGGTGCATAATAGTGTTGTTATTGGATAAAAGTTGCATTATTGTCTGCTGTTGTTGTATGCTTTTGTTCTGTACCCACCCCAAACAAAGTGATACAAAGGAACATTTTTTGTTAATATCCAAAAGCTTCAAATCTTAATTTTGGAACGAATATGCATGTGTGCCATATGAACATATGGTGATGATTGTTTATCTAATCCATTCAAGTAATCTTGCAGAGTCGTCCAATTTTCAATAAAAGCACCAGATTTGAGGATATGAGGAATGCCGATGATGAAAGGGTGCTTCATCGGAGGGCATTTGTGAAGAAGTATGAAGGCTCTATGTTAAAAACTACATTTCTCATAATGTTGGATTATCATTATTTCTGACTGCTTTTTAAAACCAACGGTGCTGGTTGATTCTTACAGGCTAACAAACAGAACATCAGGTTTGGAGTCAAAAGATGATGATCTTGATTTGCATAAAACAACTTTGTAAGTTCTGGGATCTCAACTTTCAGCTTCTTTTATGTTCCGTTTCTCTCATTTGATGTTTTTGTGCGAAACTTTTAATGCTGTTTTGAAATGCAGAGAACGGGAATCTGGTCCGGCGTCTTCAAGGTTGCATGCCTCAAGGCCAGAGGCAATGTCAATGGACTTTATGGTACGTCCACAATCAAAGATTGATCCAGATGAGATCAGAGCTCGTGCTAAACAGCAAATACAAGACCAACGCCGATTGAAGGTTAGTTATATCTTAAAATTTCAACCTACATGTAGGGGTACACAACGTGCTTTGGAAGAGGTCCATACACAACTGATTTCAAGTAAACTCTATTAACTGATTCCCTTCTTTTTCTTTGATTCAGATGAACAAAAAACTACAACATTTGAAATCGGGGAAAAAGAAACAGCTTCAGGCCACAAGAGTGAGCGTGGAGGGTCGAGGCATGGTTAAGTATCTGTAATACGTCTTGTGCCCTGATATCTTTGCATTCCGACGGTATTGAGCAGGAGATGTGGTGTTGAATCTGCAACTGGTATATTGCCTATGCAGCAGCAGTTTCTTCTGATAGTTCATCGATTATGCCGTCTCTTTCCGCATTATTTCATAAGGCTAGATGCTTCCTTGTGTACTTTGATGGCCAATAGTCGGACTTGTGGCGATGTACTTTTCTGCCCATATCGTGTGCGTGAATCTTGTACCCTGTTCCAACTTTGGACAATAAAACATTTAAGGCTCATGTTGTTTAAGAACAGGGGAGAATTGCTGGTTAGAATATCACAAATTTACCCTTATAGTTCAAAAAATAATTACGGATAATCTTGGTGTTTGAGCAAGTGTAAGGATTATTTGGTGATGCTATAAGGTGAAAGTATCAAAAGACCCTCAATATTTAAAACAACCTTTTGTTGTTCAGTTGTGCTCGGGAGCTTGTTAGCAGCAGCAACAACCACTTCACTCCTCGGCTAGTTCCCAGCTGCAGTCGACACAACCGGTGTGGCGTGCTCGCCCTGACACCCCCGGCGATGCCAGCCACTCGAGGACAGGTGGCCACCTCCACGGGCTGCTGTCGGCCTCAGCTGCATTGCCCCATCAATGTGAGTTTCGGCTTCCACCTCCTTCAACCTTTCCCCCTTTTGATTGAGCCCGAATTCGCCCGATAGATGAGTTGCTAGCATATATTTGTGATTAATTTGGCAAAGATTGGTATGAACGAAAATTTGAAGAATTTTAGGGTTTTACGCTATAAGGGTTGATGTTGTTGTGTATACCTTTCGTATTTGTGGTTTATACAACTGAATTTTGAGAACAACAACCATGCAGTAGTTAATTTGCAAATAATTGCCTGGAAGGATGAGCTGTTCAAAGATGGGGTTGTTTGATACAATGGTTGTTGTTGTTTGCTAGATGGTTGTTGTTATTCTTGTTGTGGTTGTTGTTATCCTATTTGAGTATTATACACCTCCGGCGTCTCTATTCTTCCCTCATTGGCTGACTAGTAGCTACTGGTATGATCTGGCGTCTCTGTTCGCTCCTCTGGCAGACATCACTCTTCGCTCTCTCTGCAACAAGTACGCTCTCCTTCTTCTCTTCTCTGCTCTTTCTTTGCTTCGCTGGTTGGAATCTATGGCTAATCCCGATTTGGAAATCCAGGATTCTTGGGATGTGCGATTTTTTTTGTAGATCTAGGGTTTGTTATTGTTTCCTGCGCTTTTTTAGTGGGATTTGCATCTGATATTGACTATTGTTTCTCTTTTTCCGCAAAGGAAAGGGAGTTTGAGCTCTTAATGGTTCATTGAAGCATCTGTTTCTCTTTTTCAAATGAAGGAAGGACCTTTGTAATATAGCAGCTATGGGAAAAAGAAACAACTTTGGTGAATTGGTGATGAAATGTCACACTTAGATTGTGGGTTTTCCCACCGAATTGGCATTGTTGATTAGGATTGAGAGCATGGTTTTTAGGATCGAGATCCTATTGTGGGATCGAGATAAGAGCGTATGATCGGATCATAGGATCGTAAGATCCTAGTAAAAAGTGAAAATAAAACTAAGGATAATGTCTTATAATAGTCATAACAAACAAATACCTTCATTTTAAAATAAAACTAATCTTTTCATCCATTAAATAAACCAAATAACTAACATAGTCCAATAATAGCTACTTAACATTCATAATTTATCAAAGATAACATCTCAAAAGGCGATAAACATACAAGGATAATGTCTTAAAATGTCACAAACATAGAAGAGATAAATCACACATCCAAATATCCAATGTCATCTCTAGTTTCAAATGTCAATTATGTCACCATCGCAATTAACCACATCATGAACAATTTCAACATCTCTCTCAAGGAAATTTTCAACATCATCATCATCATCATCATCATCATCATCATTTATCTCAACATCTTCATCTTTATTGCAAGACAAGATAATGTAGTCATACCAATACCACTTCCATGGGTTAAGTCGTGGGTTTCACTTTCAACATTATCAACTATCAATTGAAATAAGGAAAACACTATGAATACTATGCAACTTTAGTTAAATAAATGTAAAGGAGGAATAAGATAAATATGTACCTTCAACCTAGACCTCTTCTTTGGTTGTTTAGTTGATCCACTACTCGACATTCTTATCAAATTTTTGCATTTCACAAATGACAAATCCAACAATAATCTAAAAAACTCACCAAAAAACACACTAAAACACAATACTAAAAGTAACACGCACTAACCAATAACCACACATAACCAGCAGACATTTCACATTTAAAAGGACTGAAAATTCAAAACTAGAATCAAATGAAGACTCACATTTCGCCATAAAAATGGACTGAAAAATCTCAAAACATTGAACAGTCACTCGGCCTATTGCTAAATTGATGAGAGCCTGAGAGTTGTGTTACTTCTACTCACCCCCGCCCTAATGTTTGTTGCTGACCTGCTGTTCGTAAGGGAGGGATCGTGCAATTCAAATATTAATATAATTCACAACTATGCTAACTCCCTTATCAACCAAATAATACAAGAATCCCTCCCGATGAAGTGGTAGGGTAATTTAGGATCGAATCCACGAGGAGGTATGTCAGCGCTTTCCTTGTCGTAATCACGATCAAGCTTTCGACCTCAGAAGATACTCGATATCAATGTGTCTGGTCGATATCGACCTCAGTTCCGGTCGATTTCCAGCAAAATTCCTGCAGAAGACAAAAGCAATACAGATCGACGTCGAGAAGAACCTCGATTTCGACGTTAGTGATCGATATCGATCTTTACAGTCGATTTCGATGTTTGTCACAGAAACTTCAATGTGTAACCTATTGTCGAAAAAGTGTCCGAAGAGCGTAGAATGGAAAAGAAAAGATGAACAGAAACAAAACTTAACTTTTATATAAAATTCAATTAACTAAAAGCTTCCAAGGTCGGGGTTTCATGCCACAACGATAACAATGCAAGTATGATGCTAAAGTTATGAAATTTAATATCTTTCCATCAAATAACTTTCGTTACCAACACTTAGGTGATTAGAGGCTCTCGTATAATTCCTAAGAGTTACTATCCAATTCATGAGTAATCCAAGTTCACAATATGAGTGGCTTTCGCTTCAATAATGCAAATAATGAATCTCCCTAACTTTCGCAAAGGATCATGCATAGGATAGAAGACGGAATCGCATAAAAGTCATACCTTTGATGCACTTACCCTACATCGCTATCGTTGGGCTCACCCCGACCCTAGAAGTGGGTTGACTACTCGCTTCTCATCATGCAACTCATCATCATCATTGAAAAGAAAACTACTTTGAATTGCAAAAGAAAGAAATTACAACCGAACCAAGCCAATTCCGCTCTCGCTTCCACCAACCTCATCTCGGCCTCCTCTCTCTCTCTACAAATTCTCTGCGATAAACTACTAAAACTCGCTGCGCTTGGATGATTAAACTCAGACCTAACGGCCTCTAGATATAGACATCGAACTTTGCTATCCAAAGACTCGAAAACTTATCTTTATTCTCTAAGATAAAACTTAAATAAGTAAAAACTAAAAACTCTATGGTAAACAGCTCATGTGATAGTTCTGACGTTGATGATAGGAAATCTCGACTTTAGGATAGACGTGCAAGCTTCTGATAGAATTCTATCAAAATCTGAGTCGGACTTCTTTGCTGAACAACATCGATATCAACCTTAGACATCGATATCGACCTCTCTATATCTTTATCTTTGAGCACTCCTTCTTCTCCTCTGATTGGCACTCGACTTCTATCAATTAGCTCGATCTAGGCACTCGATATCGACCTTCAGACATCGATATCGACCTTTGTGTGTTGACATGCTCTGTTTCTTGCTCTGCTCGATTCCTACCTCTCTGCTGTACTCGATGTCGAGGTCCTTCAGTCGATTTCGACCTCTTCAGAAGATTTCGAGTTCTTTTTCCGCTCTTCCAAATCTGTCCATTTTCATCCTGTTTTCTGCGAAATCACATAGAAACTCGTGCAGACCCATATATTTGACAATAAAGCAGAAACTACACTAATCTCATGTTTTCTCACTAATATGCATGCAAAAGAATGATAAAATGGACTTAAATGTGCATAGAAAATATGGCAATTTGCGCGCACATCACCTGCTCGCTGGAGTCACCACAAGTTCTCCACCAAATACTCCATGAAATTGCTTGGCCCAATCGCTTGTTGCTCACCATTCGGGCCGTCAATTGCTCATCACTTGGATTAGGGTTTCACATTTCAATCATCGACTTTACGGAGTGGAATGGGGCAAGAAGCCATTCAGATGTCCGACAGTGGAGATGGGCTTCAAAACAAAAACCTCAGGGGTTGACTTTAACAAAATTGACCCACTATCCAACAAAATATAATACATACAACTCAAATTTTAACATTGCTAGGATCACACTATTTTCTTAGGATCGTAAGATCCCGACAGATCCTAAAGATCCTAACGATCCTAGGCAGATCCTAGCACTATCGAGTATATATGCCCGATCCGGATCAGAAGCTCGCCTAGCTAAGATTGTTGGATCGTAAGATTCGAATCGGGATCCTAATAACCATGATTGAGAGTCTTGTCCACTGTGTTTTTTCTTGTAATGTGAGAACCGATTGAGTGTTTCATGTCCTTAAGATGAAACTCATCAATTATACTACTAGAAGTGGTAAGTGCATTATGTTATTAGACATCATTCGTAACCTAGGTGTCAATTATGCGAATCACAAATAAACTATAACTTGAGGACATTCACTATGTGTAATGTGTAACCTAGGTGCCAATTCTTTTAAAACGGTTGTTAATTGTAGTGTCTTAATTAGGTCTTACAAATCAGCCCAATAAACTGGTATTTCCCATGTATTAACATGCTAACCATGCATATTGAGATGAAAAATACTCTTTACCTTTGGACTTGAGGTACTTATGCCAAATTACGTATAAAAGGGGTAGATAATGCCACATTATGAACTCGATCAAAGGCCTCTACTTTTCTTTTGGATTGGGATGTTTGTTGGACCTGTTCAAAATCTCATCGTCTTATTGTTTAATCTAAAACTTGCCTTTTTTTCTCGACATTTCATCTATGTCTCTCATGAAAACTTCCATGTTACTATCTAATAGGTCGGACAACAATATGTATACAGGGATGTGTTTAAGTGAGGAGATGTCTTAGGGTGAGAGATAGCTTTGTTCGTGCTTCTTGTTGATGGCTTCTGTGTAGGGTTCTTTCATTTGGTGGTGGGCAGGTGGGCATGGATTATTGTTTTCCGAAAAGTGGCATTGTGGATTGGAGTGCTGGACTGTTTTCATTCAATGATATATAGGTTGGATTTTGTGAATGTTTCACTCATTTACTTCATTAATTTGGATTATTATAGTATATTTTTTATGTTATTTATTTATTTGTATTCAATATGCTAATTCTCTCAAAATATTAAAATATTTCGATTTTGTAGGTTCATGTAACTTTTGGTTATTTATATCTAGTTTTGGTTATTTATATCTATAGAGTCCAATGCTCTCAGCACATTTTTTTCTTTAAACTATTGCCTTACTGTAGTGTCATTGTTCTTCTAAGCTTGTAGCTCGCTTACTTTAACGCTCTAACAAGACATCTCTTCTCTGTTCGATGTAGGTTTTTTATTGGTAGTTGAAGAGAGGTGACTAGTTGTTGTTGATTGTTGAACTTCAATTGCATACTGAAAAGGGAATTAAAAATCTGAAATTTGTATAATCTGAATTTTTTTTTGTTATGCGATTTTGTTTGCATTTCTCTTGCTTTGCGTTTATATCTTTCTTTTATTTGTGATAAAATTTGTGTTTTATTTTGATTTCTTATAAAAAGAAATGGATACATATATGAGATTGAATCGGAGAAAGAAGGAATGACAAAAACCAGTGCACCTAGCCATCATAGTGTCCTAGCCATCATAGTGTAATTGCTATTTTTGGAGTATTCATGTGGATTTACAACTGTTTTTTCATAATATAATTGCAGCTACATGCGTGTTGATTAGCTTATATTATAATTAAGACCATAATTCTAGCTATCCACTTTACTTATTTTAGATATTCGGGGTCAGTGGAAACCAGCCACTCAGTCACAAGAATTTTTCAGAACCCTCCAGCGCTTTTATAGCAATGCCTACATTGATGAAGAAAAGAAAAATGCCATTAATTTGTAAGTTTCTTTATAGTGAGAGTGAAACAAATGTTCTGTTTTACTTCTCTGAAACTATCCATTACAGCTGCACCGCATTTAAATTCCTCCTAATGACTGCAACATGCAGGTTTCTTGGGCATTTCTAGCCACAACAGGGAAAGCCTGCTACATGGGAGCTTGGCTCAGATCAAGAAATATAAATATGAGAGGATTGGGAATATGGAAAATGAGGAAGGAAGGTAATTTGCTCTAGTTAAAATTAAAACACAGCCTTTCAATTTTTTTTCCACTACTGTGTATCTTTTACTGAAATAATGATGATCTTCTAGTGTTAAGAGGCCTAGATTTACTAAAACACAACCTTTCAATTGTTTTTTCCACATTAGATTATCAAGAAGAGTGAAACTTTTCACATGCTCTTTTTGCTATTATGTAAGAGCATCCACATTTGACATCCTCAAATGGGTGTCTTAACTTTTTTTTATTAAAAAAAAAAATAGAATGTCAGTTGATTACACTTGAACCAATAAAAGGAGTGTCTTCTTCCAGCCAATATCTCACATTGGGCTTCCTACAAACCTGACTTTTCCCTGACATTTTCTTTTTTATTTAAAAAAATTTAATTTTAAGACACCCCCCACATATGGGTTGTGGATGCTCTAAGAACATTTTATTTAATTTAAAGCATATTAGTTCAAATGGTAGAGTGTTGCGTTCAAATACAAAGATGCGAGTTCAAATCCAGCATAGGCTACGATAATAAAAAAAACTACAAATATGTCATTTAACATCAGGTAATAGCCGATGTCTTTAAAAAAAATTCGATGTCTATGTTGGTGATGTAAAAAGTCAAAAGTTTTTCACATCGGCTATAACTCGATGTCTTTGTATATTATAACATCGGTTATATTTTATAATGAATGTTATAGGATAACAAAGATATCGAATTTAAAAATATGAACGATGTTATAATATACAAATACATCGGGTTATAGCCGGTGTGGAAAACTTTTCCCTTTTTACATCACCAAGATAGAGATCGAATTATTTTTTGAAAGAAATCGGCTACTACCCGATGTTAAATAATATATTTCTAGTAGTGTTTCTTTCCACATACTTGAAGCTCTACGCTAATACATTTTTAACATTTTTCCCATGCTTTTATTGATCTCACTTACATTATATCAGAGGTGATATACCTTCAGCCGAGCAGTTTTAAATCTTTCCTTGTATTAATTCCGATCTCTGTTATATGAGTATATATTGAAGAAGGCAATGATAACAATAATTACTAAACAATGAAATAAAAATTTATCAAGATTAATATTTGTTCTTGATTTGACAATGTCTAAAACTTTTGGAAGTCAAGTTTCTAAAACTACTATAATTATGTCAATAGACATCGGTTAAAAAACGATGTTTAAACAAAAAAAATTTCAATGTGTTGGTGGGTGGTGTTAAAGATCCCCACTTTACCACATCGGTTAAAAACCGATGTCTATAACTAGTTATAACATCGTTTTTATGTTTAATAATGATTTAAATACGCAGATATAGTAATGTTTTGGTTGATGAACCTAATGCTCAACCATTGTTATTTTGCATTTCAACCATTGCTATTTTGCATTTCTAGACGTTTGAAAAAGTATAGGGCAATACAAAAATTGACATTAACATCGATATATTTTGAATAAGAGATGTTTTACGTTGATATACACATCGGTTATATATTATTCATTTTGTGTGCACTGTTTATTCATTTGTAAGTTTAAGATATTAATTTATACAAATATAATGTATCAAATGGAATATTTTGAAGTAGATGTCGTTAGTATATTTTTAAATCATTTTTAATTGAAAAACGATGTTTTTATTATGTAAAACATCATTTTATACCGATTTAATGATGTAAGTGCTTCCTATTGACATCGGGTAACATTGATGTTTCGATATATTAAAGGCTTCAGAAATCATTTTGTGTCTTCGCGATCGATATATGTAAAAAAATAGACATCACTTTTTTGCTCGGATGTCCAATGATTTTCGGTTATTAGACGTATTTTCAAAATCACAATCATTTAAACATCTAAATTACCAAGTTGAATTATTATAAAGTAATTAATAAAAAATTATAGGATTTGTAATTGGATTATGTAATTGGATTATGCATTGTTCATTTATAAGTCTTTTGTATAGAAAAATAACTACATTAAGGTTCAGCTTAGAGACCTTTACAGATTTTAACAAGATCTAGCAGCTTCATCTCTAAAATCAACTTTGAGATGACCAGGCAACAATGGACCAAAGCCTCTTGTAGCCTCATTATCGTAGCTCTATGCAAATCACCCCCAATGTATGACCATGAAAAGATCCACATCATGAAACAATCATAGCCTGTATAGACTTAACCGGATCAGGATATACATGTCGGCAACTAGCCCTTAATGATCTTGTAAATAAGACATCTATATTCCTTGTAATGAAGGGGTTCTTTTGCTAAAATTGTAAGATATCCCAAGAGAAGCAAAAGATTAAAGAAAAGGAAGAAGAAGAAAGCTTTAAAAAATAAAACAGCATAACAACATTTCTAGTGGATTGAAAAATCATCAAGATCCCGTAGTTGTAAACCGATAAACGGAATTAATGATGCAGAAAGTCCGTACAACATGAGAGTAAAGAGTTCTCGTGCCCCCAAAAAAATACCAATGCCAGCATAGTGAGTCCACAAAATCATGAGAAACCAAAAGGCGAGAATTAGAAAGCAAATGAAAGAGATTCATCACTCACTTTGCAGCAACATTCCTGAAAAAGACCCCTCTCACTCTCAACAAACAAAAGCTCTAATCCATTCTTCCATTTAATCTCTTTTGACACAGAAAAAAGGGGACAAAGATATCAAAGCAATCAAACAACATTTTCCACACACCACATTGTGAAAACCTGAGACACAAACACCTAATCAATCCATAAAATCACCTAATAAATGGAAAAATTAAAACCAGAAATACAAGCCAGATTTGTAAGAGAACGCAACTGTGGGCCCCCAAGTTGGTTGAGTAGGCATTATTATAGATCAATAGCGCAAAAAAAGGCACAGGTAGTATGCCAAAAAATTAGAGCATCAACTTCTTCTAGGATTCAAAGGTAACTTCCTAACATTTCAAGGATTACATCCAATGTGTGAAATCTTATATAAATCTGCCAAATCTTCAATAAAGATATTATTTATCAATTTTTGATGCATGCCAATAGTCAAAATCATGCAAGGGTACACAACTGTCAACAAAGTTGAGATTTGAGTTTAGAAGATAGCGCTACACATAGTCAATATCATGCAAGGGTACACAACTGCAAAAAAGAGTGGGAAAAAATCAGAAGAACATTAAAGTAAAATTTGACACAAAAAATGAAACTGAAGAAAAGGAAGTTGGTCTGCAATTTAGACACATGTGAGAAAGCAAAACAAAATGCTGGGTATCTGGACCCCTTAAAGCATTGGCCAAAAGTCGCATCTCTGCATCAAACATTGAGTTACTAATGTA
The DNA here is from genome assembly GCA_963922045.1 of Persicaria maculosa. Classification (NCBI taxonomy): domain Eukaryota; kingdom Viridiplantae; phylum Streptophyta; class Magnoliopsida; order Caryophyllales; family Polygonaceae; genus Persicaria; species Persicaria maculosa. The sequence continues at coordinate 14,930,227 of OY998265.1, forward strand.
TCGACCCGAGTTTATTAACTCGGGTTACGTTTCGAAGGTCGGATACCTTTGTTCGGATCTTCCGCACCAAGTACGGGCTCAAAGTTTGAAATTCAAAAGTTAGGTTTTGAAAGTGGGATTTTATATACCCAAAGTTCTCGTGAGGTCCGTTGGACACCCGGTGTTAACACACCTGTACCTGTCCTAAGTGCTAAGTCGGAAAAACATTTCTGCTTAAACCGAACAATCACGTAAATCCAATATAATGTGCCACGGTAGAGCCGGGTCAAAACATGCTTTATTATGTGGTTAATCTACTAGCAATTTATATAGTCAAGTGACAAGTTAGTCTCCAATTATTCGCCATGAGTATCCCTCGCCAAACATCACATAACACTAGATAGGTTCATGCACGTATACCTAAAAATATAGACGGGCATGCGATCAGATTGAGGCCCGCACTTGGCTAGTCCCCACAAATAGGCACATATACAAGCTATTCCTAACAATATGCTTCTATTGCAGGACGAAATTTGACACACAAGCATGCTGACAGTTTATATATATATATATATATATATATATATATAGAGGTTGGATCCCGTGTAAGCAACCCTTACGGTGTAATTTGTGAGCAGAGAAATTATTCGCAGGTACCAAGCGATTATTCGTATATAATAATGTAATTATTCGTATGTATGAACAAATGTAATTATTTGTAAGTAACAAAAGATTATTCATATGTATGTACATACGAATAATCACTTCGTACCTACGAATAATGTTACTGTTCATAAATTACTTTTAATCTCATCCGTTTGATCTTTTTAATCCGACGCTCTAGATTTGTTCACAAATTACACAGTAACACTTGCTTACACAAGATCTATCATCTCTCTCTCTCTCTCTCTCTCTCTCTCTCTCTATATATATATATATATATATATATATATATAATGCAGTAATGTAATTAAAGGGTACCCGTATAGAATGCCAAGTGGCATAACCCTCTCTTACCTCCAGAATTCTTCCCGTTAGGGCGGAGACTAGTCAGTTCGTGCATGCATCAAGTCATTCATGTTCATCATCCGTTCATCATGTCCATCATTCATTCATCGTGCACATCATTCATTCATCATGATCATATTGGTGTTACTCATGACTCGACTTGACTCAGGACAAAACCCGATGGGACTGGGCTATCCTATGACCCTAGCAAAGACTCTAGTGACTTCACAGATAATGACCATTCTGTTTACAAACGCATACAGAATAAGGATGTTCATTCATAAGTGCAAGTCCTAAGTATGGTACTACATGACATGCTTTTATGCTTATGCAACACCTAGTATAAAATGCACATATATGTAGGGAAGTGGTTCTATTCAATCTGAGTAAGCTTCAAGAGGAACTTACCTAGCGGTGCAAAGCGGCTAGGTGGCAATCATACAGTTTAAGGTCAGCTAGTAGTCGTAATGAAAATATAAGTCTATCTATCCAAACATACAAGCACATATGATTTGATAGCGTTTCACGTATCGAAAGTCTCATCGTCATATTTCCAACCCATCTCATACTTCATCATATTCCATCTCGTATCTCATCTCATATCAATATCTCATCGCAGAACATCATTATAACTCATCAGGCATCATCTTAACTAATTATTATACCATATACCAGTCATTTAGAATCATGCATCATCATCATCTCATCAATGATCCTTATAGCACATATAGTTAAGTTTTCATATTCATCCTTAGCACATGTATCATCATCACATAATAATTCATAGTCATACGTAGCATCAACACATCTATTCATTATACATAAATATAATCTTACAACAGTATCGCCACATAATCATGCTATTAGTCACACATCATCATGCTATTAGTCACACATTCATCATACTTGCACACACACATCATATCATCATGCCAAGTTAGCAAGTCGAACCCGTTGAAATTTCCAAGTTAGTTCAAAATCTTTTTCTAAATACTTTTCTTAAAAACCCAAGTCCATTTAGCAAAGCGTGTATTTGAGTCTCAAATGTCATTCAAATCTCATTTGAAAACATCGTAAAACCCCCAACCAATATCAACAACCAAAAGCGGGCCAAAAGGGACATTGTGTTTCGCCGTCGCGAAATCAAACCAGCGATCACCCCACAAAATGAGGGTCTTCGCGGCCGCGAGAGGATGTCACCACGGAAAAATCTAATTTCGCAGTGGCAAGGCTTGGGTGCTCGGATGCCCATCTGGGCTCCCACTCGCCGCGGCGAGTTCCTAGTCGTCACGACGAAACCTGCAACTAAGCTCGTTTTTTAGCCTTGTTGAGGTCACCATTGTTAGTGTTAGCTCTCAAAGATTTCTCCAAACCCTACCAAATCCTCAATGCTCATTTTAGATCACATAGAGCACAAAACAAGATCGAAAGAAATGAGGATTCTCACCCAAAGTTCTTCTCCTTCGATGGAAACGCTCGTGGGGGCTCATTTGCAATTCGTTTTGGCTAGATCTTGCGCTAGAGTGCCTAGGGGCATGTGAGGGCGTTAAAGGAAGTGACTTACTCAGTTTGGAGTTCAAAGAGAGTGAGAATGATGCCCTTATCGAGCTCCAACTGAAACAAAGAGAGGAAGGAAGGTAGGGCTGTCCTTTGGCTTGTGGAGGCTCTTCCGAGCTATTTCTAGGCTCATGGATGCCAAGGAGGGGGAGGTTGAATCCTTGGGCTGCTAATTGAACACATGGGAGGGAGAGCAAGGGCTGAGCTTGGCTCATTTGAACACACTCAAGGAGAAATGGAGCTTGGAGCTCGACTCTCATGAGGGAAGAACAGGAAGAAGAAGGTGGTGGCTTGGGGCTGCGGTGGAGCTGTTGGTGGTGCGATGAAGTTTCCCAAGCCAAGAAAGGGAGGAGGAAGAACAAAGAAAGGTGAAAGAGGATAAGAAAGAAAGGAGGGTTAGGTGCTTTAGGATTTGTGTGTTGTCTTGTGGTGAGTGAAATAAGGCCAACAAATCAGATTTTTAAGGTAGAATGGGTGTGACTTGAGGGCTGATTTCTGGATATACACAAGGGATACAAGGCTTGTTTGTTTTCCATTTTTGGTGGGAGCAAGGATGGGGAAAGAAAAAGTCCAATGAGAGTGTTTTGCTCATTTGGGTAGTGAGAAAGTGTGAGGAAGCTTCATGGCTTGAATTTCAAATTAACATAAGGCTCCAATCTTGGGCTAAAATCGGATGAAGCTAAGGCAAGTGGTCCTCTTTGCCATTTTTGGAGGGTGCAAGACATGGAAGGGGAAAAAGAGGGATGTGGGTGTTTGTCTAATTCAAGCAATGGGAAAGAGATGAGAAGGCCCCTTTTTTACTCAAATTTCAGCACAAGAAGGGGACCATTGGGGCTGATTTCAGATCCAATAAGAGGAGGAAGAGGGCTGCGGTGGAGCTGTTGGTGGTGCGATGAAGTTGCCCAAGCCAAGAAAGGGAGGAGGAAGAACAAAGAAAGGTGAAAGAGGATAAGAAAGAAAGGAGGGTTAGGTGCTTTAGGATTTGTGTGTTGTCTTGTTGTGAGTGAAATAAGGCCAACAAATCAGATTTTTAAGGTAGAATGGGTGTGACTTGAGGGCTGATTTCTGGATATACACAAGGGATACAAGGCTTGTTTGTTTTCCATTTTTGGTGGGAGCAAGGATGGGGAAAGAAAAAGTCCAATGAGGATGTTTTGCTCATTTGGGTAGTGAGAAAGTGTGAGGAAGCTTCATGGCTTGAATTTCAAATTAACATAAGGCTCCAATCTTGGGCTAAAATCGGATGAAGCTAAGGCAAGTGGTCCTCTTTGCCATTTTTGGAGGGTGCAAGACATGGAAGGGGAAAAAGAGGGATGTGGGTGTTTGTCTAATTCAATCAATGGGAAAGAGATGAGAAGGCCCCTTTTTTACTCAAATTTAAGCACAAGAAAGGGTACCATGGGGGCTGATTTCAGATCCAATAAGAGGAGGAAGAGGACAAGATGTGTGGTCCCGAAAACGCTAATTCGAATTTCCGACATTAGTTCCCAAAAGTGAGTTTCCCAAATCCCACTCTCTCGATCTAATCCCGACTCGATTAAATTAGTGTTTCAAAATTATGAGTGTATCGACATCTAAAATTCATTTCAAATCCCAATATGGAAAGACAGAATTATCCTCTAAAGTTCAAAATTTGGTCGGAATCCGCTTTAAGAGTTCCGAAGTCGATTTATTAAGTTGAGGACGAGTTTTTCTCTAAATATCTAAATTAAATCCATTTTAATTTATTTGTTTGAAAATTATTATTTAAGAACCGAAGGCCCTTACAACTAACTCATTATACAATAGAAAAAGGTTGTTAGACAATTGAGCGAGACTACAAAGGTAAAGCGAAATGAGAGAAAAAGGAACCCTAGACAAAACCCATTCCGCCGCCCCCCGACAGGCCACAATCAGGAAGAACCCTAGGCCCACCGCCACCCTTGAGTTCACCAATCCAGCCCAGTTTCGACCACAGAACGCTGCCTCCGAGCATCCCAGTCCACCATCCCAACTCAGAAATGCCAAAAACACAAAGAAATCAGAAGAAAGAAGGCAAAGTAGAAATTCAATGGTGGAAGATTAGGAAGAAAGAGACAGCGAAGAAAGGGCGTTGCTTGGGGTTTTGGTGGTTACGGTGGTGTAGGAAATTGGCTCGGTGGACTTGCGGTGTCGACTTCCTTGGTCTCGCCTCCCCTCCTTTCTACCTTTTTCCGGTCGCTCCTCCCCTATTCTCCAATTCTTTCAAGGACGACTACTACATATTGAGGAAACTTACAACTCCAAGTATCAAAATAGAAACAACAAAAAAAATGACGGGAGAAAACAAGAAAGATCCCATAAGATCATACCCCGACTTGAACACCAATTGGTTTGTGATGCCCAGGTATGCTTTCCTTTTGTGTATCTGTCTCACTCGAGTGCATCAACCCTCCCCTCCCCCATTTCATTGTTAAGAGGAGGAAATCGAGTTAAACAAATATAAAATATATATGCAAACCAAATCCTAGCCTACACAAATAATTACAAGACTTCCTCCTCCTGTAGTAGAAGGGTAGTCAGGATCGATCCACGAGGAAGTGTCTTAGCGGGATCCTAGATAGTCTTAGAAATCTAACGTCTTTTTCGACTAAAAGCCTCGATCTCGAGTAGTGTATTCGACGTCGACCTAGACTCCCGATTTCTACTGTAACAGAAAACCTGCAGAGATAAAAATAAGAAGTCGATATCGAGTATGGCGGTCGATATCGATATCAGCAACAGACGTCGACCTGGTGATGTACATATTTGTAACCATTTTATTTGCATCTTTTGACTTCATATTTCATTCGATTCCTCAAATAAAGGATGAACATAACATAAATTTGTGTAGAATGGGATAACGTGCAAGAAATAGAGTCTGCACAAGTTTTGGTCTAAATATGTAGGAATTGGAGCGGAATCGGAGTCAAAACGAAGAAACCAAGGGAAGTTGAGAAGAGGTCGAAATCGACCCACATGGTCGTTATCGATCACATGCATCGACACAGACCTGAGTGTCGAGACAGACCATCAACCAACAGAAGAAAAGCACTCGATATCGATCACCTGACATCGATATCGACCAAGTCCTAGATATCGAGTAGAGTTGAGCCCGTCGAGCAGAACAAGAGAGGTCGAAATCGACCTGTTTGGTCGATATCGACTAGACTTCGACACGGGTTGGACACGCTTTTCGAGATGCGGATTGCTATTTAATCTTCAAAGCCATGAATTATCTATAGATTTACATAGATTACAGCTGAGGTTTATTTTTTTTACCTTAAAGCTTTATTAAGTTATTAAGATATTTACCTAAAATAAAAGATCTATCGTACTTGTTTGGATAGAGTCTATAGTTTAGATCGAAGATACAATCCTTGGCTAGCAAGGATTAGTAGCCTATAAATAAAGTCCTAGGGGTCTGACATTCATTAATCAAAGAAAACACATTCAATCATACAATAGAGTTAGGGTTAGGAAGAAGCTTTAGGGTTTGGCATTTGCGAAAGCCGACGTTGGATTGTAAAGTTTCGGAGTTATTAATGGAAATTTCCTTTCAATCAATGATGTTTCCTGCGATGAGGTGCGAGTAGTCTCCCAAAGCTTTTAGGATCGGGATGAGCCCGAAGATAGCCATGCGTGCCTGAGGTAAGTATTAGATGTTGATATCGTTGTGTCTATATCATGTTCTACGATTCTATGTTTAGTCCTAATTGAAAGAAAAGGAATTCATGCTAACAACTTGAGTTATAAACATAAAATTGGTAGAGACAATTAGGTTTATTTGCAAGAGTAATCCTAAGAGTTGGTGTACAGCGAAAGCTTGTCCCTCGAGTGAAATAGCGCAATTGTCCGTCTTATTTGCCTTATCGTATGCATTAGTTAACATTGTGGTAAACCCTAACCCTAGGAGTTGTCTTTTACATCTTTTAGTCACATAAAAACACTGTCTTTATTCTGTTCATTACTCCCTTATTCATCCTTTTAGTTTTCGGCCTTTCTTTGCCGACAAAAGCTAACAACTTTGCAGGAACCAACATCGATATCGACCCCATATCATCGATATCGACCACTGTGCCTTTGTCGACGGTCTTCTGTGTCGACGTAGATCTCCCTGCACGAGTTAGCTAACATCGATATCGACCACCATCCTCGATATCGATGACCTCTGTGTCGACTGGCAGTCTTCTGAGCCAGTCGATTTCTGTTACTGACATTGATATCGACCTCCCTAGTCGATATCGACTGCTTGTTTTTGTCTCTGTAGGTCTTCTGTTGCAGAAAGGATAGACAGCCAAGGTCGAGATCGAGGCTTCTGGTTGACCAAAGACGTGAGCTTTCCAATGTTACTAGGATCCCGCTGACCTGTTTCCTCGTGGCTCGATCCTGACTACCCTTCTACTACAACGGGAGGAAGTCTTGTAATTATTTGCATAGGCTAGGATTCGGCTTGCATATATTTTATATATTTATTTGAAGAACTCGATTTCCTCCTACCAACAAATTGGCGCCGTTGTCGGGAGGCAATCAATCGCGCCCTAGTAGTCTATCTCACGTTTTTATCTAGTCCGGCTTTGCAGGTGTATGCGATGCGCTGATCGCCCACCTGAATTCAAAGGAGTAGACGACCCTGAATGCTATCTCCATCTAAAGGTCCAAGCTCAGAGAATCATGGCAGGCAACGAGACCTAGGCTGAGCTAATTGAGCAACTAAGGAAGCAAAGTCGAGGACTTAACAACTAGAGAGGCGGCACTTAAATAGCGTGCAGATAGGGAGGAGGAAGGCCGAAGACAAATAGAAGCCCAAATCAACGCCCTCCCTCAGAATGCCAAGCAATACATGCACCCTGTGCTCTCAGTGCCTGAATCGACTATTCTTATCCCCCCACTCTACTTTTGAGATTAAACCTAGCTTCTTAACTGAAATTAGGCGACGTCAATTTGAGGGGAAACCTAACGATTGTCCTCTAGATCATATATCTCTATTCCTCGATTTGTGTGATACTATTGTAGATGGACAAAGGGATGATGCCCAACTCATTCTTGAGGAATTAAGGAGGAACCAGGCTACAAATCAACAATCTGGCAGCGCTATCCAGAACCAACTTCAGGGCCTAAACGCCCGAATGGGGGAGATGGATACTTGGAAGAAGACGGTTGAGACCCAACTGGGTCAACTAGCGGCCCAAATCCCAAAACCACTCGGCAAACTCCCCGGACAACCACAAGAAAATGCAAGGGAGCAAGCTAGGCACATTGTCGCTATCAATCTAAGGAGTGGACGTACATTGCCCGAGCCAATAAGCGAAGGAGAAGTCACTGGAGACGCAGTCGATGTGGATCCCCAGGTCGATATCGAGGGCCCTATCGACGTCGAACCTATAGTCGATGTCGAGCCCACTGCGAAGCACAGAACGGAGCTAGAGAGGCACTTGATATCGAGTGACCAGGTCGATATCGACCACCCTACCGATGTCGACCCCTTTGGAAATCGACCACAGCTTCAGACACTACTAAAGTCAACCCAACCAGTCGATATCGACCCCTCTGATGTCGATATCGACCTGTCCAGAAAGCAAAAATCGACCTCTTTTCCTCCAAAGCCATCCAAAACTTGACCCTTTCCTTCCAAGGCGCTACGGGATCCAGGAGACACCAAGTTCAGACGCTTCGTGAAGATCTTACAAGGTCTAAATCTCACCATACCACTCACGGAAGCGCTCAATGAGATGCCTACATATATGAGGTTCCTGAAGGACATCTTTTCCAAAAAGAGGTCCATCCTAGAGATCGCCGGCAAATGCAATTCGATTGAGTTCGCTGAGAAGCGCGACGATCTAGGCAAGTTCGCGGTAATGGTAGGGGTTGGTAAGCATCAATTCAAAGCCCTTTGTGTTCTTGGGGCTAGTGTTAGTTTGATGCCCCTATCAATATGGCAGCAAGTGGGCGTAGGAGCATTAGAGCCCGTCGACATGAAGCTTTACATGGCGGATAACTCCTTTGTAAGACCAACGGGGGTTGTGGATGATGTCCTTGTCAAGGTGGGAAAGTTCTTCATACCCACGGACTTCATCGTGTTGGACATGCCGGAGGATCCTATTGTGCATATCATCCTTGGTAGACCATTCTTACCAACAGCGGATGCCAACATCAATGTGAGGAATGGCACCCTTACATTCACAATCGGCAACGAGGTCGTGGAGTTTCGCTTCAACCCTACAATGAGCGAAACAAAGCAGCTGGATCAAGTTGTCCTCTTACCGGCTAAGGAGAAGCTTCGCAAATTTTTGTTGGCGAGGATGAAAACAGCAAGCAGGGTGAACATCGACTGGAACCAGTCGATATCGACTGAAATCCTCGAAATCGACCACACCACATCGATATCGAGTGAGCCAGATGATTGTCAGGAGCTTAAGTATGGGGTCCCTGACGTCGACATCGACCCCACATATCGACATCGACTACAGAACTCGAAATCGACTTATCCTATGTCGAAATCGATCTCCCATTAGCCCGAAGATTTATGTTTCTGGCCCGAACAGGTAAGCCCAGGTATAATCTCTAACCCTCCTCTATCCATTATTGATAATTCAACTAATGGGAGGGTCAAAGCTCCATGGTTTGCCCATCTTGAAAAAGTTAGGTCAAGAAAGAGAAGGAAAACGCCCAATAAAGAAGAACCTAACAAAGAAGAAACCTTGGGTGCCGAACTTAGCTATTATCAAAAGGACCTAGATGATCCAGGAGAAGGCTCAAGCTTGAAGGGTCCCTACATTAAAGGCTCATGAAGTATTGATAGAGAAGTCGGCCTAGCGACTCAAAAATCTAGAGCTTGTAACTAAAACTTTGATTTTTTTTTCATAGACGGTTTTTAGTGTTTTGAATTTCGGATTTTTAAACTTTTGAAACTATGATAATTCGTTTTCAGGTTGCCAAACAAAAGGAACGATGAAGAAGAAAAGAAGCTACTGCAGAGGCAGTCGAAATCGACCAGGCCAGTCGAAATCGACCACCCTAGGGCCGAGCCACCTCCTGTAGTCGACATCGAGGACTCAGGAACAAAAAGGAGAGGTCAATGTCGACAATTATACTCGATATGGACCACAATCTGGCAGCCCTCGACTTCACCTTCTTCCTCGACTTCGATAGATGCAGTCGAAATTGACCACTGACCTCGACATCGACTTCCGGCATTGACCTAACCTGAAATCGACATGAATCCACATGTTGCGCTATGAGTTTCTCTCTACCCTTGTTTTTCTATTAATATAGTGAGGACACTGTATATTTTAAGTATGGGGTGGGGGAAAAACATGTCTTATGGTCATAACTTGGTTTTCTTCTTCGCATTGCATTCACGTTTAAGTTTTTGTTCTTAGTTTTCACTTTCATAAAAAAATTGTCAAAAAATCCAAAGAAATTAGCAAAATGTCAAAAATATAAAAAAATGCAAGTTTATTTTTAAACCCTACTTAGACGTCCAATGATAAGAACTCAATAGTTGACTTTATCATGTAAATCCTATGACATATTTGGATGGTTTAGCCTAAGTCCTTAAAATGATTTTTATGTAGATTGTGAACTTGTGATGAAATTGAGCACATATGATCCTAGACTAAAAAGCAAATCCAACGAAAATTGTCCTTGTGAGAATTTTGGCCTATAGGGAGAACATCAAAAATCCCTTTGCTTTCCTGAGTGAATTTACTCTTCCTATGCATCTCTAAATGTTGTGATAGTTATTCAAAGCCAATGCATATATATGTTTATGTTTACGAGAATTAAATGACGGAGGCATCTTTTAAGCCATTTTTATCCTCTCTCTACCTACCCTGCATTATCTCTGCTTGAAGCCAGAATATTAGCCTGAGCCTTATATTGCAAACTCCATAAAATTATCCCTAGCCAAATTGAGCCTGACCCCCATTTGGGAATTGAGACTTAGATTGGTTGGAATAATGCATTGTGGAAAGTAAAGTGCATATTATCTAGTTTTGAGCAAAGGAAATTATGGGATGGTACATATTTGCATCTTATCATATTTTGTAAAAGGATTTTTGGCTCACCATATAAATGCACACTTTTTAGTATTATTTATTATTATTTTCGTGCAAAAAAAGAAGAAGTATATATATATATGTATGATGTGCATGAGCCAAATTCCTTAGTTCTTTACTTATTTCATACAAGATCTATATTTTTGAGAGCATATTAGAGTTTGAAAGAAGGTTTGATAAGCATTATGGAAGATGAGTTTGAAAAGTGCAACATTGGTTTGGATATAGTAGTGTTGAGGTTTAGGAGTCTTGATTCCCGAATTTTATAAGCACCACATAGCCAAATAATTCCATACCTTTTAATTCATACCAAGCCCCATTACAACCCCTCCGAATGGAGTCTTCTTTGAAGTCTTCCATTGAGCGAAAGTCCTCCTGATGGTTCTCATTGCATTTACACAATTGGTTGCGAAGTGGATTCTTATAAATTGCAATGTTTATGAGATTGTAAATGGAATTGAGTTGAGCGTTGATCTTCATGGCCTAAACACATGAAAGTTGAGTGCAAACACATTATCCCTATGAGGTTGGATCAAAATTGCATATTCCTATGGATTGCTCATATATGTGCTATGACGTTAAATTCACTTGCTTTGCTTTGCTACCACTTATGAGGTTGCGATCTTCCTCGCTATTTCAATTGAAACTGCTTTTGACAAAGGAGAAGACTTGAAGGGTATGTTGTAGGTGTTGGTTATTGCTTGGTTATTGCTTGAGGACAAGCAAGTCTAAGTATGGGGGTGTTTTGATGTACATATTTGAACCCATTTTATTTGCATCTTTTGACTTCATATTTCATTTGATTCCTCAAATAAAGGATGAAAATAATATAAATTTGTGTAGAATGAGCTAACGTGCAAGAAATAGAGTCTGCACAAGTTTTGGTCTAAATATGTAGGAATTGGAGCGGAATCGGAGTCAAAACGAAGAAACCAAGTGAAGCTGAGAAGAGGTCGAAATCGAGCCACATGGTCGATATCGACCACAGACATCGACATAGACCTGAGTGTCGAGACAGACCATCAACCAACAGAAGAAAAGTACTCGATATCGATCACCTGACATCGATATCGACCAAGTCCTAGAAATCGAGTAGAGCTGAGCCCGTCGAGCAGAACAAGAGAGGTCAAAATCGACCTGTTTGGTCGATATCGACTAGACTTTGACAAGGACATCATCCACAACCCCTGTTGGTCTCACGAAGGAGTTGTCCGCCATGTAGAGCTTCATATCGATGGGCTCCAATGCTCCTACACCCACTTGTTTCCATATTGATAGGGGCATCAAACTAACACTAGCCCCAAGATCACATAGGGCTTTGAATTGATGCTTACCAACCCCTACCGTTACCGCAAACTTGCCTGGATTGCCGCGCTTTTCAAGGAACTCAATGGAATTGCATTCGTCGGCGATCTCTAGGATAGACCTCTTATTGGACAAGATGTACTTCAAGAACCTCATGTAGGCAGGCATCTCGTTTAGCACTTTCGTGAGTGGGATGGTGAGATTGAGACCTTGTAGGATCTTAACGAAGTGTCTGAATTTGGTGTTTGCTGGATCTTGCAGCGCCTTAGAAGGATATGGGAGTGCTTTGGATGGCTTTGAAGGTGAGGTGGTTGATTTCTGCTTTCTAGACAGGTCGACATCGACATCAGGGTGGTTGATATTGACATTGGTGGTCGACCTCGGAGGAGTCTGAAGCTGTTGAAGATTTATGGAGGGGTCGACATCGAGTAGGGGGTCGATATCTACCGGGGCACTCAATATCGAGTGCTTCTCTGGTTCCGTTGTGTGCTTCGCAGTGGGCTCGACATCGACAATATGTTCGACATCGACAGGGCCCTCGACATCGACTGGGGTGTTGACATCGACTGCGTCTTCAGTGCCTTCGCCTTTGCTCCGTGGCTCGTGCAATGGACGTCCACTCCTTAGATTGATGGCGGAAATGTGCCCGACTTGCCCCTTAGGATTTTCTTGTGGTTGTCCAGGGAACTTGCCGGGTGGCTTTGGGATATGAGCTGCTAGTTGACCCAGTTGGGTCTCAATGGTCTTCTTCTAAGTATCCATCTCCCCCATGCGGGTGTTAAGACCTTAAAGTTGGTTCTGGATAGCGTTGCTAGATTGTTGACTCGCAGCTTGTTTCCTCCTTAACTCATCAAGGATGAGTTTGACATCATCTCATCGTGGCTCTCTCTCCGGGTGGCCTGGAGCTCTGTAAGGCAGAGGATCCCTGGGGTTGTATTGGGGTGGTTGATTTCCCCAGTTTTGGTACCCCCGGTGATTGGGATTCCTCATGTATCGTGCCTCTTAGCGAGTCTCCGCTAGATCAACTTGCTCCGTATGGGGGCAAGCAGTGGAGATGTGCCTCTTGGAGCCGCATTCGACGCAGGGTTGGTTTGCGGAGAGGAATTTGACTTGCTTTTGGAGCCTCATGAGTTGATCTTGCATGAATTGTGCTTTGACGTCTGGATCAATCTCCTTGGAGGGCTCATAAAGTGGCATAGATGGGGCAGGCCTTGAGTCGAAGGCCACAGGAGTCCCATAAGTGTTGTTAAATTCTACCAACCTCTCTATAGTATCCCAAGCTTATTGTGGTAGGAGCTCAAGATAGCCATAGGAGGTGTAGCTGTTGATCCTCTCTTTGGTTGCTACGTCTAGGGCATTGTAGATGATCTCTTGGATGACGTAGGGTGGTTGCCCATGCATAGGGCAGGACCTCAACAATTCCTTGAATAACTCCCATACTTGCGCCAGGGTTTCACGTGGCTTTTGTTTGAAATCCATGATCTTCTGACGTATAACCGCCGTATTGGATGGTGGGAAAAACTTGTTGAGAAAAGCATCCTTGACTTCATCCCACGTGCAGAGCGATCCGGGGGCTAGGCTCTCCAACCATGCTAGTGGTTTCCCTACGTGAGACCAACGAAAAGCCTTAAGTTCTACATATTCAAGGCTTTGTCCATCAACAATTATCACATAAATCGAGGAATAAAGAAATATGCTCTAGAGGAAAATCGTTAGGTTTCCCCTCAAATTGACGTCGCCTGATTTCTGTTAAGAAGCTAGGTTTAATCTCAAAATTAGAAAGAGGGTTAAGAATGGCCGATTCAGGCACTGAGAGCATAGGGTGCATATATTGCTTGCCATTCCGAGGGAGGGTATTGTTTTGGGCTTCGATTTGCCTCCTAGCTTCCTCTTCCCTGTCAGCACGCTCTCGTAGTGCCGCCTCTCTAGTTGTGAAGTCCTCGACTTGCTTCCTTAGATGCTCGATTGGCTGAGCCTGGGTCTCATTGTCTGCCATTATTCTTTGAACTCGGGACCTTAGATGGAGATAGCATTCAGGGTCGTCTACTCCTTCGAATACAAGCGTGCCATTAGCGCGTCGTATACACCTGTAAAGCAAAACTAGAAAGAGACGTGAGATAATCCATTAGGGCGCGATTGATTGCTTCCTTGACAACGGCGCCAATTTGTTAAGAGGAGGAAATCGAGTTAAACAAATATAAAATATAGATGCAAACCAAATCCTAACCTACGCAAATAATTACAAGACTTCCTCCCACTATAGTAGAAGGGTAGTCAGGATAAATCCAAGAGGAAGCGTGTCAGGGGGATCCTAGATAGTCTCAGAAAGCTCACGTCTTTGTTGACCAGAAGCCTCTATCTCGAGTAGTGTACTCGACGTCGACCTAGGCTGTCGATTTCTACTGCAACAGAAAACCTGCAGAGATAAAAACGAGAAGTCGATATCGACTATGGTGGTCAATATCGACACAGGGTAGTCGATATCGAGTAAATCACTCAAAATCGACCTCACTCAAAAGCAGGAAGATGGTGCGTCGACACAGAAAGCCGTCGACGTAGGGCAAAGCAGTCGATATCGACCAGTTTGGTCGAAATCAAGTGATTCCTGCAGTGATTAGCATCGGCAAAGAAAGGCCGAAGACGAATTGGATGGAGAAGAAGTATGAACAGAAAAAGGACAGATTTTTATGGTTGAATAAAATATATAAAACGCAACTCTTAGGGCTAGGGTTTACTACAACATTAACCAATGCATGCAATAAGGTAAATAAGACGGAAAATTGCTCTATCTCACCCGAGGGACAAGCTTTCGCCATACACCAACGATTAGGAATACTCTTGCAAATAAACCTAATTGTCTCTACCAATTTTATGTTTATAACTCAAGTTGTTAGCATGAATCCCTTTTCTTGCGATAAGGACTAAACATAGAATCGTAGGAGATGATACAGACACAACGATATCCACATAAAGTACTTAATCATGCATGGCTAACGTCGGGCTCACCCCGACCTTAGAAGCTTTGGGGAACTAATCGCTCTTCATTGCAATAGACACCATTGGTTGAAAGAAGAAAACTTGCTTTAATTGAAACAACGAAACCTTACAATCCAATGCCGGCTTTCCCAAACGTCAAACCCTAAAGCTTCTCCTAACTCTAACTCTATTGTATTGTATCTTGTGTTGTTGAATGAATAAAAAACCAGCCCCTATGGCTTTATTTATAGCCTACTAATCCTTGTTAGCCAAGGAAAGTAGTTCTAATCTTATATCTAAAATATATCCTTAATAAGTAGGATAAATCTTTATTATAGTAAATATCTAAAATAACTAATAAAGATCTTCTATGTTGGTCTTTGTGGTCTATCTCGATGCTCAGTTGTACGTCGAGTGCTTCAGTCGATTTCGACCAGTCAAGTCGATTTTGACCTCCTTTCAGCTTCACTTGGCCTCTTCGTTTTGACTCCGATTCAACTCCAATTCTTACATATTTAGGCCAAAACTTGTGCAGACTTTATTTCTTGCACGTTAGATCATTCTGCACAAATTTGCATTATTTTCAACCTTTATTTTAGGAATCGAATGGAAAATGAAGTCAAAAAATGTAAATAAAAGGACTCTAAATATGTACATCATTCATATATCTAAAAATAAAGAACAAAACCTCCAAAATTGGAAAACGAATCCAGATACCTTCATTGATAAATTTGCTCAGATAGATCATGGAAAGCCCTTCTCAATTTATCCATGGTGTAGGACTGTTTGTATGAACTGGAAATGGTCCAAAGAAACAAAGACTATTGGAGTACAAATCATAAGCACCGGCATCTTGGAAATAAGATGCTGACTTTGAACTACGATCTAGAAAAATATGAATCGAGATCTGACTATAAAAAGTGGGAGAATCCCATGAGAAATTCCTCACATCAAGAAATCTTGGCGAACATAGTGAAATGGCTTGTTTTCGTGACAAGCGTGTATGTTAGCTCTTTTATGATCTGCTTTCTTTCTTATTTAATCCCTTTGTATATATTAATTGTTGCTTGTATTTTAGCTGACACTGAGATCTCTATGCTCCTTTTGGATAAATATGAGGATCTGAAAAACAAAATTGAAAGAAAACCCTTTCAACGGGAAAATGTGATAAAAAACTGCCCTCTTGAAATCTTTAGTTGTGGACATTTCGTCCCTTTATTTTTTGATCACGTTGGAATGATCAGAATGGAAAGCATGGGATATGACCGGAAAAACGGAATAAAAAATGAACCCTTTCAAAGGAAAATTTTGAGTAGAAAAAAAACAATATGGACCATCTATATTAATGCTCCTAGATTCAAGAACTGTGTTTTTCCGATGAAATGTCAGGATTGTTATAACTCGAAATAGAAACAAGGAGTAATCATGCTACACACAAGGAGGAACTCTCAAGTGTCCGCCCAGGAAGCGAAATACTCCGCTGAAATGAACCCCTTCCTTCAACAATATGACAAGAGTCTAGAAATGATTTTCTCTCCTTGTATCTGTGCTTGGACTACTTTAGAAGATGACAACATAGAGATTCTAGCACATAAGATTGCCTCTTGGAAAAGAATGGCTGAATTCAGGAATGATCGTACAAAGATGCAAGAGGAACAAGCAAAGATCCAAGAAACCTCTCAATGTCTCTTTGAGACATTCGGTAAGAAACATGTTGTATTTTTAATATCTTTCCTTTTACGTCTGGATATGTCAATGGGCTGTCATGCCTCTCTACTATGAGATACGATATGATCCTAAATGAAACTTACTCATGCACTTGTAATGAGCTGAACTCATACACACTTGACCATCTTTATTCACACTTGATCTCTGGGTGGAACTTTGCCCTTTGGAAATTCCTTGACCAAATGAAACCCGAGTGTTTAATGCAAACTAAAATGATCCAGGAAGTCACATTCCCCAATCAGGTTGACACTAGCTGTAAGAAGCAAGAATTATCTATTTGTTATTTTTTCTTATGCTTTAGAGATGTTCTGTGCGACCATTGTTGCTATGATAAATATGACATATATCATGCTTAAGAGAAATTGCACAATCGACATAAACCACAGCTCTATTCAGCCTATTTGGCTCTCATTAGATGTGGCTGGAGTAGTAGCCCTCCTTAGATCCCTGCATTTGGAAAAGAACAGAAATTATGATCGGTATAATTAACGAATGGACCCTAGAATACAGATAATGGGAAGCGTGGGTTTTTATCGACTGAACCATGTTAATGCCCCAATTGAACAAGGAATTGAATCCCAATTATTCTGCCTTAATGTCTGAAATAGAATTCAGCCATGTCTGATTAGAAGGAAAGTGAAAGAAAACCTCCTACATAAGATCTGGGAAACGAATATTGAAGCCACGAACAACACAAAAAGAAATTCACAAACATCGAAGTGCATATACATCAAGACAATGCCAAAAGAAAATTCACCCAAATTACAACATACAAGAATATATAACAGAACTGAAACCCCCCAAGCAAAAGAAGTTATATGAAGATATGTTCATGGAACATATGCGGTATAGGCCGCAAAAACCTATGGACGGAAATAGATTCCTTTTGTAAAATTGAGAAGATTCAAATAATTGCACTACTTGAAACAAAAACTCAGAACCAACCACATGAATCGGTGTGGAAAAAAGCTGGATTTTATCAAATGATATGGGCACTAGCAATTGGAAGAGCAGGAGGTATTTGTTTATTTTGGAAAAGTCAGAACCTACGAGGCGAAACATCGAAAATGATACACACAAGCCAAATATTCATAGTGATAAGATATGAAAATATACAAAGAAATATTAAACTGGCAATCTACTTTGTCTACGATCCTCCTCATGAGGTCGACAAACCAGATTTCTGGACATTTTTACAGCAACATGTCCTAAGTATGGACTGCCCATGTATGATCATGGGAGATCTAAATGAAATTCAAAATATCTCGGAAAAGGAAGGTGGGGTGGAACCTCATCCGAATCGTTATATAACTCTTATCAAATTCAAAGACAATTGCTTCCTACAGGAAGTACCTGCAATTGGAAATGTGTTCACCTGGAGGAAAAATAGATTTGAAACTAATAACATCCTTGAAAAACTTGACAGGACCCTTATACAAGAACAAATCTTGAACTGGTTCCCTAATATTCACACGAAAAACCATGCATTTACCTCTGCAGATCATTGCCTAATTGTGACTGATTTAGAGAATCTAGAACGACACAAAGCCGAACCATTTAAATATGAAAAGAAGTGGTTAGAAAGACAAGACTATAGGAATATTGTAACACAAGCATGGCCAGCCCAATTCCCTAGCTCGCACATGTACAACCTAGTCAAGAAAACTCAAAACTTGAAAAGACTAACAAAAGAATGGAACAAAAAAAAATATTTGAGAACATCTTCAGACAATTAAAAGAAATAGATGAAAAACTGATAGAAATACCAAACAAGAGACCACTTCAGCAATCACGAGCCGACATTCAAAAATAGAATAGAATCATAAAAAGGAAGGAAGAAATCCTCAACTTTCACAAACAATATTGGAGTCAAAGAGCAAAAATCAGACACCTTAAACTATCAGATACAAACTTTGGATACTTTCACAAAGTAGCAACAGGAAAAAGAAACCGACAAAAATCAAAGAAATCTCGAATGCGGAAGGACAAATGATAACAGGAGAAGCAAACATTATACCAGAAATCAGAGAAGATTTCATTCAACGTTTTAAAAAACAGGAAGTCAACAGTACAACACTTGAACTTTATTTAGAACTCATAAGCATGGAAATAAATGACTTTGATAACCAAGAACTGATAAAAGAAGTCACAAACTCAGAGATCAAGAACGCCGTTTTCAACATTGGAAAAGACAAATCACCAGGTCTGGACGGAATGACGGCTGAGATCTACCAGTGTTTCTGGGATATAGAAGGACCAACGGTTACAAAGGATATAAAAGGTTTCTTCCGCTCCGGTAAAATCTTGAAACAAATTGACCAGACATTCATTACTCTAATACCGAAAACAGAAAACTGTTATCAGGAAGAATTTACTTAAACAAATATAAATATAGATGCAAACCAATCCCTTATTCGTGCAAATAAATTACAAGACTGCCTCCCGCTGTAGTGGTAGGGAGTCAGGATCGATCCACGAGGAAGTGTGTCAGCGAGATCCTAGATAGTCTTTGAAATCACACATCTGTATCGACTAGGAGCCTCGATCTCGAGTAAGTCACTCGACGTCGACCTAAGCTGTCGATTTCTACTGCAACAAAAGGCCCACAGAGACAAAAACAAGCAGTTGATATCGACCTAGGGTGTTGATATCGAGTATCAGTAGCGACGTTGACCGACTCAGAAGACTGTCGATCGATCTCAGGAGCACTCGATGTCGAGTTGTGCACTCAATATCGAGCTCAGATGCAGGTAGAACATGCATCAACATTGAAGGCCATCGACGTAGACTGGATGGGTCAATATCGACCTAGGTGGTCGATCTCGAGTAGTTCCTACAGTTTGTTAGTGTTGGCATAGAAGGCCAAAGGCAATGGAATGGAAATAGAAAGATGAACAGAAAAGACAGATTTTTAAGATGAAGAAAATATATAAAAAAGCAACTCCTAAGGCTAGGGTTTACCACAATGTTAACCAAAACATGCATAAGGCAAATAAGATCGACAATTGCGCTATCTCACCCGAGGGACAAGCTTTCGCCGTACACCAACGATTAGAAATACTTTCGCAAATAAACCTAATTGTCTCTACCAATTTTATCTTTATAACCCAAGTTGTTAACATGAATCCCTTTTCTCGAGATAAGGACTAAACATAGAATCGTAGGAGATGATCAAGACACAACGATATCAACATCAAGTACTTACCTCAAACAAGCATGGCTAACGTCCGGCTCACTACGACCCTAGAAGCTCGGCGAAATACTTGCACTTCATCGCAACAAACTTCTTGATTGGAAAGAAAAGAACTTGGATTAAATAAACCTTCGAAACTTTACAATCCAACGTCTGCTTTCGCAAACGCCAAACCTTGAAGCTTCTCCTACTCTCTAAACTACTTTGTATTGTGAGATATGAGTCTCTGTGCTTGAATTGAATAAAAATCAGCCCCCTAGGGCTTTATTTATAACCTTAAAGCTTCTCCTACTCTCTGAACTACTTTGTGAGATATATGTCTCTGTGCTTCAACTTCTATTTAAAATTCTATCCCCAACAATTTGGATGAAACATTATTAAGGTAAATATAAAATATTCTAGGGTAAAAGGGAGAGTTCCCAAGGACATAATCTATCTAATAAAGATATGATAAACCGTGGCTCTTGTGGATAGATCTCAAATCCGTGTCTCAAAATCGTGTCCAGTCCATGTTAGTTTCTACTCGATATCGACCCGGTCACTTAACATCGAGTGTCTCATTTTGGCTCAATTTGTCGCACTTCACTCGACCTCTAGTGGTCATATCGATGTCAAGGTCTCCACCTGATCTCTAGTCATGTTGAGTGCTTCTGTGTAGCTCTGTGTTGTTTGTCTCGATTCTCAGTGTCTACATCGAGCTATCTAGTCGATCTTGAGTGCTCCACTCGATCTCGACCTCTTCTCTGCTTCACTTGGCTTTCTCGTTTTGACTCCGATTCCACTCCAATTCCTATACCTTTAGACCAAAACTTGTGCAAACTCTATTTCTTGCACGTT
The DNA here is from genome assembly GCA_963922045.1 of Persicaria maculosa. NCBI lineage: Eukaryota > Viridiplantae > Streptophyta > Magnoliopsida > Caryophyllales > Polygonaceae > Persicaria > Persicaria maculosa. Next base: position 14,950,867 of record OY998265.1, read on the forward strand.
AGCTCATTCTACACAAATTCTCATTATTCTTTAACCTTTACTTTAGGAATCGAATGGAATATGAAGTCAAAATATGCAATAAAAAGGAATATAAATATGTACATACCCATACTTAGACTTGCTTGTCCTCAAGCAATAACCAACACCTATAACACCTCTTCAAGTCTTCGTCCTTGTCAAAAGCAACATCATGAGCGGTAGCAAAGTAAAGCAAGTGAATTTAACGTCATCACACATATATGAGCGATCCATATGCATAGGCAATATTAAATCCAACCTCACAAGGATAATGTGTTTCACTCAACTCTCATTGTGTTTAGGCTATGAAGATCAACTCTCAACTCAGTTCCATATACAAACTCATAAAACATTGCAATTTATAACAATCCACTTCGCAACAAGTTATGTAAATGCAATAAGAACCATCAGGAGTACTTTCGCTCAATGGAAGACTTCAAAGAAGACTCCATTCGGTGGGGTTGTCATGAGGCCTGGTATGAAATAAAGGGTATGGAATTATTTGGCTATGTGGTGCTTATTAAAATTTGGGAACCAAGACTCCTAAACTTTAAGACTACTTATCCAAACCATATCTCCCAAAATAATGCACTTTCCAAACTTGCTTTTCTCATGATGCTCATCAACCTTTCTTTCAAACCCTAATACGCTCTCAAAAATATAAATCTTGCAAGAAATAAAATAACTAAGGAATAATTGGCTCATGCACTAGATATAATAAAATAGCTCTTTTTTTCGTACGAAAACTAATAAATAAATAAAAATGTGTATTTATAATGTGAGCCAAAAATCCTTTTACAATATGTGACAAGATGCAAATATATACCAAACCATAAATTTTCTTTGCTCAAAACTAAACATATGTACTTTATTTCCACAAGGCAATATTCTAACCATCATAAGTTGCAATTCCCAAATGAGGGTTAGGCTCAATTCAGCTAGGGATAATTTTGTAGAGTTTGCAATATATAGGCTCAGGCTAATGTTCTGGCTTCAAGCAGAGACAATGCAGGGTAAGTAAAGAGAGGATAAAAATGGCTTGAAAGATGCCTCCATCATTTAATTCTCATAAACATAAACATATATATGCTTTGGCTTTGAATAACTATCACAACATTTAGAGATGCATAGGAAGAGTAAATACACTCAGGAAAGCAGAGGAATTTTTAATGTTCTCCTTATAGGCCAAAATTCTAACTAGGACAATTTTGTTGGATTTCACTTTTTAGCCTAGGATCATATGTGCTCAGTTTCATCACAAGTTCACAATCTACATAAAAACAATTTTAAGTAGTTAGGCTAAACCATCCAAATATGACATAGGATTTACATGATCAAGTAAGCTATTGAGTTTTCATCATTGGACATCTAAGTAGGGCTTAAAACAAAATAAATAAGGTAAATATGCATGTTTTGTTCTTTTTGACATTTTCTAATTTTTTTGGATTTCTGTATTTTTTTCATAAACTAAAGTACTAGGAACTTAAACTTAAACATTAATGCAATGCAAAATTTTAAAAATAAGCCAAGATTTGACCATAACACATGTTTCATTCCCACCCCATACTTAAAATATACAGTGTCCTCACTGTATTAAAAGAAAAACAAGGGTGAAGAGAGAAACTCACAGAGCAACCTACAGATGGATGTCGATTTCAGATTAAGTCGATGCCAGATTTCGATGTCGAGTCAAGGTGTCGATGTCGACTGCATCTGTCCGTATTGATGAAGAAGTCAAAGTCGAGGGTCGCCAGGGGGTGTCAATATCAAGGGGCCTACTCGATATTGAGTGATTTCTTTTGCTCCTGAGTGATCGATGTCGATCACAGGAGATGGCTCGACCCTAGGCAGTCGATGTCGACTGGCCTAGTCGATTTCGAGTGCCTCTACAGAGACTTCTTTTCTTTATCGTCATTCCTTATGCTATGTAACCTGAAATTCTTGTTAGATAATAATAGATAAAGCCACGATTATCAAAGTTTTCAAATCAAAATCCAAAATTTAAAACCTAAAAACCATCTAATCGAAAAATTTTAAGTTTTATGTACACGCTCTGGACTTTTGAGTAGCTAGGCCGACTCTTCCATCAATGCTTCAAGACCTTTTAAGGTAGGAACCCTTCAGCCATGGTCGTTCTCCTGGATCATCTAGGTCTTTTTGATAGTACCGAAGCTCGGCGACCAAGGCTTCTTCTTCATTAGGCTCTTTGTTGGGCGCTTTTCTTCTCTTCCTTGACCTAATCTTGAAAATATGGGCGAACCGTGGAGCTTCTGCCCTCCCATTAGTGGAATTATCATTAATGGATAGAGGAGGGATAGAGATCATACCTGAGCTTACCTTTTCGGGCCCGGAATAATGATCTTCGGGATGAGGGTCAGTCGATCTCGACCGGGTGGTGTCGATATCAAGCTCTGCAGTTGACATCGAGTGGATGTGGTCGACGTCGGTAGTGGGGACCCTATACTTAAGCTCCTGGCAACTCGGGCGACTCCTCTTGCCCCTGTTCCCGTGCCCTGGTGATCATTAGAGTCACTCGACATCGAGTTAGGGGGGTCGACATCGAGTATCTTGGTCGATTTTGACTGGGTGAAGTCGATCTCGACTCTTTTTGTAGCTTCTACCCTTAACAACAAGAATTTGCGAAGTTTCTCCTTTGCATGTGAGAGCCCAACATCTTTTAACCGCTTTGTCTTGCTCATCGTCGGGTTGAAGCGGAACTCGACGACTTCGTTATCGATTGTGAATGTAAGGGTGCCATTCTTCACATTGATGTTGGCATTTGCATTTGCTAAGAATGGCCTAACAAGAATGATAGGCACAATAGGATCTTCCGGCATGTCCGACACGATGAAGTCCGTGGGTATGAAGAACTTTCTCACTTGACTGGAACATCATCCACAACCCATGTTGGTCTCACGAAGGAATTGTCCGCCATGTATAACTTCATGTTGACGGGCTCCAATGCTCCTATACCCACTTGTTGCCATATCAATAGGGGCATCAAACTAACAGTAGCCCCAAGATCACAAAGAGCTTTAAACTGATGCTTACCTACCCCTACCATTACCGCAAACTTGCCTAGATCCTCTCGCTTTTCAGGGAACTCTATGGAATTGTATTCGTCAGCGATCTCTATGATGAACCTCTTTTTGGATAGGATGTCCTTCAGGACCCTCATATAGGTCGGCATCTTGTTAAGCACTTCCGTGAGTGGGATGGTGAGGTTGAGTCCTTGTAGGATTTTCATGAAGCGCCTAAACATGGTATCCGTCGGGTCTTGTAGCGCCTTTGAAGGAAAAGGGATTGTTTTGGATGGCTTCGGAGCCAAAGTGGTTGACTTTTGCTTTCTGCACTGGTCAACATCGACATCAGGGGGGTCGATATCGACATGGTTAGTCGACCTCGGTGGAGTCCGAAGCTGATGTCGATTTACAAAGGACTCGACATCGACAAGGGTTTCGATATCGAGTGGGGCACTTGATGTCGAGTGCTTTTCTGGCTCTGTTGTGGGCTTCGCAGTGGGCTCATGCAGTTGACATCCACTCCTTAGATTGACAGCGACAATGTGCTCGGCTTGCCCCTTTGGATTTTCTTGTGGCTGTCTTGGGAGCTTGTTGGGTGGCTTTGGAATTTGAGCCGCTAATTGACCCAGTTGGGTCTCCCTGCTCTTCCTCCATGTATCCATTTCTCCGATGCAGGAATTAAGCCCTTGAAGTTGGTTTTCGATGGCGTTGCTATATTGTTGACTTGTCGCTTGGTTCCTCCTTAACTCATCAAGGATGAGTTGGACATCATCTCTTCTTGGCTCTCTTTCCGAGTGGCCTGGAGCTCGGTAAGGCGGAGGATCCCTAGAATTGTATTGAGGCAGTTGATTTCCCCAGTTTTGGTATCCCTGGCGATTGGGATTCCTCATGTACCTTACCTCCTGATGAGTCTCTGCTAGATCTACTTGCTCCGTGTGGGGGCAAGCGGTGGTGATGTGCCTCTCGGAGCTGCATTCGGTGCAAGGTTGGTTGGCGGAGAGGAATTTGACTTGTTTCTGAAGCCTCCTGAGTAGCTACGTAGAGTGGCATTGATAGGGTAGGCCTTGAGTCGGAGGCTGCAGGAGTCCCATATGTGTTGTGAAATTATACTAAGCTTGTTGCGGTAGGAGCTCAAGATACCCATAAGAGGTGTAGTTGTTGATCCTCTCCTTAGTAGCTACGTCCATGGCGTTGTAGATGATCTCCTGGATGACGTAGGGTCGTTACCCGTGCGTAGGGCAGGATCTCAAAAGCTCCTTGAATCGCTCCCACACTTGTGCCATGGTTTCATGAGGCTTTTGTTTGAAAGACATGATCTTCTAATGTATAACCGCCATCTTGGATGGTGGAAAGAATTTGTTTAAAAATGCATCCTTGACTTCATCCCAGGTGCGGAGCGATCTCGGGGTTAGGCTCTCCAACCATGCTAGTGCTTTCCCTGCAAGAGACCAACGAAAAGCCTTTAGTTTGACATATCAAAGGCTTTGTCCATCAGGAATAGCATCACACAAATTAAGGAATGTAGTTATGTGTTCTAAAGGGCAATCATTAGATTTTCCCTCAAATTGATGTCGCCAAATTTCAATTAAGAAGCTAGGTTTAATCTCAAAATTAGAGTGAGGGATAAGAATGGTCGATTCAGGGACTGAGAGCATAGGGTGCATGTATTGCTTGGCACAAGGTGCATATATTCATATCGCCTCCGTGCTTCCTCCTCCTTGTCACCACACTCTCTTTGTACCGCATCTCTAGAGGTGAAATCCTCGACTTGCTTCCTTAGATGCTCAATCTGCTGAGTGTAGGTCTCTTGGTCTGCCGTGATTCTTTGTACTCTGGACCTTAGATGGAGATAGCGTTTAGGATCTTCTACACCTTCGAATTCAGGCATGCGATCAGCGTGTCGCATACACCTATAAAGCAAAACTAGAAGAAGACGTGAGATAGACTACTAGGGTGATTTATTGCTTTCCCGTCAATGGCACCAAATTTGTTTGGAGGAAGAATTTACTTAAACAAATATAAATATAGATGCAAACCAATCCCTTATCCGTGCAAAAAAAGTACAAGACTTCCTCCCGCTGTAGTGGTAGGGAGTCAGGATCGACCCATGAGGAAGCGTGTCAGCGGTATCCTAGATAGTCTTTGAAATCACACGTTTGTATCGACAAGGAGCATCGATCTCGAGTAAGTCACTCGACATTGACCTAAGCTATCGATTTCTACTGCAACAGAAGACCTGCAGAGTTAAAAACAAGTAGTCGATATCGACCTAGGGTGTCGATATCGAGTATCAGTAGCAATGTCGACTGACTCATAAGACTATCGGTCGATCTCAGGAGCACTCGATGTCGAGTTGTGCACTCGATATCGAGTTCAGATGCAGGCAGAACAAACGTCAACACAGAAGGCCGTTGACATAGACTGGATGGGTTGATATCGACCTAGGTGGTCGATCTCGAGTAGTTCATGCAGATATTTACTGTCGGCAAAGAAGGCCGAAGACAATGGAATGGAAATAGAAAGATGAACAGAAAAGATAAATTTTTAAGATGAAGAAAATATATAAAAAAGCAACTCCTAAGGCTAGGTTTTACCACAACGTTAATCAAAACATGAATAAGGCAAATAAGATGGACAATTGCGCTATCTCACCTGAGGGACAAGCTTTCGCCGTACACCAACGATTAGGAATACTTTCACAAATAAACCTAATTGTCTCTACCAATTTTATGTTTATAACCCAAGTTGTTAATATGAATCCCTTTTCTCGAGATAAGGACTAAACATAGAATCATAGGAGATGATCAAGACACAACGATATCAACATCAAGTACTTACCTCAAACGCACATGGCTAACATCGGGCTCACCCCGACCCTAGAAGCTTGAGGAACTACTCGCACTTCATCGCAACAACCTTCTTGATTGGAAAGAAAAGAACTTGCATTAAATAAACCTTCGAAACTTAACAATCCAACTTCGGCTTTTGCAAACGCCAAACCCTAAAGCTTCTCCTACTCTCTAAACTACTTTGTATTGTGATATATGAGTCTCTGTGCTTGAATTGAATAAAAATCAGCCCCTAGGGCTTTATTTATAGCCTATTAATCTTTGCTAGCCAAGGAAAGTAGTTCTAATCCTACTAAAACTCCTATTTAAAATTCTATCCCAAAACAATTAGGATGAAACATTATTAAGGTAAATATAAAATATCCTAGGGTAAGAAGGAAAGTTCCCTAGGACATAATCTATCTAATAAAGATATGATAAACCATGGCTCTTGTGGATAGATCTTAAATCCGTGTCTCAAAACTTCGTCCAGTCAGTGTTAGTTTCTACTCGATATCGACCCGGTCACTTGATAACGAGTGTCTCATTTCGGCTCGATCTGTCGCACTTCACTCGATCTCTAGTGGTCGTGTTGATGTTGAGTTCTCCACTCGATCTCTAGTCATGTCGAGTGCTTCTGTGTAGCTCTGTGTTGTCTGTCTCGACGCTCAGTGTCTACGTTGAGCTATCCAGTCGATCTCAAGTGCTCCACTCGATCTCGACCTCTTCTCTTCTTCACTTGGCTTTCTCGTTTTGATTCCGATTCCTCTCCAATTCCTATACATTTAGACAAAAACATGTGCATACTCTATTTCTTGCACGTTAGCTCATTCTACATAAATTCTCATTATTCTTTAACCTTTAATTTAGGAATCGAATGGAATATGAAGTCAAAATATGCAATAAAAAGGACTATAAATATGTACATCAAAAACCCGACAACCACGCCTCATTATAGACTTATAAGTTTATGCTTAACGATATACAAGATAGTCACAAAAATCTTAGCTGATAGACTAAAAAGGGTAATGAATAAGCTTATTCACCCCTTGCAAGGAGAATTCATATCAAACCGAGCTATCCAGGAAAATATCCTAATTGCCCATGAAATCTTCCATTCTTTCAGATAGAAAAAAGGAATGAACGGTTTAATGGCAATAAAACTAGACATAGAAAAAGCCTACGATAGAGTTGAATGGAACTTCCTCTTTCGAGTTCTAAAGAAATTCGGTTTTTGCACCAGATTCTGTAACTGGATCGACCAATGCGTCAAAACTGCCTCTTTTTCAATCCTAGTCAATGATGGACCCTCAAAACCTTTCAACCCAAAAAGAGGCCTACGACAAGGGGACCCAAGATCCCCACTCCTGTTTATTTTAGGAGCAGAAATACTAGCCCGAAAACTACAAACAGAAAGCAACCAAGCAGACCAAGAAATAGGATTCAACATTACCAGTCTGGGTCCTCGAATTCCATTTCTATCCTTTGCGGACGAAATGATGATATTTATTAAAGCATGCAGTTCATCTACGATTAAATTAAAAAGAATTATTGATGAATATAGCTCGATCTCGGGTCAACTTGATAACTTTCACAAGTTGGCTTTCCAAACGACACTAAAAATAACGAAAATTCATAAACAAGAAATCCAACGTCTAACAAACATCATATATCAAAATATATTGGACAAATACCTTGGTTGTCCAATTATAAATGGCAGAGTCAATAGAACAACCTTTGAAGAAACGATCTACAAGACAATCACAACTATCAAAATGGCGAGCTAATGCGCTAACCCAAGAAGGAAGAGCCACTCTTATCATATCGAATCTAGCGGCAAAACCAAGTTTTGTCATGCAAAACTTCATGCTTCCAAACTCGATGCACAAAGAACTTGATCAGATAACTAGAAATTTCTTCTTGAACAAAGATATGTCGTATAAACCGCTAATAGGTTAGGACAGAGTATGCAAAAAAAAAGAAAACGTTGGAGCTGGAATCCACAAAACTAAAGACATGAACTCAGCATTGCAAATGAAACTAATATGGAAAATACCTGCTGAGCCAGAAAATATATGCGTTCAAACCATATCCCATAATTACTTGAAAGATGAACATATTCTAAGATACGAAAGGAAAGGAAAATCGTCTTGGCAATGGACAAAACTAATGGAGATAAAAGCAGAATTCTGTAATGGCCTCATATAGCAAATAGGAAATGGAAAAACGATCAACTTTTGGACTGATAGATGGTTGGACAATGAAACGCTAGAAAATAGATGCCTTTTACTAGATAGAATCAACAAAAGTGACAAGGTAGATAAATACATAAACAAAAATAGATGTTGGAACACAATCAGACTTAAGCACATGTTACCAACACTGATCATCGAAAAGATCAAAGCAACATTCTGATGTACATATTTGTACCTATCTTATTCGCAAGTTTTGACTTCATATTTCATTCGATTCCTCAAACAAAGGTTGAAAATAAGAGGAATTTGTGTAGAATGAGCTAACGTGCAAGAAATAGAGTCTGCACAAGTTCTGGTTTAAATATGAAGGAATTGGATTGAAATCAGAGTCAAAACGAAGAAGCCAAGTGAAGCTGATCAGAGGTCGATATCGACCATCAACATCGATATCGTCTACAGTCATCGACACAACTTCTGAGTGTTGAGATAGAACCACATATACCAACCAAGAAGGCACTCGATATCGACCACCTGACGTCGATATCGACCATAACACAAACATCGAGTCGAAGAAGAAGGTGCCTTGGTATGCGGATTTTGCTAACTATATTGCAGGAGGCGAGATCCCTTCAGGCTTAACTTCGCAGTAGAAGAAGTTTTTCCACGACGTCAAGCAATACTATTGGGATGAACCCTACTTGTTGAAGCAGGGAAAAGGCCATATCTTTCGACGTTGTATCCCGAAGGAAGAGGTAGAGAGCATAATTCGCCATTGTCATTCTCTCCCTACAGGAGGCCATGCTAAATGATTCAAGACCGCGGCGAAAATCCTTCAATGTGGTTTTTATTGGCCTAACCTTTTCAAAGATGTGCAAAACTATGTAACCTCTTGTGCTGAGTGTTAATGTACAGCAAATATCACATGAAGGAATGAGACACCGCTCACAGGAATTCTGGAGGTAGAGCTCTTTGATGTATGGGGTATTGACTTCATGGGACCATTCCCTGCCTCAGGCCCCTACAAATACATTCTAGTAGCGGTGGACTATGTCTCAAAATGGGTTGAAGCCATTGCAACTAGGATCAACGATACAAAGGTAGTCTCTAAGTTCATGAAAACTAACATCTTTCCTCGCTTTGGTGTTCCTAGAGTTCTTATTTCAGATGGTGGCTCGCATTTCATTGAGAGAGGCTTTGAAGCACTTTTAGCCATGTATGGGGTGACACATAGGGTGGCAAAGCCCTATCATTCCCAAACAAGTGGTCAAGTAGAAGTCTCCAATTGCCAAATCAAAGCCATCCTAGAGAAGACGATCTCCCGCTCGAGGAAGGATTGGTCATCCAAACTATATGGTGCGCTCTGGGCCTACCGAACGGCCTATAAGACACCACTTCGCACAACTCCTTACAACTTGGTGTATGGTAAGTCATGTCATTTGCCCGTCGAACTTGAGTATAAGGCGATGTGGGCTCTCAAGGAGCTCAACATGGATTTCGACGAAGCTGGGAAAAGAACGTTCGTTGACTTGCAAGCCTTGGCGGAGTTGCGCCTAATGGCATATGAGAATGCCAAAATCTACAAAGAGTGCACAAAGAGGTGGCACGATAGGAAATTGGTGCCAAAAACATATGAGGTAGATGACAAAGTCCTTGTTTTTAACTCTAGACTTCGCTTATTTCCAGGGAAACTAAGGATAAGATGGAGCGGACCTTCAAGCTTCATCAAATTTTCCCCCATGGAGCGGTGGAGTTACTTTGCGATGATGGTTCCACCTTTAAGGTAAATGGTCACTGGGTAAAGAAATATAATGACAAAGAAGACCCGGAAGAAGAGATTCGCACCACCCTGGCGTTGAACTAGTGCAAAAAGGGAAGTATGTCGAGCTAGCGACTTAAACTCAAGCACTTCCGGGAGGCAACCCGTTTTTTTCTTTTTAGTTTATTTTATAATTCTTTTAGATTATTCATGGCTATTTTATCTAAAGTAAAACAGGAGATCAAATCAAGTGCCCTAGGAGAGAGGTCGATATCGACGTACTGAGTCGATATCGACGGCTGACACCAATATTAAAGGTCGACCACCCCTTTACCCAGAACTCGATCTCTCGCTCATCTCTCTCATCCTAGCCCTCTTTCTCATCTCCCTCAGCCACAATCTTTTTCTCTCTCTTCTCTCTTTGTGCAACCCTCCATCGCCGCCCCATCTCAAGCCTTCTGTCACATAAACTACCATATCCGGTGCTCTCACCTTGCAAGAAACCCGACAGAGAACCCAGCCCTCGCTTTTTCTCTCTCTTCGCTCTCTCGCTACCCCTTTTCTCTATTTTTCGTCCACCTTCGCCCAGATACACTTAGTTTCGGCCATCCCTTACCAGATCCGGCCGACCTTGAGCACCGGCAAAGCCCGTAACTGCACCAGCGAACTGAAAACCGCCCAGATCTGATTGATATCGACGTAAGGTCGATTTCGACCACCGTAACAGTTCGACAGTTTTGCTGCATTCTTTTGCGATTTCTTGCCCTTTCCCACCTAAATTTTTACACTCTTTTGGTATGATTTCTCACTCTTACTCTTTCTTTACAGATTTATATGGTTATTGATGAGTTTTGCGGTGGAAATTACATATTGAGTGTTTTAGGGTTTGAATGCTATTTGCGCGGGAAATTGAAATTGCATGATTTAGGGCTTGTGTTAGATCTGATTTTTTTTATATGTGGGGTAAAATCTGAAATTTTATTAGGTTTGATAGTGTTAAATGTTCAAGAAATTGAGTTTATGAAATTTTATAACTTTATGGAATTTCTTGAATTATTTTTAGATAATCTTTATTTTTGATGATTAAAAATTGGTTATTTATCTTTATTTCATCAGTAAAATTAGGATTGCAAGATTTAGCACTAAGATTAGCCAATGTTACTATTGCAAATTTTTAGGCTAGTTTCTGAACCTAAGTATGGGGTTCTTTCTATTATTTACATAAGGGAATTATCTTTGGCATTGTTTTCTTTTGCAGACAATGGTGCAAGCAAAGAATATTCCACAGGATTCCCTTTACATTGAAGATGCTCAGCAGATGGATCTAGCTACTAACCTGATTCGCCGAGCAGGCAGAGCCCGTTGGTACCACTACCCTGATATGGTCCAGTTGGGCTTTCACACTGGCGTCCAGGAGGCATTTGAAAATGTCTCCCTGGAGAGATTGATCGATGGCTTGGAGGCCCATTACCCCGTTCTGACAGGGGAATTTATGGCCACATTGGAGATCCCTGACTGCACCTCCTCCACCCGCCGAGTCACATTCCAGCTCGACAACAGGCGGTTCAGGCTTTCACTTGAGGAGATGAGCAACTTCTTTGGGTTCGCTCACACTCCAACACATTTCAGGGTCCATGACCCCAACGTCATCTGGAGCTATATCTCGGGGATCCCATACCCTGCACCCACCGGCTCCTTCACTACCAGGGTCGCCAGCCCACTGTTCTGCGTCATCTTGCACATCCTGGCGAGCACTATCTGGGCGCGACCTGAGCTCCGCCGCCCCACACAGCGCGAGACAGAGACTTTGAGGCGGATGCTGTTCGAGGATGAGCCCTTACCTTTCATGTATGCCTGGCTCGAGCACATACTAGAGCGCCGACGCATGACCAACACTGAGATCCTGTATGGCTGCATGGTGGTAGTCATAGCCCAGGCCTTGGACGTGCATGTTGAGAGGTATACCGCATATGAGCTCACATATCTTGATTATACTGTTTTACGACAGGGAGGAGTGATCGCAGCACGTCCACTTGGATGGAGGCACCCCCAAACGGGGATGCCCCTCCGCCAAGACTACATGGATCTTCTGTATGCCCCTGATTGGTACCAGTCTTGGAGTGGACAACCATATCACACGGACATAGATCCCACTGCTGATCCCATGCTTAGGAGGAGGCCCCCGCTTTACAACCATGATCCACACCTGGAGGCCATGTCCTGGGAGGCAGATCCCCACTTTGATGGAGCCCAGGACCCCCAGCCTACCAGGGGGGCAATGATGACGGCGATGACGATGATAACATCGCAGATGATGCAACCAGTGGTGGGGAGGGCCCACAAGGGTCCCACCACAGCTTTGTGCCTCCACCTCCTCCGCCCTTCCAGCCTGCCTACTCTACTGAGTGGCAGGACGGCGTCACTACACGCTTCTCTAGGCTAGAGTTGTCTGTAGCTGAGCTACGCGATGATCAACGCTGTTTTGGTAGGATGCTGGAGGGATAGGGCTCCTACTTTGGCTATAACTTCGATCAACAGGGTACCAGCAACTCTACATTTCAGCAGGGTGGCCCATCCTACTACCCAGGGTTGGCCCCTACACAGGACTGACCCATGCTTCTGCCGCCTCCTCCACCTCCTGAGCAGTGATTTTTAGAGTAAGTGAGAGTGAGTGTTCCCCTTCCCATTTACTTTGCTTTTCAACAGTGAGGAAACTGTAATTTTTAAGTATGGGGTGGGATTGAAATTTGACATTATAACTATTCTATCTAGTTGTGGTTATGGTTAAAACTTGGCAACTTGGCTTGTATTTACTTTTTATTTGCTTTATGTTTTATTTTTATGCATTGCATCATGTTTAAAATTTATGCACTTTAAAAGTCTTTAGTCTTTTAGTTTATTAGTTTTATAAAAATGTCAAAATCCAAAAAAAAATTAAAAAATGTCAAAAATACAAAAAAATGCATGTTTATTTTTTAGTTTGTTTTTAAGCCCTACTTAGATGTCCTATGATGAAAACTCAATAGCTGAATTGATCATGTAAATCCTATGGCGTATTTGGATGGTTTAGCCTAAGTCCTTAAAATGATTTTTATGTAGACTGTGAACTTGTGATGAAATTGAGCACATATGATCATAGCCTAAAAAAGCAAATCCAACAAAAATTGTCCTTGTGAGAATTTTGGCCTATAGGGAGAACATCAAAAACCCCTCTGCTTTCTTGAGTATATTTACTCTTCCTATGCATCTCTAAATGCTGTGATAGTTATTCAAAGCCAATGCATATATATGTTTATGTTTACGAGAATTAAATGAAGGAGGCATCTTATAAGCCATTTTTATCCTCTCTTTACCTACCCTGCATTATCTCTGCTTGAAGCCAGAATATTAGCCTGACCTTGATATTGCAAACTCCACAAAATTATCCCTAGTCGAATTGAGCCTGACCCCCATTTGGGAATTGAGACTTAGATTGGTTATGTTACATGTGCACTTTATAATTGTATCTTGTGCATTATTCATGCACTTTATCATTTTATTTTTGCACTTTATGATTTTATTTATGCACTTTAGAGTCTTAATTGTGTACTTCATTCATAATCTTATTCATGCCCTCTGATGTACATATTTGTACCCATTTTATTTGCAAGTTTTAACTTCATATTTCATTCGATTCCTAAAATAAAGGTTGAAAATAATATAAATTTATGTAGAATGAGCTAACGTGCAAGAAATAGAGTTTGTACAAGTTTTAGTTTGAATATGCAGGAATTTGAGCAGAATCGGAGTCAAAACGAAGAAGCCAAGTGTAGCTGAGAAGAGGTCGATATCGACCACCAACATCGATATCGACTACAGACATCGACACAGACTTTGAGTGTCGAGATAGACCACACAGACCAACCAAGAAGACACTCAATATCGACTACCGGAGGTCGATATCGAACTTACACCAGAAATCGAGTGGAGAAGAACCCGTCGAGCAGAAACATAGAGGTCGATATCGACTACTCTGGTCGATATCGACCACACTTCGACACGGGAGAGACAAGTTTTTCGAGACTCGAATTGGGAATTTTATCAACTAAAGCCCGAATTATCTTGTATTATTAGATAGATCACAACCGAGAGTTATTTACTTTTTACCTTAAAGATTTATTAAGTTGTTTTAGATATTTACCAAAATAAAAGATCTATCCTACTTGTTTGAATAGAGTATAGAGATTAGATAGAAGATACTATCCTTGGATAGCAAGGATTAGTAGCCTACAAATAAAGCCCTAGGGGCTAGTTTTGATTCATTCAAGCAAGAAAGACAAAATATCATTCAACAATAAAGTTAGAGTTTTAGGTTTTGAGCTTTAGGGTTTCGGCGCTTGCGATAGTTGGCGTTGAGATTGTAAAGATTGAAGTTTCTTCATCAATGCAAGTTTATTTCAATTCGATTTCAAGCATGTCTTCTTTCAACATGAGCGAGTAGTCACCCTTTCTTCTAGGGGCGGGGTGAGCCCGACGATAGCCATGGTCGTAAGGTTTGTATGTCGCTGAAGAAGGTATCTTTTATCTCACTCTACCTTGTGCTTCATCTTTAAATGCGAATTTAAGGAACTCATGTTGTGAAACTTGGTTAGTAATTAGGGTTTCTATTCGAAATATTATAAACTCAATTATGACAAAGGTAGATGCAAATTAGGTTAATTTATTGCAAGATATCTTTTCCTATTTGCCGGTTTAGGTGAAAGCCTTCTCCTTTATGATAAAAGCATGCATCTTTATTCGTTTCTTACTTATACTATCATGGTTGTCATCGTTGTAATCCCTGGATTTGGAAGATCTTTTCTTTCTTAAGTTTACCTCTTTATTGCCTGCCGTTCGTTGTGTTATCGAAAAACCCAACACCCCTGGTTTATTTCTGATCATTGCTCCTTTGCCATCCTTATTTCTTCGGCCTTTCTTCGCCGACAAAAACTAACTTTTCTGCAGGAACAACATCGATATCGACCCCCATCATCGATATCGACCACTGTGCTAGATCGACGGTCTTTTGTGTCGATCTTGAGTCTCCTGCACGAAGTAGCTGAAGTCGATATCGACCCCCAACATCGATATCGACCACACTGTGTCGACTGACAGTCTTCTGAGCCAGTTGATTTCTGCCACTAACATCGATATCAACCCCCCTAGTCGATATCGACTGCCGTTTTTGTCTCTGCAGGTTTTCTGTTGCAGAAAGCATCGACAGCCAAAGTCGACGTCAAGGTCTGTGCTCGAGATCGAGGCTTCTGGTTGATATTCAGGGCGTGCCTTCAATGCTACTAGGATCCCGCTGACTCGCTTCCTCGTGGATCGAACCTGATTCCCTACTACTATAGCGGGGGCCGGGGAGTCTTGAATTTATTTGAAGAGGCTAAGAGTTGTATTGTTTTATATTTTATTATATATTTCGATTCAATTCTCCCCACGTCACCCTCATTATTTTATTTTACACTTTATCATTTTAATTATACACTTTATAATCTTAAGTGTGCACTTCGTAATCTTATTGATGCACTTCATATTATTATTCACACACTTCATCATTTTATTCTTGCACTCTATCATATTAGTTATACGCATTATCATTTTATTTTTGCACTACCCACCATAAATCGAGTTCCTGAGCCGTTGCAGCTGACATTGAAGTCTTCTCTCAAGTAACACTCCTCGCTCATACCAAAAGGGTTTGGGATGGATACATCCCTGCACTTCATCTGGCAGATCACTTGAGGCATCACCTTCTCTACTTTCAGAAATGCCAATGCTACAAAACAAAGCAAGGCATTGTTGTTAAGCATCCGGCGCCAAGCCATCGCGTTGTTGTACATGGAAGGTATGTGTTTATTTCTCTCTCTTTTTTGTTTGATAAAGGATTGGGAGTTCTTGAAGATTTATATAGGCATTCCTATCTTGAATCTTCATCTACTGATCGTGATTTGAATTTTGACTTGGTAGCTTTTTTGATCTTTTCAAATACGAATTTAAGCAAACACAACCTAGCGAACAAGTGCAAAATAAAACAACAACTCATAGACATTCCCATCCTCACAAACCATTAAAATTGAGAAGCAATCAACATCACAATATCACTCATATAGATCGTTTCTCAGACCCACTAAGGAGAGTTAAGTTTAACATTCAGAATTCAGCAGCAGAATTAGAAACTTTTAATTCATTAGAATCTTTCGAAGTAATGTTTTTTTTTTCTGCAAAGAAAACATTTAGACTTTTAGCATCAACAAATTAATTTTCACATTGTTCTCCTTTTTTTCCACTTATGACCAGTTGCTGATAAGTCAAAATTCAAAGCACGCTAAATTGATCCACATAAATAAACAAAGGATACGGTTTTAGACCAACTCCTTGAAATGTTGAGTCCAAAGCCTTTGTAGTCATTATTGGATCCTTTCAGATGGTGCAAATAAAAATTAATGGTTGCGGCCTGCGGGCTCTCGCTACTGTCACGTGTCTACTGCAAATATGGTAGATATGCAAAACCTGCAACGAAAGGCAAAAAGAGCAAAAAAAACATAAACTGAATAAATCACATCATTATCATAATTCATAGAAGGTGCCGCAAAAAAATTTTCAAATTTCAGTTTTGGCATGAGCAAGGAAGCTATCCCTAGATGGTTTTCCTGTAATTCAATTTATTGATCATAATGTCTGCAAATTGGACAACTCAACAATACTCTCATCAGGGTTGTCACCTCGATTTGTTGTCTACCTATATCACAATTTCAACATATTTGATCGAATATCAACCATAGACGCTGCATTAAAGTTTTGGGGGAAAACGATCTTTCCCTACAACTGATGTAGACTCGCATCTCATATAATGCTTTATCCACGACACAAACTGATGTAGAGGAAATTAGGGAGCCATCGGGAATCGGGAAAAACTTTGTCCTCCAAGAGGAAAACGTACAAGCTGTTGATGCATCCTTTTCTTGGCGATGCAATTCATTTTGGTCAAACACAAGAAGGATTAGATGAGTTTTTATCATGTTCTTGATAGTGTACGAGAGACCAAGTTGTTCTTCATTGCAAAGACCTTTCTTATTTTGATAAATAGAGAGCGGTCATCCGGGAGTCGAACTGGGAACGTTCGGTTATTACCCTGAGATCCTTTCCAACTCGACAACCTCGACATGGTTCCATATTAATATCTTGCAACCATATATAGTATATGTGAGATTTGAACCCACATATTTGTGCATGACACATCGCTCAACCGATGTTCGGTAAAGTGACCATGTTTTATGCCTACTTTTACTTCAATTTCTGTCATATATTTGCATTAAGGGTTGAGAATGGTTTGAATTTGTGTAGTATATTCTTATTTGTAAGAAATAGAGGTCTACACAAGTTTTGGTTTAATTGTGCAGAAATTGGAGCGGAATCGAAGCTAAAAAGAGAAGCTAAGAACCGTCGCAGAGCAGTTGACATCGACTGGAGCTCTCGATATTGACTGAAGCTCTCGAGGTCGATGAAAAGAGTGATCAAGAGACTAAGTGAAAATGAGCCAAGAAAAGACAAGCTTCTATAGAAAAGGTCGACATTCCCCTAGATCGACTGAAACACTCGACATCGATAGAGCCAACTGATGCCCGAGGTCGAGTGGAGCTGAAGCACTCGACGTCGACTACATTGGTCGACGTCAAATGAGCCATTTCACATATTTGACACATACGAGGGGGTCCGACTTGAAGGAGAATACATGAAGCCACATTTTTATCTTTATTTTAGATAGACTCTTTCCTTAGGGTATTTTCCTATTTACCCTAGGGATTTTTATTATTTCCTTATTAAAGTTTTATCTTTGATCTTAGGATTAGATTTACTTTCCTTGGCTAGCAAGGATTAGTAGCCTATAAATAAAGCCCTTGGGGCTGAGCTTTAGAGAGATCCAATCCAAGACACAACAATGACAATCAGTTTTAGGGTTTTAGGAAGTTTTAGGGTTTTGGCGCTTGCGTGAGTTGGTGCCGAGATTTTGAAGACTTCGCTTTTATATTAAATGCAAGTTAAGTTTATTTTCTTTATTTCAATCGTGTCATCTTCAACTATGAGCGAGTAGTCGCTTTTCTCTTAGGGTCGGGGTGAGCCCGACGTTAGCCATGCATGCTTGATGTAAATTTGGTGTTTATTTATTTCTAGATCATCTTGACAGGAGGAAACTGTCGTTGTTCCTATCAAAGTATAACTCAAACCCACAAACTAGTATAGCAAGCAAGTAAGAGGTCGATCCCACAGAGAATCAAGTATTTCTAAGCAATGTATATTTACCAATTAGTAGAAAAGATGGATTTGGTGATTGAAGTAGATAACGAAAACTATAGACAAGTTAGTAGAGATAACAATATAGAAAATAGTTTCATCTATAAATATCCACTTTAGTTTGATTAGTTGATCATCGATTCTTCTTCAAGTTCTCTTTTCATCCTATTATTGTTCATGTCCTGATCTTGTGTAAATTACTAGTCCTACGAGTCCTAGCAACCCTTACTAATTAGATAACCCTAACACGGTCAAGATTTAACCTAATAGTAGCATTAAGATTATGGTTAACCTAGCAACCCTTACTAATTAGATAACCCTAACACGGTCAAGATTTAACCTAATAGTAGCATTAAGATTAAGGATTAACCAGGATACATGCAACACCAAGCTACGAGTCAGCATTTAACATATAATTGATTCTCTACACACCAATTTAGTCCTACGAGTCCTAAAAAGGCATGATTGCTACTATAGATTAAGGTTCGCTACGAGGAATCTACAAAATCCTAGCAATAATTTCAACTAGTTGTACGGGCTAGAAGAAATTAACAATATTCGCAAAAGAATCAATACGAATCAATAGGAATAGAACAAGAATAGAAATCTCACAACATTATCAAACCAAAGCTTCAATCCATAGATGAAACGGAAGAGTTTAGCACTCCATGGCCATGGAGGCTCCCTTCTAGGGTTCTCTCAATTGATAATCTCAAAGTGTATAAGAGTTATGGAACTAGATGATTAAAATAAAACCCTAAAACGTCCTTAAAAAGCCTCAAAAGAGTCGGCCAAATAATAATTCTAAAAACCTAATTAAGTGAATAAAAAGTCCATTGGGCAGATTCGGCGTTTCTGCAGAAGCCGCGGGGCAGCCAACCCAGGCCGCGGGGCGGCAAAGCGATTGCGAAATCCTCCGTCAGAGCTTCTGGCCGCGGGGCGGCTTTTACTGTTCACAGCGATTTTTCCGTTTCGAATTTGGTCTCGATGTCAACATGAAAGTTGTAGATCTCGGAAAGAGCTTTCCAACGCATGCTTATAATAGTCAATCGGACCACCGAGGCTTCCAGAAAGTGTATTACAAGTTCAGCATGTCTGGCGACAACTTCTACTGACTTGTTCTTCACTTAGGCTCTCGAAATTCGACTCCGCTCCCGTGCTCTTCACTTTTCCTCCTCCTCTTGAATCTTCCTTCATCCATGAGCTTTCTCATTCCTCGTCGGATTCATATGTACCTTAAATAATCCATAAAAGCGTGTAGATTCCGACTCTACCAATAAAATGAGTATAAATGCAAATCTAGTCTAAACTATGCATTATAAACATCTAGATCATGCTAAATGCAACCTAATATGCCTACCTAAATGCGTGCTATCAAATTCCCCCACACTTGAGATTTTGCTTGTCCTCAAGCAATGAAAATCAAAATCAAATCAACACCCCACAGACAAGCTATCCATGTAATCACTTTGGTAAAACACTTAAGCACAAAACGAGGGAAACAAAGATTGACAAATAACGTCATAATATCTATAGGTGCAATCTAAGGAATAAAGCAAGTATATCTATCCAACCTCACCAAGAAAATGTGTTTTCACTCTCGCTCATGTGTTTAGGCTAATCATTCACGCTCAAACTCAATTCCTGAAAACTTAGCTACAACAAAATTGCGTCAGTGGTCTAAATCTCCACCGCTAGTGACTTCACATGCAACCAAAATCATGAGGTCTTTTGAATAGGTTGTAATGGGGCCATGGTATGAACATAGGGTATGGAAAATATTTAGGCTATGTGGTGCTAAAAATCCGGGAAAAAGGGTTAGTAAACAACCAGAAAAACACCAACACCAAACACTTCAAATACCATTCCAATAACACGTACTCCTTCACAATACAAATTCGCACACAATTTTCAAATATCCACACAAACTCATTCATTTTTTTTCTTTTTATGATGATTTTTTTCTTCTTTTTTTTTCTTCTTTTTATTTCTTGACTTTTACCCCTAAGTGAATTTTATCCTCCTTAGGTCCCAAGTAATAAGCACATAAAAACCATCTCTATATAGTACAAATGAATCACCCAACATAATTTCTCCACTCAAAGCAACTCCATCAACATATCAAGATATATATTCACCAACTCTTCTCCTAATTCCCGGATGGGTCAGGCTAATAATTGGCTAGGAAGATTTTGCGGAGCTAACAAAATAGGCTTATAAGGCTCAAATTGGCTTCAAGCAAAGGATAATGTGTACGGGTGGGTAGAGTATAATATGGCTAAAAGAAAATCATGCCTCAATCACTTTAAGGTTACATGCAAAAATCATATAAATGCAGCCTTAATAAAGATATCTAAACGCAATTTAAAGATGAAGTAATCAAGGAGAGTATTCACACACAAAGAAACTAGAGGACTTATGAATGTTTAGTCCCAATAAGGCCAAAATAACTCACATGGTCAAATTGTTAGAACTTCAATACCGCTTAAATTCCAAAGACTATACATGCTCAATTTTCTCATCAATCTTGTTCCCAAAAAGTCTACAAAACAATTCAAAGTTTCAAACACTTCAAGTCATGGGGAACATGATAAGAACAAAATATAAATATAAAGGACAAGTAGCCTAGTGGGAAAATAAGACCTAAAGTATATGAAATGCATGAAATTTTTTTTTTTGATTTTTTTTACAAATGCAATATACGAGTAAAAATAAATATGAAAACATAAATAAACATGATATGCATTTTTTTTTGATTTTTTTTATCTATCTATATGTAATGCAATCCCTCCCCCACACTTAAATCTTTCATTGTCCTCAATGAAAATTAAAGACAACAAAATTATAAAAACGTAGAGAAAGAAAGAAAAACTGACTTTTTCACTGCGGTGGTGGTAGGTCAAGTGGGAGGTGAGGAAGAGAAACCTGTCAGTCCCGTCAGAGGCCGCGGGGCGGCCATGCTAGGCCGCGGGGCGGCTGGAGACACGATCTAGCCGCGGGGCGGCCCGTACAAGCCGCGGGGCGGCCTCTGCCCTTTTCAACTTTCATCCCTGCGGTGTTACTACCCCCACAAAAAATGGCAAAACCAAGCCAATTCAATGAAATTTAAGAAAAAGAAATCTAGAACTACTTACCTTGGGTCGCCTCCCAAGTAGCGCCTTTATTTTATGTCATTGGCATGACTTATTCTCAATCTTAATTCCTTACCTATTAGACATCGTCAAGGCCCTCAGTAACCTATCATATTCCTGTGCACACATCTTCCACAAGACATTATAGCACACTAAATTGAAATTATAAATCATAGAAGTTATAAATCTTTTCAATTTATCATGAATGTCTACTGAAGGAATATGATACCACCAGTTCAGTTCCACTGGTAGCTTTTCAAAATAACAATTAAAAGGATCAACATAATCACCATCACCTTTCAAATTGCAAAAGTTTACCTTTATTACCTCTCGAGCCTCAACAGGTGGCTCTAGACATGGTTCATCAACGGGGGAGCTGAGAATGAATGCATCGGATGGAGTAGGAGACACATTACATGAAACCTCATGTGTCGACTCATGAGATTCCATGTCAGGAAGCACCAGACCCTCTTCTCCATCGTCAAAGAAACTGTCTTCATCTGTGAACAATTCCTCCTCATTCTGAACAATATCATCACGTTGAAACCAACTAGGATAGAATGAATTGAGCATAATGACTTCGATAGGATCTTCCATTCTTGCATCCTTCAATGTCTCATGGGATGGCGGAATGGGTTTGCTTTCTTTATCAACTTGAGGGGCGGCCATCCGATCTGCTATTATCTCGCTCGATGTTTGAATAAGGTGGCTCAATTGTTCCCCCAAGTTTTTGATCCTTTCAGCATTCTCCTGTATTGCTTGAGTAAGGGCTTGGATTTCATGATCTAAGTGTGTGACAGAGTCCTCCATTGGTGGATAAGACGTGGTGAGCAACTCTTCCTGTTCAACATGATAACCCATGTAACAGAAAAAATCCCACAACCCCGACAAACCTAATCGTGCTAGGCCTCCGTTACTCATGTACTCAGCAAGCGCTCGTGTCTCAGCAGTCATCCCGTCAATTATGCAAATAATCATATCTCGGATGCTGTCTTGATAACCCCGTGAATTACGAATGTCAACATATCTCTGCAATCTGGTAAGATATTGGTGAAAATTCTCACCTTGAAACTGCAATAACCTCAACATCCTAAAAGTTAGTAGTAAGGGTGTTATGAACCGTAAGATAGGTTCACAACAAATTAGATGTATACAAAAATTGATAAACACACAAAACAAAGAAATAAACTTTGATTCCCCGGCAACGGCGCCAAAATTTGACAGGAGGAAACTGTCGTTGTTCCTATCAAAGTATAACTCAAACCCACAAACTAGTATAGCAAGCAAGTAAGAGGTCGATCCCACAGAGAATCAAGTATTTCTAAGCAATGTATATTTACCAATTAGTAGAAAAGATGGATTTGGTGATTGAAGTAGATAACGGAAACTATAGACAAGTTAGTAGAGATAACAATATAGAAAATAGTTTCATCTTTAAATATCCACTTTAGTTTGATTAGTTGATCATCGATTCTTCTTCAAGTTCTCTTTTCATCCTATTATTGTTCCTGTCCTGATCTTGTGTAAATTACTAGTCCTACGAGTCCTAGCAACCCTTACTAATTAGATAACCCTAACACGGTCAAGATTTAACCTAATAGTAGCATTAAGATTAAGGATTAACCAGGATACATGCAACACCAAGCTACGAGTCAGCATTTAACATATAATTGATTCTCTACACACCAATTTAGTCCTACGAGTCCTAAAAAGGCATGATTGTTACTATAGATTAAGGTTCGCTACGAGGAATCTACAAAATCCTAGCAATAATCTCAACTAGTTGTACGGGCTAGAAGAAATTAACAATATTCGCAAAAGAATCAATACGAATCAATAGGAATAGAACAAGAATAGAAATCTCACAACATTATCAAACCAAAGCTTCAATCCATAGATGAAACGGAAGAGTTTAGCACTCCATGGCCATGGAGGCTCCCTTCTAGGGTTCTCTCAATTGATAATCTCAAAGTGTATAAGAGTTATGGAATTAGATGATTAAAATAAAACCCTAAAACGTCCTTAAAAAGCCTCAAAAGAGTAGGCCAAATAATAATTCTAAAAACCTAATTAAGTGGATAAAAAGTCCATTGAGCAGATTCGGCGTTTCTGCAGAAGCTGCGGGGCAGCCAACCCAGGCCGCGGGGCGGCCAAGCGATTGCGAAATCCTCCGTCAGAGCTTCTGGCCGCGAGGTGGCTTTTACTGTTCACAGCGATTTTTCCGTTTCGAATTTGGTCTCGATGTCAACATGAAAGTTGTAGATCTCGGAAAGAGCTTTCCAACGCATGCTTATAATAGTGAATCGGACCACCGAGGCCTCCAGAAAGTGTATTACAAGTTCAGCATGTCTGGCGACAACTTCTACTGACTTGTTCTTCACTTAGGCTCTCGAAATTCGACTCCGCTCCCGTGCTCTTCACTTTTCCTCCTCCTCTTGAATCTTCCTTCATCCATGAGCTTTCTCATTCCTCGTCGGATTCATATGTACCTGAAATAATCCATAAAAGCGTGTAGATTCCGACTCTACCAACAAAATGAGTATAAATGCAAATCTAGTCTAAACTATGCATTATAAACATCTAGATCATGTTAAATGCAACCTAATATGCCTACCTAAATGCGTGCTATCACATCTCCTACCTCTTGTATGTTTAGCCCTTATCGAAAGAAAATAAAGTCATGTTAATAACATGGATCATAAACATTAAAAATGGTAGAGACAAATTAGGTATATTTTCTAACGCTTATATATCTATTTGTTGGAAAAGGTGAAAGCTTGTTCCTTTGATGTGAAAGCATAAATGCATAATTGTCCGTCTCATTCTATCTTTGTGCATGTGTGGTTAATGTTGTGGTGAACCCTAGCATTGAGTGATTCTTTTATCATATTGTTTGAACCCCTTAGTTGTTGCGTGTTATCCCAAGACCTCTTTCTTTCTGCTCATATCTTCGTTTGCCATTATTTTGTTCTTCGATTGCTCTTTGCTGACGTTTCTGTGTTTCTGTAAGACCACTCGATATCCACTTCCCTAGGTGGAGATCGAGTGCCCTGTGTCGATCGACGATTTTCTGTGACGATCGACGTTGCTGCTGATATCGACATTGAATGCTCCCAATCGAAGTCGACTACTTGTTTTTGTGTGTGCAAGAAATCCACTCGACGTCGAGGTCTTCTGATCGACATTGAGAGCCACATACGAAAGTTGTTGAACAATACCACTCGGGATCGATAGCCTTGATCGAAATTAACTGATCTTAGTCAATATCGAGGACTTCTAGTCGACTTCTGTAGAACGTGTTTGAAAGATACTTTGGATCCGCTGACACGCTTCCTCGTGGATTAAACATGATTCCCATCCACTACAGCGGGGGAGTCTTGAATTTTATTTGATAGGCTAGAATTGCGATTGCGATTGCGTTTATATTTTATATTTACATATTCAATTCTCCCCTACATCAAATTTTGGCGCCATTGCATGGGAAATGATCAATCGCGCCCTTATTATAGTCTATTTCACATTCTTTTTGAGTGTTGTCTTATAGGTGTATGTGATGCGCCTATCGCACGCCTGAGTTTGATGGACTGCTCGAGCCAGAACGCTTCATTCATCTACACTCTAGGTTACAAAGAGCAATGTCTAACCAAGAGACCTAGGCTCAGGAGATTGAGCGTCTTAAGAAGCAAATAGAGAACCATGTCGCAAGAAAGGCAACATAAAGAGCATGTGTTGATCGAAAGGAACAAGTTAGAAGACAATTTGAGGCTTAGTTCAATCAATATCCTCAGACGGCCAAGCAATAAATGCATCCTACATTAATCGTGCCTGAATTGGCTATACTTATCCCTACCTCTAATTTCAAAATTAAAACTAGTTTCCTTACTGAGATTAGGAGAAATACTTTTGAAGGGAAACTACATGAGTGCCCTTTAGCACATATTACTACCTTCTTAGATCTATGTGATACTATTGCCGATGGACCTAATCTTGAATATGTTAAACTAAAGGCATTCTGATGGTCCCTCACAGGGAAAACTTTGCAATGGTTGGAGATCTTAACCCCACGATCATTCCGCATATGGAATGAGGTCAAAGATGTGTTTCTCAACAAGTTCTTCCCTCCATCCAAGACGGAAATGATATAGCAGAAGATCATGGCTTTCAAACAAAAGCCTAATGAGACTCTGGCGCAAGTGTGGGAGCAGTTCAAGGAGATACTCAGGTCTTGCCCTACTCATGGGCAACCAACATACGTCATTCAAGAGATTATTTACAATGCTCTTGATATGGCAACAAAGGAAAGGATCAACAACTACACCTCATATGGGTATCTAGATCTTACACCAGAACATGCGTGGGATACCATAGAAACGTTGGCGGAATTTGATAACACGTATGAGACTCCTACGACCTCTGACTCAAGGCCTGCCTCATCCATGCCATTATATGAGGCATCCTAGGAGCTTGATCCCGACGTCAAAGATCAATTTATGAGGGATCGACTACGGAAGCTCCAAAAGCAAGTTAATTTCCTCTCTGCCAACCAACCCTGCGCCAAATGTGGGTCCGAAAAGCACATCACAACTGCTTGCCCCTACATAGAGCAAGTGCAAATTGGGGAGACTCATCATGAAGTAAGGTTCATGAGGGGTCCTAACCGTGCAGGATATCAACAAATTTAGGGCAATTCACAAACCCAATACAATACTAGGGACCCCCCCACCATATAGAGCTCCAGGGCACCCAAAGAGAGAACCAAGGAAGGATGATCTACATCTCATCCTTGATGTGAAAAGGAAGAATCAAGCTAAAACAAAGCAAGCCAACAATGCCATCTAAACTCAATTGCACGGGCTGAGCGCCCAATTTGGATAAATCGATATATGGAGGAAGAATGTGGAGACCCAATTGGGTCAACTAGCGACACAAATCCCAAGGTCATTCAGAATGCTCCCCGGGCAAACACAAGCAAATCCCAAGGGGCAATCCGGCCACATCGCTGCTTGATGTACATATTTGTACCTCTTTTATTGCATCTTTTGACATCGTATTTCATTCAATTTCCAATGAAAAGGTTCAAAAGAATATAAACTTGTGTAAGAATGGGCTAAAACACAAGAAATAGGGTCTGCACAAGTTTTGAGCTAACCATGCAGGAATTCGAGCGAAATCGGAGTCAAAACGGAGAAGCCAAGTAAAGCTGAGCAGAGGTAGAAATCGACCTCAGAAGTAGATATCGACCCCCGGTGTCGATATCGACACCTATATCGACCTCAACATAGACATCGACTGAAGCTGAACAAATCGACCAGGAACAGAGACCTCGATATCGACCTCTGGTGTCGATATCGACCCCTTATCTCGACAAAAGATAGACTCGATTTCGAATGCGGATTGGAACTATATCTTCAAGGAGGCACGGAATTATCTTACACTTTCAAGATAGATGACAGCTGAAGAGTTATTTATCTTTTTACCTTTAAGTTATTTAAGTTTTATCAAAATAAAAGACCTATCCTAATTGTTTGGATATAGTTCATAGTTTAGATAGGAGTTACAATCCTTGGATAGCGAGGATTAGTAGCCTATAAATAAAGCCCTAGGAGGCTGGCATTCATTCATTCAATTGACAAACAAGTAATACAATCAATAGAGTTAGAGTTAGAGAGAAGTTTTAGGGTTTGACGTTTGCGAAAGTTGACGTTGAGTTGTAAAGCTTCGGAGTTTATTTTAATGAAAGTTTCTTCTTTTCAATCAACAATGAGTTCCATGATGAGAAGCGAGTAGTTCCCCAAAGCTCTTAGGGTCGGGGCGAGCCCAACGTTAGCCATGCGCTCTTGAGGTAAGTATTTGATGTCGATATCGTTGTGTCTATCTCTCCTCCTACGATTCTAGGTTTAGTCCTAACCGAAAGAAAAGGGGATTCATGCTAACAACTTGAGTTATAAACACAAAATTGGTAGAGACAATTAGGTTTATTTGCAAGAGTAATCCTAAGAGTTGGTGTACGGCGAAAGCTTGTCCCTCGGGTGAAATAACGCAATTGTCCGTCTTATTTATCTTATCGCATGCATTGGTTAACGTTGTGGTAAACCCTAATCCTAGGAGTTGCTTCTTACATATTTTATACACTCAAAACTACTGTTATTTCTGTTCATCTCTTCTCATCCATTCTTAAATCTTCGGCCTTTCTTTGCCGACGAAGAACTAACTCACTGCAGGAAGACATCGATATCGACCCCAGACGTCGATATGGACCACTGAGTTCGTTGACAGTTTTCTGAGTCGACGACGATCATCACTGCGGAGGGTGCTGAACATCGATATCGACACCAGACGTCGATATCGACCCTTCTATATCGACTGGCAGTCTTCTGAGCCAGTCGATTTCGTGGACTGACATCGATATCGACCCTTTTCAGTCGATATCGACCACTTGTTTTTGTCTCTGCAGGTCTTCTGTTGCAGAGAACATCGACAGCCGAGGTCGAAATCGAGCTCCAAGGTCGAAATCGAGGCTTCTGGTCGACGCAGACGTGAGATTTCCAAAGCTACTAGGATCCCGCTTACACGCCTCCTCGTGGATCGATCCTGACTACCCTTCCACTACAACGGGAGGAAGTCTTGTAATTATTTGCGTAGGCTAGGAGTCGGTTTACATTTACATCTTTATTATTTGTACTCGACTTACCTCCTTAAGAAATTGGCGCCGTTGCCGGGGAGGCAATCAATCGCGCCCTAGTAGTCTATCTCACGTCTCTACCTAGTTTGGTTTTGCAGGTGTATGCGACGCGTTGATCGCCCGCCTGAATTTGAAGGAGTAGACGAACCTGAGCGTTATTTCCATCTAAGAGCCCAAAACTCAAAGAATCATGGCGGACAACGCGAACGAGGCTGAACTTATTGAACAACTAAGGAAGCAGGTTGAGGACCTAACGACTAGAGAGGCGGCACTTAAGGAGCGAGCGGATAGGGAGGAGGAAGGCCGGAGGCAAATAGAAGCCCAAATCAATGCCCTCCCTAGGAATGCCAAGAAATATATACACCCCGCTCTCACAGTGCCTGAATCGGCAATTCTTATCCCTGCCTCTAATTTTGAAATTAAACCTAACTTTCTAACTGAGATTAGAAGGCACCAATATGAAGGAAAAGCTAACGAATGCCCTATGGAACATATTTCAACCTTCTTAGACCTTTGTGATACTATTGCTAATGGACGAAGTCTTGAATATGTCCAACTAAAAGCCTTTCGATGGTCTCTTACAGGGAAAGCATTGCAGTGGTTGGAAAGCTTAGCCCCATGATCGCTCCGCACCTGGAATGAAGTCAAGGACGAGTTCCTCAACAAGTTCTTTCCTCCTTCTAAGACGGCATTGATCCGACAGAAAATCACGACTTTCAAACAAAAGCCCGGTGAGGCTCTAGCGACCGTTTGGGAAAGGTTTAAGGACCTACTACGTTCATGCCATATGCATGGCCAACCACCATATGTAATTCAGGAGATCATATACAATGCTCTTGACGCTGCAACAAAGGAGAGGATCAACACCTACACCGCCTATGGCTACCTTGAACTCGCCCCACAAGAGGCTTCGGAGACCATAGAGAGGTTGGTGGAGTTCGATAACACATATGGGACTCCTGAGGCTTCTGACACATCATCATCGTCGAGGCCTGCCCCATCTATGCCCTTATATGAACCCTCCAATGTAATCGAACCGGATGTGAAGGAGCAATTCCATAGAGATCAACTTAGAAAGCTCCAAAAGCAAGTAAGGTTCCTTTAAGCGAACCAAGATTGCATTGAATGCGAATCGCAGCGGCACACCACCATCGAGTGCCCCCATGCTGAACAAGTACACCTAGTGGAGACTCACCAAGAGACGCGCTACATGAGGGGTCCCAATCACCAATATTGGGGAGACCAAAGGTTCCATCAACCACAAAGGAACCAGGTCAACCCTAGGGACCCTCCGCCTTATAGAGCTCCTGGGCACCCGGAGAGAGACCAAAAGAAGGATGATCTTCAACTAGTACTGGATGAAATAACGCGAAATCAAGCTAAGAATGATCAATCCAACAATGCCATCCATTCTCAACTCAATCACCTTACCACAAGGATTGGGGAGATGGATATATGGAAAAGGAACGTGGAGACCCAACTGGGTCAATTGGCGGCACAAATCCCTAGACCGTTCAGAACACTCCCTGGGCAACCCACTACAAATCCTAAGGGGCAATCCGGGATGGGCCATGTCGCAGCCATGCAATTGAGGAGTGGCACCAAAGTACATAAGCCACGGACGGAAACGGAGGAGAAAGCAGCAGACCCAGTCGACATCGACAGACCAGTCGATGTCGACCCAGAGGTCGATATCGACCACCATGTCGACCCCCTGGTCGATGTCGATGACACTGCAGAACCTGAGAAATCACAGCAGAGGTCGAAATCGACCCTACCAGTCGATATCGACCCAACTCCAGTCGACATCGATGTTCAGTAGGCCCCTCCGACCACAGTTTTGGCCCCTCCACCAAAGAAGACGTTGCCATTCCCATCCAAAGCATTGGAGGATCCCACCAAAGGTAAGTTTAGGCGCTTTGTAAAAATACTTCAAGGACTTAATGTTACTATTCCTCTTACAAAAGCCCTAAGCGAGATGCCCGTCTATGTACGATTCCTCAAAGACATCCTGAGCAAGAAGAGATCCATGGCAGAGATCGCAGAGGAGTGCTCAAAGATTGACTTCCCTAAGAAGAAGAGTGATCCAGGGAAGTTTGCAATCACCGTGGGACTTGGCCAACATCGCTACAAAGCCCTATGTGACCTAGGGGCAAGTGTAAGTCTCATGCCTCTCTCTATTTGGCAAAAGGTGAACATTGGCGCACTTGAACATGTGGACATGAAACTTTATATGGCTGACAACTCATTCGTCAAACCCACAGGTATAGTTGATGACGTTCCAGTAAAGGTAGGTAAGTTCTTTGTGCCTACTGATTTCATTGTATTGGAGATGCCTGAAGATCCTGTAGTGCCTATTATCCTTGGAAGGCCTTTCTTAGGTACTGCAGATGCCAATATCAATGTACGTCGAGGGTTACTAACCTTTACTATAGGGAACGAAGTGATAGAATTCTCTTTCAACCCGACCATGAGCGAAACAAAGCACCTGGAGCAAGTAGTCCTCTCGCCGGCAAAGGAGAAGCTTAGAAAATTTTTGTTGGCGAGGACGAAAACAGCAGCAGGGTCGACATCGACTGGAACCAGTCGATATCGACTAAAAACATCAAAATCGACCCCCCTTGGTCGAAATCGAGTATGCCAAATCACTGCCAGGAGCTTAAGTATGGGGTCACAGAGGTCGATATCAACCCCCACATAATGATATCAACCAAAGCTCTCGAAATCGACCCTCCTTGGTCGAAATCGACCACCCCTCAGCCCGAAGATTTCTGTTTCGGGCCCAAACAGGTAAGCCCAGGTATGACTCCTAACCCTCCTCTGTCCATTATTGATAAATCAATTAAGCCCATTATTTATAATTCTACTAAAGAGAGGGTCAAAGCTCCATGGTTTGCCTATATTGCTAAAGTCAGGTCATGAAAGAGAAGAAAACCCGCCCAAAGAAGAACCTAACCTCAAAGAAGCCTTGATCACCGAACTTCGCCACTACCAAAAGGACCTAGATGACCCAGGAGAATGCTCAAGCTTAAAGGGTCCCTACATAAAAGGGTCGTGAAGAATTGACGGAGAAGTTGGTCTAACGACTCAGAACTCTAGAGCATGTACATAAAACCTTTAAATTTTGCATAGATGGTTTTTAGGATTTAACTTTTGGCTTTTTGAAACTTTTAAACCTAAGATAATTCGTGCTTTATCTATATTTCTAACAAAGATTTCAGGTTATCGAGCAAAAGGAACGACGAAGAAGAAAAGAAACTTTTGCAGAGGCAGTCGAAATCGACCAGGCCAGTCGAAATCGACCCCCTAGGGTCAAGCCACCTCCTGGAGTCGACATCGAGGACTCAGGAGCGAAAAAGAGAGGTCGATATCGACCATAATACTCGATATCGACCCCAATCAGGCAACCCTTGTCTTCATCTTCTTCCTCGAATTCGACAGATGCAGTCGACATCGACCACTGACCTAGATATCGACTTCTGGCATCGACCTAACCTGAAATCGACCGGAATCCGCAAGGTTGCACTGTGAATTTCTCTTTACCCTTGTTCTTCTTTTTAATACAGTGGGGACACTGTATATTTTAAGTATGGGGTGGGGGAAAAACATGTCTTATGGTCATAACTTGGTTTTCTTCTTCGCATTGCATTCATGTTTAAATTTTTGTTCTTAGTTTTACTTTTATAAAATGTCAAAAAAAATCCAAAAAAAATAGAAAAATGTCAAAAATACAAAAAAAAATACATGTTTATTTTTATGTTTGTTTGTAAACCCTACTTAGATGTTCTATGATGAAAACTCAATAGCTGACTTGATCATGTAAACCCCATGGCATATTTGGATGGTTTAGCCTAAGTCCTTAAAATTTTTATGTAGATTGTGAACTTGTGATGAAATTGAGCACATATGATCCTAGGCTAAAAAGCAAATCCAACAAAAATTGTCCTTGTGAGAATTTTGACCTAGCCGAATTGAGCGTGACCCCCATTTAGGAATTGAGACTTAGATTGGCTGGACTAATGTCTTGTGGAAAGAAAAGAGCATAATGTCCAGTTTGGAGCAAGGAAATTATGGACATATTCTTTTAGTATTTACTTATTATTTTCATCAAAAAAAATTCCGAAAAATAAAGATATATATATATATATATATATATATATATATATATATATATATATATATATATATATATATATATATATATATATATATATATATATATAGTGCATGAGCCAAAATCCTTACGTCTTTTATTCATACAAGTGTTATATTTTTGAGAGGTATATTAGAGTTTGGAAGAAGGGTTGATAGTATGGTTTACATCTTTTAGTGCATCTTTTGAGCATATTATATAAAGATGAATTGGGAAAGAGCATTATAGGAGATTGAGCTTACATTGAAGAGTTATGGTTTGGATATTGCAAGTGTTGAAATTTAGGAGTCTTGATTCCCGAATTATAAAAGCACCACATAGCCAAATAATTCCATGCCCTTAATTTCATACCAAGCCC
This sequence comes from Persicaria maculosa, assembly GCA_963922045.1. NCBI lineage: Eukaryota > Viridiplantae > Streptophyta > Magnoliopsida > Caryophyllales > Polygonaceae > Persicaria > Persicaria maculosa. Next base: position 14,983,327 of record OY998265.1, read on the forward strand.
CATTACAACCCCGCCGAATGGAGTCTTCTTTGAAGTCTTCCATTGAGCGAAAGTCCTCCTGATGATTCTTATTGCATTTTCATAATTGGTTGCGAAGTGGATTGTTATAAATTGCAATGTTTATGAGATTGTATATGGAATTGAGTTGAGAGTTGATCTTCATAGCCTAAATACATGAGAGTTGAGTACAAACACATTATCCCTGTGAGGTTGGATAAAAAATTGCATATGCCTATGGATTGCCAAAATATGTGCTATGACGTTAAATTCACTTGCTTTGCTTTGCTACCACTTATGATGTTGCTTTTGACAAGGGCAAAGACTTGAAGGGTGTGTTGTAGGTATTGGTTATTGCTTGGTTATTGTTTGAGGACAAGCAAGTCTAAGTATGGGGTGTTTTGATGTACATATTTGTACCTCTTTTATTGCATCTTTTGACATCGTATTTCATTCAATTTCCAAAGAAAAGGTTCAAAAGAATACAAACTTGTGTAAGAATGGGCTAAAATGCAAGAAATAGGGTCTACACAAGTTTTGAGCTAACCATGCAGGAATTCGAGCGAAATCGGAGTCAAAACGGAGAAGCCAAGTGAAGCTGAGCAGAGGGAGAAATCGACCTCAGAGGTAGATATCGACCCCCGGTGTCGATATCGACCCCCATATCGACGTCAGCATAGACATCGACTGATCGAGAAGGAACAGAGACCTCGATACCGACCTCTGGTGTCGATATCGACCCCTTATCTCGACAGAAGATATACTCGGTTTCGAATGCGGATTGTTATGTTATGAAATTATATGAAGTTGATGGTAGGATGATGAAAATATGGAAAATTTAATGAGCGAAAGTAAATCCGGTCACCTAGGAGTTAGGTGGATCGACCTTGCTTGCTTGAGGTGTTAGTTCGAGCGAATGGGACACATGGTGAAGAGTTCAAAACACTAAGTATCCGAGGCCATTCATGACACCCATGTTTGCGACTCGTGAGAAGGCAGTGCTAAGGTCAAAGAGGTAAAAGCATTATAAGTGAAAAGAGCAAAGAGAGAATCAAGAGAGGATGATGGATGTGGAAATATCATGAAGGAGAAAGTGCATCAAAGCAATAATACATTTTGAAAGTTTCTCCCTGGATTAGCAACACATTGCCCAAAAATAGCCCACCACTATACCTTTACCTTTCATTCCTCTAAATCTTGCATAAAGTTCTCTTGATTATCATTGTGTTGTCACAGGAAAATTATTTTGCATAACCCTTGTTTTGTGTGAGAAATTGCTTTTTATTCACAGACATGAATTTGAAGGCAAAAGTACCTTTGCGAGGATGACAATTGGTTGTAGGGTAATAAGAGAATGGATCTGCGATGTTGAGAGTTTTTTTGGCTTCCGTTGTATGAAGAAGAAAAGTATTGCTTGTGGACAAGCAAGCTTAAGTATGGGGTGCTTTGATGTTCGCTGAAGTGACCATGTTTTATACCTATTTTTACATCAATTTCTATCATATATTTGCATTAAGGGTTGGGAATGCTTTGAATTTTTGTAGTATATGCTTATTTGCAGGAAATAGAGGTCTACACAAGTTTTGGTTTAATTGTGTAGAAATTGGAGTGGAATCGAAGTCAAAACTAAGAACCATCGCAGGGCAGTCGACATCGACTAGAGCTCTTGACATTGACTGAAGCTCTCGAGGTCGACTAAAAGTGTGATCGAGAGACTAAGTGAAAATGAGGCAAGAAAAGACAAGCTGTTGGAGAAGAGGTTGACATTCCCCTAGATCAACCGAAGCACTCGACATCGAAAGAACCAATTGATGCCCGAGGTCGAGTGGAGCCGAAGCACTTGATGTCGACTGCATTGGTCGATGTCGACTGAGCCATTCCACGAATTTGATATGTATGAGGGAGTCCGAGTTGAAAGAGAATACATCAAGCCACATTTTTTTCTTTATTTTAGATAGACTCTTTCCTTAGGGTATTTTCCTATTTACCCTAGGGATTTTTATTATTTCTTTATTAAATTTTTATCTTTTATCTTAGGATTAGATTTACTTTTCTTGGCTAGCAAGGATTAGTAGCTTATAAATAAATCCCTTGGGGCTGAGCTTTAAAGAGATCCAATCCAAGACACAACAATTACAGTCAGGTTTAGGGTTTTGTAACACCCCATTCCCACATCAGATATCATAAGGATATTGGGAGTGATTTACAAGTGATTCAAGCCCTACCCATGTCACAAGAGCTCTTCCTTTTCAGGCTCTAAGTGAGGACAATGGACCTGAGAGGGCTAGATGGCATGATCGGGCGCCTCTTAAGACCCCGAGTCTTTGATGTGCGCTTATTTCACCATGTTTCATGCTTACATTTAGTTCCTGTCTTATGCATATTTTATACTTTTGGGTTGTGAAAGTAGTGAATTTGTGTAGTTTGAGTTTAATTGCAAGATATAGAGGTCTACACAAGTTTTAGTTTGATTTCACAGGAAACGGAACACTTTAAAGTACAAACAAGACACTGCAAAAGAACAAGATCTCGACATGATGACTCGACATCGACTGAAGAACTCGAGGTCGACTGACAGAAAAGAGCCAGATCGAGACTAAGGCAATGTCGACTAGAAATCACCCATGTCGACTCGACATGCAGCACTCGACATCGAGTAGTCAACTCGACATCAACTGGAGCTACAGACGCGTAAGAGACGCGGATTGGGCCGGATCTTTGGGAGATTTACTTAACCACGTGATTTATCTATCATCTACCAAGATCTTCTATCCTTAGGGGTATATTCCAAGCATGTTAGAGAATATTACGTATTTTATTATATTTATTTTAGGATATAATTTAGTTAAGATAGAATTTCCTTTTACCAATCTTAGTAGGATTAGGACTCCAATCCTTGGCTAGCAAGGGTTGTGAGACTATAAATAAAGCCCTAGGGAGCTGGTTTTCTTCATTATATTCTTGCGTAATCAAGCAACCATAAGGAGAGAGAAGGAGAGTTGAGTAGAGATAGAGAGATAGAGGAGAAGGCGGTGGTTGTACGATTAGATTTTCTTTCCAAAGTTTAATACAAATTTATTTCTTTTATTCAAAGATGTTTTCCCCGATGAGGTGTGAGTAGTCGTCTTACTTCTATGGTCGGGATGAGCCCGGCAATAGTCATGTAAGTATGCTTGAATTCCTTATTTGATTATGCAATTTCATCTTCTACCCCGCGCTCAATCCTTCATGAGAATTTAGGATCATACCTTATTTACCTAATGTGAAGCGAAAGTGGATTATATATGTGAATTTGGATAGTAATTAGGTTTATCCTGCGAAAGTTGAGTAAACCCTAATTATGAGAAGGATAGAAACAAATATGTTTTTATGCGAAAGCCTTTATATTCCTAATTGGTTGATGATAAAAACATGTTCTTTTATGTGATTAAAGTAATAATGCATGCATGGTTATTGTCGTGGTGAATCCCTACCTTAGGAGCTTTTAGTTTATAAAGTTAAAAACCCCGAAAAATATGTCTTTGTTGTAAACCAAAGAAATAGAAGAGATGAAGAGGGAATAGAGGAGGAATTGATGTGTATTATGGTTACTAACGAACCCTATTTGTAGGGATTACAAGCCTTGGGCCCCAAGTACAACTAGGGTTTCCCGTGTATATCCACACATATAATAATATTATAACACTCCCCCTTGGATGTACATCACTAATAATACAAAACTTTCATATTAAAATCCTTGCCTAGAAAACCCAATGGGACCAAAACTAGGAACAAGGAAAAATACAAATGACATGTGATACGCTTTGGTGATATTGCCTCGTTAAAAACCTTGTTAGGAAAACCCAGTGGGACAAAATCTGATTGAAGGGAAAAAGAGTGCAGTGCGTATGTACTCCCCCTGAATTCAACGCCCTTCTTGAAGTCTTCTCATTCGGGTAAGCTCTTTGAACTTCTTGATGGTGCTGATTGTATGAGCTACATAGTCGAGTCTCAACATTGCCTTTGACGTGTATAAGTTGAGATGTCTTCATACATTACAATTGACTTCGAATGCTTGACTTTCATTTACTGGCATTGAGTTACTTTCAATGCATAGTAATAAGGTACTTCAGGACCTAGTATGCCATTTGATCATGGGGGATCTGGTGTATTAAATGGTGCATAAGTTGCCTCGTTAAAAACCTTAACTTGGAAAAAACCAATGGGATAAAAACTAAGATCAAGGAAAAGAGTACAACATTGTGTGGTACTTCGGGACCTAATGCAATGTCACCATTTTCACAATTATAGGTACTTCTGGTACTTTTATGAGGATCTTTAATCAATTGTAAGTGACAGGGCTTTGACATTAATGCTTCAGGCATTTTCGATTGATCTTTTTTCATTTATATGCATATGCAAGTAACACGTCCGTCATTTATATTTAGATCCAAAATTATATTCACTTCTGGTGAATACATTCTCCATATAACCTTTGATAGGGTTTTGTATAATCAACTTGGCTTTATATTTTATTTTGTACGAAGACCCACTTAAAACCAAATGATGTTACAATTTCCGGTGTTGGAACTACATGTCCAATGCCATCATGCTTAAAGAACCCGTTCTTGCATGAATTTCCTTTTTCTAGCTCTTTACTATCATTTCGATGTCGACATATATCTATTATTTATTTGATGATCATCATATTCTCATAGGCTCTTTCCACTTTTGGGGAATCGTATACCAAGAGCCTAGTGATCTCCAACACTTCTGGTGTACTTGAGAACCACTTGACATTCATTGACTTGGAGTTATTTCTGGAACTTCCAAATGAGTTAGTATGATTTGTGACTTTAATTATCACTTTCTTGGCCTTTAGTAAATGCTTATTTGTCAAACTACAAAATCATGTCATATATTGAACTTCTTGTTCACTTGTATTTATCCGCGGATATGAAATGATAGACAAGTTGCTTCCGTGCAATCTCTTTCTTAATATTTAGTCTCATTTTCTCTCCCCCTAAATACTGAGCATTTTATCACCATTATAAAGCTCTAGGTATTTGATATCAATAGGGACTCAAACCCCATGTATCATCCGACTTCTTTGTGGTCTCACTGTAGTTCATTTGGAGGAGGTACGTCTCGGAACATGTGTTGCTCATTCAAGACCTTTGAATGGCATGCTCTCTTCTAGAGATAATTAGAGGGATGTTATTGTGTCAAATTCGAAATGCAAACTAGCTTGCATGGGCCCATTTGACTAACGGCTCTTCTGGGTCATCATGATAACCTTCTCTACCTATTTGTTTCATATGACCAAGTGTCGAGCCAACTATAATATTGGAATTACAATGTTCTATATGGTAGGGTTCCTTAGGTGTCTCATTGTATCCAATCAAGAGACATTAGAAACTTTGCATTTACTCTCCATATATATGGTCTTATTGTTGATTTTTCCAAGATGATAGACCATATGTGTTCGGTCACCTTTATTGAGGATCTTCAGGTCCTAGGATCTTTTGGTCCCTCTTAGTGGGTGTCTATGTCAATTTCAATGATCCCGCACATCATCGATTCACATGAGTGACCGAATGCCACAAAATATTTTATCATTAACTAACTTCTGGTTAGTGATAAGTTTCAATGGGATAGATGAGTGTCAAATAAACCATATATATACATTCTCATTTATGTAAGACTTGCTTCTGGCTAGTCATATGAAATATTGGTGTTCAATACCATGTCAATTCATACATATGTGTCATTGTTACTTTAGGTAACAAGATCAATGCTCTTCTGGAGCTATATGGTATTCATATTGGTTTTTCCATGCATTCACATGATTGTTTGAGAAACACTTCAGGTTTTCAAAATGGTGTGACACCATATAAAATCATAAATTCTAATCCATTGAAATATGTATTGGTGATCCATTTATTTAATTTTGATGTCATTAAATGGGTATTTTCAGAATTTTCGTTGGTGTCATACTACATGTATGAGTCTATCATCCAACTATGTGTATTTATTAAACACATTTTATCATTATTCATAATGTTCTTCAGGACATTAGAATTAACTGTATAACAACTACCTAACTATAAGCCACAACAATAAATTTGGTCAAGCGCTTAATCATAACCTCTTTCACACCCTCTACCGGAGGGGCATGCTTCTGGCAATGATTAGAGGATAGTGAGGAAGTGTCCTTCTTAACGGGATCGTGTTATGTGGTTACTTCTATTGGTTTTACCGACCAAATAAAAATAGTTCTGAATATTTCATAACCCACATTCCATATACTTCTTCAAGAGTACAAATGATAAAATTAGGATCATATACTCTACTAGAGTTTGTAAAATCTTCTACTCTTCTAGAGTTCATAAAATTCTTTACTATTCAGGAGTTAATAAAACTCCATCAATAGAGTCTCCGGGATCTTATAGAGATGATGACTAAACTTGCAATTTGTTGGATTATTTAATCATTATATTTAGAGTCTTCAAACTCTTATATATGTTTTAAAAATCATCATAATCTATTGAATTATGATAAACCTTCCTCCCAAATTTTCATTTGCATGCTTGATAAAAAAGACTACAGTTTTCTCAAGATAGTTCAACAAAAACAATCAAAACCAATCTAAAACAGTTCAAAAATAGTCCAAAATTTGAATGCTAAAAATGTTTGAAAAGATTATAATTAGTCTCTATTATGTAGAATTCATGTACTCCAAAAGATAATAAGTTGCATTCCGAAATATAGTAAGTTGTTCGTAAACTTTAACAATATTCTTCAAGAAATGGTACGATTGATTATTACTCACTTTAAGGAGAAGACAACTTGTACGCAACCACTTCAAGGATTTTATCTATCTTTACTTTATATAGATTGCTTCCTGGATTATTTGTGCAACTTTAAAATAAAATTCATGCACTTCAGGATATAATTTTAATTCATCTTTCGGGGATTATACACACTTATCATCAATGCAGTTCCAAGAATGAATATTGTCACTTAAGGGACAAATATGTATTGATGAGATAGTGAGACATTTTATGAATTTGCTTTTCATATACAACTCTCCGGGAGATGATTTTCGTTACTATAGGAACGATTTAGAAGGATTATGTGTCATCCTCTTCCAGGGATGAGTTTATTTATTTCGAGAGATGATCATAAATAAATAAATATTTGATATAAGTAATAAAACTATAAAACCATAAATAAATGAAATAAAATTAGCATATTGTCCACTTCTGGTGAAAAGAAATTAAACATCCCTACAAATACATGATCATCTAATTCCGGAGACCGTTAGAGATCGAAACCATCTACTACAGGAGATAAATTTCATCATGATATATAAGCTAAAATATTTTATCTTCTTCATGAGATAAATAAGAATTTGATCTTCTTCAAGAGATGTGATATATAAGTTGAGAGGGTCCGAGGAGTCCCTGTTGGCTCGGGTATGGCCTCGTTGGAGAGGCGTAAGGGGGAGGCGGAAGCGCATAGGCCGGGTAGCCCTTGGGATGGGCTCCAATGGGGGAATACCCCCTCTTTAAATGACTCGGAGGGGCGATAACCACGACGGGAGGCTGTTGTTGATTGTAGAAGGCCATAACCGTCGTAGATCTGCTGGTGTGAGGTAGAGTACCGTCACAGAGAGGGTGACAGGACACAGTGGCAAGGGTGACAGGACACAATGCCGATAGTGACAGGATGCAGTGTCAGATCCGCCTAATTAGGGTTTGGCGGAAAATGGAGAGCAATTGAGAGAGGGGCAAACTGTCAGGGGACTGAGAAGCCAGCGGAGGGAGGAGGGAGGGTCGGCGACAGGGAGAGGAGTGGTCGGCGACAGAGAGGGAGGCCAAAGAGTGGTGGTCGGCGACAGAGAGGGTGGAGGAGAATCTGGGTAGTTGGCAATCTGTCAGGGTACGAAGAAGCCAATGGAGGGAGGAGGGAGGGTTGGCGACAGGGAGATGATTGGTCGGCGACAGAGAGGGAGGCCAACGAGTGGTGGTCGGCGGCAGAGAGGATGAGAGGATCGATGGTAGGCTAGGGAAAATTTTTTGAAAACCCTAGAGAAAGCCTGATACCATGTCAGAGTGAATAATCCCATATAGGAGTACAAGATAGGTAACCCTAATTACAATTGGGTAATTGGGCCTATACATATAATCTATCTAACAATTTTCAATCAGTCACATCTACTTCAGAAGATGGTCCGTTCATCTACTTCGGGAGATGAGGATTAAACAAATATAATTTAAATAAATGAAATTAAATAACATACATATAAAATAAACATAAATAATAAATATAATTTCATCACTACAGGGATGAAATTTATCGGCTCGATCATCTCTGCGGGGATGAGATTTATCGTTTCATCACTTCAAGGATGAGATCAATTTATTGTTCATCGCTATGGGGATGATATTCAACCATTCATTGGTTCATCTACTTCGAGAGATGGGATGGTTTCGTTCATCTATTTCGAGAGATGAGGAAAAAATAAAATAACGTACATATATATTAAAAAACATAAATAATAAAAATAATTTTATCTCGGCTCAATTATCTGTGGGGATGATTTTCAATTGTTTTCAACCGATTACAAAGTTAACAAAATGTTAATTTTAATCCCAAAGTGCGATACATATGTATATGATTGAATCCCAAAATAAGAAAAAATCTTATGGCCGTTTAAAAAAAAACAGAATGTTACAGAGTAATTTTTAACCGTTTACATGTGTGTAGCCATGTAGGTATTCATTGATTGCAAAAGTTGTCGTATTAGCCGAAAGCAAAGTTAAAAAAAACGAATGCCGTATTAACAATAAATTTTGTATGTATGTAGGTCTCAATTTAATTGCAAAATAATTTAACAATTTGTTGTATTTGCTCAATGTCGTAAACGGTTAGATTTGTTATTATAACGAGTAATCCGATTTGTTAATTATCGAATGCGATAGATACTAAGCGAAATTAGAAAAAATTTACAAAACGGGCACTTTATTTGGACAAATTGGGGAATTGTTCACCTTTTTGGACAAATTAGCAAAACGTCCACTATAAATACTTATTCTCACTTGTACGGACATATTATCGTGTATACTCTCTTCCAAACTCTCTTCTCGCGCTCGTCGGTTTTCACCGGTTTTCTTCATTCTCGTTCCTTCAATCTGTGCGTAAGTAGTGAGATTTCGGCCGATTTCTGTTCGTTGTTGTGCTATCTGGTTCAATGTCGTCATCTAGCAACTCTTCAGGTATCGATATCGCTTGTTTTTGCTAAATGTTTCGTGCTAGGGTTTGGAAGAAGTTGATTTATGTTGATTTTATTGATTTCTGCTTTCAGTTTTGATCACCTATAGGTAAATCGATGCTTGATATGCATAAATGTTTGGGATTTTGAGTGTTGTAGGTAGTTTAAGTAATTTGCGTGTGTTAAATTCGTTTATTTTAACTGTTTGTGTGCTTCAATTTTTGTGATGCGGCAATTTGTATGTGCTTTTTTAACGTTATTCGTGTATTTTTCAACAATGTGTGTACTTGATGCTTTGTATTGTTTGTGTTGTTCATAGTGTAGATATCTGTAGGTATGCTCATGTGTAAGCGCGCTGACACTGTCTGTTTTTATACATGGTTGTTTTAGTTTTGGTAGTTTCAACAATGTGTGTACTTTGATTGGGGTTTCTGTGTTGTTTTTGTGATGTTTATGTTCTTTTCTTATGTGGTGGTGTCATTTTATTGTTTTTTTTTATGGTTATTTGGTTTATCATGGATTATGTTATTGTATTTTTATATTATTCTTTATTTTGTTTTTATTAGCGGCTCAATCTGGTGATGCATCCACATCTTATAGGGGTTCTGATGTAAGTTAATTTGTTTTTCCATTTTAAATTTTTTTGTTGATGAGCAAGTGTTGATTTTTTCCTAATCTGATGTTGTGTTTTTGGGTACTTTGTATTTGATTGATCAGGGTTTGGAATATTGCATTCCTGTTTCTGAACGATTCCATTCTAGGTCCAACATATATTCATATCCATCTGTTTGTGATTTGATTGAGAAGCATTTGTCTCATTCTGATTACAATATTCTGCGGGAAAGTTGTGTGGGATGGGTGCTGACGCAGGGCACCAAAATGGCTACCAATTTTCAGCTTATGCATCAAATGGTGCTTCGTCAAGTCCAAACTCAGAAGGAGAATGAGTTGTGGTTTAGAGTTGGTGGATATCTTGCACGTTTTTCAATTTTTGAGTTTCATGTCATCACTGGCCTTCCTTGTGAAGATCGTGTTTGTAATATCTCAAAAAAGTGTCAATATCTGAATTTTTTGGGCAGAAGAAGATGACTCATGATGATTTAGTTGCTCGTTTCATATCTGAGAGCAAGAAGTCTAAGAAGAAGTTGATCATGGAAAAGTTGTTGTTGATTGAGAGGTTAATTGTATATAGGAGGTCAGAGGTTGTCAGTGCACAATTCCTTTCTCTTGCATGTAATGAGAAGGAATTTGAATTATATCCTTGGGGTAGGGAGTCGTACACCCGTTTGTTGAAGTCTTTGAAGAGTGCTGCTGTTGCAGACCGTGCTGGTGTTAGGGGCTCTTATCAAATGTATGGGTATTGCCTTGCATTCCAGGTATTCTGTTTTAGTGCTTGAATCACTTTTGTCATCAATATTTGTCTGTGTCATCACAACTTTTATTGTGTATGTTAAGACTTTTGTCTAATATTGTTTTGTAATCTCTTTTTGTGTTTTATTTTGTAACAGTCTTGGATATTAGAAGCTTTCCCAGCCCTCTCTGCTAAAATTGACTGTAATTTTATGATGCCTGATAGAGATCCATACTCATTGCACTGGGTATGCGAGTTTAGCCATTCGTATGTTGAAGCTGAGCATTTATTTCATGGTGATTTGGTAATATTTTTATGTTATTTATCTTTAAGACCATTTTTAGTTGATGCATCTTTGTTTATTTTTTTTTAAACATATTTTTATACTTGCATTTTGGGCAGACTCCGTTGTTCCCTACTTATGGGGAGTTTGCACGCACCGCAGGGATGGGGTTTGCTGATGAAAAAGATGATCCAGTCGTTGATGCATCAGTTGAAGAAGTATGTGGGGGAGCTGTTGATGATGCATTATATGACAGCCGTCGTTTTCGTCAAAGGGCATATGCAGCTAGGTTTTCAAACAGAGTTGTACAAGCTGGTGGTGAAGAAGCTAATATCTCGGAGAAAGGTGATGAAGCAGAGACCTCAAAGAGGAAGACACCTGTGAAGAGAGGCAAAGCTGCTGGAAAGAAACAGGATGGGAAGTCCTTTGAAACTGCTTTTCAAGTTTTTCCTGAGGTAGAAAACAAAGATGTTGTAGAGTCCTCAAAGAAGAGGAAATCTGAGAGTGGAGGGATGGCTGGTAAAAAGAAAAAGAAAGCTGAGGGATTGGTGTATGTGAGGAGGGGTCGTTCTGCAGCTAGGCAATGTGGTAGAGTTGTTCCTTTTGAGAATGTGAAGATAATTAATGCTGACACAGATATGCATGAGGAGGGTGATGTGGTTGCTTCACCTTCCAAGAGAGGTCGGTTGGTTACTAATTTATGTGATTTATTAGATGATGATACCCCACTGAAATTTGTCTTTCAGCGGAGGTATAAGATGAAGAAATCTGGGTTAGGTAGTGGGAGGCCATTGTATGATAGTACTGTTGACATGTCTTCTGTTCTTCCTTCAGTTTCTCTTGGTGATAATCAGATTACTCATGGAGTGGAGAATGAAGAAATTCATTCTGCAGGCTTTACATCTGGTGGTGAAGGCAGTGATGGCGATGACAAGGTTGATGATTTTACTGCTGACACCCATTCTTGTGGATCTGATGAGTTGGCTGCTCCTCCTACTGCTGGGCTTTCTGTTTTGGCGGATGTTGCAGATGTGGTTGGTTGTGCTGACAAGGTTGAAGGAGCTGAGACATCTTCTGGTGACAGGCGGGAAGAGGTTCAAACATCTAATGCTGGCACTGAAGGTGTATCTCCCCAAATGGAGGCCAAAAATGATTCAACGGGGGAGTTGCCTCCAAAAACACATGGTGATGGTTTTGCTTCTTCTACCCCTTCTTATCCTGATTGGGTGAAGGAGATTTTTAAGAGGATTGAGAAGCTTGAAGATGTACCTCAGCGTATGGATGTGTTGGGTGCGAGGGTTGATGCTATTGAATCAAAGATTGCAGAGATGGCTGGGATGCTTGGAGTTGTTGGTGAGATGGCGATGAGGTATGATGAGCTTGAGGTTAGGGTTTCTAATTTTGAAGCTATGTTTGCCAGGTCACAGGTAAATCCTGGGAATGGTGATGATAAGCATATAGGTGGTAAGCCCCAGGGCAGTCCTGTGAAGGTTGTTGATGAAGATGTCAACGCAAAAATTGTCAATGATGTTGTAGCTGATCTTCAGAAGTGTTTCTCTGTTGATGAGGAAATGGTGAAATCATCACCCCATTCTGTCAATGTTAAGGACGTGTCCTTGCCCTCAATAAGATCAGAGGGCCCAACTTTGGATAAGGATATTCTGTATACTAAAATCCCTCCTGTGTTCCAACTGTTGTTGCTGACACTGAGGGTGAGGATGTTGGTGCAGATGTGAAAGTTTTTAAGGATTTGAAAGGTGATATTTCATTAACTAAGAATGAAGTTGATGGTGCCAAAAGGAGTGCAGATGAGTTTGGAATTCCATCATGTTCTGCTGAAGTTGCTCGATCTGCCAAGTGTGAGGTTGAAGGTGGTGATGCTGTAGTCGGTGTAGTTGGTGGGCACTCATCATTGGAAAAGTTCATATCTCTGTCTGATGATGAATATGACACGGGTGCAGGTGTTGATTGGGATTTGGTAGCCAAGGATACTGAAATTATAAATGAAGTTGAAAAATTAAAGGCTTCTAATCTTATCCCGTCAACCAGTACATTCTTGTATGGCCCAGCTGAGATTGAAAAGAAGGTGAGAATCTTAAAGCACGTCCCTAACAAGTCATTGATCAGCTTTGAAGATCATGAGTTTATGTATGGACTTGTAAAGAAGAAAAGGTATGCTTTATTTTTTTGTTCAATCTTTTTTTATGGAATGTTGTCTTTGTATTAGTACAGCACCTCATTCTTTATATATTTATATTCATCTTGTGTAATTTGGTTAGGAATTTTTCTGTTGCTGGTCCAATATCAAGGTGGGACAAAAAGTTTTTCCTGCACATCATATCAAAGAATATGTGGCTTGATTGTCAGGTAATATCTGCTTGTTTTTGAAATATATATATATGTGTGGATTGGATTCTATTGTGTTTGTTGATTGTTGACATCTTTTTTTTTATTACTATGTTGTGTAGCATCTAGAAGCAGGTTTGATTCACTTTAGGAGGCGCATTTCTAAAGACCCTGGGAAATATCGAGAGGTTCTTGTTCTTGATTGGCTATTTTACTTAAAGTACCTGCCTGATTATGCTTCAAATTATGGGGAAGATTTGCCTCTTGAAGTCAACACCGAGGAGTATTTTGTTGGTATGTGCCCTGCTGAGTATGGGAAGCCATGGGACTCTGTAAAGAAAGTCTACACAATATTCAATGTTATAAACAAACATTGGGTGGCGTTGGAGATTATGCTTGAGGAGAGGGTAATCAACGTGTACGATTGCAATGTGACTGCTGTTAAGGCTGGTGTACTTGAAGAACAATTGCAACCGTTTGCTATTTGGTTCCCAATTCATTTGGCAAAGGCTGGGCTCTATCAAAACTTTGCTTCCTCTCCTTTCCAGCTAAATATGGTTGATGATTTAATGCATGATTCTACAGGGTATGTATTTTATATGTTGTATTGTTTGTCGTTTAGCCTAAGATACTTGTTATTTATGTGCTCACATGACATGGGGTCTTTTTGTGTTTGCAGGGCTTCATGTGGCGTCTTTACATTAAAAGCAATTGAAGCATCTGTCTTTGGGGGAGATGTGAAACGATTCAACAATGAGAAGCTCTTTCGATACAGAGAACTCATGTGCTCAGATCTGATCAAGGAGACTTGGAGTTTTAGGTTTTAAAACAATTGTTTAGATATGTAGTTGGTGCATACATGGGGTATTTTTTGATGTAATATGACAATCTATGTGCTCAAATTGTTAATTTGGTGGACATGTATGTATATTTGTAGGTAATGGATTTTATGGGATATTTTTTGGATGCCCTGTATTTTGGATATGACTTTGAATCTGTTATGATTGTACATTTTAACTTTTATTAATGTTTATTAAGGTATCTATTTTTGCAATGACAATGTTTTATTTGAATTTGTATTAATAATGTGGGGGGCATGGGTACATATTTACCATGCTATAACAAAAGTGGTGACACCAGTCTTGTGTTTTCTGATATTGAAGTTTATGTGGTGACACTAGGTTTTTGAGGCCCAAAGTATTGCTGACACTGTTAGTAGTTATAAATAGTGGTGACACCAGTATGGTTTTTTTCTGATATTGAAGTTTATGTGGGGACACTAGGTCTTTGATGTCCAAAGTAGTGTTGACACTGATATTAGTTACAAGTAGTGGTGACACCAGTCTTGCATTTTTTTATTTTGAATTGTATGTGGTAACACTAGGTGGTTGAGGCCCAAAGCAAGGCTGCCAATGATATTAGTTACAAGTAGTGGTGACACTACCCTTGTTTTTCCTGATATTGAAGTGTATGGGGTTATATTTTTTGTTATTGAAGTTTATGTGGTGACAGTAGATGTGTAAGGCCCAAAGCAGTGCTGATACTAATATTAGTTACAAGTATTGGTGACAGTAGGGTTGTATTTTTTTTATTTTGTTTTTTATATGGTTGCACGAGGTGGTAAGGCCCAAAGTCTTGTGTGACACTGTTGGTTAGAGTAGTTGGAAGTATTGGTGACACTAGCTTTGTGTGTTCTTTGTTATTTAAGTTTATATGGTGACAGTAGGTGGTTAAGGCCCAAAGTAGTGCTGACACGAGGTGGTTAATGTCCAACAGTTATAACTGTAAGCCCAAAGCAGCGATGACACGAGGGGGGTTGTTGTCCAGCAATTATAACTGTAACTCATATAACTGTAATCCGTTTACAGTTTATATTTTTACAGTTTTTATATTTTTTTACAGGTACTCTGAAATGGAGTGCCCCAAATAACTGTCATAAGGAAGAAAACTGTATAATTATTGGCTATATATATCCAGAAATAACTCTTTGGTGTCCATTGGTGTCTACAAACTGATTTTAACAGAAATCAGAATACCAGAACTTGTATTCTTACTTCTTAATCATCCCCCACCAAAAAGATGAATTATGGCAACACTGTTGAGTTTTGCACAAGATTCCATCAAATGATGGACGATCTGGATGGTGTTGTTTACCGTGGGTATCACATGACTCTCGTTGATGAGGCATGTGAGACTCACAAAGAGGCTCGTAGGGTAGAGTTGGTGGAAGCCGTTGTGTTTCATTATACATTATATGAGGAATTACAAAGATCAATAATAGCAAACGAACATCATATTCGCAGAGCAACCAAAGATGAAGATGCTGAAGCACTATCAAAGGTGATATATGAAGTTTTATCCTTACTTTTTTTCCCTCTCTAGTGTTAACTCTTATATTTTATGTTTTATCTAGGGGGAACGAGAACTTGGTGAACAAAGGCAGATGTTGGAAGAGGCGAAGGACAACCTTATGCAGTGCGTTAAAGAAGTTTTAGATGCAGAAATGGAAAGGAGGAGGGAGATTGATGAATTTTTAGGCCTGTAGTTCTTGTATATTAATAAGTGATAATATTGGAACTTATTTATATATTTTAGTTTCTATGTGTGTTCATAATGAAGATATGATGTAACTTATTAATATCATATTAATTATATAGATATTTTGTAATTTCGCACCTCGTATTTGATATTATAAAGTGTTATTGAAGTTTTAAGTCTTCATTGGTTGATACTGCGGACACATAGAGTAATTTGGGAATTGTTTTGCCAAAAGTAGTGCTGACACTGTTTAACTAAGGTTTTATGTTATTGTGAATTTGCTCAACATCATCTTAGTTTTGCTCAACAATAGTTTATATTTGCACAATAAACGAGATTTGTGAAATTTTGCCCAAAATAATCCTATTTTCTTTAATATAATTTTATACTTTCTCAATAGATAATTGCACAACATGGTATTATTTTATTATAGTATCTTCTTTTCGTAGTAGTGTTTTTTTATAGTATTGATGACAGAATTGCGCTGACAGGCTTATTTTGTGTGCTTTTACCCTCTTCTTGAACTCTCCTATTGAAATCTTTCTCTTGCAAAGTATTGTCAATACTTAGGAATGGATATCATTAAATAAACTATATTTATAAAATACACCAGTTATAAACAGAAATCAAATATTTTACTACCGGTGACAGAATTGTGTTGACATAGAGAAAAGAATACAGAATTGGTCAGATGAAGTTATAGTTGTATGAAATTGACAAATACAATTCAGGTTAAAATCATAGGGAAAATAACTGTCTTAATGCTCACGAAACAACTTTTCAGAAGCAGAGTACACAACTGTCTACACACCCAATACATTTGATAGTTTGCAACAAAAACATTATATTGTGTTGTAGCTGTTCAACCAAGGTTTATTTTTTGGCCTTGAATCCCCTTTGAAATCATTCTTGAATGGGATTTTGCTGCCTTCATAACTTCTTTGTTCACTTCATTCAGCTCTGAGCACACAATATCTGGTAGGTACTTCACCCGTAGTTTTGAGATATTCTTGAAATTGCCCTTTTCAAATCCACACTTGTAGCCTCGCTCTGTCCCAAAGAAAGTCTCCATGTGACGCATGAGGCATACCCCAGAATGCTGAACTTTCTCTTCTCCAGCCCACGCGATGGGGACAATTGATGTTGGTGCAGTTGACACTATTTCTGCCTTTGCTTCAAGCCCCTTCTCTGTTAGAAACGCAATCAGCATATCTCCCTGCATTTATTGAATTATAAAGCATTTAATGTTAATTGGGAACTGAGGTGATATTAGATTGAAGATAATACAACTGAAGAAGATATTATGTATCATTAATAAAACTTACCAAACATTCAAAGGGGGATGCAAAGGTGCAAGTTTCAGCAGGGCAAGTTGGGTTGATATCAATGATTTGGGTGACTTTGTTTTTCAAGTTGAAGACAACCATGATGTAGACCTCTTCTTGTTGAACTCCAAAAACAAACTAATGAACATAATATTAAAAAGATAGAAATTAGGGATTGAGTTTGTTAACTTTGATCTCAAAATCAGTATTTAGAGAACATTTCATTCTTGTGGTTGTGAAGGGAGTACCATGTCTATATCTTTCAAAGAAATGTGTGGTGACAATGAGAAAGCAGTATCAAGGTGGAGGTTAAACCTCTGAAACTGTTCATCACAAGCTCCTGATGACACACTGTCCACATTAAACTGGATCAAAAATAAAAATTAGTAAAAAAACAGACCCATTGTAATAATGGCAAAAGAATGGAGTGTAATTGAAAGATGAATAAGTAAAAATATTACAGATTTGTTGATATTGACAAATAGTCTTGCTGGTGACTGAGCACTTTTATATTGTTCCTTGTTGTTGAGGACTGCTGTCCATGCATCAATAATGACACTAGACAGTTGGGTTTCATCTTCAAGTGTACCCATGTCTCTTCTAACCACCTCAATAGACTTGTGTTTAAATAAGACTTCACTGCAAATGCAAGACATTATGAAGATGTATTAAATAAAAAATATCTTTTACTTGTAACTGAACATACATTAAGTAAATTAAGATTAAAATGAACTTTACGTGCTATGAGTTGTTGTCATTGCTAAATAGGCTGAAACAGTCCGCTCAATTTCAGAGATAGGATCGTTAATATCTACAACACGGGAGTAATAGGGGCTTCTCAAAGATGCAGACGGTTTATATGCTCTCTTTGCAGCTTCTTCTCTCTTTGTGTCATGAAGTTGTTGTGGTGCATTCTCAGGAGCTGCGTTGACACGTGGTGACCTCCGGGGGGGCAATGGAGCAGGGGACTTGGATTTTCTTTTATCCTCCAATGGCTTCTCTGGTGGAATATCAGTTTGGAATTGAGTGGGTAGGGGATTGGGAGGGGTGCATAATGTGTCTGCAGTTTTAGCTTGGACATCTTGTTGTATTGGAGGATCACCATGGCTGGGTCCAGGAGCTTGTTGTGCGTCATTACCATCCTTGGTTGCATCTGCAACGTTCTGTGGTATCCCCGTATCTTCCCCCAAAACAGGATCATTTACAAATATATCAAAGGAAAATTGCCCATCTCCTTTGATATTTGATTTCAATTTTTGCTTATTCTGATACGCAAGCTCAATCTGAGTAAGGCAATCTATAAAAGCAGGGTCTGACCAGAATGGGTGTTGGGAGTTGTTAAAAATTGTGTTTGGAGAGTCGTCCATATATGACCTGTCAGCAGCATTTGTAGCAGGCGCATGGGTCATATCTCCCATTCCTAGGAGCTGGTTGGCTCCACGCAGAAGTGAATTCACCTTGTCATCATTTTGTAGTTCTGGCGGTATATTTGTAGACCACTCCACAAATTCAGAAATAGCAGATGCAAGCACAGAAGTCTTTTGAGCAAAAGTCTGTATCCAATTCTAGAAGACAAGAGCACATGAGAAAATAAGATTAAAGAAAACATCAGTAAATAAGAAAACATGATAAACTGCACAAATTTAGATTGAATTGGTTAAAAAAAATCATATAGACCTGAAGTGGAGGTGGTTGTTTTTCTGGACCAGCGGGGTGTTTGGTGCATTCTTTATTGTGTGTAGTAGATTGGGGACAAGCCGTAGGAGGTATTTCTTGAGGGGGAGGAACGATTTGGCGAGGTTGGATTGAGCCACGGCCAAAGCCTCCACTATTAATGTCATCAGTCTCTCTTTGGCGTAGAAGTTTGGAATTGATGCCAAAAAACACTGGCAAAGAACGAGGTATTCGTCTAAGCGCTGTGCTTGTGAACAGTTTCACCCTATCCATATACAGCAACTGACACATGAATGGGATAAACATATATCAGTATAATGATTCAGGACGGGAGTGCTGACATGAATAATATTGTATTTATGAAATTAAAAATTGGCACTGGTGACATGGGCACTACAGATATGGTAAAGAAATTAAGCGGGCGGAGGAGTGCTGACATGAATAATATTGTAGCTACTAAAGTTAAAATAGGCACTGGTGACATGGGTACTACAGATATTGTAAAGAAATTAATTTAACATCACAGGGAAGATGATGAAGTGGGGCAGTGCTGACATGAATAATATTGTAGTTAGGAAACTTAAAATAGGCACTGGTGACATGGGTAGTACAGTCATGATAAAGAAATTAATTTAACAACAGAGGAAAGGTTTGAAAAACTACTTACAACCAAGAACAATATAGGCCCTCTGAAGTGTCCATCCTTGTTCTTTTCCCAACTTTTTTTCGCATCAACCAAACTTTCTAATACAAGACCACACCAATTTAGCTCTCTCATGTCACCTAATTCCGGAACAACTCTTACTAAACTATGGTTTGCATGTCCATTTCCTAAAGTATCAATCAAGTAAGAGTCTAATACAACAATAAAGTTCACGAGGAATTGGTCACCACAATTAGTGTCAGCTATCAATTTATCCATAACCATAGCTGATGTTATATTATCCTTAACCTCAAATGTGTTTCTCCAATCTTTCACAAGGTTGAAATTTTCCTTTGCTGTTTTTCTTGCTACTAAAACCTTTCCCATAGGCAATCCCAATGTGATATGAACATCCATCTCAGTAATTTCAAATTCTCCTCCATTAGCCATAACCAAACAACACTTGTTAGGGTCAAACTGATCCACTAACCAATATGAAAGATATTGTGGAAGGGAAACAATGTTCAAGTCGAACAAACATCCAAACCCAATATCTTTAATGAATTTCTTTTGCTTGTCATTCATTTTCTGCAATGATGACACAAGTAGGCGGGGGCTTGAACGTGTTTTCAAAGAGTTGAATTGTTTCTGTCTGCTGTCCCTCTCGGTCTTTGCAATCATTTGTCTGTTTTCTGAGATAGGTTGGATTTTAGTGCCTTCTGTTTGCTCATCAGATGTGATGTTATTCACAGTTGCGTTCGCTGGTTGACCAAGCGTTACATTAGGTGAATTGTCTTGCAAAACTGTAATTTCAAGGGCTTCTAAACCAACAGTGCTAGTAGGAATAGTAGTCTCATGGGGGACCTCTTTCTTACTGTTTTTCCGAACAAGCGGTTGTGAATCTTTAGATTCAAGTGACAGGGAACATACCCCTGTTTCACATGCTCTATCAGGCTGAGTATCTTGAAACAGTTCATCAATGAAAGCTGGTGAATCCCTAGATAAATCAATTACTGGAGGTTTAACGCCAGATCTTTTTGATCTCTTCGAAATTCGGTTTTGACTGTCTATAGTAGGTGAGTCACTCAATCTCTGCGGGCGTTTACCTATGTAATGAACACTGAAAATCAAATTCCACAAATAATGCATGCAATGGCATTGTAAAAGAAGGGAGTTTATTCCATATAAATTTGAAAATTGAACGATAAGTCCATCACATTAACTACACATTATAATGCCGAAGTCCTTAAATTAGCAAAGGCAGCTTGTGGAAGGTCGAATAACTTGAATAACTCCCATTTCCTGCATTTCGTTGGAGCTAAACCCTAAACCGTAATCATTCTTATTTAAATTGTAATAAACGGAGAATAGGAAATAAAACCTTTCCGGTCTGGAGACATGGTGATGTATATGGTAGAGCAATAGAGAGGGGGATTTTCGATCTGGTCTCAGTGAGCAATAGGAAATCAAACGTGAAGCAAACTTTGCAAAGCAAGAGAGATGAGATTTCGGGGGGTTGATGAAAGAAATGACGATGACCGACTGTGTAAATATAAACTATTGATGTGCAAAAATAACAGCAAGTTGAGCAAATACCTTATTTATTGCTTTTTCTAATTTTTGTTTTTTTTTTCTTTTCTTGTTTTTTTTAAAAATTACGGCAAGTGGTTAATACTTTATTTATTCCTCATTTTTGCTCAACATGCTCTTATTTTTGCTCAACACTAGTTTATTTTTGCACAACTATCAAGAGTTTTGTGAAATTGTGATTCATATGATCTTATTTTTCTCAATAAGTTCTCTTAGTTTCTCTATAGATAATTGCACAACACGGTCTTATTTTTGCTCAAAAATAGACTATAATTGCACAACATGAGCGTTTGTTGCAATTTTGCTCAACAGGCTCTTATTTTTGCTCAAGATGGTCGTATTTTTGCTCATCAATAGCCTATAATTGGACAACAGGGGCATTTGGTGGATTTTTGCTCAACTTGCTGTTATTTTTGCTCAACAATAGTTTATATTTACACAACTATATAAGACTTTGTGAAATAGTGCTCAACATGATCTTATTTTTTCTCAATATGTTTTCATAGTTTCTCTATAAATAATTTCACAACACGGTCTTATTTTTGCTCAACAATATACTATAATTGCACAACATGGGCGTTTGTTGGAAATTTGCTCAACATGCTCTTATTTTTGCTCAACAATAGTTTATATTTACACAACTATATTAGACTTTGTGAAATAGTGCTCAACATGCTCTTATTTTTTATTAATATGTTTTTATAGTTTCTCTATTATTAATTTCACAACACGATCTTATTTTTGCTGAACAATAGATTGTAATTGCACAACATGGGTGTTTGTTGGAAATTTGCTCAACATGCTCTTATTTTTGCTCAACACAGTCTTATTTTTGCTCATCAATACTCTATTATTGCACAACATGGGCGTTTGTTCGAAATTTGGTCAACATGCTCTTATTTTTGCTCAACACAGTCTTATTTGTGCTCCTCAATACCCTATAATTGCACAACATGGGGCACTTTGTGAAATTGTTGAGCAAAAATAAGAGAAGATGTTAATGGGCTTATATTTAAAATTGATGAATGCAAGGATTTGGCCCAATGTTATGTCTTCTTAAGCACGATTTCAACCCAAAAGCAGTCCGTAGTTTGTGCAATCCTCGGTGTCCTTTCAGCTCACTCCAACATCTTCTCCGTTTCCCCCATTTTGTGTTTACAGTCGACGATCACTTCAATCGCCGAGTACCCTTCAATCGCCGATGTCCTTTCAGTTCGTCTCTTCTTCAATGGCTTTTCAACCGATTATTCAACAAGGGTATCATCACACAGTTGGTGAGTTTCTTGTTGAACTTTTAGCAAGCGAGTCCTCTGTATATGGTTCGAGTGAAATGTTAGTCTCAATCCACTCCGTGGATGTTCCTGTAATAATTCATCATTTATACGTTTGGAATGGGTTGCCAATGAGCTTATGGCACAACAATGGAATATTACGGGACGCGGGAATCCCAGCTGTTGTTCGACATCAAGTAGCAAATCATATCTTAAGAGATTTTACAAGTACTTGGTTTGCTCAAGATGATGACTTTATTGAATATGGTCTATGCCCTAACATCACCATCAATTTGTACTACATTTCCAACCCTTCTTCTGATTCAAGCTCTGACTCTTCTGACTCGGACATGGAGGTGGACATGGAGGTGGACTACCCACATCATCCAGCCACTGAAGCAGCTATTGATGGTCTACAAGAGGTATATCATCTTGAGCTTGATGGGCAGGCATGTTCAATATGTCTTGACCCGATGTTGGATTCAATGCCTGTCCTTGGCATGCCATGCTCACATTTCTTCCATCCAAATTGTATCCGAGAATGGCTTAGGATTGAAGGGTCTTGTCCACTTTGTAGGTTTGCATTGTAAAGTTAGTAACTTTTGTAGGTTTGTATTGTGATGTTAGTAATAGAAAATGTAGTTTAACTTTTTGAGGGGCTTGGATGTAAGCAAACTTGTATTACCTGTTCTGTGAACTTGGGTGAAGCAAATGTATAATATGAATAAAATTTTGTTTTGATTGTATTTGTTTACAAACTATCAGCTGGGAATGTCTGTTGATCTTCTTTGTCATTATCTGTTTTAATGCTGACACACAACTCAACAACAAATTTAACATCATCTAGTTTGGACAAATCTAAAAACTCTTTCAAATCAGCATCACATTGAATGGTAAGAGGACCTCCCAAGACTTTGAAAGGGTGCAAATAGATTGCAGTAGTAAGAAACACAATTTGATTGAAGTGTTGACACAAGGAACCAAAATTTTATATGATTCAAATACAGTGCTGACATGGAGCAATCAAAGTGTAATAATGAATGTGGAGTTCATTATATTGTCAAATGCAATATTGGATGCAGCAGTGAGGAATGGATATCATTAAATCAACTATATGAATAAGATATACCAGTTATTGGAGCAATCACTGAAGTAGTGCTGACACTGAAGTTTATGTGGTGACACTAGGTGTTTGAGGTCTGAAGTAGTGCTGACACTGATATTATTTTCAAGTAGTGGTGACACCAGTCCAAAGTAGTGCTGACAGAGATTTTTTTTGGAAGAATGCATATTTTTTAAATCAAAGTGGCAAAATTGCACAACATGGGCGTTTATTGGAAATTTGGTCAACATGCTCTTATTTTTGCTCAACACAGTCTTATTTTTGCTCATTAATAGCCTATAATTGCAAAACACGGGGCATTTTGTGGAAAATTTCTCAACATGCTCTTATTTTTGCTCTAAATGCTGTTATTTTTGCTCGACAATAGTTTATATTTGCAAAATTATCAAGACTTTGTGAAATTGTGATCAATTTGATCTTATATATTTTCTTAATGTGTTCTCATAGTTTGTCTATAGATAATTGCACAACATGGTCTTATTTTTGCTCAACAATAGAGTATAATTGCACTGCACAACGTCGGCGTTCGTTTAAAATTTGCTCAACATGCTATTATTTTTGCTCAACACAGTCTTAATTTTGCTCACCAATAGCCTATAATAGCACAACATGCTCTTATTTTTGCTCAACAATAGATATTGTGGGGACACCACCGTGGTGTTCTTTGTTATTGAAGCTATTGTGGTGGGGTGGTGGAACGAGGTTGTTAATCTAAAATATTATAGAATAATATTTTAGATTATTTCTCAACATTGTATTGTTTTTTAAGTAAACAACAATGATATAAATCTGAAATTTGATGAGTACCGATGACAAAATTGCGCTGACATAGAGAAAAGAATGTACAAACTTGTATTATTACATGATAAAATCTACAATTTTATTCTATAATGTTGAATGAATGTTTATTTTGGAACATACATGTCATTCATAATGTCTAAGCTGTATTCTTTCCTAGTAGTAATTTTACATAATACCAATGACAGAAATTGTGCTGACAGCCTTATTTTGAATGCTTTATCCTCCTCTTGAACTCTCCCACTGATAGCTTTCTATTTGAAGGAGGTCTTCCTGCTCTCTTTCTTACTACAGGGGGGTAACATTTGATAGATTTTATCGCATCAGGGACGTTTCCTTCATCTTCTTCCAACACTGGATATATTGTTTCTGCATATGCCATACGCCAAGCATCATTGCTGTAAAAATTTGCAACAAAATCAGATATATTTGCCTTTACGTGTGTAATGGTTGATAGAGCATGTACACAAGGTATTTTCTCGACATCAAATACCCTGCACGTACATGTCTTCGCTGATAGATCAACTATAGCTACAGCTCCTTCGCCTTTGATCTCAAATTGTGATGCATTCATCCTTTCTACTCTGTATAATCCAATTTGCTCTTGTGATTTCCTTATCACCTTAAGGATTTCAGGAGTTATTCTGTCTTGGTTTTCTAGTGCTTTCTCTCTTCTCTCCTGGAACCAGGATGTGAGCTTTTCCCTAGCAAACTCTATAAGTGCCACAATAGGATAATCCTTTTTCCCTTTGAAAATGGAGTTCAAGCTCTCTGCATTGTTGGATGTCATCATATTGTATCTATTGCACTTTGCATGTGCTCTGGCCCATTTTTCAAAACGTGCTGACACCAAATATTCTGACAGTTTTGGACAGGTTGCTTCTATTTGTGCAAGCCAGCTGTTGAACTCTTGGATAGTGTAACTCTCTGCTGCTTTCTTGAACATTTTTCCTAGGTGCTTTTTCTTGAATGTCGCTTTGATGTTTTGTTTCAAGTGCCACATACATATGCAGTGTGTAGCTGTTGGGTAAACTAAAGATATAACCCTTGCAATGCTAGCATGTCTATCAGAGACAAACACTAAGACATTTGACGGAGGCACAACCTTCAGCAGCCGGTACAAAAACCATTCCCAAGAGCTGTTGTTTTCAGAGTCAACAATTCCAAAAGCAAGGGGATAAATTTGTCTGTTTGCATCTTGAGCAACTGCTCCAAGCAATGTGCCTCTATATTGTCCAGTTAAGAATGTCCCATCAATAACAACAACCTGGTAGATAAATAAATGAAATTACTAGTTATATTGAATTTATGAAATTCAATGAGAACAGAATTTATGCTGACACTGAGTAAGACATACCTTCTTTAAGAAGGGGAATGCTCTGATGCATTGGCCAAAGGATAGGAACAAGTACTTAAACCTGTCTTCTTTGTCTGTTGAAATCAATGCTATAGTCCCATTGTTTTTCTCCATAAGCATGTGGCAAAATGATGGCAAATCTGCATAATTGGATTCTGGTGTCCCCTTGACAATTTCTTTTGCAATTTTTGATGATTTCCATGCTATCCAGTAGGTAATTGTCATCTTTTGTTCTGTTCTCAGCTTATCCATTATCTGTGCTGGTTTGTATCCACTGTCAACACTGTTGAATTATATTAAAATTAGAATAAATAATATATTAAAAAGCAATATTAAATCTAAATACTATTTCTTACAAAATTTACTCACCTTGATTTGATGATGCTTGCAACCACTGATGATGAAGGTTTTTTGCAGTGTTTTGATCTGATATCCCACGTGCATGTGTGCATGTCATCGTACACTGTAACCTCATGCCAAGTTTGACCAAAAGTTTTGACATGCACTTTCCATTTGCAGTTAGGATCTACACAATGCACCCTATTATACCTGGGTTCTGATTTTGCCACACGAAAACCAAATATCTCTGTTATTGACAATATTCTCAAAGCATTCTTAACTGCATTCCTGGATTCAAAGGTTTTGCCTATGTATATCAATTTTTCTGAATTCTGATTCATAATAGGCATGGTAGGGCTGTCAGCATCCGAATCTTCTAGTATAGTCTCTCTTCTGTGTGCTGAAGAATATAGGGTGCTCCATATTTCAGCTGCAGAATCTTCATCACTGGGAGTATCACTGTTTCCAGAGTACATGTCGTCTCCAATATCCTCTAACAACACACCCTTCATCCTGTTGTCACCGATCAATGTCATGCTATTTTCTTCAGTGACAATGTTAGTTATATTTGGATTGCATGTCACCAACTCCAAACTATCAGCTGGGAATGTCTGTTGATGTTCTTTGTCATTATCTGTTTTAATGCTGACACATAACTCAACAGCAAATTTAACATCATCTAGTTTGGACAACTCTAAAAACTCTTTCAAATCAGCATCACATTCAACGGTAAGAGGACCTCTCAACACTTTGAAAGGGTGCAAATGATTGAATTCTAATTCAAATGCGTTGTCTACGTTGAATCTGTTGTGCACTTTTTCACTTAAACCCTGTAGTGTTATTGAGTCATCAACTATGAACACTTTTGAAGTAGTGTGTCCGGCAAAGGTTGGACCTGATTCATCAAATAACCATTTCCCACCATATATAACTGTAATAACGTGGGTTGCCATTGTAATCTGTAGAATATGAATTTAAGAGGATAAATAGATTGCAGTAGTAAGAAACACAATTTGATTGAAGTGTTGACACAAGGAACCAAAATTTTATATGATTCAAATACAGTGCTGACATGGAGCAATCAAAGTGTAATAATGAATGTGGAGTTCATTATATTGTCAAATGCAATATTGGATGCAGCAGTGAGGAATGGATATCATTAAATCAACTATATGAATAAGATATACCAGTTATGAACACAATCCTACAAAATTTGCACCGAAGGTGCAAATTTTCTAAGATTTAAGTGCAGTGCTGACATGGAGCAATCAAAGTGTAATAATGAATGTAGAGTTCATTATATTGTCAAATGCAATATATGGATGCAACAGTGAAGAATGGATCTCATTAAATTAACTATATGAATAGAATACACCAGAATCAACAGTGAAGATTTTAAGTGCAGTGATGACAAGTGGTGAATCAAAGTATAAGCACATTTTAACTAGATATAGGAATGCTACATTTTAAAGTGCAAGCACATAATTCAAATGAGCATAAAGAAGCATGTATTCAAAAGGAGACTTCAAAATCTCATCCAATACATCAAAAATGAAATTTTATGTAATTTCATTGCATTTATCATTTGAATTGGAATGTATATGATAAAGATTTACCAATGTAACATATTAACGATCATAAATAAGCATAAACAAGCAAAGATTTGATTGTAGACTTGAAAATAAGACACATATAGCAAAAAACAATCATTATCAGTAATTGATGCTTCAAAAATCAAGCAACATTTGAATAGAATACAGCAGTTATGAACAGAATTCTATGATTCAAATGCAGTGCTGACATGCAGCAATCAAAGTGTAATAATGAATGTAGAGTTCATTATATTGTCAAATGCAATATATGGATGCAACAGTGAAGAATGGATCTTATTAAATTAACTATATGAATAGAATACACCAGTTATTAACAGAGTCCTTCAAAATTTGCACCTCCGGTGCAAATTTTCTAAGATTTTAAGTGCAGTGATGACAAGAGGTGAATCAAAGTATAAGCACATTTGAACTAGATACAGCAATGCTACATTTTAAAGTGCAAGCACATAATTCAAATGAGCATAAAGAAGCATGTATTTAAAAGGAGACTTCAAAATCTCATCCAATACATCAAAAATGCAGTGCTGACATGGAGCAATTAACAACAACAGTAAAAATCAATCAAAATTTGCGCCAAAGGCGCAAATTTTGAGACATTCCATAACAGTAATCAATCGATTCGACTGTATTTCATATAGATATAGCAGAAACGAACTTAAACAAGCTCAGATTCGGTTGTTTTGAAAAACCTCTTCGATAAGTCAAAAATTGAAGAATTACTTCAAAATTTGCGCCGAAGGCGCAAATTTTGTGTGATTCTAATGGACAGAGTAGTAAATTCGTCAGCACAATCCAGAATCAACTTAGAAACGTGAAAAATCTATGAAAATTTGCGCCTTTGGTGCAAATTTTCAATGAATTGAAGGCCGCTTTTTGATGTAGTTTGTAATCGAATGTTGTACTTACTTGATTCTGTAGAAGAGATGCTCAAATCGGTTGTTTTGATGAGATCGGAGAGATGATCGGCACAAAATCAGCAAAATCACCGTCGAGCAGGGCGTGAGAGAGAGAGAGAGAGCGTGCGGAGAGGGAGATAGCGTAGGAGAGAGAAATTGCGTGGGAGGTTTATATTGTGGACATTTCACAAAATTGTCCCAAAAAGTGGATATTTCTCAAATTAAGACATATTTTATGGACATTTCACAAATTCCCCCGCGAAATTATAACAAATATAACATAAGTGCATTTCAAAAAACCATCCATTTCAGGTGATAGACAAATTTGATTAATTCAACACTTCGGGGTTAAAATTAATTTATATCCACTTCAGGGAATATGAAAATTTTGCTTAATTCAATCACTTCAGAGATTGAGATTAGTTTACCCGCTTCAGGGGATATTACAAATTCGACTGATTCAATCACTTCGGGTATTGAGATTAGTTTACCCGCATCAGGGGATATTGCAAATTTGACTGATTCAATCACTTTAGGGATTGAAATTAGTTTACCCGCTTCAGGGGATATTACAAATTCGGCTGATTCAATCACTTCAGGGATTTAGATTAGTTTATATCCACTCTAGTGATATGAAAATTTCAATTAATCCAACCACTTCAGGGTTGAAATAATATTAACTGAGGATACAATTTATCACTTTATATAAAGTTAATTCATCCACTTCAGGAGATGATGTGTGTGTGTATATATATATATATATATATATATATATATATATATATATGTATATATATATATATATATGTATGTATATATATGTATGTATGTGTGTATCACTAGTACAAAAATATGATTTTAGCTCATGACCTATTAGCCCGAATCATATATTCATGGGGTGTAATGTCTGAATTGACCATTTGTATTTTTATTTTTTTGATAAAAACACATATAACTCGGATAATATAATGAACTCCGGGGTATATTACCACAGGCTATTAATTGATTCATATTATATAGCCCATGCGTTTTTCAGACAATATCAGGGGTATATTATTTTTTAACCCCATAGACAACAAATTAGACTCCGGAGAGTTAAGAATTGGGGTGTATACCCAGTTTACCCCAAAAAAGTTCATTTTCCAAAATTAAAATCACCTCACTCCCTCCCTCCCTCTTTCGCCTACTTTCTCTCTTTAAATCGCCGACCTCCACAACTTGCGGACCTTCTCTTGCAAAGATAACCGACCTCTTCTTCACCTTCTCCTTTTCTTCCGCCTCCTCTTGCACAGATCGCCGACCATCTCTCAACCCCTACACAGATCTTCGGCCTCCTCCACAACTCTTCGGTCGTTGTAAATATCTCAGCCTTTGAACCCTAAATCGTAGATCGATATCTCACCATGGTTGCAAATGCGGAGCCGTTAGGTTTTTCATTCCTTTTCAATATTTAGGTTTTTCATTCATTTTCAATATTTACTTCTCTTCTATGAATGCTAATTTAGGTTTACCATTTTCTCCCTTTGTGTTTCTTCATATCTAAAAGAGCATGAGGTTTCCGTCCCTTATGCTTCGACAAATTTGTAGCAAAGCCTAGAAATTCGTCCCTTATGCGGAGCCGGTGATGTATGTCTGTTTGAGTTGGGTGTCTTTAATGTCTAATTAGATGAAACTTTTAAAGTCTATTTTAAAACATATATGTGTACTATTTGTTTTCATTGTGTTTGATTCTTGGGTTTCCAGCCTTTGAGGAATTTATTTACTTGGAGGCCCAAATGGAGGAGCTTTTGGAAATTTGGCACCAAGCCAACGACGAAGATGGGACTGAGCAAGCAGTTGATGTCGACACCTACCAATCGATGTCGACCACATTGGAGTCAGATCGAATGCCAGAAGCCACGTATGGGGTCGACACCGAAGAAAGCCTCGAAATCGACCAAGGTCGGTCGATATCGACTGGATATACTCGAGATCGACTCCCCCTGATCGACCTCCCTCCATCGACTGCACCTCGAGAAGAAAAGCCACTCAATGTCAACCCCTGTACTCGATGTCGAGCACTCCCTCAAACTATGAACGAATCAAAGGTAAGCTTAGGTAAAGATCCTCATCCTTTAAAGCTTAAAGATAAAATTCCTATGAAACGAGTATCCTTGTTTGTACGTTGACGGAGGGAAAACCTGTCGTTGATCCGTCAAAGTAAACTCAAACTTATAACTAGTATAGCAATAAGTAAGAGGTTGATCCCACAGGGAAATTTCCTATTCAGGTGTGATTCAGATGCTAATTGAGTAACCAAATGGGGGGTTTGAATGTAAAATGATCCGCCTTTTCTCAAAGCGGAATGGTGAAAGCAAAAATTAAATGGTTTTGATTCAAACAATATTGAGAAGTAGTTCTACCTACAATTTTCCACTTTATTTGGTTGAAACGATCCTTGTAACTTATTCTCGTCCTATTAAGTTTCCTATGAATGCCCTTGTCCCGACCTAATATAGTTACTAGTCCAATCAGTCCTAGAAACCCTTATCAATCGAACAGTCCCTAAAAAAGGATTTAACCCAATTGATAGCTTTAAGTTCAGAGATTAGCCAAGGTATTTGCAGTCCCTAAAGAGGGATTTAACAACACATCCAACTTCCTACCTATACAATTAGTTCAATCAGCCCTAAAGGGATAAGTTTGCTACTTAGGTTAAGGTTCATAGACAGGAATCTACAAAACCCTAGCAATTGAATTGATCTAAATAGTTGGCCAGACAAGATAGAACAAAACAATAATTCAATAAGCGCAAAGAAGTTGAAGCATTCAATGAAGGAATTAAGGAACGAGAATTAGAGACTCACAATCAATCCAAATAAAGCTTCAAATTATAGGCAGAACCGATGAGTTTAGTTTCTCATGGAAAACATCGCTCAATCTCTCAAATGTCTGATAGAACGTAGAATAGAAAAATGAAGTTGAAACCTAGGGCAAAGCCCTCTCTAAAATCGTCCCAAGAGTCGGCCTCCTAAAAGATTGATAAATAGGTCTTGGATAGAAAAAACCGTCACTGCGCAAAAACCTTAAACCCATCGCTGCAGTACTAATGCCGCGGCCACAGCATAATGCGGCAGCCGCAGCATAATGCGGCGGCCGCTGCATCGGTCTTTTACGAAAAATATTCTTTGAATCAGCACTCAACGTCAACAATAAAGTTGTAGCTCTCTAAAAGAGCTTTCCAATGCATGGTCATAATAGTCGATCGGACAACCGAGACCTCCAGAAAGTGCAAAACAAGTTCAGCATGTCAGGCGACAACTTCTGCAGACTTGTTCTTCGTTTAGGCTTGCTTCTTCTTCTCAGAACCTCTTTAGATCTTCATGTGAGATTCCTCGATTAACTAGACATCCTCATCTAATGTTTCATCAACCCATGTCTCCTCCTCGGATCCACAGTTACCTGATATAATGAATAAAAACGTGTAGATTCCGACTCCACCAACATAGAGAGCAAATATGCAAATTGTGCTTAAACCATGCATGATATGCATCTTAACTAAGCTAAATGAAACCTATTATGACCATCTAAATGCATGCTATCAAACTCCCCCATACTTACGCTTCGCTAGTCCTCGAGCGAACAATATAAAAGCAACCTATACCTACACTTTCCTTCTTCATGCATTAGCCCAAATCAAAAGCAACATCAATTTTAAATGAACACAAGACCAAGTGAATAAACATCATAGCATGTATTTAGCGATCAAGGCATAGAAGTAGAAATCGTCCAACCTCACCAGGAATATGTGTTTCACTCATGCTTTCATGTGTTTAGGCTTTAAGATTCAACCCTCAACTCAATCCAAAATGCACTAAGCTCATAGACATTGACCACAATATCACCAAATCTCCACCGAATTTCCATTATTTGCGGGACAAAATAAAGAAAAATAAACAAAATGTGACTCTTTTTAGTTGCGGGACACAATAATGCAGCGGCCACAGCATAATGCGGCGGCCGCAACATAATGCGGCGGCCGTTTCATCGGTCTTTTACGAAAAATATTCTTTGAATTAGCTCTCGACATCAACAGTAAAGTTGTATCTCTATGAAAGAGCTTTCCAACGCATGGTCATAATAGTCGATCGGACCACCGAGACCTCCAAAACGTGCAAAACAAGTTCAGCATATCTGGCGACAACTTATGCAGACTTGTTCTTCGTTTAGGCTCGCTTCTTCTTCTCAGAACTTCTTTAGATCTTCATGTAAGATTCCTCAATCAACTAGAAATCCTCATCTAATGTTTCATCAACCCATGTCTCCTCCTCAGATCCACAGTTACCTGAAATAATCAATAAAAACGTGTAGATTCCGACTCCACCAACATAGAGAGCAAATATGCAAATTGTGCTTAAACCATGCATGATATGCATCTTAACTAAGCTAAATGAAACCTATTATGACCATCTAAATTCATGATATCATACGCCTTACTAACATGATAAGAAAGCCAATACGCGAATACAAGGCGGGCGACAAGGTGCTTATGGAGCAATGCAATATTATGGGATGCAAGAGAAAGGATGGAGGAAAAAGAGGATTAGTGACCATCGATAAAGTCTATCCAGAAAAGTTGGAGCTTAAGGATAAGAAGGGGAAAATGTTGAAAGTGGAGCTTGAAAGCCCTGAAGAGGACGTGTGAGCCATGCATATGGTCCCTATATGTGTCAACCTGGATAGAGAAGCGGAAGAAGTCGGCCTAGCGACTATTAAATCTAGAGCATGTACATTGACTTATGTTTTTAGATAGTTTGGTTTTTAGGGTTTGAATTTTTGGTTTCGGATTTTTTTAGAGACTTTATTTATATGTTCCTCGAGAAGACTAACTATTGCAGGTACGATGAAGCTGCAATAGCACTCGATATCGACTCAGTTGGTCCCCAGTTGGTCGAAGTCGACCAACTGAGTCGCTATCGACTACCCTACTCGATCTCGACCTCCCCTGTAGATATGCCTATTTTGAGCCCTTACGGCGTTTTCTAGTAAGTTTCTTTGATTACACTTCTAATTTTATTTTTACAGTGGGGACACTGTAGGATTTAATATGGGGTGGGGTAAAAGCATTCTTACATCTTTCGCTCAATTGCAATTCGTTAGTTCATATTTTAAAGTCTTGTTTTTGCATACATGGTTCGAACTTATACATATTAGGCATCATATAAATACATATTTTTCTCATGAACATAAAGTTTTATTTAAAAGAAATTTTTGAGAAAAAGTACCCCCATTGAAAAATTGAAAAGTGTCATGGAAGTAGTTACAAGACTCGAAGATGCAAAAGTAGATCCGTTAGAGATATTTAGAGAAAACCGTGAAAGGAGGTAAAGTTTGAAGTTGCTTTTGACATATGCATGATAAGAGGACGGAGGACTTTATTTTCCATTCGATCATTATTTTACCCTAAACATTACCCATGCTTATAACCTTTACTAAATATTCAAATCCATATGTGCTTAGTGTCATTATTGCTCCACAAGTTCTTAAATTGCCCATTTTTATACCGTTTTACCCATCCGGGAGATTATGTTATAGAATGGAAGTCATATTTTTGGAGTTGTTATATGTTTTGATATGTTGTGAAGTCATCGTAAAGTTGATGGTAGGATATTTTAATGGAAAATTTAATGAGTGAAAAGAAAATCCGATCACCTAGGAGTTAGGTGAATTGACCCTGCTTGTGGAGGATAAAATTCACGCGAGATGGGACAACCAGGTGAGGAGTCCGAAGCGCTAAGTATCCGGGGCCATTTATGAGACTGACGTGGGGAGAATTGAATCGAAATATATAATAAAATATAAAGCAATACAACTCTTAGCCTCTTCAAATAAATTCAAGACTCCCGGTATAGTACTAGGGAATCAGGTTGGATCCACGAGGAAGCGAGTCAGCGGTGACGATGCCATAGAAAATAGATCAATCAATTAACACAAATATAGTGTCATAAGTAGGTCACCCCAACGCAAGAAGGCATCCGGCCCACCATAGGACCCATCGCGTGTAAGATACTCGTTCGTTCTCACAACCAAACCTTCCTCGCGACTTAAATACTTAGCTATGACCGCGTAACGGCCAAGGAGGGCCCCTTTAAGAACCTCGTGGGTCTCCAGAATCCCAAGTAAAGCAGCTCACTGGTTCTAGCACCTCACCTCTAAACAACGCCACGTGTATTATCTACTCCCCTACACACGAAGGCATGCCTTACACATGTCCTAAGTATAACCACGAGCTCGCCAGCCAGCTGCTCACTTAGTCTTCCTTTAAATACCCCCTTTCAAACACAAATACGAGGGCTGATTAAAGAGATAAAAACGAGGAACTCATATAAATCCCTGGATCTAAAACCCCAGGAATTGAGTTCTTGAGATCTGCGATCGGAGAAGAACGTTCCTGGAATAAGAACATCATCTAACTTCCATCCCAATTCGCGATAGAATAGTTCAGATCCTTTGTACTTGGAATTAGAACATCATCTAACTTCCATCCCAATTTCACGACGAGAGGTTCCGCGTAGCAATACGCACGTTCGCATTTCATTCCTTTTAAATACATTTCCAATATTTTTTCTTCATTCAGTTATTTACTACCTTTATTTATCGTATATATTAATCCTATCTAAAGAAAATAAATGAACATTGTTCACTTCCCTCTCTTTTAATGAGACAAAACTTGCAGGAAATCATGAATTTCATGCTGTTCGGGGAAGAATTTGGGAATCAACATCGCGATGCCGAAGAAGCTAACCTTCTCAACCTCAACATACCTCCCAATGACGTGGCTCAACATGATATTAACAAAGGCATTCCCCAACTACCTCCCTGGGACACTTCTCAACTACCCTCGTTCGCACACTATGGTATGTGGGGTGGCTACCCCCCATACCAAGTCTTCGCGGGGAACTGTCCACAGAACGCCTGTTTGAACCATCAGGCGGGCGGAGTACCGATCCAGCACGAGCCTCGTGGTTACTACCAACAACAGGGTCCCATACCTGTAACGGTCAACCATTTCCCTAACCCTAATGGTGACCCTCTCAACGCTGGCCCAGAACTCGACAAAAACACTAATAAAATCGCCCGTGTCCTCAGCCCCAGTGATGTAACATCACGTTCAAACTCCCCTGGAGCACCCAAGCAAACACACAAAAATGAACCCACTTTCCCGTCAGCTTTCTGCAGAGAGATACGTGAAGCACCGGTCCCCAAGAGATGGAGGGATATCTCTATTGCCAAGTACAAAGGAGATACTGATCCCAATGACCACCTCAACCAGTTCACCACAGCCATGGGCATGAAGGAGGACAATGACGCCATGTATTGTCGCTCGTTTCCATCCATAATAAGCGGTGTAGCATTGACATGGTTCACCAATTTGGCTCAATCCTCCATCGAAAACTTCACACAACTAACAGGCACATTCGTTGCCCACTTCCGCAGTGCTCGCACAAGGAAAAGAACCATGCTGGACCTCAATTCCATCAAACAAGGTGCGAATGAATCACTAGGGAACTTCTTCAGTCGATTCACAAACATGGTGGTTCAAATCCCAAGATTCAATCAAGATTCTACAAGCACAATACTAATGGGCAATTTGATTGAGGGTGATTTCAAGATCTGTCTATTTCGAAAGGAGCCAGAAAACTACGATGTCCTGAGAGAGCCCGTAACCAAGCAGATCCACGCCATGGAGGCGGCAAGCTCTAGCTCGAGACCCTTCGAATCAAGGCCGCCAGCTTACCACCGAGCACCTAACAAACGTTAGGGTTCCCGATTGGGTACGCCACTTCATATATAATAAATGAATGTTCCAAACCCAACCTCATCGATTTCCAAGGAGAATGAATTTAGCTATCGCATGTGTTTTAAACACGGATATGCATGCAAGTAAGCCTCCAAGGAGAATAAATTTAGCTATCACGTGTGTTTTAAACACGGGTATGCATGCAAGTAAGCCTCTAAGGAGAATAAATTTAGCTATCACGTGTGTTTTAAACACGGATATGCATGCAAGTAAGCCTCGAAGGAGAATAAATTTAGCTATCACGTGTGTTTTAAACACGGATATGTATGCAAGTAAACCTCCAAGGAGAATGAATTTATCTATCGCGTGTGTTTTAAACACGGATATGCATGCAAGTAAGCCTCCAAGGAGAATAAATTTAGCTATCGCGTGTGTGTTAAACATGGATATGCATGTAAGTAAGCCTCCAAGGAGAATAAATTTAGCTATCGCGTGTGTTTTAAACACGGATATGCATGCAAGTAAGCCTCCAAGGAGAGTAAATTTAGCTATCGCGTGTGTTTTAAACACTGATATGCATGCAAGTAAGCCTCCAAGGAGAATAAATTTAGCTATCGCGTGTGTTTTAAACACGGATATGCATGCAAGTAAGCCTCCAAGGAGAATAAATTTAGCTATCGCGTGTGTTTTAAACACGGATATGCATGCAAGTAAGCCTCCAAGGAGAATAAATTTAGCTATCCCGTGTGTTTGAAACACGAATATGCATGCAAATAAGCCTCCAAGGAGAATAAATTTAGCTATCGCGTGTGTTTTAAACACGGATATGCATACAAGTAAGCCTCCAAGGAGAATAAATTTAGCTATCGCGTGTGTTTTGAAACACGGATATGCATGCAAGTAAGCCTCCAAGGAGAATAAATTTAGCTATCGCGTGTGTTTTAAACACGGATATGCATTCAAGTAAGCCTCCAAGGAGAATAAATTTAGCTATCGCGTGTGTTTTAAACACGGATATGCATGCAAGTAAGCCTCCAAGGAGAATAAATTTAGCTATCACGTGTGTTTGAAACACGGATATGCATGCAATTAAGCCTCCAAGGAGAATAAATTTAGCTATCACGTGTGTTTCAAATACGGATATGTAGGCAAGTAAATCTCCTCGTATACCATTCGAACACAGGTTCACGAGGATGTTTCATTGACCTCTGAAAGCCTAAATATAAACGATATATCTTATACAAACATTCCAAATAACAAAAACACTTGAACATAACGGGAGTCGCGTAAAGGCGGCAATAACGAATACATAATACAAAGTTCTAGGCTGATTCTCACAAACTGATCTATGTGAACTCACTCATTCGTTTCTAAGACAATTATGGTAAACCGACTACTCCCCTCATATTTGAAAATAATAAGAGATTCCCCAACACGTAAACCACTGTCTATTGCAAAAGCGCGCCAACCTTCGGGAAGGATGTAATGATCTTGGCTGTCTCGAAACAACCTTACTTGAAACTCTCGCCCAGTTGGTGACACCAAGCAGACATGAGTTAATCCATCACGGACATACTGTGCGGCAAAAGATTCAGGCAAAAGCTGCGAAAAACTAAAATTAGATATCAGTTAAGCAAGAGAATCACAAACAAATGTATAGAGACGATTACCATATATTCCATCTTCTCCTCAGAATCGATGGAACGAAAAAAATCACGCCAACGGGGATGAGGAGAAGTCATTATTACTCACTTCGCTCCGTGAACAAGTAAATCAAAGTACAAGTACGACGACCTAGATTTTATCCAGAGATCTACTATTTATTAAACAAAGAAGCAAGTATAGTACTAACACATCACAACAAAATAATTCATATTCATCCGAAACAGTTTGGCAGAAGGAGATGCATGCCAAAGCAAGTGGCAGAATCACAGAGTGCACCTCTGTAACACGAAACCACAGTGTCAGGCTACCAATGGTCACATCAAAGGCAGAAACAGAGGGTAGGGAGGCCCAAACCAAAATTTTTAAAAAAACTGAGCTGAGAGGGGATTACTTAAATCTTTGCGATTACACATAAACAGATTGAATTAATGAAGTTCACAAAGGCATAACAAAAGACCAAACATCTTATAGTACCACCATTACATTTCAAATACCCTATTCATCCTCATCCTTAAGAGCAAGAACTTTAAAGCGATGCCCACCCATTTATTGAAAAAATACCATCGATGCTCCAACTTCAACGTCGTTATTAATCGCGAATCTATTCCAACCTTCAGACAACCACCAACGATTCGAACCATCTTTGGAAACCTCAACGTGAAAGTTTTCACCAGCCGCAGATATACATGGTCAGACACAACATGACCGTACATCGTCTCAAAAGCATCAGGAAGAGGCTGCAGAACAAAAGACCATTATTTCATAAACAAATCAAGCTCAAGCACAGATCATAACCAATATATGAAACTTACAAGACGATGCATCCTCCCTTCTACATCAACACAACGAATAAAATCTCGCATCACAGGGGTAGGAAACGCCATCTTCTACCAAAATAATTACAGTTGGATAAAATAAATTTTGCAAACACCATACCCTTTTTTATATCCAAAACAAGACTGTACATACTTTGAAAATTCTGAAGGGACATTTATTACATGTATCGAAACCAAACAAAGAATCTAAAAAGTAAAAATTCACACTCTACATGTATTACACATGGCATTAGTCATCTCAAAACCCGACCAAATACAGAGATATTTCAAATCCAGAAATAGTCATTTATTACAAGATCTTATCTACAAATCAATACCACAATAACAAAATCTTTTTCTCTCTACAAAACATAGTTTTCAAACTTTCCTCTTATCAGAAATCTTCCCAAAAAGAAACATGGCAACAGATGCTGGCGATCAAAATCCAAATAATCCCTTCGTTTTTTATATCTATTTAGTAGGGAGCGAACAAAACATACGAATGATGTTGCCCTACGAGTTCGCAGAGCATTTCCAACCTCATGTCCCCGAGCAAATCCTATTATTAACTCGCGTCGTCAAAGACTTCCCTGTCCATATTGTAGGGGGCAGTTACGGATCTCACTGGGTCGCACGCGGATGGAGGGACTTTGTCGAAACACACGGACTTGAGTTGGAAACATCAATAAAGTTCACTCACCTGGGGGAAACAAGGTTTTAAGTCCATTTTTTCGACAAGGAAGGGTACTACATCGACGACGAACCTTACAATGACGATTACAACGGTCCAAGATCAAATGGTTTCCATTAAATCCCAAAAACGGTGTGGTAAGCAAATTTCTAAATGTATTTCCCCTTTTTTAATGGCACTCAGATCATCAATAAAAACCTGTCTTTCCAGGATTTATGCTATTTGCTATCATACAAAAATTGAATGATGGAGATGCACTTCTCTGCTTCGCGATCTATTCGCTGGAGATTACATGGTTATTAAATTAATCTCCTTAACATCCGAAAAATAATGGAGATGTAGATCTCTATATCGCGATCCTTGCACTGGAGATTACATGGTTATTAGATTAATCTCCTTAACATCCGAAAAACGATGGAGATAGAATTCCCTATTTCGCGATCTATTCGCTGGAGATTACATTAATCTCCTTAACATCCAAAAAACGATGGAGATAGACTTCTTTATTTCACGATCAATTCGATAGAGATTACATGATTATTAAATTAATCTCCTTGACATCCAAAAAACCGTAAAATAGACTTCCTCATATCGCGACCAATTGTCTAACCGGTGTTTTCATCTTTCGTTTAAACTCTATAGCATCCGATAAACATTGAAAATGAATGTATACTACATCGTGAATAAATAACTATATATTTCTTTACATTTAATTAAATCTTTTCAGACATCCAAAAACAAAAGGGAGCAACGTCCCTCTATCACTAGTATCACACCCCAGGCATTAAAGATTGCTAGGTAAGTATCCCCATCATGTGCAAACATATTTCTTAGTTTCATTTACTTCAAAAGGATAGTACAAGCAATCAAGAATATATCATCCGCGATCATGCAATGATATATTGTTTCATTTTTAAACGACAAGCTCCACCAACATATTGGTTTATTTATCGTACACCAAACTAAAATATCCGACAACAGATAAATGATATAACCACGAAAAAGATACAACCTCGACAATATCAAACCCAAACTGTGAAATCTACATCACCATTTTCATCAGGACCATGATTCACGGCAACAACATCAAAACAAGAGTTTCCTTCATACTAAAAAAACAAGCATGTCCCAATTCGGAGCTCATTCGAAACGACAAACACGGACCACCCACTGGTAAACCAATATTTGTTAGGCCCTAACGGTTCCACCCTGACCGCAAATTCCTCTTCCGCGCATGTCCACAGATGGACTAAACCAAGTGCATCATATCCATAATCGCGATAAATAGAGGGTAGAGGCTTCAATAAAAACAAATACGTCACAAACGCTCTACTTATCAAGGAAAAAATTGCATGATATAACTTACCAGCCTGAATAAATGCCCCTCGACAGCAATATCTCGAGAAAAATCTCTAACACGAGGATATACCACACCTGGAATATTAACAGGTATCGCAGCCATCATTTCCCGCAAGAAATACAAACAATAAACCTTTAATCTTCTTACTTGTTTATATCAATCTATACAAGAGAAACAACAAACTACACCGCAGGTCTACCACGAGGTTAACATATATCAACAAACACAACAACCAATATCAGATAAACGTTAACCTCTCATCAAGCGGTAAGGAAAATTACAAAGAAAACATCATACATCGATGTACGCGAACAACGTAGAAGTAACACACACCACCGTGCTTCATGGTAGTTAAGATGACTCCACAACAACAACATCCATATCCACAGTATACAAAACTAGTATAAAAATGGAAACATAAACCAAAGTACGATCAAAATCAAATCGCAACACAATGCCAAGCTTTGACATGGCATCAGGAAACCATTCCCCACCACAAATCCCACCACCGATCTTTGTAATGAACACGATGTTTTTTCCAAATCCAAAATTCACCAAGACAATCCTTAGAGAAAGCCAATTACATAGACTTCCCCTACCATACATCTTTGTAGAATTCGGGGAAGAAGTTCTGGAACAAATCTTTCTATGCTCTCCTTCAAACCAAGAATTTATAGTGCTGGTCGAGAAAGATGAAGAGGATTGGTTCTCTCTCTCGGAAGGATGGACATCATTCGCGAATAATAACAACCTCAGAATAGGAAGCCACCTTACGTTCGAATACCAAGGAGAATCTCACTTTGACGTAGCAATAGAGCAACCAGGCCCACAAGAAAACGAAGACATTTTTCCTAACTACCTATGTTACGAATAAATATAACTACGGAAAATAATAATCCATATTTAGTATATTTTCGTTACTAAATATTTTTTTATCTTTAATTATCAGCAGTATGATATATAATAAATCCGCCAACCCTACTTTTTGTCATTTCACGATTCATTTCATAAAACGATCAATGACAGGAGATAGGTAAGGGTATCGCGAATTCAATCATTCGGCAAAATAAACTATTTAAGGAAAACAAGCGAAAGACAAGCAAAAATATGTCGCATATCAAACATAAAATATTCATACCACAACAAGACATCGCTTGTAATGGGCCATAATATCTGAAGCATCAAAAAATATTACCGCATACACAAACCATGGCAAAAATACGAGGTTTTCACCATGGGTAAAAATGTTCACAAATTCCCAAACACAAACTAAAACTTCACAAAATATTCACAAAACGAGGAGAGGCGATTAATTAAGCATCAGTGAAAGGGTTGTCATCACGAACCGGCTCGGGGGTCTTTTTAACAACAGAAGGAAGATCGAGGGCAGCGGCAATGTCAGCTGAAGCATTAAGGGAGGGAGGTTGTCCGCGTTTAGGGTCTTTGAGTCTCAGATCCTCGTTTTCATAACTAGGAGAAAAGACTCTTACGTCGTCACCAAGGTGAGCAAAGCGATTGACACTTTGGACAATCCCACCTTCAACCCCTTCCATAAACGCATCCGAAACCCTATCATATAGAACATCCTCCCCATCCGTCTCAAGGTAATGGATTAACCATTTTCGACCAGCGTTTCCCAGAAAGTCAGATAGCCACCGCTGGCCATCATCACTGAGCATGAATTCGCGAAGTGACTTCTTGGAAAGAACAGCATCTTCCCCAGAAGTAAAGCGCTCCAACTGACTATTTGCACCATTAAGCTCTTCGCGAACTCTTTCCAACTCGTGCTCAGCATTCGCCAGTTGACTCTTCAAGGACAAGGCCTCTGATTCGTGTTTGGCCCCTACTTCTTGAGCCTTCACAATTTTAACTCGCGATAGGTCCAGCTCGCCCTTCGCTGCCTCTGCGTCCTTCTGGGATTTCGCCAATGCCTCTTTAAGACTCTCGATAGTTACTTCCTGAAGCTCTGCGTCCTTCAGCTTTTCCACCTTTGCCTTCAAGGTAGTAACTATCCCTCTTAATTCCCTCACTTTGTCATTATACTGCCTTAGACGCCCAGTCATTTCGGACCATTGCAAATTATCCTACAACGATGCATAAAGGATAACGAAACATATGAAAAAAAGAAGAGAAAAGAAGAAAGAGAATTTATATCGCGAAGGAAATTACCCAGCCCCTGCTCTTTTGCCTTTGCTCCACTAGTTCTTCGTCCGTCAGATGATGAAGATAATCTCGCTCAGCTGGACAACTCTTCTTGGGAATCTCCAATTTAGGAAAATCAAGAGGGCCGAGTCCAGGCAGATGGTAAACTGTCATGGAAATCCCCGCCTGGGTGATTGGCTCAGAACTTAAGAGCGTGGTGGTCCCAGCCCCTTCCCTTGGTTGCTTCTGCCCGCGTTTAGCCAGTAGCTGCTCATCTGATGATATGCTTTCCCGATCATCAACCAATTCTTTCCCTTTAGAAATCCTACTTACAGGAGGAGATCTGTAGGGAATATTTTGGCAACCATTGCCCGATCGCGGGGCAATGGCTAGAGCAGGTCTGGATCCCCCTCGGACAGCACTTTTCTTCTTCGCGAGTGCAGCAATCTTCGATTTGTCGACCAACATATCTGCAGAAAAAGTTTAAAACAAGTCAAGATAAGAAAAATTATGATTAGAACACCAAGATATTTGAGAAACTCTTGGACACCGACCCGATCGATGTGGAAGACTAAGTCCGGCCATCTCTAAATGAACCGGTGTAACAACAATTCTATAACCCCGTACCGACACAATCTCTTTCCCAAATGCGGCCCTCCATCTCTCCGCCTCAGCATGCTTGACCCTGGGTGCAATATACTTGCCAGGC
Source organism: Persicaria maculosa (assembly GCA_963922045.1). Taxonomy (NCBI): domain Eukaryota; kingdom Viridiplantae; phylum Streptophyta; class Magnoliopsida; order Caryophyllales; family Polygonaceae; genus Persicaria; species Persicaria maculosa. The sequence continues at coordinate 15,026,889 of OY998265.1, forward strand.
TTAATCACAAAATTCATAACAGACATTGAGGGATCTCGAACCAAAAACCATTTCCTTCTCCATCCCGGACTGCTGGACAACCTCTCAATAATCTTTCCAGCCAGAGAAGCGGATACCAATCCATCTCTATGTCTCAAAGAAAGAACAGATAAAAGATGATCTAACGATGGCGTTTTGTTAAGAGTAGCACAACGCATGATGTATACCGCCAAGTACATCCATACGTTAAAAGCAAGTTGGGCTGGACATTGATTTATGTGGGCCAGAAAATCTGAGTATAATGGGGGAAGAGGAAGGCAAAATCCTTGTAGCAAACTGCCCAAATGAACAACTACGTGGTCTTTGTATTCGTTCAAACATCCTCCATTCACAGTAGCTAAACCTAACTCTACCCCAGCCGGCCATGGATAAAGTCTCGCCACTTCTTCCAAATGCTTGGTGTTCAACATCGACTCCTCACCCAATGTCTTAACTACGGTAGGAGCTACGCGTTTCGAAAATATCGCTGGTGGTGGAGGAGGCTCCGCAATGGTATAACTTTCACAAAAGCTGCAGTCATCCACCTCTGATCGATTGTAAGGAGGCAAGGCAAAATCACCCGGGACCACTCGTACCGACCTTTTGGCCTCTTTACATACGCGAGACGATTCGCCTTTTCCTAATTCCTTTATCGACTCGGAGGAATGGTAATACTCGGGATTATCCTTCTTCAAAGGACGTTTTATGGTCCCCACCATCTTCCCTTTCTTTGCGACTAAACCGGCATTAGCTGTCACTTTCTCTTTTCTCTCATCGTGAGATCTTTTACTCGGTAGAAGAGGAGTTGGACTTACTTACAAATCCGAGTCACATCAGCCCGGGATCTTGTTCGCGAAGAACTAACCTCTTCGTACCCATAGCTCATACTACGATTCTGACTATCACTCGCTTGCGATATTTTAATTGTAAAAACAAGAAGGAAATCCCCTGGAAAAATACAGCAAGAAGAAAAATCGGCAAAGGGGAACTACCTTTTCAACATCGCGATGAAGCAAAAATTGGCGCCAAAAATGGCCACTTGTGGGCCCAAGATTGGCACCTCACGTGCCTCTCAAAGAGGCGTTGAAAAGACATCTTCCCCCCCGCCGGATGACAGTTAAGAAACGCCTTTTCGTCTCCTCCATAAAGATTTCTCGATTCTCGAGAAATCACCTTTGGAGAAGGCATCAAAAGAAGACGAAAAGGTTTCTTCCAGCGCAACCTGCAGATTCAGGTCGATTTCAGGTTGGTCGATGCCAGAGGTCGATATCTAGGTCAGTGGTCGATGTCGACTGCATCTGTCGAATTCGAGGAAGAAAATGAAGACAAGGGCTGCCTGATTGGGGTCGATATCGAGTATTAGGGTCGATATCGACCTCTCTTTTTCGCTCCTGAGTCCTCGATGTCGACTCCAGGCGATGGCTTGACCCTGGGGGGTCGATTTCGACTGGCCTGGTCGATTTCGACTGCCCCTGCAGAAGCTTCTTTTCTTCTTCGTCGTTCCTTTTGCTTGATAACCTGAAATCTTGGTTAGGAATATAGATAAAGCACGAATTATCTCAGTTTTAAAAGTTCAAAAAGCCAAAAATTAAATCCTAAAAACCATCTATGAAAAAAAAAATTAAAGGTTTTATGTACACGCTCTAGATTTTTGAGTCGCTAGGCCGACTTCTCCGTTAATTCTTCACGAGCCTTTTATGTAGGGACCCTTCGAGCGTGAGCCTTCTCCTGGATCATCTAGGTCCTTTTGGTAGTAACTAAGTTCGTCGACCAAGGCTTCTTCATCATTAGGTTCTTCTTTGGGCGCTTTTCTTCTCTTTCTTGACCTAACTTTTGCAATATAGGCAAACCATGGAGCTTTGACCCTTTTATTAGTAGATTTATCAATAATTGGCTTAATTGATTTATCAATAAGGGACAGAGGAGGGTTAGGAATCATACCTGGGCTTACCTGTTTGGGCTCGAAACAGAAATCTTCCGACTGAGGGGTGGTCGATATCGACCAAGGAGGGTCGATTTCGAGTGAGTTGGTCGATACCGACATGTGGGGGTCGATGTTGACCTCTGTGACCCCATACTTAAGCTCCTGGCAGCGATTTGGCATACTCGATTTCGACCAAGGGGGGTCGATTTCGATGTTTTTAGTCGATATCGACTGGTTCCAGTCGATGTCGACCCTGCTTGCTGTTTCCGTCCTCGCCAACAAAAATTTTCTAAGCTTCTCCTTAACCGGCGAGAGGACTACTTGCTCCAGGTGCTTTGTTTCGCTCATGGTTGGGTTGAAAGAGAATTCTATCACTTCTTTCCATATAGTAAAGGTTAGTAACCCTCGACGTACATTGATATTGGCATCTGCAGTAGCTAAGAAAGGCCTACCAAGTATAATAGGCACTACAGGATCTTCAGGCATCTCTAATACAATGAAATCAGTAGGCACAAAGAACTTACCTACCTTTACCGGAACGTCGTCAACTATACCTGTGGGCCTGACGAATGAGTTGTCAGCCATATAGAGTTTCATATCCACAGGTTCAAGGGCACCAATGTTCACCCTTTGCCAAATAGAGAGAGGCATGAGACTTACACTTGCCCCTAGGTCACATAGGGCTTTGTAGCGATGTTGGCCAAGTCCCACGGTGATTGCAAACTTCCCTGGATCACTATTCTTCTCAGGGAAGTCCATCTTTGAGCACTCCTCTGCGATCTCTGCCATGGATCTCTTCTTGCTAAGGATGTCTTTCAGGAATCGCACACAGGCAGGCATCTCGCTTAGGGCTTCTGTAAGAGGGATAGTAATGTTAAGTCCTTGAAGTATTTTTATGAAGCGCCTAAACTTACCTTTGGTGGGATCCTCCAATGCTTTGGAAGAGAATGGCAACGTCTTTTTTGGTGGAGGGGCAAAAACGGTGGTCGGAGGTGTCTGCTGGACATCGATGTCGACTGGAGTTGGGTCGATATCGACTTGTAGCGTCGATTTCGACCTCTGTTGTGATTTCTCAGGTTCTGCAGTGTCATCGACATCGACCAGGGGGTCGACATGGTGGTCGATATCGACCTCTGGGTCGACATCGACTGGTCTGTCGATGTCGACTGGGTCTGCTGCTTTCTCCTCCGTTTCCGTCCGTGGCTTATGTACTTTGGTGCCACTCCTCAATTGTATGGCTGCGATATGGCCCGTACCGGATTGTCCCTTAGGATTTGTAGTGGGTTGCCCAGGGAGTGTTCCTGACGGTCTAGGGATTTGTGCCGCTAATTGACCCAGTTGGGTCGCTACGTTCTTTTTCCAAATATCCATCTCCCCAATCCTTGTGGTAAGGTGATTGAGTTGAGAATGGATGGCATTGTTGGATTGATCATTCTTAGCCTGATTCCGCCTAATTTCATCCAGTACTAGTTGAAGATCATCCTTCTTGATAACTCCCTCCCTTGATGAAAATCGGAATAAAGTTTCAAAGGCCTTGACAGTTTGTCTGTGTCAAAGGTCTTGGAGTTTCAACAGTATTGATGAAATACAAAACCTGTTCTATATATTATTATGTCCGAATATTATTTAATATTATATACTTCCATTATATTATATGACTAACTAACCTTTCAGGAAGTATTACTCGAATTACTTCTTTCCTTATGGTGCATATTGAGGAGATCCAAATTGGAGAGATCATGTCTTCGAAGTGTCCAAAAATAGAAGATCCTTGGGCGCGCCATGATCCGAACCAGCCGTTGTTGAAGATCCTTAGGCGCCATGCTGCTTCTATATAAAGGAAAGGAAGAAGAAGACATAAAAGATCTGTGGAACACAAGCTTTCATACACTCAAGCCTTCAAGCGAAATCTGTCTTCTTCGTGTGCTCTCTGCTTGTCCTTAAGAGTCTGTTATTTCATTTCAAAGCATTTGAGAGTTACACTGTGAGCTTATAGGATATATTTCGAGAGAGTGTTATACTCAAGAGTTTGTAACTCAGGAAGTAGACACTAGGCGATTGATTCACTAAGTGTAAGAGGATTGTACTAGATAGCATAGAGAGGTGGGGCTCTTCTAGATTGGTCTAGGACTCCAAGGGAACGTGAGTTGACTAGATTGCAATTGTATAGGAGAGAGGCTTCTCGGGGAGCTACTAGGATCCTATGTCTTGTGAATCAATAAAAGCCGGTTGAATCCTAGGGTTGTGGAAGAACCCTAGGCGGGGACGTAGGCCAAGTTCGTGCCGAACCTTGTAAACAACTCATCGAGTCCTTTACTTATTGCTTTACCTTATTTCCGCACTTGGTTCTACTGTTTAACTTTGTGATTCAGGTTTTCAGAGAAAAGACTAAGTCTAATCTCAAAGGATTTTGCACGAGCATCAAAAGTCTTGATAATCTGCGAAAAACCGGCATACTCTATTCAACCCCCCCTTCTAGAGTATTTCTATATTACTTTGTTTTACATTATCGAACCATCAATTAGTATCAGAGCTTTACTCACTACTTTTGATCTAACAATCTTGTGAGTTTTCGATCATGTCTGGTGAAGCAAGCGGAGGATTTGCACAGGGAAGGTCCAAGCGGATCTTGAACTCGTCTCCAAAAACTACAATGCTATTAACTTACTTTATTGTGGTCTTATTACTATGAGTTTAACCGTATTTGATCTTGTAGGTCAGCTAAAGAGATTTGGGACAAACTGGTCGTCACCTATGAAGGAACGAGCCAAGTGAAAGACACCAAGATCAGCATCTTCCTTCGAAAATATGAGCTCTTCAAAATGAAGTCTGATGAGTCAATCAAGGCCATGTTCACACGATTCACAGAAATCACCAACAACCTTGACTCTCTCGGCAAGAGCTTTACCAACGTTGAGAAAGTGAGGAAGATACTGAGGTGCCTCCCAAAAGAAAAATGGGGTCCAAAAGTAACAGCTATAGAGGAAGCACAGGACCTCACCACTCTACCCCTTGATGACCTTCTTGGGAAGCTGATCACGCATGTGATGATCCTTAATGAAGACGATGGAGAACTTCCAGCTAGCACTAAGAACTTGGCACTCAAGTCTAAGAAGGATGAGCCTAAAGATGGATCTGATTCCGAAGATGAGGATGACGATGAGGATGATCCTTTTGCTCTTATCACAAGAGGCCTTGCTCGAATTCTCAAAATGAAGAAGCAATTCAACAACAAGGATGGATCAGAGTCTTCAAAATTTCGAGGTAAGCCTCAGTACAACAAGTATGAAAAGAAGACTAAACCGTTATCTTGTTTTGAATGTGGTGAAACAGATCATCTCGTGAAGGACTGCCCTCAAAAGACAAAGAGCCAGTCCAAGAAGGGTGACAAATGGAAGAAGAAAGCCATGGTGGCAACTTGGAGCGATTCTGACTCTGACTCCGATGATGAGAAGGCTAATATTTGTCTTATGGCCTCAGAAGATGAATCCCATGATGAAAAGCTTGAAGCTACTGTAAGAGAACTTATGGCAAGTCCAAAAGAGGTATTATCGGAATTCCTTTCCAATATGATTGCCAATGAAGAGAAACTTATTGCCCAAACTAACATTCTTATTAAGAGAACTGTGGATCAGGAAAGAACTATTGAGGATATGTCTATGAGGGTTAAAAGTCTTGAAGCTTCTTATTCAGGTCTTGACATTAAAGTCAAGACACTTGACTTAGAGAAATCTGAACTCAAGCAAGATCTCTCCTCTCCAAGAAATGAGCTTCATGACTTAGAGAACGAGAAGATCTCCCTGAATAATAAGATTCAAGACCAACAGACAGCCCTCATAAGTTTTACCAAATCCAAAGGCACTCTTGATAGGATGTTGGGCGAGCAACAAAGTTCTCTAAACAAAAGTGGTATTGGTTACAATCCAAGGTTTTAAAAAAACCAGCACATTACCACCTTTGTAAAGGCAAAAGGAAGCAGAACCTCTCCTATATGTCACCATTGTGCTCGAAAGGGACATGTAAAAGAGACCTACCCCTATAGAAGAAAGGATCCATATATCATTCGCAATACATTCCCTGTTCATTTGAGAAAAGAACGGATAACACAAGTTTGGGTTCCAAAAGGCACTATTTTACCAAACATGGTTTACCCCAACAATGGATCCAAATTTGCTTATTGGTCTAGCCACAAAGGTTGATGTTTGTCTTGCAGGAGAACACCAAGGTGAAGGAACATAAATGGATCATTGATAGTGGGTCCTCGAGGCATATGAGTGGAAAGAGTTCTCTCTTTCATGATCTAAAGGAGCAATCCACAGGAACAATCACTCTTGGTGACAAAGGAAAGTGTGACATCGTTGGTATTGTTGGTGTTGGAAGTGATTCCAGCCATAGTATTAAAAATGTCTATCTTGTTAATGGTTTAAAGTTTAATTTGCTTAGTGTCTCTCAACTATGTGATAGTGGCAACTATGTCAGATTTAACAAGAAAAGATGTCTAGTGTGCAGAGAAGATACAGGTGAAGTTATATTGACTGCATATCGTTACAACAATATATACGCTGTAAATGCTGATCAAGTGGCACAAGGAAGCTTAACTTGTCTAAAGGCTTTGACGGACGATCCAAAGCTCTGGCACAGGAGACTCGGTCATGTGAGTCCACATACACTACAGAAGCTTGTGTCCAAAGGGCTTGTAAGAGGGCTACCTGAGATGGACTTCCAAGGTATTGATATGTGCAATGCATGCACACGAGGTAAACAAACACGTAGCTCTTTCAAACATAAAAAGGTTGTAAGTTCTTCTAGACCCCTTGAATTTTTACATATGGATTTATGTGGTCCTATGCGAGTCAAATATCCCAATGGTAAAAAGTACATGCTTGTTGTTGTTGATGATTTTTCTAGATATACTTGGGTTGCATTTTTAAAAGAAAAATCAGAGGCCTTCTTTGAGTTTTCAAAACTTTGTAAGGAGTTGCAAACTTTAAGAAACGAGCCCATAGTGCCAATTCGGAGTGATCATGGTAGGGAGTTTGATCAACTTCAGTTTGATTTGTTTTGTGCTAAATATGGCATCTCCCATAACTTTTCTACTCCTAGGACACCTCAACAAAACGGGGTTGTGGAACGCAAGAACCGCACCTTAGAGGATATGGCCAGGACTATGCTTTTAGAAAATGCATTACCTAAAACCTATTGGGCTGAAGCTGTTAACATAGCTAACTACATTTTGAATCGTTGTCTTATTCGTTTCATCTTAAAGAAAACTCCTTATGAACTTTTCAAAGGCCGCAAACCACTTATATCTTATTTTAAACCCTTTGGCTGTACTTGTTTTGTTCATAACAATGGAAAAGATAACCTTGGGAAATTTGATGCGCGCAGTGATGAAGGTATATTTCTTGGCTACTCCACAAGTAGCAAAGCTTATAGAATCTTCAATAAAAGGACCCAGTTAGTTGAAGAAAGTATACATGTTATATTTGATGAATGCAATGACGGTTCTCTGAGTGAAAGTGTTGCAGATATAGATCTTAACATCCATGCAGAGAACGAGGAAGGTGATGATGCTGCTACCAAGAACACAGAGAAGATGAACATGCAGGAACAGATTCTTAACACTGAATAATTGGCCCAAGGTGTTGAAGATTCATCCAAAGCCCTTGGTGTCCAATCCAACAGTGTTGTGACGTCAGAAACTGTTGTAATTGAACCTAATAGGACCACGGAGTCGGATGTACCACAAGTCAATCCTACTGGTGTGACGAATCAAGGAGCTGAGACTAGCAAAAGGAAATTCAAATACTCCTCATCACACTCATTAAAGGATATCCTTTCTGACCCTACTTCTAGTGTTCAAACTCGTTCTAAACTTAAAGATCTTTGTGCTTTTCACGCGTTTGTTTCTCTTATTGAACCAAAGAAGGTAGATGAGGCACTTCAAGAGCCAGACTGGATCATTGCTATGCAAAGCGAGCTTAACGATTCGAAAGAAACAAAGTCTAGACCTTGAAGCCAAGGCCAAAGCATCAATCAGTCATTGGCACACGATGGGTATTTCGAAACAAGCTAGATGAGAATGGTAAGATCGTGAGGAACAAGGCAAGGCTTGTTGCTCAAGGCTACAATCAAGAGGAAGGTATTGACTACGAGGAGACCTTTGCTCCCATAGCCAGGCTTGAAGCCATTCACATTTTATTAGCATTTGCATCTTTTATGAGCATAAAGTTATATCAAATGGATGTCAAGTGTGCTTTTCTTAATGGTTTCATAGAGGAAGAAGTATATGTGGCTCAACCCCCAGGATTTGAAAGTTTGGAATTTCCCAATCATGTTTATAAACTTGACAAAGCGCTTTATGGTTTGAAACAAGCCCCAAGAGCTTGGTATGAGCGCTTGTCAAATATCTTTTAGAAAATGATTTTAAAAGGGGGTTGATCGACAAGACTCTTTTTATCAAGACCAAAGGAAAGGACATTTTGGTTATTCAAATTTATGTTAATGATATATTATTATGTGCTACTAACACATCTTTGTGCAAGGAATTTTCTGACATCATGTGCAGCGAATTTGAAATGAGCTTGATGGGTGAACTCAACTTCTTTTTGGGATTACAAGTTCATCAATCCAAGAAAGGGATCTTTGTCAACCAAAGCAAGTACACTAAGGATCTCTTGAAGAAGTTCAAGATGGATCAATCCAAAGCAGCCAAGACTCCCATGAGCTCAACATTATCTCTAGATCAAGACAAGACTGGGAAAAGTTGTTTGCATGTGTGCTAGGTTTCAAGCTGATCCTAAAGAATCTCACCTCGTGGCTGTAAAGAGGATCTTTGGATATCTCAATGGCACTAAGGAGCTTGGACTATGGTACCCAAAGCAAAAGGATTTCACATTAATTGGATATTCTGATGCAGATTTTGCAGGGTATAAGGTGGATACGAAGAGCACATCAGGATGTTGCCAATTCTTAGGAGTATCCTTGATCAGTTGGCACTCAAAGAAACAAAACTCAGTCTCTCTATCCACTGCAGAAGCCGAATACATTGCAGCTGGAGCCTGTTGCTCCCAAATCATTTGGATAGCTCAACAAATGCGAGATCTTGGCATCAACCTCAGAGGCATTCCTATTAAATGTGACAATACAAGTGCCATCTCCATCACTAAGAATCCTGTTCAGCATTCAAGGACCAAACATATTGATGTAAGGCATCATTTCATTAGAGACCATGTTGAATAAGGTGATGTGTCCATTTCGTTTATTTCAACTGATTATCAATGGGCTGACATTTTTACTAAGCCTTTGGCAGAGGACAGGTTCACCTTCATAAGACGAGAGATTGGGATGCTTAACAAGGATACACTTTCGTAGGGGGAGCTTTCCCTTTACGAAAGATAATATCTACTTAGTGTCAAGACCTTTGCCTATTTATGTTATATTTTCTTTCCGTTGAGATATCTTAATTTTGGAACTAAATATTTCGGTTATTCAGTCCTATTTTAATGGAATAGTTTGAATTTTGAATTGGAAATTTTTCAAATTTGGCAATGATATCATTACCCTCCCTTGGAACTCTAAACCCGTCCCATCACTCCATCATCTTCTCTCTCTACTTAAACCCAATTCAGTACCCGATTCCCTCACAACTCTGAACCTCTCCAAACCCTTTCACCTTCTTCTTCTTCAACCTCTCAACCTGCTCTAAGAAAACCCTAACCGATTTCCTCCATGGCTCCCAAATCAAAGAAAGCTTCCACACCCAAAAGACTTGGCGCCACCCCCAAGGGACGCCAGGACACTGCTACTTCTCCTACACCTGAACCCACTCCTCAAGCCATCGTCCCTACTGTTGTCTAGAGCACCATTACTGAGAGCACGACTACAGTAACCAAGGGCTCTCAAAAACGCTCTGCTAAGAAGCCTCTCAGCGCAAAGCAGAAAGGGAAAAGGAAGGTCATCGCTGAGGAGGTGGATGAGGAAGAAGAGGAGGAGGATCTTGATGCTATTCTGGAAAAGGTTGCAGCCAAGGATGCCGAAGAAGAAGCTTTAAGGAAGAAAAAGGCCGAGGAGGAGGCCGAGCTTGCAAAGAAGTTGATCGAGGAGGAAGCTGAGAGAATTCGGAAGGAAGCCGAGGCCGAGACTCTCAAGGAGGTTCCCTCTGAAGAGGAGCCTGAGGAAGAGGACGAGGAGCAAGACGAATCTGGAGAGGACGAGGAGGATATCGATGGAGACAACGCTGAGGACTCGGGGTCAGAGGAAGAAGAGGAAGAGGAGCCCGAGCATGCTCCCTCTCCTTCTCCTCCTCCTCCTCCCCCGTCTCCAAAGAAGCGGAAAGCCTCTACAGCCAAGCCTCCTTCTCCCAAGCGCACCAGGAAGGGCACCCTCAAGAGCCTTGAGGCGCCTGCCAAGAAAGCTGCTCCAATGATTGCTCGTAGGAAGAACGCCGATCCACCTGCCTACATCCAGGTAAACCAATCCTTGCCCTTCTCTTGGTTTGAAAATGCTGAGACTGCTGGTAAGTGGGTAGATGAGTTTCGAACTCGTAGGATTTGCTGTTCTGATTTTTTGGATATTGAGTTCTTCGAAGCTTTGAGACTACCCTGCATTGATCTTCTCAAAAAATCCCCAGCCTGGACCCTTCTCAATCTTGAAACCGTTTACTATCCTCAGCTTACCCGCCTGTTCTACATAAACCTAAAAGCCAAACACGACGCCAATGGTTGGTCTTTGGATTATGTTGTCAAAGGGGTTAGAATCTCTCTCAACTCCAATAATTTTGCAGATTTCCTTGGCCTACCTAGCCGATGTCCACCCTCTGAAATACACCCCTCAAAAGAAAACTGCATCATCCTTGCCTGAGCCAAGTACCTCCTACCCGAAGCATCTAACAGCACCTCAAAGCAACTCACCCACTCATCCCTTACCCTTGAGGCAAAAATAATATTTATTATCATTGTTCGATGCCTCTTACCCCGTCTTAACTCTGGCTCACTCCTAACTGACAATGCCATGGTCCTCCTTTACCGTATCCTCAATGGCCTTGATCTTGATCTGGCCAACACTATTTTAGGATCCATGGCTCACACAAGAAAAGCCAGGAAAGGAACCCCCCTCCCCTTTGCTACCCTTTTGACCCCACTCTTCAAAGCTTTTGGAATTGATTTCAAAAATGAAGAACAGAAGCGTCATATGGGTAAATTCGACTCCAAGAGCCTTGAAAAGATTGGCATCACTCGGTCTCCCCAAGGGACCTTGAGTCTTGCCACTCCTTCAAAAGCTCTTCCCACTGCTTCAGCCGCTGATGAACGCATGGACAACCTGGAGTTGGGCTTGGAGGAAGTTCGCCTGGATATCAAGGAGCTGCACAAGGAGGTTATGATGGAGATGAGCGGGATAACCAAGATGCTGCAAGGTCTGTGGACGAGGCTCACTGATGATGCTCCGGACGACGAAGCTTAAACCCTACCATATCCCATCCCTGACATCTGATACATTGTTGGTTTTTGGAAACTTTTTCAAAACTTTTGGTGACTGTTTTACCTCCTCCCTTTGTTGAATGACAAAAAGGGGGAGATGATCTGTGGTGGTGTTAGACTTTTTAAAACTGTTGCGATTTAAAGGTCTTGGGAGACCTTGGTTATATTTTCAGTTGGATGGTCTTGTTGCTTTAAATTTTTGATCCAACATTTGTCTAACCCATGCAGGTACTTAGTCCGGTTTTACTTATATTATATGTGCTTCACTAAGTTGCAGGGATGCACAGGTTTTGTCTTTCATCAAGGGGGAGATTGATAACTCCCTCCCTTGATGAAAATCGGAATAAAGTTTCAAAGGCCTTGACAGTTTGTCTGTGTCAAAGGTCTTGGAGCTTCAACAGTATTGATGAAATACAAAACCTGTTCTATATATTATTATGTCCGAATATTATTTAATATTATATACTTCCATTATATTATATGACTAACTAACCTTTCAGGAAGTATTACTCAAATTACTTATTTCCTAATGGTGCATATTGAGGAGATCCAAATTGGAGAGATCATGTCTTCGAAGTGTCCAAAAATAGAAGATCCTTGGGCGCGCCATGATCCGAACCAGCCGTTGTTGAAGATCCTTAGGCGCCATGCTGCTTCTATATAAAGGAAAGGAAGAAGAAGACATAAAAGATCTGTGGAACACAAGCTTTTATACACTCAAGCCTTCAAGCGAAATCTGTCTTCTTCGTGTGCTCTCTGCTTGTCCTTAAGAGTCTGTTATTTCATTTCAAAGCATTTGAGAGTTACACTGTGAGCTTATAGGATATATTTCGAGAGAGTGTTATACTCAAGAGTTTGTAACTCAAGAAGTAGACACTAGGCGATTGCATGATTCACTAAGTGTAAGAGGATTGTACTAGATAGCATAGAGAGGTGGGGCTCTTCTAGATTGGTTTAGGACTCCAAGGGAACGTGAGTTGACTAGATTGCAATTGTATAGGAGAGAGGCTTCTCGGGGAGCTACTAGGATCCTAAGTCTTGTGAATCAATAAAAGCCGGTTGAATCCTAGGGTTGTGGAAGAACCCTAGGCGGGGACGTAGGCCAAGTTCGTGCCGAACCTCGTAAACAACTCATCGAGTCCTTTAATTATTGCTTTACCTTATTTCCGCACTTGGTTCTACTGTTTAACTTTGTGATTCAGGTGTTCAGAGAAAAGACTAAGTCTAATCTCAAAGGATTTTGCACGAGCATCAAAAGTCTTGATAATCTGCGAAAAACCGGCATACTCTATTCAACCCCCCCTTCTAGTGTATTTCTATATTACTTTGTTTTACATTATCGAACCTTCACTTCTTTTGGTCTCTCTCCGGGTGCCCAGGAGCTCTATAAGGCGGAGGGTCCCTAGGGTTAACCGGGTTCCTTTGTGGTTGATGGAACCTTTGGTCTCCCCAATATTGGTGATTGGGACCCCTCATGTAGCGCGCCTCTTGGTGAGTCTCCGCCAGGTGTACTTGTTCAGCATGGGGGCACTCGATGGTGGTGTGCCGCTGCAATTCGCATTCAATGCAATCTTGGTTCGCTGAAAGGAACCTTAATGCAATCTTGGTTCGCTGAAAGGAACCTTACTTGCTTTTGGAGCTTTCGAAGTTGATCCCTATGAAATTGCTCCTTTACATCCGGATCGATTACATTGGAGGTTTCATATAAGGGCATAGATGGGGCAGGCCTCGATGATGATGATGTGTCGGAAGCCTCAGGAGTCCCATATGCGTTGTCGAACTCCACCAACCTCTCTATGGTCTCCCAAGCCTCTTGTGGAGCGAGTTCAAGGTAGCCATAGGAGGTGTAGGTGTTGATCCTCTCCTTAGTTGCAGCGTCAAGAGCATTGTATATGATCTCCTGAATTACGTACGGTGGTTGGCCATGCATCGGGCATGATCGTAGTAGTTCCTTAAACCTTTCCCAAACAGTCGCCAGAGCCTTACCAGGCTTTTGTTTGAAAGCTGTGATTTTCTGTCGGATCAACGCCGTCTTAGAAGGAGGAAAGAACTTGTTGAGGAACGCGTCCTTGACTTCATTCCAGGTGCGGAGCGATCTTGGGGCTAAGCTTTCCAACCACTGCAATGCTTTCCCTGTAAGAGACCATCGAAAGGCTTTTAGTTGGACATATTCAAGACTTCGTCCATCAGCAATAGTATCACAAAGGTCTAAGAAGGTAGAAATATGTGCCATAGGGCATTCGTTAGGTTTTCCTTCATATTGGTGCCTTCTAATCTCAGTAAGAAAGTTAGGTTTTATTTCAAAATTAGAGGCAGGCATAAGAATTGCCGATTCAGGCACTATGAGAGCGGGGTGCATATATTGCTTGGCATTCCTAGGGAGGGCATTGATTTGGGCTTCTATTTGCCTCCGGCCTTCCTCCTCCCTATCCGCATGCTCTTTAAGTGCCGCCTCTCTAGTCGTTAGGTCCTCAACCTGCTTCCTTAGTTGCTCAATAAGTTCAGCCTGGTTCGCGTTGTCTGCCATGATTCTTTGAGCTTGGGCCCTTGGATGGAAATAACGCTCAGGGTCGTCTACTCCTTCAAATTCAGGTGGGCGATCAGCGCGTCGCATACACCTGCAAACCCATACTAGGTAGAGACGTAAGATAGACTACTAGGGCGCGATTGATTGCCTCCCCGGCAACGGCGCCAATTTGTTGTTGCAGGAGGATGATATGTCGAGTAATTACAAATAATAAAGATGTAATAAACATAAACCAACTCTTAGCCTAAGCAAATAATTACAAGACTTCCTCCCGTTGTAGTGGAAGGGTAGTCAGGATCGATCCACGAGCAGGGGTGTCCGCGGGATCCTAGTAGCTTTGGAAATCTCAAGTCTACGTCGACCAGAAGCCTCGATTTTGACCTGGGAGCTCGATGTCGACCTCGGCCGTCGACGTTCTCTGCAACAGAAGACCTTCAGAAACAAAAACTGTGGTCGATATCGACTGGTGGGGGTCGATATCGATGTTAGTCCACGAAATTGACTGGCTCAAAAGATTGCCAGTCGATACAGAAGGGTCGATATCGATGTCTAGTGTCGATATCGATGTTCAGCAAACTCCGCAGCGATGTTCGTCGTCGACTCAAAAAACTGTCGACGAACTCAGTTGTCGATATCGACGTCTGGTGTCGATATCGATGTCTACCTACAGTGGGTTAGTTTTTCGTCGGCAAAGAAAGGCCGAAGATTTAAGAATGCAGAGAGAAGCAATGAACAGAAATGAAGACAGCTGTTTTTTGTGTATAAAATATGTAAAAAGCAACTCCTAGTTTTAGGGTTTACCACAACGTTAACCAATGCATGCGATAAGATAAATAAGACGGACAATTGCGCTATTTCACCCGAGGGACAAGCTTTACCCGTACACCAACTCTTAGGATTACTCTTGCAAATAAACCTAAGTGTCTCTACAAATTTTATGTTTATAACTCAAGTTGTTAGCATGAATCCATTTTCTTTCGATTAGGACTAAACATAGAATCGTAGGAGGAGAGACAGACACAACGATATCGACATCAAATACTTACCTCAAGCGCGCATGGCTAACGTCGGGCTCACCCCGACCCTAAGAGCTTTGGGGAACTACTCGCTTCTCATCATAGAACTCATCGTCAATTGAAAGGAAGAAACTTGCATTAAAATAAACTTCGAAGCTATACAACTCAACGTCAACTTTCGCAAACGTCAAACCCTAAAACTTATCTCTCACTCTAACACTATTGATTGTCTTGCTTGTCAATTGAATTCTAAGATTGGATTATTGGATGATCTAACAAATCAGCCCCTAGGGCTTTATTTATAGGCTACTAATCCTCGCTATCCAAGGATCGTAACTCTTATCTAAACTATGAACTCTATCCGAACAATTAGGATAGGTCTTTTATTTTTGATAAAAACTTAAAGGAAAAGATAATAAACAGCTGCTAATATCTAAAAGAACGAGATAACCCATGGCTTTGACGATAGACTTCACAATCCGTGTCTCAAATTCGGATTTATCTTCTGTCGAGGTAGGGTCGATATCGACACTAGAGGTCGATATCGATGCTTGTGTTTCTGCTCGACTTGTCCAGCTCCAGTCGATGTCTATGACGATGGTCGATATGGAGGTCGATATCGAGGCTTTCTTGTCTGGTCTCTATGGCCTATCTCGACGCTCAGAAGTCTTGTCGAAATCTAGGGTCGATATCGATGTCTCCAGTCGATATCGACCTCTTCTCAGCTTCACTTGGCTTGTTCGTTTTGACTCCGATTTCATCGAATTCCTGCATGGTTAACTCAAAACTTGTGCAGACTCTATTTCTTGCATTTTAGCTCATTCTTACACAAGTTTATATACTTTTGAAACTTTTCTTTGGAAATCGAATGAAATATGAAGTCAAAAGATGCAATAAAAGAAGGTGCAAATGTGTACATCAGTAAGACAAGGCATATGCGCAACTATTTATCCACCTGATATCGATATATAGGGTAGGGGATATATAAGATAATTGTATCATCAATCAATTTTCAATCGTGGATATATATGTATCCTTAACATACTGAAACGACTACCATTATTAGTATCAAACCAATAGCGATTCATACAAGCTAAATCTTCTAATCGATAATTGGGCCAAAGAAAGAATTTTAATTTCATTAATTTCATTTTATCTCTATCAAGATCTTTGCTTTCATCCAAAAATTGACCGCAAGTTTTTACCTTGTTCCCACAGGGCTTTGAACCCAAATACATTACCTACAATGGAAGTAAACATGTTAGTAACAGAACCTTCTTTAAAAAGGTCTAATGGGTAAGCTACATAAGCAATATATTGATTTTCTTCCCCAGCAACAGGCTCGATCAAGGCTGGTAAGTCCATCGGTTCACACAGTTGTCCATGTACTAGTAGAAGATTCGACAGCTACCACGGCCCCTGCTTCTTCTAGTGGAATTTTTTTATTGGTTTTGGCCATCCCGGTATACTCAAATAAGGGGAATGGCTCGGCTAGCTCACCCTAGCCGAGGCAGAAAAGAACGATAATTTTTTTAGTTCTAGTTATTCTAGTAAATTCTTATATGCTATAATTTATCTGATTTGAAAAAAAAAGTGAAAAAAAGGGGACTTACCTTCAAGTAGGACCCGATCACAATATGTATGATGGGATCCAAAGGGTTCCCACTTGAAGCATTGGATCTCTTGTCTAAGTTAAGAGGGGTCATCGAAAGAACAAGTTCAAAATCACGATCAATTCCTTTTTCAAATCCCGCTGCAGCTGCACGAGCCCTTCCCGCGTGCCACAAATGACCTACGAATAGGAAGAAGCCTAGAACAAAATAAGAAGTAGCTAACCAACGTCTAGGAGAGACGTAATTGACTGCATTTATCTCGGTAGCCACGCCCCCCCCCCCCACAGAATTTAAGGAAACTAAGGGAGCATGGGTCATATATTCCGCGGAACGTCGTTCTTACCACGGTTGTATGTCTTTTTTCAGTCGACTCAAGTCCAACCCATTTGGACCCCTTAGAGGTTCTAACCAAGGAGCACGCAAATCCCAAAAACGCATAGTTTCTCCTCCAAAAATGACTTCTCCGATTGGGGAACGCATTAGATACTTACCTAAACCAGTAGGTCCTTGGGCGGATCGCACGTTAGCCCCAAGACGTTCGTCTCGAAGTAGAAAAGTAAATGCTTGAGCTTGAGAAGTTTCTGGTCCAGTTGGACCGTAAAACTCACTAGGATAAGCGGTATTATTGAACCAGACAAAGCAACAAGCAATGAAACCGAAGACAGATAAAGCAGCCGAACTATAAGAGAAATAAGCCTCTCCAGACCACGCAAGTGCGCGTCGAGCCCATGCAAAGGTTTTAGTTAATATATGTCAGATTCCGCCAAGTATACAAATGGAACCTAACCATACATGCCCTCCGATTATATCTTCCAAATCGTCCACACTAACAATCCATCCTTCTTCTCCAAAAGGAGATTTTAGTAAATAACCAAATATAATACTCGGGCTAAGAGTCAAGTTAGTAATTTTTCTTACAACTCCCCCCCCCCCTGGAGCCCAGGTATCATATACGCCCCCAAAATAAAGAGCCTTGAATTCTAGAAGAAAAGCTCCTAGACCTAACAAGATTAAGTGAATGCCCAAAATTGTGGTCATTTTATTTCTATCTTTCCATACATAACCGAAGAATGGAAAAGATTAAGATCAAACGGAACGATACTTAGACAAGTAAATCCTTTATCTTATATCTTATGAATTCCAAGGCATTTTCCTTGAAGGGGATTCATCGTTCGAAGGGAAGTAGACTAATCAAGAATTGCACATTTCATTTTGACTTGAATAAAGAATTCAAAAAAGAAAAGGAAGAATGAATTAATGAAATGTTGCTTGGTCTTCCGCGAGACCTTGAGTAAGGAGTAGATTCTTTGTTTTGCTTTGAGGATTTGACAGAATTTCTAGAATTTGAAAGCGAGAACTCCTTTCTTTGATGTAACTACTTGAGCCGGATGAGAGGAAACTTTCACGTCCAGCTTTTAAGGGGGGAGATCTTACAGTATATGATCCTATCCCAATTTTTCTTTTGCTGGGGGGGGCACGGCGGGTTTGTGTAGCCTTCCTACTAATATCCATAAATGACTTGGTTTTGGTAAGAGATGAACATTACCATATGTAAATTCAGGTGCATGGTCCACGTCGGTACTCCAGTGCATTTCTCCCTCTGAGTCGGAATAAATAGGTTTTCGAACCTTTTCTTTAAAATTCAAAGTGGATGCTCCCGTGCGAATTTCAGCAATCACTTGTTTTGATTCTACATATTGATCATTTTGAACTAAAAGAAAACTTTTTGGTGGAATATTCACATTATGTATAATATCTTCACTCTCAATAGTGACATGCAAGTCTATATAACATAGAAAGGTAGGATGGCCGTGACGTGTACGTGTGGGATGAACCAAATCCTCATTGAATCTTATTTTTCCATTAGAAGAGGCTCGTACATGTTCTGCAGTACCCCCCGTGAATACTCCGCCTGTATGAAAAATTCTTAATGTTAGTTGAGTACCGGGTTCTCCAATGGATTGTCCCGCAATAATATCTACAGCTTCTCTGAATTCGACAAGGTCACCGTGAGTAGGACTTCAGCCATAGCATAATCGACAGATCCAAGATGTGCTTCTACAGGTAAAGGGAGTTCGAATAGATATTGGTTGGACTCGAAAGGTTATCAACTAATTGATAAGTCCAATCCCAATATCCTGATTTCTAGCAGCAATGCACCGCGGGCCCATATATATCGTCTGCTAATACACGACCAATTAATGTTTGAATAAAAATTCTTTCTGGTATCGTCCCATATTGGGGATTCATAGAAATACCTCGGATGGTGCCACAATCTCTTCTACGCACAACAATTTGTTGAACTACTTCAACAAGTCTTCACGTGAGATATCCAGCATCTGATGTTCGTACAACAATATCCACAACCCCTTTACGAGCTCCGTAGCAAGAAATTATATATTTTGTTAAAGAGAGTCCTTCGCGCAAATTGCTTTGAATAGATAAATCAATCATTTGCCCTTGTGGATTCGACATTAATCTTCTCATGCCTACTAATTGGTGTACTTGAGAGGCATTTCCTCTAGCTCCTGAAAAAGACATCATATGAACTGGATTATAAGGGCCAGTCATCCTAAAATTAGGATTCATTTCTTGTCGCAAATGTTTCACTTGTAGCATACCATATCTCAATGGATTGACGTAATTTTTCTACGGCGTGGATATTCCGAAAATGGTGGTGTTTTTCCAAAATCAAACTTTGTTGCTCGGCGTCTTGGACTAGCCATCCCTTAGAAGGTATTGTTAAAAGATCATCAATTCCTAATGAAATAGATGTAGCAGTGGCTTGCTGGAAACCCGAAGTTTTTACTTGATCTAGGATGTGTGATGTATATGCCATTCCAAAATGATCTATTAATCTCCTAATAAGTCGTTTCATGGCAATTCCATCTATTACTTTATTGTGAAAGACCAGGTTGGCTCCTTCGACCATAAGCACCTCCATATTCCGCTGAGTAGGATTCATGAACTATGATGCTAGTTGAACTCGGGCGAGCCCAATTCCAGTGGTATCATCATCATAGAGTGACTAAGCTAGATACAATATGGTTAAGTACCATATGAGCAGGCTCGATAAAATTCTTGTATAGCTTCTTCAATTTCTCGATAAAACGAAAGATGACCAACGTTTGTTCGAATGTATAAAAAAAGAATTTCTTTTTTGACACTTCTTACTATTAGATAGTGCCCATAAATCTCATGATAGGTACCCAAGGATTCATAGTGAACTTCGATCGGAACTTCTATGGAAGCAACAACGCGTTGATCTAGTTGCCACCGGAGCCATAAAGGACTATCTAAATTGATTTTTTTTTTTACGATAAGCCCCATTTGCATCAAAGGAGTTACAAAAAAAGGGTTCTTTCATATACTTATAATTGGGATCATTCCATTTTTCAATTTGATAGTTTCTTCGGCTCCATGGATTATATCTATTTGCACAAATACCCCAGCGATTCTCACTCGTTAATACATAGAGCCCAATAAGCATATCTTGTGTTGGGACAGAAATAGGATCTCCAATAGCCGGAGACAAAAGATTCATATGAGAAAACATAAGTAAACGGGCCTCCGCTTGGGCCCCTAAAGATAAAGGTACATGAACAGCCATTTGATTCCCATCAAAGTCTGCGTTGAATCCTTTACAAACCAATGGATGTACACAAATAGCACGCCCTTCCACTAAAATGGGTTGGAATGCCTGTATACCTAATCTATGCAGAGTAGGCGCTCTTTTTAACAGTACAGGATGCCCCCGCATAACTTCCTGAAGTATTTCCCATACAATGGGTTCTTTTTCCCGAATTTTACTCTTAGCAACTCCTATGTTCGAAGCAAGATCTTGTCTAATCAGACCGTGAATTACAAATGTCTGGAAAAGTTCTATTTTAATTTCACGAGGCAATCCACATCGATGTAATGAAAATGAAGGACCTAAGACAATGACGGAACGCCCTGAATAATCGACCCGTTTGCCAAGAAGAGTCTCCCGAAACCTTCCCTCTTTACCTTTAATTACATCTGAAAATGATTTGTAAACCTTATTATGACCATCCCGCATTGGTTGTCCGCGTTTTCAATTATCCAGAAGTGTATCTACGGCTTCTTGTACCAATTTCTCCTGGCATATTACCAATTCTCCGGGCGTAGATCTACTTGGTGTTAATAGATCAGTAAGAGTATCGTTCAGATAGACAACTCTTCTATAGAGTTCATTAATATCCGAACTGATTAATTTCCCCCATCGATCTGAATGATCGGCCTCAATTCGGGAGGAAGAACCGGTAATAGACACAAAACCATGTTAGATACCTGTGACTCGATTGGTGAAATAGTATCTCTCTAAAAAAATAAGTTTTTCTTTCTTACCGACGCACAAAGAAAATTTTTTGTTGCGAATGAACAAGATATTGAGGATTTTCCACAAAGGGGTAACGAAAGGTATAACTTGTAAAAATCTTTCCATTTTCCAATTCCATCCGATCTATTCGTTCGTAGAACTATTTACTCGATCGCAAGTTTTTTCTCGCAGTATTTTCCATCACATTGTCAGAACAAAAATATGAGATGCGTCAATCTAATCTAATAGATATATATAAATCTTATTCTATAAATAGATATTAATCCTCCTCTGGAATTAAAAAAAGATAGCGAAAAGGGGTTTTTACTGTGATTTCGAATCCACCCCTTCCTTTACTTCATAGAGAAGGCAGGGTATATAAAATTGATTTTTATGGGATATGTAGGAATTGAAAAATGGAATTGGAAATATCGATAAATTGGTGCGCAGTCAAAAGAAATGGAAGAAAAGGGGGTCAGCCGTTCCAATTTCATCTCGATCTAATTTGATTATCAGAATAGCAGATATAGTCTTCATTCAATGGGTCAGGTCTGCTTACTTTTCCCTTTTTATTTGTTTCTTTAGAAACTTTCCAATGGACTAGGTTGAAATAATTGAAAAAAAATAGGTATATTGAGTGATTAAATAGACGACTTCTCTTTATACTTATATTACTATTATACTTCAAAAAATGTTCAGTCTAATGAATAAATGTTCAACTACTCGAACGTATATTACTTCTATTATCAGCAAAATCTTGAAATATCATAAGCTAATTTGAGGGAAGCAGAAGGAAAGAGACAAACAATTGAGGCAAATCTAACTCTCAGACGAGCTAAGACACGAGTAAAGGCTATCAATATAATTTCGTAATGAGTTGGTATGCCGCATTTAATGGAAAATGAATTGAACCCGAAAAGAAATACGTAACGTATAAAATATAAAACGAGGATCCTATCTTATCGATCTTATCTAGATAACATAACATTTGATCTCAGTAAGAAGGGTTGAAGGTTTTTGTGAAAAAAAATCAGATTTGTTTTTCCAAGTTATAATTTCGATATAGCTATCTATCACTTTTTTTGAAATAAATCATTCATTATATTTCGAATTTCTATTTAGAACCCTATACTCCTATTATTCTAAAAAAACATAGATATCGAAAAATCTATTAATTCAATTCTATCCGTATATTATTTAATGTATTAATGTAAAAAATAGAATCGATTTTTTTATTTTAATATAGAAAAAAGTATAGATTTCTATGTACTGACTAAACCAATGACTATTCATGATTCTATAATTGAATCACTTTTATACCGGTTCAAAATTTGAGGAATGTTATGGTAAAACTTCGGTTGAAACGATGTGGTAGAAAGCAACGTGCGACTTGAAGGACTGGATCGAGACCTGTGATTTGTTTTTGAATGAAGAGAGAGTTTACTCATTTCATTTCTCCACCCTAAGGCCAGAAAAAGGGATTGTTCAAATTCTATGGAGTCCGACTCATATTGATCGTTTAGTAAAGAAAATTCCTCCTCTATATTCTATATATTATTCTCCCTCGTTGTTTTTAATTGAAAAAATAATTTAAAAACAAAACAGCAAGTACAAAAATGAGTAATAACCCCCAGTAGAGACTGGTACGATTCAACTCAACATTTTGTTCGTTCGGGTTTGACTGTGTCGTAGCTCTATAATTCAGATTAGGTTTTTTTTATCGTTGGATGAATTACATTGCGAATATTTACCCCAAAAAAGAAACGGTAGGTACAGCTAGTCCGTGAACAACCAACCATCGCACTGTAAAAATGGGATAGGTTCGATCTATGGTCATTGGGCCTCCTAAAAACGAAGCGGAAGTGAGAATGTCGGCTTGAGTAACGAAAACATTGGTGAGAATCCAATGCCCCGAAAACCTAAGGGTTCCTCCGCAAGGTTTGTCCACGGAGGGTGAGTCAAGGCCTAAGATCAGCCTGTTGAGGTTCCAACATCTGGATACTGTTCCGTTTTTCCGCTATTTCTTGGTCTAAGTAATTGCGCATTGTTTGAGCTAATAGGCTTTAAAATTGGCTATAAATGTAGACAAAACTTTGACCAGCACAAGTAATTCAAAATAAAACAAAGCACAACTAGACTATCTCCCTGTCCCAAACAAATAATACAAGAATCCCCTCCCTTGTAGTAGTAGGGTAATTCAGGATCGAATCCACGAGGTATGTCAGCGCTTCCCTTGTTGTACTCACGATCAAAGCTTTCGACCTCAGCAGACACTCGATATCGAGTATACTGGTCGATATCGACCTCAGTTCTAGTCGATTTCCTAGCGCAGTTCCTGCAGAAGACAAAACATCAAGTCGATGTCGAGCAGAGACCTCGATATCGACCCTTATGGTCGATTTCGATGCTTGTCACAGAAATTGTTTTCATAACCAATTTGTCGGAAAAGAGTCCGAAGAAATTAGGATGGAGAAGGAAGATGAACAGAAACAAAACTAAGACTTTTATGAAGAATTCAATTAATTAAAAGGCTTCCAATGTTGGGGTTTCATGCCACAACGATAACAATGCAAGTTTCATGCTAAAGATATGAACTTTAATGTCTTTCCGTCAAATAATTTTCGTTATCAACACTTAGGTGATTAGAGGCTCTCGCATATTTCCAATTCATGAGCAATTCAAGTTCACAATATGAGTGGCTTTCGTTTCAATAATGCAAATAATGAATCTCCCTAACTATCGCAAAGGATCATGCATGGGGTAGAAAACGGAATCGCATAAAAGTCATACCTTTGATGCACTTACCTCACATTGCTATCGTCGGGCTCACCCCGACCCTAAAAGTGGGTTGACTACTCGCTCCTCATTATGCACATCATCATCATTATTGTTGAAAGAAAGCTACTTTGAATTAAAACTCCGAAAGAAAGTACAACCGAACAAGCCACTCCGCTCTCGCTTTACAACTCCACTCGGCCTCCTCTCTCTCTCTACTCGTCTCTACTCTCTATTGCATCTGAATTGTCTTCTTAAAATTAGATCTGAAATTGAATTGAATACCTAAACTCAGCCCTATTGGCCTCTATTTATAGATGTCGATAAGGACTCGAAACCTTATGTTTATTCTCTAAGATAAACTAAAACAAAGTAAAAGTTAAAACTTCATGGTGAAATCAGCCTCCTCTTGATAGACCTGGTGTTGATGATAGGAAATCTCGACTTTTGGATAGACATTGCAAGCATTGGATCGAATTCTATCAAAAATCGGAGTCGGATTCCTCTGCTGGCATGGTCGATACCGACCCTTAGACATCGATATCGACCCCTTCAAAACTTCATCTCGAGCTTCGACTTCTCCTACTCGAACTGGCACTCGACTTCTATCGATTTGGTCGATCTGGCAGCATCGATATCCACCCCCAGACGTCGATATCGACCCCTTCTGTGTCGACATGCTCTGTTTCCTTTTCTGCTCGATTCCTATGTCTCTGATGTACTCGATGTTGAGGTCCCCAGTCGATTTCGACCTCTTCAAAAGACTTCGAGTTCTTTTTCCGCTCTTCCGAATTCATCCATTTTCATCCTGTTTTCTGCGAAATCACATGGAAACTCGTGCAAACCCATATATTTGACATTTAAGCATAAACTACACTATTCCCATGTTTTCCCATTAATATGCATGCAAAAGACAATAAAATGGATTCATATGTGCATAGAAAATATGGAAATTTGCGCGCACATCAAACACCCCATACTTAAGCTTGCTTGTCCCCAAGCAATACCTTTAATGGTCATTCAGGGTAAGAAAGTAAACCCTCAACATCATAGATTTATTTTTCATATGTCCCTAAAATCAATTGCCATCCTTGATAAGGTACTTATGTCAACCAAGTCCATGCCTGTGCATAAAAGAAATTTCATACTCATAAAGGAGGTAATATGCAAAAATAATTTTAGCGACATAGCATTAATAATCAAGAGGACTTTTTCAAGCATGTGAGAAGTGGATTGGTAAAAGGCTAAAGGTGGGCTAATATCTGGCCATGTGGTGTTAAATCCGGGGAAACATAAAAACATTCCACATTCCTTCTTCATAATGTCTCACCTTTCACTCATCGCTCAATGTTTTTTTCAATATATGCTTTTACCTCTCTAACCTTAGCACTGCCTTCTCGCGAGTCACAAACATGGGTGTCATGAATGGCCCCGTATACTTAGTACTTTGGACTCCTCACCTTGTGTCCCATCCTGCGGAACTATTATCTCAACGCAAGCAGGGTCGACCCACCTTTATCTCCTGAGGTGATCGGATTTTTTCTCGCTCATTTAATTTTCCATATTTCACAATTCTTGCATTCCTGCCAAAAACTTCATATATGCACAACTCCATATAACTCCAAAGATGACATCCATTCTCAACATTGTCCCCGGAATGGGCAACATGTTTATATGTGGAGCAATAATGATCATGATCAGGCTCATATATGGCTTTGTGACTTTTGCAATGATGCATAGGTAAGGCTAGGATATGAATTTGTATAAGTAAGCACTTGTATGGAATTTTCATAAAAAGTCCTCTATCATCTTATTATGCACATGTCAAAAGCAACTTCACATTTTCATCTCCTTTATTTTCTCTTCTTGCACTTTATTGGGACTTCCCTTAACTAGGCAATTTCATGTTATATCTCTAATGAATCTAATTTTGCATCATAGAGCTCTTTTTTATACTTCCATGACTCTTTCTTTTTCAAAATTTTTGATGGGGGTCATATTTCTTTTTTTTTTTATGCATTTAAAATATGCATTAAAATAAATATGCAACTCTAAACTAAGTATGAATATGCAAGTAAGCCTTTCCCCCACCCCATACTTAAAATTTACAGTGTCCTCACTGTATTAGAACTAGGGTTAAGAAAAAACTTACTAAACCGCCACAAATTTCAGGAGTCGAAGAAGACAACAGGCATGGTCGATATCGACCCTTTACATTGATATCGATGTCTCTCTTGATTTCTGCTCAGGCTTCAGGGTGATTTGGCCTCGATCACAAACCTTATCCATGTCGACCTTGAGGTCGATTTCCATGTCTGACATCGATTACGATGCCTTTCTGTGTTCTTTTCTCTTTCCTGCAACTTGAAAACTAAACACAAAATATGCAAAACAATAAAGTGTCTAAAACCAAAACAAAAGCTATCTAAAACTAAAACTAAGTCTTTGTTACAAGCTCTAGACTTTTAAGTCACTAGGCCGACTTCCTCTTTCGCGCTTCTCAAGGCGGCATCTGCAGAGCCCATATGGCTTGGGCCTCAAATATTACTCCTTTCTTGTCTCGCAGCTGCATTCCGCCAGGATTGATTTGATTCACCGTGAATGGTCCTAAGTTCTTATCCTTGAATCTCGTAGGGAACCAATGGTCGTTAGATTTGGCAACATAGACCTTGTTTCCTATCTCATATTCGCTCGAATCATTATCGGATACCCTACATAAGCGCACCTGACAAGGCACACCTCTTCCAAATAATGATAAGTCCTTAATTGTAATGGAACAAGAGGAATCCGTACCTTGACTTACCTTCTTCTCTGTCGGTGGCTCAGGTCGATGTCGATGTTCAGAGGTCGATATCGACCCCTGTTGTACACCTGGAGGATCAGTCGATTTGGAGAGTTTTGACTCGATATGGTCAGGTCGATTTCGACCCTCAGAGGTCGATATCGAGGTCTCCTTACCTCCCTTCTCAGTGCTGATGGTGGCTGATTTCGATAGGGTGTGGTCGATATCGACCCTTGACCCCGATTTCGATGTTTCCTCTTTTCCTCCGTCGACCCCATACTTATGACCTGTCACAGAATCTTGAACATTAGTGGTCGATATCAACTTACATGGGTCGATTTCGATGTTCTGTTGAGCTCCTTCGTTCAAGATTGCTTCAACTTACTCTACTTGGGCTTCATTGATGGCTTTTATCTCCATTGGCCCTTGACTTTTCACCGTCTCGTTGAAGGCATACTCTATTACTTCATCACTAATTGTGAATGAGAGCAATCCTTTCTTTACGCTGATGTTGGCATCGACAGTTGCTAGGAATGACCTACCTAAAATAATTGGACAAGCAGGGTCCTCCGCTATATCAACAACTAGAAAATCGGCAGGGACAAAGAATTTACCTACTTGTACTGGCACATCCGTTACTATCCCAGTTGGAATCACTACCGTATTGTTAGCCATGTACAATCTTTCATCCATGGGCTCCAGAGGACCTATCTTTACCTTGTGCCAAATGGTTAGTGGCATCATGCTAATGCTAGCGCCCAAGTCAACTAAAGCATTAAATTTGAATTGACCTAGACCTATAGTGATAGAAAACTTACCTGGGTCCGCCCGCTTTTGTGGTAGCTCCAACCTGTTGCACTCCTCTACGATCTTAGAGAGCGATCGCTTCTTACCCAAGATGTCCTTAAGGAACCTTACATAAGATGGCATCTCGTGAAGTGCCTCTGTGAATGGTATAGAGACATTAAGTCCTTGGAGCATCTTCACGAACCGTTGGAAATTCTTTTCCGCTGGGTCCTTAATCACCTTTCTAGTTGGGAATGGCAACACCTTTTTCTTTCCCGCGGCTGCCGTAAGATCGACATCGACATCAGTAGGGCCGATATCGACTGGCAGAGTCGATTACTGTGGTGATGCAGAATTAGGGTCGACATCGACAGGAGGGTCGACATCGACGTCACCTTGGTCGATATCGACAGGGGAGGTCGATATCGACGTCTGTTCTGGCTCCTTCTCCTCTGCTTTTTGCTTGGGCGTTTGTAATTGACGCCCACTCCTTAGGTTTACTACCGCAATGTGACCAGTGGTTTTGCCCTTTTGGTTGGGCACAGTGGATCCAAGGAGTGATCCTGACGCTTTGGGCATTGCTTCCGCCAATTGACTCATTTGAGTCTCCATGTTGCGCTTCCAAACGTCGATCTCCCCAAGTCTAGAATTGATGCCCTGTAGTTGAGTATGGACGAAGTTATTGGCTTGTTTGAACTCAGCGTGGTTCCTTCGCATCTCATCAAGGATGATTTGTAGGTCATCTTTCTTAGTCTCCCGCTCAGGGTGCCCTGGTGCCCTATATGTTGGGGGATCCGTTTGATAGAACCTTTGATCACCCCAATTTTGTTGATTGCCCCATCCATAGGGGCCTCTCGTCCATTTGACCTCCTCATGTTGTTCCGCCATGGATACTTGCTCAGTATGTGGACAGGCACTAGTGTTATGCCTTGTTGAGCCGCACTCCTGACAAGGTTGATTGTTGCTCAGGAACCTTACTTGCTTTTGAAGGTGGCGTGTTTGATCGTTATGGAATTGTTGCTGCACTTCAGGATCTATCTCTCTTGGAGGCTCATATAGTGCCATAGATGGGGCAGGCCTTGCATCATAGGCCGCAGCAGCCCCATAGGTGTTGTTAAAGTTCACAAGCCTCTCAATGGTCTCCCATGCTTCCGTTGGTGTAAGCTCAATGTACCGATAGAAGGTATATGAATTTATCCTCTCCTTGTTCGGCGCATCAAGGGCGTTATAAAAGATCTCCTGGATGACATATGGAAGTTGCTCATGCGTCGGGAATGATCTCAGCAAGTCCTTAAAGCGCTCCCACGCATGTGCTAGGGTTTCACCTGGCTTTTGTTTGAAAGCCGTGATCCTTTGTCGCAGCATCGCCGTTTTAGAAGGTGGGAAGAATTAGTTCAAGAATGCATCTTTCACCTCCGCCCATGTCCTTAGCGATCGTGGAGCCAAACTTTCCAGCCATTGTAATGCCTTCCCTGCCAAAGACCATCGAAAAGATTTTAGTCGCACATACTCTATGTTTACTCCATCAGCAACTGTTTCACATAAATCCATAAAAGTAGAGATGTGTTGCAGGGGGCATTCATTATGTCTTCCTTCAAAAGTATTTCTTTTAATCTCAGATAGGAAGTTAATTTTCAATTCATAGTTGGAGTGAGAAATTATAATGGCAGATTCAGGAACATGAAGCGGCGGATGCATGTATTGCATCGCCGTCTGTGGATACTGATTTAGCCACTCTTGGGCTTGTCTGCGCGCATCCTCCTCCCTATCAGCAGGGGCTCGCTCAGCAGCAGCGGCGGCCCTTTCAGCAGCGATTGTAGCATTGTGGTCCTCGATCTCCTTCCTCAACCGCTCTATTATCTCAGCCTGCGTCTCGTTGTTAGCCATGATGCAAATTGCTTTGTTGCGAAGATGGTAGAAATGTTCAGGCTCTTTGATTGGTTCCAAGATAGGTCCGCGATCAGAACGTCGTATAAACCTGCAGAATAAGCTCAGAGAAAGATCGTGGTTAACTTAGGTGGCGATTGATTGCCTCCCCGGCAACGGCGCCAATTTGTTCGCTCACGGGGGTGGTAGTAGGAGATTCAAGTAATTCAAAATAAAACAAAGCACAACTAGACTATCTCCCTGTCCCAAACAGATAATACAAGAATCCCCTCCCTTGTAGTAGTAGGGTAATTCAGGATCGAATCCACGAGGAGGTATGTCAGTGCTTCCCTTGTTGTACACACGATCAAAGCTTTCGACCTCAGCAGACACGCGATATCGAGTATACTGGTTGATATCGACCTCAGTTCTGGTCGATTTCATAGCGTAGTTCCTGCAGAAGACAAAACAGCAAGTCGATGTCGAGCAGAGACCTCGATATCGAAGTTAGACCTCGATATCGACCCTTATGGTCGATTTCGATGCTTGTCACAGAAACTGTTTTCGTAACCAATTTGTCGGAAAAGAGTCCGAAGAAAATAGGATGGAGAAGGAAGATGAACAGAAACAAAACTAAGACTTTTATGAAGAATTCAATTAATTAAAAGGCTTTCAAAGTCGGGGTTTCATGCCACAACGATAACAATGCAAGTTTCATGCTAAAGATATGAACTTTAATGTATTTCCATCAAATAACTTTCATTATAAACACTTAGGTGATTAGAGGCTCTCGCATATTTCCTAAGAGTTACTATCCAATTCATGAGCAATTCAAGTTCACAATATGAGTGGCTTTCGCTTCAATAATGCAAATAATGAATCTCCCTATCTTTCGCAAAGGATCATGCATGGGGTAGAAGAAGGAATCTCATAAAAGTCATACCTTTGATGCACTTACCTCACATTGCTATCGTCCGGCTCACCCCGACCCTAGAAGTGGGTTGACTACTCGCTCCTCATTATGCACATCATCATCATTATTGTTGAAAGAAAGCTACTTTGAATTAAAACTCCGAAAGAAAGTACAACCGAACAAGCCACTCTGCTCTCGCTTTACAACTCCACTCGGCCTCCTCTATCTCTCTCTACTCGTCTCTACTCTCTATTGCAACTGAATTGTCTTCTTAAAATTAGATTTGAAATTGAATTGAATACCTAAACTCAGCCCTATTGGCCTCTATTTATAGATGTCGATAAGGACTTGAAACCTTATCTTTATTCTCTAAGATAAACTAAAACAAAGTAAAAGTTAAAACTTCATGGTGAAATCAGCCTCCTCATGATAGATCTTGTGTTGATGATAGGAAATCTCGACTTTTGGATAGACATTGCAAGCATTGGATCAAATTCTATCAAAAATCGGAGTCGGATTCCTCTGCTGG
Organism: Persicaria maculosa; assembly: GCA_963922045.1. Classification (NCBI taxonomy): domain Eukaryota; kingdom Viridiplantae; phylum Streptophyta; class Magnoliopsida; order Caryophyllales; family Polygonaceae; genus Persicaria; species Persicaria maculosa. The sequence goes on from OY998265.1 coordinate 15,057,456, forward strand.
CATGGTCGATATCGACGCTTAGACATCGATATCGACCCCTTCAAAACTTCATCTCGAGCTTCTCCTTCTCCTACTCGAACTCGCACTCGACTTCTGTCGATTTGGTCAATCTGGCAGCATCGATATCGACCCCCAGACGTCAATATCGACCCCTTCTGTGTCGACATGCTCTGTTTCCTTTTCTGCTCGATTCCTATGTCTCTGATGTACTCGATGTCGAGGTCCCTAGTCGATTTCGACCTCTTCAGAAGACTTCGAGTTCTTTTTCCGCTCTTCCGAATTCATCCATTTTTATCCTGTTTTCTGCGAAATCACATGGAAACTCGTGCAAACCCATATATTTGACATTTAAGCATAAACTACACTATTCCCATGTTTTTCCATTAATATGCATGCAAAAGACAATAAAATGGATTCATATGTGCATAGAAAATATGGCAATTTGCGCGCACATCATGACAGCAAACAAACGAAGGGGAACCAGTAAAGTAATTGATATAAGAGAAATGGTCAAAACAGAACTCTAATTCTTAATTTACAGTAGAGAAAGGCAGGCATTAGCCGGTTTATCTGATTCTTAATTGACAACAGGGATATGGTAAAAAAGCAAAGCAAGCAATGCAAATGTTATCTGAATGTATAGTTGTAAAAACCGAGATTTTAATATTAATTTGATAATTATAGATTTTTATTTTGTTTTAAAATTTATTTAGATTCTAAGACTTACAAAAAATTTAAAAATTTTCGTCCTCGAAAAAACGATTTTATTTTATTATTTCGAGATGAATTCCGACATGAACTTGTTATTCGATTTGAAAATGAATTTATTTCCGCTCTATTATTTTGAGACTTGAAGATACTTTCGGGATTCGTTATTTACTTCGGATTTGAAAGTATTTTATATTTATTTTAATCGCGTCGGGTTAAGATCGAAAATTGAGTTTTGAGGTTTATTTTCGGGTTTTTATTTGGACTTTTATACCCATTTATACACTCCACTCTCACCATCCTCATGCATTTTCTCCTTCAACACTCCAACTCCCTCACCTTACCCTACACACCTACTCCACCCTCACCACACCAACTACCCTCTTATGGTTTTCTTCTTCCAACCACTCCCATGCATATGACATTCCCACACCATGGGTAGTAGGGTCAGACCTCCCCTCCCCTTCTTCTTCGTTTGATTTCAAACACCCCATTCCCCTTATTGCTTGCCGAGAACCCCCCACAAGCACCCCCACCATTTCACTTCCCTCCTCCATATACCCTTTTTATTCCTGATCTCTAGTCAGCCACCACTCTCCTCGCTTCCTCGTCGTCCAACACCCCTCCATCCTCTCCTCGCCAGTCGTTGTCACCACCGCGAACCAAGATCCCCCATTTCGCCGAGAGCAAACCAAGCTTCATTCCTCCTTGTTCCCGTCAAAGCAGACGACATTCATTTCTTTCAAGCAAAAGCCGCAGCAGGGAGATCCCTCGAAGCCCAGGCACAACCAGAAGCCACCACGGCGCCCCGGCGAAACTGCGCAAGCACACACCTCCCTCATCTTCGTCTCTGAGGTCAGTTTTCCTCCCTTGTTCTCATTTCAACTTGAAACCTCATAAAGGCTCGCCTTTAACCCCGCTTACATTATCCTAGGCCAAGGAAAAAGGGATTCCACCTTCGACACAGCGGAATCAATCCAATTGACCCTCTTTCCGGCGAGAACTTTCAACCGTGGTGAGATCTCTTTTCCTCCTTCCTCCTTGCTCTCGTTTGAATCCTTTTGTGTGGGTTATGGTCGGAGATGGGTGTCGATCAGATATGGGGTGGCTCGAGTCAAGAAAAGAGCTCCGGTGACCCTGATTCTCTTCTTTCTTCTTTCGTTCGCATGTTGTGTGCAGAGGTTGAGGGTGATGGGTTCGGGGGGCTAGTCTTCTCTTTTCTTTTCTATTTCCTTGAACCGGCCGGTCCACTGGTTCACAAAATCCGAAAAAAAAAATTATGAGGCTTTGGTTTTAGGCTTGGGTTTGGGCTCGGTTATCTTTGTCGAGTCGGGTTCTCTTCTTCTAGGCCGGCTTTGATCCGGGTTGGGTGATGGTTTGGGCCTTTTCTTTTATTTTGAGTAAGAATTGGTTTTATTTAATTTTATTATTTATATTAATATTAAAATTATATAAAATTATTTATTTAGTTATTATGAAAATTATCTTGAATTATTTATTGAAATAATTATTTTTTAATAGATTTATTTATTAAGTTTTTAAAATGGATTATTTGGGTGATTATTTAATTGGTGATATCTATTGTTTTAAAGTTGTTAAAATTGTTTAAAAAGCCCATTTACTTGTTAATTCCTTATTTGTTGTTATTTAACTACATATCCTGAATTGTATATTTATTTAATCTCCTTGTTGAGATTTATTTATGTGAATAAGTTATTTGTTAAATAATGGCATTAAATGGTTAGTTTTAATTATTAGGTTGTTTAAAATATTTTTAAATGTCGAAACTATTTTAATGACTGGACGTGTTAAAATAGATTTAAAAATAGGTTTGAATGTTTGATAAAGGCTTTAGGGACAACTAATATTTTAACGGAAAATATTTTGATGGATTGATCTAACTTGGACCCGATTGCCTTAATTGGACCTTGGGCCTATTAACCGAACGGTTGGACTGTTTGGACTCTGAATTAGACTTGGTTGTAACTTGTTTATGAACATGACTTGAACTGAGAACTTGATGGATATTGGAAATTCGGGATGAAAATATGACGGAATTGATATGAGCTATTATGAGATGAGATGAGAAATTGAGACGAGATGATAATGTTGATGATGATGAGATGATGTTAGAATGTGAAAATGAGATGATTTAACCTATATGCTTTTGTGAAGTTTTTGTGTGTGTTCATTATGCTTAGTGAAAGTAGACTTAGACTTATAAATGTTTATTCATATTTACTAGGTGATCTCTGATCTATTTGGATTGTTTATTCATATTTACTTCTCGTTAGTGTAGAGACTGACCAGTTGAGTGCTATATATAGCATACCATATCTCATCATCATATCGTATATCATGCTCATTTCATTATCGTATCTCATACTCATCTCGTATCTCGTGATATATAAATGACTCGAGGAGGATAACACCCGATGAAGTTGGGCTGTCCTATGACCCTAGCAAAGATTCTAGGACACACTGATAACGACCTATCTGTTTCACACGCATAGAGAATAAGGATGCTCATTCATAAAGGCAAGTCCTAAACATGATACTACATAGCATGCGATATGCAACACCTACATACTCTATGACACATCTGGCATGAGGTCTTGGTTACTGAGTAAGCTCCCATAGCAAACTTACCTGTTGGTCTAGAAAAACAAGGTAAAGCAGCAAGAGTGAGCAATCCAAATAGATTAGAGATCACCTAGTAAATATGAATAAACATTTATAAGTCTAAGTCTACTTTTACTAAGCATAATAAACACATATAAAAACATCACAAAAACAGAGAGGTTAAATCATCTCATTTTCACATTCCGACATCATCTCATCATCATCAACATTATCATCTCGTCTCAATTTCTCATCTCGTCTCATAATACCTCATATCAATTCGGTCATGTTTTCATCCCGAATTTCCAATATCCATCAAGTTCTCAGTTCAAGTCATGTTCATAAACAAGTTACAATCAAGTCCAATTCAGAGTCCGAACAATCCAACAGTTCGGTTAATAGGTCCAAGGTCCAATTAAGGCAATCGGGTCCAAGTTAGATCAATCCATCAAAATATTTTCCGTTAAAATATTAGTTGTCCCAAAAGCCTTTATCAAACATTCAAACCTCTTTTTAAATCTATTTTAACACGTCCAGTCAATAAAATAGTTTCGACATTTAAAAATATTTTAAACAACCTAATAATTAAAAACTAACCATTTAATGTCATTATTTAACAAATAACTTATTCACATAAATAAATCTCAACAAGGAGATTAAATAAATATATAATTCAGGATATGTAGTTAAATAACAACAAATAAGGAATTAACAAGTAAATGGGCTTTTTAAACAATTTTAACAACTTTAAAACAATAGATATCACCAATTAAATAATCACCCAAATAATCCATTTTAAATACTTAATAAATAAATCTATTAAATAAATAATTATTTCAATAAATAATTCAAGATAATTTTCATAATAACAAAATAAATAATTTTATATCATTTAAATACTAATATACATAATAAAATTAAATAAAACCAATTCTTACTCAAAACAAACGAAAAGGCCCAAACCATCACCCAACCCGGATCAAAGCCGGCCAAGAAGAAGAGAACCCGACCAGACAGAGATATCCGAGCCCAAACCCAAGCCCAAAACCAAAGACTCACAATTTATTTTCGGATTTTGTGAACCAGTGGACCGACTGGTTAAAGGAAATAGAAAAGAAAAGAGAAGACCAGCCCCCCGAACCCATCACCCTCAACCTTTGCACACAATATGTGAACGGATGAAGAAAGAAGAGAATCAGGGTCGCCGGAGCTGTATTCTCGACTCGAGCCACCCCATATCTGATCGACATCCATCTCCGACCACAACTAACACAAAAGGATTCAAATGAGAGCGAGGAGGAAGGAGGAAAAGAGATCTCACCACGATTGAAAGTTCTCGCCGGAAAGAGGGTCAATTTGATTGATTCCGCTCCGTCGAAGGTGGAATCCCTTTTTCCTTGGCCTAGGTTAATGTAAGTGGGGTTAAAGGCGAGCCTTTATGAGGTTTCAAGTTGAAATGAGAACAAGGGAGGAATACCGCATCGATATCGACCCCAGACGTCGATATCGACCACTGAGTTCATCAACAGTTTTCTGAGTCGACGAAGAACATCGCTGCGGAGTTTGCTGAGCATCGATATCGAACCCTAGCATCAATATCGACCCTTCTGTATCGACTGGCAGTCTTCTGAGCCAGTCGATTTCGTGACTGACATCGATATCGACCCCTACCAGTCGATATCGACCACTTGTTTTTGTTTCTGCAGGTCTTCTGTTGCAGAGAACATCGACAGCTGAAGTCGACATCGAGCTCCAAGGTCGAAATTGAGGCTTCTGGTCGACGCAGACTTGAGATTTCCAAAAACTACTAGGATCCCGTTGACACGCCTCCTCGTGGATCGATCCTGACTACCCTTCCACTACAACGGGAGGAAGTCTTGTAATTATTTGCTTAGGCTAGGAGTCGATTTACGTTGATTACATCTTTATTATTTGTAATTACTCGACATATCATCCTTCTGCAACAACAAATTGGCGTCGTTGCAGGGGAGGCAATCAATCGCGCCCTAGTTGTCTATCTCACGTCTCTACCTAGTCTTGTTTGTGCAGGTGTATGCGACGTGCTGATCGCCCACCTGAATTTGAAGGAGTAGACGACCCTGAATGCTACTTCCATCTAAGAGCCCAAGCTCAAAGAATCATGGTGGACAACGTGAACCATGCTGAACTTATTGAGCAACTAAGGAAGCAGCTTGAGGACCTAACGACTAGAGAGGCAGCAATTAAAGAGCGTGCGGATAGGGAGGAGGAAGGCCGGAGGCAAATAGAAGCCTAAATCAATGCCCTCCCTAGGAATGCCAAGCAATATATGCACCCCGCTCTCACAGTGCCTAAATCGGCAATTCTTATCCCTGCCTCTAATTTTGAAATAAAACCTAACTTCCTAACTGAGATTAAAAGGCACCAATATGAAGGAAAACCTAATGAATGCCCTATGGCACATATTTCAACAATATTAGACCTTTGTAATACTATTGTTGATGGAGGAAGTCTTGAATATGTCCAACTAAAAGCCTTTCGATGGTCTCTTATAGGGAAAGCATTGCAGTGGTTGGAAAGCTTAGCCCCAAGATCGCTCCGCACTTGGAATGAAGTCAAAGACGCGTTCGTCAACAAGTTCTTTCCTCCTTCTAAGACGGCGTTGATCCAACAGAAAATCACGGCTTTCAAACAAAAGCATGTTGAGGCTCTCGTGACTGTTTGGGAAAGGTTTAAGGACCTACTACGATCATGCCCGACGCATGGCCAACCACCGTATGTAATTCAAGAGATCATATACAATGCTCTTGACGCTTTAATAAAGGAGAGGATCAACACCTATACCTCCTATGGGTACCTTGAACAAGCTCCACAAGAGGCTTGGGAGACCATAGAGAGGTTGGTGGAGTTCGACAACACATATGGGACTCTTGAGGCTTCCGACACATCATCATCATCAAGCCCTGCCCCATATATGCCCTTATATGAACCCTCCAATGTAATCGATCCGGATGTAAAGTAGAAATTTCATAGGGATCAACTTCGAAAGCTCCAAAAGCAAGTGAAGTTCCTTTCAGCGAACCAAGATTGCATTGAATGCAGATCGCAGCGGCACATCACCATCGAGTGCCCCCATGCCGAACAAGTACACCTAGCGGAGACTCACCAAGAGGCGCGCTACATGAGGGATCCCAATAACCAATATTGGGGAGACCAAAGGTTCCATCAACCACAAAGGAACCCGATTAACCCTAGGGACCCTCCGCTTTATAGAGCTCATGGGCACCCGGAGAGAGACCAAAAGAAGGATGATCTTCAACTAGTACTGGATGAAATCCGGCGGAATCAGGCTAAGAATGATCAATCCAACAATGCCATCCATTCTCAACTCAATCACCTTACCACAAGGATTGGGGAGATGGATATATGGAAAAGGAACGTAGAGACCCAACTGGGTCAATTGGCGGCACAAATCCCTAGACCGTCCGGAACACTCCCTGGGCAACCAACTACAAATCCTAAGGGACAATCCGGGACGGGCCATGTTGCAACCATGCAATTGAGGAGTGGCACCAAAGTACATAAGTCACGGACGGACACGGAGGAGAAAGCAGCGGACCCAGTCGACATCGACAGACCAGTCGATGTCGACCCAGTGGTCAATATCGAGGCCACTGCAGAGCCATCAGAACCACAACAGAGGTCGAAATCGACCATCCCAGTCGATATCGACCATATCCCAGTCAATGTCGATATCCAGTAGGCCCCTCCGACCACCGTTTTGGCCCCTCCACCAAAGAAGACGTTGTCATTCCCTTCCAAAGCATTGGAGGATCCCACCAAAGGTAAGTTTAGGCGCGTTGTAAAAATACTTCAAGGACTTAACGTTACTATCCCTCTTACAGAAGCCCTAAGCGAGATGCACGCCTATGTACGATTCCTGAAAGACATCCTGAGCAAGAAGAGGTCCATGGCAGAGATCGCAGAGGAGTGCTCAAAGATGGACTTCCCTGAGAAGAAGATTGATCCAGGGAAGTTTGCAATCACCGTGGGACTTGGCCAACATCGCTATAAAGCCCTGTGTGACCTAGGGGCAAGTGTAAGTCTCATGCCTCTCTCTATTTGGCAAAAGGTGAACATTGGCGCACTTGAACCTGTGGACATGAAACTTTATATGGCTGACAACTCATTCGTCAGGCCCACAGGTATAGTTGATGACGTTCCAGTAAAGGTAGGTATGTTCTTTGTGCCTACTGATTTCATTGTATTGGAGATGCCTGAAGATCCTGTAGTGCCTATTATCCTTGGTATGCCTTTCTTAGCTACTGCTGATGCCAATATCAATGTACGTCGAGGGTTACTAACCTTTACTATAGGGAACTAAGTGATAGAATTCTCTTTCAACCCAACCATGAGCGAAACAAAGCACCTGGAGCAAGTAGTCCTCTCGCCGGCTAAGGAAAAGCTTAGAAAATATTTGTTGGCCTAGACAGAAACAGCAAGCAGGGTCAACATCGACTGAAACCAGTCGATATCGACCCCCCTTGGTCGAAATCGAGTATGCCAGATCGCTGCCAGAAGCTTAAATATGGGGTCACAGAGGTCGATATCGACCCCCGCATATCGATATCGACCACAGCACTCGAAATCGACCCTCCTTGGTCGAAATCGACCACCCCTCAGCCCGATGATTTCTGTTTCGGGCCCAAACAGGTAAGCCCAGGTATGACTCCTAACCCTCCTCTATCCGTTATTGATGAATCAATTAAGCCCATTATTGATAATTCTACTAATAAGAGGATCAAAGCTCCATGGTTTTCCTATATTGCTAAAGTTAGGTCAAGAAAGAGAAGAAAAGTGCCCAAAGAAGAACCTAACATCAAAGAAGCCTTGGTCGCTGAACTTAGATACTACCAAAAGGACCTAGATGATCCAGGATAAGGTTCAAGCTCGAAGGGTCCCTACATAAAAGGCTCGTGAAGAATTGACGGAGAAGTCGGCCTAGCGACTCAAAACTCTAGAGCGTGTACATAAAACCTTTAAATTTTTCGCATAGATGGTTTTTAGGGTTTTAAATTTTAGATTTTGAACTTTTAAAACTGTGATAATTCGTGGTTTTATCTATTATTCTAACAAAGATTTCAGGTTACCAAGCAAAAGGAACGACGAAGAAGAAAAGAAGCTTCTGCAGAGGCAGTCGAAATCGACCAGGCCAGTCGAAATCGACCCCCCAAGGGTCAAGCCACCTCCTGGAGTCGACATCGAGGACTCAAGAGCAAAAAAGCAGAGGTCGATATTGACCATAATACTCGATATCCACCCCAACCTGGCAGCCCTTGTCTTCATTTTTCTTCCTCGACTTCGACAGATGCAGTCGACATCGACCACTGACCTAGATATCGACTTCTAGCATCGACCTAACCTAGAAATCGACCTGAATCCGTAGGTTGCGCTGTAAGTTTCTCTCTACCCTTGTTCTTCTTTTTAATACAGTGAGGACACTGTATATTTTAAGTATGGGGTGGGGGAAAAAACATGTCTTACGGTCATAACTTGGTTTTCTTCTTCGCATTGCATTCATGTTTAAATTTTTGTTCTTAGTTTTACTTTTATAAAACATCAAAAAATCCAAAAAAATAGAAAATTGTCAAAAATACAAAAAATATGAATGTTTATTTTTATGTTTGTTTTTTAACCCTACTTAGATGTCCTATGATGAAAACTCAATAACTGACTTCATCATGTAAACCCTATGGCATATTTGGATGGTTTAACCTAGGTCCTTAAAATTTTTATGTAGATTGTGAACTTCTGATGAAATTGAGCACATATAATCCTAGGCTAAAAAGCAAATCCAACAAAAATTGTCCTTGTGAGAATTTTGGCCTATAGGGAGAACATCAAAAATCCCTCCGCTTTCTTGAGTGAATTTACTCTTCTTATGCATCTCTAAATGTTGTGATAGTTATTCAAAACCAATGCATATATATGTTTATATTTACGAGAATTAAATGATGGAGGCATCTTTTAAGCCATTTTTATCCTCTCTTTACCGACCCTACATTATCCCTGCTTGAAGCCAGATCATTAGCCTGAGCCTGAAATTGCAAACTCCACAAAATTATGCCTAGCCGAATTAAGCCTGACCCCCATTTGGGAATTGTGACCTAGATTGGCTGGACTAATGTCTTGTGGAAAGAAAAGAGCATAATGTCCAGTTTTGAGCAAGGAAATTATGGGTTGGTGCATATTTACATTTTGTCATATTTTGTAAAAGGATCTTTCGCTCACCATATAAATGCACATATTTACTTATTATTGAAAAAAAAATCTAAAAAATAAAGATATATATATATATATATATATATATATATATATATATATATATATATATATATATATATATATATATATATATATAGTGCATGAGCCAAAATCCTTAAGTCTTTTATTCATACAAGTGTTATATTTTTGAGAGGGATATTAGAGTTTGGAAGAAGGGTTGATAGTATGGTTTACATCTTTTAGTGCATCTTTAGAGCATATTGTGGAAAGATGAGTTGGGAAAGAGCATTATAGGAGATTGAGCTTAGAAAGTGCAACATTGAAGAGTTATGGTTTGGACATTGCAAGTGTTGAGATTTAGGAGTCTTGATTCCCGAATTATAAAAGCACCACATAGCCAAATAATTCCATACCTTTTATTTCATACCAAGCCGCATTACAACCCCGCCGAATGGAGTCTTCTTTGAAGTCTTCCATTGAGCGAAAGTCCTCCTGATGGTTCTTATTGCATTTTCATAATTGGTTGCGAAGTGGATTGTTATAAATTGCAATGTTTATGAGATTGTATATCGAATTGATTTGAGAGTTGATCTTCATAGCCTAAACACATGAGAGTTGAGTGCAAACACATTATCCCTGTGAGGTTGGATCAAAATTGCATATGCCAATGGATCGCCAAAATATGTGCTATGATGTTAAATTCACTTGCTTTGCTTTGCTACCGCTTATGATGTTGCTTTTGACAAGGGCGAAGACTTGAAGGGTGTGTTGTAGGTGTTGGTTATTGCTTGGTTATTGCTTGAGGACAAGCAAGTCTATGTATGGGGTGTTTTGATGTACATATTTATATCTCCTTTTATTGCATCGTTTGACTTCATATTTCATTCGATCTCCAAAGAAAAGTTTCAAAAGTATATAAACTTGTGTAAGAATGAGCTAAAGTATAAGAAATAGAATCTGCACGAGTTTTGAGCTAACCATGCAGGAATTCGATGAAATCGGAGTCAAAACGAAGAAGCCAAGTGAAGCTGAGCAGAGGTCGATATCGACCCTAGTTTTCGACACGACTTCTGAGTGTCGACATAGGCCACACAAACCAGACAAGAAGGCATCGATATCGACATACTACCTCGATATCGACCATCATCAAAAACATCGACTGGAGCTGGACAAGTCGAGCAGAAACACAAGCATCGATATCGACCTCTGGTGTCGATATCGACCCTACCTCGACAGAAGATAAATCCGATTTTGAGGCTCGGATTGTGAAGTCTATCATCAAAGCCATGAGTTATCTCGTTCTTTTAGATATTAGCAGCTGTTTATTTATCTTTTACCTTTAAGTTTTTATCAAAATAAAAGACCTATCCTAATTGTTCGGATAGAGTTCATAGTTTAGATAGAAGTTTCAATCCTCGGATAGCGAGGATTAGTAGCCTATAAATAAAGCCCTAGAGGCTGATTTGTTAGATCATCTAAGAAAGAAACAATCATCAATCAAGACAATAGAGTTAGAGTTAGAGAGAAGTTTTAAGGTTTGACGTTTGCGAAAGTTGACGTTGAGTTGTAAAGCTTCGGAGTTTATTTTAATACAAGTTTCTTCCTTTCAATCAACAATGAGTTCCATGATGAGAAGCGAGTAGTTCCCCAAAGCTCTTAGGGTCGGGGTGAGCCCGATGTAAGCCATGCGCGCTTGAGGTAAGTATTTGATGTCGATATCGTTGTGTCTATCTCTCCTCCTACGATTCTTTGTTTAGTCCTAATCGAAAGAAAATGGATTCATCCTAACAACTTGAGTTATAAACATAAAATTGGTAGAGACAATTAGGTTTATTTGCGAGAGTAATCCTAAGAGTTGGTACGGCGAAAGCTTGTCCCTCGGGTGAAATAGCGCAATTGTCCGTCTTATTTATCTTATCGCATGCATTGGTTAACGTTGTGGTAAACCCTAATCCTAGGAGTTGCTTTTTAAATAAGTTTATATTCAGTCAAAACCGCTGTCTTTATTTTTGTTCATCCCTTCTTTCCCATTCTTAAATCTTCGGCCTTTCTTTGCCGACGAAGAACTAACACACTGCAGGGAGACATCGATATCGACCCCAGAAGTCGATATCGACCACTGAGTTCGTCGACAGTTTTCTTAGTCGACGATGAACATCGCTGCGGAGTTTGCTGAGCATCGATATCGACCCCTAGCATCGATATCGACCCTTCTGAGCCAGTCGATTTCGTGACTGACATCGATATCGACCCCTACCAGTCGATATCAACCACTTGTTTTTGTTTCTGCAGGTCTTCTGTTGCAGAGAACATCGACAGTTGAAGTCGACATCGAGCTCCAAGATCGAAATCGAGGCTTCTGGTCGACGCAGACTTGAGATTTCCAAAAGCTACTAGGATCCCGCTGACACGCCTCTTCGTGGATCGATCCTGACTACCCTTCCACTACAACGGGAGGAAGTCTTGTAATTATTTGCTTAGGCTAGGAGTCGATTTACATTGATTACATCTTTATTATTTGTAATTACTCGACATATCATCCTCCTGCAACAACAGGCTGTGACATGGCCCGTCCTGGATTGTCCCTTAGGATTTGTAGTGGGTTGCCCAGGGAGTTTTCCGGACGGTCTAGGGATTGGTGCCGCCAATTGACCAAGTTGGGTCTCTACGTTCTTTTTCCATATATCCATCTCCCCAATCCTTGTGGTAAGGTGATTGAGTTGAGTATGGATGGCATTGTTGGATTGATCATTCTTAGTTTAATTCCTCCTTATCTCATCTAGCACAAGTTGAAGATCATCCTTCTTTTGGTCTCTCTCCGGGTGCCCAGGAGCTCTATAAGGCGGAGGGTCCCTAGGGTTAACCTGGTTCCTTTGTGGTTGATGGAACCTTTGGTCTCCCCAATATTGGTGATTGGGACCCCTCATGTAGCGCGCTTCCTGGTGAGTCTCCGCTAGGTGTACTTGTTCGGCATGGGGGCACTCGACGGTGGTGTGCCGCTGCGATCCACATTCAATGCAATCTTGGTTCGCTGAAAGGAACCTTACTTGCTTTTGGAGCATTCTAAGTTGATCTCTATGAAATTGCTCCTTTACATCCGGATCGATTTCATTGGAGGGTTCATATAAGGGCATAGATGGGGCAGGCCTCGACGATGATGATGTGTCGGAAGCCTCAGGAGACCCATATGTGTTGTCAAATTCCACCAACCTCTCTATGGTTTCCCAAGCCTCTTGTGGAGCGAGTTCAAGGTAGCCATAGGAGGTGTAGGCGTTGATCCTCTCCTTAGTGGCAGCATCAAGAGCATTGTATATGATCTCCTGAATTATGTACGGTGGTTGACCATGCATCGGGCATGATCGTAGTAGGTCCTTAAACCTTTCCCTAACAGTCGCGAGAGCCTCACCAAGCTTTTGTTTGAAAGCCGTGATTTTCTGTCGGATCAACGTCGTCTTAGGAGGAGCAAAGAACTTGTTGAGGAACGCGTCTTTGACTTCATTCCAGGTGCGGAGCGATCTTGGGGCTAAGCTCTCCAACTACTGCAATGCTTTTCCTGTAAGAGACCAGCGAAAGGCTTTTAGTTCGACATATTCAAGACTTCGTCCATCAGAAATAGTATCACAAAGGTCGAAGAAGGTTGAAATATGTGCCATAGGGCATTCGTTAGGTTTCCCTTCATATTGATGCCTTCTAATCTCAGTAAGGAAGTTAGGTTTAATTACAAAATTAGAGGCACGGATAAGAATTGCCGATTCAGGCACTGTGAGAGCGGGGTGCATATATTGCTTGGCATTCCTAGGGAGGGCATTGATTTGGGCTTCTATTTGCCTCCGGCCTTCCTCCTCCCTATCAACACGCTCCTTAAGTGCCGCCTCTCTAGTTGTTAGGTCCTCAACCTGCTTCTATAGTTGCTCAAAAAGTTCAGCCTGGTTTGCGTTGTCCGCCATGATTCTTTGAGCTTGGGCCCTTAGATGGAAATAACGCTCAGGGTCGTCTACTCCTTCAAATTCAGGTGGGCGATTAATGCGTCGCATACACCTGCAAAGCCAATCTAGATAGAGACGTGAGATAGACTACTAGGGCGCGATTGATTGCCTCCCCGGCAACGACGCCAATTTGTTAAGGTGGTAAGTCCAGTTATCAAATTACAAATAATAAGTGTATGAATGTAAATCGACTCCTAGCCTATGCAAATAATTACAAGACTTCCTGCCATTGTAGTGGAAGGGTAATCAGGATCGATCCACGAGGAGGCGTGTCAGCGGGATCCTAGTAGCTTTGGAAATCTCAAGTCTGTGTCGACCATAAGCCTCGATTTTGACCTTAATGCTCAATGTCGGCCTCGGCTGTCGATGTTCTCTGCAACAGAAGACCTGCAGAGACAAAAACAAGTGGTCAATGTCGACTAGAAAGGGTCGATATCGATGTCAGTCACGAAATCGACTGGCTCAGAAGACTGCCAGTCGACACATTAGGGTCGATATCGATGTCTGGTGTCGATATCGATGTTCAGCAACTTAGCAGTGATGATCGTCGTCGACTCAGAAAACTGCCGACGAACTTAGTGGTCGATATTGACGTCTGGGGTCGATATCGATGTCTTCTTGCAATGTGTTAGTTCTTCGTCGGCAAAGAAGGGCCGAAGATTTAAGAATAGGGAGAGAAGCAATGAACAGAAATAAAACAGGGGTTTTTGTGTGTATAAAATATGTAAAAGGCGACTCCTAGGATTAGGGTTTACCACAATGTTAACCAATGCATGCGATAAGATAAATAAGACGGACAATTGCGCTATTTCACTTGAGGGACGAGCTTTCGCCGAACACCAACTCTTAGGATTACTCTTGCAAATAAACCTAATTGTCTCTACCAATTTTATGTTTATAACTCAAGTTGTTAGCATGAATCCCTTTTTTTTCGATTAGGACTAAACATAGAATCGTAGGAGGAGAGATAGACACAACGATATCGACATCAAATACTTACCTCAAGCGCGCATGCTTAACGTCGGGCTCACCCCGACCTTAAGAGCTTTGGGGAACTACTCGCTTCTCATCATGGAACTCATTGTTGATTGAAAAGAAGAAACTTGCATTAAAATAAACTTCGAAGCTTTACAACTCAACGTCAACTTTCGCAAACGTCAAACCCTAAAACTTCTCTCTAACTTTAACTCTATTGATTGTCTTACTTGCTTGTTGAAAAATGATTGAATGCCAGCCCCCTAGGGCTTTATTTATGGGCTACTAATCCTCTCTATCCAAGGATTGTAACTCCTATCTAAACTATGAACTCTATCTGAACAATTAGGATAGGTCTTTTATTTTGATAAAACATAAATAACTTAAAGGTAAAAGATAACTAAGTCTTCAGCTGCCATCTATCTTGAAAGTGTAAGATAATTCCGTGCCTCCTTGAAGATAAAGTTTTTAATCCGCATCTCGAAACCGAGTCTATCTTTTGTCGAGATAAGGGGTCGATATCGATACTAGAGGTCGATATCGAGGTCTCTGTTTCTGCTCGACTTGTCCAGCTCCACTCGATGTCTATGTTGAGGTCGATATGAGGGTCGATATCGACACTAGAGGTCGATATCTATGTTGAAGGTCGATATCTACCTCTGCTCAGCTCTCCTTGGTTTCTCCGTTTTGACTCCGATTTCGCTCGAATTCCTACATGGTTAGGTCAAAACTTGTGCAAACCCTATTTCTTGCACTTTAGCCCATTCTTACACAAGTTTATATACTTTTGAAACTTTTCTTTGGAAATCGAATGAAATATGAAGTCAAAAGATGCAATAAAAGGAGATATAAATATGTACATCAGGGAGGTGGGTGCTTGTGCAGTTTCGCCGGGGCTCCGTGGTGACTTCTGGGTGTGCCTGTGCTCCGAGGGATCTCCCTGCTGCTGCTTCTGCTTGAAAGAAATGAATGCCGGCTGCCTTGACGGGAACAAGGAGGAATGAAGCTTGGTTTTCTCTCGGCGAAATAGGGGAGCTTCGCTCGCGGTGGCGACGATGACTAGCGAGGAGAGGATGGATGGGTGTTAAACGACGAGGAAGCAAGGAGTGTGGTGGCTGACTAGAGATCAGGAACAAAAAGGGTATATGGAGGAGGGAAGTGAAATGGTGGGGGTGCTTGTGGGGGTTCTCGGCAAGCAATAAGAGGAATAGGGTGTTTGAAATCAAACGAAGAAGAAGGGGAGGGGAGGTCTGACCCTACTACCCATGGTGTGGGAATGTCATATGCATGGGAGTGGTTGGAAGAAGAAAACCATAAGAGGGTAGTTGGTTTGGTGAGGGTGGAGTAGGTGTGTAGGGTAAGGTGAGGTGAGGTGAGGGAGTTGGAGTGTTGAAGGAGAGAATGCATGAGGATGGTGAGAGTGGAGTGTATAAATGGGTATAAAAGTCCAAATAAAAACCCTAAAATAAACCTCAAAACTCGATTTCCGACCTTAACCCGGCGCGATTAAAATAAATATAAAATACCTTCAAATTCGAAGTAAATAACGAATCCTGAAAGTATCTTCAAGCCTCAAAATAATAAAGCGGAAATAAATTCATTTTCAAATCGAATAACAAGTTCATGTCGGAATTCGTCTCGAAATAATAAAATAAAATCGTTTTTTCGAGGACAGAAATTTTTTAAATTTTTCATAAGTCTTAGAATCTAAATAAATTTTAAATCGAAACTAAAATCTATAATTATCAAATTAATATTAAAATCTCGGTCTTTACACATATACATTCACATAACATTTGCATTGCTTGGTTTGCATTTTGACCATTTCCCTGTTGTCAATTAAGAATCAGATAAACCGGCTAATGCCTGCCTTTCTCTACTATCAATTAAGAATTAGAGTTCTGTTTTTGACCATTTCTCTTCTATCAATTACTTTACTGGTTCCCTTCGTTTATTTGTTGTCATAAATCAATATTTGCGTTGGTCAAAGTTTTGTCTACAATTATTGCCAATTTTAAAGCATATTAGCTCAAACAATGCGCAATTACTTAGACCAAAAAATAGCGGAAAAGCGAAACAGGATCCATATGTTGGAAGCTCAACAGGCTGACATGCAAGAGAGGTTGACAAAGGAGAGACGAGAGTAGACACTCCTCTATGACGCTATGCTAGACCTTTATCGTAGGGTAGTGAACCTTTACAACCACTACTCAAGAGCCTCTCAGTCTTGGAAGCGATCGGCATCCTCCAACCCAGACGGAAGGGTTTTGCATTATTTCTTTTAGTTACACCTTTTCTTTTTCATGTGTGTCATCCCTTCCAAAGCCCTAGTTCGCTCCCTTAGTGTTTGCACTTTAAGTTTGAAGGTTCGATAATGTAAAACAAAGTAATATAGAAATACTCTAGAAGGGGGGTTGAATAGAGTATGCCGGTTTTTCGCAGATTCTCAAGACTTTTGAAGCTCGTGCAAAAACCTTTGAGATTAGACTTAGTCTTTTCTCTGAAAACCTGAATCACAAAGTAAAACAGTAGAACCAAGTGTGGAAATAAGGTAAAGCAATAAGTAAAGGACTCGATGAGTTGTTTACGAGGTTCGGCACGAACTTGGCCTACGTCCCCGCCTAGGGTTCTTCTACAACCCTAGGATTCAACCGGCTTTTATTGATTCACAAGACGTAGGATCCTAGTAGCTCCCCGAGAAGCCTCTCTCCTATACAATTGCAATCTAGTCAACTCACGTTCCCTTGGAGTCCTAGACCAATCTAGAAGAGCCCCACCTCTCTATGCTATCTAGTACAATCCTCTTACACTTAGTGAATCAATCACCTAGTGTCTACTTCCTGAGTTACAAACTCTTGAGTATAACACTCTCTCGAAATATATCCTATAAGCTCACAGTGTAACTCTCAAATGCTTTGAAATGAAATTACAGACTCTTAAGGACTAGCAGAGAGCACACGAAGAAGACAGATCTCGCTTGAAGGCTTGAGTGTATGAAAACTTGTGTTCAACAGGTGTGTGGCTGTCTTCTTCTTCCTTTTCTTTTTATTGAAACAAATCGGCACCTAAGGATCTTCACCAACGGCTAGAGAGGATCATGGCTTGAGCTGGATCTTCTATCTTTGGAAACTTTCGGAGGCCATGATCTTCCGATTTGAATCTTCTCAATTTACAACATAAGGAAGGAAATAATATTCGAAAATACTTCCTGAAAGGTTAGTGTATATATAATAATATAATGGAAGCATATAATAACATAAAATAATATTCGAACATAATATCATATAGAACAGGTTTTGTGTTTCATCAATACTGTTAAAGCTTCAAGACCTTTGACACAAACAGACTGTCAAGGCCTTTGAAACTTATTCCGATTTTCATCAAGGGAGTGGAGTTATCAATCTCCCCCTTGATGAAAGACAAAACCTGTGCATCCCTGCAACTTAGTCAACCATATATAATATAAGTAAAATCGGACTAAGTACCTGCATGGGTTAGACAAATGTTGGATCAAAATTTTAAAGCAAGAAGACCATCCAACTGAAAATAAAACCAGGGTCTTCAAAGACCTTTAAATCGCAACAGTTTTAAAAAGTCTAACACCACCACAGATCATCTCCCCCTTTTTGTCTTTCAACAAAGGGAGGAGGTAAAACAGTCACCAAAAGTTTTGAAACAGTTTCCGAAAACCAGCAATGTTTCAGATTTGGGGTTAGGGTAGGGTAGGATAGGGTTAAGCTTCATCGTCCGGAGCATCATCAGTAAGCCGCGACCACATACCTTGCAAAAGCTTGGTTACCCCGCTCATCTCCGTCATAAACTCCTTGTGCAGCTCCTTGATATCTAGGCGAACTTCCTCCAAGCCCAACTCCAGGTTGTCCATGCGTTCATCAATGGCTGAGGCAGTGGAAAGAGCTTTTGAAGGAGAGGCAAGACTCCAAGTCCCTTGGGGGGACCGAGTGATGCCAATCTTTTCAAGGCTCTTGGAGTCGAACTTACCCATATGACGCTGCTGTTCTTCATTTTTAAAATCGATTCCAGAAGCTTCGAAGATTTGGGTCAAAAGGGTAGTGAAGGGGAGGGGAGTTCCTTTCCTGGCTTTTCTAGTGTGAGCCATGGATCCTAAAATGGTGTTGGCCAGATCAAGATCAAGGCCATTGAGGATTCGGTAAAGTAGGATCATGGCATTGTCGGTTAGGAGAAAGCCAGAGTTTAGACGGGGTAAGAGGCAACGCACAATGATGTTAAATATGATCTTTGTCTCTAGGGTAAGAGATGAGTGGGTTAGCTGCTTTGAGGTGTTGGTAGATGCCTTGGGTAGAAGATATTTGGATCGGGCAAGGGTAATGCAGTCTTCTTTAGAGGGGTTTTCTTGAGAGGGTGGACAAGGGCTAGGAAGGCCAAGGAAATCAGCAAAGTCAAAGGAGCTGAAAGAGATTCTAACTCCCTTGACGACAGATTCCAAGAACCAACCATCGTCAGTGTGTTTGGCTTTGAGATTTATATAGAACAGGCGGGTGAGTTGGGGATAATAGACGGTTTCAAGATTGAGAAGGGTCCAAGCTGGGGATTTTTTAAGGATAGCAATGCATGGTAAGTTCAAAGCTTCAAAGAACGCAATATCTAAAAAATCAGAACAGCAGATCCTACGAGTTCGAAACTCATCTACCCACTTACCAGCCATTTCAGCATTTTCAAACCATGAAGAGGAGAGGGATTGATTTACCTGAATTAGAGCGGGAGGATCAGCGTTCTTCCTTCTAGCCTGTGTTGGAGCAGACCTCTTGGCAGGCGCCTCAAGGCTTTTGAGGGTGCCCTTCCTGGTGCGCTTGGGAGGAGGAGGCTTGGCTGTAGAGGCTTTTCGCTTCTTTGGAGACGGGGGAGGAGGAGGAGGAGAAGGAGAGGGAGCATGCTCGGGCTCCTCTTCCTCTTCTTCCTCTGACCCCGAGTCCTCAGCGTTGTCTCCATCGGTATCCTCCTCATCCTCTCCGGATTCGTCTTGCTCCTCGTCCTCTTCCTCATGCTCCTCTTCAGAAGGAACCTCCTTGAGAGCCTCCACCTCAGCTTCCTTCCGGATTCTCTCAGCTTCCTCCTCGACCAACTTCCTTGCAAGCTCGGCCTCCTCCTCGGCCTTTTTCTTCCTCAAAGCTTCTTCTTTGGCTTCCTTGGCTGCATCCTTTTTCAGAATAGCATCAAGATCCTCCTCTTCTTCTTCCTCATCCACCTCCTCAGCGATGACCTTCTTTTTCCCTTTCTGCTTCGCACTGAGAGGCTTCTTAGCAGAGCGTTTTTGAGAGCCCTTGGATACTGTAGTCATGCTCGCAGTGATGGTGCTCTGGACAGTAGCAGGGACGATGGCTTGAGGAGTGGGTTCAGGTGTAGGAGAAGTAGCAGTGTCCTGGCGTCCCTTGGGGGTGGCGCCAAGTCTTTTGGGTGTGGAAGCTTTCTTTGATTTGGGAGCCATGGAGGTATTCGGCTAGGGTTTCGGATAGTTTGAGAAATTGGAGAGGGAGAACTGGAAGAGTTTTTGGGTGGTTCTGGATGGTTTTGATTTTCTGATAAGATCAGCTTTCTTGTTATGCTTCATTTGATCCAGTGCCTAGCTCATAAAATTAACCTTGTTGAAAAAAAAATAATTTAGGTCCAAACAAATGTTAAATATTAAATAAAAGTAAATGAAAAAACATAACTATAAAAACTTACAGCAACTCTTGGAATATTGTGATATTTGTTTGCAAAACTTACTATGAGGACCATGTTGTCAATTACAAAGACTTACGATGTCTTGAAATTGAAAGAAATAAGATAGAAATGTTCAGACGCAAGAGTTGGGAACAAAATCTGCACAATTAAATGGAAATTATTTTAAATATATTTAACATATAAATAAATTAAGAAAAATTAAAATTGATTATATAAATAAATAAATATACCAAATCAACTTCAGCAACATTTTTAGGGCATGTCAATTTAACATATTGTTCAAATTTCTCCCAAAATCCAGCATATCTCTGTTAAATGTTACCCTCAACTGTATGAACAACTGTGTCCAACTGCAAATATATTATAACACATCAACTAATTTTAAGATACAATATATTTAAAAATAAAACAATATCAGATGATTTTAAACTTTAAAAAAAATACTTGTACATAAAACTTACACATAGAGTACAAGGAAGAAAATATCTCCTGATCGAACTATATCCTGAATGTTGTTCTTCAAAATTCAACACTATTGCCCAGGCATCTAAAATTACTGCGTCCACATACACATCGTATAGAAGTGACTGAAATGTAATTAGAGGTACAGGGACACCTTTGTATCTAAACATCTCTTCCCTGTTATAAAAAAATAAAAAACAAATCAGAACAAACACTAAATCGAAACAAAATTACGCAATTCAATCAAACACAAATATCTCTATGTGAACCAAATGTCTCTAAGTGAACCAAACACTGCAAAAAACCATTAGCAGTGAACCACACCCCAGTGAAACCCCCCCCCCCACACACAGTCAATAGACCACTACTAGTGACCCCCCCCCCAAGTGAACCAATATTCTCTAAGTGAACAACACTCAATGAACCACTCCAATTTAATCAAAAGCAATAAACCACTACCAGTGACCCAGTCATTAAACTACTACCAGTGAACCACACATCAACTGAACCAAACTCTCTGAGTGAACCACACTCAGTGACCCAAACTCTCTGAGTGAACCACACCCCAGTGAACCACACACAGTCAATAACCCACTATAAGTGAACCAAACTATCTGAGTGAACCACATTCACTGAACAACCCCTAGTGAATCAAAAGTAGTAAACCAATATCGGTGAACCAAACTCTCTGAGTGAACCACACCCAGTTAATCCTATCAAAGTGAACCCCCCCCCCCCCCCAAATGAATCATACTTATGTAAATGAATAACAATCAATCATAAGTTGATAATGAATGATAAACATACAGTAGGTCATTTTCCTCATTTGAAACATAATGGTAGAGCTTGAGAGCAGCAACAGGCTTCCTGGCATTAGGGTTTACAAACCTATCATAGTATGGGCTTCTCATTTCTTTTGAAGGAATAACAACTCTTGATGGTTGCTCCCTCCGTTCAACATCAGCCTTTATATTTTTTTCCACCTTTAAGAGAATTAATCAAACATTTAAGCATAAATAAACATGAATTTAAAACACATCAATGTATATTACTTCAAACCTTGGGGATCAGCCTTTTATGCTTCCTCCTCTTCACAAATCCTTTTTTAACAGAATTATCATCAGCAGCAGTACTACTTTCAAAATTTGTTTGAGAAGAATTATATGGTGAAATCCATATTACCCCATACTTTACTTTCATTCCAAACATTTTCGTCTTCGTTCTCCTTTCATCATGAACAATTTGCATGTCAACAATATTTTTGTTTCTACAAACCTTCAGGATTGGAATCTTCAAAATACTTTTCTTCTTCATTGTTGAAGAGACTCCAGGAACACCCTATATAATATATGTCAGGATGTGGTTCACTGAGAATTGTTCATTGAAATTGTTTCACTAAGAATTGTTCACTGAGATTTTTTCACTGATAACTTAGCACACATGTTTTGGTTCATTTAAATTGGTTCACTGGTATTTCCATTCATCAAACATCAAATATGTCTGGATAGGGTTCACTGATATTTCATATATTTAAATTGGTTCACTGTACCATTTGTCTGTCATGCATGCTAAACCAAACTATTATATTTTACCTAAACCTACTTCTAATATGTTCAATGAACCAAACCCCAGTGACCCACCCCCAGTGAACCACACACAGTCAATAACCCCCTACCAGTGAACCAATACTCTCTAACTAAACCACAATCAGTGAACCACTCCAAAGTGAATCAAAAGCAGTACCCCCTACCAGTGAACAACCCTCAGTGAACCAAACTATTATATACTTAAAATAAAGAGTAATAAAATATTAAAATACCTTAGAGGTGTCAACTTCAAGTGGATTATCAAAATGAACTCTTTTAGCTCCTTGAAAAATTAAAAATACTTATGTTAGAAGATTATTTATTTTTTTCCTGATTGAATGTTTAATGTTCCAATCACCAATATTGGGGAGACCAAAGGTTCCATTAACCACAAAGGAACCAGGTTAACCCTAGGGACCCTCCGTCTTATAGAGCTCCTGGGCACCCGGAGAGAGACCAAAAGAAGGATGATCTTCAACTAGTACTGGATGAAATCAAGCGGAATCAGGCTAAGAATGATCAATCCAACAATGCCATCCATTCTCAACTCAATCACCTTACCACCAGGATTGGGGAGATGGATATTTGGAAAAAGAACGTAGAGACCCAACTGGGTCAATTGGCGGCACAAATCCCTAGACCACCCGGAACACTCCCTGGACAACCCACTACAAATCCTAAGGGATAATCCGGGACAGGCCATGTCACAGCCATACAATTAAGGAGTGGCACCAGAGTACATAAGCCACGAACGGAATCGGAGAAAGTAGCATATCCAGTCGACATCGACAGACCAGTCGATGTTGAGGATGAGTTCGATATCGACCCCCAGGTCGACCCACAGGTCGATATCGAGGCCACTGCAGAGCCATCAGAGCCACAACAGAGGTCGAAATCAACCATCCCAGTCGATATCGACCATATCCCAGTCGATGTCCAGCAGGCCCCTTCGAGCACCGTTTTGGCCCTTCCACCAAAGAAGACGTTGCCATTCCCTTCCAAAGCATTGGAGGATCCCAACAAAGGTAAGTTTAGGCGCTTTGTAAACATATTTCAAGGACTTAACGTTACTATCCCTCTTACAGAAGCCAGAAGCGAGATGCCTGCCTATGTGCGATTCCTAAAAGACATCCTGGGCAAGAAGAGATCCATGGCAGAAATCGCAGAGGAGTGCTCAAAGATGGACTTCCCTGAAAAGAAGAGTGATCCAGGGAAGTTTGCGATCACCGTGGGACTTGGCCAACATCGCTATAAAGCCCTATGTGACCTAGGGGCAAGTGCAAGTCTCATGCCCCTTTCTATTTGGCAAAAGGTGAACATTGGCACCCTTGAACCTGTGGACATAAAACTTTATATGGCGGACAAATCATTCGTCAGACCCACATGTATAGTTGATGACGTTCCGGTAAAGGTAGGTAAGTTCTTTGTAACTATTGATTTCATTGTATTGGAGATGCCTGAAGATCCTGTAGTGCATATTATACTTGGTAGGCCTTTCTTAGCTACTGCAGATGCCAATATCAATGTACGTCGAGGGTTACTCACCTTTACTATAGGGAACAAAGTAATAGAATTCTCTTTCAACCCGACCATGAGCGAAACAAAGCACCTGGAGCAAGTAGTCCTTTCGCCGGCTAAGGAGAAGCTTAGAAAATTTTTGTTAGCGAGGACAGAAACAGCAAGCAGAGTCGACATCGACTGGATCCAGTCGATATCGACTAAAAACATCGAAATCGACCCCCCTTGGTCGAAATCGAGTATGCCAGTTCATTGCCAAGAGATTAATTATTGGGTCACAGAGGTCGATATCGACCCCCACATATCGATATCGACCACAGCACTCGAAATCGACCCTCCTTGGTCAAAATCAACCACCCCTCAGCCCGAAGATTTCTGTTTCGGGCCCAAACAAGTAAGCCCAGGTATGACTCCTAACCCTCCTCTGTCCCTTATTGATGAATCAATTAAGTCAATTATTGATAATTCTACTAAAGAGAGGGTCAAAGCTCCATGGTTTGCCTATAATGCTAAAGTTAGGTCAAGAAAGAGAAGGAAAGCGCCCAAAGAAGAACCGAACGATGAAAAAGACTTGGTCGACGAACTTAGATACTACCAAAAGGACCTACATGATCCAGGAGAAGGCTCACACTCGAAGGGTCCCTACATAAAAGGGTCGTGAAGAATTGACGAAGAAGTCGGCCTAGCGACTAAAAAATCTAGAGCGTGTACATAAAACCTTTAAATTTTTTCGCATTAGATGGTTTTTGGGATTCAACTTTTTGATTTTTAAAACTGAGATAATTCGTGCTTTATCTATATTTCCAACAAAGATTTCAGGGTACCAAACAAAAGGAACGACGAAGAAGAAAAGAAGCTTCTGCAGAGGCAGTCGAAATCGACTAGGCCAGTCAAAATCGACCCCCCCCCCCCCCCCAGGGTCAAGCCATCTCCTGGAGTCGACATCGAGGACTCAGGAGCGAAAAGCAGAGGTCGATATCGACCCTAATACTCGATATCGACCCCAACCTAGCAGCCCTTGTCTTCACTTTCTTCCTCGACTTTGACAGATGCAGTCGACATCGACCACTGACCTAGATATCGACTTTTGGCATCGACCCAACCTGAAATCGACCTGAATCCGCAAGTTGCGCTGTGAGTTTCTCTCTACCCTTGTTCTTCTTTTTAATACAGTGAGGACACTGTATATTTTAAGTATGGGGTGGGGGAAAAACATGTCTTATGGTCATAACTTGGTTTTCTTCTTCGTATCGCATTCATGTTTAAATTTTTGTTCTTAGTTTTACTTTTATAAAAATGTCAAAAATACAAAAAATACATGTTTATTCAAGTTTATTTTTTAACACTACTTAGATGTCCTATGATGAAAACTCAATAGCTGACTTGATCATGTAAACCCTATGGCATATTTGGATGGTTTAGCCTAAGTCCTTTAAAATTTTTATATAGATTGTGAACTTGTGATGAAATTGAGCACATATGATCCTAGGCTAAAAAGCAAATCCAACAAAAATTGTCCTTGTCAGAATTTTGACCTATAGGGAAAACATCAAAAATCCCTCCGCTTTCTTGAGTGAATTTACTCTTCCTATGCATTTCTAAATGTTGTGATAGTTATTCAAAACCAATGCATATATACGTTTATGTTTACGAGAATTAAATGATGGAGGCATCTTTTAAGCCATTTTCATCCTCTCTTTACCTACCCTGCATTATCCCTACTAGAAGCTAGAATATTAGCCTGAGCCTGAAATTACAAACTCTACAAAATTATCCCTAGCTGAATTGAGCCTGACCCCCATTTGGGAATTGAGACTTAGATTGGCTGGACTAATGCCTTGTGGAAATAAAAGAGCATAATGTCCAGTTTTGAGCAAGGAAATTATGGGTTGGTGCATAGTTACATTTTGTCATATTTTGTAAAAGGATTTTTTTGGCTCACCATATAAGTGCACATATTCTTTTAGTATTTACTTATTATTTTCGTCAAAAAAAATCCGAAAAAAATACAGAGATGTATATATATATATATATATATATATATATATATATATATATATATATATATATATATATATATATATATATATATAGTGCATGAGCCAAAATCCTTAAGTCTTTTATTCATACAAATGGTATATTTTTGAGAGGTATATTAGAGTTCAGAAGAAGGGTTGGAAGTATGGTTTACATCTTTTAGTGCATCTTTAGAGCATATTATATAAAGATGAGTTAGGAAAGAGCATTATAGGAGATTGAGCTTGGAAAGTGCAACATTGAAGAGTTATGGTTTGGACATTGCAAGTGTTGAGATTTAGGAGTCTTGATTCCCAAATTATAAAAGCATCACATAGCCAAATAATTCCATACCCTTTTATTTCATACCAAGCCCCATTACAACCCCGCCGAATGGATTCTTCTTTGAAGTCTTCCATTGAGCGAAAGTCCTCCTGATAGTTCTTATTGCATTTTCATAATTGGTTGCGAAGTGGATTGTTATAAATTACAATGTTTATGAGATTGTATATGGAATTGAGTTGAGAGTTGATCTTCATATCCTAAACACATGAGAGTTGAGTGAAAACACATTATCCCTGTGAGGTTGGATCAAAATTGCATATGCCTATGGATCACCTAAATATGTGCTATGACGTTAAATTCACTTGCTTTGCTTTGCTACCGCTTATGATGTTGCTTTTGACTAGGGCGAAGACTTGAAGGGTGTGTTGTACGTGTTGGCTATTGCTTGGTTATTGCTTGAGGACAAGCAAGTCTAAGTATAGGGTGTTTTGATGTACATATTTATATCTCCTTTTTATTGCATCGTCTGACTTCATATTGCATTCGATCTCCAAAGAAAAGGGTGAAAAGAATTTAAACTTGTGTAAGAATGGGCTAAAATGCAAGAAATAGGGTCTGCATAAGTTTTGAGCTAACCATGCAGGAATTCGAGCGAAATCGGAGTCAAAACGGAGAAGCCAAGTGAAGCTGAGCAGAGGTAGAAATCGACCTCAGAGGTAGATATCGACCCCCGGTGTCGATATCGACCCCCATATCGACCTCAACATAGACATCGACAGGAGCTGAACAAGTCGAGCAGGAACAGAGACCTCGATATCGACCCCTGATGTCGATATCGACCCTTACCTCGACAGAAGATAGACTCGATTTCGAATGCGGATTGGAACTATATCTTCAAAAAGGCACGAGATTATCTTACAAGATAGATGGCAGCTGAAGAGTTATTTATCTTTTTACCTTTAAGTTATTTAAGTTTTATCAAAATAAAAGACCTATCCTAATTGTTCGGATAGAGTTCATAGTTTAGATAGGAGTTACAGTACCTGGATAGCGAGGATTAGTAGCCTATAAATAAAGCCCTAGGGGGCTGGCATTCAATCATCCATTCAATTCACAAGCAAGTAAGACAATCAATAGAGTTAGAGTTAGAGAGAAGTTTTAGGGTTTGGCGTTTGCGAAAGTTGACGTAGAGTTGTAAAGCTTCGGAGTTTATTTTACTGCAAGTTTCTTCCTTTCAATCAACAATGAGTTCCATGATGAGAAGCGAGTAGTTCCCCAAAGCTCTTAGGGTCGGGGTGAGCCCGACGTTAGCCATGCGCGCTTGAGGTTTGTATTTGATGTCGATATCGTTGTGTCTATCTCTCCTCCTACGATTCTATGTTTAGTCCTAATCTAAAGAAAAGGGATTCATGCTAACAACTTGAGTTATAAACATAAATTTGGTAGAGACAATTAGGTTTATTTGCAAGAGTAATCCTAAGAGTTGGTGTACGACGAAAGCTTGTCCCTCGGGTGAAATAGCGCAATTGTCCGTCTTATTTATCTTATCGCATGCATTGGTTAACGTTGTGGTAAACCCTAATCCTAGGAGTTGCTTTCAACATATTTTATACACCCAAAACCCTATGTTTTATTTATATTCATTTCTTCTCTCTCCATTCTCAAATCTTCGGCCTTTCTTTGCCGACAAAGAACTAACTCACTGCAGGAAGACATCGATATCGACCCCAGACGTCGATATCGACCACTGAGTTCGTCGACAGTTTTTTGAGTCGACGACGATCATCGCTGTGGAGTTTGCTGACATCGATATCGACCCCTAGCATCGATATCGACCCTTCTGTATCGACTGGCAGTCTTCTGAGCCAGTCGATTTCGTGGACTAACATCGATATCGACCCCTTCCAGTCAATATCGACTACTATTTTTGTTTCTGCAGGTCTTCTGTTGCAGAGAACATCGACAGCCGAGGTCGACATCGAGCTCCAAGGTCGAAATCGAGGCTTCTGGTCGACGCAGACGTGAGATTTCCAAAGCTACTAGGATCCCGCTGACACGCTTCCTCGTGGATCGATCCTGACTACCCTTCCACTACAACGGGAGGAAGTCTTGTAATTATTTGCATAGGCTAGGAGTCGATTTACATTTACATCTTTATTATTTGTAATTTGAGAACTCGACTTACCTCCTTAACAGCAACCCATCTTGACACTCTGACCTGAGAACCCGCACCCGCCGGGTCACTGACCCGCCGGGTTACCGACCCGTATGACCCGCCGGTAGGCCTGTCCACAGGTCGGACTCGGCGGGTCACGGGTCGACCAGACAAAATAAAAAAAAACTTTTGTAAAAAATTTAAAAATATTATTATATATTTATATTTATAATTATTATTATAAATATAAATATAAACTAGAATATATTATTATAAATATAAATATAAATATAATAATTATTATAATTATAAACATAAATTATAAACAAAACTAGAACTCATATCCATAAAATATAAATTCATATTTGTATGCAACTCATATGCAATATGCAATATGCAATATGCAATATGCAATATGCAATATGCAATATGTAGTGTATGATAAGATTCATCATTTGTTTATCTCCTTTTATAGAGTAGGATACTCACACCCACTTATCCTCTCATTTCCGATGTGGGACAAAAAATCTCTCATTTCCAATGTGGGACAAAAAATATGGAACTTATTCACTAATACTCTTTTCCTCTCACATATTCATATTCACTTAGTTATTTTTATTAAATTATTTTAATGGATATCAATATTTTCATGTTATTTCAAATAGATCCATAACCTTATATTTATTTCATTGTTGAATTGCATCTTTTTTAATAGGACGAAATATGATGGTTTTAAATAATGACACAAATAACTAACTAAATATAAGGTTAAAAAGATGCAATTCAACAATGAAATAAATATAAGGTTATGGATCTATTTGAAATAACATGAAAATATTGATAACCATTAATATAATTTAACAAAAACAACTAAGTGAATATGAATATGTGAGAGGAAGAGAGTGTTAGTGAATCAGCTATTCTTATCCCTCCTTTCAATTTTGAGATTAAACCTAGCTTCTTAAATGAAATTAGACGACGTCAATCTGAGGGAAAACCTAATGATTGCCCTCTAGAGCATAATACTTTATTCCTCGATTTGTGTGATACTATTACTGATGGACAAAGCCTTGTATACATGAAACTAAAGGCTTTTCGTTGGTCTCTCAAAGGGAAAGCGCTAGCATGGTTGGAGAGCCTAGCCCCGAGATCGCACCGCACATGGGATTAAGTCAAGAATGTTTTTCTCAACAAATTTTTCTCACCATCCAAGACGGAGGTTATA
Organism: Persicaria maculosa; assembly: GCA_963922045.1. Taxonomy (NCBI): domain Eukaryota; kingdom Viridiplantae; phylum Streptophyta; class Magnoliopsida; order Caryophyllales; family Polygonaceae; genus Persicaria; species Persicaria maculosa. The sequence continues at coordinate 15,086,961 of OY998265.1, forward strand.
CTTCAGAAGATCAGGGCTTTCAAACAAAAGCCTCATGAAACCCTGGCGCAAGTGTAGGAGCAATTCAAGGAGCTGCTAAGGTCCTGCCCTACACATCGGCAACCACCCTATGTCATCCAAGAGATCATCTACAATGCCCTGGACATAGCAACCAATGAGAGAATCAACACCTACTCCTCCTATGGGTATCTTGAGCTCTTACCACAATAAGCTTAGAACACTACATAGAGGTTAGTAGAATTTGACAACACCTATGGGACTCCTATGGCCTCCGACTCAAGGCCTGCCCCATCTATGCCACTCTATGCGCCCTCCAAGGAGATTGATCCGGACATTAAAGCACACTTCATGCAAGATCAACTCAGGAGGCTCCAAAAGCTAGTCAAATTCCACTCCGCCAACCAACCCTGCCCCGAATGCTTCTCCGAGAGGCACATCACCACCGCTTGCCCCCACACGGAGCAAGTTGATCTAGCGGAGACTCATCAGGAGGTGCGATACATGAGGAATCCCAACCGCCAAGGATACCAAAATTGGGGAAATCAATCACCCCAACACTACCCTAGAGATCCTCCACCTTACCGAGCTCTAGGCCATCCGGAGAGAGAGCCATGAAGTGTTGATGTCCAACTGATCCTCGATGAGATAAGGTGAAACTATGCGGAGAACAAAGGAGAGCTCAACCATCTTACTTTTAGATAAGAGGAAATCGAGTTCTTAAAATACAAATATAAAGATATAAGTGCAAACCGACTCCTAGCCTATGCAAATAATTAAAAGACTTCCTCCCGTTGTAGTGGAAGGGTAGTCTGGATCGATCCACGAGGAGGCGTGTCAGCGGGATACTAGTAGCGTTGGAAAGCTCACATCTTTGGTCGACTAGAAGCCTCGATCTCGACCTTGGTGCTCGATGTCGACCTTGGTTGTCGATCCTTTCTGCAACAGAAGACCTGCAAAGATAAAAACAAGCAGTCGATAGCAACAAGGGTATGTCGATATCGATGTCAGTGTACGAAATCGACTGACTCAAAAGACTGCCAATCTACACAGTGTGGTCAATTTTGACGTTAGAGGGTCGATATCGATGACAGTAACTCTTGCAGGGATGATCGTCGTCGACTCAGAAAACTGTCGACGAAGCACAATGGTCGATATCGACGTCTGGGGTCAATATCGATGCCTTCTCCTACAAAGTTGTTACCTTTTTGTCAGCAAAGAAAGGCCGAAGACTTAAAGATGAATGAGGAGCGATAAACAAAATAAAGATAGTGGTTTTGATGAATATAAACTATATAAAAAGCAACTTCTAGGATTAGGGTTTACCACAACATTAACCAATGCATGCGATAAGGTAAATAAGACAGACAATTGCGCTATTTCACCCGAGGGACGAGCTTTCGCTGTACACCAACTCTTAGGATTACTCTTGCAAATAAAACTAATTTTCTCTACCAATTTTGTGTTTATAACTCAAGTTGTTAGCATGAATCCCTTTTCTTTCGATTAGGACTAAACATAGAATCGTAGGAGATGATATAGACACAACGATAACAACATCTAATACTTACCTTAGGCACGCATGGCTAACGTCGGGCTCACCTCGACCCTAGAAGCTTTGGTAGACTACTCGCACTTCATCATGGAACTCATCATTGATATAAATGAAACTTGCATTAAAAACATCAAAACTTTACAACTCGACGTCCGCTCTCGCAAACGCCAAACCCTAAAGCTTCTTCCTAACTCTATTGTATGTAATTAAAAGTGTGTCTTGGATGATTGAATGACAGCCCCCTAGGGCTTTATTTATAGGCTACTAATCCTTGCTATCCAAGGATTGTAACTTCTATGTAAACTATGAACTCTATTCAAACAATTAGGATAGGTCTTTTATTTTGATAAAACTCTAACAACTTGATAAATCTCTAAGGTAAAGTAAGTAAATCTCAGCTGCATTCTTATCTAATCATTACAAGATAATTCGTGCCTTTGAAGATAGAATTGCCAATCTGCGTCTAGAAAAGCGTGTCAAACCCGTGTCGAAGTATGGTCAATATCGACCAGAGTGGTCGATTTCGACCTCTCTGTTTCTGCTCGACGAGCTCAGCTTCTCTCGATTCCTGGGTTCAGGTCAACATCGATGTATGGAGATCGATATCGATTGCTTTTCTTCTATTGTGTTGTTGTCTATCTCGAGACTCAGTTCTGTGTCGATGTATCTGTAGTCGACATCGACTATGTGGGTCGATTTTGACCTCTTCTCTGCTTTTCTTGGCTTATCCGTTTTGACTCCGATTTCGCTCGAATTCCTACATAATTAAATAAAAACTTGTGCAGACTCTATTTCTTGCACGTTAGCCCATTCTTACACAAGTTTATATTGTTTTGAACCTTTTCTCTGGAAATAGAATGAAAGATGAAGTCAAAAGATGCAATAAAAAGAGGTACAAATATGTAAATCAAAACACCCCATACTTAGACTTGCTTGTCCTCAACCAATAACCAAGCAATAACCAACACCTACAACACACCCTTCAAGTCTTCGCCTTTGTCAAAAGCAACATCATAAGCGGTAGCGAAGCAAAGCAAGTGAATTTAACGTCATAGCACATATATGAGCGATCCATAGGCATATGTGATGTGCGCGCAAATTGCCATATTTTCTATGCACATATGAATCCATTTTATTGTCTTTTGCATGCACATTTATGGGAAAACATGGGATTAGTGTAGTTTATGCTTAAAATGTCAAATATATGGGTTTGTACGAGTTTCCATGTGATTTCGCAGAAAACATGATGAAAATGGATGAATTCGGAAGAGCGGAAAAGAACTCGAAGTCTTCTGAAATCGAGTACATTAGAGACATAGGAATCGAGCAGAAAAGGGTACAGAGCATATCGACGCAGAAGAGGTCGATATCGACGTCTGGGGGTCGATATCGATGCTGCCAGATCGACCAAGTTGATAGAAGTCGAGTGCCAGTTCGAGTAGGAGAAGGAGAAGCTCGAGATAAGATTTTGGAGGGGTCGATATCGATGTCTAAGGGTCGATATCGACCATGCCAGCAGAGGAATTCGACTCCGATTTTGATAGAATTATATCCAAAGCTTGCAATATCTATCCAAAGTTCATATCCTAGCCTTACCTATGCATATTCACAAAGCCATATATGAGACTTATCTTGATCATTATTGCTCCACATATACACATATTGCCCATTTTTTACCTTATACCCTATCCGGGGACAAAGTTTTTTTTGGATGTCATCTTTGGAGTTATATGGAGTTTTGCATTAATGAAGTTGTTGGCAGGAATGATACAATTATGAAATATGGAAAATTAAACGAGTGAGAAAAAATCCGATCACCTCAGGAGATAAAGGTGAGTCGACCCTGCTCGTTGAGATGTTAGTTCAGCGAGATGGGACACAAGGTAAGGAGTCCGAAGTACTAAGCATCTGGGGCCATTCATGACACCCATGTTTGCGACTCGCGAGAAGGCAGTGCTAAGGTTAGAGACGTAAAAGCATTATATTGAAAAAAGCATTAAGCGATGAGTGAAAGGTGAGACATTATGAAGAAGGAATGTGGAATATTTTGGAAAGAAAGTATGTTTCCCCGGATTTAACACCACATGGCCAAATATTAGCCCACCTTTAGCCTTTTACCAATCCACTTCTCACAAGCTTGAAAAAAGTCCTCTTGATTATTAATGCTATGTTGCTAAAATTGTTTTTTTTTTGCATATCACCTCCTTTATGAGTATGAAATTGCTTTTTATGCACATGCATGGATTTGGTTGACATAAGTACCTTCTCAAGGATGGCAATCGATTGTAGGGACATATGAAAAATGAATCTATGATGTTGAGGGTTTACTTTCTTCCCCTGAATGACCATCCAAGTTATTGCTTGGGGACAAGCAAGCTTAAGTATGGGGTGTTTGATGTGCGCGCAAATTGCCATATTTTCTATGCACATATGAATCCATTTTATTGTCTTTTGCATGCACATTTATGGGAAAACATGGGATTAGTGTAGTTTATGCTTAAAATGTCAAATATATGGGTTTGCACGAGTTTCCATGTGATTTCGCAGAAAACAGGATGAAAATGGATGAATTCGGAATAGCGGAAAAAGAACTCGAAGTCTTCTGAAGAGTTCGAAATCGACTAAAGACCTCGACATCGAGTACATCAGAGATATAGGAATCGAGCAGAAAAGGGAACAGAGCATATCGACGCAGAAGAGGTTGATATCGACGTCTGGGGGTCGATATCGATGCTGCCAGATCGACCAAGTTGATAGAAGTCGAGTGCCAGTTCGAGTAGGAGAAGGAGAAGCTCGAGATAAGATTTTGGAGGGGTCGATATCGATGTCTAAGGGTCGATATCGACCATGCCAGCAGAGGAATTCGACTCCGATTTTGATAGAATTATATCCAAAGCTTGCAATATCTATCCAAAGGTCGAGATTTCCTATCAGCAACACCAGATCTATCATGAGGAGGCTTATTTCACCATGAAGTTTTAGCTTTTACTTTGTTTTATTTTATCTTAGAGAATAAAGATAAGGTTTCGAGTCCTTATCGACATCTATAAATAGATGCCAATAGGGCTGAGTTTAGATATTCAATTTCAGATCCAAGAACATCTAATTTACACACAATTCAGTAGCAATACAGAGTAGAGAGAGAGAGAGAGAGGAGGCCGAGTGGAGTTGTAAAGCGAGAGCGGAGTGGCTTGTTCGGTTGTACTTTCTTTCGGAGTTTTAATTCAAAGTAGCTTTCTTTCAATAACAATGATGATGATGTGCATGATGATGAGCGAGTAGTCAACCCATTTCTAGGGTAGGGGTGAGCCCGACGATAGCAATGTGGCTTCCTCTTGGCTTTCTTCAGGCGATCCTCCCGAAATTTTTTCCATTTTATAAGGCTTCCTGCTTCCTACCCATAGTTAGCATGCAAAAAGCCGCTCCACGGTAGTAAAGTCTCATCTTGTGTGTTGGCCGAAGTGACACATGCATTATCCTTTGCGAAAGTTAGGGAGATTCATTCTTTGCATTATTGAAGCGAAAGCCACTCATATTGTGAACTTGAATTGCTCATGAATTGGATAGTAACTCTTAGGAATTATGCAAGAGCCTCTAATCACCTAAGTGTTGATAACGAAAGTTATTTGACGGAAAGGCATTAAAGTTCATATCTTTAGCATAAAACTTGCATTGTTATCGTTGTGGCATGAAACCCCGACTTTGGAAGCTTTTTAATTAATTGAAATCAACTTAAAAGTCTTAGTTTTGTTTATGTTCATCTTCCTTCTCCATTCTATTTTCTTCGGACTCTTTTCCGACAAATTGGTTACAAAAACAGTTTCTGTGACAAGCATCGAAATCGACCATAAGGGTCGATATCGAGGTCTAACATCGATATCGAGGTCTCTGCTCGACGTCGACTTGCTGTTTTGTCTTCTGCAGGAACTACGCTAGGAAATCGACCAGAACTGAGGTCGATATCGACCTGTATACTCGATATCGAGTGTCTGCTGAGGTCGAAAGCCTTGATCGTGAGTACAACAAAGGAAGTGCTGACATACCTCCTCGTGGATTCGATCCTGAATTACCCTACTACTACAAGGGAGGGTATTCTTGTATTATTTGTTTGGGACAGGGAAATAGTCTAGTTGTGCTTTATTTTAATCTCCTACTTTACTTACATCCCCGCCCCCTAGTGGGAACAATATGCAATTTTGATCCAACCTCACAGGGATAATGTGTTTGCACTCAACTCTCATGTGTTTAGGCTATGAAGATCAACTCTCATGTGGAGTGGCTTGTTCGGTTGTACTTTCTTTTGGAGTTTTAATTCAAAGTATCTTTCTTTCAATAACAATGATGATGATGTGCATGATGAGGAGCGAGTAGTCAACCCACTTCTAGGGTCGGGGTGAGCCCGACGATAGCAATGTGAGGTAAGTGCATCAAAGGTATGACTTTTCTGTGATTCCGTCTTCTACCCCATGCATGATCCTTTGCGAAAGTTAGGAAGATTCATTCTTTGCATTATTGAAGCGAAAGTCACTCATATTGTAAACTTGAATTGCTTATGAATTGGATAGTAACTCTTAGGAATTATGCAAGAGCCTCTAATCACCTAAGTGTTGATAACGAAAGTTATTTGACGGAAAGACATTAAAGTTCATATCTTTAGGATAAAACTCGCATTGTTACAAAAACAGTTTCTGTTCATCTTCCTTCTCCATTCTATTTTCTTCGGACTCTTTTCAGACAAATTGGTTACAAAAACAGTTTCTGTGACAAGCATCGAAATCGACCATAAGGGTCGATATCGAGGTCTAACATCGATATCAAGGTCTCTGCTCGACGTCGACTTGCTGTTTTGTCTTCTGCAGGAACTGCGCTAGGAAATCGACCAGAACTGAGGTAGATATCGACCTGTATACTCGATATCGAATGTCTGCTGAGGTCGAAAGCCTTGATCGTGAGTACAACAAAGGAAGTGCTGACATACCTCCTCGTGGATTCGATCCTGAATTATCCTACTACTACAAGGGAGGGGATTCTTGTATTATTTGTTTGGGACAGGGAGATAGTCTAGTTGTGCTTTATTTTAATCTCCTACTTTACTTACATCTCCGCCCCCTAGTGCGAACAAATTGGCGCCGTTGCCAGGGAGGCATTCAATCGCGACCTAAGTTAATCACGATCTTTTTCTAAGCTTATTTTGCAGGTTTATGCGACGTTCTGATCGCGTACCTATCCTGGAACCAATTAACGAGCCTGAACGTTTCTACCATCTTCGCAACAAAGCAATTCGCATCATGGCTGACAACGAGATGCATGCTGAGATCATAGAGCGGTTGAGGAAGGAGATCGAGGACCACAATGCTACAATCGCTGCTGAAAGGGCCGTTGCTGCTGCTGAGCGAGCCCGTGCTGATAGGGAGGAGGATGCGCGCAGACAAGCCCAAGAGCCGCTTCATGTTCCTGAATCTGCAATTATAATTCCTCACTCTAACTATGAATTGAAAATTAACTTCCTATCTGAGATTAAAAGAAATACTTTTGAAGGAAGACATAATGAATGCCCCCTGCAACACATCTCTACTTTTATGGACTTATGTGAAACCGTTGCTGATGGAGTAAACTTAGAGTATGTGCGACTAAAATCTTTTCTATGGTCTTTGGCAGGAAAGGCATAACAATGGCTTGAAAGTTTGGCTCCATGATCACTAAGGACATGGGCGGAGGTGAAAGATGCATTCTTGAACAAATTCTTCCCACCTTCTAAAACGGCGATGCTACGACAAAGGATCACGGCTTTCAAACAAAAGCCAGGTGAAACCCTAGCACAGGCATGGGAGCGCTTTAAGGACTTGCTGAGATCATGCCCGACGTATGGGCAACTTCCATATGTCATCCAAGAGATCTTTTATAACACCCTTGATGCGCCGAATAAGGAGAGGATCAATTCATATACCTCCTATCGGTACATTGAGCTTACACCAACGGAGGCATGGGAGACCATTGAGAGGCTTGTGAACTTTGATAACACCTATGGGGCTGCTGCGGCCTATGATGCAAGGCCTGCCCCATCTATGCCACTATATGAGCCTCCAAGGGAGATAGATCCTGAAGTGCGGCAACAATTCCATAACGATCAAACACGCCGCCTTCAAAAGCAAGTAAGGTTCCTGAGCAACAATCAACCTTGTCAGCAGTGTGGTTCAATAAGGCATAACACCAGTGCCTGTCCACATACTGAGCAAGTATCTATGACGGAACAACATGAGGAGGTCAAATGGACGAGAGGCCCCTATGGAGGGGGCAATCAACAAAATTGGGGTGATCAAAGGTTCTATCAAAGGGATCCCCCAACATATAGGGCACCAGGGCACCCTGAGCGGGAGACTAAGAAAGATGACCTGCAAATAATCCTTGATGAGATGCGGAGGAACCACGCTGAGTTCAAACAAGCCAATAACTTCGTCCATACTCAGCTGCAGGGCATAAATTCTAGACTTGGGGAGATCGACGTTTGGAAGCGCAACATGGAGACTCAAATGAGTCAATTGGTGGAAGCAATGCCCAAGGCGTCAGGATCACTCCCTGGATCCACTGTGCCCAACCAAAAGAGCAAAACCACAGGTTATATTGCGGCAGTAAACCTAAGGAGTGGGCGTCAATTACAAACGCCCGAGCAAAAAGCGGAGGAGAAGGAGCCAGAACAGACGTCGATATCGACCCCCTGTCGATATCGACCAAGGTGACATCGATGTCGACTCTCCTGTCGATGTCGACCCTAATTCTGTGTCACCACAGAAATCGACTCCCCCAGTCGATATCGACCCTACTGATATCGATATCGACCTCACTGCAGCCGCAAGAAGGAAGAAGGTGTTGCCATTCCCAACTAGAAAGGTGACTAAGGACCCAGCGGAAAAGAAGTTCCAACGGTTCGTGAAGATGCTCCAAGGGCTTAATGTCTTTATACCATTTACAGAGGCACTTCACGAGTTGCCATCTTATGTAAGGTTCCTTAAGGACATCTTGGGTAAGAAGCGATCGCTCTCTGAGATCGCAGAGGAATGCAACAGGTTGGAGCTACCACAAAACCGGGCGGACCCTGGTAAGTTTTCTATCGCTATAGGTCTAGGTCAATTCAAATTTAATGCTTTAGTTGACTTGGGCGCTAGCGTTAGCATGATGCCACTAACCATTTGGCACAAGGTAAAGATAGGTCCTCTAGAGCCCGTGGATGCAAGATTGTACATGGCTACCAATACGGTACTGATTCCAACTGGGATAGTGACGGATGTGCCAGTACAAGTAGGTAAATTCTTTGTCCCTGCTGATTTCCTAGTTGTTGACATAGCGGAGGACCCTGCTTGTCCAATTATTTTAGGTAGGCCATTCCTAGCAACCGTCGATGCCAACATTAGCGTGAAGAAAGGATTGCTCTCACTCACAATTAGTGATGAAGTAATAGAGTATTCCTTCAACAAGACGGTGCAAAGTCAAGGGCCAATGGAGATAAAAGCCATCAATGAAGCCCAAGTAGAGGAAGTTGAAGCAATCTTGAACGAAGGGGTTCAACAGAACATCGAAATCGACCCAGGTAAGTCAATATTGACCACTAATGTTCAAAATTATGTGATAAGTCATAAGTATGGGGTCGACGGAGGAAAAGAGGAAGCATCGAAATCGGGGTCAAGGGTCGATATCGACCACACCCTATCGAAATCGACCACCATCAGCGCTGAGAAGGGAGGCAAGGAGACCTCGATATCGACCTCTGAGGGTCGAAATCGACCTGATCATATCGAGTCAAAACTCTCCAAATCGACTGATCCTCTAGGTATACAACAGGGGTCGATATCGACCTCTAAACATCGACATCGACCTGAGCCACAGACAGAGAAGAAGGTAAGTCAAGGTACGGATTCATCTTGTTCAATTACAATTAAGGACTTATCATTATTTGGAAGAGGTGTGCCTTGGCATGTACACTTATGTAGGGTATCCGATGATGATTCAAGCCAATATGAAATAGGAGACAAGGTCTATGTTGCCAAGTCTAAGGACCATTGGTTCCCTACAAGATTCAAGGATAAGAACTTAGGTCCATTCACGGTGAATCAAATCCATCCCGGTGGAATGCAGCTACGGGACAAGAAAGGAGTGATATTTGAGGCCCAAGCCACATGGGCTCTGCAGATGCCACCATGAGAAGCGCGAAGGAAGAAGTCGGCCCAGCGACTTAAAAATCTAGACAACTTTTGTTTTGGTTTTAGACACTTTATTGTTTTGCATATTTTGTTTAGTTTTCAAATTGCAGGAGAGAGAAAAGCACACAGAAAGGCATCGAAATCGATGTCAGACATCGAAATCGACCTTAAGGTCGACATGGATAGGGTTTGTGATCGAGGCCAAATCACCCTGAAGCATGAGCAGAAATCAAGAGAGACATCGATATCGATGTAAAGGGTCGATATCGACCTTCCCTGTTGTCTTCTTCGACTCCTGAAATTTGTGACGGTTTAGTAAGTTTTCTTCTTAACCCTAGTTCTAATACAGTGAGGACACTGTAAATTTTAAGTATGGGGTGGGGGAAAGGCTTACGTGCATATTCATACTTAGATTAGAGTTGTATATTTATTTTAATGCATAAAAAAAAAGAGAAAAATGACCCCCATCAAAAATTTTTGAAAAAAAGAAAGAGTCATGGAAGTATTAAAAAGAGCTCTATGATGCAAAATTAGATTTATTAGAGATATGACATGAGATTGCCTAGTCAAGGGAAGTCCCAATGAAGTGCAATTTTTTAGAGAAAACCATGAAGGAGATGAAAATTTGAAGTTGCTTTTGACATGTGCATGATAAGATGATGGAGGACTTTTTATAAAAATTCCATACAAGCAAAGTTCATATCCTAGCCTTACCTATGCATATTCACAAAGGCATATATGAGACTTATCATGATCATTATTGCTCCACATATACACATATTGCCCATTTTTTACCTTATACCCTATCCGGGGACAAAGTTTTTTTTGGATATCATCTTTTGAGTTATATGGAGTTTTGCATTAATGAAGTTGTTGGCAGGAATGATACAATTATGAAATATGGAAAATTAAATGAGCGAGAAAAAATCCGATCACCTCAGGAGATAAAGGTGAGTCGACCCTGCTCGTTGAGATGTTAGTTCAGCGAGATGGGACACAAGGTAAGGAGTCCGAAGTACTAAGTATCCGGGGCCATTCATGACACCCATGTTTGCGACTCACGAGAAGGCAGTGCTAAGGTTAGAGACGTAAAAGCATTATATTGAAAAAAGCATTAAGCGATGAGTGAAAGGTGAGACATTATGAAGAAGGAATGTGGAATATTTTGGAAAGAAAGTATGTTTCCCCGGATTTAACACCACATGGCCAAATATTAGCCCACCTTTAGCCTTTTACCAATCCACTTCTCACAAGCTTGAAAAAAGTCCTCTTGATTATTAATGCTATGTTGCTAAAATTGTTTTTTTTTGCATATCACCTCCTTTATGAGTATGAAATTGCTTTTTATGCACATGCATGGATTTGGTTGACATAAGTACCTTCTCAAGGATGGCAATCGATTGTAGGGACATATGAAAAATGAATCTATGATGTTGAGGGTTTGCTTTCTTCCCCTGAATGACCATCCAAGTTATTGCTTGGGGACAAGCAAGCTTAAGTATGGGGTGTTTGATGTGCGCGCAAATTGCCATATTTTCTATGCACATATGAATCCATTTTATTGTCTTTTGCATGCACATTTATGGGAAAACATGGGATTAGTGTAGTTTATGCTTAAAATGTCAAATATATGGGTTTGCACGAGTTTCCATGTGATTTCGCAGAAAACAGGATGAAAATGGATGAATTCGGAAGAGCGGAAAAAGAACTCGAAGTCTTCTGAAGAGTTCGAAATCGACTAAAGACCTCGACATCGAGTACATCAGAGATATAGGAATCGAGCAGAAAAGGGAATAGAGCATATCGACGCAGAAGAGGTTGATATCGACGTCTGGGGGTCGATATCGATGCTGCCAGATCGACCAAGTTGATAGAAGTCGAGTGCCAGTTCGAGTAGGAGAAGGAGAAGCTCGAGATAAGATTTTGGAGGGGTCGATATCGATGTCTAAGGGTCGATATCGACCATGCCAGCAGAGGAATTCGACTCCGATTTTGATAGAATTATATCCAAAGCTTGCAATATCTATCCAAAGGTCGAGATTTCCTATCAGCAACACCAGATCTATCATGAGGAGGCTTATTTCACCATGAAGTTTTAGCTTTTACTTTGTTTTATTTTATCTTAGAGAATAAAGATAAGGTTTCGAGTCCTTATCGACATCTATAAATAGAGGCCAATAGGGCTGAGTTTAGATATTCAATTTCAGATCCAAGAACATCTAATTTACACACAATTCAGTAGCAATACAGAGTAGAGAGAGAGAGAGGAGGCCGAGTGGAGTTGTAAAGCGAGAGCGGAGTGGCTTGTTCGGTTGTACTTTCTTTCGGAGTTTTAATTCAAAGTAGCTTTCTTTCAATAACAATGATGATGATGTGCATGATGATGAGCGAGTAGTCAACCCATTTCTAGGGTCGGGGTGAGCCCGACGATAGCAATGTGGCTTCCTCTTGGCTTTCTTCAGGCGATCCTCCCGAAATTTTTTCCATTTTATAAGGCTTCCTGCTTCCTACCCATAGTTAGCATGCAAAAAGCCGCTCCACGGTAGTAAAGTCTCATCTTGTGTGTTGGCCGAAGTGACACATGCATTATCCTTTGCGAAAGTTAGGGAGATTCATTCTTTGCATTATTGAAGCGAAAGCCACTCATATTGTGAACTTGAATTGCTCATGAATTAGATAGTAACTCTTAGGAATTATGCAAGAGCCTCTAATCACCTAAGTGTTGATAACGAAAGTTATTTGACGGAAAGACATTAAAGTTCATATCTTTAGCATAAAACTTGCATTGTTATCGTTGTGGCATGAAACCCCGACTTTGGAAGCTTTTTAATTAATTGAAATCAACTTAAAAGTCTTAGTTTTGTTTATGTTCATCTTCCTTCTCCATTCTATTTTCTTCGGACTCTTTTCCGACAAATTGGTTACAAAAACAGTTTCTGTGACAAGCATCGAAATCGACCATAAGGGTCGATATCGAGGTCTAACATCGATATCGAGGTCTCTCCTCGACGTCGACTTGCTGTTTTGTCTTCTGCAGGAACTACGCTAGGAAATCGACCAGAACTGAGGTCGATATCGATCTGTATACTCGATATCGAGTGTCTGCTGAGGCCGAAAGCCTTGATCGTGAGTACAACAAAGGAAGTGCTGACATACCTCCTCGTGGATTCGATCCTGAATTACCCTACTACTACAAGGGAGGGTATTCTTGTATTATTTGTTTGGGACAGGGAAATAGTCTAGTTGTGCTTTATTTTAATCTCCTACTTTACTTACATCCCCGCCCCCTAGTGGGAACAATATGCAATTTTGATCCAACCTCACAGGGATAATGTGTTTGCACTCAACTCTCATGTGTTTAGGCTATGAAGATCAACTCTCAACTCAATTCCATACACAATCTCATAAACATTGCAATTTATAAGAATCCACTTCGCAACCAATTATAAAAATGCAATAAGAATCATCAGGAGGACTTTCGCTTAATGGAAGACTTCAAAGAAGACTCCATTCGGCGGGGTTGTAATGTGGCTTGGTATGAAATAAAAGGTATGGAATTATTTGGCTATGTCGTGCTTATTTAATTCGGGAATCAAGACTCCTAAATCTCAATAATTACAATATCCAAACCAGAACTCTTCAATGTAGCACTTTCCAAGCTCAATCTTCCATAATGCTCTTTCCAGACTTATCTTTCCATAATATGCTCTAAAGATACATACCACAATATCAACCCTTCTTTCAAACTCTAATATGCCTCTCAAAAATATATAACACTTGTATGAAATTAGATAAAGAACTAATGAATTTGGCTCATGCATTAGGTACATATATACATATCTCTTTTTTTTCGGATTTTTTTGACGAGAATAATAAATACTAAAAAATATGTGCATTTGTATGGTGAGCGAAAAAATCATTTTACAAAATATGACAAGATGCAAATATATACCAACCTATAATTTCCTTGCTTAAAACTGAATAATATGCACTTTTCTTTCCACAATGCATTATTCGAAGCATTTTAAGTCTCAATTCCCAAATGGGGTCAGGCTCAATTCAGCTAGGGATAATTTTGTGGAGTTTGCAATATCAGGCTCAAGCTAATATTCTGGCTTCAAACAGAGATAATGCAGGGTAGGTAAAGAGAGGATAAAAATGGCTTGAAAGATATCTCCATCATTTAATTCTCGTAAACATAAACATATATATGCATTGGCTTTGAATAACTATCACAACATTTAGAGATGCATAGGAAGAGTAAATTCACTCAAGAAAGCAGAGGGATTTTGAATGTTCTCCTTATAGGCCAAAATTCTCACAAGGACAATTTTTGTTGGATTTGCTTTTTTAGCCTAGGATCATATGTGCTCAATTTCATCACAAGTTCACAATCTACATAAAAACCTTTTTAAGGGCTTAGGCTAAACCATCCAAATATGCGATAGGATTTACATGATCAAGTCAGCTATTGAGTTCTTATCATTAGACGTCTAAGTAGGGTTTAAAAACAAACTAAATAAGTAAACATGCATTTTTTTGCACTTTTGACATTTTTCTTTTTTATTTTTATTATTTTGTATTTTCATGAAAAGTAAAACCGAGAACAAAAATTTAAACATGAATGCAATGCGAAGAAGAAAGCCAAGTTGTGACCATAGGACATGCTTTTCCCCCACCCCATACTTAAAATATACAGTGTCCTCACTGTACTAAAAGAAAAACAAGGGTGGAGAGAAACTCACAACACAACCTGAAGATTCAGGTCGGTTTCAGATTAGGTCGATGTCAGAAGTCGATATCTATGTCAGAGCTCGATGTCGAATGCATCTGTCGAAGTCGAGGAAGGAGGTGAAGACAAGGGTTGCCAGATGGTGGTCGATATCGATGATTATGGTCGATATCGACCTCTCCTTTTTGCTTCGGAGTCCTTGATGTCGACTCTAGGAGATGGACCTTGGGGGGTCGATTTCGACTGGCCTGGTCGATTTCGACTGCCTCTGCAGTAGCTTCTTTTTTCCTTCGTCGTTCCTTTGCTTAACAACCTGAAATCTTAGTTAGATTTATAGATAAAGCCATGAATTATCACAGTTTAAAAGTTTAAAATCCAAAATTCAAATCCTAAAAACCATCTATGAAAGAAAATTTAAGTTTTATGTACAAGCTCTAGAGTTTTGAGTCGCTAGGCCGACTTCTCCGTCAATTCTTCATGAGCCTTTAATGTAGGGACCCTTCAAGCATGAGCCTTCTCCTGGATCATCTAGGTCCTTTTGGTAATAGCTATGTTCGGCAACCAAGGCTTCTTCCTCGTTAGGTTCTCCTTTGGGCGCTTTTCTTATGTTTCTTGACCTAACTTTTGCAATATAGGCGAACCATGGAGCTTTGATCCTCCCATTAGTTGAATTATCAATAATGGGCAGAGGAGGGTTAGGAGTCATACCTAGGCTTCCCGTTCGGGCCTGAAACAGAAATCTTCGGGCTGATGGGAGGTCGATTTCGACCAAGGGGGGTCGATTTCGAGTACAATAGTCGATGTCGACCAATGGGGGTCAATTTCGACGTCAGGGACCCCATACTTAAGCTCCTAGCAATAATCTGGCTTACTCGACATCGATGATTTATGGTCGATTTCGAGCTTATGAGTCGATTTCGATTGGTTCCTGTCGATGTCGACCCTGCTTACTGTTTATGTCCTTGCCAATAAAGATTTATGAAGCTTTTCCTTAGCTGGTGAAAGGACAACTTGCTCCAGTTGCTTCATTTCGCTCATGGTCAGGTTGAAGGAGAACTCTATCACTTCGTTCCCTATGGTAAAGGTTAGTAATCCGCGACATACATTGATAATGGCATCAACACTAGCTAAGAAAGGCCTACCAAGGATGATAGGTACAATAGGATCTTCGGGCATCTCCAATACAAGGGTTAGGAGTCATACCTAGGCTTACCCGTTCGGGCCCGAAACAGAAATCTTCGGGCTGATGGGAGGTCGATTTCGACCAAGGGGGGTCGATTTTGAGTACAGTAGTCAATGTCGACCAATGGGGGTCAATTTCGACATCAGGGACCCCATACTTAAGCTCCTAGCAATAATCTAGCTTACTCGACATCGATGATTTATGGTCAATTTCGAGCTTATCAGTCGATTTCGATTGGTTCCTGTCGATGTCGACCCCGCTTACTGTTTCTGTCCTTGCCAACAAAGATTTATAAAGCTTTTCCTTAGCTGGTGAAAGGACAACTTGCTCCAATTGCTTCATTTCGCTCATGGTAAGGTTGAAGGAGAACTCTATCACTTCGTTCCCTATAGTAAAGGTTAGTAATCCGCGACATACATTGATATTGTCATCAACAGTAGCTAAGAAAGGCCAACCAAGGATGATAGGTACAATAGGATCTTCAGGAAACTCCAATACAATGAAATCAGTAGGCACAGAGAACTTACCCACCTTTACTGGAACGTCATCAACTATACTTGTGGGCCTGAAGAATGAGTTGTCGGCCATATAGAGTTTCATATCCACAGGTTCAAGTGCTCCGATGTTTACCTTTTTCCAAATAGAGAGAGGCATAAGACTTACGCTTGCCCCTAGGTCACATAGGGCCTTGTAGTGATGTTCGCCAAGCCCCGCGGTGATTGCAAACTTCCCTGAATCACTCCTCTTCTCAGGGAAATCCATCTCTGAGCAATACTCTGCGATCTCTACCATGGACTGCTTCTTGCTAAGGATGTCTTTGAGGAATCGCACATAGGCGGACATCTTTCTTAGGGCTTCTGTAAGAGCAATAGTAATGTTAAGACCTTGAACAATCTTTACAAAGCGCCTAAACTTACCTATGGTGGGGTCCTCTAATGCCATGGATGGGAAGGGCAACGTCTTTTTTGGTGGAGGAGCCAAAACGGTGGTCGGAGGGGCCTGCTGGACATCGATGTCGACAGGGACTTGGTCGATATCGACCGGTATGGTCGATGTCGGCCTCTGTTGTGGGTCCGAAGGCTCTACAGTGGCCTCAATGTCGACCAGTGGGTCAACCTTAGGGTCAATTTCGATGTTTGGCTCGACATCAACTTGTTTGTCGATGTCGACTAGATCTGCTGCTTTCTCCTCTGATTCCGTTCGTGGCTTTTGTAATTCGTTGCCACTCCTTAGTTGCATGACTGCGATATGGCCCGACCCGGATTGCCCCTTAGGATTTGTAGTTGGTTGCCCAGGGAACGTTCCGGAGGGTCTAGGGATTTGTGCCGCCAATTGACCAAGTTGGGTCTCTATGTTTTTCTTCCATACATCCATCTCCCCGAATCTTGCTATAAGATGATGTAGTGCTCCCTTATTCTCCGCATGATTCCGCCTCATTTCGTCCAGGATAAGATGAAGATCATCCTTCCGTTGGCCTCTCTCCGGGTGCCCAGGAGCTTTATAAGGCGGAGGATCCCTGGGTTTGTATTGGGGTGGTTGATTTTCCCAGTTTTGGTACCCTTGGCGATTGGGATTCCTCATGTAGCGTGCCTCTTGGTGAGTCTCCGCTAGTTGTACTTGTTCAGCATAGGGGCA
The DNA here is from genome assembly GCA_963922045.1 of Persicaria maculosa. Lineage (NCBI taxonomy): Eukaryota > Viridiplantae > Streptophyta > Magnoliopsida > Caryophyllales > Polygonaceae > Persicaria > Persicaria maculosa. The sequence continues at coordinate 15,104,258 of OY998265.1, forward strand.
CTCGATGGTGGCGTGCCGCTGCGATCCGCATTCGATGCAATCTTGGTTCGTTGCAAGGAACCTCACTTCCTTTTGGAGCTTTCGAAGTTGATCTCTATGGAATTGCTCCTTAACGTCCGGATCGATTACCTTAGAGGGTTCATTTAATGACATAGATGGGGCAGGCCTCGACGATGATGATGTGTCGGAAACCTCAGGAGTCCCATATGTCTTGTCGAACTCCACCAACCTCTGTATGGTGTCCCAAGCCTTTTGTGGAGCGAGTTCAAGGTAGTCGTAGGAGGTGTAGGTGTCGATCATCTCCTTGGTTGCAGCATCAAGAGCATTGTAAATAATCACCTGAATCACGTACGGTGGTTGGCCATGCGTCGGGCATGATCATAGTAGGTCCTTAAACCTTTCCCAAACAATCGCCAGAGCCTCACCAGGCTTTTGTTTGAAAGCCGTGATTTTTTGTCGTATCAATGCCGTCTTGGATGGAGGGAAGAACTTGTTGAGGAACGCATCTTTGACTTCATTCCAGGTGCGGAGTGATCTTGGGGCTAAGCTCTCCAACCATTGCATTGCTTTACTTGTAAGGGACCAGTGAAAAGCTTTTAGTTGGACATATTCAAGACTCTGTCCATTAGCAATAGTATCACAGAGATCTAAGAAGGTTGATATATGTACCATAGGGCATTCATTAGGTTTTCCTTCATATTGATGTCTTCTTATTTCAGTGTTGAAGTTAGGCTTAATTTCAAAATTAGAGGCAGGGATAAGAATCGCCGATTCAGGCACTGTGAGCGCGGGGTGCATGTTTTGCTTGGCATTCCGAGGGAGGGCATTGATTTGGGCTTCTATTTTCCTCCGTCCTTCCTCCTCCCTATCTGCACGCTCTTTAAGTGTCGCATCTCTAGTTGTCAAGTCCTCCACTTGCTTCCTTAGTTACTCAATTAGCTCAGCTTGGTTTGTGTTGTCTGCCATGATTCTTTGAGCTTGGGCTCTTAGATGGAGATAGCGTTCAGGGTCCTCTACTCCTTCAATTTCAGGTGGGCGATCAGCGCGTCGCATACACTTGCAAGGCCGAACTAGATAGAAACGTGAGATAGACTACTAGGGTGCAATTGATTGCCTCCCCGGCAACGGCGCCAATTTGTTAGATAGGAGGAAATCGAGTTCTTAAAATACAAATATAAAGATATAAGTGCAAACCAACTCCTAGCCTATGCAAATAATTACAAGACTTTCTCCCGTTGTAATGGAAGGGTAGTCAGGATCGATCCACGAGGAGGTGTGTCAGCGGGATCCTAGTAGCGTTGGAAAGCTCACTTCTTTGGTCGACTAGAAGCCTCGATCTCGACCTTGGTGCTCGATATCGACCGTGGCTGTTGATCTTTTCTTCAATAGAAGACCGGCAGAGACAAAAACAAGTAGTCGATATCGACTAGGGTAGGTCGATATCGATGTCAGTGTACGAAATCGACTCGCTCAGAAGACTGCCAGTCGATAGAGTGCGGTCGATTTTGACGTGGGAGGGTCGATATCGATCACAGTAACTCTTGCAGGGATGATCGTCGTCGACTCAGAAAACTATCGACGAAGCATAGTGGTCGATATCGACGTCTGGGGTTGATGTCGATGTCTTCTCCTGCAATGTTGTTAGCTTTTTGTCGACAAAGAAAGGCCGAAGACTTAAGGATGAATGAGGAGGGATGAACAGAATAAAGACAGTGGTTTTGATGAATATAAACTATATAAAAAGCAACTCCTAGGATTAGGGTTTACCACAACGTTAACCAATGCATATGATAAGGTAAATAAGACAGACAATTGCGCTATTTCACTCAAGGGACGAGCTTTCGCTGTACTCCAACTCTTAGGATTATTCTTGCAAATAAACCTAATTGTCTCTACCAATTTTATGTTTACAACTCAAGTTGTTAGCATTAATCCCTTTTCTTTCGATTAGAACTAAACATAGAATCGTAGGAGATGATATAGACATAACGATATCAACATCTAATACTTACCTTAGGCACGCATGGCTAACGTCGGGCTCACCCCGACCCAAGAAGCTTTGGGAGACTACTCGCACCTCATCATGGAACTCATCATTAATATAAAAGAAACTTGCATTAAAAACTTTGAAACTTTACAACTCAACGTCAGCTCTCGCAAACGCCAAACCCTAAAGCTTCTTCCTAACTCTATTGTATGTAATTGAAAGTGTGTCCTGGATGATTAAATGTCAGCCGCCTAAGGCTTTATTTATAGGCTACTAATCCTTGTTATCCAAGATTGTAACTTCTATCTAAACTATGAACTCTATCCAAATAATTAGGATAGGTCTTTTATTTTGATAAAACTCTAACAACTTGATAAATCTCTAAGGTAAATTAAGTAAATCTCAGATGTATTCTTATCTAATCATTACAAGATAATCTGTGCCGTTGAAGATAGAATTGCCTATCATCGTCTCCAAAAGCGTGTCAAACCCGCGTCGAAGTATGGTCGATATCGACCAGAGTGTTCGATTTCGACCTCTCTGTTTCTGCTCGACGAGCTCAGCTTCTCTCGATTCCTGGGTTCAGGTCGATATCGATGTATGGAGATATCGAGTGCTTTTCTTCTACTATGTTGTTGTCTGTCTTAACACTCAGTTTTGTGTCGATGTATAAGTACTCGACATCAACCATGTGGGTCGATTTCGACCACTTCTCTGCTTTCCTTGGCTTCTCCGTTTTGACTCCGATTTCGCTCGAATTCCTACATAATTAGATAAAAACTTGTGCAGACTCTATTTCTTGCACGTTAGCCCATTCTTACACAAGTTTATATTATTTTAAACCTTTTCTTTGGAAATCGAATGAAAGATGAAGTCAAAAGATGCAATAAAAAGAGGTACAAATATGTACATCACTTACCGCCCGCATGGGGGAGATGGACACATGAAAGAAGAGCATTGAGACCCAACTGGGTCAACTAGCGGCCCAAATCCCAAAGCCACCCAGCAAGCTCCCTGGACAACCTCAAGAAATTCCTAAGGGGCAAGCTGGACACATTTCCGCCATAAATCTAAGAAGTGCACATCAATTGCACGAGCCACGGAGCAAAGGAGAAGTCGTTGTAGACGCAGTCGATGTCGACACACCAATCGATGTTGAGGGCCATATCGATGTCGAGCCCACTGCGAAGCCTACAACTGAGCGAAAGAAGCACTCGATATCGAGTGCCCCAGTTGATATAAACCCCCTACTCGATGTCGACACCTCTACAAATCATCAACAGCTTCAGACACCACCGAGGTCGACCATCAATGTCAATATCGATCACCCTAATGTCGATGTTGACTAGTCTAGAAAGCAGAAATCGACCACCTCACCTCCAAATCCATCTAAAGCACTCCCTTATCCTTCCAAGGTGCTGCAAGATCCGGCATACACCAAGCAATTCAATTGAGTTCCCTAAAAAGCACGGTGATCTAAGCAATTTTGCTTTGACGGTAGGGGTGGGTAAGCATCAATTCAAATCCCTCTGTGATCTTGGGGCTAGTGTTAGTTTGATGCCCCTATCGATATGGCAACAAGTGGGCGTAGAAGCATTGGAGCCCGTCCACATGAAGTTCTACATGGCGGACAACTCCTTCATGAGATCAGCAAGGGTTGTGGATGATGTCCATGTCAAGGTGGGAAAGTTCTTCACACCCACAGACTTCATTGTGTTGGACATGCCGGAAGATCCCATTGTGCCTATCATCCTTGGTAGGCCATTCTTAGCAACAGCGGATGCCAACATCAATGTGAGGAATGGCACCCTTGCATTCACAATCGGCAATGAGGTTGTTGAATTTCGCTTCAAGCCTACGATGAGCGACACAAAGCGGCTAGAAAAAGTTGCCCTCTCACCTGCAAAGGAGAAGCTTCCCAATTTTTGTTGGCTAGAATGGAAGCTGCAAAGAGAGTCAAAAACGACTGGAGCCAGTCGAAATCGACCAAACAACTCGATATCGAACCCCCTGACTCGATGTCGAGTGACCATGATGATCCAGCGAGTTGCCAGGAGCTTAAGTATAGGGTCCCTGACGTCAATGTCGACCACACCAACTCGACATCGACCTCTGCACTCGAAATCGACATCACCTTGTGGAGATCGACGGACCCTTAGCCCGATGATCGTTGTTTTGGGCTCGAAAAGGTAAGCTTAGGTTGGATCCCTAACCCTCCTCTATCCATTACTGATAATTCAACTAATGGGAAGGCCAAAGCTCCATGGTTTGCCCATATTTCTAAAGTTAAGTTAAGAAAGAGAAGGAAAGCTCCAAACAAAGAACCTAACGAAGAAGAATCCTTGGTTGCCGAGATAAGATAATATCAAAAGGAGCTATATGATCCAGGAAAAGGAACAAGCTTAAAGGGTCCCTACCTTAAAAGATCGTGAAGCATTGATGAAGAAGTCGGCCTAGCGACTCAAAAATCTAGAGCTTGTACATAAAACTTTTAAATTTCCGCTTGGAAGGTTTTTAGGATTTAAATTTTGGAATTTGAGACTTTGATCATCGTGGCTATATCTTTTATGAACTAACAAGAATTTCAGGTTACAAAGCAAAAGAGACGACAAAAAAAGAAAAGAAGTCTCTGCCTAAGCACTCGAAATCGACTGCCTAGGGTCGAGCCATCTCGAGTCGACATCGATGATTCAGGAGCGACACACTGCACTCGATATCTAGTAGGCCCCTCGATATCGACCACCCCCAGGTGACCCTCGACTTCAAATTCTTCCTCGGCATAGACAGATGCAGTCGACATCGACCTAGTGACTCGACATCGACTTTCAGCATCGACTCAACCTGTAATCGACCTTCATTCGTAGGTTGCTCTGTGAGTCTCTCTTCACCCTAATTTTTCTTTCAATACAGTGAGGACACTGTATATTTTAAGTATGGGGTGGGGATGAACCATATCTTATGGTCACAACTTGGCTTTCTTTTATTTGCATTGCATTCAAGTTTAAAGTTCATTCATGTTTAAAGTTTATGTTCTTAGTTTATTAGTTTTATAAAAAATGCAAAAAAAAAATAGAAAATGTCAAAAAACAAAAATAATAAAAAGTAAAAAAATAAAAAAAAATTAAGAAAAATAAGAAAAAAATATTATTATATTAGTGCATGAGCCAATTAATCCTTAGTTCTTTTATTTCTTACAAGATTTTTATTTTTGAGAGCATGATAGGGTTTGAAAGAAGGCTGATGAGCATTATGGAAAGTAAATTTGGTTGTACATTATTGTAGGAGATATGGTTTGGATGAGTTGTGTTGAACTTTAGGAGCCTTGATTCCCGAATTTTATAAGCACCACATAGCCTAATAATTTCATACCCTTTATTTCTTAACAAGCCCCATTAATATTACAACCCCGCCGAATGGAGTCTTCTTTGAAGTCTTCCATTGAGCAAAAGTCCTCCCGATGGTTCTTGTTGCATCTACATAATTGGTTGCGAAGTGGATTATTATAAATTGTAATGTTTATGAGATTGTATATAGAATTGAGTTGAGAGTTGATCTTCATTGCCGAAACACATGAGAGTTGAGTGAACACATTATCCCTGTGAGGTTGGATTCAAAATTGCATATGCCTATGGATCGCTCATATATGTGTGATGACGTTAAATTCACTTGCTTTGCTTTGCTACCACTTATGATGTTGCTTTTGATAAGGGCGAAGACTTGAAGGGTGTGTTGTAGGTATTGGTCATTATTTGGTTATTGCTAAAGGACAAGGAAGTCTAAGTATGGGGTGTTTTGATGTACATATTTTGTACCCTTTTTATTTAAATGTTTTGACTTCATATTTCATTCGATTCCTAAGGTAAAGGTTAAAAATAATGCAAATTGTGTAGAATAAGCTAACATGCAAGAAATAGAGTCTTCACAAGTTTTGGTCTAAATATGTAGGAATTGGAGCGGAATCGGAGTTGAAACGAAGAAGCCATATGAAGCAGAAAGGAGGTCGATATCGGCTTGACTGGTTGATATCCACTAAAGGACTCAACGTGGACCCTAAGCATTGAGACATACCAAAAAGAACCACTGAAGACCACTCGACATCGAGTGAAGATGTCGACATGGACATAGCTTCAGAGATTGAGTGGAGTGAAGTTTGTCGAGTCGAAACATAGACCTCGATATCGACTTACCTGGTCGATATCGAGTGAAAGTCGACACGGTTTGGATGTGCTTTTCGAGACGTGGATTGCAAGAGTTATCCAATTAGCCACGGTTTTATCTTCTTTTTAGATAGATTATGTCTTAGGTTTGTTGTCTTTTTACCCTAAGATATTTATTAGTTATTTAGATATTTACCTTAATAAAGATTTATCCTACTTGTTTAGGATAGAATTTTAGATAAAAGTTTTAGTAGGATTAGAACTACTTTCCTTGGCTAGCAAGGATTAGTAGGCTATAAATAAAGCCCTAGGGGCTGGTCTTTTATTCATTGAATTCCACATTCAATCACACAAAATAAAATACACAATAGAGTTAGAGTTTAGAGAAGCTTTAGGGTTTGACATTTGTGAAAGCCGGCATTGGATTGTAAAGTTTTGGAGTTTAAATTAATGCAAGTTTTCTTCTTTACATCAATGGTGTATATTGCGATGAAGTGCAAGTAGCTCCCGAAAGATTCTAGGATCGGGGTGAGCCCGACGTTAACCATGCGTGTTTGAGGTAAGTATTTGATGTTGATATCGTTGTGTCTATATCATCTCCTACAATTCTATGTTTAGTCCTTATCGCTAGAAAATGGATTCATGTTAACAACATGGGTTATAAACATAAAATTGGTAGAGATAATTAGGTTTATTTGCAAGAGTATTCCTAATCGTTGGTGTATGGTGAAAGCTTTTCCCTCGGATGAGATAGCACAATTGTCCGTCTTATTTGCCTTATTGCATGCATTGGTTAACGTTGTGGTAAAACCTAGCCTTAGGAGTTGCCTTTCGATATATATTTTAATTATAAAAATATGTTCTTTTTTGTCCACCTTTCGTCATCCATCCTATATGTCTTCAGCCTTCTTTGCCGACAACTAACCACTGCAGGAACCACTCGATTTCGACCCAACAGGTCGATATCGACCACCTTGCTCTACGTCAACGGTTTGTTATGTTGACTTCCCTTTGTTCCTGTTGCTGAGATCGATATCGAGTACATCACTCGAAATCGAGTGCCCTGTGTCGACTGACAATCTTTTAAGCCATGTCGACGTTCGTTGCTGATATCGATATCGACACCCCTAGTCGATATCGACTTTTGTTTTTTTGTCTTTGCAGGTTTTCTGTTGTAGTAGAAATCGACAGCCCTGGTCGACGTCGAGTCCATTACTAGAGATTGAGGCTTCTGGTCAATCAAGACGTGAGCTTTCTGAGACTATCTAGGATCCCGCTGACACGCTTCCTCGTGGATCGATGCTGACTACCTTCTACTATAGCGGGAGGAAGTTTTGTAATTATTTGCGTGGACCAGGATTCGGGTTGCATTTATATTCTATATTTGTTTAACTTTATTTCCTCCTCTTAATAAAATCCACAATCTACTATTTATTGTGGTGGAGGTACTCGAGATGAAAGGTCTTCAAATCATTCTTGACGTCTAAAATTGAAGTTTCTAGATCTCCGAGCCTCTTATGGATGTTCAGCACGTGCTTCATTCCGGTCCTTGGGTCTATTGTGAGGTCCCTCATGTTGACTTCTATCGAGCATCCTCGCAAGCCTCCACATCCTGGCAAGATCGTATGAAGAGTCACCCCCCAGTTCATAACTTTTTTGATTCCCGAAAGTAGACAAAATATCCAGACTCAAGAATCTAGAGATATTGTTGTAACATCTTCCCTTCCTAAGAAAGTGTTGTCGATGATCAAATGGCAGATCTTTATTCGGGGATGGGTGATACAACTGCTAGGTTCATCTCTGTTGTACACTATTTTCTTCATCACTTCTGCCCGAGTGTTTGCTGGAGATGGTTATCTTGCAACACGTCTCCACTAGGGTGTGGGAGCTGATGACATACCCAACGTCTGACCCACACTCGAGGTTACATGAATATGACTTTCATCATAGCTTGAAAGTGACTTGATCATTGCAATATACTTTTACCTAGACCTGAGCATGGGCCGGGTTGGGCCTCTGACATTTTAGCAGCCCATTGTACCGATCCGGGCTTGGGCTAGGCCCTTTTTTTTGGTCTACTACCTTGTCTAAACCCGCTCTTATTGGCGGGTCGGACTGACCACAGGGCCTTGCGGGCTTTTTTTTCTCAGAAAGGATTCGAGATGGGGAACCCTACCCGATAGCATTTGGTTATGTTAAATTTTCCTTTTAGATAATATTCAACAAGAAAAGTCAATTAAAGACATAACACATATAAATCGATACTTTTATATATATATATACACTTTGTATTATGATAAAAAAATATCATTATATATATGTATAATTATATGTATAATGTTATGATATTAATATATATCGGACCGGGCCTAACGGCCCGTTTGGACCGCATACTCGGCCCAAGCCCAGTCCGGTGGGCCTACCGAGCCGGGCCAGATGGCCCACTTGGGCCGATTGTTTAGCCCAAGCCCGTCTTTTTTCCCGAGCGGGTTCGGCGGGCCGGGCGGGTTAGTCCAGGTCTGCTTCGGTCTACTTTTACCATTGCGATGAATTCTCTTGTGAGATCCGGGTATGTAAAAATTTTCTCATTATAAATCTTCCAAGACCTCCATTTTTCAGCAATGCCCGGGTGACATGAAATAGATCCAACAACTTTAAAGTATCTTCGCATAAAAATTGAGTTGTTGAATATTTATGAATTTCCAATCTTTGCCACCTTCTCCTTTCGGTTGAGCTTAAGTTTTCCGTCTCAATCACATCATCCGTCATGATTTAGAACACAAAATTTGAAAGATTAGGAGTAATCTCACTGAACTTTGATTGAAAAACTCAAAGAAACAACCGACTACAGGATCGGCGAGCGCCGCAGGGTGACTGGTGGGCCCCGAAAATCTAGGTTTGCCAGCTTGATGTCCACTATAAATGCCAATTTCTATCATATATTTGCATTATGGTTTGGGAATACTCTAAATTTGTATAATGTGTGCATATTTATAAGATATAGAGGTTTACACAAGTTTTGGTTTAAATGTGCAGAAATTAGAGCGGAATCAAAGCCGAAATGAGAAACAAAGGACCAACACATAGCAGTCGATCTCGACTTAGCTACTCGACATCGACTGGATTAATCGACCAGAAACTAAGTACAAGATAAGAAGAAAGACAAGCTACTGAAGGAGTGCTCGACACACATCTCGATCGATCATCATGCTCGACATCCACCGAATTGATCGACATCGAGGAACTGATCGATGTCGACAGAGATAGAGTGTGCCCGAGGTCGAGTGAAATCAAGTGAAATCGAGCAGAAGAAAGGCTCTCAACATTAAGTGTAGGAATCGATGTCGATGGCAGTAACAGACGCGTCGAGCAGTCCAAGATTGAAGAAGATAGATTCGACACATTTTTTTTATCATCTTTACTAGATAGATTTAATCCTATGGGTATAATCTTATCTACCCTAAGAGATTTATTATTTACCCAATTAAGTTTATATTCTTTTACATTATTAGAGAAGATTTAGATAATTACTTTCACTAGGATTAGGACTCCATCTTCTAGGCTAGCTAGGAGTTGTGTGGCTATAAATAAAGCCCTATGGGGCAAGCTCTAGGTATTCATCATCCATCACACAAACAATCTACATTCAATTTAGAGCTTTTCTCTTAGGATCGGGTTGAGCCCGGCATTAGCCATGGATGCTTAGGGTATGAGTTTTGATGTTGATATTTTTATGTCTTGATCATCTCCTACCTTTGGTCGAAACAACTAAAAGGTCTAGATAACTAGGTTTGACGGCACGAGCCAATATTCCTAGTTGTTGGTGTACAGCGAAAGCTTGTCCCTTTGATGAGAAAGCATAATTATCCGTCTTACTCTATCTTTTGCATATGCGGTTAACGTTGTGGTGATCCCTAGTCCTAGGAACCCAATTTTTCTTTTTCTTTAATCTCTTTTAGTTTTTGCTTTTGTCGTTTATTGAGTAATCGAAAAACTCAACAACCTTTATCTTTTCTGTCCACATCTTCCTTCACATCCTTTTATTCTTCGGTTGTTCTTTGCCATTAAAATTGATTACTATTAGAGTGGTCGAGATCGATTTACCAGGTCGATATCGACTACACAAATCGACGTCTTTGTTGCCTCGACTGCCTCTATTTGATCGACGGTCTTCTGTGTCAATCGATCTCTTCTACTAACTCAAGTTGGAGTGCACTAGTTGACGTCGACTGCCTTCTATTTGTGTTTACAGATTTTAAAGCACTCGAGATCGACTGCTACACTCGAGATCGACTAAACTAGTCGATGTCGAGAGCTCCTAGTCGACTTCTGCAGAACGTTTGCGCGAATTACTTTGGATCTGCTGACACACTTACTCGTGGATTGATCCCGACCGTTCCACTACAGTGGGGGAGTCTTGTATTTATTTGATAGGCTTGAGTTGATTCCGTGGTTTGTTTATATTATACATATTTTTATAATCAATTCTCCCCTATATCAAATTTTGGCGTCGTTGCCGGGGAAGCGATCATTCACGCCCTAAGTAGTTTGCTCTAAAGTTCTTGTCGAGTGTTGTTTTATAGGTGTATGCAACACATTGATTGCACACTGAAATTAGAAGGCTTAGACGACCCGGAGGAAATTCTCTATCTTCTATCAAGGATCCAAAGGGTCCTGGCGAATCATGGGAGTGAAGCTCGGGAGATTAAGCACCTGAAGAAGCGAATCAAAGAAGATGCCTTAATCGCAGAACTTGGGTATTATGATAAAGACCTTGATGATCCAGGAGAAGGGTCTAGCACTAGGGGGCCCTACCTTAAAGGTTCGTGAGCATAACCGAAGAAGTCGGCCTAACGACTCAAAAGTCTAGAGCGTGTATAGAAACTTTATTTAAACTTCATTATTTAAATTTTTAGGTTTTAGTTTTGGATTTTGTTTAGAAAACTTTTTAAAACATGGTTTAGTATTATGAACTAATGAAATTTCATGTTGCAAAGCATAAGGATACAACGAGGAAGACACGAAGTCCCTGAAGAAGTCGTCAAGAACGACCTGATCAGTCGACATCGACTGCGATAGAGTCAAGCCAAAACATGTGATCGACGTAGATCCCTCTGGAGCATCACAAATAAGTCGACATCGATGGGGGCACTCAATGTCGATCACCCAAGGCGAGCATGAACGCAACTAGAGTTGTTGTCGACATCGACTACTCTAGTTGATATCGACTGCTGGCTACTCGATCGACAGCACCTGAATCGACCATCTTCTACAATAGAAAAAGTTGTTGTCGACATCGACTGCTCTGGTCGGGGTCGACTGCTGCCAACTCGATGACAACACCCGAAACGAATGCTCCGCGTGTTAATCTGTGAGTTCCTTCCTTTACCCTTGTTTTTCTTTGATTTTAATACAGTGAGGAAATTGTGTATTTTAAGTATGGGGTGGGGGAAGAGCTTATGTGCATATTATCATCATCTTTGCTTAGTTATTGCTTTTCGGTAATAATTTAAAATTTCTTATGGCTAAAACTTCTTAATGGTCTAGATTTTATGTTCTTTTTGGATATTATTTATGCTATTTGATCTTTAAAAGAATGATCTAAAGAATCTTTAAAAAGGATTTAAGGATTCATACCCCCGAAAATAAAGAAAGTGTGATGGAAGTTTTCACAAAACTCGACGATGCAAAAGTAGATCCGTAAGGAATATAGGAATTAAATTGCCTAGTAAAGAGAAGTCTCAATGTAGTGCGATTTTTTTAGAAAACCATGAAAGGAGGTAAAATTGAAGTTGCTTTTGACATATGCATGATAAGAGGACGGATGACTTTATTTTCCATTCAAGCTTTATTCTATCCTAACCATTACCCATGCTTATCTTCTTACTTCATATTCTAAGCCATATGTGCTTTATTTCATATTGATCTACAAGTTCTTAAATTGCCCATTTTTATATCTTTTTACATGTCTGGGAGATTATGTTATAGAATGGAAGTCATTTTATGGAGATGTTATATGGGTCGATATGTTATGAAGTTATTATAAAGATGATGGTAGGAGAATTTTAATGGAAAATTTAATGCGAGAAAGAAAATCCGGTCACCTAGGATTTAGGTGGATCGACCGTGCTTGCGGAGGATAAAATTCACGCGAGATGGGACAACAAGGTGACGAGTTCGAAGCGCTAAGTATCCGAGGCCATTCATGACACCCATGTTTGCGAATCATGAGAAGTAAGCGTTAACGTTATAGAGGTAAAAGCAAATTTAGTGAAAAAAGTGAAAAAGCATTATGAGGAAGCGGAATGTGGAAATCATAAAGAAGAAAGTGCATCAAAGAAAGAAAGTTTGAATGTTTCTCCCTGGATCTAGCACCATATTGCCAAATATAGCCTACCACTATACCTTTTACCCTCTCTTTACCCTGCGCTTCAAAGTCCTCTTGATTATTAATGCTATGTTAAAAATTGTTTTTGCATAACCCTCCTTTTGTGTGAGACGTTGCTTTTCATTCACATGCATGAATTTGAAGGTGATAATACCTTTGCGAGGATGGTAATTGATTGTAGGGTTATATAAGAATGGATCTATGATGTTGAGAGTTCAGTCCTTCCGCTGTGTGACCATGAAAAGTATTGCTTCGGGACAAGAAAGCTTAAGTATGGGGTGTTTTGATGTCCGCTAAAATTACCATGTTTTAAGCCCATCTTTTATGCCAATTTCTATCATATATTTGCATTATGGTTTGGGAATGCTCTGAATCTGTATAGTATGTGCATATTTATAAGATATGGAGAGCTACATAAGTTTTGGTTTAAATGTGCAGAAATAGGAGCGGAATCGAAGCCAAAACAAGAAGCGAAGGACCAACACAGATCATTCGATCTCAACTTAACTACTCGACATCGGCTGGATTAGTCAACAAGAAACTAAGTACAAGACAAGAAGAAAGACAACCTACTGGAGGAGTGTTCGACATCGACCGAAGTGATCGACATCGAGGAACTGATCGATGTCGACAGAGATAAGAGTGTGCCCGAGGTCGAGTGAATTCAAGTGAAATCGAGCAGAAGAAAGGAACTTGACATCGAGAGCAGCAGTCAATGTCGATGGCAGTAACAGACGCGTCGAGTAGTCCGATTTTGAAGAAGATAGATTGGTCACGTTTTTTTATCATCTTTACTAGATAGATTTAATCCTATGGGTATACTCTTATCTACCCTAGGAGATTTATTATTTACCCAATTAAGTTTATATCCTTTTACATTATTAGATAAGATTTAGATAATTACTTTCACTAGGATTAGGACTCCATCTTCTAGGCTAGCTAGGATTTGTGATGCTACAAATAAAGCCCTATGGGGCTGGCTTTAAGTGTTCATCATCCATCACACAAACAATCTACATTCAATTTAGAGCTTTTCTCTTAGGGTCGGGGTGAGCCCGACGTTAGCCATGCTTTCTTAGGATGTGAGTTTTGATGTTGATATTGTTATGTCTTGATCATCTCTTACCTTTGATCGAAACAACTAAAAGGTAGAGATAACTAGGTTTGACTGCGCGAGCCAATATTCCTAGTTGTTGATGTACATTGAAAGCTTGTCCCTTTGATGAGAAAGCATAATTGTCCATGTTACTCTTATCTTTTCCATGTGTGGTTAACATTGTGGTGATCTCTAGTCCTAGAAGTGCGTTTTTTTTATTTTTGTTTAATCTCTTTTAGTTTTTGCTTTTGTCATTTGTTGAGTAATCGAAAAACACAATAACCTTTATCTTTTCTGTCCACATGTTCCTTCACATCCTTTTATCGACTGCATAGGTAGACGTCTTTTTTGTGTTAACTGCCTCTGTTCAATCGATGGTCTTTTGTGTCGATCGATCTCTACTACTAACTCGACATCTAATGCCTTCTGTTTGTGTTTATAGGTTTTGCAGCACTCGAGATCGACTGCTACACTCGAGATTGGCTGAACTAGTCCACGTCGAGTTGGCAGCAGTCGACTACCTTCCTCGTGGTTGTGACCCTTCACAGGGTCTCTTTGGCCTGGTTCACGTCGAGTGCACTGGTCGACGTCGACTGCCTTCTGTAGAACGTTTGCGCGAATTACTTTGAATCCGCTGATATGCTTTCTCGTGAATCGATCCTGACCCTTCCACTACAACGTGGGAGTCTTGTATTTATTTGATAGGCTTGAGTTGATTCCGTGGTTTATATTTTACATATTTTTATAATCAATTCTCCCCTACATCACTGCTCTTCGGTTTGCTTTCAAATTTCTATGAAGAGCCTTCGATCTCCGCCTTCTCTTCTTCAAATCAGACTTTCTGGAGTGCTTGGATATTCTTAAACACTTTGAAAACTCAAAAGATTTTAGGATGGGACAGATTGAATTAGGATGCAATATTTTTATAGGAGAATTTCGATAAAATTTTAAAAGAGAAAGATAGAATTATGATGTATATGATCAAATTATCAAAGAAATAGGTAGCGGGCACCGACTAGGTAGTTGCGGGTGCTGATCCTTAGATCTTCGATTCTCCTTTGTTTTCTTCATTTTCTTTCATTCTTTTCTTGTGTAGCCCTTAGATCTGTATGAACACACACAAACACAAACTTCTCTTCCAGCGAACTAGAGTTTTATTAATGTAAACTTGAAATTGATATAATTTAAAATTGAAATTTAATGTGAGGATTGAATGGCGAATAAGCATACTAGCTCTGGTTGCCTCCCGAGAAGCACATTTAGTTAAACGTCATTGGCTCAACGTTGTGACCTTTTACTGGGTCTCTTCAGCCATCTTTTTTGGATTAACTACCACTTGCGATGGTAGTTTCAGTGTAGCATATGCGTTTTGTTCTCTAATCTCCTATGACATATGCCCTATGACCTTTTCTGTAGCTGTGAACTTGTTCAGAATTAGTCGTAGAGTTTCATCTTGTTGAGGTTGAACTACCGACATAGGATTTTGAGGTCTTGCTTTGAACTGGTTTCTTCCTTGGTATTGAGCTTGAGTAGTTGACCTGTTCCTGAACCCTTGATAAAAATTTGAATTGAAATCCGGGTTAAATGAGTTGTTGTCATATGTTCGAGAACCGTAATCTCCGATTGCATTGACTTCCATTACTTCTTCTTGAACTTAAGGATAGAGATCATTTAGATGTGACAGATCTCCGCATACTCCACATTGTCTGACTGGTGGTTGAGTAACATGAGTCCCTAATCTTTTCACCGGTTCTGTCACTTACTGATCTCATCCTGCTGGATAGGACTGGAGCTTATATTCTTGAGATGGTGTATTCCTCGAATTCCTTGTATCCAGAACATCTCCTCTGCTAGTTGCATTGATCACTCCTCGCTCTGTATCCAACAATCCATCATAGAGGTAGAGAACAAGATCGTCCTATGCAATTCCATGATGTGGACAGTTAGCTTTGAGCTTATTGAAGTCTTCAATGTACTTATACAATGATTCTATTGGAGATTGCTCGATACTGGATATCTCTTTCTAGACTTTGTTGCCTCATATGGATGGAAAGTACTTATTTAGAAATGCTTTCTTCAATTCTACCCAAGACTTGATACTTTCCATCGACAGATAGTAGAGCCATTCATTTGCAGCATCTTTGAGTGATCATAATCTGGTCTTCCGTGATTCCATTCGGCCTTACACAATCGCAAACCAAAGTGAATTCCCCTAGATCCCTATTTGGATCTTCTCCATTCCTTCTTTGAAAACTAGGCAGCACGATGCCCATCTTGAGTTGAATTCAAATATTGAGCCCGTTGGGAGATCTAGGAGCTTTATGGCTAACAACGGTGATGTGAGTGTAGGCTCCTTAAGATCTCTCAGCGTTCTTTTTGGTTCTTCATCGTTGACCATTTTGCTTGATTGTTGTCTTCATAACCTGGAAAAACTTCATTCAATTTCTGTATCGCAAGGAATTAGAGAAAAATTAGAAGAACGAGTGTGAACCATACAAGATGGTTGCACCCAAAAGAAAACATACGAAATACGTTTGATAAAAAAAAACTCCGCAGTCCCCGGCAACTACGCTAAGAGTTTGGTGCATGCAGAATGTCATGTGTTCTACACCCAAAATCTGAATTTTATACCTTCAACTTATAACTTAGTATTAGCAAGTCAAACGTATTAAGTGTAAATACCCGAAATTTTAAAATATTATTTTATGAATTATGAATTAATTTCAATATTAAAATGGGATTTCGAAAAACATGAAATTCTCCGCCCTCGATCAAAATGATTTGTATTTTATTTCTTTAAAAGCAAACTCTGGTATATATTTCAATTCGATTTAAAAACATATCTATTCCGCTTTCTTATAACGAGATTTGAAAATATTTTCGGGTTTCGAGCTAAGGGGTGAATATTATTTTGGACCTATTGAGATGAGTATGGCCATTTTTTAATGATATTTTAAATTAAAGAGAATTATTGGGTTAAATTTCGTTATTTATAGTGATGTGGTGCTAACACCAGATTACAAAAGAATGAGACCAGACAAAGGGTGTCATGAAAAAGGGACCGTATACCCAAAATGCCCCCTATACTCAAAAAACGACATACCCACTACTAACAGCAAGAGCTCTATAGCCTCCAAATCTACCTCTAACTATAACTATCTACCCATGAGCCAATTTTTCCATGTACGTTCCGTGAGTGTCTTGCATTTCCACTTCACGGATATACGAGATTTACAATTTTCAATTATAATTATAGCATACACACTTGGAACGAAAGTCTAATAACAAAAAATGACATTGTTTCTCCCCACCAAGTGAAGTATACTATAGCTTCGAATGACAAGAGCTTGGCTTGGAATTGTAGTTTCTTCCAACTCGTTGAGGGCTCACTTGCAAACCATTGAAGCCAAAGCTCAATAGTTTGAAACCTGCTGCGCACTCCCACCCAATTCATCACAATTGACAGCACTTCTTGCACAACCGGACAGCTAAACCATAAGTGTTTCTCGGTTTCTTCGTCGCGCTTGCAAAGAGCACACTCAGCTGCTTGGTCGCCTTTCCTGTGCTTCACTTTGTGGCCTGTTTGGAGATGATTTTTAGCCACTAGCCACACTATGAAAGCCCATTTTCTGCACTGAAGCCGCTTCTATAAAAGATCTCCCCACTCTGAAATCTGACCCTTTATGCGGAGCAACTCATAAGCCTTGGCACATGATAGCCTCCCATTGGGGTGAAAAACCGGACCAAGATCTATAGGCAACCCATCAGGAGTTAAGACCTCCGCAAGCTCATTTCTGGTCTACAGGATGCTCTTCCAAAGCAAAGAATCATCCCTCTTAAGCTCAACATCCCATATTTCAGCTCCTCTCAGATGATTATCAGTGCACCAGCGATGCTAGATACTTGGAGTATGCAGTACAATCTCTGAGATCAACTTGGCTTGCACACATTTGTTCCAAGCTAAGATTTCCTTTATATCCAAGCCACCTTCGACAAGGGGTTTGGTACCAGGTGTTTGTGGCCCTCGTCACTCCCATTCCATAGGAACCTGCTACACATGCTGTCGACCCTGTGCACCACACTTTTGGGTAAAATAAGAACCTGGCTCCAGAAATTATAGATCCCACCACAAATAGATTTCACAAGCTGCAATCGACCGGCATAGGAAAGCTTCTGAGATGCCCAAGCCCGTATCTGTTTCTCTAATCTGCTGTACAAGTCTCCATATTCATGGACCGCTACTCTTTTGGAGTGTAAAGGAATTCCCAGGTATTTGATCGGCAAAGCACCTTTGGAAAACCCAAGCTGCTGAATAATAACCTCTTAAACATTTTCATCAACCCCAACAAAGAAAACCGTACTCTTCTCCTTATTTGCTCTGAGCCCATAAACAGCAAAGAACCTGTCATTACGGAAAATCTCTCATCATCAGCTCCCCTATCCATCTCCTTCGTCCTCAGACCTGAACGGAGGCCTCCAATTTCTCCTTGATGCTGCCTCCATTCATTCAATCAAACCTCTTACACTCGCCTCTTGCCATTGCTTCCTCAAGCTCTCAAATCCCTCTTCAATGGCTTCTGCCTCCTTCCCCTCATTTTGGTCTCCCACGCTGTTCATCCTCCACCTTCTTCCCTCCGGCTTCTTCCCCCGTGACCCCGTCTTTATCAGCCTGTCTCTAGCTCTCGCTCCCTCGATCGCCATTGAAGACTTGGCTCCCTTAGCTTCCACCCTCTTCTCCCACTCCCACTTGGGCGACCTCTGCTAGCGGCCGCGGCCATTGAGGGCCAAAACGGAGCTCCAGCCGCCGCCCCAATCTCTCATTCTTCCTCACATCTCGCCCCGATGTCAAGTCCAGTGAAACAGAGCCAAGCTCACCCGACACCGCCTCTCTCTCGACCTTCTGCTTCTCGTTCGTGTCTCCCCGCCCTATCACTCTCGAACTCAGTGCCCGGAGCGAGCCACAAAGCCAATGGAGGCCGGAGCAAACACCTCTCTCTTAAGGTGAGAAGAGATTCGAGACTCCTCTATCTTCCTCTCGCCCTCCTTCTCGACATCGCCCATGCCTCTGATTTCTGACGTTCTATTGACAGAAGCCTGCAGAACTTGGAGTCGCCTCTGAGCAATCGAGATCGCGAGCGTACCGCTGTGGATGGTGAAATCTTAACCCAATTCTATGTCAGCCCCGATTCCGCCCACACAAAAATCGCCTCTTTCAAATTGATCTGCGTTTGGATGGTATAAACTCTTGGGTCCTTACTCGTTAAATTGGTTCGATTTGAGTTGTGAATTGTTGAATGGAATTTTTGTTTTATTTTGTTTTTTTTAAGTGGGCTGTTAAGCAGGAGGAATGTCGAGTTCTTAACTACAAATATAAAGATGTATAAATGTAAACCGACTCCTAGCCTATGCAAATAATTACAAGACTTCCTCCCGTTGTAGTGGAAGGGTAGTCAGGATCGATCCACGAGGAGGCATGTCAGTGGGATCCTAGTAGCGTTGGAATCTCATGTCTTTCGTCGACCAGAAGCCTCGATTTTGACCTTGGAGCTCGATGTCGATGTTTAAGGTCGATATCGACCTCTCTTCTACTCTCCTTGGTTTCTCCGTTTTGACTCCGATTTTGCTCGAATTCCTGCATGGTTAGCTCAAAACTTGTGCAGACTCTATTTCTTGCACTTTAGCCCATTCTTACACAAGTTTATATTCTTTTGAACCTTTTCTTTGGAAATTGAATTAAATAAGAAGTCAAAAGATGCAATAAAAGGAGGTACAAATATGTACATCAAAACACCCCATACATAGACTTGCTTGTCCTCAAGCAATAACCAAGCAATAACCAACACCTACAACACACCCTTCAAGTTTTCGCCCTTGTCAAAAGCAACATCATACGCGGTAGCAAAGCAAAACAAGTGAATTTAACATCATAGCACATATTTAGGTGATCCATAGGCATATGCAATTTCTTATCCAACCTCACAGGGATGATGTGTTTGCACTCAACTCTCATGTGTTTAGGCTATGAAGATCAACTCTCAACTCAATTCCATACACAATCTCATAAACATTGCAATTTATAAAAATCCACTTCGCAACCAATTATAAAAATGCAATAAGAACCATCAGGAGGACTTTCGCTCAATGGAAGACTTCAAAGAAGACTCCATTTAGCGGGGTTGTAATGGGGCTTGGTAAGGAACAAAAGGTATGGAATTATTTGGCTATGTGGTGCTTTTATAGTTCGGGAATCAAGACTCCCAAATCTCAACACTTGCAATATCCAAACCATAACTCTTCAATGTTGCTCTTTCCAAGCTCAATCTCCATAATGCTCTTTCTCAACTCATCTTTCCATAATATGCTCTAAAGATGCACTAAAAGATGTAAACCATACTATCAACCCTTCTTTCAAACTCTAATACACCTCTAAAAAATATAACACTTGTATGAAATAAATAAAGGACTTAAGGACTTTGGCTCATGCACTATATATATATATATATATATATATATCTCCTTTTTTCTCTTCTTTTTTTTGACGAAAATAATAAATAATACTAAAAAAATATGTGCATTTATATGGTGAGCCAAAAATCCTTTTACAAAATATGAAAAAATGTAAATATGCACCAACCCATAATTTCCTTGCTCAAAACTGGACAATATGCACTTTTCTTTCCACAAGGCATTAGTCCAGCCAATCTAAGTCTCAATTCCCAAATGGGGTCAGGCTTAATTTGGCTAGGGATAATTTTGTGGACTTTGCAATTTTGGGCTCAGGCTAATATTCTGGCTTCAAGCAGGGATAATGCAAGGTAGGTAAAGAGAGGATAATAATGGCTTAAAAGATGCCTCCATCATTTAATTCTCGTAAACATAGACATATTTATGTATTGGCTTTGAATAACTATCACAACATTTAGAGATGCATAGGAAGGGTAAATTCACTCAAGAAAGCTGAGGGATTTTTGATGTTCTCCCTATAGGCCAAAATTCTCACAAGGACAATTGTTGTTGGATTTGCTTTTTAGCCTAGGATCATATGTGCTCAATTTCATCACAAGTTCACAATCTACATACAAATTTTAAGGACTTAGGCTAAACCATCCAAATATGCCATAGGATTTACATGATCAAGTCAGCTATTGACTTTTTATCATAGGACATCTAAGTAGGGTTTAAAAACAAACTTAAAAAGTAAACATGCATTTTTTTGTATTTTTGACATTTTTCTATTTTTTGGATTTTTTGACATTTTATAAAAGTAAAACTAAGAACAAAAATTTAAACATGAATGCAATGTGAAGAAGAAAACCAAGTTATGACCATAAGACATGTTTTTCCCCCACCCCATACTTCAAATATACAGTGTCCTCACTATATTAAGAAGAAGAACAAGGGTAGAGAGAAACTCACAGTGCAACCTGTGGATTCAGGTCGATTTCAGGTTAGGTCGATGCCAGAAGTTGATATCTATGTCAGTTGTCGATGTCGACTGCATCTGTCGAAGTCGAGGAAGAAAGTGAAGACAAGGGCTGCCTGATGATGGTCGATATCGACGATTATGGTCGATATCGACCTCTGATTATCGCTCCTGAGTCCTCGATGTCGACTCCAGGAGATGGCTTGACCCTGGGGGGGGTCGATTTCGACTGGCCTGGTCGATTTCGACTGCCTCTGCAGAAGCTTCTTTTCTTCCCTGTCGTTCCTTTTGCTTAACAACCTGAAATCTTGGTTAGATTTATAGATAAAGCCATGAATTATCTCAGTTTTAAATGTTCAAAATCCAAAATTTAAAACCATAAAAACCATCTATGAAAAATTTAAAGGTTTTATGTACACGCTCTAGATTTTTGAGTCGCTAGGCCGACTTCTCCGTCAATGCTTCATGAGCCTTTAACACAGGGACCCTTTGAGCTCGAGCATTCTCCTAGGTCATCTAGGTCCTTTTGGTAGTAGCTAAGTTCGGCGTCCAAGGCTTCTTTGATGTTGGGTTTTTCTTTGGGCGCTTTCCTTCTCTTTCTTGACCTAACTTTAGCAATATAGGCAAACCATGGAGCTTTGACCCTCTCTTTAGTTGAATTATCAATAATTGGCTTAATTGATTTATCAATAAGGGATAGAGGAGGGTTAGGAGTCATACCTGCGCTCACCTGTTTGGACCCGAAACAGAAATCTTCAGGCTGAGGGGTGGTCGATTTTGACCAAGGTGGGTCGATTTCGAGTGCTCTGGTCGATGTCGACATGTGGGGATCGATATCGACGTCTGTGACCCCATACTTAAATACAAATATAAAGATGTATAAATGTAAACCGACTCCTAGCCTATGCAAATAATTACAAGACTTCCTCCCGTTGTAGTGGAAGGGTAGTCAGGATCGATCCACGAAGAGGCGTGTCAGCGAGATCCTAGTAGCGTTGGAATCTCACGTCTTTCGTCGACCAGAAGCCTCGATTTTGACCTTGGAGCTCGATGTCGACCTCGGCTATCACTCCTCTCTGCAACAGAAGACCTGCAGAGACAAAAACAAGTAGTCGATATCGAATAGGGAAGGTCGATATCGATGTTAGCGGACGAAATCGACTGGCTCAGAAGACTGCCAGTTGATACAGGTGGTCGATATCGATGTTGAAAGGTCGATATCGATGTTTAGTAACTTAGCAGTGATGATCGTCGTCGACTCAGAAAACTGTCAACGAACTCAGTGATCGATATCGACGTCTGTGGTCGATATCGATGTCTTCTCCTGCAAAGTCGTTAGCTTTTGTTGGCAAAGAAAGGCCGAAGACTTTAGGATGGATGAGGATGCAATGATCAGAAATAAAGACAGTGGTTTTATGTGTATAAACTATGTAAAAAGCAACTCCTAGGATTAGGGTTTACCACAACGTTAACCAATGCATGCGATAAGGTAAATAAGACGGACAATTGCGCTATTTCACCCGAGGGACACGCTTTCGCTGTACACCAACTCTTAGGATTACTCTTGCAAATAAACATGATTGTCTCTACCAATTTTATGTTTATAACTCAAGTTGTTAGCATGAATCCCTTTTCTTTCAATTAGGACTAAACATAGAATCGTAGGAGATGATATAGACACAATGATATCAACCTCTAACACTTACCTCAAGCACGCATGGCTAACGTCGGGCTCACCCCAACCCTAAGAGATTTGGGGGACTACTCACACCTCATCATGGAACTCATCATTGATTGAAAGAAATAAACTTGTATTAAACTATAAACTCCGAAGCTTTACAACTCAACGTCGGCTTTAACAACGTCAAACCTTAAAACTTCTCTCTAACTCTATTGAATGTAATTGAACTCTAAAATTGGATGTGTTGATGGATGATTGAATGTCAGCCCCCTAGGGCTTTATTTATAGGCTACTAACCCTTGCTATCCAAGGATTGTAACTTCTATCTAAACTATGAACTCTATCCAAACAATTAGGATAGGTCTTTTATTTTGATAAAACTTAAATAGCTTGATAAAACTTAAAAGTAGATAAATCTCCAGCTGCCATCTATCAAAATAGTACAAGCTAATTCGTGCCTCTTTAGAGATAGAATTGCTAATCCGAGCCTCGAAATTGAATCTATCTTCTGTCGAGAGAAGGTCGATATCGACCACGGAGGTCGATATCGATGTCTCTGTTCCTGCTCGACTTGTCTGTCTACACTCGATGTCTATGTTGAGGTCGATATAGATGTCAGGTGATCGATATCGAGTGCCTTCTTTGTTGGTTTGTGTGGTCTATCTCGACACTCAGAAGGTGTGTCGACAACTATGGTCGATATCGATGTTAAAGTTAGATATCGACCTCTGCTCAACTTCACTTTACTTCTTCGTTTTGACTCCGATTTCAACCCAATTCCTGCATATTTAAACCAAAACTTGTGCAGACTCTACCTTATGCACGTTAGCTCATTTTACACAAATTCCTCTTGTTTTCAACCTTTGTTTGAGAAATCGAATGAAATATGAAGTCAAAACTTGTGAATAAAATAGGTACAAATATGTACATCAAAA
Source organism: Persicaria maculosa (assembly GCA_963922045.1). Taxonomy (NCBI): domain Eukaryota; kingdom Viridiplantae; phylum Streptophyta; class Magnoliopsida; order Caryophyllales; family Polygonaceae; genus Persicaria; species Persicaria maculosa. Next base: position 15,127,925 of record OY998265.1, read on the forward strand.
TACCCCATACTTAAGCTCCTGACAACAATCTAGCAAACTCGATTTCGACCAAGGGGGGTCGATTTCGATGTTTTTAATTGATATCAACTGGTTCCAGTCGATGTCGACCCTGCTTGCTCTTTCCATCCTTGCAAAAAAAATTTTGCTAATATTCTCCTTAGCCGGCGAGAGGACTACTTGCTCCAGGTGCTTTGTTTCACTCATGGTTGGGTTGAAAGAGAATTCTATGACTTCGTTCCCTATAGTAAAGGTTAGTAATCCTCGACGTACATTGATATTGGCATCAGCAGTAGCTAAGAAAGGCCTACCAAGGACAATAGGCACTACAGGATCTTCAGGCATCTCCAATACAATGAAATCAGTAGGCACAAAGAACATAGCTACCTTTACTGGAACGTCATCAACTATACCTGTGGGCCTGACGAATGAATTGTCAGCCATAGAGAGTTTCATTTCCACAGGTTCAAGTGCCCCAATGTTTACCTTTTTCCAAATAGAGAGAGGCATGAGACTTACGCTTGCCCCTAGGTCACATAAGGCTTTGTAGCGATGTTGGCCAAGTCCCACGGTGATTGGAAACTTCCCTGGATCACTCCTCTTCTCAGGGAAGTCCATCTTTGAGCATTCCTCTGCGATCTCTGCCATGGATCTCTTCTTGCTAAGGATGTCTTTGAGGAATCGAACTTAGGTGGGCATCTCGCTTAGGGCTTCTGTAAGAGGAATGTTAACATTAAGACCTTGAATAATTTTTACAAAGCTCCTAAACTTACCTTTGGTGGGATCCTCCAATGCCTTGGATGGGAATGGCAACGTCTTCTCGGGTGGAGGAGCCTAAACGGTGGTCGGAGGGGCCTGCTGGACATCGACGTCGATAGGGATCTGGTCGATATCGAATGGCATGGTCGATGTCGACCTCTGTTGTGGCTCCACAGGGTCTTCAGTGGCATCGATGTCGACCCTTGGTTCGACCTAGTGATCGATATTGACCTCTTCCTCGACATTGACTGGGCTATCAATGTCGACTGGATCTGCTGCTTTCTCCAACTCTATCCGTGGCTTTTGTACTTTGTTGCCACTCCTTAATTGCATGAATGCGACATGGCCCGTCCCAGATTGTCCCTTAGGATTTGTAGTGGGTTACCCAGGGAATGTTCCGGACGGTCTAGGGATTTGCGCAGCCAATTGACCCAGTTGGGTCTCTACGTTCTTTTTCCAAATATCCATCTCCCCAATCCTTGTGGTAAGGTGATTGAGTTGAGAATGGATGGCATTGTTGGATTGATCATTCTTAGACTGATTCTGCCTGATTTCATCCAGCACAAGTTGAAGATCATCCTTTCGTTGGTCCCTCTCCGGGTGCCCACGAGCTCTATAAGGCGGGGGGGTCCGTAGCGTTAACTGTGTTCCTTTGTGGTTGATGGAACCTTTGGTCTCCCCAATATTAGTGATTGGGACCCCTCATGTTGCCTGCCTCCTGATGAGTCTCCGCTAGTTGTACTTGTTCAGCATGGGGGCACTCGATGGTGGTGTGCCGCTGCGATCCGCATTCAATGCAATCTTGGTTCGCTGAAAGGAACCTCACTTGCTTTTGGAGCTTTCGAAGTTGATCTCTATGGAATTGCTCCTTCACGTCTGGATCGATTACATTGGAGGGTTTATATAAGGGCATAGATGGGGCAGGCCTCGACGATGATGATGTGTTAGAAGCCTCAAGAGTCCCATATGTGTTGTCAAACTCCACCAACCTCTCTATGGTCTGCCAAGCCTCTTGGGGAGCGAGTTCAAGGTAGCCCTAGGAGGTGTAGGTGTTGATCATCTCCTTGGTTGCAGCATCAAGAGCATTGTAAATGATCTCCTGAATTATGTACGGTGGTTGGCCATGTGTCGGGCATGATCGTAGTAGGTCCTTAAACATTTCCCAAACAGTCGCTAGAGCCTCACCAGGCTTTTGTTTGAAAGCCGTGATTTTCTGTCGGATCAACGCCGTCTTAGAAAGAAGGAAGAACTTGTTGAGGAACGCGTCCTTGACTTCATTCCAGGTGCGGAGCGATCTTGGGGCTAAGCTTTCCAACCACTACAATGCTTTTCCTATAAGGGACCAACGAAAAGCTTTTAGTTGGATATATTCAAGACTCTGTTCATCAACAATAGTATCACTAAGGTCTAAGAAGGTTGATATACGTGCCATAGGGCATTCATTAGGTTTTCCTTCATATTGATGCCTTCTTATTTCAGTTAGGAAGTTAGGTTTAATTTCAAAATTAGAGGCAGGGATAAGAATCGCCGATTCAGGCACGGTGAGCGCGGGGTGCATGTATTGCTTGGCATTCCGAGGGAGAGCATTGATTTGGGCTTCTATTTGCCTCCGACCTTCCTCCTCCCTATATGCACACTCCTTAAGTGCCACCTCTCTAGTTGTTAAGTCCTCCACCTGCTTCCTTAGTTGCTCAGTCAACTTAGCCTGGTTCGCGTTGTCTGCCATGATTCTTTGAGCTTGGGCTCTTAGATGGAAATAGCGCTCAAGGTCGTCTACTCCTTCAAATTGAGGTGGGCGATCAGCGCGTGGCATACACCTGCAAAGCCAAACTAGATAGAAACATGAGATAGACTACTAGAGCGCGATTGATTGCCTCCCTGGCAATGGCGCCAATTTGTTAAGCAGGAGGAACGTCGAGTTCCTAAATACAAATATAAAGATGTATAAATGTAAACTGACTCCTAGCCTATGCAAATAATTACAAGACTTCCTCCCGTTGTAGTGGAAGGGTAGTCAGGATCGATCCACGAGGAGGCGTGTCAGCGGGATCCTAGTAGCGTTGGAATCTCACGTCTTTCGTCGACCAGAAGCCTCGATTTCGATCATGGAGCTCGATGTCGATGTTTAAGGTCGACATCGACCTCTCTTCTACTCTCCTTGGTTTCTCCGTTTTGACTCCGATTTTGCTCGAATTCCTGCATGGTTAGCTCAAAACTTGTGCAGACTCTTTTTCTTGCACTTTAGCCCATTCTTACACAAGTTTATATTCTTTGGACCTTTTCTTTGGAAATCGAATGAAATAAGAAGTCAAAAGATGCAATAAAAGGAGGTACAAAGATGTACATCATGGGCAAGGGTTTGGATACTGTTAGTATCCATGATCATCTATCATGATGATGTTTTAAAATTCGCAACTATAATCTAAAATAGAATTACAACTCATGTGTGATTTTGCAATAAAATCAGCTGCATTATTCGCCTCTCTGTAGCAATGCTGGTTTGATAAATTCGAATTCCTTGCTTAGGGCCTCTATTCCTTCCACTATTTGTATGAGTTCCCATGGTTTGTTGTTCACCTGGTTAATGGCATTGATAATGAGTTGAATGCCACTTTCAATAATGGTCTTCTGTATTCCAAGTTATGCTGTCAGTCTTGTACCTACAAGTACTGCAAAGCATTCTGTTTGGGTGACAGAATCTGTATTACCATTTACATTTATATATTCGAATTATTTTAACATTACTGTTTCTAATAATGCAACCAATTTGAGAATGGAGACCAATTTTGACAGAAGCATGGGTATTTCCATATCATTTTGTCACGAGGCCTAATTTGTTTAGGTGAAATGGTTATCTTATCTTCTTTCTTCCAACATAGAATTTTATCTATGGTTTGACTTAAAGTGTTGCTTATATTCTTATTTTAATATTTTTGGAAAATGATTTTATTTCAATGTTCCCAGATTGAGTGCAATAAGTGACAGAGGTCTGAAAAACCTTTATTTAGAGCTTTAGTATTTATAATGTTTTTTAAGATATCATTTGTTAAGTCTGGTATAATAAAATATTTTTTTTAATTTAATACCCAGGTTATGAATAAGTGATTTGGTGATTTGACAATTAAAGAATAAGTGATTTGCGTCTTCTAAATCATAGTTACAAAGAGAGCAGGTATTAGGGACTATATTAATGTATCTATTTAAGCGCGCAGTAGTGGGTAAAATATCTAAAATGATTTTCCAAATGAAGTTTTTAATATTTGGAGCGATGTTATGTTTCCAAATCCATTCAACGCAAATTTTATTGCTATTCCTTTTAACAGTAAAGATTCCATTTTTATTGTAGATCCATATTAGTCTGTCTGAGATATCAATGCTTGGGATGTAAATGTTTGAAATCATTTGGGCAATATGAGGGGGGGAAATACTATTTGGTTTTTCAGTGTCCCGTTTTTTAAAATTTGTAAAGAGATCACAAGCCTTTAAGTTAGGATTACGATCATTTCTAAAGTTGTCGAGGTATTGTGCATTTACCCAGATATCGGACCAGACATTAATGGTTTTACCATTGCCAACTAGCCAAAGCAACCCTTTGGAGAAAAGATCTCTAATGTTTAGAAGTCGACCAAATTGCCAGGAAGTTTTAGTTTTTCCTGTTTCCATCAATGATTCCCTTGAGAGATATTTTTCAGTAATTACTTTTGACCAAATATTATTAGGGTTTGCTATTATTCTCCAGAGTAGTTTCATCTGCATACCTATATTGATTTGTTCATCATGATTTAAATCCTAGTCCACCATCCTTTTTAGGGGTACATAATCGTTCCCAGCTAATGAAAGGGTGATAATTATCAGATTGGAGTTTATTCCAGAAGAAGTTTTTGTTAATTTGATCAATTTTATCAAGAATTCCTTTAGGGGGAAGAAAAGAGTAATTTGTTTTAGAGTAGAGATTTGCCTGAATGAGAATGGATCTACCTGCTTAAGAGAGAGTATTTGATTTCCATTTTGATAGTTGTTTTTTTAGGGTTATGATTGCTTCGTTAAATAAGCTATTGTTAACTCTACCACTAATAAGAGGTATTTTGAAGTATTTTTCCATTCCTTTGGTGACAGGAATATTTAATTGTTGAGCAAGACATTGAGCTTTTTGAACCGATATGTTTTTGGAAACTTGTGAAGAACTTTTGTTGTAGTTTATAGAAAGGTCTGATATATTAAAAAAATTGTTTAAAAAATTTTTAATTGTATGAAGACTTAGATCATTAGCGTTTCCAAAATTGAGTGTATCATTTGCAAAAGATGGAAAAGGAATAGGATCACTATTATTTGTAAGTTTGATTCCAATTAATGGTTCGTATTCTAATGATTCTTGTTGTATCATTCTTCCTAATAGTTCCATGACTATAACAAAAATATATGGTGCAAGAGGATCTCCTTATCGTATACCTCGAGAAGTTTGGAATGTCTTACCTGGCAGGTTATTGACTAATACTGAGAAATTAGTTTTAGTAAGGCACGTCATGACCCAGTTTATCCATTTTTGGTGAAACCCAAATTTGTTTAGTATGATACGTATATAATTCCAACTTATTTTGTCATATGCCTTTTCCATGTCTAGTTTTATTGCCATCCATCCAGGTTTTCCCTTTTTGTTATGGAATGAGTGAAAAACTTCATGATCTATTAAGATGTTGTCTTGAATATTTCTTCGTTGTACAAAGGCACCTTGAAAAGGATTAATAATCCGTGGTAAAATAGGTTTTAAGTGATTGGCTAACAGTTTAGAGATAATTTTATAAATAGTGTTGCATAGACTAATTGGACGATAATGGTTAATGTTAATAGGTTTATCAATTTTGGGGATAAATGCAATAAATGTTGTGTTCACTTCGTTAAGAAGAATACCTGAATGGAAAAATGAATTGATAGCTTTGCATAGTAGGCTTCCTATAATGTTCCAATATTTTTTATAAAATTCAGGTGGGAATCCATCAGGACCGGGAGATTTATCTTCTGTCATGGAGAATAGAGTATCTTTGATTTCTTGATTTGTGAAAGGTTGAGTTAGGGTTAGGTTTTCATATCAGTAATAGTGTGGTTTATTAAGTTTGGGAAATATGAGTTATTATTGGTTGGTTCATTGTTTGAGATGAATCTTTCGGCTAGTTCATTTGTAATTTCATCTCTGATTTGTTTCTCGTCTTCAATGACTAGACCACTCTTATTAGTGAAACTACGAGTGGTATTTTTTGAACTTCTGATCTTAGTTATTGATTGGTAATACTTGGTATTTCTGTCTTCAAATTTAATGAAATTAGATTTAGCCCTTTGTTCCAAAAAAATATTGTTAAAATTCATGAGTGTTTCACGTTTATTTAATATTCTTTGTCTTTTATTATTTGTAATATCATTATGGTTTCCAGTAACTTGTTGAGTTTGTAATATTAAGAGTTGATCTTCGATGTCTTTTAGTTGTCTAAAATTATTTTTCGGATGTGATTTACACCAAATTTTTGTGTTTTTCTTAAGTGGTTTTTGTTTTTGCAGTAGTGTGAACATAAAGGATCCATGAAGCTTGTTCTGCCAAGTTGATTTAACTAGTTTATTGTAGTTGTCATTATTTGTCCATGACATTTCAAATTTAAAAGGTGATCCTGCTCTTATTATTTTTGTTTCAATCGAGATGGATATTATAGAGTGATCAGAACTTGTAAATGGATGGTTGTGAACTGTTAAGTTAGGGAATTGATTAGAGATGTCTGTGTGGATAATAACTCTATCTAGTCGTTCATAGATATTGTCAATGGGGGATTGTCTTTTTCTTCCATAATTTGTTGAATACGGATAAATATGTTGATGTGCGGATTTGGTCCACCAATTTTATCATTTATTGATTCTATTTCGTTGAAGTCTCCCATTACTAAGGATGGAAGATTATGTTGTCGAGTTACTGTAATTATTTCATTCCAAAAGATGTCTTTGTCTTTTTTATTTGAAGGTGCGTAAATGAAGTTGAGAATTAATCTAAAGTTGTTAATGTTAGCTAAGTACATTACATAATTATTTGATATAGTTATTTGTTGGGTTGAATCTATGAAATTAGATGTTTTCAAGAGGATCCAGAGTCCACCTTTTGTTCCTTCTGAAGCAATGTGATGGGCTTCGTTAAATCCTGATTTTTTGTATAGGCTTTCATTTGGTGGCTCAGTTGTTTTTGTTTATGCTAATACTAAGATGTCTAAGTTATTTCTTTTTTGGATATAGGCTAAGTCTTGCCAGAGGTTAGGTTTTCTTACACCTCTTATATTTGACGTGGGGAGAATTGAATCGAAATATATAATAAAATATAAACCAATACAACTCTTAGCCTCTTCAAATAAATTCAAGACTCCCCGCTATAGTAGTAGGGAATCAGGTTCGATCCACGAGGAAGCGAGTCAGCGGGATCCTAGTAGCGTTGAAGACACGTCCTTTCTACTCGACTAGAAGCCTCGATCTCGATGTCAGACCTCGATGTCGACCTTGGCTGTCGATGTCGTCTGCAACAGAAAACCTGCAGAAACAAAAACGGTAGTCGATATCGACTGGTGGGGGTCGATATCGAGGTTAGTTCACGAAATCGACTGGCTCAGAAGTCTGCCAGTCGATACAGGGGGTCGATTTCGACACAAAGTGGTCGATATCGATGCTTGCAGAAGTTCCCAGGAGTCTCGAGATCGACTCAGAAAACCGTCGATCTATCAGTTTGGTCGATATCGACCTCTGCTGTCGATATTGATGTCTTTACAACATGAGTTCCTTAAATTCGCATTTAAAGATGAAGAACAAGGTAGAAGGAGATAAAGATACATTCTTTAACGACATACTTACCTTACCATCATGGCTATCGTCGGGCTCACCCCGACCCTAGAAGAAAGAGGAACTACTCACTCATGTTGATCGTAGACATGTCTTGAATTGAAATAACTTGCATAAATGGAAAATTTCGAATCTTTACAATCTCAACGCCAACTATCGTAAGCGCTTGAAACTTTAAAGCTCAAAATAAACTAACTATCTATTGCCTATTGCTCTTCTCTTCGATGAGTCTATGATTGGATGATTAACAAATCAGCCCCTAAGGCTTTATTTATAGGCTACTAATCCTTGCTATCCGAGGATTGTAACTTCTATCTAAACTAATAACTCTATCCGAACAATTAGGATAGGTCTTTTATTTTGATAAACTTAAAGGAAATGATAACAAACATCTGCTAATATCTAAAAGAACGAGATAACTCATGGCTTCGTTGATAGACTTCACAATCCGAGCCTCAAAAATCGGATTTTATCTTCTGTCGATGTAGGGTCGATATCGACTCCAGAGGTCGATATCGAGGCTTGTGTTTCTGCTCGACTTGTCCCACTCCAGTCGATGTCTATGACGATGGTCGATATCGATGCATGTGTGTCGATATCGAGGCTTCTAGTCTGGTTTGTGTGGTTATCTCGACACTCAGAAATCGTGTCGAAATCCAGGGTCGATATCGATGTCTCCAGTCGATATCGACCTCTTCTCAGCGTCACTTGGCTTGCTCGTTTTGACTCTGATTTCATCGAATTCCTGCATGGTTAGCTCAAAACTCGTGTAGACTCTATTTCTTACACTTTAGCTCATTCTTACACGAGATCATATGCTTTTGAAACTTTTGTTCGGAAATCAAATGAAATATGAAGTCAAAAGATGCAATAAACAATAGTACAATTATGTACATCAAAACACCCCATACTTAGACTTGCTTGTCCTCAAGCAATAACCGAGCAATAACCAACACCTACAACACACCTTTCAAGTCTTTGCCTTCGTCAAAAGCAACATCATAAGTGGTAGCAAAGTAAAGCAAGTGAATTTAACGTCATAGCACATATTTTGGCGATCCATAGGCATATGCAATTTTAATCCAACCTCACAGGGATAATGTGTTTGCACTCAACTCTCTTGTGTTTAGGCTATGAAGATCACTCTCAACTCAATTCCATATACAATCTCATAAACATTGCAATTTATAAAAATCCACTTCGCAACCAATTATGAAAATGCAATAAGAATCATCAGGAGGACTTTCGCTCAATGGAAGACTTCATAGAAGACTCCATTCGGCGGGGTTGTAATGGGGCTTGGTATGAAATAAAGGGTATGGAATTATTTGGCTATGTGGTGCTTTTCAAATTCGGGAATCAAGACTCCTAAATCTCAACACTTGCATTACCCAAACCATAACTCTTCAATATAATGCTCTCAAAGATGTATTCCATCAACCCTTCTTTCAAGTTCTAATACACCTCTCAAAAGCATAACATTTGTATGAAAAACTGAAGGATTTTGGCTCATGCACTTTATATATATATACATATATTTTTTTCGGATTTTTTTTTTTCGAATTGAAATAACTATGTGCATTTATATGGCGAGCCAAAACATCCTTTTACAAGATATGACAAAATGTAAATATGTACCATCCTATAATTTCCTTGCTTACAACTAGACATTATGCTCTTTTCTTACCACAAGGCATTAGTCCAACCAATCTAAGTCTCAATTCCCAAATGGGGGTCAGGCTCAATTCGGCTAGGGATAATTTTGTGGAGTTTGCAATTCAGGCTCACGCTAATGTTCTGGCTTCAAGCAGGGATAATGCAGGGTAGGTAAAGAGAGGATAAAATTGGCTTAAAAGATGCCTCCATCATTTAATTCTCGTAAACATAAACATATATATGCATTGGTTTTGAATAACTATCACAACATTTAGAGATGCATAGGAAGAGTAAATTCACTCAAGAAAGCGGAGGGATTTTTGATGTTCTCCTTATAGGCCAAAATTCTCACAAGGACAATTTTTGTTGGATTTGCTTTTTAGCCTAGGATCATATGTGCTCAATTTCATCACAAGTTCACAATCTACATAAAAATTTAAAGACTTAGGCAAAACCATCCAAATATGCCATAGGGTTTACATGATCAAGTCAGCTATTGAGTTTTCATCATAGGACATCTAAGTAGGGATTAAAGAAAAATAAACTTTAAATAAACATGCATTTTTTGGATTTTTGATATTTTTCTATTTTTTAGGATTTTTGACATTTTATAGACTCAACAAAATCAAACTAAAAAAACTTTAAAATGCATAAATGTTAAATATGATGCAATGCATACAAGTAGAATGTAAATAAAATACATGCCAAGTTTGCCAAATTTTAAACCCTACCACAACCAGATAAAGCAGTTTATAATGTCCAAGTTCAGTCCCCACCCCATACTTAAAGATTACAGTGTCCTCACTGTTAGAAAAATAAAGTAAAGGGAAGGATCACTCACACTCACTTACGCTAGAAGTATATCACTGCTCAGGGGGCGGGGGAGGTGGCAGCAGCAAGGGCCAGCCCTGTGTAGGAGCTGCCCCTGAGTAGTCTGTCGGGGCGGCCTGTGGGAAAGTGGATGATCCAGCCTGCGGATCGAAGAAAAAGCCCATATATGAGCCCAAACCCTCGAGGTACCTCCCATAGCGTCGCTGCTCCTCGCGCATCTCAGAGACGGAGAGCTCCAGCCTGGTAAAGCGGGCAGACATGTCTTCCTGCCAATCAGTGGTGTAGGCAGGCTGGAAGGGAGGAGGAGGTGGAGGTACATAGCTGTGGTGGCTATGGTGACTGTGGTGGCTGTGGTGGGACCCCTGCGGGCCCTCTCCTCCCCCAACCGCATCATCTCTGGCGTCATCATCGTCGTTGCCATCCATGTCACCCTGGTAGGCTGGGGGCTGCTCAGCTCCGTCGGAATGGGGATCAGCGTCCCAGGACATAGCATCCACCTCGGGCTCGTGGTTGTAGAGCGGGGGTCTCCTCCATAGGGTGTGGTCAGCGGTTGGATCTATATCCGTATGATATGGTTGCCCAGTCCAAGACTGGTACCAATCAGGGATATACAGCAGATCCATGAAATCGTGTCGCAGGCGCATCCCCGTTTGGGGGTGTCTCCATCCCTGGGCCCCTGTTGCGATGACTCCGCCCTGTCGCAATACCGCCGCGTCTAGGTACGTGAGCTGGTAGGCCGTGTACCGTTCAGTGTGGACGCCGAGAGCCTCAGCGAGGATGGCCACCATGCCGCCGTCCAAGATGTCTGTAGAGATCGTTCGTCTGCGGTCTACGATATGCTCGAGCCAGGAGTGGAGGTATGGTAGAGGGTCATCCTCGAAAAGCATCCTCCGTAGTGTCTCCGTCTCACGGTGTGTCGGGCGACGGAGCTCAGGTCTGGCCCAAAGGGTACTCGCCAGGATCCTCAAGATCACCCTAAAAAGTGGGCTCACAACCCTAGATGTGAAGGAGTCTGTAGGGGCAGGGTATGGTATACCTGATATGTAACTCCAGATGACATTGGGGTCGTGGACCCTGAAGGCGGCCGAAGTGTGGATGAACCCAAAGATATCGCTCATCTCCTCGAGCGATAGTCTGTGTCGCCTGTTGCCGAGCTGGAAGATGACTCGGCGGCTAGTCGAAGTGCGCTCGGGAACCTCCAATGTGGCCATAAACTCCCCAGTAAGAACGGGGTAGTGCGCCTCCAGGGGCTCAATCAGCCTGTGTAGAGAGACGTTTTCAAACGCCTCCTGAACGCCTAGGTGAAATCCTAGCTGGATCATGTCTGGGAGATGGTACCATCGTGCCCTGGTGGCTCGGGGAATCAACTCCTCAGCAAGGGAGCGCTGCTGATCATCCTCAATGCGGAGCGCGTCCTGAGGGATGTTCTTGGCTCTAACCATCGTCTGCAAAAGAAGCCAATACTAAAGATAATATTCCCTTTGAGTAAAATGGGGAGAACCCCATACTTAGGTTCTAATTATGCTAGAAATTTTGTAAAAGTGAATGTCTATGTGGAAGAAAGTACACAATTTCTTAAAGTTTTAACACTAAGGAACCTTATGGCATAAAAAAATGTTGTCTTAAAAAAAAATCAGATTTCTAATTATATCAGAATATAAACCCCCTAAAAAATCAGATTTACAAAATCAGCCCATATATATATAAAAATCAGATTCCTAACCCAAACTTATGAAAAATTCAGAATATTGCCCCACATGTATATAAAAATCAGATTTTTCCCCCAATATATAAATAAATCAGATTTCAATGCCCATGTATAAACAAAGCTCAGATTTATAGCCCCACATATATATAAAAATATTTCATGCCATACAAATGCTCTTTCCCGCGCAAACTACGTTCAAACCCTAAACACCCAATATGAAATTTCTTCCCAATCAACTAATTAAGTATGAAAAATCAGAAAAGATAGAGGAAGGGTGAAAAATCATACCAGAAGAGTGTTGGAATTAGGAGAGAAAGAGGCAAGCAACCGCAAAAACGAGAAAGAAAACCGACTGTCGACAGGGGGTGTCGATATCGATGTCTCCAGTCGATATCGACCGGATGCTGTGTGTTGTCGGGGCTGCTGGTGGCTGTGGTGGGTCCTCCGGTGGCGTGGGGCGGCCGGATCTGGCGGTTCTTGGCCGGAGATGGGTAGATCTGGGCGATGAGGCTCGAAAACGAGGGGGAGAGAGAGGGAGGGCTAGGTCGAGGAAGAGAGGAGGCGATTTTGTGGCTCGGGGTGATACTGCACAGGATGAGGGAGGGTGTGGTGACAGTGGGTGGTTGCGGCGATGAGGGCTGTGGGGCGGCCGGTGGCGTGGGCCGGATCGGAGGGAGAGGGATGAAGAAGGAGAAGAAGGGCGGCTAGGGTGTCGATAATGGGAGGGGGGGTGTCGAAGTCGGGCTATAAAGGGGGTGAAAACCCCAAAAATTAAAACTGAAAGAAATTTAATTCTGACCTGGGTTACCTCTATCTGTAGTCGATATCGACCTTAGAGGTCGATATCGACCCCCCTTCAGCATCCGTTTAACACGTCCTGTTACTCCTTCTGTCGGCTGATCGATATCGACCATATAGGTCGACATCGACCTCTCTTCTGGGCTGGATTTCTTTGTTGACTTTAGATAAAATAGCCACGAATGATCTCAAAAATATAAAATAAAATAACTAAAAGAAAAAGAAAAAGGAAAAGAACGGGTTGCCTCCCGGAAGCGCTTGAGTTTACGTCGCTAGCTCGACATACTTCCCTTTTTGCGCTAGTTCAACGCCAAGGTGGCGCGAATCTCTTCCTCTGGGTCCTCCTTGTCATAATATTTCTTTACTCGGTGGCCATTTACCTTAAAGGTTGATCCATCGTCGCAAAATAACTCCACCGCTCCATGAGGGAATATTTTATGAACCTTGAACGGTCCGCTCCATCTTGTCCTTAGTTTCCCTGGAAATAAGCGAAGCCTAGAATTGAAAACAAGGACTTTGTCACCTACCTCATATGTTTTTGGCACCAACTTCCTATCATGCCATTTCTTAGTGCGCTCTTTGTAGATTTCGGCATTCTCATATGCCTTTAGACGCAACTCTTCCAAGGCTTGTAAGTCAATGAACCTCCTCTTTCCCGCTTCGTCGAAATCCATGTTAAGCTCCTTAAGAGCCCACATTGCTTTATGCTCAAGTTCAACGGGCAAGTGACATGACTTACCATATACCAAGTTATAGGGAGTTGTGCGAAGCGGTGTTTTATAGGCCGTTCGGTAGGCCCAGAGCGCATCATCCAGTTTGGACGACCAATCTTTCCTTGAGCGGGAAACCGTCTTCTCCAAGATGGCTTTGATTTGGCGATTGGAGACTTCTACTTGACCGCTAGTTTGAGGGTGATAGGGTGTTGCCACCCTATGGTTTACCCCATACTTAGCTAAAAGAGCTTCAATGCCTCTCTCAATAAAATGCGAGCCACCATCTGAAATAAGGACTCTAGGAACACCAAAACGAGGAAAGATGTTAGTTTTCATGAACTTAGAGACTACCTTCGCGTCGTTGGTCCTAGTTGCTACGGCCTCCACCCATTTAGAGACATAGTCCACCGCTACTAGAATGTATTTGTAGGGGCCCGAAGCAGGGAAGGGTCCCATGAAGTCAATGCCCCATACATCAAAGAGTTCGACCTCTAAAATGCATGTGAGTGGTGTCTCATTCCTCCATGTGATATTACCTGCACGTTGACACTCATCACAAGAAGTTACATAGTTTTGCACATCCTTGAAAAGGTTAGGCCAATAAAAACCACATTGAAGAATTTTCGCCGCGGTCTTGAATCCCTTAGCATGACCTCCTGTAGGGAGAGAATGACAATGGTGAATCACGCTCTCCACCTCGTCCTCCGGGATACAACGTCGAAAGATATGGTCTTTCCCCTGTTTGAATAAATAGGGTTCATCCCAATAATATTGTTTGACGTCGTGCAAAAACTTCTTCCTTTGTTGCGAAGTTAAGCTTGAAGGAATCTCGCCTCCTACAATATAGTTAGCAAAATCCGCATACCAAGGTACCTTCGCCTTTCTTACAGCAAATAGATCATGGATAGGACTAGAAGGAGGTGTAAAGAAGAAATCCTCACCGAAGCTTACCTTTTCGTCACATTCGGAGGGCTTTGAAGGTGGTCGATATCGACATTCAGGGGTCGATATCGACTGGTCGGTATCGACAGGCTTAGTCGACATGGGCTTCTCGATATGGGTCCTCGATGTCGACGTCTGAAGGTCGATTTCGACCTCTGCAATGGACAACCTGTGATCAAAATTGGTCGACATCGATGCCAGACTTACCTTTGGGGCAGTCGATATCGACCTGCTGGGGTCGATATCGAGTGGTTCTTCTGCCCGACTTACCTCTTGCCTCATTAAGTGCTCGTCGGGGCGGGAGTCATTGATTGGTATGTTGTCATGTGACTCTTCCAGAAGCCCTATGGGTAGCCGTGAAAGATGATCGGCTACGGAGTTCTCCGTTTCTTTCTTATCTTTAAGCTCAATGTCGAACTCTTGTAGTAAGAGCACCCATCGTAGGAGCCTAGGTTTAGCATCCTTCTTTGCCATTAAGTACCTAAGAGCTGCATGGTCAGTATGAACAATAACCTTAGAGCCCACTAGGTATGAGCGGAACTTCTCAAAAGCGAAGACCACCGCCAAGAACTCCTTTTCCGTCGTGGTGTACTTTGTTTGAACGGCATCTAGAGTCTTGCTTGCATAGTAGATGGCATGAAGCTTTTTGTCTCTCCTTTGTCCTAGAACAGCACCTACGGTATAATCGCTTGCGTAGCACATGATCTCAAAAGGTTGCGACCAATCGGGCGATTGAATGATTGGGGCAGATATGAGGGCCTCCTTCAACCTGTTGAAAGCTTCAAGACATTCACTAGAAAATGCAAACTTAACATCCTTCATTAGTAGGTTAGTTAATGGTTTGGCAATTTTAGAAAAATCTTGAAAAAACCTCCTATAGAAACCTGCGTGACCAAGGAAGCTTCTTATGTCTTTAATTGATGAAGGTGGTGGTAATTTTTCAATGAGTTCTATTTTTGCCCTGTCTACCTCAATTCCCCGTTTAGAGACTTTGTGGCCTAGCACAATACCTTCCTTTACCATAAAGTGGCACTTTTCCCAATTGAGAACCAAGTTTGTCTCTTCACATCGTGCAAGTACCCTGCGAAGGTTAGCAAGACAAATATCGAAAGTAGTGCCATAAACAGAGAAGTCATCCATAAATACCTCCACGATGTCCTCAATCATGTCGGAGAAGATAGCCATCATACATCTTTGAAAGGTAGCAGGGGCATTGCAGAGCCCAAATGGCATTCTCTTATATGCAAAAGTTCCATAGGGACAAGTGAAGGTGGTCTTTTCTTGATCGTCAGGATGAATGGGGACCTGCCGAAAACCAGAATATCCGTCCAAGTAACAAAAATAATCATGTTCGGCAAGTCTCTCTAATACTTGATCAATAAAAGGAAGGGGAAAGTGATCCTTTCTAGTGGCATTGTTGAGTTTCCTGTAGTCAATGCACATTCGCCAACTAGTTGTGATTCGTTTTGGCACAAGCTCGCCTTTCTCATTCTCCTCAACGGTCATTCCGCCCTTTTTAGGCACCACATGGACTGGGCTCACCCATTCGCTGTCGGAGATGGCATAGATGATTCCTGCATCCAGCATGCGCATGATCTCCTTCTTCACCACCTCTCTCATGTTGGGGTTGAGCTTCCGTTGGTGTTCTATAGATGCCTTATGATCATCCTCAAGGAGGATTCTATGCATACAAGTAGCAGGTGAAATACCTTTTATGTCCTCAAGAGAGTATCCAATAGCCTTACGATGAGCACGAAGTACTTCCATAAGCTTATCTACTTCCTGTGTGGTTAGTGAAGCATTGATAATTACAGGGAAAGTAGAATTTGGACCAAGAAACTCATACCTAAGTGTGTCGGGTAGAGGCTTAAGCACCGGAGAGGGGCCTTGTGGGATAAGGATTGGCTCTACCTCTTCCGTCTTCATGATCTCACCAAGGTAATCCGTCTCAATTCTCTTGATAGAAGTTCCTAAATTAGTTATAGGAGTCGGTGTGGACCAAACATAGAGTGATGCTAACTTTTATTTGGACTCTTCAAAATATTCCTGCAGAAAGAAGGTCGAGGGCGAGTAGGAATAATCAATATCGACCGAGAGTTCAGCACATACCTCGGCTTCGGAGCTGTTTGGCGTCAAGTGGTAAAGGTCGATTTCGACTTCTGATGTCGATATCGACTGGTCGATTTCGACCTCTTCTATCGATTTCGGCTGGTCGATTTCGGCCTCTTCTGTCGACATGTGCTGGTCGATTTCGCCTGTAAGAGAAAAAGGGAGAACTTGACTTACTGAGTGTGTCGATGTCGACTGAGGGCTCTCGATATCGAGTGGATTGGTCGATGTCGACCTGTCTTCGTCGATATCGACTTCGTCTTCGAGCTCCATGGATAGAGCATCGTCGAATATTTCCTCATCACTCGTGCATGTAGCCAAGAACTCTTCAATATCCTCGTCGGTAAGCTCCTCTACAGCTAGGGCTAGGGCCTCTTCAGGAGTTAGGGCCCTTTCCGTCGGTTCTTTGCAATCCATGATGCTAGTGTAGACCGACTTGATTTCCATACCATTAACTTCCTTCATTGTGGGGTTGAAGGAGAATTCAATGACTTCGTTCCCTATAGTAAAGGTTAGTAATCCTCTACGTACATTAATATTAGCATCCGCAGTAGCTAAAAAAGGCCTACCAAGGATGATAGGTACAATAGGATCTTCAGGCATGTCTAATACAATGAAATCAGTAGGAACAAAGAATTTACCTACCTTTACAGGGACGTCATCAAGTATACCTATGGGTCTGACGAATGAATTATCAGCCATATAAAGTTTCATATCCACAGGTTCAAGTGCTCCAATGCTCACCTTTTGCCAAATAGAGAGAGGCATGAGACTTACACTTGCCCCTAGGTCACATAGGGCTTTGTAGCGATGTTGGCCAAGTCCCACGGTGATTGCAAATTTCCCTGGATCGCTCCTCTTCTCAGGGAAATCCATCTTGGAGCATTCCTCTGCGATCTCTGCCATGGATCGCTTCTTGCTAAGGATGTCTTTTAAGAATCGAACATAGGCGGGCATCTCGCTTAGGGCTTCTGTAAGAGGGATAGTAATGTTCAGTCCTTGGAGAATCTTTACAAAGCGCCTAAACTTGCTTTGAGTGGGGTCCTTCAATGCTTTGGAAGGGAAGGGTAGCATCTTCTTTGGCGGAGAAACCAAAACGGTGGTCGGAGGAGCCTGCTGAACCTCGATGTCGACATGAGGGTGGTCGATATCGACCGGTAGGGTCGATTTCGACCTATGTTGTTCTCTCTCAGGTTCTGCAGTGTCATCGACGTCGACGAAGGGGTCGACAGTGGTGTCGATATCGACCTCAGGGTCGACATCGACTGGGTTGTCGATGTCGACAGGCTCTGTTACTTCTTCCTCCGTCGCCTTTTGTGGCTTATGAACTTTGGCGCCACTCCTTAGTTGCATGGCTGCAATGTGTCCTGACCCGGATTGCCCCTTAGGATTGGTAGTTGGTTGCCCAGGGAATGTTCCGGACGGTCTGGGGATTTGTGCCGCCAATTGACCCAGTTGGGTCTCTACGTTCTTCTTCCAAATGTCCATCTCTCCAATCCTTGTGGTAAGGTGATTGAGTTGAGAGTGGATAGCATGGTTGGATTGATCATTCTTAGCTTGGTTCCGCCTTATCTCGTCCAATACAAGTTGAAGATCATCCTTCTTTTGGTCTCTCTCAGGGTGCCCAGGAGCTCTATAGAGTGGGGGGTCCCTGGGGTTAACCTGGTTCCGTTGTGGTTGTTGGAACCTTTGGTCTCCCCAATATTGGCGATTGGGACCCCTCATGAAGTTGGCTTCCTCATGAGTCTCCGCTAGTTGCACATGCTCAGCATGGGGGCACTCAATGGTAGTATATCGCTGTGATCCACATTCGATGCAATCCTGGTTTGCCGATAGGAATCTTACTTGTTTCTGGAGCTTTCTAAGTTGATCCCTATGAAATTGTTCTTTTACATCCGGATCGATCACCTTAGAGGGTTCGTACAATGGCATAGATGGGGCAGGCCTCGACGATGATGGTGCGTCGGAAACCTCAGGAGTCCCATATGTATTGTCAAATTCCACCAGCCTTTCAATGGTTTCCCAAGCCTCTTGGGGAGCGAGTTCAAGGTAGCCATAGGCGGTGTATGTGTTGATCCTCTCCTTGGTTGCAGCGTCAAGAGCATTGTATATGATCTCCTGGATGACGTACGGTGGTTGGCCATGCGTCGGGCATGATCGTAGGAGGTCTTTATACCTCTCCCAAACAGTTGCCAGAGCCTCACCAGGCTTTTGTTTGAAAGCCGTGATTTTCTGTCGGATCAGCGCCGTCTTAGAAGGAGGAAAGAACTTGTTGAGAAACGCGTCCTTGACTTCATTCCAGGTGCGGAGCGATCTTGGGGCTAAGCTTTCCAACCACTGCAATGCTTTTCCTGTAAGAGACCAGCGAAATGCTTTCAGTTGAACATACTCAAGACTTTGTCCATCAGCAATTGTATCACAGAGGTCTAAGAAGGTTGATATATGTGCCCTAGGGCATTCGTTAGGTTTCCCTTCATATTGATGCCTTCTTATTTCAGTTAAAAAGTTTGGCTTAATTTCAAAATTAGAAGTAGGGATTAGAATAGCCGATTCAGGCACTGTGAGCGATGGGTGCAAGTATTGCTTAGCATTCCGGGGGAGGGCGTTGATTTGAATCTCATATCGTCTCCTGGCTTCCTCCTCCCTGTCAGCACGCTCTCTTAGTGCCGCTTCTCTGGTAGCGTAATCCTCTACTTGCTTCCTTAAGCGTTCAATTTGTTGTGCCTGGGTCTCGTTGTCCGCCATGATTCTTTGGACTCGAGATCTTAGGTGGAGAAAGCGTTCTGGTTCGTCTAGTCCTTCAAATTCAGGTTGGTCACCAGTACGTCGCATACACCTATAAAACAACACTAAAAAGAACCGTGAAAATAAACTACTAGGGCGCGATTGATAGCTTCCCCGGCAACGGCGCCAAAATTTGACGTGGGGAGAATTGAATCGAAATATATAATAAAATATAAACCAATACAACTCTTAGCCTCTTCAAATAAATTCAAGACTCCCCGCTATAGTAGTAGGGAATCAGGTTCGATCCACGAGGAAGCGAGTCAGCGGGATCCTAGTAGCGTTGAAGACACGTCCTTTCTACTCGACCAGAAGCCTCGATCTCGATGTCAGACCTCGATGTCGACCTTGGCTGTCGATGTCGTCTGCAACAGAAAACCTGCAGAAACGAAAACGGTAGTCGATATCGACTGGTGGGGGTCGATATCGAGGTTAGTTCACGAAATCGACTGGCTCAGAAGTCTGCCAGTCGATACAGGGGGTCGATTTCGACACAAAGTGGTCGATATCGATGCTTGCAGAAGTTCCCAGGAGTCTCGAGATCGACTCAGAAAACCGTCGATCTATCAGTTTGGTCGATATCGACCTCTGCTGTCGATATTGATGTCTTTCCTGCAGTGGGTTAGCGGTTTTGTCGGCAAAGAAAAAGCCGAAGAATCAAGGATGGAAAGGAAGCAATGATCAGAAATAAGCAAAGGTGTTGGGTTTTTCGATGACTCAACGAAGGGCGGGCAAATTTTAATGTAAACTCAAAGGAAAAGATCTTCCAAAGTCAAGGATTACCGCAACGACAACCATGATAGTAGAAATAAGGATCAACTAAAGAAGCATGCTTTTATCATAAAGGAAAAGGCTTTCACCTAAACCGACCAATAGGAAAAGAGATTTTTCAATTACTTAACCTAATTGGTGTCTACCTTCGTCATAATTGAGTTTATAATCTTTCGAAAAGAAACCCTAATTACTACCCAAGTTTTACAACATGAGTTCCTTAAATTCGCATTTAAAGATGAAGAACAAGGTAGAAGGAGATAAAGATACATTCTTTAACGACATACTTACCTTACCATCATGGCTATCGTCGGGCTCACCCCGACCCTAGAAGAAAGGGGAACTACTCACTCATGTTGATCGTAGACATGTCTTGAATTGAAATAACTTGCATAAATGGAAAATTTCGAATCTTTACAATCTCAACGCCAACTATCGTAAGCGCTTGAAACTTTAAAGCTCAAAATAAACTAACTATCTATTGCCTATTGCTCTTCTCTTCGATGAGTCTATGATTGGATGATTAACAAATCAGCCCCTAAGGCTTTATTTATAGGCTACTAATCCTTGCTATCCGAGGATTGTAACTTCTATCTAAACTAATAACTCTATCCGAACAATTAGGATAGGTCTTTTATTTTGATAAACTTAAAGGAAAAGATAACAAACATCTGCTAATATCTAAAAGAACGAGATAACTCATGGCTTCGTTGATAGACTTCACAATCCGAGCCTCAAAAATCGGATTTTATCTTCTGTCGATGTAGGGTCGATATCGACTCCAGAGGTCGATATCGAGGCTTGTGTTTCTGCTCGACTTGTCCCACTCCAGTCGATGTCTATGACGATGGTCGATATCGATGCATGTGTGTCGATATCGAGGCTTCTAGTCTGGTTTGTGTGGTTATCTCGACACTCAGAAATCGTGTCGAAATCCAGGGTCGATATCGATGTCTCCAGTCGATATCGACCTCTTCTCAGCGTCACTTGGCTTGCTCGTTTTGACTCCGATTTCATCGAATTCCTGCATGGTTAGCTCAAAACTCGTGTAGACTCTATTTCTTACACTTTAGCTCATTCTTACACGAGATCATATGCTTTTGAAACTTTTGTTCGGAAATCAAATGAAATATGAAGTCAAAAGATGCAATAAACAATAGTACAATTATGTACATCAATATTCCAGTAAGCTATGTTTGTCATTTAATTTTATTATTTTTTATGTGTAACTGCTTTTTAAGCATTTTTAGTATATAATTTTATTTTTTTTAACATTTAAGTGGTTAGTAATAGTATGAATTATTTGTTTTGATGACTTTATTAGGTCTAATTTTATGATGTGGGTATTATGACTATTTTTAAAATTATTTGATAGATATATTGTTTTATTGAATATCCTTTTTAATGCTAGTTTTTGATGTTTATGGCTCATTTTAATATTTGTAATATGGTTTGTTTTGTTTATTAAATAGGTATAGATATAATTTTTGTTTAATAAGTTTAGGATATTCCGCATTTATTTTTTTTAATAATTTTGTGAATATAGATTAAAAATGGGTGTTAATCCAAAGGATATATTGTTAGTCTTAATTTTAAGCTGAAATTGAAAAATGATAAAAAAAAATTTTAAGGATAAATTTTTCTTTATTACGGTATTTATAGGTAGTTAGTATGTGAATTTGATGGTGTTTAGTCCAAATTGGGTTATAGCTTTGTGGGTTATAGTTTTGGATCAGGGTAATTGGGCCAGAATGGTTGGTGGGCTGATCTGTAAATTTTGATATCGGATTTGATATATATGTGTTTGTTATTGTTATAGCTATTAGTGATGGTTTGTTTGATTTTGATTTGATAAAGATTTTTTTTTGATTTGGTGAATAAAAGTATTAATAGCTTCTTTAGTTTTGATTTTAGTTGGTATAAAGTTTGAATTTTTATTTTTTAATTTAGTGAAGTAAGTAAAGTATAATTTACTAAGGTAATTGTTATAGGTGGGTTTTAAAGGTTCTTTATATTTGATATTTTAATATTTTCGGTTTTAATCGAAGGGTTTATGATTGTTTGTATAATTCTGTTATAAATGATTTTGGTATAAGAAGGATTATTTTTTGTTATAATAAATAATAATTTTTTTTTGAAAATTTTCCTCCTTTTGATTCTATTTGGTGGATAACTAATTTCATATTTGGCCACTCTTTTGGAATCTAAATTGTATAAAATATCAGAATTGTTATAAATGAGTTTATACTTAAAAAGAGTCTAAATTGTATAAAATATCAGAATTGTTATAAATGAGTTTATACTTATTTTTAATAGTTATTATTCTAAAA
Organism: Persicaria maculosa; assembly: GCA_963922045.1. Classification (NCBI taxonomy): domain Eukaryota; kingdom Viridiplantae; phylum Streptophyta; class Magnoliopsida; order Caryophyllales; family Polygonaceae; genus Persicaria; species Persicaria maculosa. The sequence continues at coordinate 15,150,184 of OY998265.1, forward strand.
TGCTTCTCCTTCCTTATGGTTTGGTAATAAAATATGTTTTTTGATTTGTTATAATAATGTATAAGGGTATTTAGTCTAAATTTATTGTAGATTATCCAGGTTTGTTTTTGGTGATATGAAACATTGTTTTTTGTGTTAGGTAATTGGGGTGTTGACCCAAGACTATTACTGTTAAGTTGTTCTAAAATGTGTGTGATCCATGTGCATTTATGAATAAAGATAATGTATAAGGGTATTTAGTCTAAATTTATTGTAGATTATCCAGGTTTGTTTTTGGTGATATGAAACATTGTTTTTTGTGTTAGGTAATTGGGGTGTTGACCCAAGACTATTACTGTTAAGCTGTTCTAAAATGTGTGTGATCCATGTGCATTTATGAATAAAGATAATAGTGTTTGTGATTGACATATAAGACTTGTATAGAGGAGTCCTATACTTGTGAGAAGATGTGTGAGTGATGATCATCAGCTGTAAGGTGTTGTCCCAAGGTACGGATCTGCTATGAGTTAAGAAAGTAACACCAAGCATTTTTGACATAAGTAATTCCCTTATACACACAAAAGTGGGGATCTTCTGTTGCCAGTTTGTACATACATGAAATAAGTAAACTTGGAAAGCCCCTAAAGGTCTAAACCAAAAGAAAGTACTGAAAGGAAAGCTGATGCTAGGTTTATTACAGAACCAAAATTTGAGGGGAATTGGGTTATAACCCATATAAATTGAGTCACCCTCTTCAAAAGCTTAACTGTCATTAAACTACTGGGTAGAAGGCTTCTGTTTCTTGTTGACATGGTGACTTGAGTCCACTTCATAGTCTTCATCTGTTTCCTTGCCCTTCTTGTGGCTTATTCCTTTATTTTGCTCTTGGTCTTGGTGGGAGATATATATGTGTCTAACCATTGAACCAGCTGAGTTCAAGGATTGGTATGAAGAGATGGTTTGATCACCATTCTGTCAATCAGAAAAAAGAAGAAATCTCTAAAAAGACAAATAATAACAATCATATATATATATATATATATATATATATATATATATATATATATTTACAAAACCTACCCCTATATCTCTTATCACTGCAAGAATAGCCCAAACTACACAAGCAGGTTCACCAACAAATGGACACTTAAGACACAGCTAATCAACTGTAATGATTGCCTTAAGGATAATAACACTATTTTTGAAAAAAAATTTACCCAGCTGATTTTGCATGAATGCCACGGTAAGGCCATATCTCCAACTGTCAATTTCAGAATTTTCCATGTTTACTTTCTAATTTATCCATATTTCATTAATATCCTATTATGTGAAAGAAATAATACACCTTATGATCACCTCAATTCTTCTCTACTCACTGAAATCTGGATTCCAAAACAGAAAACAAACATGTCATCTTCCTACCTTACTGCTGTTATCCATGGAGGAAATTCTAATGAGTTGAACCTAACCTCATGTCCTCCTGGATATACTTCTGTGATTTGTCCTACCACCTCAAATACCAACACTTCTGTTCAACCAAATCAAACAAATACAACTCAAAATGCCTCTATGCAACCCACTTCAAAAGCTGAACCAAACACTGAAGAAATTGAAATTCCTATTATCAGTGAAATCTATAGCAAGCTTCAAGACACAGCTCTAGTTGGACGTTTTGTCAACAGCCAAGTGGATTTTAATCAAGTCCTGACAAAGATGAGAAGTGAATGGAGATACCTCAAGGGCTAATGGTTCATAGACCTTATAGGCTATGACTGGTTTCTCTTTAGATTTGCCACCAGTGAAGATAGATCCAATGTGTGGGCTAATTAGAGGCCATACCATGTTGCAGCGGCTCTTCTAGCAATACATCCATGGACTCCTTCCTTTGATCCATCTGAGGCAGATACACTTACATGAGAATTATGGGTACGTATTCCTAATCTACCTCCACAACTCAACAAAAATGAAACTCTGGCTGATATCATCAAAACATGTCGTGTGGGTACCCTGTTCAAAGTAGACAAAGAAGCTTACTTTAAAAGCAGATTTAGATTTGTACGTCTTTGCATCTTTGACTGGTGGATGTTTCGATTTAATATGGGATTGGTCTATACTAATTAACTAGTTCAGTACCCGCACCGTGTGCGATTTTTTTATTTAAATAAATTTGATAATGAATTTATACTTTATTGACAACATATGAAAAACTAATATATTAATGGAAACAACAAAATAACATACATTGTAACCAATCAACACATTCTTTTGAAAAGCTTACCAAGGAAATCGTAAACAAAGTCGTAAAATAACTTGTAATAACAACACCAAAAAGAAGGGAAAAGACATCAATGTTTGTGAAATAACATTAACAATCTAAACTATATATAGGTCAAAATCTAAAAATCTATTCATAAATATATATGTATAAAATCAAAAAATATATCCCATAAATATATTGATATACCTTTTACACGGCTAAGTATTATTTCAATTTATCTAAAACCTTTTATCTTCTTCATATTGATAAAGTTATTGATAAATTTATCCACTTATTATGACCATACTAAGTATTGTTTCAATGTCGTCAAAACTTTTTATCTTCTAAAAATATTTTCATATTGATAAAGTTATTTAATTAGTATATCAATGTAATATATTGATAAAGTTATTATCTCCTAAAAATATGTTCATATATAGTGAAAATAGGTAAAATCTTGTTTTATATAATAGTCTTTAAAATTAGTTAATACATTGTAAAAATATATCCATATCTAATCAAATTGGGTCAAATTTTATTTTATACATATAGAGATATATTGATTAAATAAAGTTAGAATAAAATTTTATCTTATACATATATGTATTATTTAAAAAATTTGTGATTGGTTCATACGACTACGATTAAGGAGAAGCCGCCATGTGTCTCAGGTGACTTTTCCTTTATTATATATAAATAATAGATTGGTCACTTGCGAGATTTACATGGTTGGGTCTATGTTGCTATGACTCGTACCAATTGTCCATATTACTAATTGAGGTTGTGAAGTGCATTTAGTAACCTTAATCGCGAAAAAAAAGAAAAGAAGATATAATAATATATTTGTTATAAAACCATAATATTCAACCATTAAACTTTGTATATGGTGATCCATTTATTTAATTTAGATGCCATTGAATGGGTATTGTCAAAACTTTCGTTGGTGTTATACTTCAGGTATGAGTCATTTATAATGATCTTCAAGACATTTAGAATTAACCTTATTTAGAACAGCTACTTAGCTATAAGCCACAACCATAACATCGGTTGCATGGTTAACCTTAACCTCTTTCATACCCTCTACTGGAGAGGGGCATGCTTCAGGCTATACTTAGAGGAATGTCAGGAAGTGGCATTGTTAAATGGATTGTGTTTTGTGGTTACTTCTATTGGTTCGATCTTAGTGCCAATGAAGTGTGGAGGATTTAGTGCGGGGCGAACGTCATTGACACTTTTGCCCTTTTGCCAAATAGTAATAATATCCTAACTCAAAGCTCAAAACCAATAGATTAGTAAATCAATGAATTGATAAACCAAGCAACTACTACTATAGCGATGAAGTCCGGAGTTGAACCCACAAAGAGAAGCGAATTACTATGCAATATTTCTAACAATGACTCTTATGACAAAAGCAAAGAATTTGGACAAATTGATAACAAAGCAAAGTGAATAAAACTAATGATTGCAAAGTGATTGATAATAAAGATAGAAGAAGCATTTCACCTGTAATTCTCTGACAATGGTTGAGATTCATGGTCCTAGGATTGATTCATCAATTATTTATAAGCTTATGTCTACTTGACTAAAGTTGAAGGATCCGCAGGGATACCATCACCTTATTCAATATTACTAAAGAATAGCATTAAATACTCAAGCTTTTAGACCAATTGACATATCAATTCGATGCAATTAAGACACAACCGGAACAACCCTAATCGGCATAATCAACATCTAACGATATAGATCAATCGAAATCATCCACTACAAAGACAAGAAAATATCACTACTTCAATACCTTTGTTTGCTATCGAGAAAACAATAACGAATTCATAGCTTAGATGCAATTCTTAACATGGTGATCAATCATAGAAAGGAACACAAATATAATCAATAAGTACAAGATGATAAATAAACTCATAAATAACTAAATAGAATCAAATACTCACAATCTATTCAACCATGTCTTCGAATCACAGGCGAAACTATGAGTTTAGCAACTCACAGGCCAAAAACCTCTCTTCTCTCTCAAAGCGTTCATTGTTTCTATGCCCCACACACACACTCTCTGTTGGAATAACCCAGATTAATCTAATAAAGAGTCATGGAAAACCCTAGAAATAAAATAATAATATAATAGGAAATAGAATATTCGGATCCAAATCGGAATTGCTGAACATGGCATCACGGCGAGCGCCGCCTATGCAATGACGCCTTTCTTTCTTCTCTTTAAAGTTGTGCTTCCTTGCTCCTCCGTAGCCTCTTCCTCAGCCCTCATATGCTCCATAACATGTCTCCTAAGCTCTCACAAGCTCCCATCCAAGGTCAGAATGTAAAACTGCAGAATAAACACTAAAAAGGTGAAGATTTCGAACTCGAATACTTCACAAGCAAGATATGAAACTAGACTAAAACATATGCAAAACTCCTATCTAAATGCAATAAGAACTACCTATAATGCCTATATGAAATATGCATTATCAAATCCCCCACACATAACTCTTGCTTGTCCTCAAGCAACCATAAGACAAAACATCATCTATGCCTCCCACATGAGATCCTTTCACAACTTTACTTATACAAAACAACATCATCAATAGTGCAAATATAATCAAGGCATATAAACATCATAACATGTATATATGAAATCAAGTTGCTTGCATGCTCAAAAATCCAAACTCACCAAGGATAATGTGTATATCTCGCTCTCATGTGTTTAGGCTTTAAGCATACACTCACCTCAATTCCATATACAAGCATCAAATCAAATATTGACATTTATATCACAAAATCTCCACCGGATACATCAAAGCTAAAATAAGGACATCAAGAGGACTTTCTCTCAATGGAAACCTTCATAGAAGATTCCATTCGGCGGGGTTGTAAAGGGGCTTGGTAAGAAACATAAGGGCAAGGAATGGTATTTGGTCATGTGGTACTATAAATTCCGGGAAAATAAGATTACATAACTCCCAACATAACACAAACCCACTCAATAGCACATCAAGCTCTCTGTAACACAACATCTCAAAATATAGCAATAAAGCCCAACATCCTCTATAAATCATCATCTCATAATCATCTCATCATCATCTCGTCATCAACTTGTCATCATGCACAATATGCATCTACAACACCCAACCAATCTTTCTTTCAACCAAAATAAATCCAATCCTCCTCATATGCAAAAATATATGAACTTGGCTCTTATTATTCTTTTCTCTTTTTTCCCTCTTTTTTTTGAGCCATATACATGAAATACAACTATGAGGGAAAATAAAGCACATAAATTACATCTTCTCAAAACCGGCCATAAAACATAAAACTCACACTTTAGCTTCTTTCCTCCACCACTCCAAAATAGATCCATAACCTACTCAAAATCTTAATTTTTGATAATACTAAGCATGCTCACAAACTTAGATCATACATGCTCAATTACCTATGCCTTACCATATTTCACATAAAACCAATTTTAGAGACAGGTCAAATCATTCCAGAATTCCATGGGATTTCTAAGATCATGCCAGCATAAAGTCAATAGGAAAAACTCAAATTAGATGGGTATCTTTGATAACACAAATATGCAATGCATGAGACTCTTCTTATTTTTGGATTTTTCGACATTTTTCACTCTTTTTTATTATTTTTTGACATTTTATAAAACAACTAAATATGATGCATGAATTACAAGAATATCGAAAATAAAATAAAATCAAATACTCGAAATTTAAATTTGAAACAAAAATAAACATGAACTAATCTAACTAATTTACTTCACTTCTCCCCCCCTACACTTAAATGTTGCATTGTCCTCAATGCATAAACATATACACAAAGCAACAATGAAAAAGAAAATAAAAGGTTGAAGGAAGCAAATAAACTAACCAATTACTTTGAACGTGGGGTCTGCGATCCAGAGCACTTTAGTAGACTCAAATAAATGTCATGAAGCTGATCAACCTTCCTAGCCAGGATCTCATGAGACTTAACTAATTCTTCTAGCTTAGCCGCCTGTCGCATCTCAAATTCCGTTAAACTCTTTTCCAGGCGGGCTATGTGTAAGGTGTCATGAACCACAGGTGATGTCATCTCGATCTGCATCTCCTCGGTGTCGCTCACGGGGGTCATAGGATCATAAGATTTCCATAAATCAATGGGAACATGGCTTCGGCGAACGTCGGCTAAAGTGGGACCCAAAGGTAAAATAGTAGGCAAATACTGATGATGAGTCTGATTAGGCCCAGAAATCCAACGAAATCTCTCAATAGCATATGGAAACTACATCATCTCAACTATCCGGGCAAACACAAGTAAATCCATGTCCCAAGTATATGAAGTACTCACAGGCTACAGGGACTCTAAATCGATTGCATGATAGATTGCCAAGAGTTTGATCATGCCACCAAAAGAAATGATCATAGGAGGATTCCCACAATGATGAGTACGGGCTATGCCACACACCCTAAAAAACATAAGCATCCAATCTGGCACTATAGTAGACTCAGGAGTCAAGCAGTACATGAAATGGACCATGCCAGGACTGACAGCAACGGTATCCTCAGCACCATAGAAAGTAGTTCCCAGAATCCGCAGACAGAGACGGAGAGCGGGGTGTGTAACATATCTTCAGGTCGGTAGTCAAACCAAGCCTCAAGCATCCCTGACAACTTCCTCTAATTTTCTACAGAGTCAAGAGCGAGCATGGCCTGCTCCCACTTTCTAGAACACTTCTTCGAAATACCAAAAGCAGCACTAATCAAGGCATACAACGCATATTAAGTTCTTCCCCTTAATTTGAAACGAACATCCTTAAACGAAATTACTTTCAACGTAGTAAGGAATTCCTTGACCAAGCAGGGGTAAGTCGGAGCCTTTCTCCCAACAAAATCACGCAGCCCTCCATGTGCAATCAAAGTCATTACCGACTCAAGCAAACCCAACCTCTTCAATGCATCCTCATCAAAGAACTTAGTCGACATGTAACCACGCTTCCCAAGCCCATTCCAACACTTCACCTCAATGTCATCAAAGTAGGCCGACACATCTCTCTTACCATATTCACTCATGATTTACGAGGAGTAAGAAAATCGTAAGAGAACCTCACAAAAACGATAAAAAAACGACCTCTCTGCAGGGGCAGTGGGCGCCGTGTATAGGGCAGCGGGCGCTGACCTCTACAGAAATAGAATCCGTGCACGACGTTGAAGAATTAACATCCTCAACTCCTCCAAACTTGAAACTTGACGACCAAACTTGGTTTCAAAGGCTTTCATTTGTGGTAGGTATGGGAACGGTGTGGAAATGATTTTAATTTGAAGAATGAAGGTAGTGATTGACGATGCCATGAAAAATAACCCCTTTAATTAAGAGGGGTATAACGTCATAAATAGGTTATCCAACGCAAAGGTCAGACACAAACTCAACATCAAACCATCGCAGTCAAACTCTTCATATCCCACAAATTCATAGACCCCCTCTCCCAAGTTTAGACTCTCTAAAAGTTATATAAAGATCGCGAGTCAGCTAAACTCTCGAATAAAGAGCAAGCAGCTCGCTAGTGAAGCACCTCTCCGCTAGTATCGCCACGTGTAGCTACCCAAGTTCGCTGGCATAGGGGCATGAGCAACACGTGTCCCCTACAAAGACTACGAGGTCACCAGCCAACTGCTCGCTTAATAACACTATAAATACCCCGTAGGAACCACCAGAAGGGGATCCGAAAAGAGAGATAGAAAGAGAGCTCTACAACTTCCCCTGAAGTAAAGTCATCAGGCTTGAGCTCTTAAGATCCTTGAATCGAGAAGAATTCTTTCTAGAATAATACGTCATCAAAATAAACTTCCTCTAAAGACGATGATTGAACAGTAAAACATCTATTCGTGAAGCTTAAACGTTGGTAAAATTACCTTGATTAATAAAGAATCATCAGCCCGCGAGGTCAAGCACCTTCTTTCCTTTAGCATTGTAGGTATTAGAGAACTTTTTTCATCACCTTGAGATAATAAGTATAGGTGAAATTCTAGAACCGCTTCATTGGCGCCGTCTGTGGGAACGTTCTTCTCTTCAGTACTCCACTTCACTCTTCTCTTCCACCTTTCTCTCTCTATCTTTTTCTTACTTTGGAAAAATGAAATGACAGAAAAAGGGAAGTAAAACCCCTATTTATACCGTGGGACCGTACCAGCTCCCGCCCAAATGGGCCACACAAGAATTGGGCCTACCCACTCAAGCCGACCTTAACACAATTCCATTCCCCTAGATAGGGAAAGCATAGTTTTTTTATCGAGACATGATCCCATGTTAATGGTCATCGCGATCTAGTCTCGAGGAAATATGACGATGCCATGAAAAATAACCCCTTTAATTAATAGGGGTATGACGTCATAAATAGGTTACCCAACGCAAAGGTCAGACACAAACTCAATATCAAACCATCGCGATCAAACTCTTCACATCCCACAAATTCATAGACCCCCTCTATAAAGTATAGACTCTCTAAAAGTTATATAAAGATCGCGAGTCAACTAAACTCTCCAATAAAGAGCAAGCAGCTCACTGGTGAAGCACCTCTTCGTTAGTATCACCATGTGTAGCTACCCAAGTTTGCTGGCATGGGGCATGGGCTACACGTGTCCCCTACAAAGGCCACGAGGTCACTAGCCAGTTGCTCGCTTAATAACACTATAAATACCCCTTAGAAACCACAAGAAGGGATCCGAAAAGAGAGATAGAAAGAGAGCTCTGCAACTTCCCCTTAAGTAAAGTCCTAAGGCTTGAGCTCTTACGATCCCTGAATCGGAGAAGAAGTCTTTCTAGAATAACACGTCATCAAAACAAATGTCCTCGAAAGACAACGATTGAACAGTAAAACATCTAATCGCAAAGCTTAAATGTTTGTAAAATTACCTTGATTTATAAAGAATCATCAGCCCGCGAGGTCAAGCACCTTCTTTCCTTTAGCATCACGGCTATTAGAGAACTTTTGTCGTCACCTTGAGGTAACAAGTATAGGTGAAATTCTAGAACGGCTTTAGTGATGAATGTGTTTGATGGGTAAGAACTCAATTGAAACATAAGGCTCTTAGGTTTTTGGAATGTATTCAAGTAGGATCTCTTGGGGTTTATGTGTTTCCTTAGAGACAAAGCTTTGATTGATCCAAATTAGGTAGTGGGATTATATGGTGGTTTGGCAAAGGTAATTTCAATCTATCAAAAAGATAAGAGAATATTAGAAAATTATAAGATAAAATAAAATAGATAAAAGATTGAATTCTCTCCTAAAATAAATGGAAACTAATCCTAGAAAGAACCATATAATCATAAGATAGATATAATAGATAAAAGATAGATAAACTAACCTAAAATAAAATAAAATCTAATCCTAATAGATAAATAAAATAAATCTACTCCTAAAATAAAAAGATAGAACTAAATCTAATCCTAATGAAGATGAAAAATCAAATCTAACCTAAAATAACCAGAAATCAAATAAACATAAAGATAAAATATGATAGAAACTACTCATTTCCAACGTAACCAAATATTCGGACGCGTCTGTGAATAGTGACTGGCGGCGGCGGGCGCTGTGTGTGCAGAAGGTCCCTCCGTCATTCAAACAAGCAAAATTCATCTACCAAAAAGGTTCTAACACTACACTACTCCAATGTACTGCAAAAAGACTTGTCCTACTTTATTGAATTGAAAAACTAAATGCGAAATCGAAACAATATTACCTAATCTACCTTGGGTTGCCTCCCAAGAAGCGCCTTTGTTTCACATCTTTGGCTCAACGTGATGCATTTCTTGATCAAGTTATCCCATCAAGATCCTCCACACTTGTCCTTTTCTTGACAAGAGGGGGAACCTTAAGAATTTCTCATATGCACATATCAAGTATTTCACTATTCTCAAATGTGCAACCTCTAGGATGCAACGTATCATCTCAATAGTGGCATCTTCGATACTCTTTGATGGTCTAATTTCCATACAGGTTAACACCTTTGAAACATATTGAAAGAAACTCTCCTCGGGTAACTCGGATAACTACATTGGCACTAAGATAGATGGATCCTTAAAACACATTGGTTTATCAGATGAAGTAGGAGGAGTAACATATGAAAGAGAAGAAGACATAAGGGATGATAGGCTAGAAAGCATAATGGATGATGAAGGAGAGGGCAAAATAGTTGAAATCTCATGCGTCGACTCATTAGGCTCCGTTTCAGAAGGCGCTAGATCCTCTTCTTCATTAAAGTATGACGCTGGTTTTTGAAGGGTCGGTGGGCGTCGGTTCTGCAGAAGCGACCTCCTTCGTGTTTATCTCGGCTACTGGCTTGCATCCTCCCTTCAATGTTTCTATTAACGCACAATCGAGGGCTATGTTTTGGATCAGATCCCATATTCCTGATAGTCCTGGGCTTCACTCACTAGTGTCTATAGATCCTCTTATTTCAGGTTGTGCACCCTCATAAATGCAAACTACCTTATATCGCTCACTATCAGGGATACCCTGTGATTTACAATCGTTCACTAGATTTTGCACTCTTAATAGGTAATGGTGAAAATATTCTCCCTGGTTTTGATATAACTTCAACCTTTTTCCTTTTTATTTTTGAAAGAAATTAATAATCACAATAAAGAAATATAAACACACAAAACAATAGAAACATAAATAAAAATCAATAAACACACAAAATAAAGAAATAAACTTGCTTCCCCAGCAACGACGCCAAAATTTGGTGGGATGAAATGTCATTAGGTTTCACCACGCCAAAAGTAATAATAACCCAAACTAACATACTAACTAGTAACCTAGTATAGTAGATAAGTAAGGGTTCAAACCCGTAGAGAAACAAGTACTTCAATGGAATTTATGTTTAACAATTATGACAATAAAGATAGAATATGAATATGATTGAAGATAGATAATGAAACTAAACTAAGATAAAGATATGAATAGGAATAAAGAGAAGATAAAAGATAAAAGCGTGGTTTCACCTACAATTCGCAACATTGGTTGATTTACTTGATCATTGAGGTGATTTCTATATTATTTCTAAGCGTATGTCGACTAACGTTTAATCGATCGATCTGCAAAGATACAATCTCTTATTCAATGTTGCTAAAGAATAGCATTAAGGATTAGAGTACTTAAGACCAATTGACATATTAGTTCAATGCAATTAGGAAACAAAGGAACAACACATTCGACCCTAACAACATCTACTTGACATAGATCAATTGTTATCATCCACTGCAAAGGCATAGAAATAACACTAACTCAATGACTTTGTTTGCTATCGAGAAACCAACAACGGATTCATAGCATAGATGCAATTTCTTACTAGATGGACAATCATAGAAAGAAACACAAATATATCAATAAGAACAAGATGATAAATCAACTTATGAATAACATAGAAATCAAGTGTCACAGTCAACCAACCAAGTCTTGAATCATAGCAAAACCACGAGAGTTCTAGGTATGCATAACGTACTTTTAATCCCTAAACATAAACCCTCTCATCTCCCTTTATGTTACTATGGTATTAGGTCTAAGAGAGCGTCGTTCAAGCGACTGGGAATGAGTGTTAATATAGCCTAAAGGTTCGACAAAATCCAAGAATAAAATTGACTAAAATAATATTATAATAATAGGAATGATAGCGTGTCGGCAAATATCACGAGGATCGTCTTGTCCGTACAGCCGCGGGCGCGGCACCTGGCCGCGGGCGCGGCTCCAGTGTTTGACCGTATCCTCATCTTGTCTTTAGCACTGCTTTAGTGGTCATTTGGCTTTCTTCTTGATTCCTTTCTTCCACCAACATTCCCCTTTCCAAGTGTGACTCTCTAATCTTGAAATTAACAAATAAAATGTGTAGATTCCGAGTCTCTGGATATAAATGATCATGATGCGAATTAACTCTAAAACATGCAATACGAACTCTATAATTGCACTAAGACCTACCTATTATGCCTATATAAAATATGCATTATAAGTAATTAATGCTATTCTTGTAATGTTACTTGAATATGTGATTGCTCATGCGGGTTTAATCTATCAAATCCAAGTCAGGCATAACTTTAGGAATAGTAATGAAATCAATCCGAGAACCATGAACTCCAAACCATTGTCAAGAGTTGCAAGTGAAGCATTTTCCCCATATTATTATCAACTTACAATAATTATTCCTTTGCGTCTTTATTTATTTCAATTGCTTACTACAATCTTGTTGCCATTAGTTTAGGGAATCTACTTAAGAATCACGAATCAGTCTTCTCTGCGGGATCAACTGCTTACTTGTTTGCTATACTAATATTTTTTTTAGCATTGAGTTAGGACATTCTGTATTTGGTGGGACCAAGATGATGCAGGGGAGAATCGAGTATAAAATATAGATAATATAATCAACCCTAGCCTCTCAAATAAATTCAAGACTCCCCCGCTGCAGTGGAAGGGTCAAGATCGATCCACAAGGAAGCGTGCCAGCGGATCAAATGTAATTCATGCAAACGTTCTGCAGAAGTCAACCAGAAGCTCTCGACGTCAACCAGGTCAATCGATCTCAATCAAAGTAGTCGATCTTGAGTGTTGAATCTTGCATAGACAAACAAAAGGCAGTCGACATCGACCAATTCACTCGACATCGAGTTAGTCTAGAAAATTGATCGACACAAAAAATCGTCGTTCAATTAGAGGTAGTCGATATCGACTTGTCCAATCGATCTCGACATCTCAAACGGAAATTAAAAACGTCGGCAAAGAACGACGGAAGAATAAAAGGATGGAAAGGAAGATGTGGACATAAAAGATAAGGGTTGTCGAGTTTTTGATTACTCAACGAACGACAAAAGCAACAAAGTAAAAGGATTTAAACAAAAGTATAAACGGACTACTAGGACTAGGGATCACCACAACATTAACAATACATGCAAATGATTCGTTGATTACTCAACGAATGATAGTTATCAAAGGGACAAGTTTTCACCGTACACCAACACCTAGGAATATTAGCTCTTGTCGTCAAACCTAGTTGTCTCTACCTTTTAGTTATTTCGAACAAAGGTAGGAGATGATGAAGACATAACAATATCAACATCAAAACTCATATCCTAAGCATGCATGGCTAACGTCGGGCTCACCCTGTGATGTAGGGAGAATTGAATCGAAATATATAAATAATATACTCAACCCTAGCTACTCCAATAAATTCAAAACTCCCCACTACAGTAGTAGTGAATTAGGTTCAATCCTCAAGGAAGTGAGTCAGCGGGATCCTGGAATAGTCCAAATACACGTCTTGTGTCGACTAGAAGATACTCCATCTCGAGTGGTGCACTCGATGTCGATCGTGGTAGTGTGTAGAAAACTTGCAAGAACAGAAGCAACAATCGATCTCGACCACATAAATCAATCTCGAGTGGTTAGTAATGGCATTAATCGACTCAGAAGACTGTTTGTCGATACAGGGGCACTCGATATCGAGTTAGGCACTCGATCTCAAGCTCAGAGATTGGGCAAAAGGTCAATCGACTCATAAAACTATCTACCCGATGTGGTTCAGTCGATATCGACTACAGATGTTGATATCGAGTCCTCCTACAGTATGTTAGTAGCATCGGCAAAGAAAGTCCGAAGAGAGTAGAATGGGAGTAGAAGCATGATAAGAAATAACAAGGTTTTTATGAATGTAAACATATATAAAAAGCAACTCCCAAGGATGGGGTTTACCACAACGTTAATCAAACATGCATAAGCTAAGTAAAACGGACAATTGTGCTATCTCACCCGAGGGACAAGCTTTTGTCGTACACCAACGATTAGGAATACTCTTGCAAATAAACCTAATTTTCTTTACCAATTTTATGTTTATAACCTATGTTTTTAATACGAATCCCTTTTCTTGTGATAAGTACTAAAAACAAAATAATAAGAGATGACCAAGACGCAATGATATCAACATCTAACACTTACCTCAAGAACGCATGGCTAAAGTTGGGCTCATCCCGACCCTAAGAGCTTGGAGAACTACTCGCTCTTCATGGAATTAAACATCTTGAATTAAAAGAAACTTCCATTAAAATAAACTTCGAAACTTTACAACTCCAACGTCGGCTTTGACAAATGCCAAAAGCCCTAAAGCTTCTTCTACTCTAAACTCTAAACTACTTCTATTGCTCTTATTGTTGTTGTGTTCTTGAATGAATAAAAACAAGCCCCCTAGGGCTTTATTTATAGCCTATCAATCCTTGATAGCCAAGGAAAAGAGTTCTAATCCTAGTAAAACTAGTCCATCTAAATTCTATCATACAACAAATAGGATAAAACTTTATTATAGTAAATAATAATAAAAAATCTTAGGGTAAAAAGGAAAGTACCCTTTAACATAATCTAACTAAAAGGGAAAAGATAAAATTGTGGCCTCAAAATATCTCTTTACTCGGATTCTCCAAACCGCGTGCCAACTGTGGGAATCTTCTATAATATCAATCAGTCCACTCGATATCGAGTGTCTCATTTCTACTCGACTTGTCTTGATTTCACTCAAGCTCTGGTGGTGTGTCGATGTCGAGTTTCCCACTCTACATAAAGTTGTGTCGAGTTCTTTCCAGTAGGTTTTGGCATGGCTGTCAATAACTAGTATCTGGGTCGATCACTCTAGTCGATCTCGACATATCGAGTCAATATCGACTGCTCTTTAGTGCTTCTCTTGGCTTCTCATTTTGAATCTGATTCTTCCCCCAATTCCTATACATTTAAACCTAAACTTGTGCAAACTCTATTTCTTGCACGTTAGCTCATTCTACACAAATTCTTATTATTCTCAACCTATAATTTAGGAATTGAATGGAATAGGAAGTCAAATATGCAATTAAAATGACTATAAATATGTACATCAAAACACCCCATACTTAGACTTGCTTGTCCTCAAGCAATAACCAAGCAATATCCAATACCTACAACACATCCTTCAAGTCTTCGCCTTTTGTCAAAAGCAACATCATAAGTGGTAGCAAAGCAAAGCAAGTGAATTTAACATCATCACACATATATGAGCGATCCATGGACATCGGCAATTCTAAATCCAACCTCACTGGGATAATGTGTTTATACTCAACTCTCAATGTGTTTAGGCTATGAAGATCAACTCTCAACTCAATTCCATATACAAACTCATAAACATTGCAATTTATAATAATCCACTTCGCAACCAATTATGTAAATGCAAACAAGACTCCTAAACTTCAACACAACTCAACCAAGCCATATCTCCCAAAATAATGCATATTCCAAAATTACTCTCTCTATGATGAACTTCAACCTTTCTTTCAAACACAATATACCTCTCAAAAATATAAATCTAGCAAAAAATAAAAGAACTAAGGAATAATTGGCTCATGCACTTAATGTAGATAGCTATTTTTTTCTCTTTTTTTTCGGATTTTTTGGACGAAAATAAATAAATAAATATGGTGCATTTATAATGTGAGCCGAAAATCCTTTTACAAAATGTGACAAGATGCAAATATGTACCAACCCATAATTCTTCTTTACTCAACTAAACATATACACATTCTTTCCACAAGACATTATTTTCACCAACTCTAAGTCTCGATTCCCAAATGGGGGTCAGTCTAAATTCGTCTAGGGATAATATTTTAGAGTTTATATAATAAAGGCTCAGACAACTGTTCTGGCTTCAAGCAGAGATAATGCAGGGTAGGTAAAGAGAGGATAAAAGTGGCTTAAAAGATGCCTCCATCATTTAATTCCCATTCACATAAACATATATATGCATTGGCTTTGAATAACTATCACAATATTTAGAGATGCATACGAAGGGTAAATTCACTCAACAAAGTAGAGGGATTTTTAATGTTCTCCCTATAGGCCAAAATTCTCACTAGGATAAATTTGTTGGATTTTGCTTTTTAGCCTAGGATCATATGCACTCAATTTCAACACAGGTTCACAATCTACATAAAAACAATTTCAAAGACTTAGGCTAAACCATCCAAATATGCCATAGGATTTACATGATCAAGTCAGCAATTAGGTTTCATCATTGGATATCTAAGTAGGGTTAAAAAACTAATTAAATAAAGTAATTATGCATTTTTTCTCTTTTTTGACATTTTCTAATTTTTTTTGGATTTTTTATAATACTAAAGTATTAACGCATAAACTTTAAACATGATGCAATGCAAAAATTAAAAATAAGCCAACTTTTAATTAAAAACTAAGGAAGACATGTTTCATCCCCGCCTTATACTTAAAATATACATTGTTCTCACTGTATTAAAAAAACAAGGGTGAAGATAGAAACTCACAGAGTAATCTACGGAGGGAGTCGATTTCAGGTTCTATCGATGCCAATAGTCGATATCAAGTACAGTGGTCGATGTTGCTGCATCTTTGTGTTTTGAAAGAAGTCAAAGTCGAGGGTCGCAAGGGGTGGTTGATATCAAGGGGCCTACTCGATGTAGACTGTAGTGTTTAGCTCTTGAGTGATCGATCTCGATCATAGGAAGTGGCTCGACCCTATGGCATTCGATGTCGACTGGCCTAGTCGATCTCGGCTGCCTCTGCATGGACTTCTTTTCTTCTTCGTTGTTCCTTGTACTTTTCCCCCGAAATTCTTATTAGTTTATAAAATATAGAACCACGATTTTATCCAAGTCTCAAAAACCAAATCCTACATCCTAAAAACCTGTAAGCAAAAAATTTAAGGTTTTATGTACAAGCTCTAGATTTTTGAGTCGTTGGGCTGACTTCTCCGGTAGCGCTTCAAGACCCTTTAAGGTAGGGCCCCTTCAAGCTTGTCGCTTCTCCTGGATTGTCTAGGTCTTGTTGTAATATCCATGCTCAGCAATTATGGCTTCTTCTCCATTATACTCTTCCTTTGGATCCTTCTGGTCTTCTTTTCCTTGACCTAATCTTGCTAATATGAGCAAACCATGGAGCTTTGACCCTCCCATTAGTGGATTCATCTTTAATGGACAAAGAAGGGTTGGAGATAATACCTAAGCTTACCTTTTCGGGCCCGAAACAGTGATCTTCGGGCTGGGGGTCGGTCGATATTGACATGGTGGAGTCGATCTCGAGTGCGCAAGTTGACGTCGATATGGTCTAGTCGACATCGACAGTCGGGACCCCATACATAGGCTCCTGGCATCTCGAGTGATCTTTTATGGTGCTCGATATCAAAGGAGGTTGGTTGATCTCAAGATGTTTGGTTGATCTTGACTGGTTACAGTCGATCTCGACCTTCTTTGCAGTAGCAAACTTTGCCGACAAATAATTATGCAACTTCTCTTCTGCAAGCATGAGCCCATCTTCTTCAAGGATTCCTAGAGTGAGAACTCTTTGTATTTCCTCCTCACAAGGGATATAGTCCTTGCTTAGGCCGATGTCTTTTCCTCTAGCCTTTTAGTGTCATTCATCGTCCTGTTGAAGCAGAATTCAACGACTTCGTTGCCGATTGTGAACGTCAGGGTTCCATTCCTTACATTGATGTTGGCATCAGCGGTTGCTATGAAGGGTCTAACAAAGATGATAGGCACAATAGGTTTTTTTGTCATGTCCAACACGATGAAGTCCGTGGGCACAAAGAACTTGCCCACCTTGACAGGGACATCATCCACAATCCTTGTTGGTCTAAAAAAGGAGTTATCCGCCATGTAGAGCTTCAAATCGACGGGCTCCAATGGTCCTACTCTGACTTGTTTCCATATTGATAGGGGCATCAATCTTACGCTAGCCTCAATGTCACATAGGGCTTTAAATTGGTGCTCAGTGATGGGCCCATCACCGAGATCGCCAAACTCAATTGAATGGCATTCTTTGGCGATCTCGGTGATGGGCCTATTCTTGGCTAGGATGTCCTTCAGGAACCTCATGTACGCCAGCATCTCACTAAGGGCTTCCGTGAGAGGTATGGTGATGTTAAGTCCTTGAATCACCTTCATGAATCACCGAAACATTGTGCCTGCCGGATACTTCAATGCCTTGGGAGGAAAAGGGACTGCCTTTGTTGGCTTTGGAGCCAAAGTGGTCGACTTGGACTTTTTAGACTGGTCAACCTCGGAGGAGTCTAAAGCTGGTGTCGATCTACAGAGGAGTCGACATTGACCTTGAGTTGGTGTTGTGGGCTTTTCTAGTGTTGTGGGCTTTGCAGTGGGCTCAACATTGAGTTGGTGTTTGATGACGATAAGGCCCTCGACATCGACTGGGTGGTCGACATCGACTGCATCTTTTGTGACTTCTTCTTTGCTCGGTGGCTTCTGCAATTGGCATCCACTTCTTAGGTTCACAACGACTATGTATCCGGCTTGCCCCTTTGGATTTGCTTGTGGTTGTCCTGGGAGTGTTCTGGCTGGATTTGGCATTTGGTCCGCTAGTTGACCCAATTGGGTCTCCATGCTCTTCCTCCAAATATCCATCTCCCCCATGTGAGCATTGAGCCCATGCAATTGGTTTTGTATGACGTTGCTCGATTGTTGGTTTTGCGCTTGGTTTCTTCTTAACTCATCAAGGATGACTTGGACATCGTCTCTCCTTCGTTCTCTTTCTGGATGGCTTGGAGCTCGGTAAGGTGGAGGATCTCTAGGGTTGTATTGGGGTGGTGGATTTCCCCAATTTTGGTATCCTTGGCGATTGGGATTCCTCATGAATCTCACCTTTTGATGAGTCTTCACTAGATCTACTTGCTCCGTGTGGAGGCAAGTGGTAGTGATGTGCCTGTCGGAGCCGCATTTGGCGAAGGGTTGGTTGGCGGAGAGGAACTTGACTTGCTTTTGCAACCTCCCGAGTTGACGTCGGGATCACTCTCCTTGGAGGGATCATAGAGTGGCATCAATAGGGCATGATTGGGTCGAAGGCCACAAGAGTCCCATAAGGATTGTCAAATTCCACCAACCTCTCTATGGTATCCCAAGCATGTTGCGGTGGGAGTTCTAGATACCTCATAGGAGGTGTAGGCGTTAATGCTCTTGTTGTTGGCTATATCCAAGGCGTTGTAGATGATCTTCTGGATGACGTAGCGAGGTTGCCCGTGCGTATTGCAAGACCTTAGAAGCTCCTTGAATTGCTCCCACACTTGCGCCAGGGTCTCATTAGGCTTTTGCTTGAAAGTCATGATCTTCTGCCGAATTACCGCCGTCTTGGATGAAGGGAAAACTTTATTGAGGAATGCATCCTTGACTTCATCCCACGCGCGCAGCGATCTTGGTGCTAGACTTTCCAACCATTGAAGTGCTTTCCCTGCAAGAGACCAACAGAAAGCATTTAGTTTTACATATTCCAAGCTTTCTCCATCGGCTATAGTGTCGCAAAGATCAAGGAAAGTAGTTATATGTTCTAGAGGGGAATCATTAGGTTTTCCCTCAAATTGATGTCTCCTAATTTCAGTTAAGAAGCTAGGATTAATTTCAAATTTTGAGTGAGGGATAAGAATAGTCGATTCAGGCACGGAGAGAGCTGGGTGCATGTATTACTTTACGTTCTGAGGGAGGGCATTGATTTGGGATTCATATCGCCTCCTTTCTCCCTCCTACCTGTTACCATGTTCCTTTTATGCCGCCTCTCTAGCGGTAAAGTCCTCGACTTGCTTTTTTAAGTTCTCAATCTGCTAAGCCTGGGTCTCTTGGTCGGCCACGATTCTTTGAACTCTAGACGTTAAGTGGCGATAAAGCTCGGGGTCTTCTAATCCTTCGTACTCATGCATGTCATCAGTGCATCGCATACACCTATAAAACAATACTCAAAATTAAATAGGACATGAGATAGACTACTAGGGCGCGATTGATAGCTTCCACGACAACGTCGCCAAAATTTAATTTAGGGAGAATTGAATTGAAATATATAAATAATATACTTAACCCTAGCTACGCAAATAAATTCAAAACTATCCGCTGCAGTAGAAGTGAATTAAGTTCGATCCTCGAGGAAGTGAGTCAGCGGGATCCTAGAATAGTCTGAATACAAGTCTTGTGTCGAATGGAAGCTACTCGATCTCGAGTGGTTCACTCGATGTCGATCGTTGTTAGTAACGGAATCGAAAGACTCAAAAGGTTGTTGGTCGATACAGGGGCACGCGATATCGAGTTAGGCACTCGATCTCGAGCTTAGAGCAGGAGCAAAAGGGCAGTCGACTCAGAGAAGTGTTGAACCAATGTGGTTAAGTCGATATCAACTATAGATGTCAATATCGAGTCGTCTTGCAGTGTGTTAGTAGCATCGACAAAGAAATGCCAAAGAGAGTAGGATGGGAGTAGAAGAATGATAAGAAATAACAAGGTTTTTATGAATGTAAATATATGTTAAAAGGAACTCCTAAGGCTAGGGTTTACCACAACGTTAACCAAACATGCATAAGATAAGTAAGAGGGACAATTGTGCTATCTCACCCGAGGGACAAGCTTTCGCCGCACTACTTGTCTAAGTATCGTTCCGTTCGATCTTTCCCATTTTGGGCGGAACAGATCGACTAATTCTTTGATTCCAGTTAGTAAGAGGGATGAAATAAATTCTGTGGGGGGCGTGGCTACCGAGATAAATGCAGTCAATTACTGATTAGGAATACTCTTGTAAATAAACCTAATTGTCTCTACCAATTTAATGTTTATAACCCAAGTTGTTAACATGAATCCCTTTTCTTACGATAAGGACTAAACACAAAATCGTAGGAGATGATCAAGACGCAACGATATCAACATCAAATACTTACCTCAAGCACGCATGGCTAACGTCGGGCTGATCCCGACCCTAAGAGGTTGGGGACATACTCGCCCTTTATGAAAGTAAATATCTTGAATTGAAAGAAACTTGAACTAAAATAAACTTTGAAATGTTACAACTAAAATAAATTATTGTTGTTGTGTTCTTGAATGAATAAAAACCAGCCCCTTAGAGCTTTATTTATAGCCTCTCAATCCTTGCTAGCCAGGGAAAGGAGTTCTAATCCTACTAAATCTAGTCTATCTAAATTATATCCCATAATAAATAGGATAAAACATTGCCTAAAAAATTCCTAGGGTAAAAAGGAAAGTACCCTTATGACATAATCTAACTAAAAGGAAAAGATAAAATCATTGCCTCAAAATATCTCTTCACTCGGATTCTCCGAACCGCGTACAAACCATGGGAATCTTCTACTCAATATCAATCTGTCCACTCGATATCGAGTGTCTCATTTCTGCTGGACTTGTGTTGATTTCACTCGAGCTTTGGTGGTTTGTCAATGTCGAGTTTCCTACTTGACATAAAATTGTGTCGAGTGCTTTCCAGTAGGTTTTGGCTTCGCTATCAACACCTAGTCTCTAGGTCGAACACTCTAGTCGATCTTGACATGTCGAGTCCATGTCGACTGCTCTTTAGTGCTTCTCTTGGCTGCTCGATTTGACTCCCATTCCACTCGAATTCCAATACATTTGAACCAAAACTTGTGCAGACCCTATTTCAGTATTTCTTGCACGTTAGGTCATTCTACACAAATTCTTATTATTCTTAACCTATAATTTAGGAATCGAATGGAATATGAAGTCAAAATATGCAATCAAAACGACTATAAATATGTACATCACCACGACCCTAAGAAAAGCTCTAAACTGAATGTAAATTGTTTGTGTGTTGGTATATTTTTCCTAAAGCTAGCCTCACAACTCTTAGCTAGCCTATAAGAAGGAGTCCTAATTCTAGTGAAAGTAAATTATCTAAATCTATATCTAATAATGAAAAGGATAAAAACTTGTTAAGAAAACAAACTATATCCCTAGGGTCGATAGGAAATACCCATAAGGATTAAATCTATCTAGAAAAGAAATAAAAACGTGGACATTTATCTTCTCCTTGGACTCGGATTGCTTAATCGCATTAGCTACTGTAATTAGGTCCAGTAGACATTGACTGCTGCTCTCGATGTTGAGTGCTTTTGATTCTGCTCGAACAACTTTATCTCACTCGACCTCGGGCACATTGCAACTCTAACGACATCGATTAGTTCCTCGATGTTGATCACTCGGGTCGATGTCAAGCATCTTGGTCGATCTAAATGCATGTTGACCACTCAGTAGCATGTCTTTCTCCTCTTCTCTGTACTTAGTCTTTGGTTGATTTCTTCAGTTGATATTGAGAATTCCTGTCAAGATCGACTACTCTGTTTCAATTCTTTGCTTCTCGTTTCGGCTTAGATTCAGCTCCAATTTATGCACAATTAAACCAAAACTTGTGTAGACCTTTATTTCTTGTAAATATGAAAATACTACACAAATTCAAAGCATTTTATAAACCATAATGCTAATATAAGATAGAAATTGGCGTAAAAGATAGGCATAAAACATAGTCATTTTAGAGGATATCAAAACACCACATACTTAAGCTTGCTGGTCCCCAAGCAATACTTTTCGTGGTCACACAGCGGAAGGATTAAACTCTCAACATCATAGATCTATTCTTATATAACCTTAACAATCAATAACCATCTTCGCTAAGGTACTATTGCCTTCGAATTCGTGTCTGTGAATGAAAAGCAACATCTCACACAAAGGAGGGTTATGCAAAAACAATTTTGTAACATAGCATTAATAATCAAGAGGACTTTTATGCGCATGGTGAAGTGAAGATAAAAGGTATAGTGGTGGGCTATATTTGACAATGTGGTGCTTAATCCGGGGAGAAATTTTCAAACTTTCTTTCTTTAACGCACTTTCTCCTTTATGTTATCCACATTCCTCTTCCCCATATTGCTTTTACTTTTTTTTTTCACTTATATGCATTTGCCTCTCTAACCTTAGCGTTGTCTTCTCGCGAGTCACAAACATAGGTGTCATGAATGACCCCAGATACTTAGCGCTTCGGACTCCTCACCTTGTTGTCCCATCTTGCATGAATTTTATCCTCCGTAAGCAGGGTTGATCCACCTAACTCCTAGGTGATCGGATTTTCTTTCACTCATTAAATTTTCCATTGAAAATCTCCTGCCATCAACATTATAATAACTTCACAACACATCAACCAAATAAAAACTCCGTAATATGACTTCCATTTCTTAACATAATCTCCTGGATGGGTAATAAGGTATAAAAATGGGCATTTTCAGAACTTGTGGAGCAAATATGAGATAAAGAACATATGGCTTTGAATATGAAGTAAGGCTATTAAGCATGGGTTATAGTTAGGGTGAATAAAGATCCAATGGAAAAAAAAGTCGTTCGTCCTCTTATCATGCATATGTCAAAAGCAACTTCAAATTTCACCTCCCTTCATTGTTTTACCTAAAAAATTGCACTTCATTGAGACTTCCCTTTACTAGGCAATTTAATTGCTATACTTCTAACATATCTACTTTTGCATCGTCAAGTTTTGATAAAAATTTAAAATTTTCACCGAAAAGCCATAACATAGAACACTGCAAGAGATAACTAAGCAAAGATAATGATGATATGCAAATAACCTCTTCCCCCATCCCACACTTAAAGTATACAGTGTCCTCACTGTATTAAATCAAAGGAAAACAAGGATAAAGGAAGGAACTCACAAAATAACGTGCAGAAGAATCGTATTCAGGTGTTGTCGACTAAGTTGCCAACAGTCTACATCGACCAGAGCAGTCAATGTCGACAACAACTCTTATTGTGAAGAAGATGTAGTCGGTCGATTCAGGGGCTATCGATCAAGTCCGCAGTAGTCGACATCGATTAGAGCAGTCAATGTCGGCAGCAACTCTTATTATTCAAGAAGATGGTCGAAGTCGAGGGTCGCCTAGGTGGTCGACACCGAGTGGCCTCATTGATATTGACTGCTCAGTAATGCTCCATAGTGATGTAGACCTCGTTAGGTCAATGTCGACGGCTACTTCAGGGACTTTGTTTATTTTTCGTTGTATCCTCATGCTTTACAAACTGAAATTTCATTAGCTCATAAAAACTAAACCATGTTTTAAAAGATGTTTTTAAAACAAAATCCAAAACCTAAAAACCTAAAGTTTAAAGGAAATTTAAATAAAGTTTATGTACACGCTCTAGACTTTTGAGTCGCTAAGCCGACTTCTTTAATAAAGCCCATGACCCCTTAAGGTAGGGTCCCTTTGCGTTAGACCCCTTTCCTTGATCATCAAGGTCATCATCGTAGTCCCCAAGATCAACGATTAAGGTATCTTCTTCTATTTGCTCCTGAGCTTGGTTCTCTTGATTCGCCATATTTCTTTGGAACCTTTATTGAATGTGTACTCTCGGGGTCTTCTAAGCATTCGAATTCTAGTGTGTGATCAGTGCAGCAGATACACCTATAAAACAACACTCACATGAACGTTAGAACAAACTACCTACGGCGCTAATGATCGCTTCCCTGGCAACATCACCAAAATTTGATGTAGGGGAGAATTTAATATAAAACATAGATAATAGAATCAACCTTAGCCTCTCAAATAAATTCAAGGCTCCCTCGTTGTAGTGGAAGGGTCAGGATCGATCCAGATGCTATTGACGTCGATCAGGTCAGTCAATCTTGATCAAAGTAGTCGATCTCGAGTGTTGAATCATGCACAGACAAACAGAAGGCAGTTGACATCGACGAGCTCACTCGACATCGAGT
Source organism: Persicaria maculosa (assembly GCA_963922045.1). Taxonomy (NCBI): domain Eukaryota; kingdom Viridiplantae; phylum Streptophyta; class Magnoliopsida; order Caryophyllales; family Polygonaceae; genus Persicaria; species Persicaria maculosa. The sequence goes on from OY998265.1 coordinate 15,175,011, forward strand.
TAGTCCAGAAAGTCATCGACATAGAAAACCGTCGATCGATCAGAGGCAGTCGATATCGACCTCTCAAATAGAAATTAGAAACGTCGAAACAGAACGACCAATGAATAAAAGGATGGAAAGGAAGATATTGACAAAAAAGATAAGGGTTGTCGAGTTTTTTAATTACTCAACGAAAGACAAAAGTAACAAAGTAAAAGGGTTTAAACAAAAATAAAAACGGACTCCTAGGACTAGGGATCACCACAACATTAACCACACATGCGAATGATAGAGTAAGACGAACAATTATGATTTCTCATCAAAGAGACAAGCTTTCGCCGTACACCAACACCTAGGAATATTGGCTCTTGTCGTCAAACCTTGTTATCTCTACCTTTTAGTTATTTCTACCAAAGGTAGGGGATGATCAAGACATAACAATATCAACATCAAAACTCATATCCTAACCATGCATGGCTAATGCATTTATCTTCTCCTTCGACTCGGATTAAATTTATAGAGAAAAGAAATAAAAATGTGGCCATTTATCTTCTCATTCGACTCGGATTGCTCGATCGCATCTGCTATTGTCATCAGGTCCAGTCGACATCTACTGCTGCTCTCGATGTCAAGTGCTCTTGATTCTGCTCGATCTAACTTTATCTCACTTAACCTCGGGCACACTTCAGCTCTCTCGACATCGATCAGTACCTTGATGCCAATCACTCCGATCGATGTCGAGCATCTTGGTCGATCTAAATGCATGTCGAGCCATCAGTAGTTTGTCTTTCTCCTCTTCTCTGTACTTAGTCCGTGGTCGATTTCTTCAGTAATATCGAGCATTCCAGTTGAGATCGACTGCTCTGTTTCAATTCTTCGCTTCTCGTTTCAGCTTCGATTTTGCTCCAATTTCTGCACACCTAAACCAAAACTTGTGTAGACTTCTATTTCTTGTAAATATGCATATACTACACAAATTCAAAGCATTCCCAAACCATAACGCAAATATAACATAGAAATTGGCATAAAGGATAGGCATACAATATGGTCATTTTAGCGGACATCACAAGACCAATGACACAATTACACATGGTAAAAATAGCCCACCACGCATGCTAGCATTTTATATGTTTATAATGCAGTATTGTAATTAATGGGTACCCATATAGAATGTCAAAGGTCATATCCCTCTCCTACCTCCACCCCCCTTCCCGTTAGGGCAGTGTATGGCCAGCTCATGAATGCATTCAAGTTATTCATGCCCATTGTTCATTTATTTTTCCAATCATTCATCATCATGCTCATGTTGGTGTTACTCATTACTCGATTTACTCGGGACAAGACCAGATGGGACTAGGTTATCCTATAACCCTAGCAAAGACGCTGGTGACTTCACAAATAAAGGTCATTCTGCTTACAAACTTATATAGAATAAGGATGCTCATTCATAAGTGCAAGTTCTAGCATGGTACTACAGGGAATGCTTTTATGCTTATGCAACACCAAGTATATCATGCACATATATACAGGGAAGTTATTCTATTCAATCTGAGTAAGCTCCAAGAGGAACTTACCTGGGTAAGCAGAGCTGCAAAAGATTAGATCTGGTATACATCAATCAGAAGTCATACCAACACATGTATCACACACATAAATAGATGATAACCAAGTTCACATCATTCATACTTCCCATTCATTAGGATCAGACATCGCACATGTTATACCGCCTTCAACATGATTCGCCAACTCATTAGTAAAGCATGTAGACAACTCCCGCAGTTATGCTCATAATACTCATGCTCGCAATATATATCAAAGTGATGCCATATGACTCGAACAACTTCCATATCATACTTAGCCAAATTCACATATTGCCATTTCATATTCTCTCTTAGCGCATATATATATATATATGCGCTAAGAGATAATATGAAATGGCAATATGTGAATTTGGCTAAGTGTGTATATATATAGGGATTGACTCCGGTGAAAACCTCAAATTGTGGTAAAAACTGTGAGGACTACTTTATAGCTTGGTTTATTTGACACCTGTGCTAAAAACCTCAATTACACAGTGACTTTACAACTCATTTCAACCTAAAAACCCTGCTAAAATCTCCAGTTTTAAAATAACACATGACTTTATATCTCGGTTAAACTTAAAAACCGTGCTGAAAACTCATGTTTTAAAATTACATAGTGACAATTTATAGCTCGGTTTTATTCAGAACCGGGCTAAAATATGTGACTTTATAGATCGGTTCTATTCAGAACCGGGCTATAAAGCTAGTGAACCGGGCTAAAAAGCCGGTGCTCATAGGTTTTTACCGCAATTTTGGTTTTCACCGGAGCGCACCCCTATATATGTATATATATAGGCGTGCGCTCCGGTGTAATAATGTAATTATTCATATGTATGAACAAATGTAATTATTTGTAAGTAACAAAAGATTATTCATATGTATGTACATACGAATAATCACTTCGTACCTACGAATAATGTTACTGTTCACAAGTTACTTTTAATCTCATCCGTTTGATCTTCTTAATCCGACGCTCTAGATTTGCTCACAAATTACACAGTAACACTTGCTTACACAGAATCTATCCTCTGTATATATATATATATATATATATATATATATATTCGTAGGTAACTAGCATTTAACCTCTTATAATAAATCACCACAAGTTATGCTATTAGTCACACATATCATACTGGTGGTCAAACGATGATACCATCATACTAGTTAGTCATCGAACAAGTCGGATTCCCATATTAGCTATAAAACCGTTTAAAAATCCGCGTCAAACAGTTAATAATTCCAACCTTTTAAAATGCTCGAAAAATTCCTTTTTCAATTTATTTTTTAAACCATTTTTCAACCTCAAAATTATTTTTCAAATTTCTTTATATAATTACCGAAATAATATTTTATATTTTAATCCTCAAATAATATTTTATATTTTATTCCTTAAATAATATTATCTAATATTTTAAATACCATTAAATAATTAAATAAATAAATGAATAAACCAGAACCGAACCAACGTGTTAACCCAAACCGATCCAAACCCATTTAAATCCAACCCAACCTAACCGGCCTAATTTATACTCCCTACTAGTTCAATATTTCAAACAATTAAAACAGTATAAAAAAGGGGCCCACAAGGACACCATCTCCTTCCTCCAATTCAAAAACCTGCTTCCTCCATGGCTTCTTCGAGGAATTCCGCCGGTGCCTGTTCGAGACCCCGACCCGCCGGTGCCGAGCTCTCCTGAATTCACCTCGCCCCCACCCTTACTCGCCCCACACACCGTCGCTTTGGGTCTCACCATCCGTGCCCACCGGCCTCGCTCACAGTCCCCGTTCACACCTAGGAAGTCGCCCCTGTCCTCGCCATTTTTGAGCTCGTCGGTGCTCCTGAGCTCACCCAATCATCCCGCACTCAGCCCTCAATTACTTTTGACCAATCTAAACATCGAATGAAGCATGTATTCGAATCAAGGAATGAAGGAAATGGCGGAAGCTCACCGAGGTGTTTGCGACTTTGGACCTCTAGATCGGAGTTTTGGGCGTCATCGGAGGCTCATGATGGCTTGTCCGACCTGCGTCGGACATGGGTTAGTGTGATGGTGAAGCTCGAGGACAATTTTGATCAAAAGCGGAGAAGAACGACTTATCGGAAGATTGTTCATGCTCGAACGGGGGCAATGGAGCTATGGTGGCTCGGTGGTGGCGTTAGGGGCCTTTGGGGCTACTGCAGATCACTCATGGATTTTCAAGGAGTTGTGGGATGGTATCATTTCTACTGCTCTTCTAGGAGCAAGGATGGACGGAGGTAGGGGCGATGGTTCTTGCTCTCGGCCAAACAGAGGAGAAAGGAATTGTTGCGGCTCCAATGGGTGGACGACAACGGCGAGCTAGGGGTGGCAGAAAGGAGGTGACGGGAGCAGGTGTTGGGGTGGTGATGGTGAGTTGAGATGGTGATGGTGACAATGCTTAGGAATGGTGGTTGTGCCATGGGATGGGAGCGGAAAAATAAGGGAGGGAGTTGGTGATAGTGATGGTGAACATGGTGATTGTGAATGAAAGTGACGGGGAGAGGGATGATGATTTGAAGGGGTATGGTGAGGCGAGGGAGTGGGTGAGGGATTATGTGCGGGAATGGGTAAAATAAATACCCAAAAATAAATCGCGAACACACGAATTTCGAATCCCACAATTAGTCCTCGAATGTTAGTTTTTAAAACTGAAAAGGATATCGCCATCCGATAATTATTTTAAATTCTCTAGGTGAAAGGACGGAATCATTCTTCAAAATTTTAAATTCAGGTCAGAATCCGCTCTACGTGTTTTAAATCCGATTTAAATTCATTTTTAATTTCATTTTTCTGAAAAATTAGGATTTGAAAATTCGAGCCTTTGCATCATCCACCTCTAAAAAGGAGTCTTGTCCCCGAGACTAAAATCGTTTTTAAAACAAGGGAATAAATTTTGAAATTAATAAGTCCAAGGATCATGCCATCTATCCCGTAAGTACCTCATAAGTGCCCCCATGAGATCTCATAGTATCGTTGCCATGATAATAATATTCCCAATATGTCGTAGCAAGAATATGATATAGGCCCCTACCACATCCTTACTCTAGCTTCTCGGCCATATCATAACTCAAAAAGCATCATAGCGTCTCCACTAGGTTTTAGCAAGCAATCTACAAGTGCCTCCATAAAATGCTCGTATGCACTTCGTGGGGCGTTATAATGAAGAGCTCAGGCTGTTTAAGTTTTCTCAAAATCCAAGTTAGTCCTCTTTAAAGCATCATTCCAAAACTTCAAGTTCGACGTTAGTCAAAAGAATTCCCTACCTCCCAATCATCCTACCATCCACCTCTAAGTGCCAATCCCATATTCTCTTCCTAGGTTCCACGTCAGAATATTGTTTTGATAGAGCATGATTAGTATTGCATAATAGATTACATTTAGCATAGTTTAGTAATGAATATTGCATATTTTAGTTAAATTTACAAAATCACTTGTTGAGTTGGAAGAGGCAGAATCTACACAATGCTATGGTTTATTACAAATATCGCATATTCAAGGTGAAGTGAATTTGAGGAATCTACACAATGCAATGGTTTAGCAGATGGAGAAGCAATGTGAAGAGAAGTGGAAGAAATCGCTGGCTGTCCCGCAGTTAGCTTGGCCGCCCCGCGGCTCGAAGACCTGTCGAAGGATTTCGCTGATCACCTGGCCGCCCCGCGGCCTATGGTAGCCGCTGATGTGTGCGCAAATTGCCATATTTTATATGCACATTTATGTCCATTTTAACGTTATTTGCATGCATATTAGAGGGAAATCATAAGATTAGTGTACTTTACACATATTTGTCAAATATAGTGGTCTACACGAGTTTTTATGTTATGTCGCAGAATTGGAGACAAAAATGGATGGGATTTGGACAAGAGAAGAAGAGCGGAAAAAGAACTCGAGGTCTGGTGAGAGGTCGAAATCGATGATGAACCTCGACATCGAGTGAAACAAGGCAACCAGGAATCAAGCAGAGGAGAAACAGAGCATGTCGACACAACAGAGGTCGATATCGATGTCTGAAGGTCGATATCGAGGGGACTGAATCAAGGATAAACAAAGTAGTCGAGTGACAATCCGAGGACGAGAATGACTGCTCGAGATATAGATACTGAGAGGTTGATATCGAGGTCTTATGGTCGATATCGATGTTGCTGCAGAAAGATTCGACTCAGTTTTTGATAGAATTCTATCCGAAGCATTCGAGATAATCCTAAAGTCGAGATCTTCTATCATTAAACACTAGACTTATCACTTTATGTTATTTACATAAGTAATTTAGTTGTTTTACCTTATTTAAGTTTTATCTTAGAGAATAAAGATAGGTTTTCAAATCCTTGGCTAGCGAGGTTTGAGATCTATAATTAGAGGCCATTAGGGCTGAGTTTAATCATCCAAGTTTTCAAGCAAGAAGTTCAGTTTTTACATAGGGAATAGCGAGTTAGATAGAGAGAGAGACGTCGAGTGGGGTGGTGAAGCGAGAGCGGAGTGGCTTTATTCGGTTGTACTTTCTCTTTTGCAATTTCAATACAAAGTAGTTTTTTTTCCATGATGATGATGAGTTAAATGATGAAGCGCGAGTAGTCAACCCACTTCTAGGGTCGGGGTGAGCCCGACGATAGCAATGTAGGGTAAGTGCATCAAAGGTATGATTTTTATGTGATTCCGTCTTCTATCTTATGCATGATCCTTTGTGAAAGTTGAGGAGATTCTTTGTTTGCATTATTGAAGCGAAAGCCAATGATATTGTGAATTTGGATTACTCATGAATTGGATAGTAACTCTCAGGAATTATGCAAGAGCCTCTAATCACCTAAATGTTGGTAACGAAAGTTATTTGACGAAAAGACATTAAATTTCATAACTTTAGCATCATACTTGCATAATTATCGTTATGGCATGAATCCCCAACCTTGGAAGCTTTAAGTTAATAGAAGTTCATAAAAAGTTTGAGTTTTATTTCTGTCCACAATTCTCTAACCATCCTACTTTCTGTGGACTTCTTTTCTGACACATTAGGTTCGTCTACAGTTGTTGTTGCTGACATCGAAATCGACTGACAAGGTCGATATCGAGCACTAACATCGATATCGAGTGTTTCCTGGAGTCGAAACTTGATCGTGATTGCAACTTAGGAAGTGCTGACATACCTCCCTGTGGATTCGATCTTGAATTACCCTACCACTACATACCTAAGTTTTACTCATGATCTTCTCTTAGTGCTTATTTTGCAGGTTTATGCGACGCTCTAATCGCGAACCTATCCTGGAAAGCATTGACAAGCCTGAATGTTTCTTCCATCTTCGCAATAGAGCTATTCAAATCATGGCGGATAATGAGACACAGGCTGAGACCATTGAGCGGTTTAGGAAAGCGATATAGGACCACAACGCTACAATCGTTGCTGAGAGGGCCGCCGCCGCTGCAGAGCGAGCCCACGCTGATAGGGAGGAGGATGCGCGCAGACAAGGCCAAGAGCGGCTCAATCAGTATCCACAGATGGCGATGCAATACATGTATCCGCCGCTACATGTTCTTGAATCCGCTATTTTAATTCCTCCATCTAATTATGAAATAAAGATTAACTTTCTATCTGAGATAAGAAACACTTTTGAAGGAAGACCTAATGAATGCCCATTGCAAAATATCTCTACTTTCATTGATTTGTGTGAAACTATTGCTGATGGTGTGAATTTATAGTATGTTACAATAAAGTCCTTTCGATGGTCTTTGGCAAGGAAGGCATTACAATGGCCAGAGAGTTTAGCTTCACACTCGCTGAGGACATGGGCAGAGGTGAAGGATGCATTCCTAAACAAGTTCTTTCCTCCATAAAAAACGACGATGCTGCAGCAAAGGATCACGGCTCTCAAACAAAAGTCTGGTGAGACGTTGGCACAAGCATTGGAGCGCTTTAAAGACTTGCTGAGATCATGCCCGACGCATGGGCAACTTCCATATGTCATCCAAGAGATCTTCTACAACTCCCTCGATGCGCCTAATAATGAGAGAATCAACCTTGTCAACAATGTGGCTCAACAAGGCATAACACTAGTGCCTGTCCACATCTTGAGCAAGTATCTATGGCGGAAAAACATGAGGAAGCCAAGTGGATGAGAGGCCCCTATGGAGGGGGCAATCAGCAGTACTAGGGAGATCAAAGATTCTATCAACAAAGGGGTCCCCCACCATATAGAGCACCAGGGCACCCTGAGCGCGAACCAAGGAAGGATGACCTGCAGATCATTCTTGATGAGATGCGGAGGAACCATGCTGAGTTCAAACAAGCCAACAACTCCATTCATACTCAGCTGCAAGGCATCAACTCTAGGCTCGGGGAGATAGACGTTTGGAAGCGCAACATGGAGACCCAAATGGGTCAATTGGCTGAATCAATACCCAAACCCTCAGGATCGCTACCTGGATCAACTGTGCCCAACCAAAAGGGCAAAACTACTGGACAGATAGAAACCATCAACTTAAGGAGTGGGCGTCAATTGCAAACACCCGAGCAAAAAGCGGAGGAGAAGGAGCTACAACGGATGTCGATATCGACCCCCTATCGATATCGACCAAGTTGGTAACGATGTCGAGCATCCTGAGCTCGATGTCGATGTAGATGCTGAATCACCACAGAAATCGACTCCTCCAGTCTATATCGACCCCCATCCAGTCGATGTCGACCTAACTCCAGCCGCAGGGAAGAAGAAGGTGTTGCCATTCCCATCAAAGAAAGTTATTAAGGACCCGGTAGAAAAGATGTTTCAGCGATTCGTGAAGATGCTTCAAGAACTTAATGTCTCAATTCCATTCACAGAAGCACTTCATAAGATGCCATCATATGTAAGGTTCCTTAAGGACATATTAGGTAAGAAGCGATCAATTGCTAAGATCGCAGAGGAGTTCAACAGATTGGAGCTACCACAGAAGCGGGCGGACCCAGGTAAGTTATCAATCGCTGTAGGCTTAGGTCGATATCACTTTAATGCTTTAGTTGATTTGGGCGCTAGCGTTAGCATGATTCCACTAACCATATGGCACAAGATAAAGATAGGTCCCTTGGTGCCTGTGGATGCAAAGCTTTACATGGCTAATAATGCGGTAGTGATTCCAACAGGGATGGTAGATGATGTGCCAGTGCAAGTAGGTAAGTTCTTTGTCCCTGCTGATTTCTTAGTTGTTGATATGGCAAAGGACCCTGCTTGTCCCGTTGTTTTAGGTAGTCCATTCTTAGCAACCATCAATGCCAACATAAGTGTGAAGAAAGGATTGCTCTCATTCACCATTAATGACGAAGTGATAGAGTACGCCTTCAACAAGACGGTGAGGAATAATGAAGGGCCAATGGAGATTAAGGCCATCAATGGTGTCTACATCACATGCGGGGAAGCAAAGGTAAGGAGTATGACACCCGAGGAGCTTGAAAAGAGGGCCATAAAAGCCCAAGTGGAGGAAATCATGGCAATCTTGAACCAAGGAGCCAAAAAGTCACTCAAAATCGACCCAGGTAAGTCGATATCGACTAACAATTTTCAAGATTATGTGCCAGGTTATAAGTATGGGGTCGACGAAGGAGAAGGAACATCGAAATCGAGCGCGGAGGTTGATGTCGACCCAAACCAGAAGCCGAAATCTAATACCACAGGAGCTGAGAAGGAAGGAGCAAAGACCTCGATATCGAGGTCAAAAGGTCGACATCGACCTGGCCATATCGTGCAGAAGAACTCCGAATCGACAGGACCTTTAGGAGCACAACAGAGCTTGATATCGAGTACTGATGATCGATATCGACCTGACCCGCTGACAGAAGAGAAGGTAAGCTAAGGTACGGATTCTTCTTTCTCGATCTATATTAACGATTTATCATTATTTGGAAGAGGTTTGCCTAGGTTTGTGCGCTTGTGCAGGGTATCCAATGATGATTCGAGCCATTATGAAATAGGAGATAAGGTGTATGTCTCCAAATCAAAAGAGCAAGCCATCCAGGCAGGATGCAGCTAAGGGATAAGAAAGGAGTTCTATTTGAGGCCCAAGCCACATGGGCTCTGCAGATGCCGCCTTCAGAGCTTAAAGGAAGAAGTAGTCCTATCGACTTTAAAGTCTAGAGCTTGTAACAAAGACACTTGCTTCATGTTCTTCGGGGGACTTGCTATAGATAAGTATATCATCAAAGTACACAACAACAAATTTCCCTATAAAATTCCTAAGCACATGATTCATAAGACGCATAAATGTACTTGGAGCATTAGTTAGACCAAATGTCATAACAAGCCATTCATATAGACCAAATTTCGTCTTAAAGGCTGTTTTCCACTCATCCCCTTCTCTCATGTAGTTCATCTAGCATGTCATCAAATCTAGCATGTCATCTAGACGAGGGATGGGGTGTCTATACTTGACCGTGATGTTGTTAATGACTCGACAATCGACACACATTCTCCATGTGTTGTCTTTCTTCAGCACTAGCAACACCGGAACAACACAAGGACTCTTACTCTCTCGTACGTATCCCTTGTCCACCAACTCTTGAACTTGGGATTGGACCTCTTGGGTCTCGGTAGGATTTATATTATAAGCCAGCCTATTAGGTAAAGAAGCCCCGGGTATGAGATTGATTTGATGCTCAATCCCTCGGATAGGGGGTAGGCCGGTTGGGATCTCCTCGGGGAATACATCCCTATATTCCTCAAGTAGGGCAAAGATCCATGGGGGTAAGGTGGCTCGAAGCTCCTCACTTAACAAACTCAACTCCTTGCACAAGAGCATGAGTGTTGTCGCCCCATCCAAGCACTTGTCCTCAAATCCTCTCTTAGATGCAAAGAGAACATTTAGGGCTTGAGGGCTTGTGTTTGGGCTTGGTGGAGCCGGCCCTTGTGGCTTACCTTCACTTACCTTCTTCTTCTCAAACTCGTCGTCCACTTGTCTGGGTGTCATGGGCTTGAGAGTGATGTTCTTTCCCTTATGCACAAAAGAATAGCAGTTAGTGAAGCCATCATGTAAGACCTTACGATCAAATTGCCATGGACGACCAAGAAGTATATGACAAGCTTGCATGGGTACTATATCACATAACACATCATCTTCATAATGTCCTAGTTTAATAGACACCTTAACTTGCTTGTTTACTTTCAAAGCACCACAATCATTCATCCAATGCAACTTATAAGGTCTAGGGTGATGTATAGTAGGAAGTTGCAATTTTTCAACCATCTCAACACTAGCAATATTACAACAATTCCCACCATCAATAATCACATCACAAACTTTGCCCTTAACTAAGCATCTTGTATGAAATATATTTTCTCTTTGATTATCATCACATGGGGTAGGTTTGGCATGCAAAGCTCTCCTAGCAATCAAACATTCACCATGCTCATACTCAATGCAATTATCATCAAAATCATCATAGGAATTCACATTAGGATCACAATCATCATACGCGCACTCATCATATTCATCATGCTCAATCTCATCATTACAAGTGTCGCCTAGGTGATCTACAATAAGAGCTTTCCTATGTGGGCAATCCTTCATCATATGGCCTCTATCTTGGAATTTAAAACACACAATTTCCCTATTTCTAGAAGAGGAAGGGTTAGGGTTACCTTCCTTAGCATTACCGAGAGCTCCACTTGGTGTCCTAGCACTTGGTGTGGGCTGCATGCTTGGCGTGCCTCAATGTCCCGCGTCTCCTCCGTGCCCGGCGCCATGTCCTTGCCTCGGCGCCAAGTTCTCCCTTCCATAGGGCTGCGTGCCTCTAACGGAGCTGCGACCTTGAGTTCCTTGGCCTCCCAAGCTCCGACTTGCTCCTTGAGTGCTTCCTTGGCTTCTTGCTTTTAATTTCCTATCAACTTTCACAGCTAGATGCAAGAGGTCAATAACACTAGTATAAGGATAGCAATCTACTTCTCTAGCCATGTAAGGATGCAAAATCCTAAGGAACCGAGCATTGGTGTCTTCCTCATCTTCTACCACGTTTGCCCTGGCCATAGCCAATTGCATGGCATTGAACGCCTCCTCCACACTCATGGAACCTTGCTTGAGGTTCTCAAGCCTTCGCTTGAGCTCCCTAGCTTAGTTTTGAGGGATGAATCGCGCCCTCATGAGTGCCTTCATTTGTTCCCACATGGCTACGGATGCATCTAGGGCTCTTCTCCTTTCCTTTACAAGGGTATCCTGCCATATTAGTGCAAAACCGCTAAATTCAAGGGTGTTCGGATCACATTTTCCCTCAAAAGATGGGATCTTGACCTTAATCTTGCCAACTACGTCTTGCTCGGGCTCTCGTGGCCTCCGTGGATGGGGTCCTTGTTCATACCTTCTTGATTGGCGCTCTCATTGATCCTCTTCTTCTTAAAAACCCTCAAAGTGATCATAGGGCTCGAAGTCATCCTGCACATCACGAAAATGATTAAAACGAACACGCCTCTCACGAGGAGGTGGGTTCTCTTCAGGTGGGGTATTTCGTGCGTAAATAGGGGTTCTAGGAGGATCTTCCCGGTTGTCTTGGGTATGCTCCGGAGGTGGGACGTGGCCTTGAGGTCCGGTAGCTGAAGGCTGGCCTTGGGATGCTCTAGGCATCTCTGTGGACATCGAGGGACGTGCCTCTAGGGCTGCCATCCTTTCTATCAACGTCGCGATGTTGTTGTTCATTTTGTTCAACATGTTGAACAACTCCGGGGAAATGGGCTCGGAAGTTTCCGACCTTGGTGACTTGTTACCTGTAGTCATCACAACTCAAAACAAACACGCAAATAGGTTAAGGTTAGGCTAAACAAAAACTTCTCACAAGTGTTTTGCTCTCAGCACTCCCTCTCCCTTTGGTGTTGAAATGCTTGTTGTTTCAATCTGTCTTAGGCAAGTCAATCACTCAAGCTAGTCAAAAGGCAATCAAATTCCTCTAACCAAATGAGATTAGCTAGAAAATCAATGATATGGTTCCACGCTCAAAAATTCAGAAATGGATCAAGAAAAGTGAGAACAAGAGATAATAAGAACAAGGAACAAGAATAGAATGGAAAAGAAGGACTAAGCACAAAATCTGATCAAATCAACCTTGTTTAACCTTCTAACTACAAGTATGATAGTTGGTAGGCTATAAGGATAGGTTGAATGAAAAGGGATAGTGTTTAGGCTTACTCCACACAAAGGCTCTTGTAACACTTGATTGCTTACATCTTTGCACTTAGAACACATTCTTGCACACTTAAAAACCAAAAGAACTCTTTTTCCTCTCTTTTTTTTTATCCGACTTCTCTTTTTTTTTAAGTCTGTTTTTTTTATCCGACTTCCCTTTTTTTTGAAGTCTTTTTTTTTTTACATTCAGAAATTAAACAAACAAATGGCAATCTGAAAAAAAAACGTGGAACCTTGTAACTAATAGAGCTTTTGGGAGTGAAATTAGGAGATAGGGAAGGGGTGTGGCTAGAATGTAAGAGATGGCTAGAAAATAGGAATTTTTTTTACTTTTCTTTTCTGAATTTATTTCTTTTTATTTCCTTTTTTTTGAATTCTGGAAAGCAAAGAAAAGAAATAACAAAAAAGAAAGAAATAACAAAAATAGCAAAAATCTGATTTTTCTTGGTAGGGGAGAAGTGGTGGTCGAGTGGTGGTTGAATGGTGGTCGAGTGGTGGTGATTGGTGGTCGGAGGTATGGGAATGGTAGGCTACACTTGAAAGGCTAAGCAAACCAACAAATACCACACAAATAGCAAGAAAAATCAAACAAAATAGAAGAGATCAAACCTTGCACTCCAATGGAGTTTTGGACTCTTTTTGTGATTTTTTTTGAGACTCTTGATGATGACAATAGAAGATGAGACACTTGATGTCCATAGCAGAAGATCTGATACCAATTTAATACGGGGATTAGCCGTAGATGTCCCGATCTTTCGACAACAAGCACAAAAACAACAAAGACACAAGTTAGACAACAAAGACACAAAGACTCGACAAAAGGACTCAAAGGACTCGACAATGATAATATAAAAGACTGAAAGGCAGGAGAAAGTCTAGGTAGAATGAGGAGAAGACCCTTGATCCCGATTGATCAAAGTCCTAAACCAATGACTAGCTAACCAATCTCTATAATCTCACACAACCAAGGACGTATCCAAGAAGCACGAGAAGGGGGCTCTTGGGAGCTTGATAGCACCAATCAACTAGTGAAGATCGACACACACAAGACAAACCAAGCGGAATCAACACCAAGAATCACTCGACACTCTTGAATCACTCAAGACAAATGGATTTGCAAAGGCAAAAATCACAAGATTAATAATGACATAGGAACGGCTAGGCAACCCTACTATAAAAGATAGGAACCACTTGGTGACCCATTCTCCCAAGGAAACGGCTAGGCGCAATGGGCAGGAGGCCTTGGCAACGGCTCCTTCAGCTCCAGGCTTTTTGGCGCAAATCTAGGGCACGTGCCCGGGAAGCTCGGTAGTGGCCAGGACACGACTAGGGCACACTCCGACCGCAGCTAGGGCACAATCGGCCGGGTGCCTGACACTCTTTGGCGCTTGGCTAGGGTTAGGGCTTGGAGGCCCGTTGAGCTCGGCACTAATTAGGGCAAGTGTCCGATGCTTGAACTCCGGTGGCTCCGAGGGCTCCTTAGCTAGGGCATGACTCATGAGGCTTAATAAGGCTCTTTATGAGTTATACATAATAGAGACTAATTGTCACTCGAAGTTGACAAATGAATGATCTTATGAATAAAATCATTTCTTGAAGAAAATGATAAATTCAAAAGTTTCTCCATGACTCCACCTGAAGTGGATAAATACAAATTTCTTTTATTTATTTATTTGTTTTTTTTATTAATTGCTTTATATTGAATACAATTATTATGATTTTTCTTATTGTAATTCAAAGCTCAAAGTGTTTCCCGAAGAAACAACTTATTATTAGTGTCTAATACGAAGTTTTGTTTGACAAATAAACAATTTGGGAGAAAGGTTTATCATAATCGAGTAGATTATGACGATTATTAGCACATATATAAGAGCCTGAAGACTCTAAACATATAATGGTTAAATAATCAAATAAATTGTGAGAATAATCATCATTTCCATAGGAGCCTGAAGACTCTGTTGATGGATTTTTATTAACTCCCGAAGAGTAAATAATTTTATGAACTCCAGAAGAGTAAAATATTTTACAAACTCCAGAAGAGTATATAATCACAATTTTATCATTTGTACTCTTGAAGAAGTACATGCAATGTGGGTTTTTATCAAGTTCAGAACGATTATCATTCGGTTGGTACAACCAATATAAATAACCACAAAATATTGTTAAAATAAATTACGTACTTATCTCATTTTTATAGGTTTTTATTAATTTCTATTTAATCTTTTATTAAAAAAGTCAATTTAGTTACAATTAATTACTACTAAAATTAAGATGCTTTGATTTTATTTTTTAAAGATTCTCTACTTTAAATAATTATTTCACCTTAATTATTTATTAAATTAAATTAATTGTATCTTATGTATTTTTTAATTAATAAATCTAATTAATTTATTTATAATATTTTTTAGAATAATTAATTATAAACTAACTACCAAGTAATACATGTAAAACAATCTAATTAATTTATTTCTTAAATTAATAAATCTAATTAATTTATTTATAATATTTTTAGAATAATTTATTTACAAGCTAACTACCATGCACTCACACACACGTAATCGGCAATATATTGACTCAATTGTTTAGAATTTCTTTATAAAATCTATTAATTTTCCTTAAAAATTACCTTAAGTTGTTTTTAATTAAATAAGGAATTGTTCACACTTTATCTGAATTTAATGACTGATATAAATTTTCGTTTCTTTTTGTCATCATATCTTAACAAAATAGGAAATCTTTTAATTTGTGTTATCTTTAATTGATATTTGATTTTATTAGAGATTTTCTCCAATTCAAACTATATCCGAACTTTTAAACTTTTCCAATTTCAATTTCAATCTCTTTTTAATTACAAAACTAATTCCATGTAAAAAAATATAATCTACCAATGAAAGTTTCAATTAATTAATTATTATTTTTAATCAACAATTATGTATAATAATAATAATAATAATAATAATAATAATAATAATAATAATAAAAATCAAATAGAAAATCTGATTCTTTGGGTTTTTAGGTAAAATATTAAATTTTTGATGGAGTAAAATAAAACCAATTTATTTATCTAATCTCTATCAATCTTGTAAGGGAAGACTTTTTTTTATCTCTCTTTCTATATATAAGGGCTTGGTTTTTCATTCACATCATACAAATCAAAATTTCAATTATCCACAATAATATTCCAAACTCCTACTTTATGTTTGTTGAAAATTATGTATTTGAATTCAATTGATGGTTATGGATTTTGTTTTGATTCATCCGTGTATATATTTTCTTCTCATATATTACCATTTATATTCTGAAATTGATTTCATGTGTTTTTAATGCAAGATGGTGATGACGATAAATGATTAATTTCCATAACCGCAATGATTTAAAAAGAAAATAAACATATATACTCTACAAGATTAGAGTATGTATACTTCAATAATGAAAATTGAAGATTATTAGTATGATTAGAGTATGTATGTTTCCTTTAACCTAAAATAATTTAAAATTCCATATTTAAATGAAATATTAAATGGTTATTGTTGATTTTAGGCAAACAAAATACTCTTTTGAAATATAAAATTTGAATCCAAGTTCAAGATTTTCATTATCAATAGGTTATGAGCTCGATTCTCGATCCCCATTTTATTTAATGGTTTTTCCTCCACTTCTTCTTCTTTTTTTTTTACAAATGAATTGAAAGTACTAGGTTGAGATCCAAAATATTTTCATTCATTTTTTTGCTTGTCATAGGTTTTATGATACTAAGCTAACTATCCATGCTTTGGCCTAATATATAATAATAAAGCCTCTATTTAGACATTGGCAATCCTATAATATGCTCAAATAAAACTAATAAAAAGATAATATTTGATAGAGTTTTTAGCTTCTTAAAAAACATGTCAAAAAAATAAAATCGCCTATATTTGAGACGAAAGGATTTTTTTACTTTCAAGTTTATTAATATGATATATCTTTTTTTTTATGTGCTCTCTATCCCAAAGTTCTGAAAATTTCATTTACCAGCGTTTGTGGAATGTGTAGCCCAACTACCAAATTATTTGGTTCTACCTTTCAACTCATTACGACAACAAATGTGTGTTTAATGCTCAAAGTAATCAATGAGTTTACTAACAAACTTAGAAGGCTAAAAAAACTCATTCTCAAACAGCAGTGGTGACTCTAAACTTTGTACTACCTCTGTCTCAAAATATCGGTTGTTTTACTTTTTAGCATGTTTTTTAAGGAGATAAAAACTTTATAAAATATTAACTTTTTTATTAGTTTTTAAAAATAATACTATACTTATTAATAAGCATAATATTATTTTTAAAAACCAATAAAAATATACTCCCTCCGTTCGACAAAACTTGTCATTTTAACTTCTTTCACAAGTTTTAAGGCAATTAACAAATGTACTAATTTACCCTCAACTATTACCCTCCTTTTTTACTTTATCAAAAACTACAACTAACAAACCATCAATCATATCAAGGACATTTTTGTAAAGTGAAGGGCAAAATACCTACAATGACAAGTTTTTTTGAACAAAAATAACACCCTAAAATGACAAGTTTTGCCGAACGGAGGGAGTACTATTTTACAGAGTTTTTAGCTTCTTAAAAAACATGCCAAAAAAATAAAACGACCTATATTTTGAGATGGATGAAGCATTTTTTTTTTACTTTCAAGTTGATTACAAGAATATTTCTTCTCCAACATTTTTATGTGCTCTCTATCCAAAAGTTCTTAAACCTCCATTCACCTAGAATTTGTGTAATATGTAGTCGAACTACCAAATTATTTGGTCTTACCTTCCAATCCATTAACACAACAAAAAATAATGGTAGAGGGCCACCTTTTTATATCCTGCCCCGGTCATTTCAAATCTCAAAACCGACCCTGCTATGAAGATGAGACATTGACGTTTTGCCACATATATTATATATTGATATAATATAAGCATTATTTTTTTTTATCCAAATTTATATTATTTTGCTATATCATTTTCATATTATTGTAATAGTATAATATATCTAATATATAATGTAAATAAATTATGGTAATATCTTCTATAAAATATAATATATTTTACAAATCCCGTGCGTTACGCACGGTACTATGCTAGTTCCTAGTATTTTGGTTGCATTCATCTTTAGGAAAAATAGATTGGAGAAGACTGTTTTGGTCTTAATTTTGTTTATTGAATGATATATATACAAGTTGAAGATCTTGCACGCTTGTCCTCTCCATCTAAACCAATCTATGTTGATGTGGATGAGGGTAGGAAAAAGACAATACAGATTGGCAACATATCTTACTTATGGATTCATTGGATTGTTTGTGATTTTGTCAATGCTCTTCTTAGTTTGCAAGTGCTATGGTGGTATTTTCGGTTACAAATAAAGTGCTCCAAAAAGGATACACTCTTGTTCAAAGTGAGAGAAGATTGATTCTTCTTACTCTTTCCTGAAGAGGAACCCTTATAAGAAGATAACGGTGTTCTTCTCTTCTTGAAATTTAGTTAAATTCCATTCAGAGCTTCTATAGTACACTGCAGTTCACAAACTAATTAAGAACTATATATAAATGTAATAAACACTTTTGATAATGTGTTTGTTTGAATAATACACTTACTTTTGGAATAAGGAATCTTATTAGAGCGGGGTTTTATAGTGGTTGTTCGAGTGAGTTTCTCGACTATGTCATCGATAAGATTGCTTCTAGGTTGTGCCCTATTAACAAAATCTAATCAATTCTAATGTCTTCGATTGAAGTAGTTGTGGTCGTTGATTTGAGGGGAACTTTTGGCCGATTTTTTCTGCAATAAATTTCCAATCTCAAAATTTTCTTTGCTCGTGTGATTTTGGTTGCAACTTCTAGTGATCATTGCTAAGGATGTGACTAGAGAGGCATTGTCAACACTTGTTGTGATCGAACAAGCTTAGAGGAATCCTCAATGTTGCTGCTATCAAAGCACTTGGTTTTGGTTAGAGGAGAAAGGCTCTTCTCCATGACATTGGTTAGAGGAGAAAGACTCATGAAAAAGCATTCAAATTTTCCAGCCAATATTATAATGATCCATGCATTATTTAGTTTTTCATGAATTACCACCATACCATTAGCTAATTCCTTGATTAGAGTTTGGTGATGAATATATTGAATTGATATTCATGTTTATTTGGCTATCTTTGCCTAAAATATTTGCTTATGTACCAGGGATTGCTTCATTCTTGGAGAATACTTCTGATGAGCAGCTTGGTATAGCAAGGAAGGTGACAAACACCAAAGATTCAACCACCTTGATTGATAATGCTCCCTGAAAGGATGAGCAGCTTGGTATATGATTTAGAGAAGCTCCTTGAGTGAATCGCAAAGCTTTCCAGTGGAGAAGGAAGTGAGTATTTTCATAAACATGTCTATGACAGACATTGAGATGACATGTGAGTCTCTTGTAATCGATATTGATGAAGACTTTGATATTGAGACAGAAATCTGGTACAAGCAGAATTTGAAAATCTATTGGATATTGTCTTAATTTTTGTCGAATATTGTTTGAACTTCTGTTGGATTATAGCACATGTAAGAGACTACTTTTTCATTTTCAGTTTGAAAATTTGTTGGGTGTTCGGCTGACTTAGAAATTGTTCTATTCTTTTTGTGGTGCATCATACAATTTGTAGGGTGTCATATCTTTGTTTTGCAATAAGAGAAGTACAGTTCTGGAGAAACCCAAAATGCTTCAATTATAATTTATAGAAAAAAAATTCAAAACTGAGCTTTTAGAGATCTCCAAGTTAGTATTGATGATCATTACTCGTTACAAATTAAAAACAACAAACATTTGAATTTATGAGATGATTAATCATATCTCTTTCTTAAATCAATTCAACCAAACATTCACAAAGGCAATAGGGAATTCATTGATTTATCTTCCAAGTCAAGCAAATTAAAACACAATCAAACACTAATCATTTCCTTTCCCTTCCAATAAAGGCAATTAATCTCTTTACTTTCCCTACCTCTAACCAAACGACCCCTTAGATTGCTATGATTGGAAAGAGGAGTGAGCCCTCCCTCTAAATGTTATCCGAATATACTTCCTACTTTCTTTTCCTTAATAAACCCAGGTGGAGGGTAAGTATAGGAAAAGAGGAATGAACATAATATTTAGACTATTACACCTAATCCTAACCCTTGACCTTTAACAACCTTGACTTGGTGGGTTGTTGACCCATCAGGTCCCCGTTGCGTCTGAATCGACCCTTGACCCTTGTTCATGTTTAGGTACATCAATCTGTCTTGCGGTTGGGGTAATTCTTTTATGTGATGATACAAATATTGATGTACATACAACTAGGGGTGGGCATAATTATTTGTAATTGAAAAACTGTTTTGAAAAATTGAAAATTTGTTAAATTTTATAGTTAATTGTTTTGAAATAATGGGATATTTCAATTCGGTTAATTGATTTGCTTTTTTTCTCCAATTCAAAGCAATTACAATTAATTGCTTCAATTAATTGATTAATTGCTTCATTAAAATAGAAATCAGTTTTTTTAGATCTCTCCATTGCTTTTACTCTCTCTCATCCTCCTCTCTCTCTCTCCATCGTAGATCTCTCTCCATCGCTTTTTCTCGCAGATATCTGCATCGCCGGATCTTTCATTCTCCATCGTCGGATTTCTCGCAGATCTGTCATTCTCCATCGCTGGATAGTTTAGATTCAGCCCGCTCCATTCACTTTCCTCGCTTGATCGACTTCTGTTGCTCCATCTTTTTCACCTCCTCGATTACGTGCAAAATGTAGCGATTCAACGCCTTTTCCTTGTGCTTTCTGTGGAAACTGAGCTCCAACGACTTCATCTCCGATTTTAGGGTCAAGTTCATATCCATAGGGTTGTAGAAGTACCTCTGAGCCTGGATCTGGTGGCAGACGTGGGTCCAAGTGTACCAGACGCCCTCATAACATTCGGAGATCGGCTCGCCGCGGTTGACGGCGACGGATCGGCTTCCGGCCAGCTGATTTTCAAGCAGCGCGTGCGGAGGAGGAGAGGTGGCTATGGAGCTTTGAAAGCTAAGCTTCTCTTTCAACGATGGGTGGTACTGAATGAGGGTGGTTAATCTCAAAGTTTGGAAGCAGGAAATCGCTTGGTTTTGTGCGACTTTGGCACTCAGAGGTTCCGTTACAATGGAAGCATCAACAACACATATCAAACTCACCCAATTAAGCATTACAATTATCAATTAATTGAAGAATTGAATTGAAATTAACAATTAATTAACACTAATTAATTGCTCTTTTCAATCCAATTACGGTATTGAAAGTTTGGTAATTGAAATACTCAATTAATTGTAAAGCAATAAATTGAATTAGCAATTAATTTGAAATGCCCACCCCACGTACAACAATTCATCCAACCACACGATGACGTACATTTTTCTCCCCTATTAGAAAAATGGACTACCAAAGTTGGTGGATAAAGTGGGTTTAGGGAGTTGATTTCCTAGTCCGATACTTGCTTCGTGTGAAGTCTCCTAGGGTCTGAAGAACCTGTGTATACAGTCGGTCCTCACAAGTGCACGGACTGATATGATGGATTTATCTGACCAACTGTTTGTGTCTAAAATATTCCATAAGGCCCTTGTTGAGGTAAATGAAGAAGACACTGAAGCTCCTGCCGTTTCAATCGACATGTCTCACGTTGGTTGCTTGTTGCAACAACCGCCCAGGGTAGATTCCGTGACAAACCACCCATTCCTATTTGTGAATCAAGAAGACAACCGGAGTTGTGCTCTCCTGTGGTCAAGTAGCATTCAAGGTTTTAACGTTTTAGTGTTTAGACTTAAAGTGGCATCACTTGTCAAACCTTTCTACATAGCTTGTGATTGGATCATCTTTCTACAAATACATTGTCGAGAAAGCATAGAAGAGTAAGTTATCACACTAACTTGATACAGCTTTATTGGGAAATACACGTGCACTCATAGGTTATCAAGATCATGATTCCTGCTGAAAGCAAGGATTCAGCAACAAAATGCAATTGTGATATGCATAGATCAAGCTCTAGATTGCTACATTGTCATTGATAACAAAAAAAAAAAAACATACAAATTTACCGGCAGAAACGAATTGACAAAACGAAGCTTGATTAAACTGGACAGCAGGATCTCATTGAAAAACTTACAATTTTGGGAAGAAGTTTCAATGGAGTAACTCAGAAAGGGGAGGCCTCATCAGGCATTTCCCAGTTGTCTTCATCCTCTTCTGGCTTTGCCGCGGTGGTGGTCGGTGAATCTTGCCTAAACTGTGATGGACCACCGGTTCTTGCTGTAAATGGCCCCCGCCTGCACATCAATTACCATCGAATAACCAATCAAACATCTCAAACAAACACAATCTAAAATCTAGGTTTAACGCTTCAATTGATGATGCCGTTCCCACCATCCCGATCAATAATAAAAAGTCGATTTCCCTCCAATTCATCACAAGCTTAATTTGATAAACATGAGGCAAATCTCCGAAAAATTGAGAAGCTTCTGGTACCTTCTACGACTGTTACGCTTGGCAGCTTCACGGGACCTGCGCTTCTTCTCGTCCTGCTTGTTCTCGAAGTATCGGCGGCGTTTGACCTCCTGGATAACGCCGGCTCGCATAACCTCCCTCCTGAAGCGATTCAGCAACCGCTCCTCCGGCTCGTTCTCCTCCACAACCACCTGCACATTGTAGGCCGATTGGAAGTACAGCGTGTTGGCGTACGCCAGCGAAGGGCAGACCACGGCCGTAAGTTCAGCGGACGAGGAAGAACAGCCATCAAAACTGCAGCCGTCCTTGTTCGCAATCTGCTGCTTCCGGTTGCTCGCGAGGGAGAGCGAGAGAGAAGACGAAGGCGATTTGGAAGGGGCGTGATTCGGGAGAGGAGAGAATTGGGAGGATTTGGGCGGCGGGGACCTCGTAGGCAGGAGGAAGGAGAGAAATGGGGAGAATAAAGTCGCCATTGACGAAGTCTGAAGTGGATACTGGAGAGCTCTTCACTTCACAATCTCTTTTGGATAGAGATGAGGTGAACGTCTCAAATTCGGTCTTCTTTTCTTCGGGTTGAACCGCTAAACGACTGGGCCGTTTGGTTAAGCCCAACTTTGACCAACTAAACACATGGCCAGCCTGTTATTGATTTTTAGTTTGTTGTTAGTAAAAATTTGTTAGATGTCCATTTGAGATACAAATTTTAGCTCATTGTCCATTTTTATAGGTGATTTAGGTGAATATTTCAAATAAACAATTTTGCCCCCGCTCATATAATCCCTTTTTCTTTCTTCTCTAACGTGCTTCTTGTAATTGAAGCCTTTGTTCAGCAGTAACTCCGGTGAGCACTCCTCGCAAGCATCTACGACAGGCTAGAGGTGGGGCTATTTGTTGCCACTAGAGTGAGCGAGGTCGAATTGGAAAAGAGGAGGCCCCATGAAATCGCCCCAATCATCGTCACTTTGTCGGCATCTGGCGGTGGCCGCTACGAGGTGACAAATGATCCGACGACGGAGAAGATGAAATTGAAGTGGGATCCGGCATGGGAGAGAGATGGAGATGCGAAAAAAGACAAGAAAAGAATGGCCGTTGATGGGTGATGCGTTGAAGTTTTCGAAATCTAGTTGCCGACAGGGATGAAGGAGCTGCGTTGAATTTTTTGACAGCCAATTTGTTTTTTTGAGTCATGTATTGGATCTGAGGATGGAAATTAGGAAATTTTTTTAATGTTCACACTTTCAAACTATTGATGAAAGGGTTTTGTTTCACAATGTTCACATGTTCACATTGATGGAAATTAGGAGTGAGCACGAAGAATTTTGTCCCAAGGTATCGTTTTCATCCCAAGGTAAAGACCTCCAGGCGTCTCGTCGGTCGGCTTCCTCCTTCACCGGCAGCCAAGGACCGTCGTCCACCGGCAGCCAAGGTCCTCCAAGTGTCGCCACCGCAATTGTACACCGTCACCCTCCATTCCCTCTTCGAATCCAGATCTGATGCTCCTCCCTCCCTCTCTCTCTGCGACCAGGTCTTCCTCGTCGTCATCAGCCTCCATCCTTCGTTGTCGTAGTCGTTGTTGTTGCAGGAGGATGATATGTCGAGTAATTACAAATATAAAGATGTAAATAAACGTAAATCAACTCCTAGCCTAAGCAAATAATTACAAGACTTCCTCCCGTTGTAGTGGAAGGGTAGTCAGGATCGATCCACGAGGAGGCGTGTCAGCGGGATCCTAGTAGCTTTGGAAATCTCAAGTCTGCATTGACCAGAAGCCTTGATTTCGACCTTAGTGCTCGATGTCGACCTCGGCTGTCGATGTTCTCCGCAACAGAAGTCCTGCAGAGACAAAAACAAGCAGTCGATATCGACAGGGGAGGGTCGATATCGATGTCAGTCACGAAATCGACTGGCTCAGAACACTGCCAGTCGATACAGAAGGGTCGATATCGATGCTCAGCAACCTCCGCAGCGATGTTCGTCGTCGACTCAGAAAACTGTCGACGAACTCAGTGGTCGATATCGACTGGAAAGGGTCGATATCGATGTCTCCCTGCAGTGGGTTAGTTCTTCGTCGGCAAAGAAAGGCCGAAGATTTAAGAATGGGGAGGGAAGCAATGAACAGAAATAAAACAGAGGGTTTTGGGTGTATAAAATATGTAAAAAGAAACTCCTAGGATTAGGGTTTACCACAACGTTAACTAATGCATGCGATAAGATAGATAAGACGGACAATTGCGCTATTTCACCCGAGGGACAAGCTTTCGCCGTACACCAACTCTTAGGATTACTATTGCAAATAAACCTAATTGTCTCTACTAATTTTATGTTTATAACTCAAGTTGTTAGCATGAATCCCTTTTCTTTCGATTAGGACTAAACATAGAATCGTAGGAGGAGAGATAGACACAACGATATCGACATCAAATACTTACCTCAAGCGCGCATGGCTAACGTCGGGCTCACCCCGACCCTAAGAGCTTCGGGAACTACTCGCTTCTCATCACGGAACTCATTGTTGATTGAAAGGAAGAAACTTGCATTAAAATAAACTCCAAAGCTTTACAACTCAACGTCAACTTTCGCAAACGTCAAACCCTAAAACTTCTCTCTAACTCTAACTCTATTGATTGTCTTACTTGCTTGTTGTTTCTTGGATTGGATGATTGAATGCCAGCCCCCTAGGGCTTTATTTATAAGCTACTAATCCTCGCTATCCAAGGATTGTAACTCCTATCTAAACTATGAACTCTGTCCGAACAATTAGGATAGGTCTTTTATTTTGATAAAAACTTAAAGGTAAAAGATAAATAAACAGCTGCTAATATCTAAAAGAACGAGATAACTCATGGCTTTGATGATAGACTTCACAATCTGAGCCTCGAAATCGGATTTATCTTCTGTCGAGGTAGGGTCGATATCGACACCAGAGGTCGATATCGAGGTCTCTGTTCCTGCTTGACTTGTTCAGCTCTAGTCGATGTCTATGTTGAGGTCGATATGGGGGTCGATATCGACACCAGGGGTCGATATCGACACCAGAGGTCGATATCTGGGTCTAAGGTCGATATCTACCTCTGCTCAGCTTCACTTGGCTTCTCCGTTTTGACTCCGTTTTCGCTCGAATTCCTGCATGGTTAGCTCAAAACTTGTGCAGACCCTATTTCTTGCATTTTAGCCCATTCTTACACAAGTTTATATTCTTTTGAACCTTTTCTTTGGAAATCGAATGAAATACGAAGTCAAACGATGCAATAAAAGGAGATATAAATATGTACATCAAAACACCCCATACTTAGACTTGCTTGTCCTCAAGCAATAACCAAGCAATAACCAACACCTACAACACATCCTTCAAGTCTTCGCCCTTGTCAAAAGCAACATCATATGCGGTAGCAAAGCAAAGCAAGTGAATTTAACGTCATAGCACATATTTTGACGATCCATAGGCATATGCAATTTTGATCCAACCTCACAGGGATAATGTGTTTGCACTCAACTCTCATGTGTTTAGGCTGTGAAGATCAACTCTCAACTCAATTCCATATACAATCTCATAAACATTGCAATTTATAAAAATCCACTTCGCAACCAATTATGAAAATGCAATAAGAATCATCAGGAGAACTTTCGCTCAATGGAAGACTTCAAAGAAGACTCCATTCGACGGGGTTGTAATGGGGCTTGGTATGAAATAAAAGGTATGGAATTATTTGGCTATGTGGTGCTTCTATAATTCGGGAATCAAGACTCCTAAATCTCAACACTTGCAATGTCCAAACCATAACTCTTCAATGTTGCACTTTCCCAGCTCAATCTCCTATAATGCTCTTTCCCAACTCATCTTTCCATAATATGCTCTAAAGATGCACTAAAAGATGTCAACCATAATATCAACCCTTCTTCCAAGCTTTAATATACCTCTAAAAAATATAACACTTGTATGAATAAAAGACTTAAGGATTTTGGCTCATGCACTATATATATGTCTATTTTTTTTTCCTTTTTTTCGAAAATAATAAGTAAATACTAAAGATATGTGCATTTATATGGTGAGCCAAAAAATCCTTTTACAAAATATGACAAAATATAAATATGCACCATCCTATAATTTCCTTGCTCCAAACTGGACATTACGCTCTTTTCTTTCCACAAGGCATTAGTCCAGCCAATCTAAGTCTCAATTCCCAAATGGGGGTCAGGCTCAATTTGGCTAGAGATAATTTTATGGAGTTTTTAATTTCAGGCTCAGGCTACTATTCTGGCTTCAAGCAGGGATAATGCAGGGTAGGTAAATAGAGGATAAAAATGGCTTTAAAAGATGCCTCAATCATTTAATTCTCGTAAACATAAACATATATATGCATTGGTTTTGAATAACTATCACAACATTTAGAGATGCATAGGAAGAGTAAATTCACTCAAGAAAGCGGAGGGATTTTTTATGTTCTCCCTATTGGTCAAAATTCTCACAAGGACAATTTTTGTTGGATTTATTTTTTAGCCTAGGATCATATGTGCTCAATTTCATCACAAGTTCACAGTTTACATAAAAATTTTAAGGACTTAGGCTAAACCATCCAAATATGCCATAGGGTTTACATGATCAAGTCAGCCATTGAGTTTTCATCATAGGACATCTAAGTAGGGTTTAAAAACAAACTTAAAAATAAACATGCATTTGTTTTGTATTTTTGACATTTTTTCTATGTTTTTTGGATTTTTTGACATTTTATAAAAGTAAAACTAAGAACAAAAATTTAAACATGAATGCAATGCGAAGAAGAAAACCAAGTTATGACCGTAAGACATGTTTTTCCCCCACCCCATACTTAAAATATACAGTGTCCTCACTGTATTAAAAAGAAGAACAAGGGTAGAGAGAAACTCACAACGCAACCTTGCGGATTTAGGTCGATTTCAGGTTTGGTCGATGCCAGAAGTCGATATCTAGGTCAGTGGTCGATGTCGACTGCATCTGTCGAAGTCGAGGAAGAAAAATGAAGATAAGGGCTGCTAGGTTGGGGTCGATATCGAGTATTAGGGTTGATATCGACCTCTGCTTTTTCGCTCCTGAGTCCTCGATGTCGACTCCAGGAGATGGCTTGACCCTGGGGGTTCGATTTCGATGGGCCTGGTCGATTTCGACTGCCTCTGCAGAAGCTTCTTTTCTTCTTCGTCATTCCTTTTGCTTGACAACCTGAAATCTTTTTTTAGAAATATAGATAAAGCACGAATTATCTCAGTTTTAAAAGTTCAAAATCAAAAAGTTAAACCCTAAAAACCATCTGTGAAAAAAAATTTAAAGGTTTTATGTACAAGCTCTAGAGTTTTGAGTCGCTAGGCCGACTTCTCCGTCAATTCTTCAAGAGCCTTTAATGTAGGGACCCTTTGAGCTTGAGCCTTCTCCTGGATCATCCAGGTCCTTTTGGTAGTATCTAAGTTTGGCGACCAAGGCTTCTTTGATGTTAGGTTCTTCTTTGGGCGCTTTCCTTCTCTTTCTTGACCTAACTTTAGCAATATAGGCAAACCATGGAGCTTTGACCCTCTCTTTAGTAGAATTATCAATAACGGGCTTAATTGATTTATCAATAAGGGACAGAGGAGGGTTAGGAGTTATACCTGGGCTTACCTGTTTTGGCCCGAAACAGAAATCTTCGGGCTGAGGGGTGGTCGATTTCGACCAAGGAGGGTCGATTTCGAGTGCTGTGGTCGATATCGATATGTGGGGGTCGATATCGACCTCTGTGACCCAATACTTAAGCTCCTGGCAGCGATCTGGCATACTCGATTTCGACCAAGGTGGGTCGATTTCGATGTTTTTAGTCGATATCGACTGGTTCCAGTCGATGTCGACCTTGCTTGCTGTTTCCGTCCTCGCCAACAAAAATTTTCTAAGCTTCTCCTTAGTCGGCGAGAGGACTACTTGCTCCAGGTGCTTTGTTTCGCTCATGGTTGGGTTGAAAGAGAATTCTATCACTTCGTTCCCTATAGTAAAGGTTAGTAACCCTCGACGTACATTGATATTGGCATTTGCAGTAGCTAAGAAAGGCCTACCAAGGATAATAGGCACTACAGGATCTTCAAGCATCTCCAATACAATGAAATCAGTAGGCACAAAGAACTTACCTACCTTTACTGGAACGTCATCAACTATACCTGTGGGCCTGACGAATGAGTTGTCAGCCATATAAAGTTTCATGTCCACAGGTTCAAGGGCGCCAATGTTCACCTTTTGCCATATAGAAAGAGGCATGAGACTTACACTTGCCCCTAGGTCACATAGGGCTTTGTAGCGATGTTGGCCAAGTCCCACGGTGATTGCAAACTTCCCTGGATCACTCTTTTTCTCAGGGAAGTCCATCTTTGAGCACTCCTCTGCGATCTCTGCCATGGATCTCTTCTTGCTCAGGATGTCTTTGAGGAATCGTACATAGGCGGGCATCTCGCTTAGGGCTTCTGAAAGAGGGATGGTAACATTAAGTCCTTGAATTATTTTTATAAAGAGCCTAAACTTACCTTTGGTGGGATCCTCCAATGCTTTGGAAGGAAATGGCAACGTCTTCTTTGGTGGACGGGCCAAAACGGTGGTCGGAGGGGCCTGCTAAACATCGATGTCGACTGGAGTTGGGTCGATATCGATTGGTAGGGTCGATTTCGACCTCTGCTATGATTTCTTAGGTTCTGCAGTGTCATCGATATCGACCAGGGGGTCGACATGGTGGTTGATATCGACCTCTGGGTCGACATCGACTGGTCTGTCGATGTCGACTGGGTCTGCTACTTTCTCCTCCGATTCCGTTCGTTGCTTATGTACTTTGGTGCCACTCCTCAATTGTATAGCTGCGACATGGCCCGTCCCGGATTGTCCCTTAGGATTTGTAGTGGGTTGCCCAGGGAGTGTTCCGGACGGTCTAGGGATTTGTGCCGCCAATTGACCCAGTTGGGTCTCCACGTTCCTTTTCCATATATCCATCTCCCCAATCCTTGTGGTAAGGTGATTGAGTTGAGAATGGATGGCATTGTTGGATTGATCATTCTTAGGCTGATTCCGCCTGATCTCATCTAGCACAAGTTGAAGATCATCCTTCTTTTGGTCTCTCTCCGGGTGCCCAGGAGCTCTATAGAGTGGAGGGTCCCTAGGGTTAACCGGGTTCCTTTGTGGTTGATGGAACCTTTGGTCTCCCCAATATTGGTGATTGGGACCCCTCATGTAGCACGCCTCTTGGTGAGTCTCCGCTAGGTGTACTTGTTTAGCATGGGGGCACTCGATGGTGGTGTGCCGCTGCGATCCGCATTCAATGCAATCTTGGTTCGCTGAAAGGAACCTCACTTGCTTTTGGAGCTTTCGAAGTTGATCCCTATGAAATTTCTCCATTACATCCGGATCGATTACATTGGAGGGTTCATATAAGGGCATAGATGGGGCATGCCTCAATGATGATGATGTGTCGGAAGCCTCAGGAGTCCCGTATGTGTTGTCGAACTCCACCAACCTCTCTATGGTCTCCCAAGCCTCTTGTGGAGCGAGTTCAAGGTAGCCATAGGAGGTGTAGGTGTTGATCCTCTCCTTAGTTGCAGCGTCAAGAGCATTGTATATGATTTCCTGAATTACATATGGTGGTTGGCCATGCGTCGGGCATGATCGTAGTAGGTCCTTAAACCTTTCCCAAACAGTCGCCAGAGCCTCACCAGGCTTTTGTTTGAAAGCCGTGATTTTCTGTCGGATCAACGCCATCTTAGAAGGAGGAAAGAACTTGTTGAGAAACGCGTCCTTGACTTCATTCCAGGTGCGGAGCGATCTTGAGGCTAAGCTTTCCAACCACTGCAATGCTTTTCCTGTAAGAGACCAGCGAAAGGCTTTTAGTTGGACATATTCAAGACTTCGTCCATCAGCAATAGTATCACAAAGGTCTAAGAAGGTTGATATATGTGCCACAGGGCATTCGTTAGGTTTTTCTTCATATTGGTGCCTTCTAATCTCAGTTAGGAAGTTAGGTCTTATTTCAATATTAGAGGCAGGGATAAGAATTGCCGATTCAGGCACTGTGAGAGTGGGGTGCATATATTGCTTGGCATTCTTAGGGAGGGCATTGATTTGGGCTTCTATTTGCCTCCGACCTTCTTCCTCCCTATCTGCGCGCTCCTTAAGTGCCGCCTCTCTAGTCGTTAGGTCCTCAACCTGCTTCCTTAGTTGCTCAATAAGTTCAGCCTGGTTCGCGTTGTCCGCCATGATTCTTTGAGCTTGGGCTCTTAGATGGAAATAGCGCTCAGGGTCGTCTACTCCTACAAATTCAGGTGGGCGATCAGCACGTCGCATACACCTGCAAAAACAAGACTAGGTAGAGACGTGAGATAGACTACTAGGGCGCGATTGATTGCCTCCCCGGCAACGGCACCAATTTGTTGTTGCAGGAGGATGATATGTCGAGTAATTACAAATATAAAGATGTAAATAAACGTAAACCAACTCCTAGCCTAACCAAATAATTACAAGACTTCCTCCCGTTGTAGTGGAAGGGTAGTCAGGATCGATCCACGAGGAGGCGTGTCAGCGGGATCCTAGTAGCTTTGGAAATCTCAAGTCTGCGTCGACCAGAAGCCTTGATTTCGACCTTAGTGCTCGATGTCGACCTCGGCTGTCAATGTTCTCCGCAACAGAAGTCCTGCAGAGACAAAAACAAGCAGTCGATATCGACAGGGGAGGGTCGATATCGATGTCAGTCACGAAATCGACTGGCTCAGAAGACTGCCAGTCGATACAGAAGGGTCGATATCGATGTCAGGTGTCGATGTCGATGCTCAGCAACCTCCGCAGCGATGTTCGTCGTCGACTCAGAAAACTGTCGACGAACTCAGTGGTCGATATCGACTGGAAAGGGTCGATATCGATGTCTCCCTGCAGTGGGTTAGTTCTTCGTCGGCAAAGAAAGGCCGAAGATTTAAGAATGGGGAGGGAAGCAATGAACAGAAATAAAACAGATGGTTTTGGGTGTATAAAATATCTAAAAAGAAACTCCTAGGATTAGGGTTTACCACAACATTAACCAATGCATGCGATAAGATAGATAAGACGGACAATTGCGCTATTTCACCTGAGGGACAAGCTTTCGCCGTACACCAACTCTTAGGATTACTCTTGCAAATAAACCTAATTGTCTCTACTAATTTTATGTTTATAACTCAAGTTGTTAGCATGAATCCCTTTTCTTTCGATTAGGACTAAACATAGAATCGTAGGAGGAGAGATAGACACAACGATATCGACATCAAATACTTACCTCAAGCGCGCATGGCTAACGTCGGGCTCACCCCGACCCTAAGAGCTTCGGGAACTACTCGCTTCTCATCACGGAACTCATTGTTGATTGAAAGGAAGAAACTTGCATTAAATTAAACTCCGAAGCTTTACAACTCAACGTCAACTTTCACAAACGTCAAACCCTAAAACTTCTCTCTAACTCTAACTCTATTGATTGTCTTACTTGCTTGTTGTTTCTTGGATTGGATGATTGAATGCCAGCCCCCTAGGGCTTTATTTATAAGCTACTAATCCTCGCTATCCAAGGATTGTAACTCCTATCTAAACTATGAACTCTACCCGAACAATTAGGATAGGTCTTTTATTTTGATAAAAACTTAAAGGTAAAAGATAAATAAACAGCTGCTAATATCTAAAAGAATGAGATAACTCATGGCTTTGATGATAGACTTCACAATCCGAGCCTCGAAATCAGATTTATCTTCTGTCGAGGTAGGGTCGATATCGACACCAGAGGTCGATATCGAGGTCTCTGTTCCTGCTTGACTTGTTCAGCTCTAGTCGATGTCTATGTTGATGTCGATATGGGGGTCGATATTGACACCAGAGGTCGATATCTGGGTCTAAGGTCGATATCTACCTCTGCTCAGCTTCACTTGGCTTCTCCGTTTTGACTCCGTTTTCACTCGAATTCCTGCATGGTTAGCTCAAAACTTGTGCAGACCCTATTTCTTTCATTTTAGCCCATTCACACAAGTTTATATTCTTTTGAACATTTTCTTTGGAAATCGAATGAAATACGAAGTCAAACGATGCAATAAAAGGAGATATAAATATGTACATCAGTCGTTCCCCTAGGCCCCTGGCGGCAGTCTCTTTCTCTGTAGGATTAGGGTTTCCTCTCTCAACCACCATCCAAGTTTTGGGTTGTAATTTCTTCAAATTTGTTTATTTTTGTGATTAATTTATGAAATTATATGTTGATTTTGTGTATTTTTATTCTTAATTTAAGAGATTGAATGGGTTTGCTCTTGAATTTGGTACTTTGATTTTTTGGATGTTTATATTGAATTTATGAATTTCTCATTCCGATAGCATACCAAACAACGTGTCTCGGTAATGGTTTATTTTGAATTTTGATTCCCATTCCCATTCCGATTCCCATTCCGATTACCGTACTCATACCAAACAGGGCCTAAAAGGAAAGATGATGGAAAAGATGATGAGGGGACCTTTTTTTTTATTTTATTCTTTTAAATTGTGAATGAACTGTTGATGAATGAAAAGATGATGAGAGGAACTTTTTTTTGATGATTTCTTTTACAATTTTTTTGGTGACATCTTTTCATCAATGGTTTTAATCACTTTCTAAGTGTTATTAGTAGTGTCACCACAACAAAAAAGTAAAATCACTGCTGTCACCAGAGTAAAATCTTAGGACAAGGGGAGAAATAAATTTATCAGGGTTAATGCTAAATAAAAGAACATGTTGTATTCAATATAAGTCATGAAAAAGTTCAAATATAATTGTAACCATCATAAAAAAAAGTGTAACCACTTTTTTCACTAAAGAAAAGCCCTAGGATTCATTAAGAAAAGAATAGCAACGTGTCATTAGTAGTGTCATCACCATAAAAACAATAAAATCATTGTCGTCACCAGAGGAGAAAAAAACCTTATAGGGGCTAATGCTAACCAAAAGGATATATGGTGACAACTTTGACATTTTTTTTACGAGGTCACTATCACCACTGTTGTCACCAAAGGAAAAAACCTAGGACAAGGGAAAGTGCTATTAGTAGTGTAACCACAATTAAAATAAAAGTAACCACTACTGTCACCAAAAGAAAAAAACCCTAGAACAAGGAAAAATGTTATTAGTAGTGTGACCGCAATAAAAAATAAAAAATGTAACTACTGTTGTCACCACTCTAACAACAGGGTCATCAACACTGTCACCACTAGAAAAACTGTAAGGATCTCAGTTTTCAGATAAGATTTTAATAATAAATAATTCAAAATGGATTGAAGTCAAAAAAATTCGGATACTTAAAAAATTTTCGTCCTCAATATAATAATCTTATTTCAAAATACTTAGAGCGGATTTCGGCCCAATTCCGAACCTTTGGAGATAAATTCCATCTTTTTGCCTCGAGATTCGCGATTTACTTCGGATATCGACATTATTGTGTTTTTAAAACCTTACCTTTATCTAGTCGGGATAAGACCGAAAGAGCTTACTTCGGAAACCGACCTTTGGAAATTCAAATTTCCGACTCCGGGACCACAAGTTTTCTCTTTTCCTCCCATCCTTATCCAAAAATTCAGTCATGGTCCGTCCAATTGGGATTGAGATTGAAATTCGAAATGGAGGAAAGTTTCTTACCTCTTTCCCCATCTAGCCCAACACCCACATTTGCCTTTTCCTCCTCCATCTCTTGCACCCTCCTTATTTGGAACAAGACAAGCCTTGCCCTTCTTGTCTCCTTTGACCATCAGAAACCCAGCACATTGCTTACGAAATCCCCCCAAAATAAGATCTTTTTGACTCATTTCAAAACCTCCACTAGTCACCCATCTTTCCCCATTTTTTTTGCCTTCTTCTCGTGAGCATCTATGCTCCAAATACTCTTCCTTTTCTCAGCCTCTCCATCCCATCACCACCATCTCTACACCTCCCATCTCCACCACCACCACATCTCCTGTTACCCTCATCTTCGTCATCGACCACCACCCCTGAAGCCGCATCATTCGTTCCTTATCATCTCCTCTGTTTTGCCGGGAACACCAACAGCTCCACTTCATTTGTTCTTCCTCCTTCCACCATGAGCCAGCAGCAGAAGCTCTCTCCTCACCTCCTCGGAGCAACGAGTAGTAGAAGAAGCTGGAAGAGCTCGGAGGCCGAGCCCAAGCGCATCCCCGACCATCCTTCCTCTTTCCCCCGTTCGGTTTGAAAAACGGTAATGGACACCCTCTCCCTCCTTTCTCCTCCTTTCACCTTTAAACACCACAAAAAAAAGGAGCTTTAACCCCTTCTAACTCTCCCTAGGCCACCTTCGATGGAACTCCGGCTTCGGTGAGCGTTTTCGAGGTGAATCGACCGATTTTCGGGCTAAAAGACCACTCCCTCTGTTTTAGTTTTTAGCACGGTAAGCACCCGTTCTTCACTCCTCTCGCCTCCTCTCTACGCAAAGCTTTGCCTTTAACGTTCCCATACCCTCCCCAGGCCTTGTCGCTTGAAGAACCAGCCCCGGCGTGCCCGAACACGCCTCCCCTAGCTTCATTTTCGGCGAAGACAGCCCACTCGGTGAGCCCCTTCTCCCTCTCCTTTGATTTCGTTTGGAACCTTTCATGTTCGGAGGGTCGGGAAAGAGAGAGAGATGGTGAGGATGTGAGCCCCGGAACCGCCGGCGAAGGAGCTCCCTTCTTCTTCCCTTTTCCGATTCCAACAGGGCCTGCTTCCTGGTTTGGGGAAGGAAACCAGCCCGACTTCCGGTCCGGTTCATCAATTATTTTAACAAAACCGGTCCAGTTTTTGCTAAAAAAATTAGATTGCCAATTTGGGCCTAATTTGTGGGCCGAATATGTTATTTTTAGGAGTGGTGGGCCTATTTTTGGGTTTGGGCAAAAGAATTTTAAGGACTTATATATATAATGTTTTATGAAAATATATTAAATAAATGGTATGATATATTATATAATATTATTATTGTGATTTAAAAGGAAAAAAATGTAACATCAATTGACTTGGGTTTTAAAAAGAAGGAATTTGAAAAAGGTTTTAAAGGTTGGAATTGAATTGATAAGCGGAAATGGATTTAATAAAATTAAAAGAGGAATTTTCAAAACATCCTAAACTTGTCGGTTTTGTTTTGATAAAATAATAAAATAAATTGATTTAAAAGAGTAATGTTTTGTAAAGGGATTTTTGGGTCAAGTACAAGTTGGGGGAAAATATTTTGAATAATGATTTAAAACTAACTTGTGGACCTATTGCCTAGATTAACTTATGGGGTGATTATGAGATGTTGTGCTATGCTATGTGTGATGCATGATATGAATATATGATGTGAGCATGATATATTGAGTAAGATAATGTTGTGATGATATGTGTTATATGAGTGCAAATATGATTATTGATACGAACTTAGGTAAGATGTGGTATATGATGATGTGAATGTATATATATATATCAAAGCATGCCTTATGTGAGATTTTAACTTTATAGATATGAAATCATGATTTATTGATGTGTGGTACTCAAAATGAAAGCATGGTGTGTGACATAATAATGAGGAGTATGAATATATGAGATGAAATGTTGATATATGTCTAAAATGATATTATGATGTGCTGCTATATATGAAGCATGATGTTATATTATATGGTTGATAAACATGATTATGGATATGTTAGATGATTCCTTAGAGTATGAATATGACTTAGATATGAAATGATGATACATGACTTCTAAATGATTGTTGTATGATATGATGATGAAAGGCTGAGATGAGATATTGATATGATGAGTTGAGATGATACAATGAGATGATAAGTTATATTGAGATATGAGATGGGATGGAAATATGACAATGAGACTTTCGAAACGTGAAATTATATGAAATCGTGTGTGCTTGTATGTTTGAATAGATAGACTTATACTTCCATTATGACTACTAGGTGACTTTGAACTATATGATTGCTACAATGATGTTCTGCACTGCCAAGTAAGTTCCCTCGGGGCTTACTCAAATTGATCAGACCTATCCCTGCTTATATGTGCATGATGTACTAGGTGCTGCATTTCATAATAGCATGCCATGTAGTATCATGCTTGGTTGCATTAACGTGTGAGCATACTTATTCTTTATGCGTTTATAAGCAAAACGACCATTATATGTGAAGTTAACTAGAGTCGTTGCTAGGGTCATAGGATAACCCAGTCCCATCAGGGCTTGTTCTGAGTCATATGAGTCATGAGCAACACCTTATTACTATTACGAGCATGATTATGATTTTGAGCATGATGATAATATGAATGAATTGGAAATGGAATGCATTCATGAGCTGGCCAGTCTCAACCCTATCAGGAAGAGGGGTAGAGGGAAGAGAGGGATATGCCACTTGGCATTTTGTGTGGGCCCGTTTACCACTTTCTGCATATATATAGAAGGCTTCTGATTGGCTGATACGGATTAAAATAATATTTTTTGTTTCGGTGTAAAATGGGACGGGCGCGTGGGGCGTGTGTAAAATATTAGGGGTATTTTTGTCTTTTCGTGTGCGGGATATATCTGTTTACGTCTTTTCGATATCTTCTTTTTTTTGGTAATCTGTTCATATCTTGTCGATATCTTCTCTTTGTTCTATATATTCACTCTGATTATCTTCTTTCTTATTCTACTTAAAACCTACCGTTTCTATCTTTTCTGTTTCCAAACTGAACTCCTCCATTATCGGTGCATTGTAAGTTTGAATCAAAGTTTTTATTTTTCAGTTTCTTCTAGTCTCTATGTTTGTGTTGATTTCGAAACTCAAATCCTCCATTAATGTTTTTTTTATTTGCAGAGAAACTCTATTAGCGAGAGGCAAGTTGTTTATAATGGAAAACATCATCTTCGACGGTGGGCATAAATCTTCTTCTTCTTCTTTTTTGATATGACTCTGTATGTTTTATTTTGTAAAAAAAAGGTTTTATAGTTTATTATTATCATTCTTTTTCTATGTAGATGAAACAACAATGGCAGAGGTGAAGAGAAAAATTAAAAATGAAAAGGAAAAGAAGAAGATTATGAGAAAAAAGGGAGCGGTTGTTGAAGTTTGTAAGACCCGGGGTCTTAAGAGGCGCTAGCCCATGCCACCTAGCCCTCTCAGGTCCGTTGTCCTCACTTGGAGCCTGAAAAGGAAGAGCTCTTGTAACATGGGTAGGGCTTGAATCACTTATAAATCACTCCCAACATCCTTATGATATCCGATGTGGGACGGGGGTATTACAATCTCCCCCACTTAAAGCACTGACGACCCCGTCAGGCCCAAGGGACTGCCCTCCGGGAGGAGCGTACCCGAGCATACTGTCGGAGTACCTCCGGGCCCAGAGTCGGCTCTGATACCATCTGTAAGACCCGGGGTCTTAAGAGGCGCTAGCCCATGCCACCTAGCCCTCTCAGGTCCGTTGTCCTCACTTGGAGCCTGAAAAGGAAGAGCTCTTGTAACATGGGTAGGGCTTGAATCACTTATAAATCACTCCCAACATCCTTATGATATCCGATGTGGGACGGGGGTATTACAAAGTTGGGGAAAGACAAGAAACAAAAATGCCTTTGAGGAGTCAAGTTGTCACTCCCTATCTATTAAATTCAGGATTTGGGTTTGAGTTAATCAACTATGTTGCTGAAGATACTTATGACCCTCTGTAAGTTTTTTTCTTATTATATTAGTTAAATATAATGGTCATTGACAACATGAGTTTGAGTTTGGTTCAGAGAGATAACTGAGTGTGGTTCATAGTGATAAATGAGGGTGGTTCAGATAGATAACTGAGTGTGGTTCATAGTGATAAATGAGGGTGATTCAGAGAAATAAAGAGTTTGATTCAGAAAGATAACTGAGGGTGATTCAGAGAAATAAAGAGTTTGGTTCAGAGAGAGAATGAGTGTGGTTCAGATAGATAACCGAGGATGGTTCAAATAGAGAATGAGTGTGGTTCAAAGATATAATGAGTGTGGTTCAGAGAGATAATGAGAGAGATACCTGAGTATGGTTCAGAGAGAGAATGATTGTGGTTCTGAGACATGTTCAAAGAGATAACTAAGTGTGGTTCAAAGAGATAGTTGAGGGTGGTTCATAGAGATAACTGAGTGTGGTTCAGAGAGATAACTGAGGATGGTTCAGATAGAGAATGAGTGTGGTTCAGAGATCTAATGAGTCTGGTTTAGAGAGATAATGAGAGAGATACCTGAGTTTGGTTCAGAGAGAGAATGAGTGTGGTTCTGAGACATGTTCAGAGAGATAACTGAGTGTGGTTCAGAGAGATAGCTGAGGGTGGTTCATAGAGATAACTGAGTGTGGTTCAGAGAGATAACTGAGGATGGTTCAGAGAGAGATTGATTGTGGTTCAGAGATATAATGAGTGTGGTTCAGATAGATAACCGTGGATGGTTCAGATAGAGAATGAGTGTGGTTCAGAGATATAATGAGTGTGGTTCAGATAGATAATGAGAGAGATACCTGAGTGTGGTTCAGAGAGAGAATGAGTGTGGTTCTGAGATATGTTCAGAGATAACTGAGTGTGGTTCAGAGAGATAGCCGAGGGTGGTTCATAGAGATAACTGAGTGTGGTTCAGAGAGATAACTGAGGATGGTTCAGAGAGAGATTGATTGTGGTTCAGAGATATAATGAGTGTGGTTCAGATAGATAACTGAGGATGGTTCAGATAGAGAATGAGTGTGGTTCAGAGATATAATGAGTGTGGTTCAGAGAGATATTGAGAGAGATACCTGAGTGTGGTTCAGAGAGACAATGAGTGTGGTTCTGAGACATGTTCGGAGAGATAACTGAGTGTGGTTCAGAGAGATAGCTGAGGGTGGTTCATAGAGATAACTGATTGTGGTTCATAGAGATAACTGAGGATGGTTCAGAGAGAGATTGATTGTGGTTCAGAGATATAATGAGTGTGGTTCAGAGAGATAATGAGAGAGATAATTGTGTTAGACTTTTCATTATATTGTTTCTTTCTTATCAAATTTGTTTGTAATGCTGATGTTTTAATAGGCAAGTTCATTTCAAATTCAAAGAACAAAATGTTCCACGTATGGTGTTTCAATCATTGCTTTGTGGCCAATATGTTGATGCACAAGTGATTGATGCTTTTGTTAAAATTCTTAACTGTCAAAAGGAATTTTTTTGGGTAGAAGAGATTTATTGCAACCTGCGATGTCAGTGTAAGTTATTGTATTTAAATTATATTATTGAATACTTTAATTTTATATTTCTCATTATATTATGTGAGTTTGTTTTATGTTTTTCATGTGGGGTCGATTGTTGGAATGGTGGGTGTGAGTTTTGAAAGCCGATTTAACATCTTTCGTACTAAGTTTGATCAGGTTCTTACGGTCTCAGGGTTTCCAAATTTGGCTCGAGTTAACTTTGTAAGTTTTTCTTAATAAATATCAATTAATTTTGTGTTTTATCATTTGTATTTATTATTTTAAAATCTTTTGTGTTTTCCTTGTGCAGATTATGTTGCCTGTTCTTGAAAATGCTCATTTTTATATTATATGCTTCAATTTTATGGGGACAGAAGTTTTTATCATTGATAACATGAAGCTGTTAATTGACTTTGACTCAAGATATTCTGATATTCCAACAGATGTTGTAAGTTTCTAATTTATTTTATTTTATTTTATTTTCAAGATATTCTAATTTTTTTTAATTTAAGGTTATTTGATGAGTCACTACTTAGATCAGATGAATCTCTCCAACAAGGCAGATCTTATTCGCAACTGCAAAGCGTACAGTCTTGGTTTAAGTTGAGCAACTGATAATTTTGTGGATTGCGGGGTGTATTGCATGCGTCATTTGGAGACTTTCACGGGGGCCAAACGGTGGCAGTGTGGCTTGTCAAACTATTGTCCCAGCACCCTTAAGGATCTTCGGAGGGCTTATATGCATGCAATTATATGTTCATCTATCAATGAAGTGAAGGATTCTGTAAAGGAAAATGTTAGGATATATGTGGATGGGAATTGAGATGTTATCATGGGAGGTGGTAGGATTTTGCATTTTGGATTTGAAGTATTATGTAGTTTAGGGTTGAATGATTTTCTAATTGAACATTTTCATTTTCTGTTGAATGACTAGTTATTTCACACTCCGTAACATTTATCATATGTGTGTTCTTGATTTTTTTATGAGAATACTGCATGTGTGTTTCAGGAGATTATTAAATATTCGTTCAGAGAGATAATGAATGTTGTTTAGAGAGATGATCAGAGAGATAATGAGTATGGTTCATCAAATATTAGTGAGTGGTTCAGATAGATAACTGAGTGTGATTCAGAGAGATAACTGAGTGTGGTTCAGAGAGATAACTGGATAATTGGGTCAGAGTACATATCTGAGTGTGTTTCAGGGAATTATTAAATAGCGGTTGACAAAGGATAATTTTGTGGTTCAGGAGTTTATTAAATATTGGTTCACTATAATTCACAGATATTGGTTCAGCATAATTAATATTGGTTCAGCATAATTAATTACGGATGGGGTTTAAAAGAAACTGGGGGGGGGGGGACCACCGGACCATGCTTTAAATTTCCTTGGGCGTTATAGGGGGTATTTTTGGCATTTTGCGTGCTGTATTTTCTGATATAACTTCCCATTTCCCCATTATCTGCAATTGTGATCATTTTGAAATTTCATTTCCCCCTTTTCGTTTTAAACCCTAATCGAAATCTCTGAAGAGTCGATTCGGTCTCCAATCTCAAATACTCCTCTCTCGTGAAAATGTAAGCTTGAATGAGAGTAATTTTTTGATTTTCTTCTACAGTTAGTTGTTGTTTCTTCGTTTATTTACTGTTATTTCTTATTTTTTTTCTTACAGTTGAGCGCTGTTGATTAAAATGGAACTTCGGCTACTTGATGGTAATTATACTTGATTTTCGTTGTTTAAATATCTTCTTTTAAGTTTTTTCAATTCAATTTTTATTATTTCAACATCGATATTTATTTAGGAAAAAAGTTGCCAAGGTTTCGGTTGTTTTAGGAGTATCTGATTGTTCTGATTCATAATTTTACTATAACTGGGGCTGCTATTATATTTTGGTTCATAAATTTTACATTTGTTATATAATAATCTGCATGTATTAAGAGAAAGTTGTACATGGATATTATTGATATTTTTTTTATTAATTTTGGTGTTTGTAGATGAAACCCCATTGGCAGGTGTTATGGACAAATTCAAACGTAAACTTGGGAATAATCAAGATTTGAAGAAGGAAAGGCAAAAGAAGAGGAAAATTACTAAAGAATCAGATTCTGACAGTGATGAAGCGGTTGTGGTGAAGGGAGAGCAAGATGTGAAACTTAGGACAAAAACTATTGTAACTGCTAAAGGAAATGTTACATACTTTAAGCTGGAATCCCGCACACACGCTTATTCTTTGGTTGAATCATTTCAATCTTTAAATGATTCTCAAATAAAAAGCATTGAAGAGCTTGGGTTCAGTTCTCTGCTGAAGTTAGAAATGAAACACCTCCCATTGTTTTTGTCATTTTGGGTGGTGGATGACTTCGATGCAGATAGGGTTGCACTCACTACAACTACTGGAGATACAATTTTCATCGAAGATGTTGATGTTGCAATTGCTTTGGGGTTGCCAATGGGGTTAATTCCAGTGCCTGTTGATCCTTCATGTAACACAAGGACGGATGCGTCATTATGTTTGTGGAAGAAATCTGTGGTTTCTGGGAACAAGAGGATCCATGCAGCTGATGTGGTGCGGGAGATGTTAACTGATAAAGATGGTGGACAATTTTTCAAGACTTGTTTCACTATTCTTGTAATTTCTGCGTTGATTGAAAGCAACACAAATGGCCCTGTCAATTTTAGTTATTTTTATGTAGCTGAAAATGTAAAAAACATTAAAACTTTAATTGGTGTGGTTTTTTGCTCGATCGTCTTGTTGAAACAAAAAAATCATGGGCACGTAACAAAAATTCTATCTTCATTGGTTCAGACCCATTCTTATTGGTAAGTGAGATAAATATTGAGCATTTTGTTGTTTTTTGGATATTTTCTGTTATATTTTTTTTAATATCCTAAAATTTTCTGTTATGTTTTTTTTTGTTATCACAGTTCTTTTATCTTGATCGTGTTCGATTACAAAGGCAAGAGAAACCAAGATCATTGCCCACCTTTGTTAATTGGACATCTGCTTCAATTAAGGCAAGGGAAGGAGATGAAATGAGAGGCAATGGATTTGGATCTGGTCGTGTATTGCCAAGACTAGAGTTTGTTTCAGTTCCACAACAAGTCATTACATCTGAAGAGCAAACTGTGGGAGGTCTAGTATATGTGGATTAATTGAAGGCCCACCAGAAAAAGTATGGTTAAAGGAATTTTATTTTGATTACTTAGTATGTGTTTCATTATAAATAATTAGTGTTGTTCAGATAAATAATGAATGTGATTCAGATAAATATTGAGTGTGGTTCAGAGTAATAATGAGTGTGGTTCAGAGGAATAATATGTGTTGTTCAGAGAGATAAATAATGTGGTTCAGAGAGATAACTGAGTGTGGTTCAGGGGGATAATGAGTGTGGTTCAGAGAGAATAATGAGTGTGGTTCATAAAATATACAAAGAAAACTGGGTCATTATAAATAATTTATGTGGTTCAGCATAAACTGCTAGTAGTTGTTCAGCATAAATTGCTTGTAGTGGTTCATTAGTTCAGCATATAAAATTAAAGTAGTTCAAATTTGAAAAAATTATGAAGTGGTAGTGGTTCAGCATTGATATTAGTATGTGATTCAGCATTAATATTACAAATTTTTTATATCATTTCTCAACAGTTACCCGAAGAAAAAGAAGCTGTCAATGTGGACAATACAACGGACCATAGAGAGGGTGTATGTGAGGAAGTTTTGAAGGACCATGCTCAGTTATTTGAAGGTCCTACTAAAAAAGTAAGTTTTGTTTTAAAATTTATTTACAAAATTGAGTTATATTTATAATATTATTTAAGTATATAACAAAATTTTTACTTCTTTCTGCAGAGGTTTAAAGAGAGATACAAGTCTGAGATGTGTTTACTGGTTAAAACAATTTCAAATATTGTAGAATTGACAATTGAATTTGTTTCTCAAAAAAATGAAGATGTGGAGATTAGTTATTTGAATCATGCTGCAAAGCAGATTATTTGTGAACAACCTTCAAGCTCTCCTGAAATTAATTTAACACTAGATAAATTTGTAGACAATCCTGAAATTGATAGGTTTATGCGGATTGTTGACATTGCTATTGCCAAGAAAGAAGAGATTGACAAAATTCGGCTTTCTGATCCATTGTGGAATCTTGGGCTCACACCTCCTGGGAATACTCCAACAATTGCAGAAGTGTTTAGGACTGTTGAAAAAACATTTTCAAAGATCCCTCAAGACGACATCCCTGCTGTTTTTCAGTCTCCTCCAGAGGATCAACCAGTGGGTGATGAGACCAATGTTCATAAAAATCCTCTTCAGGGGTTAGCTGATGTTGCTGCAATTCAATTATTAAAGAAGAATGTAAGTCATTTAACAATGTTTAATTTAACTCTTTATATTTTTTATATAATTTTTTTAACATGTATTAATAATTTATCAAGGTTCTGAAAAAGCATCAGTAGAGGTGGCCCCCCCAAGTGATTGAACCAGTAGAAACTGATATTTCAAAGGTAATTTTTAAATATTTTTATTTAATATGTTTCTTTAATTATATTTATTTATATTGTATTTCAAAATAATGTTTCTATTTTTTTTCTCTTCATTGTATAGGCGGTTTCTACAGATGCTGGTGCACAGAAGAAGAAAACAGTTTTGAAAATCCCATTGCCAAAGGTTTGTAGAAAGGCCAATATTTTTTTTTTCTCTTCATTTTAT
This sequence comes from Persicaria maculosa, assembly GCA_963922045.1. Classification (NCBI taxonomy): domain Eukaryota; kingdom Viridiplantae; phylum Streptophyta; class Magnoliopsida; order Caryophyllales; family Polygonaceae; genus Persicaria; species Persicaria maculosa. Next base: position 15,219,123 of record OY998265.1, read on the forward strand.
AAGGGTTGAATGAAGTTTTTTTTATTTTATATTTAAGTATGTTTTTATTTTCTTTGTTATATTTTGATAAATTTATACTGCAGGACGACAATAAAACAAAAGCCAATGTTGAAAAAAGGGTTCAACCATTGAGGGATACTGGGCCATCAAAAGAAATGAGGAGCCCATTTCATGATAGATTTGTTAATCCTGCCCCCAGAGGAAGTCTGCTTTTGCTATAAAGCTATACAAATATGTGTCAGAAGTTGAAGATGATGCATTGTAACTTGTTCATGATTTTAAATATAATAGATTCAGGAAAGATATATATTTGGTTCAGCATATATAGAAAGCATATTATTTGTTTCAGTAATATTTTAGTGTGCTTCAGCTATATATATCTGTGTGGTTCAGTAGTAATATTTTAGTCTATGTTCAGTAACATAAATGTTTGTTGTTCAGCAATATTATTTGTTTTGTGGTTCAGGGAAACTTTTTTCAGCTACAAAGGCATCATAATCCCCCGCATTACGATGCAGTCACTACAATATGATCAGTATGTTGATGCTCAAATTATTGATTCGTGGAGTTGTGTGCTGAATTATGAAGAATCTCATCGGGGATATGGATCTATTAAAAGATTCTTTGCCACCTGTCATCTCAGTGTAAGTTAAGATTTTAATTCATTTTGGTGATTGTATTAGATTATGTTAAGATTTTTATTTAAATGTTTTTCATGTATTCCCAGACAAACTCAATTGTGTATCACACAGATGGTGAACTTGAAGAGAGATTTAATGTATTTCGTGATAAATTTGATGAACTTCTTACAGTCAAATGTCCTACAAATTTGAGCGAAATTGATTTGGTATGTTTTATTTAAAATTCATTTTATATGTTTATATTTGTTTATATTTCGTTCAGAGAGAGAGAGTGATAGTGTTCAGAGAGATAAATAGTAGTGGTTCAGAGAAATAAGTTATATTGGTTCAGAGCGATAACTAAGTGTGGTTCAGACAGATTACTGAGTGAGGTTCAGAGAGATAAGTGATAGTGGTTCAGAGAGATAAGTGAGTGTTCAGAGAGATAAATTATAGTGGTTAAGAGAAATAAGTTATAGTGGTTCAGAGAGATAACTAAGTGTGGTTCAGACAGATTACTGAGTGAGGTTCCGAGAGATAAGTGATAGTGGTTCAGAGAGATAAGTGATAGTGGTTCAAAGAGATAACTGAGTATGGTTCAGAAAGATAATCCGAGAGATAACTGAGTGTGGTTCAGAGGGGGGGGGGATAACTTTTTGTGGTTCAGTATACTTACAGTAACTCTTGGAATATTAATTATATTTGTTTTTTTTGACAGATTATGTTTCCAATTCTAGCATCACAACACTTTTATATTATATCTGTCAATTTCAAGACAAAGGATGTAGCTGTAATCGATAACATGAAGGTGACAGTGGACTTTCATCTCAAATATGCTAATATTCCAAGAGTTACTGTAAGTATATTTATTCTTTTGTGTAAATGGTTTTTATTCAACATTTTATCTTATCTATATACTAATTGTTTTTTTTAATTGAAGGTTAATTTTCTGACCAAGTATTTGGATTTGAAGAATTTGAAAGCCAAAGATGACCTTGTTTGGAATTACAAACCATACTATTTCGAATTAAAATGGGCAACATCAGATAATTTTGTTGATTGTTGTAACGACCCAAAAGTTTGGATATCCGAAAATGCCTCCATAAATCCACTTAGAGGATTTATAAGGTTCAGATGATAAGGTTATTCGGGGAACATTAAAGAAGAGTTTTGAATTCTTCCGTGAGCTTTAGATCTTACGACCGAGTACGAGTTATTAGTTAAGTTGATTACTTAGCGGAAGCGTAGTTAAGTGTAAAAAAAAGGGGATTTCAAACCCCAAGAAAGACGTGTGCCCGTTGGAGGCGTTTACCTGTCCTAGATAACTAACGCAAAATGATTTTCAAGTGGAAGATAAAGGTGGAAATAAAATACAACAAGTGCCACAGCCTAGCCGGGTCAAAACACAAAATACCAAGTAGCGAGTAAGTAAAAGAGTACCACGTTCTCTCTCGTCTCACTCTATCGTCCCATAAGGTCAACCCCGTCAAGCATCCACATGTATATATCAAGCATATCGGGTGGCAGGGGTACGTGAATCTAAAAACAAGAAGGGTAACGGGGTCAATCATCGATTACTCATACACGTATGCTCAAGCATACCCTGCGAGTACATAACAAGACATATAAACGTGATGCGATAAAACTGTAAACACACTATCATGCTCCTAAGGCATAATCTGAATATATAAATAAATGCGGTAATGGGTACCCAAATTATAACAATCAACCATATAATCCCTTTCCAAATCTTTGGAGGTTACACCATCCTTTATCACCTAAGTTCTGGGAGGATGTGCCAACCTTTATCGAATGCTCGAAGGTTCGGCTATGCCACAACCTCTAGGGAATCCCGATAATCACCACACAACAACATAGAATAGGATGGCCACCTATTATAACAAAGACTAAGAGAAGGCAAGGGTTCATTTCATTCCATATGTTCCGTTCTATGTTATAATTCCGGGTTATACCCTACAACAATTCTATGTCATAAAATATGCATGAATCTATCTCGTTATGACACTCATGTATCACGAGTAACCTCATGAGTAAGTCCAGGGGACTTACCTGAAATCCGAAGGTAAGCACGGAAACCAACAAGCACCAAGTGTAAACACGAATCAAGCGCCTAACAATTGTAATTAATTCACATTAGGTTCTTCTTATTAATGCATCACATAAACCCATACCGCAAGATAATCACACACATTCACATAAGGTTAATGGCTTAAGGACTTATAAGCTTGGTTAAGTATCCACACTTAACAAGTTATAATCCGGGTCATTATAAACATTGTTTACTAAAATTATAATAACTATTGATCCAACCGTTGGATCATCATCATTTTTGGAAGGCAGTTAGATAACATTTCCATGAACATCATATTAAGATTTCAGCCAACTCAGATCGTTGGATTGGAAATAAAGTCCAAATTACAGAGGCACATATATCCATTTTGTTTTTTAACGTTTTTGCTACAAAACGCAACCAAAACACATAGAGGCTCCACTTTCTAAGCCTTTTCCAAGCACACAAGATCTGTTTCTAGAGAGGGGAAGGCGGATGAGGGATTACCTAGCGAGGATGCCAAGAACGGACTTGAGACAACTTCCGAGACCTTTGGGACCTTCCAAACACCTTGTACATATTTGTCAAAAACCCCATACAAATGGGTTAGGAATTTGCTTGAAAATGAAGAAAAGAGGGCGTAAAAGAAGTTGGAACTCAGTTTTGAAAGAAAAGGATGGAGCTTACCAAGAAAACAAGTCAAGAACTCAAGATCTCTCAAGGAACACTTTCTGCAGCCTCAAAGATGCACGTTTTTGGCTAAGCAAACGAGCTTGTATTCTTTTATTTGAGATATGTATGGAAAGCTGGGTTCAAGTCGGATCCATGACCACTACGTTTGCTCAATTTGGATGAGTATGGAGGGAGTTGTGCTATTTCTTGTGAAGGCTGTCCAAAATGGACCTAAAATGGAGCAAGGCTCTCCTTCTCTCTCTCTTTCCTCTAAAGTGACGGTGGGGCTTATGTGAATGAGTGTGGCTGAACCCTTGGGCAAGTTATAAAGAGAGGGGGGGGGGGGGGGGTTTGGTTTATGTCAAAGCATGGGTGTGATGGGAAGGAAGTGATGGGGGTGGTTGAACTAGAATATGAGCCTAGTTAGTTTCTATCCAAATCAAATGGGGTTGGTAGCTCCTTGTTGGCCATTGGTTTGGATGGGACGGCTGACCTCTTAAACATAACGTAAAACCCGAGCTTGTGACGCGTTAAAATCTGTTACGTTTATAAGATACGAGAAAAGTGGCTTGGGTATATATATTTTTTTTCCATCATTAAATCCATGTAAAGCTAGGCATAAAAATTTTAAATTTTCTGGGTTTTCATAATCATAAGGGAGGATAACATTCGGATTATCCTACAGATATTTTATAAATATTAATTAAATTCCGGTCTTTACAATCATCCACCTCTAAAAACAAGTCTCGTCCCTGAGACAAAAGATTCAAACCGGTGGAGAAGTTTTTAAAATTTGAGTCCTTGAATCGGGCTCTTGGGCACACGATCATCTCGGATGCGTCGTCCAAGAATCTCATGTCACCTTCGCCCTGATCGTCATAGCCCCGAACGGTTTTCCCAAGGATGTGATGGGCGCCCCCATCACATCTCGCCTCGACCGCCGAAATTATCACAACTCGAGAGGGTTCATGATACTAACGCTAGGTCTTAGCGAAAATTCCACGAGTGCCCCCGTGAAAAGCTCGTATCCACTTCGCGAAGCATAACTGGTTTACCCGGATAATGGAACCTTAAACTCGCTTATTTTCGAATCAATCTCAGAATTCAAGGTGTTTGGTATCCCGACACGATCTTAGACCTAGACACTTCTAGTCTCAAATTGACCCTCGAGAGGTGGGCATCCACCTCTAAGGTCAAAACCCATAGCTATCACATGATCTATTCTCCCCGACGGGAGGGTGGATTACCATCCACCTCTAAGGATCAAACATATGATCTCACCAAGGATATTTCGTCTAAACGTTTCTCCCTCCCATATTCCATTCTTCAAGGTTCAAGATCTCCCTATCGAGATACCCTATTACGAGGCAACTCCTCCGTATAGTCAGGATCATCGTCTACTACCTGTGAAGCATATTAGGGCATTCCCTAATACCGCTCTCACCTAATAAGGAGTAGCACATAGCTATGTTACCGTAACTTGCACACGACTGCCCCTCGGGCTAGTGATACCAGGTTACGTAACAAGTGTGTGCTAGCACCCTCAATACATAACTCATCTATACGCCATCTAATCATCCCGTCGTAAAATATCACTAAACAGTGATAGCACATCATATCAAGGAATAACATAGCATATCATAGCGGCCACTCATTGGCCCACCACGCATATAAATCACATAAGTGCACACTCAACACTAAAATAAACACAGAATCATCAAGAATGCAACTAAAGGATAAACATCCTAAGAGACACTCACCGGCCGTCTCACGAGGTAAGGACTATATCCTCACGTGGCTCTACATACGAGGCTAACAGCTCGTCTAACACTCCCCCATAACTGGCCCGTATACTATCCTCTGTCTCCCATGTAGCCTCCTAAGGACTCCTCCTAGCCCACTGAATAAAGACCAAAGGCACCTCTCTACGTCTCGGCTTCTTGACCCGACGGTCAAGAATGGCTATCGGGCGCTCCACGAAGGCGTGGTTGGGCTCTAACTCGAGACCAGCGTGATCAAGAACATGACTCGGATCGGGCTCGTACTTCCGAAGCTGCAAGACGTGGAACACGTCATGGATGCCAGCTAATGTAGTCGGTAGAGCCAATCGGTAGGCTACCTCTCCTACTCGTTCCAAGATCTCGAATGGTCCTACATATCTAGGGCTCAGCTTGCCCTTCATACCAAAATGTCGGATCCCTCTCGTCGGCGATACTCGCAACCAAACATGGTCACCTATATCAAAAGCCAACTCCGTCCTGTGATGGTCTGCATACTTTTTCTGATGATCATGTGCGACCCTCAGATGCTCACGAATGCGCCTAACCTGATCGGTAGCCTCCTGCACATACTGGGGCAATGTACCAACTACATCCCCAGGCTCTTCCCAGCATATCAGCGACTTGCATCCCCTCCCGTACAACGCTTCAAAAGGAGCCATCTGAATCGAAGAATGATAGCTGTTGTTGTTCGAGAACTCCACCAGCGGAAGATGTCTCACCCATAGGTTTCCCCACTCAAGTACGCATGCTCTCAGCATATCCTCCAAGGTCTGTATCGTCCGCTCACTCTGACCGTCCGTCTGCGGATGATAAGCTGTACTAAAGTGCAACTTGCTCCCCAGAGCCTCGTGCACCTGCCTCCAGAATCTCGAGGTGAACCTGCCATCTCTGTCCGACACAATCCTCTCAGGGACTCCATGTAGCCTCACAATATGCTGCAAAAACGACTGTACCAATGTGGACACCGGCCATGTCTCCTGAATCGGAATAAAATGAGCGGTTTTGGTCAACCTATCGACCACCACCCATATCGCATCAAATCCTCGGACATCTCTCTGACGTGGGGAGAATTGAATCGAAATATATAATAAAATATAAAGCAATACAACTCTTAGCCTCTTCAAATAAATTCAAGACTCCCCGCTATAGTAGTAGGGAATCAGGTTCGATCCACGAGGAAGGGAGTCAGTGGGATCCTAGTAGCGTTGAAGACACGTCCTAATGTTCAACCAAAAGCCTCGATCTCGAGCTCAGACCTCGATGTCGACCTTGGCTGTCGATGCTTTCTGCAACAGAAGACCTGCAGGGACAAAAACGGGAGTCGATATCGACTGGAAATGTCTATATCGATGTTAGTCAACGAAATCGACTGGCTCAAAAGTCTGCCAGTCAATACAGAAGGTCGATTTCGACGTTGGGGGTCGATTTCGATGTTTAGCAGCAGTAAACCAGGAACCCCGAGATCGACTCAGAAGACTGTCGATCTATCACCGTGGTCGATATTGACGTTAACCTCGATATTGATGTTCTCCTGTAGTGGGTTAGTTCTTCGTCGGCAAAGAAAGGCCGAAGATTTAAGAATGGAAAAGAAGTAATGAACAGAAATAAACAAAGGTGTTGGGTTTTTCGATGACTCAACGAACGGCGGGCAAATATGGATGTAAACTTAAGAAAGAAAAGATCTTCCAAAGCCAAGGATTACCACGACGACAACCATGATAGAATAAGTAAGAAACCACTAAAGATGCATGCTTTTATCATAAAGGAAAAGGCTTTCACCTACACCGACAAATAGGAAAAGAGATCTTGCAATTACTTAACCTAATTTGCGTCTACCTTTGTCATAATTGAGTTTATAATCTTTCGAATAGAAACCCTAATTACTACCCAAGTTTTACAATATGAGTTCCTTAAATTCGCATTTAAAGATGAAGCACAAGGTAGAGTGAGATAAAAAATACCTTCTTTAGCGACATACAAACCTTACCACCATGGCTATCGCCGGTCTCACCCCGACCCTAGAAGAAAGGGTGACTACTCGCTCATGTTGAATGTAGACATGCTTTGAATTGAATAAACTTGCATAAATGGAAAACTTTGAATCTTTACAATCTCAACGCCAACTATCGTAAGCGCTTGAAACTTTAAAGCTCAAAACTAAAACTCTACTTTCTATTGCCTATTGCTATTGTCTTTCTTGCTTGGATGATTCTAACAAACCAGCCCCTAGGGCTTTATTTATAGGCTACTAATCCTTGCTATCCAAGGATTGTAACTTCTATCTAAACTATGAACTCTATCCAAACAATTAGGATATGTCTTTTATTTTGATAAAACTTTAAACAACTTGATAAAACATAAAGGTAAAGATAAATTCAGCTGCTAACTATCTAGAAGTACAAGATAATCCGTGGCGTTGATGATAGAATTCATAATATGAGTCTCGAAATCGAATCTATCTTCTGTCGAGATGAGGTCGATATCGACCACTGAGGTCGATATCGATGTCTGTATTTCTGCTCGACTTGTCCATCTCCACTCGATGTCTATGCTGAGGTCGATATCGATGTTGATGGTTGATATCGATGCTGAAGGTCGATATCAATGCTGAAGGTCGATATCTATGTTGAAGGTCGATATCTACATCTGCTCAGCTCACCTTGGTTTCTCCGTTTAAACTCCGATTTCGCTCGAATTCCTGCATGGTTAGCTCAAAACTCATGCAGACTCTATTTCTTGTATTCTAGCCCATTCTTACACAAGTTTATATACTTTTAAACCTTTTCTTTGGAAATCGAATGAAATATGAAGTCAAAAGATGCAATAAAAAGAGGTACAAATATGTACATCACTCTCCTAAGTCCGGTAACAAAGTCCATGGTGATATCTGTCCACTTCCACACGGGGTCGGGAAGTGACCTGATCATCCCTCCGGGCTTCTGGTGCTCAATCCTCACCTGCTGGCAGACCTGACATCTCGCAATAAATAATGCAACGTCAGTCTTCATCCGGCGCCACCAAAAGGTCCTCCTTAGGTCCTGATACATCTTATTCGATCCCGAGTGGACTGAATAAGGAGTAGAGTGCGCCTCTATCATGATCTTCTGTCTCAGATCGTGTACCTCGGGTACCGCAACTCGACCCTGCAACACTAACATCCCATCCTCTCTGACGGAAAATGACTTGCAGTGCCCTTGAGCCATACGCTGACGGATGTCCGCTATCCGTGGACACTCTGCCTGTTCTCGGCGAATCTCATCCGTCAGCTCGGACTGGATCTCGAGGAAGCTCAACTGACCACTCTCTCTCCGTGACCAGGCCTCGATACCGCAACTCATGAGATCTCTCTGCAACTCTGGTCGTGCTGTCAACCTCGACAAATTGACCTCCTGACGAGTCTTCCTACTCAGCGCATCGGCCACTACATTGGCCTTCCCGGGATGATAAACTATGTCGAGCTCATAGTCCTTTATCAACTCAAGCCACCTCCTCCGACGCATGTTCAACTCCTTCTGTGTGAAGATATACTTCAAGTTCTTGTGATCGATCATAATCCTCACTGACGTACCATACAGGTAATGCCTCCAGATCTTGAGCGCATGAACTACCGCGGCTAGCTCAAGATCGTGAGTGGGGTACGACTCCTCCCCCGTCTTTAGTTGGCGTGAAGCATAAGCGATGACCCGATCTCTCTGTTGTAACACACAACCTAACCCTGAACTCGAAGCATCAGTGTAGACCACGAAGGCCTCCGTCCCCTCGGGCAACGCTAACACTGGCACGGACGTCAACTTCTTCTTTAGAAGCTCGAAACTGGCCTGACAGGCCGGACTCCACTCAAAGGGTACTCCCTTCCTCGTCAGCTGTGTCATCGGCCTAGCTATGTTGGAGAAACCCTCGACGAACCGTCGGTAATAGCTAGCCAAACCCAAGAAAGACCGGATGTCTCTAACGGCCTTAGGGATCTCCCAAGCAACGATAGCCTCAACCTTCGAGGCGTCCACTGCTATCCCTGCTGCAGATATGATATGCCCCAGAAACATCACCTCGGAGAGCCAGAACTCACACTTGCTGAACTTCCCAAACAACTTGTGCTTCTGCAGAATCCTCAGCACAATCCTTAGGTGCTCGGTATGCTCCTCTCTGCTCCTCGAGTAAATCAGGATATCATCAATGAATACAACCACGAATCTATCAAGATAGTCGATGAACACCCTGTTCATCAACTCCATAAAAGCTGCTGGCGCGTGGTTAGCCCGAACGGTATAACCACAAACTCGTAATGACCGTATCTGGTTCTGAAGGCGGTCTTCGGGATGTCCTCTCCCTTCACTCTCAACTGGTGGTAGCCCGATCTCAGATCTATCTTCGAAAACACAACGGCTCCCTGCAGCTGGTCCATCAGGTCGTCTCTCCTTGGCAGCGGATAACGGTTCTTCACTGTGGCCCGGTTCAGCTCCCGGTAATCAATGCACAACCTCAACGATCCATCCTTCTTCTTAACGAACAGCACTGGTGCTCCCCATGGCAAAGCGCTCGGTCGAATGTAGCCCTTCGAGGCTAAGTCCTCTAGTTGAGCCTTCAGCTCAGCCATCTCTGTTGGTGCCATCCTATATGGAACCCTCGATATCAGCCTCGTGCCCGACTCTAACTGAATGGCAAAATCAACATCTCGCTGCGGCGGAAGTCCTGGTAGCTCATCGGGAAAGACATCGGTGAACTCGCTAACAACTGGCAGATCTGCTAGGCTGGGTCGCTCGCGATCCACCTCCAAAGTGTAGCACCAATAGCTCGTGCATCCCTGATCTAAGAGTCTCGCCGCTCGCACTGCGCTGATCTGGACTCCATTCCTCTTGGGGTTACTCCCTCAAACCTGGTGCTCCGTCCCATCCTCTGCAAGGATCGAAATTGTGCGGGTCCTCAGGTTGATAATTGCTCCATAGAAGTCCATGAAATCCATACCAAGGATCATCTCATCCTTCTGCATCGGCATGACTATAAGATCGGTGGACCACTCTCGTTCCCCTATCTAGATGAGGCATCCTACGATCTCACGTCCCGTCCTAACCCTAGCCCCGTCTGCCAGACGCACTACTAATGCAGGACAAACTGTACATACTAGCTTCAACCTAGCTAAGCATGCATCTGCTATAAAGCAGTGGGTTGCCCCAGTGTCAAACAAAATGCGGATAGTAGTTCCACAGAAAGTAATAGTACCTGTGGAAGTCGGAGCTGACATATCGCCGTTCCGCAGCGGAAACGCACGGGGCGGTGGGGGTGGCATGAAACTGGTGTCTGCTGCAATAACTGCCAGCTGACCAGAACCTCTGCCTCGTCCTGGCCCTGCCGAAGACTGTGACGACTACAACTGATAAGCCCCTCGGCCGCCTCGGTCTCCTCGGCCTCCTCGGCCTCCACCTCGGCCTCCACGGTATCCACCATCTCCCCGTCCCTGGCCCGCGGAAGTCCCTCTCCCTTGGCCCTGCTGGTGTGGTGTTTGAGACTACTGTAGAGCCTCCAGAAGGCATAAGGTAGGTGCAGTTGATGATGCAGATGGGGCCTTGCCCTGTGGACATGCAATAGAACGGTGCCCAAGTACTCCGCAGGTATAACAGGCCATCGCCTTCCTCGGGCATGCTGAATGATAGTGACCCTCCTCGTAACATCCGTGACAGGTGACATCCCTCACCTTCGCCTCACTGTAAGACGACACCGGTATAGCTGGAATGGGTCCGGTGCCTCTACCGCCATGTCCTCCTCCTCTCGCCACTGGCCTGATCCAGGTGCCTCCCTCAGACCTCCTCTCTGCGGGTCGCGGCCTCTTCTCGCCTGAAAGAGCGCGGGTGGAGCGAGAACTCGAACTGCCCAGCTGCAGCTGCTGATCATATCTCAACACAACATCTAGAAACCTATCAAAGGTAGGAGACCCTAGGTGGGAGGCGTGTTGCAGAACCTCCTGAGGAAGCCTCCTCGATAACATCCTAATCTTCACAGTATCCGTCCTGCAAAGCTCCCCACAGTATACTAACTCGGCCTTAAACTGCTGAATGGCCTGGGTGATAGAAAGTGAGGGATCGTAACCACGATCGTAGAAGGCAGTCTCTCGGGCATCCTGCGTCCCTGGTGTGCAATATTCGCGTAGCATCATCTCTCTGAACTCAACATATGTCCAGGTCTCTCTCTCAACTCTGCAGACTCTCCATGTGTCAAACGCAGCATAATGCAGCTGTCCCACTGCGAGTCTCTAATGCTCAGTCTTGGGTACGGTCAGCAGCTCGAACAACCGCTCGATCATATAAAACCACTACTCTACGTCCTCTCCTGGACTACCTAGAAACTGTGGCGGGCTACTTTTGGCAAACCTCTTCACCCAATCCACACGACGTCCCTCAGATCTAGGCTCCTCCTCCTGACCCTGTCGCTGGTCTCCCCCAGGCGGGGTCTCGGTCTACTGCTGCTCTCTACGGTCACCCCCTTCGGGTGCACTCTCCTGATCCTCCTGCTGCTGCATCGACGCCATCAGCGTGCGCACCAACTGCTCTAACTCAGCTTTATCAGTAGGCAGCTCAGTCTGAGTCTCAGTCTGTCTATCTCCAGTAGTACGACCTCCACGAGGTCTACCTCGGCCTCTACCTCGGCCGCTCGCATCTCTGGGACCAGTCTGTCCTCTCGTCTCAACCATGGTGCAACTGAACATATAAGTGTACTCAATATACACCTCAATGAAACGTCTTCTTTAAGGAAGACAGCACTCAGGCACATTCATTTCACATAATTACATCCCTTCAAGGGGATGGCTCGTAAGCACAGTTTTATATCGCACGGAAGCAAACTAGAAAGCTATCCTTCGAGGGATAGCTTGGCGAGCCCGCCTCTAAATCCTATCCCACTCCAACCACCATGGTTGCTCCCTTGGAGTCTTCTTCGACCAGCTGTAAAGGAAAACTAGTATTTTGCCTACCAGAGTCCCGTTCTACATCTCTATAAGATGTCTATCACCTTTATACTACCCATCGATCCTATCTCTCATCTAAGAAGGATCCTAGTTCATTTCCAAAGGGTTTTCAACTTTGCCCTTTAAAACCTTTTAAAATCCTTTAAAACTTCCAAAACGGTGGGTGGGTTTTGAAAATGTTATATAACTTGTGCATACTCAGGTCGAGCAACCTGCGCTCTGATACCAACTTTGTAACGACCCAAAAGTTTGGATATCCGAAAATGCCTCCATAAATCCACTTAGAGGATTTATAAGGTTCAGATGATCAGGTTATTCGGGGAACGTTAAAGAAGAGTTTTGAATTCTTCCGTGAGCTTTAGATCTTACGACCGAGTACGAGTTCTTAGTTAAGTTGATTACTTAGCGGAAGCGTAGTTAAGTGTAAAAAAAAGGGGATTTCAAACCCCAAGAAAGACGCGTGCCCGTTGGAGGCGTTTACCTGTCGTAGGTAACTAACGCAAAACGATTTTCAAGTAGAAGATAAAGGCAGAAATAAAATACAACAAGTGCTGCGGCCTAGCCGGGTAAAAACGCAAATTACCAAGTAGCGAGTAAGTAAAAGAGTACCACGTTCTCTCTCGTCTCACTCTATCGTCCCATAAGGTCAACCCCGTCAAGCATCCACATGTATATATCAAGCATATCGGGTGGCAGGGGTACCTGAATCTAAAAACAAGAAGGGTAACGGGGTCAATCATTGATTACTCATACACGTATGCTCAAGCATACTCTGCGAGTACGTAACAAGGCATATAAACGTGATGCGATAAATTGTAAACACATTATCATGCTCCTAAGGCATAATCTGAATATATAAATAAATGCGGTAATGGGTACCCAAATGATAACAATCAACCATATAATCCCTTTCCAAATCCTTGGAGGTTACACCATCCTTTATCACCCAAATTCTGGGAGGATGTGCCAACCTTTATCAAACGCTCGAAGGTTCGGCTACGCCACAACCTTTAGGGAATCCCGATAATCACCACACAACAACATAGAATAGGATGGCCACCTATTATAAGAAAGACAAAGAGAAAACAAGGGTTCATTTCGTTCCCTATGTTCCGTTCTATGTTATAATTCCGGTTTATACCCTACAACAATTCTATGTCATTAATATGCATGAATCTATCTCGTTACAACCCTCATGTGTCATGAGTAACCTCATGAGTTAGTCCAGGGGACTTACCTGAAATCCGAAGGTAAGCACGGAAACCAACAAGCACCAAGTGTAAACACGAATCAAGCGCCTAACAATTGTAATTATTTCACATTAAGTTCTTCTTATTAATGCATCACATAAACCCATACCGCAAGATAATCACACACATTCACATAAGTTTAATGGCTTAAGGAGTTATAACTTTGGTTAAATATCCACACTTAACAAGTTATAATCGGGGTCATTATAAACATTGTTTACTAAAATTATAATAACTATTGATCCAACCGTTGGATCGTCATCATTTTTGTAGGACAGTTAGAGAACATTTCCATGAACATCATATTAAGATTTTAGCCAAATCACATCATTGGATTGGAAATGAAGTCCAAATTACAGAGGCACATATATCCATTTTGTTTTTTTTGATGTTTTTGCTACAAAATGCAACCAAAACACATAGAGGCTCCACTTCCTAAGCCCTTTCCAAGCACATAAGATCTATTCATAGAGAGCGGAAGGTGGATGAGGGATTACCTAGCGAGGATGCCAAGAACGGACTTGAGGCAACTTCCAAGACCTTTGGGACCTTCCAAACACCTTGTACATATTTGTCAAAAACTCCATACAAATGGGTTAGGACTTTGCTTGAAAATGAAGAAGAGAGGTCGTAAAAGAAGTTGGAACTCAGTTTTGAAAGAAAAGGATGGAGCTTACTAAGAAAACAAGTCAAGAACTCAAGATCTCTCAAGGAATACTTTCTACAGCCTCAAAGATGCACGTTTTTAGATGAGCAAACGAGCTTGGATTCTTTTATTTGAGATATGTATGGAAATCTGGGTTCAAGACGGATCCATGGCCACTACGTTTGCTCAATTTGGATGAGTATGGAGGGAGTTGTGCTATTTCTTGTGAAGGCTGTCCAAAATGGACCTAAAATGGAGCAAGGCTCTCCTTCTCTCTCTCTTTCCTCTAAAGTGATGGTGGGGCTTGTCTGAATGAGTGTGGCTGAACCCTTGGGTCAGTTATAAAGAGAGGGGGGGGGGGGGGGGATGGTTTGGCTTAAGTCAAAGCATGGGTGTGATGGGAAGGAAGTGATGGGGGTGGTTGAACTAGAATATGAGCCTAGTTAGTTTCTATCCAAATCAAATGGGGTTGGTAGCTCCTTGTTGGGCATTGGTTTGGATGGGGCGGCTGACCTCTTTAACATAACGTAAAACCCGAGCTCGCGACGCATTAAAATCTGTTACGTTTATAAGATACGAGAAAAGTGGCTTGGGTATATATATAATTTTTTTTCTATCGTTAAATCCATGTAAAGCTAGGCATAAAAATTTTAAATTTTCTGGGTTTTAATAATCATAAGGGAGGATAATATTCGGATTATCATATGGATATTTTATAAATATTAATTAAATTCCGGTCCTTACCATTGTGGCCTCTTCTGCATGCGTCACATGGAGACATTTATGGGGATCAACGGACCTGATTGGAATAGTGGATTTTCAAAGAATTCTACCAAAACATTAATCAATCTCCGGGAGCTTTACATGCAGGCAATTGTGAAGTCTTCTATTAATGAAGAGAAAGATAATATTTTGGGAAGAATTAAGAATTTGAGCCCAGGGTTAACAAAAATAGGATGATGTATAAAGTAAATGTGTAAAGGATGGATAATATTTCTGGAAAGTTTTATTTTTGTATTTGACAATTTTATATAATTCATGGATTATGTAGTTCTTATATTAATATATTTTCTTTTATATGTTTCAGCAATACAATTTTATTTTTGTTGTATTAACTGATTTTTGTTGAACGTAGCATTGGTTCAGAGGGATAACAGTAGTGGTTCAGAGAGAGATAGCTGAATGTGGTTCAGAGAGATGATTTAGTGTGGTTCAGAGAAATAATTAGTGTGGTTCGGCACTACAACTTATTTTATGTATTGGGTCAGGGGAGTGGTGTGTTTCGGAGTTTATGAAATTTTAGTTCAGCATAAATATTTTTGTGGTTCAGGAGTTTAACAAATATTGGTTCAGTATAATTTACTGATATTGGTTCAGCATAAATAATTTTTTGTTTCAGGAGTTTATGAAATATTAGTTCAGTATAATTCATTGATATTGGTTCAGAATAAATAATTTTGTGGTTCAGGACTTCATGAAATATTGGTTTAGTATAATTTACTGATATTGGTTCAGCATAATTTATAGATTTTAAATTTTAAATAAAGAAATATAAAAAAATTACTGATGCGGTTTAAAAAATTACGGATGCGATTTAAATTTACTAAGGTGTTATAGGGGTATTTTTGTCATTTTGCGTGCTGTATTTTCTGATAAATCTTCCCATTTCCCCATTCTCTACAGTTGTGATCATTTGAAAAAGAAAGAAAGAAATAAGTGCCCCTGTTCCCTAGTCCTTTCATCTCCCTCAAATCTCATCCCCATTCTCTGCAGTTTCCTGTTTATCTTTTGAAAATCTAAAAGCACAAGTAATCGGTTAGTGTTTGATTACATTTCTATCTTTGTAAATTTGTTGATTGTTGTTTCTATTCATATTATCTCTCTAAATGTTTGATTGTTGTCTCTGTACATGTTTGATTGTTGTCTTTGTATTTTTAGGTCTTCTCTTTTTCAATGGCTTTTCAAATTGTTACTGCAGTAGGGTATCATCAGAGTGTGGGGGAGTTTTTAGTTGAACTCGTAGGAACTGAGTCGTCTTTTTATGGCGGGGGTCAAGTGTTGGTGTCAACCCATTCCGTGAGCCATCCTGTGATATTTCATCACGTTGTCGGGTGGAACGGTATGCCATTGAACGAAGACCGCTGCAATCAAATTTTAGGTGACGCAGGGATCCCGAGTGTTATTCGAACTCAGGTAGCAAATCGGCTTTTAATGGATTTTACAAGTTCTTGGTTTCGGCAAGACGCTGATTTGGTTGAATATGGTCTCTGCCCTAACATCACCTTGAATTTGTACTACAATTCCAACGATTCATCCGAATCGAGTTCTGACTCTGACATAGAGGTCGATCACCTTGAATTTGTACAACATCATCCAGCCACTACAGAAGCTATTGAAGCCCTACAAGAGACATATCATCTTGATCTCGATGGAGAGGCATGTTCAATATGTCTTGACCCGATGTTGGCGTCGACGCCCGTCCTTGGCATGCCATGCTCACATTTCTTCCACCCACAATGTTTCCGAACTTGGCTTATAGTTGAAGGCGTTTGTCCTCTTTATCGATCAGCCCTGTAAACTTACATTTTGTGCAATATTGTCATGTTAGAAAAGACAATGTAGTTTAACTTTTTGGTGTAAGAAAATTTGCATCCCCTTTTGGTTGGACTTGGTTTAAGCAAATGTATAATATCAATGGAATTTGTTTTTGATCATATGGGATTGTGTAGTTCTTATATTCGTATATTTGCTTTTATATAGGTCAGCAATACAGGTTAAGAGGGATAACAGATAGTGGTTCATGTTATTAACTTATTTTTGTTTAACGTAGCATTGGGTAAGAGGGATAGCAGATAGTGGTTCAGAGTGAGATACCTGAGTGTGGTTCAGAGAGCTGACTTAGTGTGGTTCAGAGAGATAATTAATGTGGTTCAGATAGAGAACTGTGTGAGATTCAACATAATAGTGGGGTCAATGATTCAATCGCTCTCAAGGAGAATTTTTTTCAGCATACTGATCATATTGTGGTTCAGAGAGCAGACTTAGTGTGGTTCAGAGAGATAATTAGTGTGGTTCAGATAGATAACTGTGTGAGGTTCAACATAGTAGTGGGTCAATGATTCAATCGCTCTCAAAGAGAATCATTGGTTCAGAGAGATAACTGAATGTGGTTCAGAGATATAACTGAGTGTGGTTCAGATAGATAAATTTGAGGTGGGGGGGGGGGGAGGAGTAGAGAGGTAAATGAATGTGGGTTCAGAGGAAATGAGTTTGGAGACATAATCGGAGAGGTAAATGAGAGTGTTTCAGATAGATAACTGTTCAAGATTACTGAATGGATCAAGTTTTAATTATGTGTGGTTCAGAGTGATAACTGAGTGTGGTTCAAATATATGGCTGATTTTGGTTCAGATAGATAATTGTGTGTGGTTCAGCATAATATTGTGTCAATGATTCAATTACAGTTAATAAATAATATTTAATAAAAAAATTATTATTTATTAACTGTAATTGGGATTTAATATTTAATATTAATATTACAGTATTTAATATTAGTATGTAACTTTTCAACTTTTATTTATTATTTATTAACTACACTTTTATATAGGAAATGCCATCTTTTATAGGGAACTACAGTACTTAATATTAGTATGTA
This sequence comes from Persicaria maculosa, assembly GCA_963922045.1. Taxonomy (NCBI): domain Eukaryota; kingdom Viridiplantae; phylum Streptophyta; class Magnoliopsida; order Caryophyllales; family Polygonaceae; genus Persicaria; species Persicaria maculosa. The sequence goes on from OY998265.1 coordinate 15,236,773, forward strand.
ACTTTTCAACTTCTCAAAGAGATGACTTAGTGTGGTTCAGAGAGATAATTAGTGTAGTTTAGATAGAGAACTGTGTCAGGTTCAGCATAGATAGGAACTGAATGTGGTTTAGAGAGATAACTGAGTGTGATTCAAATAGGTTAAAGTAATTATTACAGGTGAAGGAAGTTGAAGAGGCGCCACTGATAAATAAGTATTACAGTTAAAGGAAGTTGAAGAGGTTAAAGTACATTGGAAAACCGCTCTTTAAAATACAGAAAAAAAGGAAGTTGGAAAGGGGCAATTGCCTATAAAATAAGAATACCCTTCCTCCTCCCTTATCCATCAAAAATCATCTGCCAATATTTATCCTCTGCCCGCGTAACAAACAAACCTCCCCCCACCCACAAAAAACAATGGCTTTAATCAACCCAGTGCAGTTCTGCAAAGATTACTACAGGCTGAATGGGGATCTAGACGAGATCCTATACCCAGGTTATCACATCCCCCTTTTAGAAGAGGCATGTGAAACGAACACAGCAAGTATTAGGAGGGATCTGATGGAAGCTACTGAGTTCCATCAAGAATACTCCTTTTCAATCAGAAGGCAGTTAAATGCAAATGCATATAAGATCTCAGAGGCAACTAGAGAAGATGATCAACAACTTCTACATATGGTAATTTATAGATATTCTACAGAATATGTTTTTAATCTAAATAAAATATTTAACTTTTAAATTTAAAAATGTATGTAGTTGGAAGAAAAAAAAGAACAACTAGAGAAAGAACTGGAAGAGGTACAAGGCAACATAATCAACTGCATCAGGGATGTCTTCCACGAAGAAGACAAAAGAAGGCAGAAGATTGGTGACTTCTTGGGGATATAGCGCAACAGTAAGAAGAAGAAGAAGAAGAAGAAGAAGAAGAAGAAGAAAGACCTCTTTTTAATTTCTAGTTATAATGTCTGTATAAGACTATATTTTGAAATATTAGTAAATTTTATGTTATTAAGTTTTCTACTAAAAATGTCTGTATAAGACTATTAACTTTTCTTTACATATTCAGTTTGAATTATTATTATGTTTTAATTGCACCACATTTTATATACCTGCAAAACATAATTTTACCTCGTACACAACATAATGTAATTATTGCCAAACACTAAATTATAAAAGCACAACAGAAATGTATATTTGCACAAAATGAAGATACATTTCAGAACTGGTTCAACATCAATAATGTTTCTCTCTGAACCAAATACAAGAGAGTGGTTCAGCAAATTTAGGAGAAATTAGTTCTGTGAACCAATACAAGGTTATATGCTGAACCACTACAAGTTATCTGTCAGAACCACACTCAGTTATCTCTAATAATTGATATGGTTAAGAAAATCTAGTTTAAATAGGTTCAGCATTAATTATGTGAGGAGGTTAACTGGTTGTTAAGCATCAATTATGAGAGAATGGTTCAGCAAATTTAAGAGAGATTATGGTGATGATAGGGTTCAGATGAACAAATAACAGTCATGAGATTGGTGGTTCAGGTGAACCAATAATAGATATGGTTCAGAAAATTCATGAGAGATTGGTTCAGCAAAAACATAACATTAAAAATAAATATGTCAACATTGATATTAAGAGAATGTTTCGCAAAATCTACTTATTCAAAACAGTAATAATATATAAAATAAAATTGTCTATGAGACATTTCGAGAAGCTTTATTCATTTCTTCCATCTTTTTTTTCTCTGCTTGAATTTTTTTGCAGTTTCTGCTGTCATGGAAGGCTAATTTGTTGCATTCCTTGGACAATCGTTTTGTTGTCTTCTACTTCTTCTCTATTGCTTTTTCTTTTCCACCTTTTAGTCTTTTTCCACTGCCTTTGTTGCTTGCCTTTACTGGGTCATGCACTACAATCTGATCTGGAACCTTCACACCAACAAAGTCTTCCATTAATTTCTATTTATCAAGTGTCTAGCTACCTTCAATAGCCACTACATTCAATGACTCAATATATGCCTCTATTGAATCATTAAATTTCCTCAAATTCTCTTCATCTTGATCAATCAATCCAAGGCACTTATGGACATTTCTAAGAATTTCACTTCTTAACACCTTACATGCATCGATCTGTGCACATTGCTGAACAATAACATCATCAATTTTGAAAATTGGAGATAATGCTGCTTCTTTTGTCCACCTCAGCAAAACCAAATTCTCAGGTAGTTTGCTAATGCCCAAGTCTTTTAATACTTGGAAAGCATGGCACCAAGGTTAACCCTCTCTCATAAACATCACACAACTACATTTTGTGAATTGATTATTAGGGTGGTATTCAACCTTGAAGGATTTGGTACCTGAAATATCTCTCAAAGTAAACAAATATTTTTCCTCTGTTTCTTCAACATTAAGAACACGGCACTTCCCCTGCAACTGCATCTGTATTTTCCGGAATGTATGTAATGTAAATATTGATGCACAATATTTTTCTATAGCCAAATCAGTCATCATATCAGGAGATTTTGTCTGGTCAGCAATGTTCAATAGAGTTTGATTGTGTCTTTGAATATCAATGGCAGTATCATAGTGCATCAATAACTCAACCAAGCTGAAGAATCTATCTGTATACATCTTAAAGAACTTGTTTTGGGACTCTGTAACAAATGTCGTCCTTCCAACTCGACTTAGTGGTATATGTTTACTGTAAGCGGGGACCCATGACTCTCTGATTTTGAAGATATTTTTAAACCAATCATTTTCTTTTAATTGGTACTCTTCAATAATTGACTTCCACATCTCCTCGAACTCAAATGGTTTAATTTCATCATTCCACACTGCAGCATCTAAACTTCTTCTAAAAGCTGAACATTTGCTTAAAGTGGTGCCAACTCTTTCTGGGACGTTACTCATAATGTGCCACATGCAATATCCGTGCTCAGTGGAGGAGAATATGGACTTAGCAGCAGCCTTCATTGATAGATCTTGATCTGTCACCAAAAGTCTTGTTTCTGCACCCATTGCTTCTTTAAAATTTTGAAACATCCATGAATAAGATGCTATATCTTCATTTAAAATCCAACCTGCTGTAAATGTCACACATTTGTTATGGCTGTCTACCCTACTGAATGGAGCAAACACCATATTATATATGAAAAATATATTAGATAATATAATAAGTATAGTGTTATAAAATTGTAAAATTAATGGTTAATCATGTACAACAAAAGACTGTTCAATGTATACAAGTATAGGGGGAATGGTTCAGCATATATACCGGGGAGTGGTTCAGTATATTTAATAATTAGTAATTCATCAAGGAAAAGTGGGTGAGCATGGGGGATTTAGTGTGGTTCATCAAAATATACTTTAGTGTGGTTTTTTCAAAATACAACTGGGTCATGACCCTATGGTAATTGGTTCAGCATACATACTTTAGCGTGGTTCAGCATTATATTAATAAGTGGTTCAGCATACATAAAAATAAGATTCAACACTCTATAAGTAGTTCAGCGTAATAATTAATAATTGGTTCAGTATTACAACAGAAAATGGTTCAGCTTATACATTAATCAATGGGTCAATTTTTAATGTGATAATGGTTCAGCATTAATAATTTACTGTATCTGGTTCAGCATATATACCAGGAAGTGGTTCAGTACATTTAAACATTAGTTTTTAGTATTAATAATTTATTGTAGGTGATAAAGAAGCATACCTATTTGTTCTGTACGTAGAATCAAATATGACAACATCCCCAAATATCGAAATTTTTTTTCTTGATATTGGATCTGCCCAAAATATCATTGTCAATTTGTCTTCATTATCAACATCATAGTTGAAATAAAAGGCGCTGCAAATTTCTTTCTTTGTTGATAATCTGTTGATCGACATTTGAGCATCAGAAACTTTCATGTAAGCCATCAAATCCCTTTTGAAGTTCTTGAATTGGACAACTGTTGCACCAACCTCTTATAATCCACCCATCATTGTGTCATAGAGCTTGTAAGCTTTAACAACACCAATTTTCGTTTGAGCACAGTCCAACACAAATTTTCGATGCATCATTTCGAGCCTGAAGTTAGATTTTGCATACTTTCCTGTAAACTTATCCCGAAGTTCATGTGTATGATGTTCTTCAAACACCTTCACCTTATATTTGCCATCCATTGTCCTTGTTAATACAACTCTAGCTTTACAACCACATCTGTTCGAAACTGTTTTCTTTTTTCCTGTTGAATTTGTTCCATTTTTTACCCCTTCTCTGTTGCAGACAATGCACTTTAACTTGACCACACTCCCTGCTCGTAAAAGCGTGCTGTTGTGCGTGTCAAACCCACAAATTGAAGTATATGTCTCATAGATCTCTGATCCTTCACCAATTGTATCAAAATTTTTCCCAACAATAGGTTTAAACTCTTCATTACATATCGGGACCCAATACTTTGTAGCTCCTGGTTATATCTCTAAGACAAATCTGGTCTCTGATGTTGGACCAATGTCTGATACAGGGATGACAGCTGGAGTAGGAATATCTGACAGAGAGATTACAATGTGTTATAAGAAAACAGACATTGGGTTCACAATAATTATTATTAAATGATTCAGTATTATAGCAGGAACTAGAGCAGCAAGCATTATAATAATAAGGGGTTCAGCATACAAAGAAATGGTTCAGTATAATTATTAGTAATAGTTGGTTGAGCAGATAAATGAGGAACTGGTTCAGCATACATGAGAGACTGTTCAGAATTATAATAATAATTGGTTCAGCAGATATAAGATTCACCGATCTATCATATATGGTTCAGCATAATTATTAGTAATTGATTCAGAACATATAAGGGGAACTTTTATAAATAAAATAATTATATTCATCATACATGACAATAAATCAATTGGTTCAGCATACATGACAATAATTGGTTCACCGGATATAAGGAATTGGGTCAGAGTACATAACTGAGTGTGTTCAGCATTATAAAATAAGAGGTTCAGTATACAAGAGGAACTGGTTCAGTATAATTATTAGTTATAATAATAATTGGTTCAGCAGATACATTAGGAACTAGTTCAGCATACATTAGGAACTTGTTCAGCATCAATTATGTTTCTCTATGAACTAATAAAAGAGAGTGGTTCAGCAAATTTAAGAAAGTTTGGTTCATCAATTTCTTTGAACCAATACAAGGTTATACGCTGAACCACTACATATAGATTCTGTAATAACCAATTTGTCATAAGTGGTTCAGCATAGTTAATAGTAATTGGTTCAGCACTTATAGATTCACTCGTGGAATTCTTTGTAATTGCATAAATATGTAATAATATAAAAAATTAACAAAATATAGAGCAATTAGAACAAAATTAATATTTTTACCTCTCTCCATCTGCAATATTGCAACAGATCTTTGGATTTCATTGGCTTCGCTTTCAATTTGATCTAGGGAGCAGAGATTTTGTGTTTCAGGCACCAGATCTAGTGATTTAGAGAGCAGATCTGGTGTTTCAATTGACGTCGATGATCCTGCCATGTGGAGAGAAGATTTGATGACGAGAATCGAATGCGAAAATTCGAAAAGAGATTCGCCGATTTGAAGCCTGGAGAACAAGGAAGGAGAAAAAATGAAAAAGTAGAAGAAAATAACATAATTTTATAGGGGGCGCGTGATATCAACGTAATAAAAGCGAGTGGGAAAAAAAAAGCGCGTGGGCGGACGCTGATTTCAGCCAATCACAACGCTTCTTTCCTTCTCACCCTATCACCCCTTCTCACCTGAACCCGACCCTATATATATATATACATATATATATATATACATATATATATATATATATATGCATATATATATATATATGCATATATATATATATATATATATATATATATATATATATATATATATATATATATATATATATATAACTGCTAGCATACTTGCGTGATTTAAAATATTGTCCTGCATTATAAGCATGATATTATGCTTAGCGTATGTGTGTGCTTATATGTAGGGTGCGACTGTGCGGGCTTCGATCTAATCCTATGCCCGTTTTATTTTTTTTAGGTATATATATGCATGATCTTACCTAGTGTTGTATGTTGTTTGGCGTGGGATGTTCATGGCGAGTAATTGGAAATGACTTGTCACTCGAGCATATAAATGTGTAGAAAATTAACCACATAATAAACATGTTTTGACCCGGCTTCGCCATGGCACATTGTATTTACGGCATTGTTGGTTCACGCGAAAATGTTTTCCCGACTTAGTATTTAGGACAAGTACAGGTGTGTTAACACCGGGTCTCCAACAGGCCTCACGAGAACTTTGGGTATGAAATTCCACTTTCACAACTAAATTTACCTATTTTAAACTTTCAACCCGTACTTGGTGCGCAAGATCCAACGCGGGGTTTCATCCCTCGAAATGTAAATCGGGAATCATAATCCCGATTCATTACAAAAACAGGGTCATATACACTGTAACCAAAGGAAAACGATAGGACAAGGGAAGCACAAACCCTTAATGGGCTAATGAGAAGGCAAAAGACATTAGGTGGACAGTTCTCCTCCAATATATGAAAGGGTAAGAGGGTCATAGACTCTGTCACCACTATTAAAACAGGGCCATAAACACTCTAACCGCTATAAAAACAGGGTCATAGACACTGTAACCAAAGAAAAAACCTTAGGAGAAGGGAAACACAAACCCTAAAGGGGCTAATGAGAAGTCAAAAGACATGAGGTGAATAGTTCTCCTCCAATATATGAATGGATAAGACGGTCATACACTGTCACCACTATTAAAACAGGGTCATAGACACTGTAACAAAATGAAAACCCAAGGACAAGGGAAGCACAAACTCTAAAGGGGCTAAACCTAACGCAAAGAACATGTGTTGTACAGTATGGTTTAGGGTTTAGGGTTAAGTCTTTAGGATTTTCCCTAAACCCTAAAGACTTAACCCTAAACCCTAAAATGTTAAGTACAGTACATCATTAAGAGATGAATGTTGTTACCAAAAGGAAAACCCTAGGACAAGGGAAGCACAAACCCTATAGGGGCTAGTGAGAAGTCAAAATACATGTGGTGACATTTCTCTTCTAATATATGAATGAGTAAGAGGGTCATAGAATTTGATAACTCCACTCCCTTGATGAAAATCGGAAAAGGTTTCAAAGGCTTTGACACAAAGCCTGTGTCAAAGGTCTTGAAGCTAAAGCTTTATTGATGAAATTCAAAACCTGTATTTTAGTTATTATCTTATATATATATTATCTATGTATGGTTTCCAAATATTATTATACATATGTTATACTAACCATACAACAAAGATTTTGAAGAAATCTCCTTCCTTAAAGCTGAAAGACATGAAGATCAAATCAGACGGATTGTGGCTTCGCAGTTTACCGAAATAGAAGATTGCGAAGATCCTTCCTAAGCCATGATCTCAAGTAGCCGTTGGGTGAAGATTCTTGGTGCCGATTTGATCAAGAATAAAAGGAGATGAAGAAGAAAGTAGAGTTGAACACCGACGATCATTGAACTACAACGCACACTCAGCCCTCAAGTCAATCTTTCTTCTAGGTGTACTCTCTGCTAGGTGTTAAGTGTTTTATCTTTTGTTTCAAAGCATTTGAGAGTTACACAGTGAGCTTATATGATATATTATGAGAGAGTGTTATACTCGAGAGTTTATAACTCAGGAAGTGAGCACTAGGTTATTGATTCACGATTGTAAGAGGATTGTACTAGATAGCTGAGAGAGGTGGGGCTCTTCTAGATTGGTCTAGGACTCCAAGGGAACGTGAGTTGACTAGATTGCAATTGTATAGGAGAGAGGCTTCTCGGTGAGCTATTAGGATCCTATGCTGCGTGAATCAATAAAGCCTATTGAATCCTAGGGTTGTGGAAGAACTCTAGGCGGGGACTAAGCCTTTAAGGAGCCGAACCTCGTTAACAAATCATCGTGTTCTTTACTTATTGCTTTACCATTATTTCCGCTCTTGTTTCGAATTGTATAACTTTGTTGTGCTTCAGGTATCCCAATCGAAAGAATTGAGTTTACTCCCAGAGGTTTGGAAAGCGTTTCAAAAGTCTTGAGATTGTCAGCGAAAAGTTGGCATACTCTATTCAACCCCCCCTTCTAGAGTATCTTTATTCTACTTTGTTATACATTATCGAACCTTCAATTGGTATCAGAGCCTTACTCACTGCTTTTCATCTAACAATCTTGTGAGTTTTGATCATGTCTGGTGAAGAAAGCGGAGGATTTGCACAAGGGAGGTCTACCAATAGACCACCACTCTTTGTGGGAAAAAACTTTGTCCACTGGAGGTCCTTGATGAAAATGTTCATTATAGATCAAGATCTGGAAGTTTGGAACATTATAGAGAATGGTCCAAGGATTCCTGAGAAAGAAGGACCTAATGGAAGCAGAGTCGCGAAGACTGAGGACGAATACATCCAAGCAGATCTTGAACTCGTCTCCAAGAACTATAAAGCCATTAACTTACTATATTGTGGTCTTAGTACTGATTAGTTTAATCGTATTTCATCTTGTAGGTCGGCTAAAGAGATTTGGGACAAGTTAGTTGTCACCTACGAAGGAACCAATCAAGTGATGGACACCAAGATCAGTATCTTCCTTCGAAAGTATGAACTTTTCAAAATGAAGCCTGATGAGTCTATCAAGGCCATGTTCACACGATTCACGGAAATCACGAACAACCTTGAATCTCTCGGCAAGACCTTTGAAAATGTTGAGAAAGTAAGGAAGATATTGAGGTGCCTCCCAAAAGACAAATGGGGCCCTAAAGTGACAGCTATAGAGGAAGCCCAAAATCTCACCACTCTACCCCTTGATGACTTGCTTGGGAAGTTGATCACACATGAGATGATTCTCAATGAAGATGATGGAGAAATCCCAATAAGCACTAAGAACTTGGCACTCAAGTCTAAGAAGGATGAGCCCAAAGATGTGTCTGATTCTCAAGAAGAGGATGATGATGAGGATGATCCCTTTGCTCTCATTACAAGGGGTCTTTCTCGAATCCTCAAGATGAAGAAGCCATTCAACAACAAAGATGGATCAGAGTCTTCTAAATTTCGAGGTAAGTCTCAATACAACAAATATGACAAGAAGACTAAACCTTTGTCTTGTTTTGAATGTGGTGAAACAGACCATCTAGTGAAAGATTGCCCTCAAAAGAAGAAGAGCCAGGTCAAGAAAGGTGATAGATGGAGAAAGAAAGACATGGTGGCAGCTTGGAGTGATTCTGACTCAAGTGACTCAGATTCAGATGATGAGAAGGCCAACATTTGTCTCATGGCCTCAGGAGATGAATCCCACGATGAGCAACTTGAGTTAACTGTAAGACAACTTATGGCAAGTCCAAAAGAGGTACTATCGGAATTCCTTTCTAATATGATTGCCAATGAAGAGAAGCTTATTGCCCAAACCAACACTCTTATTAAGAAAACCGTGGACCAGGAAAGAACTATTGAGGAACTATCAATGAGGGTCAAAAGTCTTGAAACCTCTTATTCAGGTCTTGACATTAAAGTCAAGACTCTTGACTCAGAGAAATCTGAACTCAAGCAAGATCTCTCGTCTCTAAGAAGTGAACATCATGACTTAGAGAGCGAGAAGATCTCCCTGAATAAGAAGATTCAAGACCAGCACACAGCCCTCGTAAGTTTTACCAAGTCCAAGGGCACTCTTGATAGGATGTTGGGTGAGCAACAAAGCTCTCTAAACAGAAGTGGTATTGGTTACAACCCGAGGTTTTTAAAGAAGCAACACATTACCACTTTTGTAAAGGCAAAAGGAAGTAGAACCTCTCCTATATGTCACCACTGTGCAAGAAAGAGGCATGTAAGAGAGACCTGCCCCTATAGAAGAAAGGATCCTCATATTATTCGCAATACATTTCCTGTTCACTTGAGAAAAGAACGGATAACGCAAGTTTGGGTCCCCAAAGGCACTATTTTACCAAATATGGTTTATCCCAATAAAGGATCTAATTTGCTTATTGGTCTAGCCACAAAGGTTGATTTTTGTTTTGCAGGAGATCACCAAGGTGAAAGAGAAAAAATGGATTATTGATAGTGGATGCTCTAGACATATGAGTGGGAAGAGGTCTCTCTTCCATGAACTGAAGAAGCAATCCACTGGAACAATCACTCTTGGTGACAAAGGAAAGTGTGATATCGTTGGTATCGGTAGTGTTGGGAGTGATCCTAACCACATTATTAAAAATGTTTATCTTATTGATGGTTGGAAGTATAATTTGCTTAGTGTTTCTCAACTATGTGATAATGGTAATGATGTTGGATTTAACAAGAAACGATGTTTAGTGCGCAGAGAAGATACAAGTGAAATAGTTCTAACTGCCTATCGTTATAACAACATCTATGCCGTGAATGCTGAGCAAGTGGCATGACAAGAGGAAAACCTGTCGTTGTTCCTGCCAAAGAATACTCAAACTCACAACTAGTATAGTTGGTAAGAAAGAGGTCGATCCACAGGGAAATCTAGTAAGTTCTAGTGCTAATTTAATCGCAAGTGCCAACAAAAGTGAGTTGGTTGAAGGAAATATCCGCCTTTTAATGAAAGCGGAAAGAAGTAGACAAAGTAAAGTGGGTTGTTAGATGCAGTAGAGAGAATTAGGTTCACCTATAATTTGTCACTTCAATTGATGAATTTGATCCTTGTTTCAGCATCTAGTTCTTTTCTTTTCCTATAAATGTCCTTGTCCAGATCTTAGGTAAATTACTAGTCCTACGAGTCCTAATAATCCTTCTCTCTAAATAACCCTAACATGGTTAAGATTTAACCTAGAGATAACATTAAGATTATGAATCAACCAAGGTATATGCAATATCAAGCTACAAGTCGATATTTAACATATATTCAACTTCCTACACATCCAATTAGTCCTACGAGTCCTAAAGGGATATGATTGCTACTTGGGTTAAGGTTCCCTACGAGGAATCTACAAAACCCTAGAAATTGAATGAATCTACTCTAACTAGTTGATCAGGCCAGAGAGAATAAAACACATTCGAAGGATTAAGCGCAAGGAAGCCAAAACATTCATAGGAATAAGAACTAGATTAAGAAACTCACAATTCAACAATCAAAGATCCAAACTGTAGGCGAAACCTTTGAGAGTTTAGTTGCTCATGCTCAACGTGCTCTCAACAATTCTCAAAAGTGCATAAGGTTATTAGTTAGCTAACTAAGAAAATAACCCTATTAGTCTTTAAATAAGCCTAAGAAAGTCGGCCAAAACAATTCTAAAGAAACCCTAATTAAAGTCAAAAACTGAATCGGCGGTTCTGCTGAGGCCGCGGGGCGGCTATCTCAGGCGACGGGGCGGCCAGGCGATCAGCGAAATCCTTCGACAAGTCTTCGGGCCGCGGGGCGGCTAGCTCAGCCGCGGGGCGGCCATTCTGTTCACATCGATTTTTCCTCTTCGAATTTGGTCTAGATGTCAACACAAAAGTTGTAGATCTCGGAAAGAGCTTTCCAACGCATGCTTATAATAGGCATTCCGACCATCGAGGTCTCCAGAAAGTGCATTACAAGTTCAGCTTGTCTAACGACAACTTCTACTGACTTGTTCTTCACTTAGGCTCTCAAAATTCGAATTCGCTTCCGTGCTCTTCACTTTTCTTCTTCAACTTGAATATTCCTTCATCCAAGAGGCTCCTCATTCCTTGTCGGATCCACATCTACCTGAAATTAACCATAAAATTGCATAGATTCCGACTCTTTCAATACCACTGGTAAACATGTAATTGTAACTAAAATATGCACTATTTACAACCAAAGTATGCTAAATGAATCCTAATATGCATATCTAATCATGCGCTATCAAATTTCCCCACACTTGAACCTTTGCTTTTCCTTAAGCAATAGAAAAATCAACTCTGCAGCCCCACATAATAGCAATTTATGTATCAACCCCAATATTCTTTAAGTGCATGAAAACTAGCAAACATAATAGATTAACAACATCATAACACATAATTGAATTAATCAATGAAATCGGGCAACCATTTCCATTCTAGACCTCACAAGGAATATGTGTTTCACTCTTGCTCAAGTGTTTAGGGTTAAATGTTTACGCTCAAAACTCAATCTTTAAAAACTTAGCTACAATAGTTTTGCACTAGTGTTCTAGCTCTCCACCGCTGGTAACTCTACACACAACAAAAATCATGAGGTCTTTCAATTGGGTTGTAATGGGGCCAAGGTAGAAAACATAAGATATGGAAAAATTTAGGCCATGTGGTGCTCATAATTCGGGAACTAAGGATGCAACCAAATTACAATACCACTCACAAGATCATACCATAACTCTACAATGTATACAACTCCAATCTCAAGAATCAAACTTCACAAACCATACTCAACTCATTCTCTTATTCTCTTCTTTTTTTTTCTTTTGCATTTTTTTTCTTTTTTTTCTTTTTTTTTTCATATGCTCTTCTTCATGCTATATCAAATGATTTTCCTTGACTTTTACCCCTAAGTGAATTTTATCCTCCTTAGGTCCCAAGTAATGTGTAAACTACTAGCAAGAATCAAACATCTCATAAAGATACTCCAAACATACAATCCATCACTCAAACCATCATCCACAATATGAATATTCATCAACTATTCCTAATTCCCGGATGGGGTCAGGTTATAATTGGCTATGGAAAAATCTTGTGGAGCTCAAAAGAATAGGCAATTAGGCTCAATATTGGCTTCAAGCAAAGGATAATATGCAAGGTCGGAATAGAGTCAAATAGGGCTAATAAAGGTGCCTTAATCATCTTTAAGTCATGTGTAAAATCATAATATGCAGCCTTGAATAAGATATCTAAATGCAATCCAAAGAGGAAGCAATTAAAGAGAGTACACTCAACAAGCAAGAGGACATAATATACTTTGTCCAAACATAGGCCAAAATAAACTCACCAGGTCAAGATCACCCAAAATCAAATATCTTATGTGCTCAATCATTAACCAATTATGCTTACCAAATAGTGTGGAAATCAGATATCAAAGGTTTTCTACAATCCAAGCACATCATGGGACATAAGTCTCAATAAATAAATTAGAGGACAAGTGACATCCATATGGGAAAATAAGACCTAATCCTAGCTAATGCATAAATATAATTACATAAATATAAATATTTTTTTTAATTTTTTGGTTTTATTTATAACATGTTGATATGTGTGCAATGTCAACTAAAAACAAATATAAAAGTGCAACTGAAATGAACATGCAATCCTAATCCTATTATGCCATGCAATTCTCCCCCCACACTTAAATCAGGCATTGTCCTCAATGACATAAAAGACAACAAAAGATAAAAATATGAAGAAAAGAAATAAAAAGAAAACTAACATGTTTACTGCTGTGGTGCTAGGTAAGGTGGGTAGTGAAAGGAATCCTGTCAGTCCCGTCAGAGGTCGCGGGGTGGCCATGCTAGGCCGCGGGGCGGCTGAGCACATGATCTAGCCGCGGGGCGGCATTCCAGGCCGCCCCCGCGGCCTGTGCTTTCTCTTAAACGCCTTTTCTCCCTGTAGTGTTAGCTCCCCAGAACCGAATAGAACCAAAGATTAATCTAATAAAACAAAAGACATAGAGGAAAATAGAAAACTTACCTTGGGTTGCCTCCCAAGTAGCGCCTTTGTTTACTGTCGTTGGCTCGACAGTTTATTCATCCACTCATTCAAGACTCAAGCGGACATTGTCAGCGCCCTCAAGAGCGAATCAAATTGTCGTGCCCAACCGATATTCGAATGCACACTAAAGATGAAACAATTGGTAATTAAAAATATAGCAATGAGAACCGTTACCAGCTTACTATTCATTCGAGCTTGATTCTCCCTCAAAGGTATGTAGGACCACCAACACAGTTTCGTTGGTGGTTTGTTGAAGTAGTGGCTCCATGGATCGACATATTCACCAAAATCTCCCAATTTGCAAAAAGTACTAGTTTCTTGTTCGGGAACCACAGAAATCGGCTCCTTGATAGGCGAGTTGGGGATGATATCTACGAATGGAGGGAGCATCGAAACATACTCAATCTCTAGGGACGTCTCCTGAGATTTCGTGTCGATCACCACTAGATGCTCTTTTACATTATCAGAGAATTCATCGTTGCTTGCATCTTGGCTTTCATCAATTTGAGGAGTAGAACATCGCTCAACTACCAACTCCTTCCATGTTTGAGTGAGTTGGATAATTGCTTCCTCATTTCGATTATTCATCTCACGTAATTGCCCCATTTACTCCATCAAGACACTGATTGAATCCTCCATGGACGGGTCAGAGTACTCCATTGGTTGAAACATCGAAGTGTAGGATTCTTCATCCGCCGATTGGTCACCCATGTAGCAGAAAAGAGCCCATAGTCCCGACACTCCTAAACCAGCAAAGCTTCCGTTGTTTATGGACTTGGCAAGTTCTCGTGTCTCAGGAGTCATGCCCTCAATAACGCAAAACACCATATTTCGCAAACTATCTTGGAAACCCCGTGAATAACGGATGTCCACTAAATTTTGCAATCTCGTGAGGTAATGGTGAAAATACTCTCCCTGAAACTGCCATAACTTCAACATCTTGAAATATTAGCAATTAGGTGTCGTGAACCATAAGATAGGTCCACGACGGGGTTAGATGTAAATATATACAAAGGTTAGCGATAAAAAAAACACAAGAAATTTCAAGAATTCCCCGGCAATGGCGCCAAATTTGACAAGACGAAAACCTGTCGTTGTTCCTGCCAAAGAATACTCAAACTCACAACTAGTATAGTTGGTAAGAAAGAGGTCGATCCACAGGGAAATCTAGTAAGTTCTAGTGCTAATTTAATCGCAAGTGATAACAAAAGTGAGTTGGTTGAAGGAAATATCCACCTTTTAATCAAAGCGGAAAGAAGTAGACAAAGTAAAATGGGTTGTTAGATGTAGTAGAGAGAATTAGGTTCACCTACAATTTGTCACTCCAATTGATGAATTTGATCCTTGTTTCAGCATCTAGTTCTTTTCTTTTCCTATAAATGTCCTTGTCCAGATCTTAGGTAAATTACTAGTCCTACGAGTCCTAATAATCCTTATCTCTAAATAACCTTAACACGGTTAAGATTTAACCTAGAGATAGCATTAAGACTATGAATTAACCAAGGTATATGCAATATCAAGCTACGAGTCGATATTTAACATATATTCAACTTCCTACACATCCAATTAGTCCTACGAGTCCTAAAGGGATATGATTGCTACTTGGGTTAAGGTTTGCTATGAGGAATCTACAAAACCCTAGCAATTGAATGAATCTACTCTAACTAGTTGATCAGGCCAGAGAGAATAAAACACATTCAAAGGATTAAGCGCAAGGAAGCCAAAACATTCAAATAGGAATAAGAACTAGATTAAGAAACTCACAATTCAACAATCAAAGATCCAAACTGTAGGCGAAACCTTCGAGAGTTTAGTTGCTCATGCTCAACGTGCTCTCAACAATTCTCAAAAGTGCATAAGGTTATTAGTTAGCTAACTAAGAAAATAACCCTATTAGTCTTTAAATAAGCCTAAGAAAGTCGGCCAAAACAATTCTAAAGAAACCCTAATTAAAGTCAAAAACTGAATCGGCGGTTCTGCTGAGGCCGCGGGGCGGCTACCTCAGGCGACGGGGCAGCCAGGCGATCAGCGAAATCCTTCGACAAGTCTTCTAGCCGCGGGGCGGCCATTCTGTTCACAGCGATTTTTCCTCTTCGAATTTGGTCTCGATCTCAACACAAAAGTTGTAGATCTCGGAAAGAGCTTTCCAACGCATGCTTATAATAGGCGTTCCGACCACCGAGGCCTCCAGAAAGTTCATTACAAGTTCAGCTTGTCTGGCGACAACTTCTACTGACTTGTTATTCACTTAGGCTCTCAAAATTCGACTTCGCTTCCGTGCTCTTCACTTTTCTTCTTCAACTTGAACCTTTCTTCATCCAAGAGGCTCCTCATTCCTTGTCGGATCCACATCTACCTGAAATTAACTATAAAATTGCATAGATTCCGACATTTCCAATACCACTGGTAAATATGTAATTGTAACTAAAATATACACTATTTACAACCAAACTATGCTAAATGAATCCTAATATGCATATCTAATCATGCTCTATCATGGCACAAGGAAGCTTAACCTGCCTAAAGGCTTTGACGGACGATCCAAAGCTCTGGCACAGGAGACTTGGTCATGTAAGCCCACATACACTACAAAAGCTTGTGTCCACAGGGCTTGTAAGAGGACTACCTGAGATGGACTTCAAAGGTATTGAGATGTGCAAAGTATGCACATGAGGTAAACAAACACGTAGCTCTTTCAAACCAAAAAAGGTTGTAAGTACTTCTAGACCTCTTGAACTTTTACATATGGATTTATGTGGTCCTATGCGAGTCAAATCTCCCAATGGTAAAAAGTACATGCTTGTTGTTGTTGATGATTTTTCGAGATATACTTGGGTTGCATTTTTAAAAGAAAAATCAGAGGCTTTATTTGAGTTTTCAAAACATTGTAAGGAGTTGCAAACTTTAAGAAATGAGCCCATAGTGTCAATTCGAAGTGATCATGGTAGGGAGTTTGATCAACTTCAGTTTGATTTGTTTTGTGCTAAATATGGCATCTCCCATAATTTTTCTGCTCCTAGGACACCTCAATAGAATTGGGTTGTGGAACGAAAGAACCGCACCCTAGAGGATATGGCCATGACTATGCTTATAGAAAATGCACTACCTAAAACCTATTGGGCTGAAGCTGTTAACACAACTAACTATATTTTGAATCGTTGTCTTATTCGTTCCATCTTAAAGAAAACTCCTTATGAACTTTTCAAAGGCCGCAAACCCATTATATCGTATTTCAAACCCTTTGGCTGTACTTGTTTTGTTCATAACAATGGAAAAGATAACCTTGGGAAATTTGATGTGCGTAGTGATGAAGGTATATTTCTTGGCTACTCCACAAGTAGCAAAGCATATATAGAATCTTCAACAAAAGGACCAAGATGGTTGAGGAAAGTATTCATGCTATATTTGATGAATGCAATGACGGTTCTTTAAGTGAAAATGTTGCAGATTTAGATCTTAACAGCCATACAGAGAATGAGGATGGTGATGATATTGATACTAAGAACACAGAGAAGAGGAACATGCAGGATCAGATTCTTAACACTCAGGAGTTGGCTCAAGGTCTTGAAGCTCAGTCCAAAGCTATTGAGATGTCAGATATTGCAGTAACTGAGCACAATGTATCTATGGAGTCAGTTGGACCTCAAACAAATCCTGTTGATATGACGAACCAGGGAGCTGAGACTAGCAAGAGAAAGTTCAAATACTCCTCGTCACACCCATTACAAGATATCATCTCTGACCCTACATCTAGTGTTCAAACTCGTTCTAAACTTAAAAATCTCTGTGCTTGTCACGCTTTTGTTTCACTTGTAGAACCAAAGAAGGTGGATTAGGCCCTTCAAGAGCCAGACTGGATCATTGCTATGCAAAGTGAGCTTAATGAATTTAAAAGGAACAAAGTCTGGACCTTGAAGCCTAGGCCAAAGCATCAATCAGTCATTGGCACACGCTGGGTATTTCGGAACAAGCTAGATGAGAATGGTAATGTCGTGAGGAACAAAGCAAGGCTTGTTGCTCAAGGCTAAAATCAAGAGGAAGGTATAGACTACGAGGAGACTTTTGCTCCCGTAGCTAGGCTTGAAGCCATTCGCATTTTATTAGCATTTGTATCTTTTATGGGCATAAAACTATATCAAATGGATGTCAAGTGTGCATTTCTTAATGGTTTCTTAGAAGAAGAAGTTTATGTGGCTCAACCCCCAGGTTTTGAAAGTTTGGAATTTCCTAATCATGTTTATAAACTAGACAAAGCGCTATATGGTTTGAAACAAGCCCCAAGAGCTTGGTATGAGCGCTTGTCAAAATATCTTTAAGAAAATGATTTAAAAAGGGAGTTGATCGACAAGACTCTTTTCATCAAGACCAAAGGAAAGGACATATTGGTTATCCAAATATATGTTGATGATATATTGTTTGGTGCTACTAACACATCTTTGTGCAAGGAATTTTCCGATATAATGTGCAGTGAATTTGAGATGAGCTTAATGGGAGAACTCAACTTCTTTTTGGGATTGCAAGTTCATCAATCTAAGATAGGGATCTTTGTCAACCAAAGCAAGTATACTAAGGATCTCTTGAAGAAGTTTAAGATGGATCAATCCAAAGCAGCCAAGACACCCATGAGCTCAACCTTGTCCTTAGACCAAGACAAGACCGGGAAGAGTGTCAATCAAAAGGAGTATCGAGGGATGATTGGATCTTTATTATATCTTACTGCTAGTAGACCTGACATCATGTTTAGTGTTTGCATGTGTGCTAGGTTTCAAGCTGAACCCAAAGAATCTCACCTCGTGGCTGTGAAGAGGATCTTTCGATATCTAAATGGCACCAAGGAGCTTGGCTTGTGGTACCCGAAGCAAAGAGATTTTACACTAATTGGGTATTCTGATGCAGATTTTGCAGGCTATAAGGTGGATAGGAAGAGCTCGTCGCGATGTTGCCAATTCTTAGGGGCATCCTTGATTAGTTGGCACTTAAAGAAACAAAACTTAGTTGCTCTTTCCACTGCCGAAGCCGAATACATAGCCGCTGGAGCATGCTGCTCCCAAATCCTTTGGATTGCTCAACAAATGAGGGATCTTGGCATCGATCTCAAAAACATTCCCATTAAGTGTGACAACACAAGTGCCATCTCCATTACAAAGAATCCCGTTCAGCATTCAAGGACCAAACATATTGATGTGAGGCATCATTTCATTAGAGATCATGTCGAAAAAGGTGATGTATCAATATCATTTATATCACCTGATTATCAATGGACTGACATTTTTACTAAGCCTTTGGCAGAGGACACGTTCACCTTCATTAGACGAGAAATCGGAATGCTTAACAGGGATGCACTTTCGTAGGGGGAGCTTTCCCTTTACGAAAGAAAACTTCTACTCAATGTCAAGACCTTTGAACCTCATTTCAAAGGTTGTGAACTGAACAGTAGAGCACATATAACGGATCATATATTTGGTTGATATCTTTTTAGATATTTGATCAAATATGTTTTAAAAAGGAAGGTTAAATATCTTTACTTCATTGTTACCTTCAGGAAAATCTTTTTATTGCATGTTATCCGATTATATTTTTATTTGTGGAAATTTGTAAATCGGATAAACATCTTGCCTTAACAATTAAGATTCAAACGACTCTTTGTTCAAATTTTGAATTTGTTTTAGTAAAACTAATTTTGAAAATATGGCAGTGATATGATGAGTTAGAGTTATTACCTTGGAAAACTACCATCTTGTCCCATCAACTTACCTCACCCGCTCCCTTTTTAAACCACACAATACTTACCCCCACCATTCACATCTTCAGAACCCACCGTTTCTCTCTCTATTCTCTCTGAAATTTAGACCATCTTCTTCATCCTTTCTCTTTGAAATTTTTACCGTTCATATCCATGGCACCCAAATCCAAGAAAACTTCCACCCCCAAAAGACTTGGTGCTACCTCCAAAGGTCGTCAAACCCCCCTTGTGTCTTCCCCTCAACCTGAACCTACCCCTGAGACCATTGTCTCGAGCACCGTCCCTGAGAGCACCCCTGCTGAAATCAAGCAGTCCACGAAGCGCCTGAAAAAGACGCCCCTCAGTAGGAAGCTTAAGGGAAAAAAAGGTCATTGCTGAGGAAGAGGAGGAAGAGGAAGATCTTGACGAGGTTCTAGAAAGAAATGCTGAAGAAGAGGCCGAGGAAGAGGCCCAGAAAAAGAAAGAGGCTGAGGAAGAGGCCCAGAAAAAGAAAAAGGCCGAGGAAGAGGCCAAGAGAGAAGCGGAGAAGAAGGTTCCAGCAGGAGAGGAACCAGAGGAAGAGGAAGCTGAGGAGGACAACGAGGTTGATGATGACGAGGAGGCCGAGGGAGATGAGGTTGAGGAGTCTGCTGAGGGCTCGGGGTTTGAGGAAGAAGAGGAAGAGGAGCCGGAACCTGTTCCCTCTCCTACTCCTTCTCCTCCTCCCCCGTCCCCGAAGAAGTGCAAGGCCGCTAAAGCCAAGACGTCTCCACCTCCCAAGCGCTCCATGAAAGCCACTCCCAAAAGATTTGAAGCGTCCATCAAGTCGACCGCTCCAACAAAAGCCCGAAGAAAGAATGCTGAGCCTGCCGTCGATCCCCCTGCACTTATCCAGGTAAACCAATCCTTACCCTCCTCCTGGTTTGAGAATGTTAAGATGGCTGGCAAATGGGTAGACGAGTTCAAAACTCGTAGGATTTATTGTTCTGATTTTATTGATTTTAACTTTTTAGAAGCTTTGAACCTACCCTGCATCTCCCTTCTCAAACAAACCTCAGCATGGACCCTGCTGAACTTTGAATCTTAGTACTACCCCCAACTCACCCGTCTCTTCTACATAAACCTCAAAGCCAAGCACACCGATGAAGGCTGGACTCTGCAGTCAGTCGTCAAAGGGGTTAGAATCATGTTCAACTCCCTTGACTTCGCTGAACTCCTTGGTCTTCCCAAACCAAGTCCACCCTCTCCTCAAACCCCCACAAAAGGCCAGTGTGTTACTTTTGCCCGTGCCAAATACCTGCTCCCCGAAGCATCAAGCAGCACCTCCAAACAACTCACCCACTCGTCCCTCACACTTGAAGCCAAAATCTTCTTTAACATTATTGTGAGATGTCTTTTACCCCGAATGAACTCTGGCTCCCTCCTCATTGACAATGTTATGGTCCTCCTGTACCGCATATTGAATGGCCATGATCTTGATCTGGCCAATACCATTTTAGGTTCCATTGCACACACCCGAAAAGCCAGAAAAGGAACTCCCCTCCCATTCGCGAACCTCTTGACCCGTGTCTTCAAAGCTTCTAAAATTGATTTTGAAAATGAAGAACAACAACATCATACGGGAAAATTTGACTCCAAGAGCTTTGAGAAGATCGGCATAACTCAGACCCCTCAAGGGACTTGGAGTCTTGCCTCTTCTTCTTCAAAAACTCTCCCCACTAGCTCTGCCATCGATGAATGCATGGAGAACCTGGAGTTGGGTTTGGAGGAAGTTCGCCTGGACGTCAAGGAGTTGCACCACGAGTTGCTGGTTGAGATGAGAGAGCTGGCCAAGCAGTTAAACGGGTAGAAGATGCTGATCAAGGATGGTGCTCAAGACGATGAACCCTGAACCCCTATCATGACCCTTGATCTAACTCTCTAACACTACTGGCCCTGTTTTCAAAACTTTTGGTGACTGTTATCATACTCCTCCCTTTGTTGAAAGACAAAAAGGGGGAGATTTGTTAGACTTTTGGTGACTTTAAACTTGGATAGACTTTAAACCGTTTTGAAGTAAAGGGTCTTGGAAGACCTTATTTTGCCTTATTTTGTTGGATGCGTTTATCATTGGTTTTGAACTTATATGATCCAACATTTGTCTAACCCATGCAGGTACTTAGTCCGATTTTTTTATATGATATATTTGCTTGACTAAGTTACAGGGATGCACATGTTTTGTCTTTCATCAAGGGGGAGATTGATAACTCCACTCCCTTGATGAAAATCGGAAAAGGTTTCAAAGGCTTTGACACAAAGCCTGTGTCAAAGGTCTTGAAGCTAAAGCTGTATTGATGAAATTCAAAACCTGTATTTTAGTTATTATCTTATATATATTACCTATGTATGGTTTCCAAATATTATTATACATATGTTATACTAACCATACAGCAAAGATTTCGAAGAAATCTCCTTCCTTAAAGCTGAAAGACATGAAGATCAAATCAGGCGGATTGTGGCTTCGCAGTTTCCCGAAATAGAAGATTGCGAAGATCCTTCCTAAGCCATGATCTCAAGTAGCCGTTGGGTGAAGATTCTTGGCGCCGATTTGATCAAGAATAAAAGGAGATGAAGAAGAAAGAAGAAAGTAGAGTTGAACATTGACGATCATTGAACTACAACGCACACTCATCCCTCAAGTCAATCTTTCTTCTACGTGTACTCTCTGCTAGGTGTTAAGTGTTTTATCTTTTGTTTCAAAGCATTTGAGGGTTACACAGTGAGCTTATAGGATATATTATGAGAGAGTGTTATACTCGAGAGTTTATAACTCAGGAAGTGAGCACTAGGTTAATGATTCACGAGTGTAAGAGGATTGTACTAGATAGCTGAGAGAGGTGGGGCTCTTCTAGATTGGTCTAGGACTCCAAGGGAACGTGAGTTGACTAGATTGCAATTGTATAGGAGTGAGGCTTCTCGGTGAGCTATTAGGATCCTAAACTGTGTGAATCAATAAAGCCTATTGAATCCTAGGGTTGTGGAAGAACCCTAGGCGGGGACTAAGCATTTAAGGAGTCGAACCTCGTTAACAAATCATCGTGTTCTTTACTTATTGCTTTACCATTATTTCCGCACTTGTTTTGAATTGTATAACTTTGTTGTGCTTCAGGTATCCCAATCGAAGGAATTGAGTTTACTCCCAGAGGTTTGGAAAGCGTTTCAAAAGTCTTGAGATTGTCAGCGAAAAGTTGGCATACTCTATTCGACCACCCCTTCTACAGTATCTTTATTCTACTTTGTTATACATTATCGAACCTTCAGAAGTTATAAACAAAATAAAAACAGGGTCATAGACACTATCACCACTATAAAAAACAAGGTCATATGCACTATAACCAAGGGAAAACCCTAGGACAAGGGAAGCACAAATTTATTAGCTATAAAAAAATAATGGGCCTTATCGCTGTCACCACCCTTATAACTCTCACCACCCTTATCAGTGGTCACTGTCCTCACCCTTATCGCTGTCACCACCCTTATCACTGTCACCACCTTTATCATTGTTGTCACATTTATCAATGGTCACTGTCACCACCCTTATCACCGTCACCACCCTTATCCTTTTGATAATGTCACCACTAGTGTCACCTTAATGAAATACAAAATATCTTTAATATTTTTTGTTTAAAAAATTAAACTAAAATACAGCGTGAAGAGATGAGTGGATGATGGAACAAGACATGACCCTTATTTATAAACTTTAATTTTATTGGCTTTTTCATTCATGGGGAAGACTTGTTACATAAGTATATTTAGAAAAAAAAAAGAAGTAAATGCATACAAGAGAAAATGGAGTGGAAAGGCAAGGTCAAATCCAACTTTTACTGTAGGTCCGAAAAAAAGACAAGTGAAAAAGGAAATACAATTTTTCCCATGAAAATGTGTATAGGAATAAAATGAGCTCCATTTGTGCAGATAAGTAGCTCTTGTCGAGCAATAACTCAGCCTCCTGAAGTGAATTGCAAACCTCTTGAAGCTCTCCTTTCATCTTCTCAGATTCTCCTTCATTCAAATGTAGGGTCATCCTCGATAGTGTTACTGCTGCCTTTTCACTTTGTTTGTGAAGCTTTTTGCACCTCAAACAAAGCCTTCAACAAGCTCCCTCGCCATGTCTCACCTTCGGCGAAGACCTCGGCAGCTAAGGATTCCGTTACATAGATCTCCGAATTCGTCCATCCTTCCGCTATTGTCTTCGATGCAGGACAAGTCAGGTCTTTGGCATGTCGTTGATGTGACGGCTGCTTTCGAGATGGCATCGTCGAGCCAGGCATTGATGCGATCGGCGGGGAACGCATGGCAGCAACCGCAAGGAGGTAAAACTGGACTTTTGGCTTAAGGTCCGGGAGGGAGTTCGCTGCCGATGAAAACTGGAATGGGAAGGAGATCTAAAAGCTTCAAGAAGAAGAGGAAGCCGGGAAGGGAGGGATAAAATAAAGTAAGGGTAGTTTAGGTATTATGAAATTTTTTGGACAAATACTAAAAAATTATTTAGGGTGGACAATACTTAATGAATTTATAAAAATGGATATTGGACCAAATATTCCCTTGTTCTTAAGGTTTATTAGCAATATCACCATCATTTTTTTAAGGAATTTTCGCCTTATATTCAAGAGGTATGAGGCCCTGTTTGGTATGATTGCTGGAATCAGAGTAAGAATTAGAATCAGAATTGAATCAGAAAATTGTAATTACCCATTACTGGAACTGGTTGTTTGGTATGATGTCGGAATGAATTATTCCTGAAATAATAATAATAATAATAATAATAATAATAAATAAAATAGTGATAAAAATAATCATAGTAATAGAAATATAATATAAAGTTATCAATAAGAAACATTATTATTGTTGTTAATAGTTAAAATAAAATATATATTAGATAAAAAAAATAGTGACAAAATAATACTAGTAGTAGTAGTAGTAATAATAATAATATAAAACTAATATATATCTATGAAATTATAAAATACTGAAAATAATAATATAATATAATAACAGGGTGGTTCGGGTGTACTCACCCCATATGGTGTTAAATGTTTCCAAATCAGGACCATTGGATAGAAACGAATAATTCTTGATACTTAAATGAATAATAACTACCAAATTACTGAATACTAACTCTGAACTTGCCAAATAATCGATAATCCATTTACTTCTTATTTCAAATGAGCAATTTATCAACAAATACTAACTCCGCACTTGCCAACTAATTGAAACTTGAGTGACAAAATTTGCAACTATTCAAAACTTGCAAAAGTGTAAGTCAATTTTGCAACTATTCGCTAAGTCAAAGACAAGCAAGGGGACCCATAAGGTGTGTGAATTTTGTCTGTCAATGATCGCCTGCTACTGGCTTATGGGTCGCCTCACTGGTAAAACTCAAACCTACAAACTAGTATAGCAATCAAGTAAGAGGTCGATCTAAAAAAGAATCAAGTATTCCTAAGTAACGTATATTTACCAATTAGTAGAGAGGGAGCTTTTAGTGATTGAGGTTAAGAAAACAAGATAAACTATAAACAAGTTAATAGAGATAAGAATTGAGAAAATAGTTCCATCTAAAAATATCCACTTTAGTTTGATTAGTTGATCATCGATTCTTCCTTAGGTTCTCTTTTCATGCTATTATTGTTCCCATTCTGATCTTGTGTAAATTACTATTCCTATGAGTCTTAGTAACCCTTACTAATTAGATAACCCTAACACGGTTAAGATTCAACCTAATAGTAACATTAAGATTAAGGATTAACCAAGATACATGCAACACCAAGCTACGAGTTAGTATTCAACATATAATTGATTCTCTACATACCAATTGAGTCCTACGAGTCCTAAAAAGACATGATTGCTACAATGGATTAAGGTTCTCTATGAGGAATCTACAAAATCCTAGCAATAATCTCAACTAATTGCGCATGCTAGAAGAAATCAACAATATTCTCAAAGAATCAATACGAATTAGTAGGAATAGAATAAGAATAGAAATATGACAACTTTATCAAACGAAAGCTTCAATCCATAGACGAAACAAAAGACTTTAGCACTCCATCGCCATGGAGACTCCCCTCTAGGGTTCTCACAATTGATAATCTCCAAGTGCATAAGTTCCCCCAAACAAAAACCCTAAAACGTCTTTAAATAACCCTAAAATAGTTGGCCAAGTAATTCATCTAGAAACCCTAATTAAATAGATAAAAGTCTATTAGTAGATTCGGCGTTTTGCAAAAGGTCGCAGGGCGGCTAACCCGGCACGGGGGCAGCCAGGCGATTTGAAAAATTAGCCGACGACTAGTGCTATCTTTTGCTTCGAGCCACGGGGCGGCTAGGTTGGACGCGGGGCGACCATCCTATTCACAACAATTTCCCCCATTGAATTTGGTCTCGATGTGAACACGAAAGTTGTAGATCTCAAAAAGAGCTTTCCAACGTATACTTATAATAGTCAATCAAACCACCTAGGCCTCCAGAAAGTGCGTTACAAGTTCAGCTATCGGGCGACAACTTCTACTGACTTGTTCTTCACTTAGGCTATTAAACATCGACTCCGCTCCCATGCTCTTCACTTTTATTTCATCCCTTTGACTCTTCCTTCATCCAAGAGTCTCCTCGTTCCTCGTCGGATCCACATCTACTTGAAATTAACCATAAAATTGCATAAATTCCGACTCTTCCAATACCACAGGTAAACATATAATTGTAACTAACATAAGCATTATTTACAACCAAACTACGCTAAATGAATCCTAATATGCATATCTAATCATGCTTTATCATGCCACATCAGTGATTTTTTTTTTCGAATTCATGTTCAAGTCACATGTCTCAACGACCTTCGTTTCTAAATTAAACAGATCGTCTTCACTGGTGCATGTAACTTCCCTTTAAATTGGTTTCATAATAATAAAACATACCATTAAGTCCTTTATTCTATCTCTCTTATTCAGTAAAAATTTCATGCACTGAAACCATATTGAGTTTTCAACATTATTTTTCCGATCATCAAACTTGGTGGGAATTAATTAGATCAGAAAAACAAGATCAAGATCAGGCGCAGATTCATTCTCACAATTGAACATACACAAATAAATCATCTAAGGAAATATATCATATATCATACCCTTATTTATTATAGTAGGACGACTCCAGTTGCATTGTTTTGTTGCTCAGATTTCCTGCTTCTTTTTTCATTTTGAGTGCTTCCATTTTTCCTGTATCATGTCCTGAAAAGTTAAATATATAGATATGGTGGATAACCAAGATAAAAAATTACAGAACCAATAATGGTTATGTGGAAGATGGGAAACGTATACCTAAAATATCCCCTCTATACTCCTCCAAAAACTCACAAACAACCTCCACCTAAACAACAAATTCCCCAGGCGTTACTAAGGACCAACAACCCTATGAGTCCTAATCATCCCCATAGTGGTCTTGCACTTCCACGTTGCGGAGATTCTGGATTGGAGTAGTGCTTGGCCAATAGAAAGACAAGAAATTGCAGCATCTACTATGCTATCAAGAAGCTAGACGAGGCTCAAACTAGGTACACCACAAAGAAGAAGGAGTTCCTTGTCGTGGTGTTCACATTTGAGGAGTTTTGTTCATACTTGGTGGGTTATAAGGTGATCATCTACACTGACCACGCAGCTGTTCGGTACTTGAACTCTAAGAAAGACGCCAATCCTAGACTCGTACGGTTTATGCTCGTACTTTAAGAGTTGGATTGTAAAATAAAAGACAAGAAAGGAGCGGAGAATCTAGTGGCTGACCACCTATCTAGGCTATTGATGGGAGGAAATCGGTCGTTGTTCCTGTTAAAATAAAAGTCAAACTTATATAAAAAGGGGGGGTTTTAGAGTGCAAAAGATCCGCCTTTTATCAAAGTGAAAGAATGAAAGCAATAATAAAAAACTTGATTCAGACAATATGGAGAAGTAGTCGTACCTACAATTAACCACTCTGTTTGGTTAAGTTCATCCTTATAATATCCTCTCGTCCTTTTAGGCTTCTTCAGAATGTCCTTGTCCCAACCTAATATAGTCTCTAGTCCAGCTAGTCCTAGAAACCCTTATCTCATGAGCGTCCCTAAAGAAGGATTTAACCCAATTGATAGCCTTAAGTTCAGAGATTAACCAAGGTATTTGCAATCCCTAAAGAAGAATTTCACAACACATCCAACTTCCTACCCATCCAATTAGTTCAACCAGCCCTAAAGAGATAAGTTTGCTACTTGGGTTAAGGTTCACAACTAGGAATCTACAAAACCCTAGCAGTTGAATTAATTCTAACAAGTTGGCTAAACAAGATAGAATAAAACAATTAAGAATTAAGCACAAGGAAGTCGAAACATTCAATATAGAAAATAAGGAACGAGATTCAAAAACTCACAACTCAATCCAAACAATGCTTGAAATTGTAGATAGAACAAAGGGAGTTTAGTTCCTCATGGGAAACATTGCTCTCAATATCTAATTGTCTGTTAAATTAATAGAATAATCGAGACTAGATAGTAGTGGATAGATAGAACTAGGACTATTCCCACATCTTATAAAGCCAAAAGTCGGCAACACTTAATAAAAACTAGGTTTAGATAAAAAAATAAACAACTATGGTTCACGGTTGACTGATGCCGTGGCTGCCGCACAGATGTCGCGGCCGCTGCCTGGCGGTATTCCCATTTTTCCTTCTGAATGCATTTCACGGCCACTACCTGCTAACCGAGGCCTCTTCCTAGCCCGCTGCATCAGATTTCAACTCCTCTTCTCTTCTTTCTTCAATTTTGCACTTTTTATTTCGACTCCAAGACCATTCCATCTTCTTTTAATGTTTGAATCACTATTTCTGCAAAATAATCCACAAATTGCGCAGAATCCTAACTTTTCCAAAATAAATCATAGAATGCAATTTAAGTCCAAAACTTATACTAAATGCATCCTAATAAATAGCGTCAAAATGGCTATAATGCCTATCTAAAATATGCATTATCAAATACCCCCACACTTAAGCTTTTGCTTGTCCTTAAGCAATGATAGAATAAACATAAATCAAAGCATCCCCCTAGAAATCCTTTCATGTCTCAACCTTATCAAAAAGCAAAATCATATCAAGTGAAAACATAAACAAGGAAAAGAAACATCCTAGCATGTATTCGAGTGATCAAGTAGCCTACATGCCTATTCATCCAACCTCACAGAGAGATAATGTGTTTCTCTCGTTCTCATGTGTTTAGGCTTTTAAGCTCAACTCTCAACTCAATTCTGTATGCAAACATCAATCTTAAGCATTGACACTTATATAAAAATATCTCCACCGAATGCATAAAAGCAAACAAGCAACATCAAGAGGGCTTTCGCTCAATGGAAATCTTCAAAAAAGACTCCGTTCAGCGGGGTTGCAATGGGGCTCGGTAAGAAATACAAGGTATGAAATTATTTGGCCATATGGTGCTCAATGAAATCCGGGAATTAAGACTCCTAAATTTCCATCAAAACTCAACGAAACCATAACTCTCAAATAGAAACAACCAAACTCGTCAACTCTTTGAAGAACTCAACCTTTCCTTTCTCACCAAATATACCTCTCAAAACTATATATCTCATATAAATAAAAATATACTAATGAATAATTAGCTCATGCACTTTTATTCATAATATAAACTTTTCTTTTCATTTTTTTCATTTTTTTCATTTTTTTATTTTTATATGATAATAATAAAATAAAAAAACCAACAACTAGTGCATTTATAATGTGATCCAAAAATCCTTTTACATAATGTGCATAACAAGATAAAAATATGAAACCAAGCCATAATTCAATAAACTAAAAAATCAATCTCTCTTGAATCCAAACAGAAGCTCATTCCTTCCACGAATCATCATTCTAACCAGCTTAAAGTCTTAATTCCCGAATAGGGGCCAAGCTCAGTTTCGCTAGGGAGTAAGTTTGTGGAGCTTATACATAAAGACTCAAGCTAATGTTCTGGCTTCAAGTAGAGATAATGCAGGGTAGGTAAAGAAAAGATAAAAATGCCTAGGAAGGTGCCTCTATCATTTGAAACTCATAAGCAATGATCATGTATTTCAATCGGTTTCAGTAATAATAACCATGTCAATTACAGAGGATAAATGCATTAGAAGAGTAATTCACACAACAAAAAGCAAAGGGAATATGAATGTAATCCCTATAAGGCTAAAACATCTCACTAGGATAAGTTTTGTTGGATTTCAATCATGCCTAGGAACATAGATCATACTTGCTCAATTAAATTTGCCAAATTTATGTTTCTCATAAAAATCAAATAAGATAGATAAAGCTAATTCATTCAGAATTCCATGGGATTTATATGATTATTCTGAAAAATGAATTAGAGGATAAACTAGCTAGATAGGTATTCGAATAACACATATATATGCAATACCTGATATTTTTGGGTTTTTTTCTTCTGAAACTCAATTTTAAACAACAAAAACATATACATGATGCATACTGAAGCAAACTAAATATGAAACAAGTGAACATGAATCTAAATATGAAATAGAATTTAAATATACTCTATCTCAATCTAATATATACACTAAATTCCTTCCCCCATACATAAACCATTCATTGTCCTCAATGAAGCACTAAAGACAACAAAATTAAATAAAGTAAACTAGGTGAGGGAAAAGGGAAACTAGCAACTCACTGAGGTGGAGGCTGGTATGGTGGATACTGAGGTCAACCCATGCTAAAATAATACTCTTGTTGCCGCCTCATCTCTTCCAATGTAGAAGATATCTCCCTGACATTGGGAACTTCATCGTTGAGCTCATGCTAAAAAATGTGTCCTGGCACAAAGACAACTGTCGCATCTGAGCAAACATGTCCTGTTGCCAAGAGTACTCGCTGTAAGAAGAACCAGTCCCAACAAAAGGGCCTACAGCAAACTGGCTACCCCCACTATGATAGTCCAGTATGAGGTGATCAGTAGAGTGAGCCTGCTTAGCCGATGTGTCCTCATCCTCCTCCTCATCATCATCGACCTCACCATCAGAGCCATCCTCCTCCTCATCATCATCGACCTCACCATCAGAGCCATCCTCCTCATCGCCCTCTATGTAGAAGGCAACAACTGTGGGACCATAAAGGAGGTCTTTAGGTAGTCTCAATCTGTGGACCCCTTGGTGCCCCTCATTCTATATGTAACCAGAGGCAAAAGTTCCCTCCAACAAATAAGCTCTATTTAGCTGCTCTTCCATGTATGAGAACCCTCCAAACATGGGCTCTCCACCATGTGATGGATCAATAAAGCGTCGGACGATGAGAGTGATCATGCCTTCCAAACCAAATCTGCCCGTCTTCTTAGCTGCAACTCTCTTGCAACTCTTTAGAAAAAGGTCCACCCAATCCGGAATCACAACAGTCTCCAGAGAAAGACACTAGAGCCAAGAAAGGTCAGCAAATGCCACCTTGTTCACCTCGCGATGACTAACAAAAGCCATGGCCAGGACCTTGTGAATCAAACAAAGACATAGATGGACAAACTTATAGTTGTATTCTCCTTGGTGTCCATCAAATACCTCCCTAGTGGCTGCATGCCAAAAGTCATGGGTTATAAGATCATTCCCCTGCTTCTCCCATTCCTCGGTAGGTACCTCAGTAATACCAAAAGTATCCCTCAATTCAGCAAATGCGAGGGAATACTCGTGATCAAGCAAATGAAATGTAATGAAATCATCATCAAACATAGTTAGGGTCGACAGAAACTCGATAATCATCTTAGGATATATGGGGGCACTCAAATAAATGAAGTTACCCAAGCCCCCATGTGTAAGAATCTGTTATGTACACTCAAACATCCCTAATGTGTGTAACATCCCGACATTAAAAATTTAGTTTGGACGAATTTCTTCTTTGTAAAACCTTCCTAAACTACTCTCTATCTCCTAGATAAGTTCCTAAGTTATGTCACCATTCTTAACGAAATCTCAGTAGTAAGAATCAATCAACCAAAATCATAACCAAACACCAAAATCCCACCAAACATACAACATCAAAACACCAAAAGAAACAGCACCTTGCGGGTGCTGCACAGTAGCGGCGGTCGCGACAAGTGGGGTCACAGACGTGGCAATCACTGCAACCCTTGGGGCGGTCGCGACACTACTGGATTCGCTTCCTTCGATTTTTGATGGTTCAAGGGTGGAAATCCCACCCCTTTAGTGGTGGATCTTGTTAGGTGAATGGAATTTAGGGCGAATGGAGTGGTGGTGGGTGATTTTGATGGAAACGGTGAAGAAAAAAGATGGTGATGAGAATGAAGGCTTGGAGAAGGTGATGGCAAATGGGCTAGAGGTTGAAGATGGGAATGGAGTGGGTGGTTAGAGGGCCGACTAGTAGGGTTAATAAGGGGAAAGGGGTCGTGTAACATGTTAAGAAAACAAGAAAGGAGGGTTGGGTTGGGGTTGATGCAGCAGCCACTGCCTGTTGGCAACGACCGTGTCATTTGATGTTGTCGTGAGTTGGTTGCCACGACTGCTGCACGATAGGTAGCGGCCGCGAAATCTGTTATTTCAGTTCCCTTTTTAGTTTACGTTCCTCAACGTCATTCATGTGTAACACCTACATTGTTAGTTTCTCTAACCAAAACAAAACAAATGCAAGAAACTAAAATTCAAACATATTAACTAAGAAAATTAACTAAATGGAAAGAAAAAACTTACCTCAGGTTGCCTCCCGTGTAGTGCTTTTGTTAAATGTCATTGCCTCGATGTAGTGGCCTTAAAGGCCTATTGGTTGGTTCGGGAAGCACAACTCTTCTATTTTATCCTTTTGAAACCCTTCAAAGTATGGCTTTACTCTATACCATTGACCTTAAAATATATGCCTATGTTTACGAGAATTAAATGATGGAGGCATCTTTTAAGCCATTTTTATCCTCTCTTTACCTACCCTGCATTATCCCTGCTTGAAGCCGAAAAATTAGCCTTAGCCTGAAATTGCAAACTCCACAAAATTATCCCTAACTGAATTGAGCCTGACCCCATTTGGGAATTGAGACTTAGAATGGTTAGATTAATGCCTTGTTGAAAGAAAACTACGTATGTCCAGTTTTGAGCAAGGAAATTATGGGTTGGTGCATATTTACATTTTGTCATATTTTGTAAAAGGATTTTTTGGCTCAACATATAAATGCACATATTCTTTTAGTATTTACTTATTATTTTCGTCAAAAAAAAATCCGAAAAAAATAGAGATGTATATATATATAGTGCATGAGCCAAAATCCTTAAGTCCTTTATTTCATACAAGTGTTATATTTTTGAGAGACATGTTAAGGGTTTGAAGGAAGGGTTGATATTATGGTTGACATCTTTTAATGCATCTTTAGAGCATATTATATAAAGATGAGTTGGGAAAGAGCATTATAGGAGGTTGAGCTTGGAAAATGCAACATTGAAGAGTTATGGTTTGGATATTGCAAGTGTTGAAATTTAGGAGTCTTGATTCCCGAATTATAAAAGCAACACATAGCCAAATAATTCCATACCCTTAATTTCATACCAAGCCCCTTTACAACCCCGCCGAATGGAGTCTTCTTTGAAGTCTTCCATTGAGCGAAAGTCCTCCTGATAGTTCTTATTGCATTTTCATAATTGGTTGCGAAGTGGATTTTTATAAATTGCAATGTTTATGAGATTGTATATTGAATTGAGTTGAGAGTTGATCTTCATAGCCTAAACACATGAGAGTTGAGTGAAAACACATTATCCCTGTGAGGTTGGATCAGAAATTGCATATGCCTATGGATCGCCTGAATATGTGCTATGACATTAAATTCACTTGCTTTGCTTTGCTACCGGTTATGATGTTGCTTTTGAAAAAGGCGAAGTCTTGAAGGGTGTGTTGTAGGTATTCGTTATTGCTTGGTTATTGCTTGAGGACAAGCAAGTCTAAGTATGGGGTGTTTTGATGTACATATTTGTACTTCTCTTTTATTGCATCTTTTGACTTCAAATTTCATTCAATTTCCAAAGAAAGGTTCAAAAGAATATAAACTTGTGTAAGAATGGGCTAAAGTACAAGAAATAGGGTCTGCACAAGTTTTGAGCTAACCATGCAGGAATTCGAGCGAAATCGGAGTCAAAACGGAGAAGCCAAGTGAAGCTGAGCGGAGGTAGATATCGACTTTCAACATAGATATTGACCTCTGTTGTCGATATCGAACCTCATATCGACCTCAACATAGACATCGAGAGGAGCTGGACAAGTCGAGCAGGAACAGAGACCTCGATATCGACCTCTGTGGTCGATATCGATCCCTTATCTCGACAGAAGATAGACTCGAATTCGAGATGCAGATTGGGAGCTGAAGACTTATTTATCTTTTTACCTTTAAGTTATTTAAGTTTTATCAAAATAAAAGACTTATCCTAATTGTTTGGATAGAGTTCATAGTTTAGATAGAAGTTACAATCCTCAGATAGCAAGGATTAGTAGCCTATAAATAAAGCCCTAGGGGGCTGGCATTCAATCATCCAAGAAACAATCATCGAAGCTTTTAATCATCAATCAAGACAATCAATAGAGGTAGAGTTAGAGAGAAGTTTTAGGGTTTGACGTTTGCGAAAGTTGACGTTGAGTTGTAAAGCTTCGGAGTTTATTTTAATGCAAGTTTCTTCTTTTCAATCAAAAATGAGTTCCATAATGAGAAGCGAGTAGTTCCCCAAAGCTCTTAGGGTCGGGGTGAGCCCGACGTTAGCCATGCGCGCTTGAGGTAAGTATTAGATGTTGATATCGTTGTGTCTATCTCTCCTCCTACAATTCTATGTTTAGTCTTAATCGAAAGAAAAGGGATTCGTGCTAACAACTTGAGTTATAAACATAAAATTGGTAGAGACAATTAGGTTTATTTGCAAAAGTAATCCTAAGAGTTGGTGTACGGCAAAAGCTTGTCCCTCGGGTGAAATAGCGCAATTGTCCATCTTATTTATCTTATCACATGCATTGGTTAACATTGTGGTAAACCCTAATCATAGGAGTTGTTTCTTTTACATAGTTTAATTCACATAAACCACTGTTATTTCTGTTCATCCCTTCTCATCCATTCTCAAATCTTCGACCCTTATTTGCCGACCAAAAACTAACCCACTGTAGGAAGACATCGATATCGACCCCAGACGTCGATATCTACCACTGAGTTTGTCGACAGTTTTCTGAGTCGAGGACGATCATCGCTGCGGAGTTTACTGAACATCGAAATTGACCCCAGACATCGATATCGACCCTACTATGTCGACTGGCAGTCTTCTGAGCCAGTCGATTTCATGGTCTAACATCGATATCGACCCTTTCCAGTCGATATCGACCACTTGTTTTTGTCTCTGCAGGTCTTCTGTTGCAGAGAACATCGACAGTCGAGGTCAACATCGAGGCCCAAGGTCGAAATCGAGGCTTCTGGTCGACGCAGACTTGAGATTTCCAAAGCTCCTAGGATCCCGCTGACACGCCTCCTCGTGGATCGATCCTAACTACCCTTCCATTACAACGGGAGGAAGTCTTGTAATTATTTGCATAGGCTAGGAGTTGGTTTACATTTGTTACATCTTTATTATTTGTAATTACTCGACGTATCACCCTCCTCATAACGACACCTTTTATATACTTTATTCACATAAAAATCTATCGTTTATTATGTTCATACTTCCTCCTTCTTCCTATTTGTCTTCGGCCATCTTTGCAGACAACTAACGTTTCTGCAAGACCAGTCGATTTCGACCACTATTGTTGATATCGACCACTTTGCCCAGGTCAACGTTTTTTTTGTGTCGATTCCGATCTTTCTGCATTTTCTGTCTAAGGTCGATTTCGAGGCATCCACTCGATATCGACTGCCCTGTGTCGACTGGCAGTTTTTTGAGCCAGGTCGACTTCTGCCACTGACATCGATAACGACCACCATAGTTGATATCGACTGCTGCTTTTGTCTCTGCAGGTTTTCTTTCACAGTAGAAATCGACAACGTAGGTCGATGTCGAGTCCTTTACTCGAGATCGAGCCTTCTGGTCGACAATCAGGACGTGACTTTGAGACTATCTAGGATCCCGCTGACATGCTTCCTCGTTCATCGATCCTTACTACCCTTCTACTAAAGCGAGAGGAAGTCTTGTAATTATTTGCACGAATAAGGAATCAATCAATTGCGCCCTAGTAGTCTATCTCACATTATTTTTTGAGTTTTTCTTTGTAGGTGTATGTGACGCGCCGATCGCACACCCGAATTCGAAGGTATAGACGACTTTGAAAGCTATCTTCACCTTCGCACTAGAATCCAAAGAGCCATGGCGGAACAAGAGACCCATGCTCAAGAAATTGAGCGTCTAAGGAAGCAAGTCGAGGACTTCACAACTAGAGAGGCGGCACTTTTGCAGATAGGGAGGAGGAAGCAAAGAGGCAAATTGAAGCCCCAATCAACGCCCTCCCTCAGAATGCCAAACAATACATGCACCCTGTGTTGTTAGTGCTTGAATCGGCCATTCATATCCCTCCCTCTAATTTTGAGATTAAATCTACCTTCTTAACTGAAATTAGGTGACATCAACTTGAGGGAAAACCGACTGATTGTCCTCTTGAGCATATTTCTTTATTCCTTTACTTGTGTGACACAATTGCTGATGGACAAAGCCTATAGTACGTTAAAGTAAAGGCTTTTCGTTGGTCTCTCGTAGGGAAAGCACTAGCATGGTTGGAGAGCCTAGCCCCCAGATTGTTCCGCACGTGGGATGAAGTCAAGGATGCCTTTCTCAACAAGTTCTTCCCACCATCCAAGATGGCGGTTATATGTCATAAGATTATGGCTTTCAGACAAAGGCCGCGTGAAACCCTGGCGCAAGTGTGGGAGCGATTTAAGGAGTTGCTGAGGTCTTGCCCTATGCATGGGCAACCACCCTACGTCATCTAGGAGATCATCTAAAACGCCCTAGACGTAGCAACAAAGGAGAGAATCAACACCCATAGCTCTTGCCACAACAAGCTTGAGATATTATAGAGAGGTTGGTCGAATTTGACTACACATATAGGACTCATGTGGCCTCCAACTCAAGGCCTGCTTGTTCGCAGGGGGAGGGGTGTATTGCTTAAAATAAAATTATAAAATCAAACTAAGCTAAATCCCTTATCCAAGCAAATAAAATACAAGAATACCTCCCGATGTAGTGGTAGGGTAATTCAGGATCGAATCCACGAGGAGGTATGTCAGCGCTTCCTAAGCTTGCAATCACGATTGAGCCCTTGAAGCATCTTCACAAATGGCAACACCATCTTCTTCCACGCAGTTGGAGTTAGGTCGATATCGATTGGATGGTGGTCGATATTGACTGGAGGAGTCAATTTCTGAGGTGATTCGACATGAGTGTCGACATCGAGGACAGGATGCTCGACATCAGTATCACCTTCGTCGATATCGACTAGGGTTTTATCGATGTCCCTTCTGGTGCTTTCTCCTCCGCTTTTTGTTCGGGCATTTGCAATTGACGCCCACTCCTTAGATTCATGGACGTTATATGTCCAATAGTTTTTCCCTTTTAGTTGGGCACAGTTGATCCAGGCAGCGATCCTAACGGTTTGGGTATTTGTTTAGCCAATTGACCCATTTGGGTCTCTATGTTCCGCTTCCAAACGTCTATCTCCCCAACCTTATAATTGATGCCCTGCAGCTCAGTATGGATGGAGTTGTTGGCCTGTTTAAACTCAGCGTGGTTCCTCCGTATCTCATCAAGAATGATATGCAAGTCATCCTTCCTTATTTCCCACTCAAGGTGCCCTGGTGCTCTATATGGTGGGGGATCTCTTTGTTGTTGTGATTGATAGAACCTTTGATCTCCCCGATACTGCTGATTGCCCCCTCCATATGGGACTCTCATCCACTTACCTTCCTCATGTTGTTCCGCCATAGATACTTTCTCAAGATGTGGATAGGCACTAGTGTTGTGCCTAATTCAAGAACATTCCTGACAAGGCTGATTGTTGCTGAGGAACTAACTTGCTTTTGATGGCGGCGTGTCTGATCATAATGGAATTGTTGCCGCACATCAGGATCAATCTCCTTTGGAGGCTCATAAAGTGGTATAGATGGGGCAGCCCTTGAGTCATAGGCCGCAGCAGTCCCGTATGTGTTATCAAAGTTAACCTGCCTCTCAATTGTCTCACAGGCCTCCATTGGTGTGAGCTCAACGTACCGATAGGAGGTGTAAGAATTGATTCTCTCCTTATTAGGCCCATCAAGGGTGTTGTAGAAGATCTCCTCCATGACATATGGTAGTTGCCCATGCGTCGGGCATGATCCCAGCAAGTCCTTACAACGCTTCCACGCCTATGCTAATGTCTCACCAAGCTTTTGTTTGAAAGTCGTGATCCTTTGCCGCAACATCACCATTTTTTATGGAGGAAAGAACTTGTTTAGGAACGCATCCTTTGCCGCACTCTCTAGCCATTGCAATGCCTTCCCTGCCAAAGACCATCGAAAGGAATTTAGTCTAACATATTCTAGATTCACACCATCAGCAATAGTTTCAAATAAATCCATAAATGTAGAGATATGTTGCAACGGGCATTCATTAGGTCTTCCTTCAAAAGTATTTCTTTTAATTTCATATAGGAAGTTAATTTTTATTTCATAATTAGGATGGATTAAAATAGCGGATTCAGGAACATGTAGCGGTGGATGCAGGTATTGTATCGCCGTTTGTGGATACTGATTAAGCCTCTTCTGGGCTTGTCTACGCGCATCCTCCTCTCTATCAATGCTGGCTCGCTCTGCATCAGCGGCGCCAATTTGTTCGCTAGAGGGATGAGTGTAGGGATTCAAATAATTCAAAATAACAATTCACAACTAGACTACTCCCTGTCTCAAACAAATAATACAAGAATCCCCTCCCAATGTAGTAGTAGGGTAATTCAGGATCGAATCCACGAGGAGGTATGTTAGCGCTTCCATTGTTGTACTCACGATCAAAGCTTTTGACCTCACAAGACATTCGATATCGATGTGGCTGGTCGATATCGACCTCAGTTCTGGTCGATTTCCAGTACAGTTCCTGCAGAAGACAAAAGCAGCAAAGTCGACGTCGAGAAGAGACCTCGATATCGATTTTAGACCTCGATATCGACCTTTACAGTTGATTCCGATGTTTGTCACAGAAACTGTAATTCTTAACCAATTGTCGGAAAAGAGTCCGAAGAAAGTAGAATGGTTAAGAAGGATGATCAGAAACAAAAATTAAAACTTTTATATTGATTTCAATTAATTAAAAGCTTCCAAAGTCGGGGTTTCATGCCGCAACGATAACAATGCAAGTTTTATGGCAAAGTTATGAAATTTAATGCCTTTCCGTCAAATAACTTTCGTTATCAACACTTAGGTGATTAGAGGCTCTCGCATAGTTCCTAAGAGTTACTATCCAATTCATGAGCAATCCATGTTCACTATATGAGTGGCTTTCGCTTCAATAATGTAAATAATGAATCTCCCTAACTTTGGCAAAGGATCATGCATGGGATAGAAGACGGAATCGCATAAAAGTCATACCTTTGATGCACTTACCTTACATTGCTATCGTCGGGCTCACCCCGACCCTAGAAGTGGGTTGACTACTCGCTCCTCATCATGCACATCCTCATCATTATGTAAAGAAAACTACTTTGAAATTGCAAAAGAAATAAATTACAACCGAACAAGCCCAATCTCCGCTCTCGCTTCTCTCCAACTCACTCGGCCTTCTCTCTCTCTCTCCACTAATTCTCTGCGTGTGTATGTGTTTGAATAACTGAAATTGGATGCCTAAACTCAGTCCTACTGGCCTCTAGATATAGATATCGAACTTTGCTATCCAAAGACTCGAAACTTTATCTTTATTCTCTAAGATAAAACTTAAATAAAGTAAAAACTAAAAGTTCTATGGTAAATCAGCTTCATATGATAGATCTGAGGTTGATGATAAGAAATATCGACTTTTGGATAGACGTGCAAGCTTCGGATAGAATTCTATCAAAATCTGAGTTGGATTCCTCTGCTGGGAAACATCGATATCGACCATGAATATCGATATCTACCTCTGTGAAACTTTATCTCGATCTCTCCTTCTCCTGCTCGGACTAGCACTCGACTTCTATCGTTTAGCTCGATCTGGCAACATCGATATCGACTCTAAAGGTCTATATCGACCTCTCTAGTGTCGACATGCTCTGCTTCATTTCCTGCTCGATTCATATGTCTCCGCTGCACTCGATGTCGAGGACCCCAGTCGATTTCGACCTCTTCAGAAGACTTCGAGTTCTTTTTCCGCTCTTTCAAATTTGTCCATTTTTATCTTGTTTTCTGCAAAATCACATAGAAACTCATGCATACCCATATATTTCATATTTAAGCATAAACTACACTAATCCCATGTTTTCCCACTAATATGCATGCAAAAGAATGATAAAATGGACTTTTATGTGCGTAGAAAATATGGCAATTTGCACGCACATCAGCGACCCTCTCAGCAACGATTGTAGCGTTGTGGTCCTCTATTTCCTTCCTCAACCGCTCAATGGTCTGAGATTGTGTCTCGTTATCCGCCATGATTTTGATAGCTTTGTTGCGAAGATGAAAGAAATGTTCAGGCTCGTCAATGCTTTCCAAGATAGGTTGACGATCAGAGCATCGCATAAACCTGCAAAATAAGCACTAAAGAAAGATCGTGAGAAAAACATAGGTGGCGATTGATTGCCTCCCTGGAAACGGTGCCAATTTGTTCGCAGGGGGAGTGGTGTATTGCTTAAAATAAAATAATCAAATCAAACTAAGCTAACTCCCTTATCCAAGCAAATAAAATAAAAGAATCCCTCCCGATGTAGTGGTAGGGTAATTCATGATCGAATCCACGAGGAGGTATGTTAGCGCTTCCTAAGCTTGCAATCACGATCAAGTTGCGACTCCAGGAGACCACTCGATATCGAGGTGTCTGGTCGATATCGACTTCAATTCTCGTCGATTTCCAGCTAAGTACCTGCAGAAGATAGAAGCAAGCAGTCGACATCGAGATCGTACTCGATTTCGATGTTAGCACTCGATATCGACTTCTGTAGTTGATTTCGAGTCTTCACACATAAACTGTAAAACATACCTAATTTATTGGAAAAGATGTCCAAAGAACGTAGAATGGTTTTGGAAGGATGGACATAAATAAAAACAAAACATTTTATATGAATTCAATAGACTAAAGGCTTCCAAGGTCGGGGATTCATGCCACAACGATAATCATGCAAGTATGATGCTAAAGTTATGAAGTTTCATGTCTTTTCGTCAAATAACTTTCGTTACCAACACTTAGGTGATTAGAAGCTCTCGCATAAAACCTAAGAGTTACCATCCGATTTCATGATAAATCCAAATTCACAATATGATTGGCATTCGCTTCAATAATGCAAATAATGAATCTCCTCAACTTTCGCAAACGATCATGCATAGGATAGAAGACGGAATCGCCTAAAAATCATCCTTTTGATGCACAAACTTACATTGCTATCGTCGGGCTAACCCCGACCCTAGAAGTGGGTTGACTACTCGCGCTTCATCATTGAACTCATCATCATAATGGAAAAGAAACTACTTTGTATTGAAAATTGCAAAGAAAGAAAGTACACCGAACAAAGCCAACTCTATGATCTCGCTTCCCTCCAACTCCACTCGGTCCTCTCTCTCTCTCTCTCTCACTCGCTACTGTACAAACTGAATTGTGTGTAAAACTTGATGAATAAACTCAGCCCTAATGGCCTCTAATTATAGATTTCGAACCTCGCTATCTAAGGATTCGAAAACCTATCTTTATCTCTAAGATAAAATTAATTAAAGTAAAACAACTAAATTACTTAGGTAAATATCAAAATCTAATAAGTCTGGTGTCTAATGATAGAAGATCTCGACTTTTGGATAATCTCAAATGCTTCGGGTAAAATTCTATCAAAAACAGTGTCGAATCTTGTCTGCAACAAACATCGATATCGACCTTATCTCTTCTCTATCTCGAGTAGTCCTACTCGACCTCGGATTGGCACTCGACTTCTATCTTTAACCTCGATCTCGGCCACTCGATATCGACCTTCCAACATCGATATCGACCTTGTTGTGTGGACATGCTCTGTTTCTACTCTGCTCGATTTTTGGTTGCTCTATTTCACTCGATGTCTAGTCTTTAGGTCGATTTCGACTCTTCAGTACATGTCGAGTTCTTTTACTTATCTTCATCACTTGTTTAAATTCGTTCATTTTCATTTCGAATTCTGCGAAATAACATAAAAACTCATGTAGACCTCTATATTTGACAAATAAGCATAAACTGAACTAATCTTATGTTTTCCCAACCAATATGCATGCAAATAACGTCAAAATGGACATAAATGTGCATAGGAAATATGGCAATTTGCGCACACATCACTGCTCCATCTATGCCACTCTATGATCCCTCCAAAAAGATGAATCCAGACGTCAAGGAGCAATTCATGCAAGATCAACTCAAGAGGCTGCAAAAGCAAGTAAAATTCCTCTCTGCCAACCAACCTTGCACTAAATGTGGCTCCGTAAGGCATATCACCATCAATTGCCCCCACACGGACCAAGTACAACTAGCGGAGACTCACTAGGAGGTGCGCTACATCAGGAATCACAATCGCCAGGGGTACCAAAACTGGGGAAATGAACCACCCTAATACAACCCCAGGGATCCTCCGCCTTATAGAGCTCTAGGCCATCCGGAGAGAGAGACACTAATGGATGATGTCCAACTCATCCATGAAAGATGAGGCGGAACCATGATGAAAATAAAGGAGTGCTCAACCATCTTACCACCCACATGGGGGAGATGGACACTTGGAAGAAGAGCATTGAGACCCAACTGGGTCAACTAGTTGCCGAAATCCCAAAGCCACCCGGCAAACTCCCTGGACAACCACAAGAAAACTCTAGGGGGCAAGTTGGGCACATTTCCACTATCAACCTAAGGAGTGGACGCACAATGCAAGAGCCATGGAGCGAAGGAGAAGTCTTTTAAGATGCAGTCGACATCGACACCCCAGTCGATATCGAGGGCCTTGTCGACGTCGAACCAACTGTCGTTGTCGAGCCCGCTGCGAAGCACACAACGGAGCCAGAGATACACTTGATATCGAGTGAGCTGGTCGATATCGACCATCCCTTCAATGTTGACCCCTCTGCAAATTGACCACAGCTTCAGAATTCTTTGAGGTCGACCAAACCAGTTGATATCAAGCACTCTGATGTCGATGTCAACCTGTCCAGAAAGCAGAACTCGACCACTTTTCCTCCAAGGCCATCCAAAGTACTACCTTATCCTTCCAATGCATTGTAAGGTCCAACAGACACCAAATTCATACGCTTCGTGAAAATCTTACAAGGTCTCAATCTCACTATCCCACTCACGAAAGCGCTTGATGAGATGCCTGCCTACATGAGGTTCCTGAAAGACATCTTGTCCAAAAAGAGGTCCATCCTAGAGATCACCGGCGAATGCAATTCAATTGAGTTCCCTGAGAAGCGTGGCGATCCAGGCAAGTTCGTAGTAATGGTAGGGGTTGGTAAGAATCAATTCAAGGCCCTTTGTGATCTTGGGGCTAGTGTTAGTTTGATGCCCGTATCGATATGGCAGCAAGTATGCGTTGGAGCATTGGAGCTCATCGATATGCATGAAGCTCTACATGGCGGACAACTCCTTTGCGAGACCAACTGGGGTTGTTGTTCGTTTGGGGAGGATGATTTCGCTTAAACAAAATATCAAATTAATATCACAATTAAGCCAACTCCCTGTTCAAGCAAATAAAATACAAGAATCCCTCCCGATGTAGTGGTAGGGTAATTCAGGATCGAATCCACGAGGAGGTATGTCAGCGCTTCCTAAGCTGCAATCACGATCAAGCTTTCGACTCCAAAAGACACTCGATATCGAGGTGTCTAATCGATATCGACCTCAGTTCTGGTCGATTTCCAATGAGTTTCCTGCAGAAGACAAAAGCAAAGCAGTCGACGTCGAGATAGAACTCGATATTGATGTTAGTGCTCGATATCGACCTTCACAGTCGATTTCGATGTCTTTAACAAAAACTATAATCGTAACCTATTTGTCGGAAAAGAAGTCCAAATAACATAGAATGGCGAGGGAACTGTGGACAGAAATAAAAACTCAAACTTTTTATAAGAATTCAATTAACTAAAGCTTCCAAGGTCGGGGATTCATGCCACAATTATAATAACGCAAGTATGATGCTAAATTTATGAAATTTAATGTCTTTCCGTGAAATAACTTTCGTTACCAACACTTAGGTGATTAGAGGCTCTCGCATAATACCTAAGAGTTACTATCCAATTCATGAGTAATCCAAGTTCACAATATGATTGGCTTTCACTTCAATAATACAAATAATTAATCTCCTCAACTTTCGCAAAGGATCATGCATAGGATAGAAGACGGAATCACATAAAAATCATACCTTTGATGCACTTACCCTACATTGCTATCGTCGGGCTCACCCCGACCCTAGAAGTGGGTTGACTACTCGCGCTTCATCATTGAACTCATCATCATTATGTAAAGGAAACTACATTGTTTGAAACTTAAGAGAAAGTTTACACCAAACAAAGCCACTCCGCTCTCGCTTACACAAACTCCACTCGGCCTCTCTCTCTCTTTCTCTCTCTCTCTCTCTCTCTCTAACTATTCTCTGCGTAACTATGTGTTTGAATGACTGAAATTGAATGAATAAACTCAGCCCTAATGGCCTCTAGATATAGATATCAAACCTCGCTATCCAAGGATTCGAAAACCTATCTTTATTCTCTAAGATAAAACTTAAATAAAGTAAAACAACTAAATTACTTGGGTAAATAACATAAATTGATAAGTCTGGTAGTAGAAGATAAAAGATCTCCACTTTAGGATAGAGGTACAAGCTTCGGATAGAATTATATCAAAAACTGAGTCGAATCTTTCTGCAGGCAAC
Organism: Persicaria maculosa; assembly: GCA_963922045.1. Taxonomy (NCBI): domain Eukaryota; kingdom Viridiplantae; phylum Streptophyta; class Magnoliopsida; order Caryophyllales; family Polygonaceae; genus Persicaria; species Persicaria maculosa. The sequence goes on from OY998265.1 coordinate 15,281,228, forward strand.
ATCGATATCGACCTTGGGACCTCGATATCGACCTCCCTTTATCTCTATCTCGAGCTCTCCTTCTCGTCCTCAGATTGGCACTCGACTTATATCTTTTATCTCGACCTAGGCCACTCGATATTGACCTTCAGACATCGATATCAACCTCTTCTGTGTCGACATGCTCTGTTCTCCCTCTGCCCGATTCCTGGTTGCTCTATTTCACTCGATGTCTAGGTTCATCATCGATTTCGACCTCTTAGTAGCCTTGGAGTTCTTTTTCCGTTCTTCTTTACTTGTCCAAATTCTGTCCATTTTCTTCTCGATTTCTGCGAAATCACATAGAAACTCGTGCAAACCTCTATATTTTACAATTATGCATAGACTACGCTAATCTTATGATTTCCCACTAATATGCATGTAAATAACGTTAAAATGGACATAAATGTGCATTGAAGATATGGCAATTTGCGCGCACATCAAACACCCTATACTTAAGCTTGCTTGTCCCCAACCAATGCTTTTAATGGTCATTCAGGGGAAGAAAGTAAACCCTCAACATCATAGATTCATTCTCATATGTCCCTACAATCAATTGCCATCCTCGATAAGGTACTAATGTCAACCAAATCCATGCCTGTTCATAAAAGCAACATCATACTCACAAAAGGAGGTTTATATGCATAAAAACAATTTTGCAACATAGCATTAATAATCTAGAGGACTTCTGCAAGCTTGTGAGAAGTAGATTTGGCCATGTGTTGTTAAATCCGGGAAAATAAGCTTTCTTTCCAAAATATTCCACATTCCTTCTTCATAATGTTTCTCACCTTTCACTCATCGCTCAATGCTTTTTTCACTATAATGCTTTTACCTCTCCAACCTTAGCACTGCCTTCTCGCGAGTCACAAACATGGGTGTCATGAATGGCCCTGGATACTTAGTACTTCGGAATCCTTACCTTGTGTCCCATCTCGCTGAACTAACATCTCAACGAGCAGGGTCGACCTACCTTTATCTCTTGAGGTGATCGTATTTTTTCTCACTCATTAAATTTTTCATATTTCAAAATTTCTTTCATTCCTGCCAACAACAACTTCAAGAATAATATGCACAAACTCCATATAACAACTCCAAAGATGACATCCATTCTCGAACTTTGTCCCCGGATAGGGTATACGGTATAAAATATGGGCAATATGTAATATATGTGGAGCAATAATGATAATATAATGAGTCTCATATATGGCTTGTGACTTTTTCAAATATGCATAAGTAAGGCTAGGATATGAACTTTAGCACATGTAAGGAAACTTCTTAAAGTCCTCCATCATCTTATCATGCACATGTCAAAAGAAACCTCAAATTTTACCTCTCTTTCTTGGTTTTTTTTCAAAAAAAACTTGCACTTCATTGTGACTTCCCTTTACTAGGCAATTTCATGTTATATCTCTAATGAATCTATTTTTGCATCGTAGAGTTCCTTTTTTTTTTGCTTACATGACTCTTTTCTTTATTTTCACAATTTTTGATGGGGGTGATTTTTCTCTTTTTCTCTCTTTTTTTTCCGAAACATAAACATACTAAAGATAAATATGCAATGCTTAAAGATAAATATGACTAACTATGTATGATTATGCATAAACATGTAAAAACTATGCAATAACTTTGAAAAATGCAAAAATATGCTAGAATTTACGAGTAAGCCTTCCCCCCCATACTTAAAGATTACAGTGTCCTTATTGTATTAGAACTAGGGTTAAGAACGAAACTTAATAAAACGTCACAATTTCCAGGAGTCGAAGAAGACAACATTGATGGTCGATATCGACCTTTCACATCGAAATCGGCTAGTTTCATCGATTTCTGGGTCTGGGCTTAAGTGTGATCCGGCCTCGACCACAAGCCCCTCTGAACCGACCTTAAGGTCGATATCGAGCTTCATACTCGATTTCAATGTCTGTTTTTGTCCCTTTCTCTAATGCAACTTGTTAAAAAAACTAAAAACAAAACCACACAAATAATAAAGTGTCAAATGTCTCAAAACAAAGTAAAAATGTGTCCAAAACTTAAAAATTAATTGTCTTCGTTACAAGCTCTAGACTTTAAAGTCGCTATGCCGACTTCTTCCTTCAAGCTCTCAAAGCGGAATCTACAGAGCCCATGTGGCTTGGGCCTCAAATAAAACTCCTTTCTTGTCACGCAGCTGCATTCCGCCTGGATGGATTTGATTCACTGTGAATGGTCCTATCCTCTTGTCTTTGAATCTACTAGGGAACCAATGATCTTTTGATTTGGAGACAAACACCTTATCTCCTACTTCATAATGGCTTGAATCATCATCGGATACCCTACACAAGCGCCCATGCCAAGGAAAACCTCTTCCAAAAAGTGATAAATCCCTAATAGAGATGGAAAAAGAGGAGTCTGTACCATGAGTTACCTTCTCTTCTTTTTGTGGCTCAGGTCGACGTCGATCCTCAGTAGACGATATCGAGCTCTGTTGTAGTCCTGGAGGTTTTGTCGACTTGGAGAGTTTCTACTCGACATGATCAGGTCGATTTCGACCTTCAGAGATCAATATCGAGGTCTTTGCTCCTTCTTTCTCCGCTTCTATGGCAGTCAATTTTGGCATTGGTTTATGGTCGATATCGACCTTTATGCTCGATTTCGATGTTCCTTTTCCTCCATCGACCCCATACTTATAACTTGGCACAGAATCTTAAACTATGTTAGTCGATATCGACTTACCTGGTTCGATTTCGATGCTCTTTCTGGCCCCTTCGTTCAAGATTGCCATGAATTCCTCCACTTGGGCTTCTATGGCCCTCTTTTCAAGCTCTTTCGGTGTCATACTCCTTACCTTCGCTTCCCTGGGTGTGATGTAGACACCATTGATGGCCATAATCTCCATTGGCCCTTCATTATTCCTTACCGTCTTGTTGAAGGCGTACTCTATCCCTTCGTCACTGATGGTGAATGAGAGCAATCCTTTCTTCACGCTTATGTTGGCGATGAACGGTTGCTAGGAATGACCTACCTAAAATAATGGGACAAGCAGGGTCATATGCCATATTAACAACTAAAAAGTCAGCAGGGACAAAGAATTTACGTACTTGCACTGGCACATCATCTACCATCCCTGTTGGAATCACTACTGTATTGTACGCCATGTATAACTTTGCATCCACGGGCTCCAGGGAAACTATCTTTACCTTGTTCCATATGGTTAGTGGCATCATGCTAATGCTAGCGCCCAAATCAACTAAATCATTAAAGCGCTATCGACCTAAGCCTTCAGCGATAGAAAACTTACCTGGGTCCGCCCGCTTCTGTGGTAGCTCCAATCTGTTGCACTCCTCTGCGATCTCAATAATTAATCGCTTCCTACCTAATATGTCCTTAAGGAACCTCAAATATGATGGCATCTCATGAAGTGCTTCTGTGAATGGAATTGAGACATTAAGTCCTTGAAGCATCTTCACGAATCGCTGAAACTTCTTTTCTGCCGGGACCTTAATCACCTTCTTTGATGGGAATGGCAACACCTTCTTCTTCCCTGCGGTTGGAGTGAGATTGACAACGACTGAATGGGGGTTGATATTGACAGGAGGAGTCAATTTCTATGGTGATTCAGCATCAGTGTCGACATCGACTACAGGAGGGTCGACATCGACGTCACCATGGTCGATATCGATAGGGGGTCAATATCGACGTCTATTCTGAGGCCTTATCCTCCGCTTTTTGCTCGGGCGTTTGTAATTTACGCCCACTCCTTAAGTTCATGGCCGCTATGTGTCCAGTGGTTTTGCCCTTTTGGTTGGGCACAGTTGTTCCAGGCAATGCTCCTGACGGTTTGGGTATAGATTCAGCCAATTGACCCATTTGGGTCTCCATGTTGCGCTTCCAAACGTCTATCTCCCCAAGCCTAGAGTTGATGCCCTGCAGCTGAGTATGGTCGGAGTTATTGGCTAGTTTGAACTCAGCATGGTTCCTCCGCATCTCATCAAGAATGATCTCCTGGTCATCCTTCCTTGTTTCGCGCTCAGGATGCCCTGGTGCTCTATATAGTAGGGGATCCCTTTGTTGATAGAGTCATTGATCTCCCCAATATTGTTGATTGCCCCATCCACAGGGGCCTTTCATCCATTTGGCTTCCTCATGTTGTTTACCCATAGATACTGGCTCAAGATGTGGGCAGGCACTAGTGTTATGCCTTGTTGAGCCACATTCTTGACAAGGTTGATAGTTGCTCAGGAACCTAACTTGCTTTTGAAGGCGGCGTGTTTGATCGTTGTGGAATTGTTGCCGCACATCAGGATCAATCTCCTTTGGAGGCTCATAAATTGGCATAGATGGGGCAGGCCTTGAGTCATAGGCCGCAGTAGTCCCATACGTGTTATCAAAGTTCACCAGCCTCTCAATCGTCTCCCAGGCCTCCGTTGGAGCATGTTCAATGTACCGATAGGAGGTGTAAGAGTTGATTCTCTTCTTATTGGCGCATCAAGAGAGTTTTAGAAGATCTCCTGGATGACATAAGTTAGTTGCCCATGCGTCGGGCATGATCATAGCAAGTCCTCAAAACGCTCCCACGCCTGTGCCAATGTCTCACCAGGCTTTTGTTTGAAAGTCGTGATCCTTTGTCGCAGCATCTCCATTTTTTATGGAGGAAAGAACTTGTTTAGGAATGCATCCTTCACCTATGCCCATGTCTTCAGCGAGCGTGGAGCCAAACTTTATAGCCATTGTAATGCCTTCCCTGCCAAAGACCATCGAAAAGATTTTAGTCTCACATACTCTAGATTCACACCATCAGCTATAGTTTCACATAAGTCCTTCAAAATAGAGATATGTTGCAAAGGGCATTCATTAGGTCTTCCTTCAAAAGTGTTTCTTTTTATCTCAATCTCAGATAGGAAGTTTATTTTTATTTCGTAATTAGAAGGAGGAATTAAAATAGCGGATTCAGGAACATGTAGCGGCGGATGCATGTATTGCATCACCGTCTATGGATACTGATTGAGCTACTTTGGGCTTGTCTGCATGCATCCTCCTCTATATTAGCACGGGCTCGCTCTAAAGCAGCGGCGGCCCTTTCAGCAGCGATTGTAGCATTATGATCTTCAATTTCCTTCCTCAACCGCTCAATGGTCTCAGCCTACATCTCGTTATCCGCCATGATTTGAATAGCTCTGTTGCGAAGATGGAAGAAATGTCCAGGCTCGTATATGCTGTACAGGATAGGTCCGCGATCAGAGCATCGCATAAACCTGCTAAATAAACACGAAAGAAGATCGTGAGAAAACATAGGCAGCGATTGATTGCCTCCCCGGCAGTGACGCCAATTTGTTTGTAGGGGGAGGATGATTTCGATTAAACAAAATATCAAATTAATATCACAACTAAGCCAACTCCCTATTCAAGCAAATAAAATACAAGAATCCCTCCCGATGTAGTGGTCGGGTAATTCAGGATCGAATCCACGAGGAGGTATGTTAGTGCTTCCTAAGTTGCAATCACCATCAAGATTTCGACTCTAGAAGGCACTCGATATCGAGGTGTCTGGTCGATATCAACCTCAGTTCTGGTCGATTTTCAGTGAGTTTCCTGCAGAAGATAAAAGCAAAGCAGTCGACATCGAGATAGACCTCGATATCGATGTTAGTGCTCGATATGGACCCTCACAGTCGATTTCGATGTCTTTAATAGAAACTATAAACGTAACCTATTTGTCAAAAAAGAAGTCCGAATAACTTAGAATTGTGAGGGAACTGTGGACAAAAATAAAAACTCAAACTTTTTATAAGAATTCAATTAACTAAAGCTTCCAAGGTCAGGGATTCATGCCACAACGATAATAACGCAAGTATGATGCTAAAGTTATGAAATTTAATGTCTTTCCGTCAAATAACATTCGTTACCAACACTTACGTGATTAGAGGCTCTCGCATAAAACCTAAGAGTTACTATCCAATTCATCAGTAATCCAAGTTCACAATAGGATTGGCTTTCGCTTGAATAATGCAAATAATTAATCTCCTCAACTTTCGCAAAGGATCAAGTATAGGATAGAAGACGGAATCGCATAAAAATCATACCTTTGATGTACTTACCCTATATTGCTATCGTCGGGCTCACCCCGACCCTAGAAGTGGGTTGACTACTCGCACTTCATCAATGAACTCATCATCATCATGTAAAAGAAACTACTTTGTTTAAAACTTAAGAGAAATTTTACACCGAATAAAGCCACTCCGCTCTCGCTTACAAAAACTCCACTCGGCCTCTCTCTCCCTCTCTAACTGTTCTCTGCGTAACTATGTGTTTGAATGACTGAAATTGAATGAATAAACTCAGCCCTAATGGCCTCTACATATAGATCTCAAACCTCGCTATCCAAGGATTCGAAAACCTATCTTTATTCTCTAAGATAAAACTTCAATAAAGTAAAATAACTAAATTACTTGGGTAAATAACATAAAGTGATATGTAAAGTAGTAGAAGATAAAAGATCTCGCCTTTAGGATAGACTTTAGGATAGCGAGATAGAGAGAAAGGGAGGTCGATATCGACCTTGGAACCTCGATATCGACCTCCCTTTATCTCTATCTCGAGCTCTCCTTCTCGTCCTCGGATTGGCACTCGACTTCTATCTTTTATCTCGACTTAGCCCACTCGATATCGACCTTCAAACATCGATACAAGAATTCAATACAATCACAGAGAATTTCAGTTTTAGGCGAGAGAGAGGCCGAGTGGAGTAGAGGAGAGTGAGAGCGGATTTGTCTTTGTGCGGTTGTACTATTTCATTTGTAATTTCAATTCAAGCTTATTTTCCATGATGATTATGTCAATGATGATGAAGCGCGAGTAGTTCCCTTACTTATAGGGTCGGGGTGAGCCCGACGATAGACATGTAAGTCTATGCATCAAAGGTATGATTTTTATGCGATTTCGTCTTCTATCCTATATGCATGATTCTTCAAAGAAAGTAGTAGGTGATGTTTATTTACATCATTGAAGAGAAAGCCAATCATATTGTGAATTTGGATTAATTATGAAATTGGATATTAACACTTATGGTTTATGCGAGAGCCTCTAAATCACCTAGTAGTTAGTAACGAAAGTTATTTGATGGAAAAGCATTATCTTTTATGAATTTAGCATAGGCTTATATGGTTATCATTGGGGCATGAATCCCCGATCTTGGAGGTTTTTAAGTTTATTAAAGTTTATAAAAATCTGAGTTTTCATCTTTCACTCATCACTCTGATATTCTTCGGACTCTTTTCCGACAAAATTTTGCTACGTTTACAGATTCTGCGAAGACTCGAAATACTCTACAGAGGTAGATATGGAGTGGCTGACCCGATATCGAGTACTCCACTCGACGTCGACTGTTGCTTTTGTCTTTTGCAGGAATTTGCTGGAAATCGAATGGAATTGTAGTCGATATCGACTGATCTACTCGATATCGAGTGATCTTTTGGAGTCGAAATTGAACGTGATTGCGAGCTTAGGAACCACTGACATACCTCCTCATGGATTTGATCCTGAATACCCTACTGCTACATCGGGAGGGATTCTTGTAATTTTACTTGAGAAGGCTTGGAGATCGGTTAGAGTTTATATTTCATCGATATTTATTGGAACTCGATTCCCTCCTAACAAATGTTGGTGCCGTTGCTGGGGAGGAAATTATTCGCGCCCTAAGCTTTTACTTAAGTTCTTTATAGTGCTGATTTTATAGGTTTATGCGATGCTCTGATCGCTTACCCTTCATGGAAAGTCTTGACGAGACACAGGCTCAAACCATTGAGAGATTAAGAAAGGAGATTGAGGACCATAATGCCACCATTGCCAATTAAAGGGGAACTACAACTGCAGAGAGAGCTCACTCTGATAGAGAGGAGGATGCTCGCAGACAAGCCCAAGAGAGGGCCAATCAATATCCACAAACGGCGATGCAATACAGGCACCCCCCACTACACGTTCTTGAATCTGAGATTGTCATTCCTCCCTCTAATTAGGAAAATAAATTAACTTCCTTTTTGAGATTAAACGCAAATCTTTTGAAGGAAGATCTAATGAATGCCCCTTGCAACATATTTCCACTTTTATGGATTTATGTGAGACTATCGCCGATGGCGCAAATTTGGAATACATTAGACTGAAATCCTTTCGGTGGTCTCTTGGAGGGAAGGCATTGCGATAGCTTGAAAGATTGGCTCCACACTCGCTGAGGACATGGCCAGAGGTAAAGGATGCATACCTAAACAAATTCTTTCCTCCATAAAAAACGGCGATGCTGCGAGAAAGGATCAAGGATTTTAAACAAAAGCCTGGCAAAACATTGGCGCAGGCAAGGGAGTGCTTCAAGGGCCTATTGTGATCATGCCCTACGCATGGGCAACTACCTTATGTCATCCAGGAGATCTTTTACAACTCCCTTGATGCACCGAATAAGGAGAGAATCAACTCTTACACCTCCTATCGGTACATTGAGCTTACACCAACGGAGGCCTGGGACACAATTGAGAGGCTTGTCAACTTCGACAACACATATGGGACTGCTGCGGCCTATGACTCAAGGCCTGCCCTATCAATGCCACCCTTTGAGCCTCCGAAAGAGATCGATCGTGATGTGCGACAACAATTCAACAATGATCAAACACGCCGCCTGCAAAAGCAAGTTAGATTCCTCTCCAATAACCAAGCTGGCCAAGAATGTGGGTCTACTAGGCACAACACCAACGCTTGCCCTCATCTTGAGCAAGGCAGCATTGCGGAGACATATGAGGAACCTAAGTGGATGAGAGGCCCCTATGGAGGGGGCAATCAGCAGTATTAGGGGGATCAAAGGTTTTATCACCCTCAACACCAATAGAGGGATCCCCCACCTTATAGAGCACCAGGGCACCCTGAGCGGGAACAAAGGAAGGATGACCTGCAGATCATCCTAGATGAGATGCGGAGGAACTACGCTGAGTTTAAACAAGCCAATGACTCTGTTCATACTCAACAACAAGGCATCAACTCTAGGCTCGGGGGGATCGACATTTGGAAGAAGAACATGGAGACCCAAATGGGTGAATTGGCTGAACAAATTCCCAAACTATCAGAATCGTTGCCAGGATCTACTGTGCCCAATCTTAAGGGCAAAACTACTAGTTAAATAACAGCTATAAATCTAAGGAGTGGGCATCAGCTGTGAACACCCAAGCAAAAAGCGGAGGAGAAAGCCATAGAAGAGGACTTGATATCAACTCACCCAGTTGATATCAACCAAGATGCAGTCGATGTCAAGTCCCTTTTAATCAATGTCGATCCAGAAGCTGAGCATTACCAGAAATTGACTCCTCCAGTCAATATCGACCAGACCATACCCGATATCGACTCAACCCCAGCCGCAGTGAAGAAGAAGGTGTTGTCATTCCCTATGAAAACTTTGAAGGACCCGGTGGAGAAGAAGTTTCGACGCTTCGTGAAGACGCTTCAAGGGCTCAATGTATAAATTCCATTCACTGAAGCTCTTTATGAGATGCCATCATATGTAAGGTTCCTCAAAGACATTCTAGGTAAGAAGCGATCAATTGCTGAGATCGTAGAGGACTGCAGCAAGTTGGAAATACCAGAAAAGAGGGCAGACCTAGATAGGTTTTCTATCAATATAGGCTTAGGTCAACACCGATTCAATGCATTATGTGATTTAGGGGCTAGTGTTAGCGTTATACCACTAAAAATATGGTCGAAGGTAAAGATTGGTTCTATAGAGCCTGTGGATGCTAAACTCTTTATGGAAAACAACACGGTGGTCATTCCAACAGGCATGGTGGATGATGTGCCAGTGCAAGTAGGTAAGTTCTTTGTCCCTGCTGATTTTCTAGTTGTTGAGATGGCAGAGGACCCTGCCTGTCCAATTGTTTTAGGAAGGCCCTTCTTAGCAACCGTTGATGCAAATATAAGCGTAAGGAAAGGATTGCTCTCATTCACCATCCGCGATGAAGTAATAGAGTACGCCTTCAACAAGACTTTGAGGTAAAATCAATCAAAGGAGTCTACATCCCATGCGGGGAAGCTAAGGTAAGAAATATGACCCCCGAAGAGTTAGAGAAGAGGGCTATAGAAGCCCAAGTGGAGGAAATCGTGGCAATCTTCAATGAAGGAACAAAAGCACCACTTGAAATTGACCCATGTAAGTCGATATCGACTAACAATGTTCAAGATTCTGTGCCAGGTTTTAAGTATAGGGTCGATGTCGGAGCAAACAACTCGAAATCGAGTGCACCACTCGAAATCGACAAAAATTCAAAGTCGACATCGACTGAACCAGAAGTTGAAGAAGAAAAGAGTCACTTGATATCGAGTAACCCTAGTTGATATCGACAGAACCACCAAGAACGTAAGATAAGTCGATATCAAGTGACAGTAGTCGATATCGATTGGACTCACACACAGAAAAGGAAAGCTCCAAAAAGTAAGCCTAGGTATGGATTCCACTTTCTCAATTTCAATAAAGGATTTATCTCTATTTAGGGGAGGTTTGCATTGGTATGTGCGCTTGTGCAGGGTATCCAGTGATGATCCGAGCAACTACGAAGTAAGAGATAAGGTGTATGTCTCCAAATCAAAGGATCATTGGTTTCCAAGTAGGTTCAAAACAAAGAATATGGGTCCCTTTACAGTGAACAAGATCTATCTAGGTGGAATGCAGCTGCGAGACAAGAATTAAGCGCTATTTGAGGCCCAGGTTACATGGGCTCTTCAGATGCCGCCTTAGGAGGATGAAAGAAGAAGTCGGCCTAGCGACTATAAAGTCTAGACCTTGTAACAAGAACATTAGTTTTTAGCGTTTGGATATTTCTTGTTTGTTTTAAGACTTTATATTTGGTTTCGCCTTTTCTTTTGTAATGAATTTCAGGAGAAGAAGCGCAAAAGATTACTTCAAATTGAGTGAAGTGCTCCATATTGACGGTGCAAGTCAATTTATAGAGCTTGTGATCAACTGAGGATAACCCTGAAGCTTAGAACCACCAGGAATCGAGTGATACTAGTCGATATCGTACTGGATCACTCGATATCGACTGTCTGTGCAGACGTCTTCAACACCCGATTTTCGCTAATTTTTAGTAAGTTTCTTTCTGAACCCTAGTTCTTATACATTGAGGACAATGTAATCTTTAAGTATGGGGTGGGGGAAAGGCTTACTTGCATATTTTACAAAAAAATTTTGCATATTGCATATTTCTTTTTCATGTTTATGCATACTTTTTTTTACATAGTTACTTTAGATATCTTTATTTATCTTTATGCATCATAAAAAAAAATCTCCCCCATCAAAAATTTTGGAAAAATTGAATAAGTGTCACGGAAGCTTTTATTGAACTCGACGATGCAAAAGTAGATTCATTAGAGATATAACATGAAATTGCCTAGTAAATGAAAGTCACAATGAAGTGTAATTTTTTAGAGAAAACCATGAAAGAGAGGTGAAATTTAAACTTTCTTTTGACATATGCATGATAAGAGGATGAAGGACTTTATAAATTCCATACATGTGCTCAATTTCATATCCTAGCCTTACCTATGCATATTTGCAATACAGAAGCCATATATGAGCCTTACATCATTATTGCTCCACAATACATTACATATTGCCCATTTTTTATACCTTATACCCTATCCGGGGACAATGTTAAGAATGAATATCATCTTTGGAGTTGTTATATGGAGTTTGTGCATATTATTATTGAAGTTGTTGGCATGAATGAAAGAAATTTTAAAATTATGGAAAATTTAATGAGCGAGAAAAAATCTGATCACCTCAGGAGATAAAGGTAGACCGACCCAGCTAGTTGAGATGTTAGTTCGGCGAGATGGGACACAAGGTAAGGAGTCTGAAGTACTAAGTATCCGGGGCAATTCATGACACCCATGTTTGCGACTCGCGAAAAGGCAGTGCTAAAGTTAGAGAGGTAAAAGCAATATAGTGGAAAAAAAGCATTGAGCGAAGAGTGAAAGGTGAGGAATATTATGAAGAAGGAATGTGGGAAGAAAGATAGGAAAGAAAGTCTATTTCCCTGGATTTAACACCACATGGCCAAAAATTAGCCCACCTTTAGCCTTTTACCAATCTACTCTTCCATAAGCTTGCAAAAGTCCTCTTGATTATTAATGCTTTTTCGCACGAAATTGTTTTATGAATATAACCCTCCTTTTGTGAGTATGATGTTGCTTTTATTCACATGCATGGATTTGTTGACATTAATACCTTTTCGAGGATGGAAATTGATTGTAAGGACATATAACAATGAATCTATGATTTTAAGGGTTTAGTTTCATCCCTTGAATGACCGCTAAAAGTATTGCTTGGGGACAAGCAAGCTTAAGTATGGGGTGTTTGATGTGCGCTGATGTGCGCGCAAATTGCCATATTTTCTATGCACATAAAAGTCCATATTTATCATCTTTTGCATGCATATTAATGGGAAAACATGGGATTAGTGTAGTTTACGCTTAAATATCAAATATATGGGTCTGCACGAGTTTCTATCTGATTTCGCAAAAAACAGGATAAAAATGGACAGATTTGGTAGAGCGGAAAAAGAACTCGAAGTCTTCTGAAGAGGTCGAAATCGACTGGGGACCTCGACATCGAGTGCAGCAGAGACATAGGAATCGATCAGGAAATGAAGTAGAGCATGTCGATGCAGAGAGGCCCATATCGACGTCTGGAGGTCGATATCGATGTTGCCAGATCGAGCTAAATGATAGAAGTCGAGTGCCAGTTCGAGTAGGAGAAGGAAAGCTCAAGATAAAGTTTCACAGGGGTCGATATCGATGTTCAAGGTCGATATCGGCCATGCCAGGAGAAGAATCCGACTCAAATTTTGATAGAATTCTATCCAAAGCTTGCACATCTATCCAAAGTCTAGATTTTCTATCATCAACACCAGAGCTATCATATGAAGGCTGATTTACCGTAGGAGTTTTAGTTTTTACTTTATTTAAGTTTTATCTTAGAGAATAAAGATAGAGTTTCGAGTCTTTGGATAGCAAAGTTCGATATCTATATAAAGAGGCCAATAGGGCTGAGTTTAGGAATTCAATCAGATTCAATTTCATCCAAGCACATACAATTCCAGTTTTACATTGAGTAGTAACGAGTTAGAGAGAGAGAGACCCGATTGGGTTGGAGAGAAGCGAGAGCGGAGTTTTAGCTTGTTCGGTTGTACTTTTTTTTAAAGTTTAATTCAAAGTAGTTTTCTTTCAACACTGATGATGATGATGTGCATGATGAGGAGCGAGTAGTCAACCCACTTCTAGGGACGGGGTGAGCCCGACGATAACGATGTAGGGTAAGTGCATCAAAGGTATGACTTTTTTGCGATTCCGTCTTCTATCCCATGCATGATCCTTTGCGAAAGTTAGGGAGATTCATTATTTGCATTATTGAAGCGAAAGCCACTCATATTGTGAACTTGAATTGCTCATGAATTGGATAGTAACTCTTAGGAACTATGCGAGAGCCTCTAATCACCTAAGTGTTGATAATGAAAGTTATTTGACGGAAGAACATTAAATTTCATAACTTTAGCATAAAACTAGCATTGTTATCGTTGTGGCATTAAACCCCGACTTTGGAAGCTTTTTAATTAATTGAAATCAATATAAAAGTTTTTAGTTTTGTTTCTGATCATCCTTCTTAACCATTCTACTTTCTTCGGACTTTTTTCCGACAAATTGGTTACGAAAACAGTTTCTGTGACGAACATCGAAATCGACTGTAAGGGTCGATATCGAGGTCTAAACTTGATATCTAGGTCTCTGCTCGACGTCGACTTTGCTGCTTTTGTCTTCTGCAGGAAATGCGCTAGGAAATCTACTAGAACTGAGGTTGATATCGACGAGATTACTCGATATCGAGTGTCTTCTGAGGTCGAAAGCTTTGATCGTGATTGCAACGAAGGAACCGCTGACATACCTCCTTGTGGATTCGATCCTGAATTACCCTACTACTACAAGGGAGGGGTTTCTTGTATTATTTGTTTGAGCCAGGGAGTAGTCTATTTGTGAATTGTTTAAATTGAAATTATTTGAATCCCTACACACCTCCCGTAGCGAACATGCGCTCAAATTGCAATATTTTTCATATACTTTTACTTCGATTTCTTCTATATTTTCATGCATATTGGTTGGGAAAGCATAAGAATTATGTAGTTTATGTTTATTTGCCAATTATAAAGGTCTACATGATTTCTTGTGTTATTTCGCAGAAATCGAGGCAAAATTGGAGCGTTTTGGAGAAGAGAAGAAAAGCTGGAAAATTACACGAAGTCTACTGAGGAGTCGAAATCGACCAAGTGACTCGACATTGAGTGGAATTTGAACACCAAAAATCGAGCCAGGAGAAGAACAATGCAACTCGACACTGACTGGTTGATATCGACTGAAAGTGGTCGATATCGAGTGCCCCAAATCGAGTAAAGTGATATAGTTCATGTGCAAATCCGAGGTCGAGTAGAACTGGCTCAAGTTAGAAGAGAAGTGGTCGATACCGACTGCCACTTGTCGATATCGAGTGACGCTTCAAATAGATCCGACGGTTTTTGATAAAATCTTATCTGAAGGAGGTTACCTCTACATCAAGTCGAGAACTTTTATCCTTTCTATCAGACTTTTTATCCTTTATGGTGAATTCCTATTTACCTAAAGTGATTTTATTTATTTACTTTATTTTATTTTATCTTAGGAATAAAGATAGATTTTCTTATCCTTGGATAACGAGGTCCGAAGTCTATAATTAGAAGTCATTAGGGCTGAATTACAATCATTCAATCCAACATTCAATTACAAGAATTCAATACAATCGCAGAGAATTTCTGTTTTAGGAGACAGAGAGAGAGGCCGAGTGGAGTAGAGGAGAGCGAGAGCGGATTTTTCATTGTTCGGTTGTACTCTTTCGTTTGCAATTTAAATTCAAGTTTATTTTCCACGATGATTGTTTTAATGATAATGAAGCGCGAGTAGTTCCCTTACTTCTAGGGTCGGGGTGAGCCCGACGATAGCCATGTAAATTTATGCATCAAAGGTATGATCTTTATGCGATTCCATCTTCTATCCTATATGCATGATTCTTCTACGAAAGTAGTAGGTGATCCTTATTTGCATCATTGAAATGAAAGCCAATCATATTGTGAATTTGGATTAATTATGAAATTGGATAGTAAAACTTAGGGTTTATGCGAGAGCCTTTAAATCACCTAATTATTAGTAACGAAAGTTATTCGACGGAAAAGCATTATCTTTCATGAATTTAGCATAGGCTTATATGGTTATCGTTGTGTCATGAATCCCCGATCTTGGAGGTTTTTAAGTTTGCTGAAGTTTATAAAAATTTGAGTTTTTATTCTGTTCATCTTTCACTCGTCATTCTCATATTCTTCGGACTCTTTTTTGACAAAATTTGGTTACGTTTACAGTCTCTACGAAGACTCGAAATCGACTGCATAGGTCGATATCGAGTGGCTGACCCGATATCGAGTACTCTACTCGACGTCGACTGTTGCTTTTGCCTTTTGCCGGAATTTGCTGGAAATCGACTGGAACTATAGTCGATATCGACTGATCTACTCGATATCGAGTGATCTTCTGGAGTTGAAATTGAACGTGATTGCGAGCTTATGAACCGCTGATATACCTCCTCGTGGATTCGATCCTGAATACCCTACTGCTACATCGGGAGGGATTCTTGTAATTTTATTTGAGAAGGCTTGGAGATTGGTTTCAGTTTATATTTCATCGATATTTATTGGAACTCGATTCCCTCGTACCACAACGTATATCCGCATAAGACCGATGGCATGAGGGCATGAGCTACACTTGTCCCCTATAAGGACCTCGAAGTCACAAGCCAGCTGCTCGCTTGATAACACAATAAGTACCCCCTTAGGAGCCATAAGAAAAGGATCCAAAAAAGGGAGAAAGAACGAGAGCTATGCAATCCTCCCTGAGATAAAAACCCTCGGATTCGAGATCCTGAAATCCTCAGTCAGAAAAGAACCTTTCTAGAACAACATATCATCAGATAAATTCCTCTATATATGGATGACGATTGAATAGTAAATTATCCAACACGAGCAAATGTAATCGCGAGGACAACCCAAATTAACAAATCACTGCCGTACTTTGAGAAGCTTAATAACATATAAAGCTTCCTTCCCAATTTGCTTCGCAGGGAATTAAGGACTTTTGTCGTCACCTTAAGGTAATAATCATAGGTGAAATTATAGAAACGCTTCAGCAGTAGCTATTATACAACACCCCACCCATAGCCACGGCTAATAGGTGACCTTGCAGATGACCCCACACCAACATCATAACTAGCTTGAACATAATAACTTGCAATTGCCATTGGTGATGTGCATCTAACGTCTCTACCAACAACTGAACCTTTGTTAAGAGGAAGAATTGATTTAAACAAATATAGAAATAAGTGCAAACAAATCCTTTATTTGTGCAAATAAAATTCAAGACTTCCTACTGTTGTAGTAGAAGGTAGTCAGGATCGATCCATGAAGAACCATGTCAGCGGGGTCCTAGATAGCCTTAAAAGCTCACGCCTTGATCAACCACAAGCCTCGATCTTGAGTAAGGTACCAGACGTTGACATGGGCTGTCGATTTCTACTATAACAGAAAACCTATAGAGACAAAAACGAGAAGTCGATATCGACCAGGGGGATCCATATCGATGTTAGTAGCACACGTCAACCTGGGTCGGAAAACTGCCAGTTGACATAGGGCACTCGATCTCAAGTTGTTCACTCGATATCTACCTCAGCAGCAGAAAGGATAGATGTCAACACAGAAGACAATCAACGTAGACTGGATGGGTCGATATCGACCTGTTAGGTCGATCTCGAGTTCATGTAGTGGTTAGTAACGATGTCGGCTAAGAAGGCCGAAGAAAATAGGATGGATGAAGGAGTATGGATAGAAATGAACAGATTTTTTTGTCTAAATAAAATATAAAAAAGCAGCTCCTAAGGCTAAGGTTTACCATAACGTTAACCAATGCATGTGGAAGGTAAATAAGACGAAAAATTTCACTATCTCACCCGAGCGACAAGCTTTCGTCGTACACCAACGATTAGGAATACTTTTGCAAATAAACCTAATTGTCTCTACCAATTTTATCTTTATAACCAAAGTTGTTAACATGAATCCCTTTTCTTGCAATAAGGACTAAAATAGAATTGTAGGAGATGATATAGACACAACAATATCAACATCAAGTACTTACCTCAAACACACATGGCTAACATCAGGCTCACCCCAACCCTAGAAGCTTTGGGAAACTACTCGAACTTCATCGCAACAAACACCATTGATGTAAAGAAGAAAACTTGCATTAATATAAACCTTCGAAACATTAAAATCCCACGCCGGCTTTCACAAACGTCAAACCCTAAAGCTTCTCCTAAACTCTAACTTTATGGTCAGATATGATCCCTGAAATGGATGTGGAATGAATAAAAGACCAGCCCCTAGGGCTTTATTTATAGCCTACTAATCCTTGCTAGCCAAAGAGAGTAGTTTTAATCCTACTGAAACTACTATTGCTAAAATCTATCCTTAACAAGTAGGATAAATCTTTATTAAGGTAAATAACTAATAAATATCTTTAGGGTAAAAAGGAAACACTAAGACCTAATCTATCGTAAAAAGATATGATAAACTGTGGCCCTTGCGATAGATCTCCAAATCCGCACCCTCAATGCGCGTGCAATCCGTGTCAAATTCCACTCGATATCGACCTAATGACTCGATATTGAGGTCTCTATTTCGGTTCGACGGTCTTCACGTCTCTCGAGCTCTGATGCTATATCGATGTCGACATGTACACTCGATCTTGATACAAGGTCATCTCGAGTGCTTCTGTGTAGGTCTGTGTGGTCTGTCTCGACGCTCAGTGTCCACGTTGAGTTGGTTAGTCGATCTCGACCTGTCTGTTTGATATCGAACTCTCTTCATCTCCACTTGGCTTTCTTGTTTTGACTCCGATTCTGCTCCTATTGCCACATATTTAGACCAAAACTTGTGCAGACTATATTTCTTGCACGTTAACTCATTCAACACAAATTTTCTTTATTTTTAACCTTCAATTTAGGAATCGAATGGAATATGAAGTCAAAACATGCAAATAAAACTACACTAAATATGTACATCAAAACACCCCATACTTAGACTTGCTTGTTTTCAAGCAATAACCAAGCAATAACCAACACCTACAACATATCCTTCAAGTCTTCGCCCTTGTCAAAAGAAACATCATAAATGGTAGCAAAGCAAAGCAAGTGAATTTAACGCCATCACACATATATGAGCGATCCATAGGCATATGCAACTTTAATCCAACCTCACAGGGATAATGTGATTGCACTCAACTCTCAATGTGTTTGGGATATGAAGATCAACTATCAACTCAATTACATATACAAACTCATAAACATTGCAATTTATAATAATCCACTTCACATCCAATTACGTAAATGCAACAAGAATCATCAGGAGGACTTTCGCTTAATGGAAGACTTCAAAGAAGACTACATTCGATGGGATTGTAATGAGGCTTGGTAAGAAATAAAGGGTATGGAATTATTTCGCTATGTGGTGCTTATAAAATTTGGAAATCAAGACTCCTAAACTTTAACACAACTTATCCAAACCATATCTCAAAATAATGCCCATCCAAACTTACTTCCCATGAACCTCATCAACCTTTCTTTCAAACCTAAAAATGCTCTAAAAATATAAATCTTGTAAGAGATAAAAGAACTAAGGAACAATTGGCTCATGCACTAAACATAATACTAATTATTTTTTTGATTTTTTTTTCGGCGAAATATAAATAAATAAAAAAATATGTGCATTTATATGGTGAGCAAAAAATCGTTTTACATTATGCGTCAAGATGAAAATATGGAACCAACCCATAATTTTCTTTTCTTAAAACTAAACCATATGCACTGTCTTTCCACAATGCATTATTCTATTTCTAACCATCCTAAGTCTGAATTCCCAAATGGGGGTCAGGCTCAATTCGGCTAGGGATAATTTTGTGGAGTTTCAATACAAGGCTCGGGCTAATATTCTCGCTTCAAGCAAAGATAATGTAGGGTAGATAAAGAGAAGATAAAAATGGATTAAAAGATGCCTCCATCATTTAATTCTCATAAACATAAACATATATATGCATTGGCTTTGAATAACTATCACAACATTTAGAGATGCATAGGATGAGTAAATACACTATGCCAAAATTCTCACTAGGGCAAATTTTGTTGGATTTTTCTTTTTAGCCTAGGATCATATGTGCTCAATTTCATCAAAAGTTAACAATCTACATAAAAAAAATTTAAGGACTTAGGCTGAACCATCTAAATATGCCATAGGATTTACATGATCAAGTCAGCTATTGAGTTCTTATCATTGGACAACTTAGTAGGGTTTAAAAAACTAAACAAGGTAAATATGCATTTTATTTCTTTTTGACATTTTCTATTTTTTATTTTGATTTTTGCATTTTTTATAAAAGTAAAGACTATCCATAAACTTAAACATGAATGCAAAACAACTAGAGATAAGCCAAGATGTGACCATATCACATGTTTCATCCCCACCCCATACTTATAATATATAGTGTCCTCACTGTATTAAAGGAAAAACAAGGGTGAAGAGAGAAACTCACATAGAAATCTATGGATGGAGGTCGATTTCAGGTTAGGTCGAGTGTGGCAGTCGATGTCGAATGCATTAATCTGTGTCGATGAAGAAGTTGAAGTCGAGGGTCGCCATGGTATGTCGATATTGAGGGGACTAGTCGATATCGACTGTAGTGTATTGCTCATGGGTGATTGATTTCGATCAAAGGAGGTGGCTCGACCCTAGGCAGTCGATTTCAACAGGCCTAGTCGATTTCGAGTGCCTCTGTAGTGGCTTCCTATCTTCTTCGTCGTTACTTTTGCTTTGTAACATTAAATTCTTATTAGATAATAAAGATAAAGCCATGAAATATCAATGTTTCAAAATTTAAAATTTAAAAATCCTAAAAACCATATACGCGGAAGGTTTAAAGTTTTATGTACGTGCTCTAGATTTTTGAGTCGCTAGGCCGACTTCTCCTTCAATGCATCATGACCCTTTAAGGTAGGGACTCTTCAAGCTCGTTCCATCTCTTGGATCATCTTGGTCCTTTTGATAGTAGGTAAGCTCGGTAACCAAGGCTTCTTCTTCATTAGGTTCTTTGTTAGGCGCTTTCCTTCTCTTCGTTGACCTAACTTTTGAAATATGGGCAAACCATGGAGCTTTGACCCTCCCATTAGTTGAATTATCAGTAATGGATAGAGGAGGGTTGGAGATCATACCTGAACTTACCTTTTTGGGCCGGATACAACAATCATCGAGCTGAGGGTCAGTCGATCTCGACATGGTGGGGTTGATCTTGAGTGCATGGGTCGACTTCGGTATAGCATGGTTGACATCGACATCAGGGACCCCATACTTAATCTCCTGGCAACTTAGTCGATCATCTGGATCACTCGACATCGAGTTAGGGGGGTCGACATCGAGTATGTTGGTCAATCTCGACTAGGTGAAGTCGATTTCGACTCTCTTTGCAACTTCTGTCCTCACCAGCAAAAATTTGTGAAGCTTCTGCTTTGCAGGTGAAAGGGAAACTTCTTCTAGCAGCTTTGTCTCGCTCATCGTAGGGTTGAAGCGAAATTCGATGACCTCATTGCTAATTATGAATGTAAGGGTGTCATTCCTCACATTGATGTTGGCATCCGCTGTTGCTAAGAATGGCCTACCAATGATGATAGGCACAATAAGATCCTCTGGCATGTCCAACACGATGAAGTCCGTGGGTATGAAGAACTTTCCCACCTTGACAGGGACATTATCCACAACCCCAGTTTCTCTCATGAAGGAGTTATCCACCATATATAGCTTCATGTCGACAAGCTCCAATGCTCCTATGCCCACTTGTTGCCATATCGATAGGGGCATCAAACTAACACCTGCCCCAAGATCATAAAGGGATTTAAATTGATGCTTACCTACCCCTACCATCATAGAAAACTTGCTTAGACTGCCGCGCTTCTCAGGGAACTCAATGGAATTGAATTCGCCGGCGATCTCTATAATGGACCTCTTTTTGGATAAGATGTCCTACAGGAACCTCATGTAGGCCGGCATCTCGTTTAGCGCTTCTGTGAGTGGGATGGTGAGGTTGAGTCATTGTAAGATCTTCACGAAACTCCTAAACTTGGTGTCTGTCGGGTCTTGCAGTGCCTTGGAAGGGAAGGGAAGTGCTTTGGATGGCTTCGGAGGTAAAGTGGTCGATTTTTGCTTTCTGGACTGGTCAACAACGATATTAGTGAGGTCGATATCGACATGGTTGGTCGACCTCGAAGGAGTCTGAAGTCGTTGTCGGTCTCTGGATGACTCAACATCGACAGATGGGTCGATATCGAGTGGGGCACTCGATGTTGAGTGCTTCTCTAGCTCCTTGGTGGGCTTCGCAGTGGGCTCGATATCGTGAGTGTGATCGACGTCGATAGTGTAAAGACTGAGTATATTTATATATTATGATTATTTTAATTAAATAAATTATTATTTTATGTAGTCGGTAAAAATGGGAGAAAACTCGTCTTCGAGTGTAAGTTTTGGTTTTAAAGTCATTTCGGCATCGTTTTGGGAATTCAGATTCTATCGGATTTTATTTCCGCCATCAAGCTCAGAGTTTTGATCAAATTTAATTTAATTCCGTTTATCTTGAAATTAAATTGAAGGTTGATTTAAAGTTGTTTTAGTCGGGATTCGATAGAGTCGGGATTAGCGGTTTCGAATTTGAATATCGGGTATATTCTCCTCACATATTACTTTGGGACCACATATATAATTTCATTTTTTCCTTTTTTTTTCCTCTCTCTCTCTCGTTTCAGAATCCACTGGGGAGAACCAGCTAGCAATTTTGTTGCTTTGTGTCCATTTCACACCACAAAATTTCTCTATGCCTCACTATCTCTCACACTAGCATTTTCCACCATCAAAACCTAGAGGAAAGTTGTCCCCTTTCTCCCATTTTGCTCTGCAGAGCCCAGAAACCATTCCACCACCACGCTGCAGCCATCACCATCTGTCCTCACCCTAGCCACCGGCTGAGCCACCCTAGCACCACCGGGCACCTCGACCAGCTCCTTCTCACCGTCGCCGAATTGCACAGAAGACGAGCCCCCTGTTTTGCCATAAGAAGGAGAGGAGCAAGGAGCTTCGTTGTCCAAGGTTGAGTCACCGGGAGCCATATCCCTGTTCCAAACCTCCCAGGAGTTAATGATGCCAGAGAAGAGAGCCCTCCATCCGCCGAAGCCACAGTGCCGCCCACCTCCTTTAATCCTAGAAAAGGTCCATTAAGTTTTCGTCCTCATTTTCGATTCCAATCTCCTTCGTTCAAGATCGTATTCATACCTTACCTCTCCTAGGTTCAAACCGACTCGATACCACCATCAGTGGAGCTCAGATCAACTTCGGAGCATCATCGGAGTCGGATTTTTTGAAGCCTTCGGTGAGCCTTCTTCTCTCCCTCCCTCCTCCTTTGATGCGTTTTCATTTTGCTTACCTAGGGATGGTCAGAATCGGGGTTCGGTCAGGATGGGGACAGCTAGGACGGGAAGGAGCCGTCGGAGATCTCCCTCTCTCTTCTCCCCCCGTCTCCGTCGTCCTGTTCCATCTGATTTGGGGAAGAAGCGGTTCATGGGAACCGGTTCGGTCTTCTTTCTTTCTTTCTTTTTTTTTACTAGTTCACTAAAAGGTTGGTTTGGGGCATGCGAGTACGGGCTCAGATCCGGGTTTCCCTTTCGGGTTGTGGGCTGGACTGTCAGGGTGGGTCTTGGGCTGGCATATGTGGGTTGTGTTTTTTTTATTTATTTTCGGTAGTTATATAATTGTGTTATGATATATATATATATATATGTTATATTAATTGTTATTTCGGATTTTGGGAAATATATATATATATATATATTCTCGAATTTTAATATATATATATTTAAAAAGGTTTTAAAAGTGATATCATTTGATATTGGGTTATAAATATATTTATGGTTATTGTTTTGAGATGATATGGATAGTAAGTGTTAAATTATTTGAATATTAATATTATTTTTGGATTTGTTCTAATTATAAATTCTGGAAAATTTATCGTCTTATATTGTTTATTTGTTTTAAAATAGTATTGAGTGGATTATTTATATATGATGCATTTTATGAGGATTTAAATATGTGAGTTAGGAATTTTAAAGTGAATTGTTGGTTTTGATTTATAAATATGATTTGTGAACATAGGATTACTTTGATGATTTAATATTGGAAGTTATTTATATAATGTTTTTGAAATAAGAAACATGCCGGAATGATTTCTATAATACGATTTTGGAAAATTAGTTTTAAGGCCTAAGTGTTTAATGTCGGAATTTGGATAAGCGATTTTAAAAGAATTGTTTGATTTTCTAAGTTGAGTTCTTTGAGAGATTGTTTTGAAAATGAGATGTTGAGATGAGATGAACATGGAATGATATTTGAATTGCGACGAGATAAGATGGAATAATCTGAAACGAGATATGTATGATAGCTAGGGGCGCCTTGTGTGAATTAGATAAACTTATGCATTTTTATGTTATTGGGTGCTTGTGATATGATGGACATTGCTTACTATTGGATGATTCATTATTTGGACTCTGCTTCTGCCTTGTTTCTCTGTTGTTCGGCTTATTCAGGTAAGTTCCTTTATGGGTTTACTCAGATTCGAAAGAGAATACCTGCTTGTGAATATATGACATACTAGGTGTTGCATAAGCATTAAATCATGCCATGTAGTATCAGGCTAGGATTTCACTTATGAATGAGCATTCAGTTACTTTGTGTGTTTGAATACAGAACGGTCGTTATCTGTGATAGTCCTAGAGTCTTCGCTAGGGTCATAGGGTAGCCCAGCCCCATCGGGTGCCCTGAGTCTATCGAGTCGATATGATATGATGATGAGATAGCCCAGCACCATCGGGCATGGGAATGATATATGATATGATGACCCAGCACCATCGGGCATGAGCATGATACATGATATGATGATGATATATGAAATGATGATGAGATATGATATGCTATGATGAGATATGATATGCTATAGCATCGAACTGGCCAGTCTCTGCACTAACTGGAAGGGGTGGAGAGGTAGGAGAGGGATATGCCACTTGGCATTCTTTGGACGCCTTTACAGTTCTTTTTCGCATATTATCAATTAGGTTCATGTTAGTGTGATTTAATTTCCGCAATTGCATCATCTTCATATTAGTATATGTGTATATTTGCTTGCGGGACAGGGTGTGTTAGGGTCTCGGTCTGATCCCGCTCGCACCACCCTGTCTCTATCGCGTGGAAAAATTCCCGGGCGATTGCAAAGAATCTTTCTAACCCCGCTAATTTTGCTATACGACTTTAGAATATATGTTTTGGTTTTGACCCGGCTCTGCCGTGGCTCTTGTATCTAGATCGTACTTTCGCTTTACTTTCGTTTAAATTGAATTTCTGTGACTTTGATTGATTTGGGTTCGAAATCCCCGGTTTGAATACTGATTGATCTTTAGAGGTTTGAAACCTCGACCCATACCTGAATTGCAACATCCGAACGTCGGTATCCAACCTTCGAAACGTATCTCGGATATTTATATCCGGGCCGTTACAAAGTTGGTATCAGAGCCAGGTTGTGCAATTCGGGTACGCAAGGGTCGGGTGTATGTTTTTAAAAACCGCCCATGGATTTCAAAAGATTTGAAAGCGTTTTGAAGGGGCAAAATGAACTTAATATGCATAACTCAATTGGACTAAATATGAACTGGTCTTATGATAAAAGTGGAGAACCAACTAATAAGGGATAGAGTGGGTAGAAAAGGCACTAGACCATCCCTACTGGATGTAGTCGGGAATGGGTAGGAGAAATACTAGCTTGTTCTTTACAGATGGTCGGGAAGACTCCAAGGGGATCGTTATAATTTCCATTGACTAATTCTATGTTGAGTGCTTGATATGCTAAAGATTGATTGGTATGTCTTAACTATTTAATGAATATTGAACGATTTGTGCGAACGGGATAGCGGCAGTACCCTTCTTCTTCTTATATGGTTAAGCTCAGCTTTAGTGGAACCGCCCCGTTCCTTATGAACCCTTTGATAGTTCAATCGAGTCCTCCCTTCGAATATCGGTCTCCTCCACGGGAAATCGGGTTGGTAAACATATTGTTTCAGGAATCATGGTTGGATATGAGGGTTGCTTGGGAGAGTATTGAAAGTTGGCTTTTGATGTAATTCCAAGTTAGAAAGTAAGTGTTTCCGAGGTTGTCTTTCTTGATTCTTATGACGATCAACCGGTGTCATCTTGCCATAAAAGTCATATCCGAGTCTCACGGGAAAGATGAGTGATGAGTCAGTTAGGAAGAGTCAATGTTGCCCTTATGGATCGCTATCGGGTTATCTTGAATTGCTCTGTTCATGATTGTGTGTTACTATGTGGTACTACGCCTTCACCTACAGATTGATCCTTAGTGTGATCGTTCAGTTCTAGTATCATGATAGGGTGAGTCCCTTAATTGATGAATACGAGTTATAATTTGATGTCAACATGCCTTATATGCTATGAAATTCTCAATGCATATTATGATGATGACCTTAATGTGAATTCCTGGTTGTATGACGTTCTGTACCCATGCTTGTCCCATTGCTTGGGTTCCGTGTTATGCCTTTCTATCTCTCATGATTATATGTTGTCATCGCATGTCTACTTGGCCTATTGATCGTTGATTGATTAGAAACATGAACCACATGATATGAGTCTATATGATTATTGCTTCTCTTGGATTTGGTCCATGAAAGTGTGATCAATTCTTCTTTGTATGAATGCTCGTAAGATATTCTCCTTAGCATGCTCGCCGATGACGCCTTGATGCCTATCATTCCTTCTGTAACAAGAACCTATAGCACGCTCATCTATTTTGTAGTTGTCAGATTAACTATTGTGGATTACCTTGCATATGATGGTGTTGTGTGTTCCTTGCATTGAATGGAGAATATGTGGCATAATTGAGTCTTCAGAATGCATGTTTTCTCCTAGTATGTGCTGATTCGAACTCATGTCCCCATAATCTTGTCATGTTGCCCGTTACTTAGACTTGCTTTATACATCGTTATGTTCCTCTCATGTTACTATATCGTTGGAATAGTAGTGATTGAATTCTTGCATATTGTCATGTTAATCAACTAAATACATGTAGGTATCACATGTCATGCTGAGCCATTAGTACCATGCAGGACCCTTGGCTGTGATTTGTGTGAATTTATACCTTACCTACATTATTGCCGATTCTCTCTTGAACTAGGTCCTTGATAGTGTGGTTTTCCCTCTTTCTACCCTCGTAAATGTTTTACTATCCGGTTAGATTGATGTTAAATTCGATGATCGACTTGCTTTTCGTGAGGGTTGATCCTAGCATGCGTACATGTTATCGTTCGGTAGTGTTCTTCTATTACTGTATGATATCCTCTCGTGCTTCTATGAATGCATGATTTGACACCTCGTATGGTCACAAACCACGTTATATCATGATTTCGCATACGCATGACGCATAAATGTTAGAATGAATCTAGTCGAATTACCTTGATTGTATTCATGATCGATATGTGCCAGTAGTGTCCTGTAGGGCTTATGATTTCCAATATGACCCGCTAAATGATCACATGTTGTACTCGTTCCATGATGTGATAAGTATTGTACCATATATGTACTCTATGATGGTTCGTTCTTAGCATGATTATAATCTAGCACTCATGATGTCCTTCTTGTTACTTTTGATGATGCCTCATGTTTCGTGAATATTATGTTGAACTCCTCTTAATGACTCTTGAATATGCTTGTATTACATCATGTATCGCTAGTATCATATAGGGCCCATGCTTTCTAAATGTATCTCGTCATATGATTTCGTGTCATGCTTGACCTAATATATGATCATTGTGTCAGGTGAGATAGTTACTAGGTTGCCCCTTATATGATCTCGTATGATGCATACACCAAACTGGTGCATTTTTCATATATGTTATAATTACTATGCTACTCTTATGTGTTCTCGTATGACGCTTCACCTGTTTATTATGACATACCTTGCCATGATATATTTGGACTCATTTGTTGATGTGTATACCATGCTCTTACATTGTTCATATACATGATGCTCGTTATCTTCACTAAATTCCGCATGACTTTGAATCATACATGACCATTATTGACTCCGCATAACTTGCCTAGGTTGCTTGACATATCTGCATCCATGGAACGAAAGACTATGAAGCTTGTCTCACCTGCATCCATATAGGATTCAATTGTGTCTTTTGGAGTGAATATGTATATCAATTCCCCTTGAATAGGTACATGTTAGTGTGGATTAGTGTGATTGATGTGCTCTATGATGAATTCATTTTGTTCGTCACCGTTGTAACCTAATAGACTTTTATAAGGGCATCGTTACTATTCCTGAGTCGAAGTCTTGCATCTAGTCATGTCGTCTTTAGCGTTGGTCTATTCCGTCTCCGAAAGAAACATTGGGTCGTCGGCCTTTTTCACTCCCCTATCTCCGCTAACTTAGACTCCTACGCGTTACATTGGATGAGCGACCGCTTGGAAAATGGAACGGGAAGACGAATAGCGATATAGCAGCGCAGTGGAAGCGTGGGCCCATAACCCACGGGCCTCAGGATCGACAATGTCGACGGAACAAGCTTGCTTCGTGGGTTGCGATTATTGAGTACGATATGACTTTCAGGTGGGAGCGTCCTCCATTCAAATTGCTAACCCTTTCTGAACTTGTTGATGGTGTATTGCACTGACTTGATGTGGGAAATTGCGTGTTGATGTGATGACTTGGTAATGATTATTGCCTGAATATCCGTTGTCTATGACAATATATATGATTCGATGCGTGACAACCCTAATGTGCCATGATGACTTGATGTGATGCTACTCTGAGTTGCTAAGCATGATCTAAATTCCTTTCCTATATAGTATGAACTCCAAATGCCGAGAATCTGAATTGTTATTAGCTAAGATTATGATGAAACTTGCTAGCTTGAATTGACCATATTAATATATGATGTTTTACAATACTTGTTGAGCATGACCGTAAATTAAGACTTTTGATACATGTTGCAATATTTAATGATGAACTAATGATGCCATTTAATATAAATGCTAGTTGATATGATGTAGCCCTTATGTGCAATAATGTCCATGATTGCTTCTTCTTTGAACATGTGAGTGAGGTCCTCTTGGTAGGGTGGTCAGAGAGTGGAGAAAGGTTTTGAGTGATTAGAATGATCGACGGTGGTAAGGGAAAGTTGCAGAAGAGGGGTGTTGACTTAGGTTGGATCGAGTGAGTTCGAGAATTATAAGAGGCAATGCTTGGTGGTTTCGATGAGCTCTTAGGCGAATCTTGGATAAGGGGTATGGTTAGGATAGGTTGGTTAGGTAGTGACCGAGAAGATTTTATTGAAGATGCGTGGTTAGAAGGGTTCTACGTTGTGATATCTCGGGAAGAGTGAGAAATGTAAGAAATGACCTTTGGGGGTATCGAGAACATAGTATGCAGGGGTGCTCGGGTGTCAAAACAGAGATAGGGGTTGGAGTCTTAGAGGTGGACTGTTAGTGAGAGTGCTTGGCGGGAAGAGGTGTGAGATTAAAGGTCAAAATGAGTTGGGGTTTGTTAGGGGATTTTTATCCGAGTTGGTGAGTCTAGATGAAGATTGGTCTTGGCTTGAGAGTGGAGACGAGCGAGCGGGGATTGCGTTTCATTTTTACTGGTAGTGATGTGAGGATTTTCTTGATTTCGTGAATTGTTAATATGTACTGTCAAGATGTTAGATAGCGACCATGATAAACCTGATATGGCCTGATATTACATTTTGATATGCAATATTTGAAATCTAGTTGACAGTGGCAAGTGTTATCCTGATATAATGATACATGGCTATCCTACTATGTTGTTTTAGAAGCATGTTGTGATGTGTTGTATGAATCATGAAATAATGATATGTTGCTATGTGAGAGCATGATGTTATATTATAATCAGGAGATGTTAAATGATGGATATTGATTTGGATCATGAAATATATATATATATATATATATATATATATATATATATATATATATATATATATATATATATATATATATATATATATATATATATATATATATATAGGGATTGACACCGGTGAAAACCTCAAATTGTGGTAAAAACTCGTGAGCACTACTTTATATCTTTGTTTTTTTGAAACCCGTGCTAAAAATCTCAATCACACGGTGACTTTACAACTTGGTTCAACCTAAAAACCGTGCTAAAAACTCCAGTTTTAAAATAACACATGACTTTATAGTTCGGTCAAACCGAAAAATCGTGCTAAAAAGCTAATGTTTTAAAATTACATAGTGACTTTATAGCTCGGTTTTATTCAAAATCGGGCTAAAATTTATGACTTTATAGATCGGTTCTATTCATAACCGGGCTATAAAGCAAGTGAACCGGGCTAAAAAGCCGGTCCTCATGGGTTTCTACCGCAATTTTGGTTTTCACCGGAGCGCATCCCTATATATATATATATATATATATATATATATATATATATATATATATATGAGATAATTGTGCGTGACTGCTGAGTGATCGTTATATGGCATTGTATGAGTTGAGATGATGTTTCGTGAGTATGCGGACATTTTGGTGATTGATATATTGATTGACCTTCCCCTCTGCTGAATCTTAATAGCCTGACCTTGTTGTGTTGATGTGTTGACAATGGGTTTTGGTTCGTTGATTCTATGATGAGAGATACTTTTATGACTTCTGGTGTGATGTTGAGACGTTGTTATGATTTTCTTATATCGTTGAGATGCATATTATGACCTTTAGTATGATATGGAGATGTTGATGTGACCTTGTGGCACTACTTTGGTATATGTTGAGACTTGCTGTGTGATGTGTTGATTGGAGATCGGATGGTTATACAGTTATGCATTTCCTATGGCTTATGCATCTTGCTGGATTTGAGACTGATAGATTGATTCGATTTTGGAAACTAGGAAGAGAATATGGGATTAGCCCTTAGAGGTGGATGATTCCACCTCCTAGCTTCTGAATTTGATTGATTGGTTTGCGAGAAGCTGATTTGGTTTTTTGGGAGACTTTGATAAAAAAAACTTGATCTGAAAGGATTGACTTGTTTTTGTTTAAAGTTGCTTGATTAAACGTTGAATTTGAAGATTTTGAGCGGTTTTGAAAAGGACCAACTTGGAGGTTTAAAGAAGTCGAGAGTTTCAATTATTTAGATGATAATCTCTCCATTTACAAAACGCTTTGAGGTTTTACGAACTGGATCACATTATGACGTCTCACGAAGTGGATACAAGCATTTTATAGGGGCGCTTATAGATTGCTTGCTAAGACCTAGTCAGACGCTATCATACTTTTAGAGTTGTGATACTTCCAAAAGGTCGAAGCGAGGATGCGATAAGGGCGCTTGTTACACACTTGACAAGGCCAATTGGAGATGTCCCGACCGTGACTAGGATGTTGTGAGAATCCCGGAAGACGCAACCGAGACGATTACAAGATCCTTGGACATGGTCCTCGGGCTCACCAATTTCAAACTCCTTCCCATTGCTTTAAAATGATTTTAGTCTCGGGGACGAGACTTGTTTTTAGAGGTGAATAAATGTAAAGACCGATATATTTATATATTATGATTATTTTAATTAAATAAATTATTATTTTATGCAATCGGTAAAAATGGGAGAAAACTCGTCCTCGAGTGTATGTTTTGGTTTTAAAGTCATTCCGGCATCGTTTTGGGAATTCAGATTCTATCGGATTTTATTTCCGCCTTCAAGCTCCGAGTTTTGATCAAAATTAATTTAATTCCGTTTATCTTGAAATTAAATTGAAAGTTGATTTGAAGTTGTTTTAGTCGGGATTCGATAGAGTCGGGATTAGCGGTTTCGAATTTGAATATCGGGTATATTCTCCTCACATATTACTTTGGGACCACATATATAATTTCATTTTTTCATTCTCTCTCTCTCTCTCGTGTTTCAGAAACCACTAGGGAGAACCCCTTTGCGTTGCCAACAATGTACAAATCCAGCTAGCAATTTTGTTGCTTTGTGTCCATTTCACACCACAAAATTTCCCTATGCCTCACTATCTCTCACACCAGCATTTTCCACCATCAAAACCTAGAGGAAAGTTGTCCCCTTTCTCCCATTTTGCTCTGCAGAGCCCAGAAACCATTCCACCACCACGCTGCAGCCATCACCATCTGTCCTCGCCCTAGCCACCGGCTGAGCCACCCTAGCACCACCGGCCACCTTGTCCAGCTCCTTCTCGCCGTCGCCGAATTGCACAGAAGACGAGCCCCCTGTTTTGCCGTAAGAAGGAGAGGAGCAAGTGATGTGCGCGCAAATTGCCATATTTTCTATGCACATATGAATCCATTTTATTGTCTTTTGCATGCACATTAATGGAAAAACATGGGATTAGTGTAGTTTATGCTTAAATGTCAAATATATGGGTTTGCACGAGTTTCCATGTGATTTCGCAGAAAACAGGATGAAAATGGATGAATTCGAAAGAGCGGAAAAAGAACTCGAAGTCTTCTGAAGAGGTCGAAATCGACTGGAGACCTCGACATCGAGTACATCAGAGACATAGGAATCGAGCAGAAAAGGAAAAAGAGCATGTCGACACAGAAGGGGTCGATATCGACGTCTGGGGGTCGATATCGATGCTGCCAGATCGACCAAATTGATAGAAGTCGAGTGCCAGTTCGAGTAGGAGAAGGAGAAGCTCGAGATGAAGTTTTGAAGGGGTCGATATCGATGTCTAAGGGTCGATATCGACCATGCCAGCAGAGGAATCCGACTCCGATTTTTGATAGAATTCGATCCAATACTTGCAATGTCTATCCAAAGGTCGAGATTTCCTATCATCAACACCAGATCTATCATGAGGAGG
This sequence comes from Persicaria maculosa, assembly GCA_963922045.1. Lineage (NCBI taxonomy): Eukaryota > Viridiplantae > Streptophyta > Magnoliopsida > Caryophyllales > Polygonaceae > Persicaria > Persicaria maculosa. Next base: position 15,313,382 of record OY998265.1, read on the forward strand.
CTGATTTCACAATGAAGTTTTAGCTTTTACTTTGTTTTAGTTTATCTTAGAGAATAAAAATAAGGTTTCGAGTCCTCATCGACATCTATAAATAGAGGCCAATAGGGCTGAGTTTAGGCATTCAATTCAATTTCAGATTCAATTTTACACACAATTCAGTTGCAATAGAGAGTAGAGAGAGAGAGAGGAGGCCGAGTGGAGTTGTAAAATGAGAGCGGAGTGGCTTGTTCGGTTGTACTTTCTTTCGGAGTTTTAATTCAAAGTAGCTTTCTTTCAACAATAATGATGATGATGTGCATGATGAGGAGCGTGTAATCAACCCACTTCTAGGGTCGGGGTGAGCCCGACGATAGCAATGTGAGGTAAGTACGTCAAAGGTATGGCTTTTATGCGATTCCGTCTTCTACCCCATGCATGATCCTTTACGAAAGTTAGGGAGATTCATTATTTGCATTATTGAAGCGAAAGCCATTCATATTGTGAACTTGAATTGCTCATGAATTGGATAGTAACTCTTAGGAAATATGTGAGAGCCTCTAATCACCTAAGTGTTGATAACGAAAGTTATTTGACGGAAAGACATTAAAGTTCATAACTTTAGCATGAAACTTGCATTGTTATCGTTGTGGCATGAAGCCCCGACTTTAGAAGCCTTTTAATTAATTGAATTCTTCATAAAAGTCTTAGTTTTATTTCTGTTCATCTTCCTTCTCCATCCTATTTTCTTCGGACTCTTTTCCGACAAATTGGTTACGAAAATAGTTTCTGTGACAAGCATCGAAATCGACCGTAAGGGTCGATATCGAGGTCTCTGCTCGATGTGGACTTGCTGTTTTGTCTTCTGCAGGAACTGCGCTAGGAAATCGACCGGAACTGAGGTCGATATCGACCAGTACACTCGATATCGAGTGTCTGCTGAGGTCAAAAGCTTTGATTGTGAGTACAACAGGGGAAGCGCTGACATACCTCCTCGTGGATTCGATCCTGAATTACCCTACTACTACAAGGAAGGGGATTCTTGTATTATTTGTTTGGGACAGGGAGATAGTCTAGTTGTGCTTTGTTTTATTTTGAATTATTTGAATCTCCTACTACCACCCCCGTGAGCTAACAGCAAGGAGCTTCGTTGTCCAAGGTTGAGTCACCCGAAGCCATAGCCCTGTTCCAAACCTCCCAGGAGTTCAGGATGCCGGAGAAGAGAGCCCTCCATCCGCCGACGCCACAGCGCCGCCCACCTCCTTTTCTCTCGCCCTGTTTTCCTAGAAAAGGTCCATTAAGTTTTCGTTCTCGTTTTCGATTCCAATCTCTTTCGATCAAGCTCCTATTCATACCTTACCTCTCCTAGGTTCAAACCGACTCGATACCACCGTCAGTGGAGCTCAGATCAGCTTCGGAGCATCATCGGAGTCGGATTTTTCGAAGCCTTCGGTGAGCCTTCTTCTCCCCTCCCTCTTCCTTTGCTGCGTTTTCATTTTGCTTGCCTGGGGATGGTCGGAATCGGGGTTCGGTCAGGATGGGGAAAGCTAGGACGGGAAGGAGCCGCCGGAGATCTCCCTCTCTCTTCTCCCCCCTCCCCCCCCCCCCCCCCCCCCCGTCTCCGTCGTCCTGTTCCATCTGATTTGGGGAAGAAGCGGTTCATGGGAACCGGTTCGGTCTTCTTTCTTTTTTTTCTTTTTTTTTTAACCGGTTCACTAAAGGGTTGGTTTGGGGCATGCGGGTACGGGCTCGGATCCGGGTTTCCATTTCGGGTTGTGGGCTGGACTGTCAGGGTGAGTCTTGGGCTGGCATATGTGGGTTGTGTTTTTATTTATTTATTTTCGGTAGTTATATAATTGTGTTATGATATATAGAATTCACTCAATTATTCACAATTTCCCAAATATTCGGCAACATTTAAGAAATATTCATCACAGTAACACAATTACAGGATTGGAGGTGGATATTGTGAATAATTGTGAATAATTGAGTGACAGTGATGAATATTTGAGTGACTGTGATGAATATTTAGGAAATTGTGAATAATTGAGTGACTGTGATGAATATTTGATTAATTTTAACAAAAGCTTTGATGAATAATTGAGTGACTGTGATGAATATTTGATAAATTTTGCCGAATATTGATTTGTTAACATTTAACACCGTAAGAGTTGTTAACACATGACCCAACCTCATGATATAAATATATATATATATGTGTTATATTAATTGTTATTTTAGATTTTGGGAAAATATATATATATATATATTCTGAAATTTTAATATATTTAAAAAGGTTTTAAAAGTGATATCATTTGATATTGGGTTATAAATATATTTATGGTTATTGTTTTGAGATGATATGGATAGTAAGTGTTAAATTATTTGAATATTAATATTATTTTGGGATTGGTTATAATTATAAATTCTGGAAAATTTATTGTCTTATATTGTTTATTTGTTTTAAAATAGTATTAAGTGGATTATTTATATATGATGCATTTTATGAGGATTTAAATATGTGAGTTAGGAATTTTAAAGTGAATTGTTGGTTTTGATTTATAAATATGATTCGTGAACATAGGATTAATTTGATGATTTAATATTGGAAGTTATTTATATAATGTTTTTGAAATAAGAAACATGCTGGAATGATTTCTATAATATGATTTTGGAAAATTGGTTTTAAGGCCTAAGTGTTTAATGTCGGGATTTGGAAAAGCGATTTTAAAAGAATTGTTTGATTTTCTAAGTTGAGTTCTTTAAAAGATTGTTTTGAAAATGAGATGATGAGATGAGATGAACATGGGATGATATTTGAATTGTGATGAGATAAGATGGAATAATCTGAAACGAGATATGTATGATAGCTAGGGGCGCCTTGTGTGAATTAGATAGACATATGCATTTGTATGTTATTAGGTGCTTGTGATATGTTGGACATTGCTTACTATTGGATGATTCATTACTTGGACTCTGCTTCTGCCTTGTTTCTCTGCTGTTCTGCTTATTCAGGTAAGTTCCTTTATGGGCTTACTCATATTCGAAAGAGAATACCTGCTTGTGAATATATGACATACTAGGTGTTGCATAAGCATTAAAGCATGACATGTAGTATTATGCTAGGATTGCACTTATGAATGAGCATTCGGTTACTTTGTGTGTTTGAATACGGAACGGTCGTTATCTGTGATAGTCCTAGAGTCTTTGCTAGGGTCATAGGGTAGCGCAGCCCCATCGGGTGCCCTGAGTCTATCGAGTCGATATGATATGATGATGAGATAGTCCAGCACCATCGGGTATGAGTATGATATATGATATGATGACCCAGCACCATCGGGCATGAGCATGATACATGATATGATGATGATAAATGAAATGATGATGATATATGAAATGATGATGAGATATGATATGCTATGATGAGATATGATATGCTATAGCATCGAACTGGCCAGTCTCTGCACTAACGGGAAGGGGTGCAGAGGTAGGAGAGGGATATGCCACTTGGCATTCTTTGGGCGCCTTTACAGTTCTTTTCCGCATATTGTAAATTAGGATCATGTTAGTGTGATTTAATTTCTACAATTGCATCATCTATATATTAGCGTATGTGTATATTTGCTTGCGGGACAGGGTGTGTTGTGGTCTCGGTCTGATCCCGCTCGCACCACTTGTTTTTAGGTATGATTGCTCCCTGTCTCTATGGCGTGGGAAAATCCCTGGGCGATTTCAAAGAATTTGTCTAACCCCGCTAATTTGGCTATACGACTTTAGAATATATGTTTTGGTTTTGACCCAGCTCTGCCGTGGCTCTTGTATCTAGATTGTACTTCCGCTTTACTTTCGTTTAAATTGAATTTCTGTGACTTTGATTGATTGGGGTTCGAAATTCCCGCTTTGAATACTGATTGATCTTTAGAGGTTTAAAACCTCGACCCGTACCTGAATTGCAACATCCGAACGAAGGTATCCAACCTTCAAAACGTATCTCGGATATAGATATCCGGGCCGTTACTGATAGGGCCCTTGACATCGACTGGGGTGTCGAGATCGACTACGTCTTCAACGACTTCTCCTTTGCTCCGTGGCTCGTGCAATTGGTGTCCACTCCTTACATTGATAGTTGACCCAGTTGGGTCTCCATGCTTTTCCTCTAAGTATGCATCCCCCCATGTGGGCGTTAAGTCCTTGAAGTTGGTTCTAGATGGCGTTCCTAGATTGTTGGCTCACATCTTGGTTCCTCCTTAACTCATCAAGGATGAGTTGGACATCATCTCTCATGGCTCTCTTTCCCGGTGGTCTAGAGCTCGGTAAGGCGAAGGATCCCTAGGGTTGTATTGGGGTGGTTGATATCCCCCAGTTTTGGTACCCATGGCGATTGGTATTCCTCATATATATACCTCACCTCCTAATGAGTCTCCTCTAGATAAACTTGCTCCGTGTGGGGGCAAGCGGTTGTAATGTGCCTCTCGGAGCCGCATTCGGCATAGGGTTGGTTGGCGGAGAGGAATTTGACTTGCTTTTGAAGCCACCTATGTTGATCTTACATGAATTGTGCTTTGACGTCAAGATCAATCTCCTTGGATGGCTCATATAGTGGCATAGATGGGGCAGGCCTTGAGTCGGAGGCCACAGGAGTCCCATATGTGTTGTCAAATTCTACTAGCCTCTCTTTGGTATCCCAAGCTTGTTGTGGTAGGAGCTCAATACACCCATGGGAGGTGTAGGTGTTGATTCTCTCCTTAGTAGCTACGTCCAGGACACTGTAGATGATTTCCTAGATGACATAGGGTGGTTGCCCGTGCGTAGGGCAGGACCGCAGAAGCTCCTTAAATCGCTCCTACGCTTGCGCCAAGGTTTCATGAGGCTTTTGTTTGAAAGTCATGATCTTCTGACGTATCACCGCCCTCTTGGATGGTGGAAAGAATTTGTTGACAAAAGCATCCTTGACTTCATTCAACGTGCGGAGCGATCTAGGGGCTAGGCTCTCAAAACCATGTTAATGCTTTCCCTCCAAGAGACCAGCAAAAAGTCTTTAGTTTTATATACTCAAGGCTTTCTCCATCAGCAATAATATCACACAAATCGAGGAAATGAGTTCTGTGCTCTAGAGGGAAATCATTAGGTTTTTCCTCAAATTGATGTCTCCTAATTTCAGTTAAGAAGCTAGGTTTAATCTCAAACTTAGAAGGAGGGATAAGAATGGCTGATTCAGGCACTGAGAGCACATGGTGCATGTATTGTTTGGCATTCGGGGGGAGGGTGTTGATATGGGCTTCATATTTCCTTCTCGCTTCCTCCTCCCTGTCAGCACTCTCTCTTTGTGCCATATCTCTAGTGGTGAAATCCTCGACTTGCTTTCATAACCGCTCAATCCGTTGAGTCTAGGTCTCTTGGTCTGTCATGATTATTTGGACTCGGGACCTTAGATTGAGATAACGTTCAGGGTCGTCTACTTCTTCGAATTCAGGCGTGCTATCAGCGCATGGCATACACCTGTAAAGCACAACTAGGAAAAGACGTGAGATCGACTACTAGGGCGCATTTGATCACTTCCCCGAATACGGCGCCTATTTGTTAAGAGGAAGAATTGAGTTAAACAAATATAGAAATAAGTGCAAACCAATCCTTTATCCATGCAAATATAATTCAAGACTTCCTCCCGCTGTAGTAGAAGGTAGTCAGGATCGATCCACGAGGAAGCGTGTCAGCGGGATCCTAGATAGCCTTGAGATTTCACGTCTTGATCGACCAGAAGCCTCAATCTCAAGTAAGGTACTCGATGTCGACCTAGGCTATCGATTTCTACAGCAACATAAAACTTATAGAGACAAAAACGAGAATTCAATATCGACAAGGGATATCGATATCGATGTCAATAGCGCACGTCGACCTAGCTAAGAAAACTACCAATTGACACAGGGCACTCAATCTCGCATTGTTGACTCGATATCAAGCTCAGCAACAGAAAGGATGGATGTCGACATAGAAAACCGTCGACGTAGACTGAATTGGTCGATATCTAGTTCTTGCAGTGGTTAGTAACGATGTCGGCAATAAAGGCCGAAGACAATAGGATGGATGAAGGAGTATGGACAGAAAAGAACAGATTTTTATGTCTAAATAAAATATAAAAAAAGAAACTCCTAAGGCTAGGATTTACCACAACGTTAATCAATGCATGCGTAAGGTAAGTAAGATGGACAAATGCGCTATCTCACCCGAGGGACAAGCTTTCGCCGTACACCAACGATTAGGAATACTTTTGCAAATAAACCTAATTGTCTCTACCAATTTTATGTTTATAACCCAAGTTGTTAACATTAACCCCTTTTCTTGCAATAAGGACTAAACATAGAATCGTAGGAGATGATATAGACACAACGATATCAACATCAAGTTCTTACCTCAAACACGCATGCCTAACGTCGGGCTCACCCTAACCCTAGAAGCTTTGGGAACTACTCGCACTTCAGCGCAACAAACACCATTGATGTAAAGAAGAAAACATGCATTAATATAAAGCTTCGGCACTTTAAAATCCAATACCGGTTTTCGAAAACATCAAACCTTAAAGCTTCTCTGAAACTCTAACTCTATGGTGAGATATGATCTCTGAAATTGAATGTGGAATGAATAAAGGACCAGCCCCTCAGGCTTTATTTATAGCCTGCTAATCATTGCTAGCCAAGGAGAGTATTTTTATCCTACTAAAACTACTACTGCTAAAATCTATCATTAACAAGTAGGATAAATCTTTATTAAGGTAAACAAGTAATAAATATCTTTAGGGTAAAAAGGAAACACCCTAAGAAATAATCTATCTTAAAAAGATACGATAAACCGTGGCCCTTATGATAGGTCTCCAAATCCGCGTCCTCAAATCGCGTGCAATCTGCGTTAAATTCCACTCGATATTGACCTGATGACTCGATATCGAGGTCTCTGCTTTGGCTCGATGGTGCTCACTTCACTTGAGCTCTAGTGTTGTATCGATGTCGACATGACCACTCGATCTCGACACAAGTTCATGTCGAGTGCTTCTGTGTAGATCTGTGTGGTCTGTCTCGATGCTCAGTGTCCATGTCGAGTTGGTTAGTCGATCTCGACGTGTCTGGTCGATATTGACCTCTCTTCAGCTCCACATGGCTTTCTCATTTTTACTCCGATTCTGCTCCCATTCCTACATATTTAGACCAAAACTTGTGCAGACTCTATTTCTTGCACGTTACCTCATTCTACACAAATTTGCATTATTTTCAACCTTTACTTTAGGAATCGAATGGAATATGAAGTCAAAACATGCAAATAAAACGACACTAAATATGTACATCAACCTCCTCTCTCAACAGCTCCAGTTGTCCTGTAAACAACAGTAACACCCTCTCCATGTTCTGGTGCACTAGTACGAAAATGGTTTTAGACAACGCCTAATAGACAACAATTTTTAAATTAATGTTGTCTATATTGGCAAAAATTAGAGTTTTTGGGGACGCACAACGATTATTAGATAGCACCGTTGTCTTTGTAAGTGCAAAGACAACGTATATATAAAGAACCGTTGTGATACATATAGAAGACGTCTCAAAGAATACGGTTGACAGAACTATTGTCTATGTCCAAATGAAACAGTTGTCTTTGTAATTACAAAGACAACGAATATATAAAGAGTCGTTGTTATTGATATAGAGGAAATCTCAACGAATACGATTGACAGAACCGTTTTCTATGCCTAATTAAAATTGTTGTCTTTGTAATTTCAAGGACATCGAATATATTAAGAACTGTTGTCATACATATAGAAGACATCTCAAAAAATACGGTCGACAAAACCATCGTCTATATGTAACTGAAACCGTTTTCTTTGTATTTACAAAGACAATAAATATATAAAGAACCGTTGTCATAGATATAGAAGACATCTCAAAGAATATGATTGACAGAACCGTTGTCTATGCCCAATTAAAACCGTTGTCTTTGTAAATACGAAGATAACTAATATATAAATAACCCTTGTCATAAATATATAGGACATCGATCTCAAAGAATACGATTGATAGAATTATTGTATATGTCTAATTAAAATCATTGTCTTTGTAATTACAAAGACAACGAATATATAAAGAACCGTTGTCATAGACATAGAGGACATCCTCAAACAATACGATTGAAAGAACCACTATCTATGCCCAATTGACTGTTTTCTTTGTAATTACAAAGACAACGAATATATAATTGTCGCCCAAAGCTACATTTAATCATAAAAATGAAAGTTCAATAATAAAAAATGCTCCGGGCTACAAATTTTTTTAGTTTGTCGCCGATGGTATAATTTTGGGGAAAAAAATTATCTTTTTGTCGCCCAAATCTACATCTTTGGCGACAAATATTTATTTTGTGACCCATGAGTCCTATCTGTTTACAAATCGACCCGATCTCTCTCTCTGTTCTCAATGTCGAGTTGATTCGCCTTCAATCCCCTCTCATCACCGCCACTCCTCTCTAGTGGAGGATTCTCCATCTCCAATGGCTTCCCACCTCTCTTCCACCATCGCTTTCATGAATTCTTTTTATTATCTGTCTCCAATGGCCTTCGTTCTCTCTCTCTCTCTCTCTCTCTCTCTCTCTCTCTCTCTCTCTCTCTCTCTCTCTCTCTCTCCCTCTCTCCCCCTTCGTCGAATGCTTTGCATTTTCCTTTTGCGTCCTTCTCTTCATAGATTCTCTATAGCTACCGCTCCTCACAGATCAGGAGAGCAGTTTAAGCCATCGACATTGCTCATGTTGAGCGTTCAATCGGTCGCTGAGTTCGAAATCGTATTCAAATCGCAAATCTATTCTGGTTCATATTCGCATTACGGCAACATCAGGAAGTGAGGAGACGATTATTGCCGATGAAGATTTGATTGATTCCGAACCTGTTGATACTATGGTCTCAAGGTACCTCAATTTCAATATCTAATTGCCTTATTTGGTTCTCGTTCGACAATTATACTTTATTTGGTTCCCTTTCGTAGGTTATTGCTAATGAAGATCTAATTTCTCCTTAAAGATTCCTAAGAATTGAATGGCTGATGCTTTTCATGTTTTGAAGGATTTGAAGGTGCCGGTTAGTGGCTATGCAATGGATATCGGCTTGGTCGAGTTCTCCCCCGTTAGGCAGCTATACTCTTTCACTCCAGGTAACTCTATAGAAGTATGAATCCTGGCTATCAATTCATGATCATTTGTTTTACTTGTGTCAGCTATGCATTTCAGTTTTTGTTCAATACATAATGAGATTCAATCTTTTTATAGGTCTAAGACGTTTGCATTGAGCAAACTTCTCTTAATTTGAGAGGTTTGCTTTCAATTTGTCTTATCCTTTATATGTGGAACACTTATCCATGTCTTTATTAATTTGAGAGGTTCCTCACAAGTCATTTGAATTCTGATCAGACCACCCCTTGCCCTGCCCCCTCTTTCCAGCAGGGTTCAAAACTATGTGGGAACACTTATCCATCTTGATACTTTACCTCTCTACTCTTTTCTACTGTGAACTGTATATTGAATTTCAGTAGGGTACTGAACTAAATTTATTTGTTTCCCTGAAAGAGCTCCAATGGCAGCAACAAGCAATACACAAGTGAAAAACGGTGATCACCGTACTGTTGCCAAAATCCTTCCTCTTTGATCATTCAAAATGCATCACTTTTGGTCATTGCATTTAAACATTCCATTTCTGGACCTTGTAACTTTATTATAGTATACAACCCTTTATTTAAGTGTGAATCAAGGTTCAATAACCAGAAGTTGGCCATTCTTGTTTGTTGGTCTTCATGATCATTACAAGGTAGTTGAGAAAATTATCTTTATGGTTAATTCTAAGTTGCCTTTTTTTTTTAAGTTCATATTTACCTGGTTTTTGCCTATCATGTATTTACTGGTAATTTGTTTTTCTTTCTTTTTAAGAAAAAATAGAAGTAAAACCCATCTTGGTGTTGACCAAGATGGGTTAGCTCTCTTTATATTTTTATTGGTTATATATTCTGAATTAGCTCTCTATATGTTTTCGTTTCATTTGTGATACTTAGATTCACATTTGTGATATTTATCTAGGGTTAACTGTGTGTTCCTCGTCTGCTTCGGTTGCTTGCATTTCATTTTTTATATTTAGATTCACATTTTATTCCCATATCATCATGTATTGCTGCTCAAGAAATTAAGCACTGAACAACTTCAAAAGTTGATGAATACCATGCATTCAGGTACGTTCTTGATCAAATTCCATCTCTTCACATAAATTCCTAATGGTATTGGACCAACTTCCTTGATTCCATACAAATCTCAGTGCAAGAAAAAACCTTTTGACTCAGTTCTCTTTGAAGTGGATTTCACCTAAATGCCTTCTAAAATGATTTCAGAAGACACGTTTTCTGTGTCATTAATATCAAATTTCCATTTGGCATTACCTAAAGGTTTCTTTTTATTTTGCTCCATTTGCAACTTTTACTTGCACTACACAATTTTAATGTAATCAATGTTAGAGTTTTCTATATTAATCCATCAATTTTGTTTTTTCACCATTTGCAATTTCATTATATTACATATTTGAATTCTGCTCCTTTTTATCATGTTTAGTTTAAGGAAATCTCATTATATGGTAATTTTTATGGGTGTTCCTAGTTGAGAAGTTAACTATAAGAAACGCAAGGTTATGAAACACGATTCTGATGACTCTCCCGCAACAACTCCGACCAAGAGTTCTATAAGGTATATGATTTTTGTCAGGATAAAATTTCCCATTACTGCCCAAAACTTCCAAGCCTATCACCTGCATTAAAATCAACTTCATTTTCTCTATATTATAGGATTAATCTGATTCTTACACCGCTAGTTGTTTGTTGTCCTCAAATCATCAAGCACACTGAATCTAATTCTTACAAAAGTCTACATTGCCGCCATTGTAGAAGTTTTTGAAACCGGGAACTGCGAGGAGCAAGAGCATGCACTCTCGATTATGCGTCCTTTGTGCTCTCAATATGAAGAATGCTTTAATTTGGCCAAGGTGAAGGGTATTATTCCTTCTCTTTTCGGTATAGCAGTCAATGGAAATAACGAAAGGAAGGTGATTGCATCGGTAGAGCTCTTGAGAGACAAATGCCATGAATACAAGCAAGAAGATTCAGTGTGTAATAATGATATTGTTTATAGGACTCCATACACCTGAGAATAAGAAAATGTCTTCCGAGCGAAACGGGTTTTTGAGCAAATTTTCAAAGAAAGGTAAACAGTTTTGCATCTTTTTTTCTTCTCTGTGTTTGGTGCATTACATAGCCACGTGTGTATTTATTGGGTTGTAAATTAATGGCGTATGCCCTTGTACATAGTTAGCTTTTGATATAAGTAGGTCATTTGGACATAGCCTGAATGCCCGATAATGGGTTTACATTATTACTGGTGTATATATATATACGTACATATTTGAGTGATTTTATTCATCTATACATGGATCGAACTTCAAATGAAGGTCAATATATAACTAGGTAAAATGTGAATTTAGGGAATTTTTTTAGACAACGGTTAAATAGTATTTAGACAATGTTTAAATTTTTCTTACACAACAGTTAAAAGGTATATAGACAACGATTAAAGTGTACCTAAACAATGGTTGAAGGGTACACAGACAACTGATAATGCATATTTCATCTAGGCATTATAGGTAGTTCTTATTGCATTTAGATAGGAGTTTTGCATATGTTTTAGTCTACTTTCATGTTTTGCTTGTGAAGTATTCGATTTTGGAATCTACACCTTTTTAGTGTTTATTCTGCAGTTTTACATTCCGACCTTTGATGGGATCTTGGAAGAGCATAGAAGACATGTTCTGAAGTATATGAGGGCTAAGGAAGAGGATATGAAGGAGCAAGAAAGCACAACATTGAAGAGAAGAATGAAAGTCGTCATTGCATAGGCGGCGCCCGCCGTAGAAACAATGAACGCTTTGAGAGAGAAGACATGTTTTTGGCCTATGAGTTGCTAAACTCATAATTTCGATTGTGATTCGAAGACATGGTTGAATATATTGTGAGGATTTGATTCTATTTAGTTATTTATGAGTTTATTTATCGTCTTATGCTTATTGATTATATTTGTGTTCCTTTCTATGATTGATCACCATGTTAGGAATTGCATCTAGGCTATGGATTCGTCATTGTTTTCTCGATAGTAAAAAAAGGTATTGAAGTAGTTATATTTCCTTGTCTTTGTAGTGGATGATTTTGAATGATCTACATCGTTAGATGTTAATTATGCCGATTAGGGTTGTTCTAGTTGTGTCTTAATTGCATCGAATCGATATGCCAATTGGTCTAAAAGCTTGAGTGTTTAATGCTATTCTTTAGTAATATTGAATAAGTGATTGTATCCTTACGGATCCTTCAAGTTTAGTCAAGTAGACATAAGCTTATAAGCTTGAGTGTTTAATGCTAGGATGATGAATCTCAACCATTGTCAGAGAATTACAGGTGAGATGCTTCTTCTATCTTTATTATCAATCACTTTGAAATCATTAGTTTTATTCACTCTGCTTTTTTTATCAATTTGTCACAAGTCATTGCTTTTGTCATAAGAGTCATTGTTAGAAATATTCCATAGTAATCCGCTTCTCTATGTGGGTTCGACTCCGGACTTCATCGCTATACTAGTAGTTGTTTGGTTTATCAATTCATTGATTTACTAATATATTGGGTTTGAGCTTTGAGTTAGGATATTATTAATATTTGGCAAAAGGGAGAAAGTGCCCATGACATTTTCCCCACACCAAATTCATGGCGTCGTTTCCGGGGAGAAGAAAAGAGTTTGCTTTACTTTATTTTTATCATTGATTCTTTTTTATTTTTGTTTTTGTTTTTATTTTTCTTTGAGTCTTTTGTGTCCTTGTATGGTTCAAACTCGATCTTCTAATTCATTGCCTTTGTCTTTTGATCCTGAGATTGAAAGATCTTTTTCTAGGTCAAAAAGGAGGCCTGAATTTGACACACATAAGGAGATGCGAGACGAAGTTCTTAATCCGGCAAGAAGGACCCTGAGAAACCTAAAGGAACCTAATTATTGTGCTCAACCACTTGCAATTAGACTTCCTGATCTGCCTGAGGGTTCAAGATTTGAGTACAAGTCTTATTGGTCTATTATTTTACCCTAATTTCATGGATTGCCTAGGGAGGAACGAAACAAACACCTTGCTACCTTTGTGAGTGTGTGTGATAGACTTAGACCCCAAGGTCTTACCGATGATCAATTGATGTTGAGAGTGTTCTCCTTTACTTTAAAAGATTCTGCAAGCGATTGGCTTTATTACCTACCCCCCGAAAGCATTACTACTTGGGTTGAGTTGAAGAAAGCTTTCCTTCAGAAGTACTTTCCTGCTACTCGCGTCAACAAACTCATGAAGGAGCTATCTAGTACTGAGCAATCACCTACGGACAGTCTTTATCAGTATGTTTAGCGGTTCAAGAAGTTTAAGGGTAGTTGTCCACAACACGGTATACCCGAGGTTGATCTAATGCTATATCTTTATGAAGGCTTGCTTTACACCGACGGGAGTTTCATCAATGCTACTAGTGGAGGAGACATTTTGGATAACACACCTCAGGAGGCAATGCAGATGTTCGAAGGTTTAGCTAATGCATCACAACAATATGGGAAACACCAAGGAGTTAAAGGAGTTCATAAGTGGGATAATTCTAGAGATGGTCGCAAGGATGACTTAGATAGGCTTACTGAGATCGTGAGCAAGATGGCTACGCAATTGAATCAACCTCAGCAGCCTAGACCTATTGGTGTCTCTGGAGATCCAACTCATCCGAATGATAAATGCCCTTCCATTCAAGAGGATGTCGCTGATTTGAGTGCTATGGATTATGGACCTCACCGCAACTTTGGTAACAACAGTTACATTTAGGGCTACAATTCCAATTATCAAAGTGGATTCAACGGCATAGGTCAGCAACAACAACTTCCTTATCAAGGAAGAGGATAATTTGAGAATCATCAAAGAAACACTCAACAAGAGGATAGATATTATACATTCAGGTTGTTGTTGAATAAGATCAGTGTTCAAGAGAAATTGATGAGTCAAATGGCTAAGTAGATTGGAGAATTGAAAGCAAACGATTCGGGGAAGTTGCCATCACAAGTGGTAATTAATCCGATGGAGAATGTGTGTGCCATGATCCTTAGAGGAAAACAAGTAAATGTGCTCACTAGGAATGTACACTATTGATGACGTGATTGACGTGGGTGAAAAAGACAACAAAACCTCGGAGACGTACACTGTTGATGACGGCGCCCGCCGCCCTTCAAACTGGCGCCCGTCGCCACCTCAGACCCTAGATCCGAATGTTGACGTTGTGCAATCTCCAAAGAAATCATCCAAGGAGTGGTCTTCTGAGATTTCAAGACATAAACCACCCTTTTCCCATCCCTTAAGACCTGATCGTATGTTGGAAGATGAACAAATTCTTTATGACACCTTTTCTCATTGTGAGCTAAATATTCCACTGTTTAATTTGATTAAAATTGTGCCTCGATATTCAAAATTCTTGAAAGAGATATGCACAATGAAACAAAAGAAAAGGATGCGAAAGAAGGGAAATATATGTTTAAATGAAAATGTTTCTGCTTTGCTTTAGAAAAGATTGCCTGAAAAGTGCGGAGATCTAGGTATATTTACTATCCAATGCGCTATATGTAATGCTAGCTTTACAAAATCTATGCTAGACCTAGGTGCTTCAATCAATATTATGTCATATAACTGGTACATGTTTTTAGGTCTCAATGCTTTTTCTGAAATTGGTATTACTATACAAATCGCTGATCGCTCTAGCATTAAGCCTAGAAGAGTTGTTGAGGATGTTTTGATATTTTCAGCTGATTTCTTTATTTTAGATACGGAACAAGGTATGCCTGAAACCCCAATGATCTTAGGAAGTCCATTCTTGCGAACGACTAAGACTAAGATTGATTGCTTTGAAGGTTCCCTAACCATGGAGTTTGACGGTAGAAAGATTGAATTTTCTATATTTGATCATGCTGCTCTTTCTACTAATGATTATGTTGATGTTCTTAACTCTAATGATAGCGATCGCAGGGATGAATCAAATAATTTGTTAGATGCTTCTATTGAGAATGAATCATTGCTTATTGAGTCTTTTAACAAAGAGAAAGTTGATTTTGGGAAAGATTACATTGAAAGGAAAATTGAGAATTTGTTTAAGTCACATGAGAATGTGTCTAAATCAAATGATTCTATTGTTCTTCCCTATGAGAAATCGATTCCTAACAATGTTGAGGTTTTTTCAATTTCAGGGCAACCTCCAGGAGAAACTCATTTTAAGAAGGAATTGATTAATGCAATTAATAGATACACTAGAGAAATTCCTAAGGTTCCCCATCTTGTCAAGAAAAGGATAAGTGTGGAGGATCTGGATGGGATAACTTGATCAAGAAATGCATCATGTCAAGCCAAAGACGTGAAACAAAGACGCTTCTTGGGAGGCAGCCCAAGGTAGATTAGGTAATATTGTTTCGATTTTGCATTTAGTTTTTCAATTCAATAAAGTAGGAAAAGTCTTTTTGATGTACATTGGAGTAGTGTAATGTTAGAACCTTTTTGGTAGATGAATTTTGCTTGATTGAACGACAGAGTGACGTTCTGCATACATGGCGCTCGCCGCCTCAACCACGGCGCCCGCCGCCTCAACCACGGCACCCGCCACCAGTCACTGTTCACATACGCGTCCAGATTTTTGGTTACGTTGGAAGGGAGTAGTTTCTATCCTATTTTATCTCTATGTTTATTTGATTTTCGGTTATTTTAGATTAGATTTGATTTTCCATCTTCATTAGGATTAGATTTAGTACTATCTTTTTTTATTTTAGAAGTAGATTTATTTTATTTATCTATTAGTATTAGATTTTATTTTGTTTTAGGTTAGTTTATCTATCTTTTATCTATCTTAGGATTAGATGGTTCTTTCTAGGATTAGTTTCCATTTGTTTTAGGATAGAATTTTATCTTTTATCTAATTTATTATCTTTTATTATTTTCTAATATTTTCTTTTCTTTTTGATAGATGGAAATTCCCCTTTCCAAACCACCATATAATCCCACTCCTTAATTTGGAATAATCAAAGCTTGGTCTCCAAGGAAACACATAAACCCCAAGACATCCTACTTGAATCCATTCCAAAAACCTAAGAGCCTTTTGTTTCAATTGAGTTCTTAACCATCAAACACATTCATCACTACCTTCATCCATCGAATTCAAATCTTTTCCACATCGTTCTCATACCTACCACCAAAGAAAGCCTTTGAAACCACGTTTGGTCATCTACGTTCAAGTTTGGAGGAGTTAAGGACGTTGATACTTCAACGTCGTGCACGGATTCTGGTTTTGTAAAGACCGGTGCCCGCCGCCCCATACACGGTGCTCGCCACCCCTGCAAAGAGGTCATTTTTTTCGTTGTTATGGTGTTCTTTCACGCTCGTGCATCATGTCTTATGTTCCTCGTATGGAGATGCCTAGCTCTATGACTTTGGATTAAGAGGAGTGTTGGCGTAATGTTGAGGAGAGGGATTATCGAGCCACATTGTTCTTCGATCCCCCAACGTTGCATCATTTGGGGTTGTTCAGGGATGTCTCTATCCTTCTTGAGAAAGGAGGTTTGAGTGATTTCATGGATCTTGCTGAGTTCACCTATCCGGCATTGGTGAAAGAGTTACTGGCTACTTTTGATTATCGCTCTAACAAGGAGATTAGTTTCCAATTGAAGGGTCGGAAGTTCGTAATGACTAAGGATCTCATTGCACAAGCGTTTGGTGTAACAAAGATGCCTGTTGATGCTGTTGGTTTTGAGTTAGCTGCTCCTCATCTTTTGGACACATGGAAAGAGGCAACTGGTCGATCTTTTAGGTCGGACAGTAATATCTTCGACTACATGATTACCAATCCTCCGCTGAGACTATGCTATAGAGTTCTGAGTACTTGCTTCTTTGGTATTGCTCAAGCCTTTGATAATGGTTCTGGGCCCCAGTCTAGATCCCAGACCCCACATTCACAGTAATTGGTTAGTTCATTTTCTTCCTTCAACCCTTTATTTTTTTTCATTGTTCCTTTGTGTATATGTTTATGCATTGAGGACAATGCAACATTTAAGTGTGGGGGGAGAAGTGAAGTAAATTAGTTAGATTAGTTCATGTTTATTTTTATTTCACATTTATATTTCGATTATTTTATTTTATTTTATTTTTGATATTCTTGTAATTCATGCATCATGTTTAGTTGTTTTATAAAATGTCAAAAAATGAAAAAAAAGTGAAATATGTTCAAAAAAAACCAAAAATAAGAACAGTCGCATGCATTGCATATTTGTGTTATCAAAGATACCCATCTAATTTGAGATTGTCCTATTGACTTTATGCTAGCATGATCTTATAAATCCCATGAAATTCTGGAATGATTGGACCTTGTCTCTAAAATTGGTTTTATGCGAAATATGGTTAGGCATAGGTAATCGAGCATGTATGATCTAAGTTTGTGAGCATGTTTGATATTCATAAAAAATTTGTCCTGGTGAGATATTTTTGGCCTTATAAGGGATACATCTAAATTCCTTTTGTTTTTCTCGTGTGATTTACTCTTCCTATGCATTTATCTTTTAGTATTGACATGGTTATCTATTTTCAAGACCGGTTATATACATGATCATTGCTTGATAAGTCCAAATGATAAAGGCCATTTTTAGCCACATTTTATCCATGTTTACCTTATGTTATATCTTGCTTTGAAGCCAATTTGAGCCTTTAGCCTATTTTATTTGTAAGCTCCACAAAATTGCATTATTCCTAGCCTATGATAAGCCTTACCCTTTTCCGGGGAAATTAAGATTTTGAGTAGGTTATGGATCTATTTTGGAGTTGTGGAGGAAAGAAGCTAAAGTGTGAGTTTTATGGTTTATGGTTTTGAGAAGATGTAATTTTATGTGCTTTATTTTTCCTCATATTTGTATTTCAATATGACTCAACAAAAAAAAAGAGGAAAAGAAAGGGAAAATAATAATAAGAGCCAAGTTTATTTATTTTTGCATATGAGGAGGATTGGATTTATGTTGGTTGAAAGAAAGATTGGTTGGTTGTTGTAGATGCATATTATGCATGATGACGAGAAGATAATGAGATGATTATGAGATGATGATTTATAGAGGATTTTGAGCTTTATTGCTATATTTTGAGATGTTGTGTTATAGAGAGCTTGATGTACTATGAAGTTGGTTTGTGTTATGTTGGGAGTTATGGAATCTTATTTTTCCAGAATTTATATGACCAACTTATCCTTATGCTTCTTACCAAGCCCCATTACAACCCCGCTGAATGGAATCTTCTATGAAGGTTTCCATTGAGCGAAAGTCCTCTTGATGTCCCTATTTTAACTTTGATGTATCCTGTGGAGATTTTGTGATATAAATGTCAATATTTAATTTTATGCTTGTATATGGAATTGAGTTGAGTGTATGCTTAAAGCCTAAACACATGAGAGCCAGATATACACATTATCGTTGGTGAGGTTGGATTTTTGAGCATGCAAGCAACTTGATCCCATATATACATGTTACGACGTTTATATGCCTTGACTATATAGACACTATTGATGATGTTGTTTTTTTAGGAGTAAAGTTGTGAACTGATCTCATGTGGGATGCATAGATGATGTTTTTGTCTCATGGTTGCTTGAGGACAAGCAAGAGTTAAGTGTGGGGGAATTTGATAATGCGTATTTAATATAGGCATTATGGGTAGTTTTTATTGCATTTAGATAGGAGATTTGCATATGTTTTAGTCTAGTTTCATATCTTGCTTATGAAGTATTCGAGTTCGTAATCTACACCTTTTTAGTGTATATTCTGCAGTTTTACAGTCCAAACTTGGATGGGATCTTGGAAGAGCTTAGGAGACATGTTATGGAGCATATGAGGGTTGAGGAAGAGGCTACGGAGGAGCAAAGAAGCATAAAATTGAAGACAAGAAAGAAAGTCGTCACTGCATAGGCAGCGCCCGCTGATGTACATATTTGTACCTCTTTTTATTGCATCTTTTGACTTCATATTTCATTCGATTTCAAAAGAAAAGGACCAAAAAAAATATAAACTTGTGTAAGAATGAGCTAACGTGCAAGAAATAGAGTCTGCACAAGTTTTGATCTGATTTTGTAGGAATTCGAGCGAAATCGGAGTCAAAACGGAGAAGCCAAGGAAAGTTGAATAGAGGTCGATATCGACCACCTAACATCGAGATCGACTACAGATACATCAACAAAGAACTGAGTGTCGAGACAGACGGGAACACAACAGAAGAAAGGCACTCGATATCTATCTCTATACATCGATATCGACCTTAACCCAGGAATCGAGTGAAGCTGAGCTCGTCAAGCAAAAACAGAGAGGTCGAAATCGACCTTCCTGGTCGATATCGACCATACTACGACGCGGGTTGGACACGCTTTTCGAGACGTGGATTGGCTATTCTATCTTCAAGGAGCACGGATTATCTATAGCTTTTAGATAGATTCCAGCTGAGATTTACTTATTTTCACCTTAGAGATTTATCAAGTTGTTTAGAGTTTTATCAAAATAAAAGACCTATCCTAATTGTTTGGATAGAGTTCATAGATTAGATAGAAGTTACAATCCTTGTCTAGCAAGGGTTAGTAGCCTATAAATAAAGGCCTAGGGGGCTGACATTCAATCATCCATGAACACATCCAATTACATACAATAGAGATAGAGTTAGGAAGAAGCTTTAGGGTTTGGCGTTTGCGAGAGCCAACGTTGAGTTGTAAAGTTTCGAAGTTTTAATGCAAGATTCTTTTCAAACAATGATGTTTCCGACGATGAGGTGCGAGTTATCTTCCAAAGCTTTTAAGGTCGGGGTGAGCCCGACGTTAGCCATGCGTGCCTGAGGTAAGTATTGGATGTTGATATCGTTGTGTCTATATCATCTCCCACAATTCTATGTTTAGTCCTAATCGAAAGAAAAGGGATTCATGCTTACAACTTGAGTTATAAACATAAAATTGGTAGAGACAATTATATTTATTTTCAAGAGTAATCCTAAGAGTTGGTGTACAGCGAAAGCTCGTCCCTCGGGTGAAATAGCGCAATTATCCGACTTATTTGCCTTATCACATGCATTATTTGACGTTGTGGTAAACCCTAATCCTAGGAGTTGCTTTTTATATAGTTTATATTCATCAAAAACACTGTCTTTATTCTGTTCATCGCTCCTCATTCATCCTTGCGTCTTCGGCCTTTCTTTGCCGACAAAAAGCTAACAACTTTGCAGGAACAAACATCGATATTGACCCCAAGACGTCGATATCGACCATTGTTTTTTGTCGAAAGTTTTATGAATTGACTACGATCATCTTGCACGAGTTACTGAGATCGATATCGACCCCTTACCTTGATATCAACCACCCCTGTGTCGACTGGCAGTCTTCTGAGCCAGTCGATTTCGTTGACTAACATTGATATTGACCCCTCCTTGTCGATATCGACTGCTTGTTTTTGTCTCTGCATGTGTTCTGTTGCAGAAAGGAATCAACAGCCAAGGTCAAAATCAAGCATCAAGGTCGAGATCGAGGCTTCTGGTCGACCACAGACATGAGCTTTCCAACGCTACTAGGATCCAGCTGACATGCCTCCTCGTGGATCGTTCCTGACTACCATTCCACTACAACGGGAGGAAGTCTTTGTAATTATTTACATAGGCAAGGAGTCGGTTTGCATTTATATATCTTTATATTTGTGTTCTAAGAACTCGATTTCCTCCTACCTAACAAATTGGCACCGTTGCCGGGGAGGCGATCAATCCTGCCCTAGTAGTCTATCTTACGTTTCTATCTAGTTTGGCCTTGCATGTGTATGCGACGCGCTGATCGCCCACCTGAATTTGAAGGAGTAGACGACCCTGAACGCTATCTCCATCTAAGAGCCCAAGCTCAAAGAAGCATGGAAGACAACACGACCTAGGCTGAGCTAATTGAGCAACTAAGAAAGCAAATCAAGGACTTAACAACTAGAGAGGCGGCACTTAAAGAGCGTGCAGATAGGGAGGAGGAAGGTCGGAGGAAAATAGAAGCCCAAATCAATGCCCTCCCTCGGAATGCCAAGCAATACATGCACCCCGCGCTCATAGTGCATGAATCGGCGATTCTTATCCCTGCTTCTAATTTTGAAATTAAGCTTAATTTTCATACTGAAATAAGAAGACACCAATATGAAGGAAAACCTAATGAATGCCCTATGTCATATATATCAATCTTCTTAGATCTCTGTGATACTATTGCGGATGGATAGAGTCTTGAATATGTCCAACTAAAAGCTTTTCGATGGTTCCTTCAATGTAAAGCATTGCAGTGGTTGGAAAGCTTAGCCCCAAGATCGCTTCACACCTGGAATGAAGTCAAGGACACGATCCTCAACATGTGCTTTCCTTCATCCAATACGCCGTTGATCCGACAGAAAATCACGGCTTTCAAACAAAAGCCTAGTGAGGCTCTGGCGACTGTTTGGGAAAGGTTCAAGGATATACTACGATCATGCTCGACGCATGGCCAACCAATGTACGTGATTCAGGAGATTATATACAATGCTCTTGATGCTGCAACTAAGGAGAGGATCAACACCTACACCTCCTATGGCTACCTTGAACTCGCTCCACAAGATGCTTGGGACACCATAGAGAGGTTGGTGGAGTTCGACAATACATATGAGACTCCTGAGGCTTTCGACACATCATCATCGTCGAGGCCTGCCCCATCTATGCCATTATATGAACCCTCTAAGGTAATCGATCCGGACGTGAAGGAGTAAATCCATAGAGATCAACTTCGAATGCTCCAAAAGCAAGTGAGGTTCTATTCAGTGAACCAAGATTGCATCGAATGCGGATCGCATTGGCACACCACCATCGAGTGCCCCCATGCTGAACAAGTACAACTAGCAGAGACTGACCAAGAGGCGCGCTACATGAGGAATCCCAATCGCCAAGGGTACCAAAACTGGGGAAATCAACCACCCCAATACAACCCTAGGGATCCTTCACCTTATAGAGCTCTAGGGCACCCGGAGATAGACCAACGGAAGGATGATCTACAAGTTGTGATGGATGAGATAAGGCGGAACCAAGCTAAGAATGATCAATCCAACAATGCAATCCATTCTCAACTAAATCACCTTACCACAAGGATTGGGGAGATGGATATTTGGAAAAAGAATGTAGAGACCCAACTGGGTCAATTGGCGGCACAAATCCCTAGACCATCTGGAACGTTCCCTGGGCAACCAACTATAAATCCTAAGGAGCAATCTGGGTCGGGCAACATCGCAGCCATGCAACTAAGGAGTGGCAACAACTACAAAAGCCACGAACGGAATCGGAGGAGAAAGCAGCAGATCCAGTCGACATCGACAGACAAGTCGATGTCGATCCAAACATCAAAATCGACCACCAGGTCGACACCCAGGTCGACGTCCAGGCCACTACAAAGCCTTCAGAGCCACAACAGAGGTCGACATCAACCATCCCGGTCGATATCGACCAAGTCCCTGTCGACATCGATGTCCAACAGGCCCCTCCGACCACCGTTTTGGCTCCTCCGCCAAAAAAGACGTTGCCATTCCCATCCAAAGCATTGGAGGACCCCACCAAAGGTAAGTTTAGGCGCTTTGTAAAGATTCTTCATGGTCTTCATATTACTATTCCTCTTACAGAAGCCCTAAGCGAGATGCTCGCTTATGTGCGATTCCTCAAAGACATCCTTAGCAAGAAGAGGTCCATGGCAGAGATCGCAAAGGAGTGCTTGAAGATGGACTTTCCTGAGAAGAGGAGCGATCTAGGGAAGTTTGCAATCACCGTGGGGCTTGGCCAACATCGCTATAAGGCCCTATGTGACCTAGGGGCAAGCGTAAGTCTTATGCCTCTTTCTATTTGGAAAAAGGTAAACATTGGGGCACTTGAACCTGTGGATATGAAACTCTATATGGCTGACAACTCATTCGTCAGGCCCACATGTATAGTTGATGACGTTCCGGTAAAGGTGGGTAAGTTCTTTGTGCCTACTAATTTCATCGTATTGGAGATGCCTGAAGACCCCATTGTACCTATCATCCTTGGTAGGCCTTTCTTAGCTACTGCTGATGCCAATAACAATATACGTCGTGGATTACTAACCTTTACTATAGGGAACGAAGTGATAGAGTTCTCCTTCAACCCTACCATGAGCGAAACAAGGCAGCTGGATCAAGTTGTCCTTTCACCAGCTAAGGGAAGCTTCGAAAATTTTTATTGGCAAGAACGGAAACAGCAAGCAGGGTCGACATCAACTGAAACCAGTCGAAATCGACTGAAAAGCTCGAAATCGACCATACATCATCGATGTCAAGTAAGACAGATGATGGCCATGAGCTTAAGTATGGGGTCCCTGACGTCGACATCGACCCCCATAAGTCGACATTGACCACAGAACTCGAACTCGACCCCCTGGTCGAAATCCACCTCCCCTCAGCCCAAAGATTTCTGTTTCGGGCCCGAACGGGTAAGCCCAGGTATGATTCCTAACCCTCCTTTGTCCATTATTGATAATTCAACTAATGGGAAGGTCAAAGCTCCATGGTTTGCCTATATTGCGAAAGTTAGGTCAAGAAAGAGGAGGAAAGCGCCCAATAAAGGAGAACCTAACAAAGAAGAAGCCTTAGTTGCCGAACTTAGCTATTACCGAAAGGACCTAGATAATCCAGGAGAAGGCTCAGGCTTGAAGGGTCCCTACATTAAAGGCTCATGAAGAATTGACGGAAAAGTCGGCCTAGCGACTCAAAATTCTAGAGCATGTACATAAAACTTTAAAATTTTCATAGAATGTTTTTAGGATTTTGATTTTTGGATTCATAAACTTTTAAAACTGAGATAATTCGTGGTTTTATCTATAATTCTAATAAAGATTTCAGGTTTTCAAGCAAAAAGAACGACGAAGAAGAAAAGAAGCTAATGTACAGGCAGTCGAAATCGACCAGGCCAGTCGAAATCGTCCCCCTAGGGTCAAACCATCTCCTGGAGTCGACATCGAGGACTCTGGAGCAAAAAGCAGAGGTCGATATCGACCATAATCATCAATATCGACCCAATCTGGCAACCCTCGACTTCACCTTCTTCCTCGACTTCGACAGATGCAGTCGACATCGACCTCAGACCTAGATATCGACTTTTGGCATCGACCTAATCTGAAATCAACCTGAATCTACAGGTTGCGCTGTGAGTTTCTCTCTACCCTTGTTTTTCTTTTAATACAGTGAGGACACTATCTATTTTAAGTATGGCGTGGGGGAAAAACATGTCTTATGGTCATAACTTGGCTCTCTTCTTCGCATTGCGTTCATGTTTAATTTTTTGTTCTTAGTTTTACTTTTCATAAAAATTCAAAAAAATTCCAAAAAAATTAAAAAATGTCAAAAATACCAAAAAAATGCATGTTAACTTTTTAAGTTTATTTTTAAACCCTACTTAGATGTCCTATGATGAAAACTCAATAGCTGACTTGATCATGTAAATCCTATGGCATATTTTGATTGTTTAGCCTAAGTCGTTAAAATAGTTTTTATGTAGATTGTGAACTTGTGATGAAATTGAGCACATATGATCCTAGGCTAAAAAGCAAATCCAACAAAAATTGTCCTAGTGACAATTTTGGCCTATAGAGAAAATATCAAAAATCTCTCTGCTTTCTTGATTGAATTTACTCTTCCTATGCATCTATAAATGTTGTGATAGTTATTCAAAGCCAGTGCATAAATATGTCTATGTTTACGAGAATTAAATGATGGAGGAATCTTTCAAGCCATTTTTATCCTCTTTTTACCTACCCTGCATTATATCTTCTTGAAGCCAGGATATTAGCCTGAGCTTGATATTGCAAACTCCATAAAATTATCCCTAGCCGAATTGAGCCTGACCCCCATTTCGGAATTGAGACTTAGATTGGATGGAATAATGCCTTGTGGAAAGAAAAGTGCATATATGTAGTTTTGAGCAAAGGAAATTATGGGTTGGTATATATTTTCATCTTGTCATATTTTGTAAAAGGATTTTTGGCTCACCATATAAATTCATATTTTTTTAGTATTTATTTATTATTTTCGTTCAAAAAAATCCAAAAAAAAAGAAAAAAAGAGAGTTATATATATAGAGGTTGGGTCATGTGTTAACAACTCTTATGGTGTTAAATGTTAACAAATCAATATTCGGCAAAATTTATCAAATATTCATCACAGTCACTCAATTATTCATCAAAGCTTTTGTTAAAATTAATCAAATATTCATCACAGTCACTCAAATATTCATCACAGTCACTCAATTATTCACAATTTCCCAAATATTCATCACAATCACTCAAATATTCATCACATTCACTCAATTATTCACAATATCCACCCCAATCCTGTAATTGTGTTACTGTGATGAATATTTCTTAAATGTTGCCGAATATTGATGAATATTTGGGAAATTATGAATAATTGAGTGACTGTGATGAATATTTGAGTGATTGTGATGAATATTTGATTAATTTTAACAAAAGCTTTGATGAATAATTGAGTGACTGTGATGAATATTTGATAAATTTTGCCGAATATTGATTTGTTAACATTTAACACCGTAAGAGCTGTTAACATTTGATCCGCATTCTATATATATATATCACGTGCATGAGCCAAATTCCTTAAGTCCTGTATTTATTTGATACAAGGTCTTTATTTTTTAGAGGCATATTAAGGGTTTGAAAGAAGGGTTGATATTATGGTTGATATCTTAGAGCATATTAGAGCATATTATGGAAAGATGAGTTTGGAAAGACCATTATGGGAAATTGAGTTTGGAAAGTGCAACATTGAAGTGTTATGGTTTGGATATTGTAAGTATTGAGATTTAGGAGTCTTGATTCCCAAATTATATAAGCACCAAATAGCCAAATAATTCCATACCTTTTATTTCATACCAAGCCCCATTACAACCCCGCCGAATGGAGTCTTCTTTGAAGTCTTCCATTGAGCGAAAGTCCTCCTGATGGTTTTTATTGCATTTTCGTAATTGGTTGAAAAGTGGATTATTATAAATTGCAATGTTTATGAGATTGTGTGTGGAATTGAGTTGAGAGTTGATCTTCATAGCCTAAACACATGAGAGTTGAGTGCAAAGACATTATCCCTGTAAGGTTGGATTAAAATTGCATATGCCTATGGATCGCCTAAATAGGTGTTATGGCGTTAAATTCACTTGCTTTGGTTTGCTACAACTTATGATGTTGCTTTTGACAAGGGCAAAGACTTGAAGGGTGTGTTGTAGGTGTTGGTTATTGCTTGAGGACAAGCAAGTCTAAGTATGGGGTGTTTTGATGTACATATTTGTACCTCTTTTTATTGCATCTTTTGACTTCATATTTCATTCGATTTCCAAAAAAAAGGTCCAAAAGAAATATAAACTTGTGTAAGAATGAGCTAACGTGCAAGAAATAGAGTCTGCACAAGTTTTGATCTAATTATGTAGGAATTCGAGCGAAATCGGAGTCAAAACGGAGAAGCCAAGGAAAGCTGAATAGAGGTCGATATCGACCACCTAACATCGATATCGACTACAGATACATCGATACAGAACTGAGTGTCGATACAGACGACAACACAACAGAAGAAAGGCACTCGATATCGATCTCTATACATCGACATCGACCTTAACCCAGGAATCGAGTGAAGCTGAGCTCGTCGAGCAGAGACATAGAGGTCGAAATCGACCTTCCTAGTCGATATCGACCATACTTCGACGTGGGTTGGACACACTTTTCGAGATGTGGATTGGCTATTCTATCTTCAAGGAGCACGGATTATCTATAGCTTTTAGATAGATTGCAGCGGAGATTTACTTATTTTTACCTTAGAGATTTATCAAGTTGTTTAGAGTTTTATCAAAATAAAAGACATATCCTAATTGTTTGGATAGAGTTCATAGTTTAGATAGAAGTTACAATCCTTGGCTAGCAAGGGTTAGTAGCCTATAAATAAAGCCCTAGGGGGCTGGAATTCAATCATCCATCAACACATCTAACTACATACACTAGAGATAGAGTTAGGAAGAAGCTTTAGGGGTTGTCGTTTACGAGAGCCGACGTTGAGTTGTAAAGTTTTGTAGTTTTAATGCAAGATTCTTTTCAATCAATGATGTTTCCGACGATGAGGTGCGAGTAGTCTTACAAACCTCTTAGGGTCGGGGTGAGTTCGACGTTAGTCACCCGTGCCTGAGGTAAGTGTTAGATGTTGATGTCGTTGTGTCTATATCATCTCCTACGATTCTATGTTTAGTCCTAATCAAAAGAAAAGGGATTCATGCTAACAACTTGAGTTATAAAAATAAAATTGGTAGAGTCAATTATGTTTATTTGCAAGAGCAATCCTAAGAGTTGGTGTACAGCGAAAGCTCGTCCCTCGGGTGAAATAGCGCAAGCGTTTGGCTTATTTGCCTTATCGCATGCATTGGTTAACGTTGTGGTAAACCCTAATCCTAGGAATTGCGTTTTATATAGTTTATATTCGTCAAAAACACTGTCTTTATTCTATTCATCGCTCCTCATTCATCCTCGAGTCTTCGGCCTTTCTTTGCCGACAAAAAGCTAAAAAACTTTGCAGGAACACACGTCGATATCGACCATTTTGTTTCGCCGACAGTTTTCTGAGTTGACTACGATCATCCTGCACGAGTTACTGAGATCGATATTGACCCATTACCTCGATATCGACCACCCCTATTTTGAATGCAGTCTTCTGAGCCAGTCGATTTCGTTGACTAACATCGATATCGACCCCTCCTTGTCGATATCGACTGCTTGTGTTTGTCTTTACAAGTCCTCTGTTGCAGAAAGGAATCGATAGCCAAGGTCAAAATCGAGCACCAAGGTCGATATCGAGGCTTCTGGTCGACCACAGACGTGAGCTTTCCAACGCTACTAGGATCCCGCTGACACGCCTCCTCGTGGATTGATCCTGACTACCCTTCCACTACAACGGGAGGAAGTCTTGTAATTATTTGCATAGGCTAGGAGTCGGTTTGCATTTATATATCTTTATATTTGTTTTCTAAGAACACGATTTCCTTCTACCTAACACCCGCCGTGCCTTAGGCGGTGCCCGCCTTGATGCCGTGTTCAACAATTCCGATTTAGATCCGAATATTGTATTTCCTATTATATTATTATTATATTTCTAGCGTAACGGCCCAGATTTTAAAATCCGGGTTACGTTTAGAGGGAAGAATTATCCCTCTGCCAGATCTTGCAATCCCAGTACGAGCTGCTTATTTATCAACTTCAAGTTATAACCATGTTTATGTTTTAAGGATTTGATGATATAATCCAAGAAAAAGGGGATTTCAAACCCTCAAAACAATCAAAGAATCCAATCATTCTTTGTGCTTTCGCACGTGAACCTGTCCTAGTTCAACTAGTCAAAACTCAAAAGAGATAAAAACGAGTTTAAATCCATATAATTACAACATGTTTCTAAATGACAAACTTAACCAAAACATTTGTAAAGTCAAGCTCTAATAGGTGAAGTATTCTTAACACTCTCGTCCCGTGAGAAAACCCAGCCATAGAAACAAATCAACAAGCAAAAGGGAGCGGGTACCTGAAACTATACCACAAGTCAAGGTCGAGCCACTCATGCAGGACCGGAAGTCCTCGTTGAGGTCATATAATATGCCTCTACCTAGAATGAAGGATGACTAATGTAGTACAAGATTTAAATCACATAAGCATGCTTTGACATTTATAATATACGGAAAAATTGTAAAGGCCCAAGACAATGCCAAGTGGCATATCCCTCTCCTACCTCTGCACCCCTTCCCGTTAGTGTAGAGACTGGCCAGTTCGGTGCTATAGCATAGCAATTTCCTCGTGGTGGTGCACAAACAACGGCATCATCATATCAGATCATCTTATCGCTTGCCCGATGGTGCTGGGCTATCATATCATGCTCATATCGACTCGATTGACTCAGGGCAACCCGATGGGGATCGGCTACCCTATGAACCTAGTAAAGACTCTAGGACTATCACATATAACGGCCATTCTGTTTCAAACGCATAAAGAATAGGGATGCTCATTCATAAGTGCAAGTCCTAAACATTATACTACATGGCATGCTTTTATGCATATGCAACACCTACATACTATAAAACACATCAGGCATGAGGTCCAATCACTTGAGCAAGCCTCGGAGGACTTACCTGGAGTCTTCACATCCAATTAGCCAGCAAACAAGCCACTCAGAGAATCATCCGACAGCAAATATGCCACTCAAAGAATCATCCAATTACACTAGAAAGTAATAAGCAAGGAATATCCCATCAATACATATTTAATCAACACACATGCGGTTTCCACTTCATCACAAGACTAAATAATATTTTATTCAAGTAACATCGCATTCTCATCATAACCATCCTCCTCAATTAACCTTGTGCTCATCAAGTATAAAACTTATTTTAAAGTCTTGTCAAGATCATTACTCAAAATATCTTATTTCAAATCAAGCTCAATATTTCCATAACCATCTTCTCAAGTATCATATATTCATCCACATTTAAAGATTAAGCCATGATAAGTCAACATTTCTAAAATGCTTTATGAATTCAAATATCACTAAAACAATCAATGAAAGCTCGAAGTCAACACAAGCAAGATTTAAACACAACAAGTCCTCAAGATATCTTTTATATAACTTGTATGCTTCTTCATATTTGACTACCCTTTTACGATTTTACTAATCAAATTATGAATCAGTTATAATTTTAACCATTCGAAGTTATAACTATGTAAATGTAGCTAACTATCCACAAATATAACATGTTCAAAGAGAAGGGTAAAACAAGTTGGCATCTAAGAAATCATTTATAACTTCACCTGCGCATAATCACTTAAACAAAGTCACAAGGCATAATAACTAATAAGTCTTCAAGACACATTTCTTTATCTAGGATAACAACTTTACTTATCAAGACAAGTTATAATTCTATCTCAGGGTAGTAACTCATTAACCACTGACTTCACTAATCAATTAACACTCAAACATGATACACAATTTAGCAAGTGGTTTCCTAAAAGAATGGATCTCAATTACAAGTGCATTTAATTAACTATCAAGCATACTATACTTACCTAACTTAAATCTATAATTCAAGTACGATTTTATTTATATCATAGTCACTAGGGTAATTGCCTAACTTAAACCTCTTCTCTTAGTAATTAGCATGAACAATTCGCAAGTCAACTAAGCCCTTTCTCAAGCTAAGTCCGAGCTAAAAAATTCTATCTCAATGTAGTAACTCATCATCATTAAGAACTAACTATTGTCATGACAATACTCATGGTTAATTAATTACAAGTCGAACACCAATTTATCTTGTCCTAAATTCATTTTTTTTTCCTTTACCATTAACAACCTCAAGGAAATTCAATCAATTCATTAACATTCGCAATACTTATCATGTTTGTTATTTAAGTCATTACCAATCTAACCACTTAAATAGGATTCATCAAAACAATGGGGTTCACATCCTTATGTAAAGCAAAGTAAAAGCAAAGCTCCTATTCTCTTCAATTTCGACAAACAAAATGCAAGGTTTAAATCAATAGGAGCATGGTTACTCAAAAAATCAGTTATTCCATTAAGCTGGCCACATCCAAATACCCATAACCAAAATCCAAGGAAAACACAAATTAATCTAAAACCAATCCAACATCTAACCCAAAATATTTACCCTTGGTCCCAATGGAAGGAGGAGAGGTGGGTATAGGCTTAAGAGGAGAGGCGAGGTCATCAGCCGGAGATCTGGAGGCGTTCTGCTCGGAGAAGGAGAGGAAGGCCACTTCGGTAGTCCTCGGCATCAGCTTCGGCATTTGATTCGTGCTTCAGGAAGAGCGCCCACACTCGAGATCTGGGCTCAAGTGCTCGAGCTAGGAAGTGAAAGGGTGCAAGCAGACCGGGAGAGAGAAGATCGAGAGGAGGCCGAAGAGGCGAAGAGGGAGCGGCCATGGGAGTCCAGCCTCCAGATCTGATTTTTGTTTTGTCGAAGTGAAGCTCAGGGAGGAAGAGAGTGCCAGGTCGAGTGGATTTGGTGCCTCTAGGTCTGCAACGACGGGGTGGTTCACCATGAACGAGAGGGAGGATATGAGCTCGGGCTGACCTTCAATGGCAGCTGCGAGAACGAGACAACAGATAGAGGGTGAATGGATGGGCGAGAGTGACAAAGAGCAAGGAGGAGGAAGAAGGCAGCCATGGGAACGGAGCTTGAAAGCTCGGGTTCGAGTGAGCAATAGGAGGGAGTAGGAGTGAGCTTAGATCCATGAAAGACGAAGGTGAACAGCGGCTCTTCACAAATCTGAAAGTGGGCAGGGGATGGGGGCGGATATGGAGTTTATATATCCGGACAATTAGGGTTTAGCTTTATGTTAAGGAATTTACAAAACTATCCCGCTATTTCTAGGTTTATAAAAATTATACCCCATAAAATTATAGAATTCATCCCAGTAAATATTATTTAAATTAAAAGCACCACAATATCAACCTCTGTATTAATAAAATAAATAAATAAGTTAATTTAATGAAAGTATTTTTATTATATATTTTAAATTTTGACGATTTCAAAATTTTCGGAATCTCGAAAATTTGAAATTAAATCATGCTTTATAAAATTATATTTTAAAATTTTTGGATCTTTACATCATCCACCTCTAAAAACAAGTCTCGTCCCCGAGACTAAAATCCTTTTTAAAAGTAACAAGCGTTTGAAAACACAAGTCAGCTCCTTCTAAGTTAGTCAACCAGATTTTCAAGGATTCAAGGAGTTGTTATCCACCTCTAAGGGCTAATCCCACATTTTACTTCCTAAGTTCATTTCTCATGATCTATCTCAACATCATCTCAAATATTAATATATCCAAAGTATTATTATAACAAAATTCATCATCACATCAGATTTAAAAATTTCCAAGTTCAAGATATCAACATATCAGAGTTTATCATACTAACAAATCCCATTATTAGCGGATCGGGAAATCACTGAAATTTGCACATTGTTATCAACTAGAAAAGGAAACAATCATCATACTCACACATCACCACCAACCCGAGAGGGCACAATCAAGCTCATGAAGTTAGGGTCATCTCCAAGCTAGGCTCAAATCATGTTCCAATCCTCAATTAAAGTCGCACCTCTCATCGATCTAAACAACCCATTCTTGATCACGTTATAGAGGATTATGCAAGGGTGACGCGAGACCTAAGATTTAATCGAAGGAAGAGATGCTAAGGGACAATTCGACTGACTCTTGACATGAAGATAGACTCGGATAGTATCTGGTAAGACTGGACACGAGAATGTCGCCGATGCCCATGAGAAACCCTTAAGGTTAAGATTGCATCACTCATCTCATCATATAGCACATCAAGTCATAAAACATACAACATTGTATTCTTGCACACTAACATGGACCTATCTCAGGAGACAATGGCAATACGATTTTAGTGGGAGTGTCATTACGTGTGATGAGGTACAAAGTAAATAATCTAGCGTTATCAGAGAAATATCAATATACTTACTACTATTAATTCACTTACTCACAAGGAACGGGTATCACATATAATGAATAGGAAATGCCATTTAGGTGCGGCACTCATAGATATACACAAGATAGGTCTAATAATCTATTACCCGAATATACTAAATAGATGTAGTGGAAGCTTGAGGGAATCCTATATGCCACTATGGTGTAAGAGAACTAACAAAACATGTAGGGAATAGCATCAACACGTCCTAAAAGTCACGAAAGAAATATCACATAGTTCACTAGGAAGAGACAAGTGTAAGTGTGTGCTTCATGCATTTATGTCATTAAGTTATACACCAACACCTATTTCATACCACTATAAGCTCAACATGATAGATAGTATAATATCAACAATTCTTAAGCAAAATATGATGCATAAACATGCAAGTGCAATTTAAACTATAGGGGTGGGGCAAACATATGGGGCATAAAACTATTTATGCATAATGAGTATAGAAAAACACCATGTAACATGTAAAAGTGAGCATGTGAAATATTATGGCCTACGAATGGTACTATACATGTAAAATAGAATAGATGGTGTCGAAAGATAACAAGATTTCTCTAATATAATATTCAAAATGCGTAAGAAATCACAACTTCATAAAATCACATAACAAGTGCAAATATGCAAGATAGACATACTACCAGAACTTTATTACAATAGTGATCATAAAGATAATGTAAATATTGCAACAAATCACATATCATATCGTTGATGCTAAATTTCTACATATTATCGATAACACATGACGATGGGTAAGTACATGAAAATATACTTTAACAACAAAAGATGATACACGATAGGCCAAACCACCCATATCATAAGAGTGGCCATATAAATAATATAGAAAGTGCAATAAATCACATAATCATTTTCTCAATTACCTAAATTATTTTTTTTCAAATAGTATTAATAACATATGGCCAGGTGTAAGCACGCGGTGTTATGACCTAACAATTAACATGATTATACGCAACCAATCAAAACACTATTTATCCACACCACATCAGTATATATGAACTATAATCGAAAATGATTTGAACTTAAAATGGTGACGACTATACATGGACATATATATATATATATATATATATATATAGAGAGAGAGAGAGAGAGAGTATATCGATATAGGTATGCATACTAGCTAAGGCACGGATCGGGCTATCATGAGTCATGCAGTAATAATGATCAACCTATGTTATAATTAGGGTATAAGCTAAATAATCATTCCTCCGAAGGTAGAGAGCGTATAAGGGATACTAGTAGCACAAAACACAGTAAGAGTGTTCATAGGTAGCATGTAACAACATAAGTCAATAACACACAATAAGCCAAAATGATCATGGGAAACCCAACAGGAGCATGAGAGATGTGTAAAAGGAAGTAATGCAACCATGAATCAGGAGTGACTATCTAAAGTTACACAAAACGTCATGATATGCATATATATGTCAACGAGGCAAGAATATTACCAATAACTAGATGTAATCTCATATCATGTCATGAATACTCAAATGTGGCTAACATCAAAATCAAATAATGGTTTCCAAGGGTGGCATACAACAAGGGAATAACACGTTGTATATATCTACATATCATTACCTAATTTTATATAGCTATCACGGTGGGTGGACATGCGATGTGTGAGGTCCTTAAAGCATAACAATTGTAGAGTTATAACACATGTTAAGATGAGACAACGATGATAAGTACATAGTTGAACAAGACGTTAACCACCTAAGGCATAAAGTCATAGCATACCTAAATCAATATCATGTAACAAGTATAAGCGGACAAATATTAAGGATCATGTGGTGAGAACATACAAGAAGGGTGGCGAGTCTACCACGAAGCCGCGATAGAAATAGTAAAGGCATGATGCAGATGGGGCATACAGGCACATCATGACTAATTCAATTATGTCTAACATCCTTAAGCATCCAAAAAGAGCAAGTGGTGACAAAAGGGAGAATGAAAGTACTTCCATGCATCTATAATTAAGAGTAATAAACAATGATGATGGAGAATAAAGTCACTTAGTTCACAAGTCACGGATCCTATATGACACTAGTAACGCCAGATGAGTCACGGGTTCATAAGTATATGATATACATGTATAGGGCCTAACATGGCAATGCATTAGAAGTCAACTAATCATATAATAAAGTGAGAGACACAAAAGGGGTACTATGGAAGGTAATACGATTATAAGATAATGCGTATGAGCTGGCATGGATGGATCAAGTGCGATAGGATAAATATACATATCAACGTAGATCCAAATAGGACAAGTATATAACACAATAAAACATCAAAACATGGAACACAACGAGACTACCATCATAACCTAATAGAAGTTTCTCAGGGAAACATCGACTCGTCCCCACTGACTCTATAACCCATTTCGAAAGGAAGCCTCGTTGTTTCTTAGGAAGACAATATACTTTTGAGTGGACACCAATCATAAAGAAGACATTCAAATGAGTTTTTCCCCGAGTGAATAAAGACGTCAAAAGAACATTCGATGTAGAAGATGACATCCAATAGATTTCTAAGTCTCACTCATCAAGACTCCTTTTTGTGTTGTACTTCCTCAAAAAAAAATTAACGCTCTAACTTAGATACTGGTTTGTAACAAGTTAGATCCATAAGGTTTAGAACATAGCTCACCAAAATGAAAGAAACTAAGATGGAACGATAGCGGTAGGATAAAAGAAAAGCATTGAAGAGAGACAAGGAGTTGTCATGACAGTTTATCGAGGTTTTCAAAGATCGCAAATAAAACTTCACCAAGAATTCAAAGAAGTCAATCAATAGGTCAACTTGATATCTTAGCGAATCTCACCACTAACAAGTTAGCTTGAATATAGAGTCTCTTCCCTTAGAGAGGAGGAAACCCTTTAATTAAGATTTAAAGTCTACGTTTTAGATATCATTCTTGTCTTCATTACTAAGCAAGTTACATCTATTCACATTTCAACCTATAAAGGCCAAGTTGTACAAGTCTCCTTCCCTAACCAAATAACCAAGCAAGAATTTATCTTATCGGGATAAGAGACATGTAAGTTATCACTTATACAGGTCAGACAATTATAGGATGATAAGTAGCCAGGCAATGCATCATAGTCAACCATCATCGTTCACAAAACAAGATAGAGGTGCATGGCATAACTTCACAAAATTTCATAAGGTCACAACATATGAGCGATAACACGTCGAGGGTAGGAGGGACAATGTCATACCAATCACATAAATCCTATGTTATGAATAAGCAATTCATGTCTATTCATTGATTCACATGCATTTTAGTCGAGTTGTACACACATGATCCTCTTTTGAACAAATTTCGCATAAGAGAGCAACATCATTAGAACTCATCATCTAAGATATCACTAAATAGATCATAGAACAATATCATGCCAAAACTTCTCAAGTAAGCACATAAGCGATGCATTTTGTGATACCTACAAGTATTCCATAGGCATCCCCATGAAATACTTGTACAAGTATCACAAAATCCTTCCAATGTTCTCACTAGATTCGACCAAGTACTTTACAAGCATCCCTGCAAAACACTTGTGTCGACTTTGTGAAAACATTATCGCTAAGAAAGAATCAACAATTTATATTAAGAATCTGAATTTCATAAGTATTTCATATCAAGTCATGAACTCTTGTAGTCAAAATATAATGGCTCTCAAATCAACAAACATAACTTCTCAATTCTCAAACCATAAGTTTTGTCATCAATTAGAGTATGATTCTCAAGCATGAGCTCATAAGCTTCCAACTAACCAATACGAAACATTCGTCATAACGATGTAGATCCTTTTAATCTCATTTCATGTCCTCATCACCCAAGGCCAAAAGGCACCAATAATTTCCATTATAGTGGTATATGTAGAAAAACAAATATGCATAAGTCAAACACATCGAGAATGGTGACAATTGTCCAATCCAAGCCATCAAATACCATACATTATATGCGCATGATAAGAACAAAGCATGTTATAAGAGTCACCTCAGATGTCATAACGAGGGCAACTAATATAAACAAATATCATATGAAGTCATCAAGAATAACACACATGAATCACCAAACTTCTCCCCCAAATGTACATATCCCTAAAATCAAGTTCACGAATTACTCAAACAAGATTTTACATATGCCCCCATGCCCATCTATAAAGTATAAAGCTAATGGTCTCTATCAATCTCAATCTATATCCGTAAGGGATAGCTATCGCCATGACTACCCAATCAAGTCCAGATTCTCACTTCTCAATGTGGTTATCTTACTTATCCATATTAAATTCATTTTGCCCTTTGAAAACATTCAAAACTCATGAAAACCTTTGGGCCATTTTATTTTCAAAACTCAAAATCATCAATTGCGTTACAACTCATTTGTACTCGGATTGCACAACCTGGCTCTGATACCAACTTTGTAACGGCCCAGATTTTAAAATCCGGGTTACGTTTAGAGGGAAGAATTATCCATCTGCCAAATCTTACAATCCCAGTACGAGCTGCTTATTTATCAATTTCAAGTTATAACCCTGTTTAAGTTTTAAGGATTTGATTATATAATCCAAGAAAAGGGGGATTTCAAACCCTTAAAACAATCAAAGAATCCAATCATTATTTGTGCTTTCGCACGTGAACATGTCTTAGTTCAACTAGTCAAAACTCAAAAGAGATAAAACGAGTTTAAATCAATATAATTACAACATGTTTCTAAATGACAAACTTAACCAAAACATTTGTAAAGTCAAGCTATAATAGGTGAAGTCTTCTTAACACTCTCATCCCGTGAGAAAACCCCGCCACAGAAGCAAATCAGCAAGCAAAAGGGAGCGGGTACCTGAAACTATACCACAAGTCAAGGTCGAGCCACTCATGCGGGACCGAAAGTCCTCGCTGAGGTCATATAATATGCCTATACCTAGAATAAAGGATGACTAATGCAGTACAAGATTTAATTCACATAAGCATGCTTTGACAGTTATAATATGCGGAAAAACTATAAAGGCCCAAGACAATGCCAAGTGGCATATCCCTCTCCTACCTCTGCACCCCTTCCCGTTAGTGTAGAGACTGGCCAGTTCGGTGCTGTAGCATAGCAATTTCCTCATGGTGGTGTACAAACCACGACATCATCATATCAGATCATCTCATCGCTTGCCCGATGGTGCTGGGCTATCATATCATGCTCATATCGACTCGATTGACTCAAGGCAACCCGATGAGGCTGGGCTACCCTATGACCCTAGTAAAGACTCTAGGACTATCACAGATAACGGTCGTTCTATTTCAAACGCATAAAGAATAGGGATGCTCATTCATAAGTGCAAGTCCTAAACATGATACTACATGGCATGCTTTTATGCATATGCAACACCTACATACTATATAACACATCAGGCATGAGGTCCAATCACTTGAGCAAGCCCCGGATGACTTACCTGGAGTCTTCACATCCAATTAGCCAACAAACAAGCCACTCAGAGAATCATCCGACACCAAATAAGCCACTCAGAGAATCATCCAATTACACTAGCAAGTAATAAGCAAGGAATATCCCATCAATACATATTTAATCAATACACATTCGGTTTCCACTTCATCACAAGACTAAATAATATTTTATTCAAGTAACATCGCATTCTTATCATAACCATCCTCCTCAATTAACCTTGTGCTCATCAAGTATAAAACTTATTTTAAAGTCTTGTCAAGATCATTACTCATAATATCTTATTTCAAATCAAGCTCAATATTTCCATAACCATCTTCTCAAGTATCATATATTCATCCATATTTAAAGATTAAGCCATGATAAGTCAACATTTCTAAAATCCTTTATGAATTCAAATATCACTAAAACAATCAATGAAAGCTCGAAGTCAACACAAGCAAGATTTAAACACAACAAGTCCTCAAGATATCTTTTATATAACTTGTA
Organism: Persicaria maculosa; assembly: GCA_963922045.1. Classification (NCBI taxonomy): domain Eukaryota; kingdom Viridiplantae; phylum Streptophyta; class Magnoliopsida; order Caryophyllales; family Polygonaceae; genus Persicaria; species Persicaria maculosa. The sequence continues at coordinate 15,352,071 of OY998265.1, forward strand.
TGCTTCTTCATATTTGACTACCCATTTACGATTTTACTAATCAAATTATTAATCAATTATAATTTTAACCATTCGAAGTTATAACTATGTAAATGTAGCTAACTATCCACAAATATAACATGTTCAAAGAGAAGGGTAAAACAAGTTGGCATCTAAGAAATCATTTATAACTTCACCTGTGCATAATCACTTAAACAATGTCACAAGGCATAATAACTAATAAGTCTTCAAGACACATTTCTTTATCTAGGTTCCCTACTTTACTTATCAAGACAAGTTATAAATCTATCTCAAGGTAGTAACTCATTAACCACCGACTTTACTAATCAATTAACACTCAAACATGATACACAATTTAGCAAGTGGTTTCCTAAAAGAATGGATCTCAATTACAAGTGCATTTAATTAACTATCAAGCATACTATACTTACCTAACTTAAATATATAATTCAAGTACGATTTTATTTATATCTTAGTCACTAGGATAATTGCCTAACTTAAACCCTTTCTCTTAGTAATTAGCATGAACAATTCGCAAGTCAACTAAGCCCCTTCTCAAGCTAAGTCCGAGCTAAAAAATTCTATCTCAATGTAGTAATTCCATCATCATTAAGAACTAACTATTGTTATGACAGTACTCATGGTTAATTAATTACAAGTCGGACACCAATTCATCTTGTCCTAAATTCATTTTTTTTCCTTTACCATTAACAACCTCTAGGCAATTCAATCAATTCATTAACATTCGCAATACTTATCATGTTTGTTATTTAAGTCATTACCAATCTAACCACTTAAATAGGGTTCATCAAAACAATGGGGTTCACATCCTTTTGTAAAGCAAAGTAAAATCAAAGCTCTTATTCTCTTCAATTTCGACAAACAAAATGCAAGGTTTAAATCAATAGGAGCATGGTTACTCAAAAAATTAGTTATTCCATTAAGCGGGCCACATCCAAACACCCATAATCAAAATCCAAGGAAAACACAAATTAATCTAAAACCAATTCAACATCTAACCCAAAATATTTACGCTTGGTCCCAATGGAAGGAGGAGAGGTGGGTATAGGCTCGAGAGGAGAGGTGAGGTCATTAGCCGGAGATCTAGAGGCGTTCTGCTCGGAGGAGGAGAGGAAGGCCAATTCGGTAGTCCTTGGCGTCAGCTCCGGCATCAGATTCGTGCTTCAGGAAGAGCGCCCACACTCAAGATCTGGGCTCAAGTGCTCGAGCTAGGAGGTGAAAGGGTGCAAGCGGAGCGGGAGAGAGAAGATCAAGAGGAGGCCGAAGAGGCGAAGAGGGAGCGGCCATGGGAGTCCAGCCTCGAGATCTGATTTTTGTTTTGTCGGAGTGAAGCTCAGGGAGGAAGAGAGTGCCAGGAAGAGAGTGCCAGGTCCGAAACGACGGGGTGGTTCACCATGAACGAGAGGGAGGATTTGAGCTCGGGCTGACCTTCAATGGCAGCTTCGAGAATGAGACAACAGAGAGAGGGTGAATGGATGGGCGAGAGCAACAAAGAGCAAGGAGGAGGAAGAAGGCAGCCATGGGAACGGAGCTTGAAAGCTCGGGTTCGAGTGAGCAAGAGGAGGGAGTAGGAGTGAGCTTAGATCCATGAAAGAAGAAGGTGAACAACGGCTCTTCACAAATCTGAAAGTGGGCAGGGGATAGGGGCGGATATGGAGTTTATATATCCGGACAATTAGGGTTTAGCTTTATGTTAAGGAATTTACAAAACTATCCCGCTATTTCTATGTTTATAAAAATTATACCCCATAAAATTATAGAATTCATCCCAGTAAATATTATTTAAATTAAAAGCACCACGATATCAATCTCTGTATTAATAAAATAAATAAATAAGTTAATTTAATGAAAGTATTATTATTATATATTTTAAATTTTGAAGATTTCAAAATTTTTGGAATCTCGGAAATTTGAAATTAAATCATGCTTCATAAAATTATATTTTAAAATTTTTGGATCTTTGCATCTAGGGTTTTCCAAGACTCTTTATTAGATTAATCTAGGTTATTCCAATAGAGAGTATGTGTGTGTGGCGTAGAAACAATGAACGCTTTGAGAGAGAATAGAGGTTTTTGGCCCATGAGTTGCTAAACTAATAGTTTCGCATGTGATTCGAAGACATGGTTGAATAGATTGTGAGGATTTGATTCTATTTAGTTATTTATGAGTTTATTTATCATCTTCTGCTTATTGATTATATTTGTGTTCCTTTGTATGATTGATCACCATGTTAGGAATTGCATCTAGGCTATGAATTCATTATTGTTTTCTCGATAGGAAATAAAGGTATTGAAGTAGTGATATTTCCTTGTCTTTGTAATGGATGATTTTGATTATGTGGATTAGGGTTGTTCCGGTTGTGTCTTAATTGCATCAAATCGATATGCCAATTGGCCTAAAAGCTTCAGTGTTAATGCTATTCTTTAGTAATATTGAATAAGGTGATTGTATCCCTACGGATCCTTAAACTTTAGTCAAGCAGACATATATAAGCTTATAAATAATTGATGAATCAATCCTAGGACCACGAATCTCAACCATTGTCAGAGAATTACAGGTGAAATTCTTCTTCTATCTTTATTATCAATCACTTTGCAATCATTAGTTTTATTCACTTTTCTTTTTTATCAATTTGTCATAAGTCATTGCTTTTGTCATAAGATTCAATGTTAGAAATATTGCATAGTAATCAACTTTTCCCTGTGAGTTCGACTCCGAACTTCATCACTATACTAGTAGTTGTTTGGTTTATCAGTTCATTGATTTACTAATCTATTTATTTTGAGCTTTGGGTTATGATATTATTACTATTTGGAAAAAGGGAGAAAGTGCCAACGACGTTCGCCCCGCACCAACAACGGTTCAATAATATTAACACAACGGGTAAAATGCACATAGACAACGATTTTAGTGGTACCTAGACAACAATTAGATTACATATAGACAATGGTTCGATTGTATTTAGACAGTGGTTAAATTAAAATTTAGACAACGGTTATATGGTACATACACAACGGTAATGGTGTACCTAGACAACAGGGAGATTGTATATAGACAACGATTCAATTGTATTTAGACAACGGTTAAAAAGGAATTTAGAAAATGGGGATAAATGACATAAACAATACTTATATGGCACATATATAGACCACGGTTATGGTTACATAGAGAAAAATTAGATTGTACATAAACAACAATTATATAATCCATACACAACGGTTATATGACACATAAACAACAGTCATAACCGTTTAATATTGATTGTTCCAAATTTTGGAGTCGCATGGAAAACGGTTATGGAGCATCTTTGACAACGGCTATAACCGTTGTCTTAAAGAACCGTTATAATAGGTCCAACCATTGTTTTATCTAAAAACGCACTGGCATAGACGAAAGTGCAATAACCGTTGTCTATGTTGATAAATAACAGTTGTCTAAGAACTTTTTTGTACTAGTGGTGCAACCACACCTGCCTCTATTGCCCTCAATGCTCCATCTATATTGTGCTCCTTTGGTCTCAAAAACTGATCAGCAGTAGGCGCCCATTCTCATTTGTCTTTATTGCATTAGGACACCTTCCATGTTTTAAGGGAGCACATCTATAGATTCCTAATAAATGCAATCAATATCAACAAAGTTCAACCTGATTTGCAGTAGAAAAGCATAAATCGATATCGCACGCATCATATAGTACATAAATCATACCAATCGAAGTCCAAACATCAAAATCAGATCACAAATGAGGCAAGAGACACAAATTTCACCTACACGGAACACGCAAAACAAAAACCTAAGCGATTAAAATTGTAATTAAAATCAAATTACCAATTGCGACCAATCACTTCGCCAGCACAGTATCCAATGAAGAGCGAACAAGGTGTTGACATAGATGGTAAGGTAACCCGGCTCCAAAGCCTCGCAAACGACGATAGAAGATGGTGTGTCGGACATGAAGGGGAAGCAGCGGAAGCCTCTGCCAGCCTCCTTAAGTGACGAATCGTCGTCTTCGTCATAGAACTCCTCGTCGTCTTCTTCAATTTCATTGTCGATGAAATCTCTCTCATTGTTGTTGACAATGCTCTGAAAAACAGTCCCCATAATTAATAGGGATATGACGTCATAAATGGGTATTCCAATGCAAAAGTTATACCTAAAACCCAATAATAGAACATCGCGATCAATGCCCCGTGCCTTGGAAATCCACAAGCCCCTTCCTCCGAAGATGAACTCTCTAAAGTTACACCATGATCGCAATTAGTGATGTGTGCACAAATTCCCATATTTTCTATGCATATTTAAGTCCATTTTATCATTCATTTGCATGCATATTAGTGGGAAATCATAAGATCAGTGTAGTTTATGCATTATTGTCAAATATATGGGTCTGCACGAGTTTCTATGTGATTTCGCAGAAAACAGGACAAAAATGGACAAATTTGGAAGAGTGGAAAAAAACTCAAAGTCTTCTGAAGAGGTCGAAATCGACTATGAACCTCGAAATCTAGTGAAACAGAGCAGGCCGGAATCGAGCAAGAGAAGAACGGAGCATGTCGACACCAGAAGAGGTCGATATCGATGTCTGATGGTCGATATCGAGTGCCCTAGATCGAGCATATTGATAGAAGTCGAGTGCCAGTCCGAGGAGAAGAAGGAGTGCTCGAGATAGAGTTATACTGCAGTAGAAGAAGACCGACTCAGATTCTGATAGAATTCTATCCAAAGCTTGCACGTCTATCCAAAACTAGAGATCTTCTATCTTCAATACCAGACTTATCACTTATGATGTTTTACCATGGAGTTTTTAGTTTTTACTTTATTAAGATTCTAGGGTCGGGGTGAGCCCGACGATAGCAAGGTAGGGTAAGTGCATCAAAGGTATGATTTTTATGTGATTCCTTCTTCTATCCTATGCATGATCCTTTGCGAAAGTTAGGAAGATTCATTATTTGCATTATTGAAGCAAAATCTAAACATATTGTGAACTTGGATTTTTCATGATTTGGATAGGAACTCTTAGGAATTATGCGAGAGCCTCTAATCACCTAAGTGTTGGTAATAAAAGTTATTTAACAGAAAGACATTAAATTTCATAACTTTAGCGCCATACTTGCATTGTTACCATTGTGGCATGAATCCCCGACTTTGGAAGCTTTTAATTAATTGAATTTGATATAAAGTTCAAGTTTTTACTTCTGATCATCTTACCTTTACCATTCTAAGATCTTCGGACTACTTTTCCGACACATATGTTACGCATTACAATTTTTGTAATAGACATCGAAATCGACTGGCAAGGTCGATATTGAGCACTAACATCGATATCAAGGTCTGTCTCGATGTCGACTGTGTTTGCTTTTGTCTTCTGTAGGAAACTCACTGGAAATCGACCAGAACTGAGGTCGATATCGACCAAACACCTTGATATCGAGTGTCTCTTGAGGTCGAAAGCTTGATCGTGTTTGCAACTAAGGAAGCGCTGACATACCTCCTTATGGATTTGATCCTGAATTACCCTACCACTGCATCGGGAGGGATTCTTGTATTTATTTTCTTGAACAGGGAGTTAGCATATTGTGATATATATTTGAATATTTGAATCGCACCTCCCCTAAATGAACAAGTTGGCGCCGTTGCCGGGGAGGCAATCAATCGCCACCTAAGTTTTCTCACGATCTTTTGTTAGTGCTTATTTTTCAGGTTTATGCGACGTTCCATCTTCACAACAAAGCTATTCAAATCATGGCGGATAACGAGACGCAGGCTGAGACCATATGGCAGTTGAGGAAAGAGATTGAGGACCATAACGCTACAATCGCTGCTGAGAAGATCGTCGCTGCTGTAGATCGAGCCCGTGCTGAAAGGGAGGTGGATGCACGCAGACAAACCCAAGAGTGGCTCAATCAGTATCCACAGACGACGATGCAATACATGCATCCACCGCTTCACGTTCCTGAATCCTCTATACTTATTCCTCCTTCCAATTATGAGATTAAAATAAACTTCCTGTCTGAAATTAAAAGAAACACTGTTGAAGGAAGAACTAATGAATGCCCACTGCAACAAATATCTACTTTTATGGACTTATGTGAAACTATTGCTGATGGTGTAAATTTAGGGTATGTGAGACTGAAATCTTTTCGATGGTCCTTGGCAGGAAAGGCATTGCAATGGCTAGAAAGTTTGGCTACACGCTCGCTGAGGACATGGGAAGAGGTGAAGGATGCATTCCTAAACAAATTCTTTCCTCTCTCTAAAATGGAGATATTGCGACAAAGGATCACGACTTTCAAACAAAAGTCAGGTGAAACATTGGCACATGCGTGGGAGCGTTTTAAGGACTTGCTGCGATCATGCCCGACGCATGGGTAACTTCTGTATGTCATCTAGGAGATCTTCTACAACACCCTCGATGCGTCGAATAAGACTCTGATCAATTCATACACCTCTTATCGGTACATTGAGCTCACACCAACGGATGCCTGGGTAACGATTGAGAGGCTCGTGAACTTTGATAATACTTATGGGACTGCTGCGGCCTATGATTTAAGGCCTGCCCCATCAATGACATTATATGAGCCTCCAAAGGAGATAGATCCTGATTTGTGGTAACAATTCCACAAAGACAAAACACACCGCCTTCAAAAGCAAGTCAGGTTCTTGAGCAACAATCAAACTTGTCAAGAATGTAGTTCAACAAGGCATAACACTAGTGCCTGCCTACATCTTGAGCAAATATCTATGGTGGAACAACATGTGGAAGCGAAGTGGACGAGAGGCTCCTATGGAGGGGGCAATCAACAATATTGGGGAGATCAACGATTGTATCAACAAAGGGATCCCCCACCATATAGAGCACCAGGGCACCCTGAGCGGGAAACAAGGAAGGATGACCTGTAGATCATTCTTGATGAGATGCGGAGGAACCACGCTGAGTTCAAACAAGCCAATATCTCTATCCATACTCAGATGAAGGGCATCAATTCTAGACTTGGGGAGATCGACCATTGGAAACGCAACAGGGAGACCCAAATGGGTCAATTGGCGAAAGCAATATCCAAAGCGTCAGGAGCATTCCCTGGATCAACTGTGCCCAACCAAAAGGGCAAAACTACTGGACACATAGCGGCAAAGAACTTAAGGAGCGGGCGTCAATTACAAATGCCCGAGCAAAAAGCGGAGGAGAAGGCCACAGAACAAACATCGATATCGACCCCCCTGTCGATATCGACCACAGAAATCGACTCCTCCAGTCGATGTTGACCCCCATCCAGTCAATGTCGATCTCACTCCAGCCGTAGGGAAGAAGAAGGTGTTGCCATTCCCATCGAAAAAGGTGATTAAGGACCCGGCGGAAAATAAATTCCAGCGGTTCGTGAAGATGCTTTAAGGACTCAATGTCTCAATACCATTAACCGAAGCACTGCATGAGATGTCATCCTATTTAAGGTTCCTTAAGGACATATTGCGTAAGAAGCGATCGCTTTCTGAGATCGTAGAGGAGTGCAACAGATGGGAGATACCACAAAAGCGCGCGGACCCAGGTAAGTTTTATATCGCTATAGGCTTAGGTCGATATTGCTTTAATGCCTTAGTTGATTTGGGCGCTAGCTTTAGCATGATGCCACTAACCATATGGCACAAGGTAAAGATAGGTCCTTTGGAGCCCGTGGATGCAAAACTATACATGGCGAATAATACGGTAGTTATTCCAACAGGGTTGGTAACTGATGTGCCAGTACAAGTAGGTAAATTCTTTGTCCCTACTGATTTCTTAGTTGTTGATATAGCAGAGGACCCTGCTTGTCCCATTATTTTAGGTAGGCCATTCCTAGTAACCGTCGATGCCAATATAAGCATGAAGAAAGGATTGCTCTCATTTACAACCAGTGACGAAGTGATAGAGTATGCCTTCAACAAGACGGTGAGGAATAATGAAGGGCCAATGGAGATAAAGGCCATCAATGGTGTCTACATCACATGTGGAGAAGCCAAGATAAGGAGTATGACAACGGAAGAGCTTGAAAAGAGGGACATAGAAGCCCAAGTAGAGGAGGTCATGGCAATCTTGAATGAAGGAGCCAGACAGAAAATCGAGATCGACCTAGGTAAGTCGATATCAACTAACAAAGTTCAAGATTCTGTGCCAGGTCATAAGTATGGGGTCGACGGAGGAGAAGGAACCTCGAAAATGAACATAAAGGTCGATATCGACCATGAATCAATGCCCAAATCGACTGCCATAGATGCTAAAAAGGAGAAGCAATGTCCTCGATATCGATCTTTGAGGGTCGAAATCGACCTGATCATATCGAGGTAACCACTCCAAATCGACCGAACCTCCAGGAGCACAACAGAGCTCGATATCGACCACTGATGATCGATGTCGACCTAAGCCACAGAAAGAAGAAAAGGTAAGTCAAGGTACGGATTCCTCCTGTTCCATCTAAATTAAAGATTTGTCATTATTTGGAAGACGTTCGCCTTGGCATGTGCGCTTGTGTAGGGTATCCGATGAAGATCCGGACAATTATGAAATAGGAGACAAGGTGTATGTCACTAAATCAAAAGATCAATGGTTCCCTACTAGATTCAAAGATAAGAGGATGGGACCTTTCACGGTGAAACAAATCCATCAAGGCGGGATGCAGCTGCGTGACAAGAAAGGAGTGTTGTTTGAGGCCCAAACCACATGGGCTCTGTAGATGCCGCCTTGAGCGTAAAGGAAGAAGTCAGCCTAGCGACTTAAAAGTCTAGAGCTTGTAACGAAGACACTTAGTTTTGGTTTTGCACAGTTTTTACTTTGTTTTGAGACTTTCCATTATGCATGTTTTAGTTTTTTTATTGTCGAATAAGTTTCATGAAAGAGGAAAAGAGTGCAAAAGACACATCAAAATCGATGTCAAAGCTCGATAGCGCCCTTAAGGTCGATTCCGAGGGGCTTGTGGTCAAGGCAAAATCACCCTGAAGCTTGAGCCAAAAATCGATGAAGGAGATCGATTTCGATGTTACAGGTCGATATCGACCACCACTGATGTCTTCTTCCACTCCTGAAATTTGTGACATTTTAGTAAGTTGTTTTCTTAACTCTATTTCTAATACAGTGAGGACACTGTAATCTTTAAGTATGGGTGAGGGAAAGGCTTACTTGCATTTTTAGCATATTTTGAAATTTTTTGTAACTTTTTGCATATTTTAGTTCATGCATATTACATAGTTATTTTAGAATTGCATAAGCATATTTAACTATTGCATAAGTAGTTTATTTTCGAACAAAAAAATAACCCCCATCCAAAATTGAAAATAAAGAAAAGAGTCATGGAAGTATAGAAAAGAGCTCTACGATGCAAAATTAATTCATTAGAGATATAACATGAAATTGCCTAGTTAAAGGAAGTCCCAATGAAGTGCAAAAAAAGAAGAAAACATAAAGAAGAGGAAAAATTTGAAGTTGCTTTTGACAAGTGCATGATAAGATGCTGGAGGACTTTTATATATTTTCATACAAGTGCTTACAAAAGTTCATATCCTAGCCTTACCTATGTATATTTGCAAAAGTCACAAGCCATATATGAGCCTTATATTATCATTATTGCTCCACATATATATCATATTTCCCATTTTTTATACCTTATACCCTATCCGGGGACAACTTTGAGAATGAATGTCATCTTTGGAGTTGTTATATGGAGTTTGTGCATATTATTGAAGTTGTTGGCAGGAATGAAACAGTTTTTGAATTATGGAAAATTTAATGAGCGAGAAAAAATCCGATCACCTCAAGAGAAAAGGTACGTCGACCCTGCTCGTTGAGATATTAGTTCAGCGAGATGGGACACAACGTGAGGAGTCCGAAGTACTAAGTATCTGGGGCCATTGATGACACCCATGTTTGCGACTCGCGAGAAGACAGTGCTAAGGTTAGAGAGGTAAAAGCATTATATTGAAAAAAGCATTGAGCGATGAGTGAAAGGTGAGATACATTATGAAGAAGGAATGTGGAATGTTTTGAAAAAAAAGTTTTCTTTCCCCGGATTTAACACCACATGGCCAAATACTAGCCCATTTGTAGCCTTTTACCAATCTACTTCTCTATAGCTTGCAAATGTCCTCTTGATTATTAATGCTATGTCGCTGAAATTGTTTTATGCATATAAACCTCCTTTTATGAGTATGATGTTGCTTTATTGCACAGGCATGGATTTGGTTGATATAAGTACCTTATCGAGGATGGCAATTGATTGTAGGGATATATAATGAATCTATGATGTTGAGGGTTTACTTTCTTCCCCTGAATGACTATTAAAAGTATTGCTTAGGCACAAGCCAGCTTAAGTATGGGGTGTTTGATGTGCGCGCAAATTGCCCTATTTTCTATGCACATTTAAGTCCATTTTATCATTCATTTGCTTGCATATTAGTGGGAAATCATAAGATTAGTGTAGTTTATGCATTATTGTCAAATATATGGGTCTGCACGAGTTTCTATGTGATTTTGCAGAAAACAGGGCAGAAATGGACAAATTTGGAAGAGCAGAAAAAAAACTCGAAGTCTTCTAAAGAGGTCGAAATCGACAAGGGACCTCGAAATCGAGTGAAACAGAGCAGGCCGGAATCGAGCAAGAGAAGAACAGAGTATGTCGACACCAAAGGAGTTCGATATCGATGTCTGATGGTCGATATCGAGTGGCCTAGATCGAGCATATTGATAGAAGTCGAGTGCCAGTCTGAGGAGAAGAAGGAGTGCTCGAGATAGAGTTATGGAGAGGTCGATTTCGATGATAAAGGTCGATATCGACCACTTCAGTAGAAGAAGTCCAACTCAGATTTTGATAGAATTCTATCCAAAGCTTGCAGGTCTATCCAAAAGTCGAGATCTTCTATCTTCAGTACCAGACTTATCACTTATGATGTTTTACCATGGAGTTTTTAGTTTTTACTTTATTAAGTTTTATCTTAGAGAATAAAGATATTTTTTTGAATCCTTGGCTAGCAACATTTGAGATCTATATCTAGAGGCCATTAGGGCTGAGTTTAATCATCCAAGAACAACGAGTTTTAGTTTTTTATCGCAGAGAATTTGTAGAGAGAGAGAGAGAGAGGCCGAGTGAGTTGGGTGTGAAGAGAGACCGGAGATTTGGCTTTGTTCGGTTGTAACTTTCTCTTTAGTTTAATTCAAAGTATTTTCTTTTCAATGATGATGATGACTTCCATGATGAGACACGAGTAGTCAACCCACTTCTAGGGTCGGGGTGAGCCTGACGTTAGCAATGTAGGGTAAGTGCATCAAAGGTATGATTTTTATGCGATTTCGTCCTCTATCCTATGCATGATCCTTTGCGAAAGTTAGGGAGATTCATTATTTGCATTATTGAAGCGAAAGCCAATCATATTGTGAACTTGGATTTTTCATGAATTGGATAGGAACTCTTAGGAATTATGCGAGAGCCTCTAATCACCTAAGTGTTGGTAACGAAAGTTATTTGACGGAAAGACATTAAATTTCACAACTTTAGCATCATACTTGCATTGTTATCGTTGTGGCATGAATCCCCGACTTTGGAAGCTTTTAATTAATTGAATTTGATATAAAGTTTAAGTTTATATTTCCGATCATCATCCCTTTACCATTCTAAGATATTCGAACTACTTTTTCGACACATATGTTACGCATTACAGTTTTTGTAACAGAAATTGAAATCGACTGGAAAGATCGATATTGAGCACTAACATCGATATCGAGGTCTGTCTCGATGTCGATTGTGTTTGCTTTTGTCTTCTGCAGGAAACTCACTGGAAATCGACTAGAACTGAGGTTGATATCGACCAGACACCTCGATATCGAGTGTCTCCTGAGGTCGAAAGCTTGATCGTGATTGCAACTAAGGAAGCGCTGACATACATCCTCGTGGATTCGATCCTGAATTACCCTACCACTGCATCGGGAGAGATTCTTTTATTTATTTGCTTGAACAGGGAGTTAGCATAGTTGTGATGTATATTTGAATATTTGAATCGCACCTCCCCTAAACGAACAATTACAACCTTGAGTAACCACGTACATATCAAACGCGCTAAGCAAGTAAAGACTCTACACCGTCTAACCCTTCCAATGAAGATCAAGCAGATCGCTGGTGAACCACCTGTCCACTAGTATGGCCACGTGTAACAACCTAGAACCTCTTATGTAAGGGCATGAGTTACACATGTTCCCTATAAAAAATCACGAGGTCATCAGCCAACTGCTCGCTTGAAAATGCTATAAATACCCCCTACGAACCACAAGGAAAGGATCCAAAAAAAGAGAGAAAGAAACAAGAGCTTTGCAATCCTCCCTAAGATAAAGCCCTCAGAGTCGTGCTCCTGAAATCCTTGATCGGAGAAGAACTTTTCTAGAATAACACATCATATGAGAAACTTCCTCTAAAGACAACAACTGAACAGTAAATTATTCAACGCGAACAAATTTAATCCCGAGGACTACCTATTTATCAAAAAACTGACGTATTGTGAAAAGCTTAATCGCATATAAAACATCCTCCCTAATTAGCTTCGTAGGTAATTAAGGACATTTGTCATCACCTTGAGGTAATAAGTATAGGTGAATTTCTAGAAACGCTTCAGCTACATTTCGGAGAATTGCGATTAGGCGGATTGCGGAGAAACTACAACGATTATTTTAGGGGTCGTTAATGGAGACAAAGAGGAAGGGCATTAGCATTGGCGGCGTCGCCGTATTGGGCGAAACAGGCGAGGGGGGTGAGGTGGGGTGGGGGCTAGAAGTTGCCCTCGTGAGTTGGAAAGGCTCTGCAAGTTCACATGATGGTAGAGGCGAGGGATGAAATTGGGCCTTATTGAATAATTGGGCCTCTTTTTTAAATCTAGCTCGTGTGTTCAATTTCACAAAAAAGAAAAAATTTTACACCTTAAGGGATTTTATACCTAAGACTATTTTACACTTTAAGCTCTCCCTATATATATATATATATATACACATATTTTGTGTACACATGTATATACACATATATACATACATACACACACATACATATATATACACATATATACATATATAAATACGTATAATATATATATATATATACGCACATATATGCATATATACATACATATGTGTGTGTGTTTGTATTTCACTATCCAAAAATAAATAAACTCTCTCATCAAATTAGTACTGTACTTTGTATCTTAGAAGGATGTTTTTTTATCATTGTTCCTCAAGGTGTTTTGCAATTGAAGGAAATTTCAAATCCATAATTGAAAGTACAACCATGGTTATATTGTGGAAATGCCAACCTCTCCAATTACAATTGAAGAGTGATAAATTCTATATATCGACCTGATTTTTTGTTGACCTTATTAAGAAGAAACATTTTGATTTTGCGATACAAAAATCAAACGAAGTTTTTTTAGGTTACGAAGACATCAATCAAACAAAATGGCGAACGATGAAGAAGAACCAAAAAGAACGATGGGAGATCTCAAAGAGCTTACACTCACATCACCGTTCGTAGCCATCAAGCTCCCAGATCTTCCAACGGGCTTAAAATTTGAATTCAAGCCAGGATGTGTTCGTAAGGGGAGGGGTATTCGCTTAAAAAAATATTTAAATTCAAACTAAGCTAACTCCCTTATCCGAGCAAATAAAATACAAGAATCCCTCCCGATGTAGTGGTAGGGTAATCCAAGATCGAATCCACGAGGAGGTATGTCAGCGCTTCCTATGCTTGCAATCACGATCAAATTTCGACTCCAAAAGACCACTAGATATCGAGGTGTCTGGTCAATATCGACCTCAGTTCTGGTTGATTTCCAGCTGAGTACCTGCAGAAGATAGAAGCAACAAGTCAACGTCGAGATGGTACTCGATATCGATGTTAGCACTTGATATCGACCTCTGCAGTCGATTTCGAGTCTTCAAATAGAAACTGTAAACGAACCTAATTTGTCGGAAAAGATGTCCGAAGAACGTAGAATGGTTAGAGAAATATGGACAGAAATAAAAACACAAACTTTTTATATGAATTCAATAAACTAAAAGCTTTCAAGGTCAGGGATTCATGCCACAACGATAATCATGCAAGTATGATGCTAAAGTTATGTAATTTCATGTCTTTCCGTCAAATAACTATCGTTACCAACTATGAGGTGATTAGAGGTTCTTGCATAAAACCTAAGAGTTACTATCCAATTTCATGTTTAATCCACATTCACAATATGATTGGCTTTCGCTTCAATAATGCAAATAATGAATCTCCTATACTTTCGCAAAGGACCATGCATAGGATAGAAGACGGAATCGCATAAAAATCATACCTTTGATACACAAACTTACATTGCTATCGTCGGGCTCACCCCGACCCTAGAAGTGGGTTGACTACTCGTGCTTCATCATTGAACTCATCATCATCATGGAAAAGAAACTACTTTTTATTAAAATTGCAAAGAAAGATTACACCGAACAAAGACAACTCTCCGCTCTCGCTCTAACTCTCTACTACGTTTATGAACTGAAAACTCTATGTTCTTGGATGATCCTAACTCAGCCCTAATGACCTCTAATTATAGATTCCGAACCTCGCTATCCAAGGATTCGAAACACTATCTTTATCTTTAAGATAAAACTTTAATAAAGTAAAACAACTAAATTACTTAGGTAGATATCAAAAATTGATAAGTCGTGTGTAGATATGATAGAAGATCTCGACTTAAGGATAATCTAGAACGCTTCGGATAGAATTCTATCAAAAATAGCATCGGATCTTTTCTACAGCAAACATCGATATCGACCCTGTCTCTTCTCTATCTCGAGCAGTTCTACTCGACCTCAGATTGGCACTCGATTTCTATCTTTTATCTCGATCTCGGCCACTCGATATCGACCAATGGATATCGATATCGACCCTGCTGTGTCGATATGCTTTTTTTTTTCTCTGCTCTGCTCGATTCCTGGTGCTCTGTTTCACTCGATGTCGAGTCTTTAGGTCAATTTCGACTCTTAAGTAAACTTCGAGTTCTTTTTCCGCTCTTCTTCTTTTGTCCAAATTCCGTCCATTTTCATCTTGATTTATGCGAAAAAACATAAAAACTCGTGTAGACCTCTATATTTTGCAAATATGCACAAACTACACTAATGTTATGATTTCCCAACTAATATGCATGAAAATATCGACAAAATGGAGATAAATGTGCATAGAAAATATGGAAATTTGTGCGCACATCAAACACCCCATACTTAAGCTTGCTTGTCCCCAAGCAATACTTTTAATGGTCATTCAAGGGAACAAAGTAAACGCTCAACATCATAGATTAATTCTCATATTTCCCTACACCCAATTGCCATCCTCGAAAAGGTACTAATGTCAACAATATCCATGTCTGTGAATAAAAGCAACATCATACTCACAAAAGGAGGGTTAACGCATAAAATAATTTCGTGCCATAGCATTGATAATGAAGAGGACTTTTGCAAGCTTATGAGAAGTAGATTGGTAAAAGGCTAAAGATGGGCTGATTTTTGGCCATGTAGTGTTAAATCCGGGGAAATAAACTTTTTTTCCAAAACTTTCCACATTCCTTCTTCATCATATTTCTCACTTTTCACTCATCGCTGAATGTTTTTTTTTATTATAATGCTTTTACCTCTCTAACCTTGGTAGTGCCTTCTTGCGAGTCGCAAACATGGGTGTCATGAATGGCCCTGGATACTTAGTACTTCGGACTCCTCACCTTGTGTCCCATCTCGCTGAACTAACATCTCAACGAGAAGGGTCGACCTACCTTTATCTCTTGACGAGATCGGATTTTTTCTCACTCATTAAATTTTCCATATTTCAAAATTTTGTTTATTCCTTCCAAACTTCAATAATAATGCACAAACTCCATATAACAACTCCAAAGATGACATCCATTCTCAACATTGTCCCCGGATAGGGTACAAGGTATAAAAATGGGAAATATGTAATATATGTGGAGCAATAATGATTGTGTAAGGCTCATATATGGCTTTTGTAATGCAAATATGCATAGGTAAGGCTTGGATATGAAATTGAGAACATGTATGGAAATTTTAAAGTCCTCTATCATCTTATCATGCATATGTAAAAAGCAACTTCAAATTTAACCTCACTTTCATGGTTTTCTCTAAAAAATTGCACTTCATTGTGACTTCCCTTAAATAGGAAATTTCATGTTATATCTCTAATGAATCTACTTTTGCATCATCGAGGTCCTTAAAAGCTTCCATGACTCTTTCCTTTATTTCAAAATTTTTCGACGGGGGTCATTTTTCTCTCTTTTTTTCGAAAATATCTAAATATGTTTAAAGATAAATATGCTATGCTTAAAGATAAAGACATCTAAATTAACTATGTATGAATATGCGTAAACATGTAAAAACTATGCAAAAACTTATGGTTCAAGCTTCCAGTGTCCTCACTGTATAAGAACTAGGGTTAAGAAAGAAACTTACTAAAAATTTACAAAAATCAGGAGTCGAAGTTGTATGCAGTAGAGGTCGATATCGGGCATAACAGTCGATATCGACTAGTTTCATCGATTTCTGGTTCAAGCTTCAGGGTGATCCAGCCTCGACCACAAGCTCCTCTGAATCGACCATCTTGGTCGATATCGAGCTCTTTGCTCGATTTTGATGTCCGTTTTGTGCTCCTTCTTTCCTGAAACTTGTTAGAAAATAAAAACAAAAAACCAATACAAATAATAATGCATAATGTCTAATGTCTCAAAACAAATTAAAAATGTCCAAAACCAAAATAGTTGTTGCGTTACAAGCTCTAGACTTTATAGTCGCTAGGCCGACTTCTTCCTTTAACGCTCCTCAAGGCGGCATCTGCATAGCCCATTTAGCTTGTGCCTCAAATAGAAATCCTTTCTTATCTCTCAGCTACATTCCGCCTGGATGGATTTGGTTCACCGTAAATGATCCCATCCTCTTGTCTTTGAATCTAGTAGGACACCAATTCTCTTTTGATTTGGAGACATACACCTTATCTCCTACTTCATAATGGCTCAAATCATCATTGGATACCCTGCAAAAGCGCACATACCAAGGCAAACCCCTTCCAAAAAGTGATAAACCTTTAATTGAAATCGAAAAAGAGGAATCCGTACCTTGGCTTACCTGCTCTTATGTCAGTGGGTTAAGTCGATATCGATCACTAGTGCTCGATATCGAGCTCTGTTGTGCTCTTGGAGGTCCTGTCGATTTGAAGGGTTTCTGCTCGATATGATGAGGTCGATTTCAACCTTCTGACCTCGATATCGAGGTTTCTTCTCTTTTTTCAGCTTATGGGGTAGTCGATTTCGGCATAGGGTTGTGGTCGATATCGACCTTTGTGCTCGATTTCGATGATCCTTCTCTTCCGTCGACCCCATACTTATAACCTGGCACAGAATCTTGAACTATGTTAGTCGATATCGACTTACCTCGGTTGATTTTGAGTGACTTTTTGGCTCCTTCGTTCAATATTGCCATGACTTTCTCCACTTGGGCTTCTATGGCCCTCTTTTCAAGCTCCTCAGGTGTCATATTCCTTACCTATGCTTCCCCACATGTGATGTAGACACCATTAATTGATTTTACCTCCATTGGCCGTTCATGATTCCTCATCGTCTTGTTGAAGGCGTACTTTATCACTTCGTCCCTGATGGTGAATGAGAGCAATCCTTTCTTCACGCTTATGTTGACATCGACGGTTGCTAAGAATGGCCTACCTAAAATAATGGGACAAGCAGGGTCCTCTTCCATATAACCAAATAAGAAATTAGGAGGGACAAAGAACTTACCTACTTGTACAGGCACGTCATCTACCATCCCTGTTGGAATCACTACCTTGTTGTTGGCCATGTAAAGCTTTGCATCCACAAGCTCTAGGGGACCTATCTTTATCTTGTGCCATATGGTTAGTGGCATCATGCTAAAACACTAGAGCCTAAATCAACTAAAGCATTAAAGCGATATTGACCTAAGCCTATAGTGACAGAAAACTTACCTGGGTCCGCCCACTTCTCTAGTAGCTCCAATCTGTTGCACTCATCTGCGATCTCAGCAATTGATCGCTTCTTACCTAGGATGTCCTTAAGGAACCTCACATATGATGGCATCTCATGAAGTGCTTATGTGAATGGAATTGAAACATTAAGCCCTTAAAGCATCTTCACAAATTGTGAAAACTTCTTTTCCACCGGGTCCTTGACCACTTTCTTTAATGGGAATGCCAACACCACCTTCTTCCCTGCGGCTCGAGTTAAGTTGACATTGACTAGATGGGGGTCGATAACGACTAGAGGAGTCAATTTCTGTGGTGATTCAGCAGCAGTGTCGACATCGAGTTAAGAATGCTCGACATCGGTATAACCCTGATCGATATCAACTGGGGGTGTCGATATCGATGTCCCTTCTAGTGTTTTCTCCTTCACTTTTTGCTCGGGCATTTGCAATTGACGCCCATTCCTTAGACTCCGGGCTGCTATGTGTCCAGTTGTTTTGCCCTTTTGATTGGGCACAGTTGATCCAGACAACGATTCTAACGGTTTGGGTATTTGTTCATCCAATTGACCCATTTGGGTCTCCATGTTGCGCTTCCAAACGTCTATGTCCCCAAGCCTAGAGTTGATGCCTTACAACTGAGTTTGAACGGAGTTATTGGCTTGTTTGAACTCAGCATGGTTCCTCCGCATCTCATCAAGAATGATCTGCAGGTCATCCTTCCTTGGTTCACGCTCAGGGTGCCCTTGTGCTCTATAAGGTGGGGGATCCCTTTGAAGTTGTTGTTGTTGATAAAACCTTTGATCTCCCCAATACTACTGATTGCCCCCTCCATTGGGGCCTCTCGTCCACTTAGCTTCCTCATGTTGCTCCGCCATAGATACTTGCTTAAGATGTGGGCAGGCACTAGTGTTGTGCCTTGTTGACCCACATTCTTGACAAGTTTGATTGTTGCTGACGAATCTCACTTTCTTTTGAAGGCGGCGTGTTTGATCGTTGTGGAATTGTTGACGCACCTCAGGATCAATCTCCTTTGGAGGCTCATAAAATGGCATAGATGGGGTAGGCCTTGAGTCATAGGCTGCATCAGTCCCATATGTGTTATCAAAGTTAACCAGCCTCTCAATTGTCTCCCAGGCCTTCGTTGGTGTAAGCTCAATGTACCGATAGGAGGTGTATGAGTTGATTCTCTCCTTATTCGGCTCTTCAAGGGAGTTGTAGAAGATCTCCTGGATGACATACGGTAGTTGCCCATGCGTCGGGCATGATCTCAGCAAGTCCTTAAAGCGCTCCCACGCCTGTGCTAATGTCTTACCAGGCTTTTGTTTGAAAGTCGTGATCTTTTGTCGAAGCATCGCCATTTTTTATGGAGGAAAGAACATGTTTAGGAACGCATCCCTCACCTCTTCCCATGTCCTCAGTGAGCGTGGAGCCAAACTCTCTAGCCATTGCAATGCCTTCCCTGCAAGAGAACGTCGAAATGATTTTAGTCTAACATACTCTAAATTCACACCATCTGCAATAGTTTCACATAAATCCATGAAAGTAGAGATATGTTGCAAGGGGCATTTATTAAGTCTTCCTTCAAAAGTATTTCTTTTAATCTCAGATAGGAAGTTAATCTTAATTTCATAATTAGAAAGAGGAATTAAAATAGCAGATTCAAGAACATGTAGCGGTGGGTGCATGTATTGCATCGCCGTCTGTGGATACTGATTGAGCCGCTATTGGGCTTGTCTGCACGCATCCTCCTCTTTATCAGCGGGGGCTCACTCAGCAGCAGCGGCAGCCCTTTCAGCAGCAATTGTAGTGTTGTGGTCCTTTATTTTCATCCTCAACCGCTCAATGGTCTAAGCCTGCGTCTCGTTATCTGCCATGATTCTGATAGCTTTGTTGCGAAGATGGAAGAAACGTTTAGGCTCGTCATGACTTTCCAGGATAGGTTCACGATCAGAACGTCACATAAACCTACAAAATAAGCAATATAAGAAGATAGTGAGAATAGCATAGGTGGATATTGATTGCCTCCCCGGCAACGGCGCCAATTTGTTCATAAGGGGAGGGGTATTCGCTTAAATAAAATATTTAAATTCAAAACAAGCTAACTCCCTTATCCAAGAAAATAAGATACAAGAATCCCTCCCGATGTAGTGGTATGGTAATTCAGGATCGAATCCATGAGGAGGTATGTCAGCGCTTCCTAAGCTTGCAATCACGATCGAATTCCGACTCCAGAAGACCACTTGATATCGTGGTATCTGGTCGATATCGACCTCAATGTTGGTCGATTTCCAGCTAAGTACCTGCAGAACACAGAAGCAACAAGTCGACGTCGAGATGGTACTCGATATCGATGTTAGCACTCGATATCGACCTCTGCAGTCGATTTCGAGTCTTTAAACAGAAACTGTAAACGAACCTAATTTGTCGGAAAAGATGTCCGAATAACGTAGAATGGTGAGAGAAGTATGGACAGAAATAAAAAACAAACTTTTTATATGAATTCAATAAACTAAAAGCTTCCAAGGTCGGGGATTCATGCCACAACGATAATCATGCAAGTATGATGCTAAAGTTATGTAATTTCATGTCTTTCCGTCAAATAACTTTCGTTACCAACTATTAGGGGATTAGAGGTTCTCGCATAAAACCTAAGAGTTACTATCCAATTACATGTTTAATCCACATTCACAATATGATTGGCTTTCGCTTTAATAATGCAAATAATGAATCTCCTAAACTTTTGCAAATGACCATGCAATAGATAGAAGACGGAATCGCATAAAAATCATACCTTTGATGCACAAACTTACATTGCTATCATCGGGCTCACCCCGACCCTAGAAGTGGGTTGACTACTCGCGCTTCATCATTGAACTCATCATCATCATGGAAAAGAAACTACATTGTCTTAAAATTGCAAAGAAAGATTACACCGAACAAAGCCAACTCTCCGCTCTCGCTCTAACTCTCTAGTGCGTGTATGAACTGAAAACTCTACGTTTTTGGATGATCCTAACTCAGCCCTAATGGCCTCTAATGGTAGATTTCGAACCTCGCTATCCAAGTATTCAAACCTCTATCTTTATCTCTAAGATAAAACTTTAATAAATTAAAACAACTAAATTACTTAGGTAAATATCAAAAGCTGATAAGTTTGGTGTAGATATGATAGAATATCTCGACTTTAGGATAATCTCGAATGCATCGGATAGAATTCTATCAAAAAACAGCGTCGGATCTTTTCTGCAGCAAACATCGATATCGACCTAGAACATCGATATCGACCATGTCTCTTCTCTATCTCGAGCAGTCCTACTCGTCCTCGGATTGGCACTCAACTTCTATCTTTTATCTCGTTCTCGACCACTCGATATCGACCTATGGACATCAATATCGACCTTGTTATGTCGACATGCTCTGTTATCTGCTCCGCTCGATTTATGGTGCTCCGTTTCACACGATGTCGATTCTTTAGGTCGATTTTGACTCTTCAGTAGACTTCGAGTTCTTTTTCCGCTCTTCTTCTCTTGTTCAAATTCCGTCCATTTTCGTCTCGATTTCTGCAAAAAACATAAAAACTCATGTAGACCTCTATATTATGCAAATATGCATACACTACACTAATCATACGATTTCCCAACTAATATGCATGCACATATCGACAAAATGGACATAAATGTACATAGAAAATATGGAAATTTGCGTGCACATCAGGATGGGCATCGCTGTTACACAGTTTTCACAAAAGGAAAAGAGAAGATCCAAATAAGCATTTGGCAAAATTCATTGCGATCTGCGATCGTGTAAGGCGAATGGAATCACAAACGACCACAAGATGCCCATAGTATTTCCATTCACTCTTAAAGACATTGCAAATCAATGGCTCTACTATCTGCCAACAGAAAGTATCTAGTCATGGATAGAATTGAATAAAGCATTTTTGAACAAGTACTTTCCATCCATACGATGCACCAAATTCAAGAAAGAGATATCCAGTATCAAGCAATCTCTAGTAGAATCACTATTTGAGTATGTTGAACGCTTCAACGAGCTCAAAGCTAGCTGTCGACATCATGGAATCACGTAGGATTACTTTGTCCTCTATCTCTATGAAGGATTGTTATATACAGAGCGAGGATTGATCAATGCAACTAGCGGATGAGATGTTCTAAATTAAACTCCATCTGAGGCGATAAAATTTTTTGAAGATCTTGTTAATGCCTCACAACAGTATGGAAGGATACAAGGAGTTCCAGGAATACATCATGTCAAGAATGTAAACTCCTTCCTAATTTAATAGGATGAGATTAGTAAGCTGACAGAAGTGGTGAAATGCTTAGTGACTCATATCACTCAACCACCTATCAGACCTTGTGGAGTATGCGGAGATCGGACGCATCCGAATGATCTATGTCCTCAAGTTAAAGAAGGATTAATGGAAGTTAATGCAGCCGGAGACTATGGTCCCCAAACTTATGGCAACAACTCCTTTAACCCGAATTTCAATTCAAATTTTTATCGAGGGTTCAGGAACAGGCAAAATGCTCAAGCTCAATACCAAGGGAGGACCCAGTTCAAAACTAGACCCCACAATCCTATGCCAGAAGTTCAACCTCAATAGGATGAAACCCTACAACTGATTCTAGACAAGTTCACAACTATAAAAAGGTCATAGGACAGATGGCACAAGAGACCGTAGAGCTAAAGGCACATCCTTCAGGGAAACTACCATCGTAAGTGGTAGTTAATCCAAAAGAGAATGTTGAAGAGACATAGTGAGGAGTTAAAACGTCGATCCAATGATGATTAACCAAAGGTGCTTCCCGGGAGGCAACTCGAGCTATTAAGTTTATTTATAATTCAATCCTTACATATGCAATTTCAATTTCAATTTCGTTAATAAAACACCAGCTTGTTGGAAGAGAAATGTGTGTTTGTGTGTGTGTTCATACAGATTTAAGGGCTATGCACAGAAAGAATGAAACAAAATGAAGAAAACAAAGGAAAACCGAAGATCTGAGGATCGACACTCGCCGTTACCCACCGGTGTCCGCCGATGATTTCCTAGTGAAGCGGTGCATGCCGATACCCACCGGGGCTCACCGACAGCCTAGAAACCTAAAATGATAAGATTTTTCTTTAAAAATCCGATCCAAACAAGGATTTATCATTAAGAATTGGATAAGGGAGTCAAAATTTTATCTTTATACATTCATATTTTCCTATTTCAATGAGGATTTGATCATATATATCTTAATTATATGTTTTTATTTCAAAATTTTATCAAAATTCTACTATAAATATATTGCATCCTTATTCAATCTGACCCATCCTAAACTCTTTTGAGTTGACAAAGAATCCAATGAGATCAAAGCATTCCAGAGTGACTAATTTAAGGAAGAGAAGGCGGGGATTGAAGGAATTCAAAGGGAAACTGAAGGAACAGCGAGCCCAGATCATCGACGCCCATTAATCGTCAGCGGTGCCTGCCGATCCTGTAGTAGGTTATTTTCTTCGAGTTTTCACTCGATGCTCGGTGAGATCACTCCTACTTCTCAAAATTCAATTATTTTGAACATTTCTATTAAGGAATATATGGTTTTACTAGATAATCTCAGCCCGGACAAAATGTCACGTTGGTATGCTTTTGACCACTGTAGATATTCAACAATGAGATTCTTAGATCTTCAAGCTTTGACCATGTTAGGTCTTGACCATGAGGTGCATGTGCTATTCAGAGCAAGAGGATTAGGTGGACTGTTCCAAAAAGCAGCTTCAACCTACCCTGATCTAGTCTGAGAATTTTTAGCCACCTTTGTGCTCAAGGAAGGAAAACATCTTTCCTTTAACCTCCGTGGCAAGAAGTTTGAGCTTACATTAGAATATTGTCAAAAGGCCCTTGGCGTCATCGCCAAACCATCTAATTCCTAGCGGCATGAGCTTACAAAGCTGGACTCCGATCTCACATTGGAAACAATCACAGGGAGAACCGCTAGGGTAGGATATAGCTACATTGACGACAACATCAGCCACCGACCTCTGAGGATTTGTCTAAGAGTCCTCAATAACACCTTCTTTGGGGCAGAATACCCAAGCGTGTTCCATATAAGCACTTGGAGCCAACCTTATCCCTTAATCTCGGAGGCGGATATCACTCCGGATTGGGTGGAATTATTAACAAATGCTTGTTCGAGGCCAGCATGCACCAATCAAGCCACGGTCAACAACTTCGAAGGACTTATCATCTTAATCGTTGGATGGCTATAGGTCGATTGTAGTGATCTTGTTCCTATTGAAGACGAGGAATTCAGACTATCCCTACCTCACCTTAATATAATAGGAATCGTAGAAGGACACAAACTGCAGTTCATTTGGAGAGGAGATATAGGACATCGATTGTATCATCCAATGCCACTAAGTACACCTAGAACAGTGGAAGATTTCCGACGCTAATGATGCAGCAGAAATAATGAATGATTTCATCACCACAACATTAGCCACCATCTTGACCAAGCTGCAAAATATGTCCCAAGAGACCAAGACAGATCGAATGGAAACCCATAAGGTTTTGCTCTAACACACAACAGCACGAGTGTTGGAGCCGCACTCGCCTCAAGACTAATAAATCAGTTCGTTACTCATACTCTCCCCTTGAATCTTTTAATTTCTTTATTTTATTTTTATTTTTATTTTTATTGTTATTTTTATTTTATTGTTTTTGTTCATTGAGGACAATGAAAAGTTTAAGTGTAGAGGAGAAGGGTTTATCTTAAGTCTAGTTTTGGCATATTTCAAATTTTTGCATGCATTTCATGTTTATTTTCAACATTTAATTATGCATTAGAAAATCAAAAGAAAAATAAATTTTTTTTCAAAATACCAAAAATATCATTCACATTTACATTAAATTATATCATTATCCAAATACCTATCTATCTTAGTCCTTAAAATGTTTTTATAAAATATTGATCATTTAAGTTCCATAACTAGTTTGGATTAATTAGCCTTAAAATTTTGTTTTTTCTAGTGAAACATAAGTAGTCATAGTTGAGCATGTACGATCTAAGTTCCTATGCATGATTGAAATCCAACAAAAACTTGTCCTAGTGAGAATTTTTAACCTTATAGGGATTATATACATTCCCTTTGCTTTTATTGTGTGATTTACTCTTCTTCTGCATTAATCTCTGAGTATTGGCATAGTTAGTTATTATTGAGGCCCGCTATAGTACATGTTCATTGCTTATAAGTATCATATGATTGATACAAATTTTTCTTAGCCACATTTGATCCACATCTACACTACATTACACCTTAGTTTTAACCCAATTTGAACCTTAGCCTATTTCTTTTGAAAGCTCCACAAAAATATAATTTACCCTATCAGATAATGAGTCTAACCCTCCATGAATTAGGATTAGAATTGGTGATGGATTTGTCATTTGGAGAAAATGAAAAAGCTAGTAGCTTGTGCACTATTATCAAAGTGTTTTTGTTAAAGGAGTTGTAATGGTACGTGCTTTATTTCCTGACATTTTGTGCTTCATAGATGGCTCTAAATATAAATAGAAAAAGAAAAGAAAAAAATCGAAAAAAGGAAAAACGAATATATATATTGTGCATATTTTGCGAGGAGCATAGCCAAAATAAGGTTACCTTCATGCCAATAAAGAGCCTTAGTCATTTTATTTGCCAGAGTTGGATAGAAATATGAGTTAAGAAAGTTTGTTCTTAAAGATTATGGAAGCTTGTGCTATATTTGAGTTGTTTTGTCTATAGTGGAATTATATGGAAGTATGTCTTAGTTCCTGAAATTGAAAGCACCACATAGCCAAATATACTCATTGCCTTTATTTTCATACCAAGCCCCATTACAACCCTGTTGAATGGAGTCTTCTTTGAAGTCTTCCATTGAGCGAAAGTCATCATGATGTTACTTCTTCGTTTTGAAGTATTGGGTGGAGATAATGTTACATAAATGTCAATATTTAAGATGATTTTTGTTTAAAATTAAAAATAGAGTTAACAGTTATTCTTAAAGGCTAAAGATATGAGAACGAGTGAAACACATATTCCATGTGAGGTTGGATGGATGAAGCATGTGGGCCACTTGATCACACATGTACATGTTAGGACATTTCTCTACTTTACTATTGTTTGCACTTGCTTGAGATTTTTTTTTTAAAAAAAGAGGCTAATTAATGAAGGATTATGTTTTTTGGATACAATGATTATGTTTCAAAATGATTTTGCTCGAGGACTAGCAAAAGGTAAGAGTGGGGGATTTGATAATTCAAGATTTGAATAGGTGTTATAGGTCATTCTTAAGTCATTTAGGTTGCATTTAGTCAGGTTTTTATCATAAAGTACGATCATTGCCTTGAAAGTTGCAACGTTCGAAATCTACGTGTTTTATGCCTATTTATCCATATTCCTAAGAATTAAGATAAAGGAGACAGAAAAAAGATAAGATATGAAGTTTAAGAACCATAAGGAAGAATCAAGGAAGAAGACGGAAGGAGAAACGAGCAAGACAAGATGAGGCATCCATGGAGCTATAATGGATCGGTGCCCGCCGATCTAGGGATCGACACCAACCGCTACCAACTGGAGCATGCCGATTTTAGCACACCGATGAGGCATCCATGGAGATATAATGGATCGGCGCCCACCGATCGCTACCGGTAGACGCCGACAAAGATTGTAGAAGGTTTTCTCCCATGGGAAATTCTGATCCATTGGGCTTTTCTTCTAACTTAAGATCTCCGATTTTTACCCCTTCTATGCCAATAAATACAGCTCTCTTCAACCCCCAATTGACACACAATTCACAACACAATCTCACACAAGACAATCATCTCTCTATTTCCCTTTTTCGTTATTTCAATAAGACATGCTCGGCTAAACCTGATTTGAACCTTAGCCTATTTATTTTGAAAGCTCCACAAAAATATAATTTACCCTAGCCAATAATGAGTCTAACCCTCCAGGAATTAGGATTAGAATTGGTGATGGATTTGTCATTTGGAGAAAATGAAAAAGCTAGTAGCTTGTGCACTATTGTCAAAAGTGTTTTTGTTAAGGGAGTTGTAATGGTATGTGATTTATTTCCTCACATTTTGTGCTTCATAGATGGCTCTAAAGATAAATAGAAAAAGAAAAGAAAAAGAATCAAAAAAAGGAAAAATGAATATATATATATATATTATGCATATTTTGCGAGGAGCATAGCCAAAATAAGGTTACCTTCTTGCCAATAAAGAGCCTTAGTCATTTTATTTGTCAGAGTTGGATAGAAATATGAGTTAAGAAAGTTTGTTCTTAAAGATTATGGAAGCTTATGCTATTTGAGTTCTTTTGTCTATAGTGGAATTATATGGAATATGTCTTAGTTCCTGAAATTGAAAGCACCACATAGCCAAGTATACTCATTGCCTTGATTTTCATACCAAGCCCCATTACAACCCTGCCGAATGGAGTCTTCTTTGAAGTCTTTCATTGAGCGAAAGTCATCATGATGTTACTTCTTCGTTTTGAAGTATTGGGTGGAGATAATGTTACATAAATGTCGATATTTAAGATGATTTTTGTATAAAATTAAAAATAGAGTTAAGAGTTATTCTTAAAGGCTAAACACATGAGAACGAGTGAAACACATATTCCATGTGAGGTTGGATGGATGAAGCATGTGGGCCACTTGATCACACATGTACATGTTAGGACATTTGTCTACTTTACTATTGTTTGCACTTGCTTGAGATTTTTTTTTAAAAGAGGCTAATGCATGAAGGATTGTGTTTTTCGGATACAATGATTATGTTTCAAAATGATTTTGCTCGAGGACTAGCAAAAGGTAAGAGTGGGGGATTTGATAATGCATGATTTGTATAGGTGTTATAGGTCATTCTTAAGTAATTTAGGTTGCATTTAGTCAGGTTTTTATCATAAAGTACGATCATTGCCTTGAAAGTTGCAACGTTCGAAATCTACATGTTTTATGCCTATTTATGCATATTCCTAAGAATTAAGATAAAGGAGACAGAGAAAAGCTAAGATATGAAGTTTAAGAAGCATAAGGAAGAATCAAGGAAGAAGACGGAAGGAGAAACGAGCAAGACAAGATGAGGCATCCATGGAGCTATAATAGATTGGTGCCCGCCGATTTGAGGATCGGCACCAACCGCTACCAACCGGCGCATGCCGATTTTAGCACACATATGAGGCATCTATGGAGATATTATGGATCGGTGCCCACCGATCGCTACCGGCAGACGCCGACAAAGATTCTAGAAGGTTTTCTCCCATGGGAAAATCTGATCCATTGGGCTTTTCTTCTAAATTAAGATCATCGATTTTTACCCCTTCTATGCCTATAAATACAGCTCTCTTCAACCCCCAATTGACACACAATTCACAACACAATCTCACACAAGACAATCATCTCTCTATTTCCCTTTTTCGTTATTTCAATAAGACATGCTCGGCTAAACCTGATTTGAACCTTAGCCTATTTATTTTGAAAGCTCCACAAAAATATAATTTACCCTAGCCAATAATGAGTCTAACCCTCCAGGAATTAGGATTAGAATTGGTGATGGATTTGTCATTTGGAGAAAATGAAAAAGCTAGTAGCTTGTGCACTATTGTCAAAAGTGTTTTTGTTAAGGGAGTTGTAATGGTATGTGATTTATTTCCTCACATTTCGTGCTTCATAGATGGCTCTAAATATAAATAGAAAAAGAAAAGAAAAAGAATCAAAAAAAGGAAAAATGAATATATATATATATATATTTATATATATATATATATATATTGTGCATATTTTGCGAGGAGCATAGCCAAAATAAGGTTACCTTCTTGCCAATAAAGAGCCTTAGTCATTTTATTTGTCAGAGTTGGATAGAAATATGAGTTAAGAAAGTTTGTTCTTAAAGATTATTGAAGCTTATGCTATTTTTGAGTTCTTTTGTCTATAGTGGAATTATATGGAATATGTCTTAGTTCCTGAAATTGAAAGCACCACATAGCCAAGTATACTCATTGCCTTGATTTTCATACCAAGCCCCATTACAACCCTGCCGAATGGAGTCTTCTTTGAAGTCTTTCATTGAGCGAAAGTCATCATGATGTTACTTCTTCGTTTTGAAGTATTGGGTGGAGATAATGTTACATAAATGTCGATATTTAAGATGATTTTTGTATAAAATTAAAAATAGAGTTGAGAGTTATTCTTAAAGGCTAAACACATGAGAATGAGTGAAACACATATTCCATGTGAGGTTGGATGGATGAAGCATGTGGGCCA
Organism: Persicaria maculosa; assembly: GCA_963922045.1. Taxonomy (NCBI): domain Eukaryota; kingdom Viridiplantae; phylum Streptophyta; class Magnoliopsida; order Caryophyllales; family Polygonaceae; genus Persicaria; species Persicaria maculosa. The sequence goes on from OY998265.1 coordinate 15,381,419, forward strand.
CTTGATCACACATGTACATGTTAGGACATTTGTCTACTTTAATATTGTTTGCACTTGCTTGAGATTTTTTTTTAAAAGAGGCTAATGCATGAAGGATTATGTTTTTCGGATACAATGATTATATTTCAAAATGATTTTGCTCGAGGACTAGCAAAAGGTAAGAGTGGGGGATTTGATAATGCATGATTTGTATAGGTGTTATAGGTCATTCTTAAGTAATTTAGGTTGCATTTAGTCAGGTTTTTATCATAAAGTACGATCATTGCCTTGAAAGTTGCAACGTTCGAAATCTACATGTTTTATGCCTATTTATGCATATTCCTAAGAATTAAGATAAAGGAGACAGAGAAAAGCTAAGATATGAAGTTTAAGAAGCATAAGGAAGAATCAAGGAAGAAGACGGAAGGAGAAACGAGCAAGACAAGATGAGGCATCCATGGAGCTATAATAGATCGGTGCCCGCCGATTTGAGGATCGGCACCAACCGCTACCAACCGGCGCATGCCGATTTTAGCACACAGATGAGGCATCTATGGAGATATTATGGATCGGTGCCCACCGATCGCTACCGGCAGACGCCGACAAAGATTCTAGAAGGTTTTCTCCCATGGGAAAATCTGATCCATTGGGCTTTTCTTCTAAATTAAGATCTTCGATTTTTACCCCTTCTATGCCTATAAATACAACTCTCTTCAACCCCCAATTGACACACAATTCACAACACAATCTCACACAAGACAATCATCTCTCTATTTCCCTTTTTCGCTATTTCAATAAGACATGCTCGGCTAAACCTGATTTGAACCTTAGCCTATTTCTTTTGAAAGCTCCACAAAAATATAATTTACCCTAGCCGATAATGAGTCTAACCATCCAGGAATTAGGATTCGAATTGGTGATGGATTTGTCATTTGGAGAAAATGAAAAAGCTAGTAGCTTGTGTACTATTGTCAAAGTGTTTTTGTTAAAGGAGTTGTAATGGTATGTGCTTTATTTCCTCACATTTTGTGATTCATAGATGGCTCTAAATATAAATAGAAAAAGAAAAGAAAAAGAATCGAAAAAAGGAAAAACGAATGTATATATATATATATATTGTGCATATTTTGCGAGGAGCATAGCCAAAATAAGGTTACCTTCTTGCCAATAAAGATCCTTAGTCATTTAATTTGTCAGAGTTGGATAGAAATATGAGTTAAGAAAGTTTGTTATTAAAGATTATGGAAGCTTATGCTATTTTTTAGTTCTTTTGTCTATAGTGGAATTATATGGAATATGTCGTAGTTCCTGAAATTGAATGCACCACATAGCCAAATATACTCATTGCCTTTATTTTCATACCAAGCCCCATTACAACTCTGCCGAATGGAGTCTTCTGTGATGTCTTCCATTGAGCGAAAGTCATCATGATGTTACTTCTTCGTTTTGAAGTATTGGGTGGAGATAATGTTACATAAATGTCGATATTTAAGATGATTTTTGTATAAAATTAAAAATAGAGTTAAGAGTTATTCTTAAAGGCTAAACACATGAGAACAAGTGAAACACATATTCCATGTGAGGTTGGAAGGATGAAGCATGTGGGCCACTTGATCATACATGTACATGTTAGGACATTTGTCTACTTTACTATTGTTTGCACTTGCTTGAGATTTTTTTTAAAAAGAGGCTAATTCATGAAGGATTATGTTTTTTTGATACAATGATTATGTTTCAAAATGATTTTGCTCGAGGACTAGCAAAAGGTAAGAATGGGGGACTTGATAATGCAAGATTTGTATAGGTGTTATAGGTCATTCTTAAGTCATTTAGGTTGCATTTAGTCAGGTTTTTATCATAAAGTATGATCATTGCCTTGAAAGTTGCAACGTTCAAAATCTACGTGTTTTATGCCTATTTATGCATATTCCTAATAATTAAGATAAAAGAGACAGAGAAAAGCTAAGATATGAATTTTAAGAAGCATAAGGAAGAATCAAGGAAGAAGACGGAAAGAGAAACGAGCAAGACAAGATGAGGCATCCATGGAGCAATAATGGATCCGTGCCCGCCGATCTGAGGATCGGCACCAACCGCTACCAACCGGCGCATTCTGACTTTAGCACACAGATGAGGCATCCATGGAGATATAATGGATCGGCGCCCACCAATCGCTACCGGCAGACGCCGACAAAGATTCTAGAAGGTTTTCTCCCATGGGAAAATCTGATCCATTGGGCTTTTCTTCTAACTTAAGATCTTCGATTTTTTCCCCTTCTATGCCTATAAATACAGCTCTCTTCAACCCCCAATTGACACACAATGCACAACACAATCTCACACAAGACAATCATCTCTCTATTTCCCTTTTTCGCTATTTCAATAAGACATGCTCGGCTAAACCTGATTTGAACCTTAGCCTATTTCTTTTGAAAGCTCCACAAAAATATAATTTACCCTAGCCGATAATGTGTCTAACCCTCCAGGAATTAGGATTCGAATTGGTGATGGATTTGTCATTTGGAGAAAATGAAAAAGCTAGTAGCTTGTGCACTATTGTCAAAGTGTTTTTGTTAAAGGAGTTGTAATGGTATGTGCTTTATTTCCTCACATTTTGTGATTCATAGATGGCTCTAAATATAAATAGAAAAAGAAAAGAAAAAGAATCGAAAAAAGGAAAAACGAATGTATATATATATATATATATATATATATATATATATATTGTGCATATTTTGCGAGGAGCATAGCCAAAATAAGGTTACCTTCTTACCAATAAAGAGCCTTAGTCATTTAATTTGTCAGAGTTGGATAGAAATATGAGTTAAGAAAGTTTGCTATTAAAGATTATAGAAGCTTATGCTATTTTTTAGTTCTTTTGTCTATAGTGGAATTATATGGAATATGTCGTAGTTCCTGAAATTGAAAGCACCACATAGCCAAATATACTCATTGCCTTTATTTTCATACCAAGCCCCATTACAACTCTGCCGAATGGAGTCTTCTGTGATGTCTTCCATTGAGCGAAAGTCATCGTGATGTTACTTCTTCGTTTTGAAGTATTGGGTGGAGATAATGTTACATAAATGTCGATATTTAAGATGATTTTTGTATAAAATTAAAAATAGAGTTAAGAATTATTCTTAAAGGCTAAACACATGAGAACGAGTGAAACACATATTCCATGTGAGGTTTGAAGGATGAAGCATGTGGGCCACTTGATCATACATGTACATGTTAGGACATTTGTCTACTTTACTATTGTTTGCACTTGCTTGAGATTTTTTTTAAAAAGAGGCTAATTCATGAAGGATTATGTTTTTTTGATACAATGATTATGTTTCAAAATGATTTTGCTCGAGGACTAGCAAATGGTAAGAATGGGGGACTTGATAATGCAAGATTTGTATAGGTGTTATAGGTCATTCTTAAGTCATTTAGGTTGCATTTAGTCAGGTTTTTATCATAAAGTATGATCATTGCCTTGAAAGTTGCAACGTTCAAAATCTACGTGTTTTATGCCTATTTATGCATATTCCTAATAATTAAGATAAAAGAGACAGAGAAAAGCTAAGATATGAATTTTAAGAAGCATAAGGAAGAATCAAGGAAGAAGACGGAAAGAGAAACGAGCAAGACAAGATGAGGCATCCATGGAGCTATAATGGATCCGTGCCCGCCGATCTGAGGATCGGCACCAACCGCTACCAACCGGCGCATGCTGACTTTAGCACACAGATGAGGCATCCATGGAGATATAATGGATCGGCGCCCATCGATCGCTACCGGCAGACGCCGACAAAGATTCTAGAAGGTTTTCTCCCATGGGAAAATCTGATCCATTGGACTTTTCTTCTAACTTAAGATCTTCGATTTTTACCCCTTCTATGCCTATAAATACAGCTCTCTTCAACCCCCAATTGACACACAATTCACAACACAATCTCACACAAGACAATCATCTCTCTATTTCCCTTTTTTGCTATTTCAATAAGACATGCTCGGCAAATCCTGATTTATAGTTTTGCTTATATTTTATGCATTGGTTAGAGACATGTGAGGATTATTTAAATACTATTTTACAGTTACTGTTTATGCATATTTGGGTATTGATTACTCTTGTTCTTTATATGTTAATTTGTTTACTTGTCTTAATTGGCCACTAAGTTGAATAATCAACATGCTAAGAGATTATAGCTAAATCCGTTATTGCGGGCATTCACCCAATATAGTATTAAGCATATGTTGGTGAACAGGATGGAATTCATGAATATGAAAGAGTAATAACATATAGTTTAGTTTTATTCTTAGCGGATGCAATAGCTAGGTTGACAACCAGGTGACACATCGAATATGCGAGAATTACATTAATTATATGCTTATGTGATTAGGGATATATTGCTTCTCGAACCACATGCAAGAGTTTAGGGACTTGATAGTGATCAAATCAGAAAGCTATTCAATTATGTGCACAAACTAACACTAAGATATCCAAGCATAACTAAACTACTCGATGATCATGGAACGACCAATGTTGCAAATATAAGTTTTAACTATATACCTCTCTCATATTATTTACTTTGCAATCATTATCTCATTTACTTTATTTCTGCTCATTATTACTCTTAATCTCATTACGAAATGCTCGCTTGCTTAATACTCTGAACCAATGTCGCATGCACTCTCTATGGGATCGACCTGCACTTCCTCCTAATACTAGTTATTAGTTGAAGGTATAGAATTCAGATTTAGGGTATAGAATACACAATATTCTGAACACACCAATGGGCACAAATCCCGTAAATCCTAGTCATATCCCGGGTATGTCCTAAGCCGAGTGGGATTTTGAAAAAAAAAATATCTCGCATAAATGATGCGAGATGTGACGCGAGACAACCTGTCCAAATCCCACAAATCTTGTCTCGTCCTGCATATATGTGTGTGGGGCGGGGAGGGGGGGGGAGGACGGGGGGACGGGACGGGATTTACAGGATTTTGATGGGTTGTCCCTCGTCGCATCCCGCATCATTTAAACAATCACTTCTCACATGATATTCTCCCTGTATCGTTTTAGAAGTGATTGTTTAAATGAGAGATGGGAAGTTATTGTTATCATCCTTAGATTAAGATCTAATGGCAAAAATCAACCTTTATTAAATAGGGTCACGTGACCTGACTACAATTTGTATTTCACTCTTCAAAAAATAAAACTCCCTCTCATCAATTGGGGGTTTATAGGTCACGTGACATCACGCGCTTGATTCGGTTCCTCTTCCACTCTTCCTTTGTGCTGTCTTCTCAAAGTAGCCCTCTCTTCTGAGATAAGGAAGCCATGGCCATACACCATCCTTACCAAAACTCTTATTCTTCTCCTAAGTCTTGATGATTGGCCTATAAATCCCCAATTTCTCTTCATTAAACCCCTCTATACACCTTGTGCTAGCAAAATCCCTTTGGTTGCTTGTGTTATCCCTAATTTTTGGATAAAGTATGGGATTAAGGTAAAGCCTAATCTCCCCACTTAAATCCTTCAATGTTGTTGCTTGAGAGTGCTGATGGGGAAGATTTCTCAGATCTAGTCATATCATCCCCCTCGGTGGCCAAATTTGATTTGTACGGTCGTCAGAACGGTAGGGTTTTGGGAGATTTAAATCGGCTCCTTGATCTGTTAATATGATTGTCGAAGTGGTTTTTTGCAAAAAGTTTGTTTGTTTGAGCATGCTTATCAAATCTGGAAGGGTTTGTACTCTCGTTACTCTCTCCTCTCTTCTTTCTTCTGGTGATTTTCACTACTTAAGGGCGAGGAGGTTGTGTTGGACTTCTTGCACTTCTTCTCCTCCTCACCTCAATCCCTTCTATCCAAAATTGCTCATCTTTAACATTTGTTTTGTCTATGTTTTGTTCATGGCTCCATCTAGAGTGGATAAGGGGAAAAAACATTTGGTGGCAGATGATCCTACCCCTCAAGTGAATAATACATGAAAGGGGTAGCCGGAGGGCTGAAAACTTACCTAGGAGACTTATTTATCCAAGGACGACCGAGAAGCAAGTAAAGTATGGAGGCTGAGGAGGATTGATTCAGTGCTGAATCAATCCTCCCTTTTCGCCACTATTATCAGAGATCCTATGGAGGTTAAGGAGGTTAGGAAGAGAATAAAGTATGTGTGGACATTTTTTATTGGGGTTTTTCAACTCATTCTGGTTGCAAACAACTAGTTTGAGTTACAACTCGATTTATTTGATCATCGTGCCTTGGTGTGAGATAACCGTCCCTACCATGTGTCTGGCCAACTCATCCTTCTCCGCCCCTATGGATTGGAATTTGATCCTTAGACTCGTTTCCCTGGACTACCGTCTAAATATGTGCATGATGATATTTTAAAGGATATTGTGGAGGAGAATGGGCTTGGGAAGGTTATTGGAGTGACGGCTTTCAACTCTAAGGGTGCTAGATTTAAGTACCCTAGAGTTTGTATTTCTATTGACATCACTCTTGTGACTAGTAGATGTGTTTTTGTGGTAAATGAGGTTGGAGAGGTGGAATCGTATCTTATTTGGTTTAAGGATCTCCCTCTTGGATGTGGGAGTTGTGGGTTAATCGACCACTCCTTTGATGACTGTCCTACTAGGAATCTGTGCAATGTTACTACTCATAACCCCCTTGCGCAGCCTCCTGTGAGGGTTGAGAAGGATATTGGTGATGCTCCCTCGGGTGATGGTGAGAGGGAGTGGGTGAAGGTGGTGAAGCGGTTCTAGAATTTCACCTATACTTATTACCTCAAGGTGACAACAAAAGTCCTTTAATACCTGCAGTATTATATGATAATACTTGGTTTCGCGATTAAATGGTTCTTTTTATTTTTGAGCCTGATCTTATAGGCGTCCGAGTTTCGCGATCAAGTATATTTACTGTTCAATCGTCGTCTTTAGAGGAAGTTTGCCTTGATGATGTGTCTTTCATAGAAAAGCTTCTTGTCTGATTTAAGGATCTAAAGAGCTCAGACTTAAGGGTTTTACGTCAAAGGAAGTTGTAGAGCTCCTTTTCTTATCTCTTCTTTTGGATCCACATTCTCGTGGGCATTAGGGGGAATTTATAGTAGTATCCAAGCAAGTAGCTGGCTGGTGACCTCGTGGTTCATTTAGGGGACACGTGTAGCTCATGCCCTCATGCCAGCAGCCTAGGGTGGCTACACGTGGCGATGTTAGAGGAGAGGTGCTTCACCAGTGAGCTGCTTGCCTTTTTGAGGGAGTTTAGTCGGTCTTGGAGCTTCCATTCGCGATCTTAATCCTGAGGGGTGATATTCTCATTTAGACTCGAGCATTGGTTCATGTAAATTGAGAAAACTCTGGTCGCGATGATATAACCTTTAGTGCGTATATGACTTTCGTGTGTATATGATTTTCGCGTGGGGTAGCCCATTTATGATGTTATACCACTATTAATAAAAAGGGGTTATTTTTCATGGCATCGTCATATCTCCTCGGGACTAGATCGTGAGGAAAATTGACACGGGATCAAGTCTCGATAAAATCGATGCCTCCTTTTTTCTTAATGGGGGAACATGAGGCTTGTGTGGAAATGGGCTTGGGCGGTTAGGCCTAATAAGTTCATGGGTTATTAGAGCGGGAACTGGTACGGTCCCACAGAGACTTATAAATAGGGTTTTCACTTCCTTTTTCTCGTGATTTCATTTTATCTTGAATTGGGAGGAGAGAGACTTATAAATGGGCTTGGGCGGTTAGGCCTAATAATTAGTGATTTCGGGTATAGTCACTTCCATATTGGAGCTTCTTCTTCGATCAGTTCCTCCATTTCGAAGTAAGCGGCCCCCGACTCCGTTTCTTCTTTACAGTTTTCTTTTGCCATTTTCAATCCATGGTTTTTGTTTCCATTTTCGGTTTTCTTTGTCTTTCCCCCTGATTTCTTTTGAATTTATGGGTAAAAGGGGGAAATTCTTTTCTGAGGGGTTGCTTTTGAAGAGGGGAAGTGAAAAACCCCCCTCATTTGGTGGGGGAAAGGACGAAAGGAGTGGTGTTTAGGGGCAGTTGGACCGGTGGCCCTTGGTTCCCTTCTCGGATTCTATGATCGGACAACCCTTGGCAGGGTGGGTTGAGGTTGATCAGGTGGCGGTTCTCCGATGGGACAAAAAGCAAAATCTTTGGGGATCTTCTGCTATATTTTTCTTTTGGGGACGTTTTGTTTTCTTTCTTGGGAGAAGGGATTTTTTAGGAAGGCAAAAAGGCGTTTTTTAGCCGTCATTCCTTGGAAAAAGAGTCTTTTCATTGTCTTCTTAAGGAGGTGCGTGAGGCGCCAATCTGACCCTCGAGGGGCTTTTTTGGCACCGTTTCTATCTAATCGCGATTTTGAAGAGACTGCTTTCCCCGTGTTGATTTTCATTATTCACATCTTTTCAGGGAGTTTATTTCTTGTAAGGGTCTTTACTTTTTTGGAGAAAAATAGACGATGTCATCAGGAAGCGACAGCCAGAATATGAGCGTGGGGGTTGTAAGAGTGGAATTCAGCTCATCAAAAACTTCACGTTCGGTCGCGAAAAATGACTCAGAGGCCACGACATCTTCCATTCGAATCCCCCCACTTCAGTTGGAAAAACGCGGGGATAAATAAGAAAAAGCGGTATTGTTAAAAGGAAAAAATAGGGCCCCCCTAGCTGGATCGTTTAAGCAACCTCTATCGAAAGAGGATCCAGCGTATTACCATACATCCGAATCTGAGGATGGTCAAGGTAAGCAAGGAAAAGTTATTCATGATGGAAATGAAACATAAAGAGATTGGCGTGGCACCTGGAGATTTCTCCATGCCTCCTTACAATGTTGAAGAGTTCGTAAACAATAGTTTATGTGAAGGCTTTACCCCTTCTGATCCTCCTCTTGTCCCTTCCGTTCTTGAGGAGAGGGTAGCCCCTACTACATCGGAGACTAGGGGGAGGTATGTATTTTAGAGCCCATGCACTTGCAACTTGCGGCTCGTGCTTTTCCTTGGCATGTGTGGGTGGAATTGGTTTTACCTTCTCTGAGAGGAGGTTGCTTGAACATATACCCTAATCACTTGGTGGGTCATCTGGAGAGTTTGCTTCAAGGGTTTCGTCTCCCTTTGCCTAGACTCCATGCAAAATTTCTGGGGAAAATTTGAGTGTGCTTAGCTCAGGTTTCCTTTAAAGTATGGATGTTTTTAGTTGTTTACACCATGCGATGTGCATCTTTAAAATAGGAGATGTCGTTAGATCATCTGTTTACATTTTTATCCCTTAGGCATGGGAAAGATGGGTTGGTGTCCGCGTCTCTTAGTGGCGATATGGTGACGAGATTGTCGAGTAGTCCCGGAGGAAAAAATGGTTCTTAGTTCGCGATCCCTATGGGGATATTTTAAACTTTAAAACTAGCCCAAGCAATTATCAGGCCCCTCCCAAGAACAGGACCGCAGCGACTGATCAATAGAAAGCAATGTTCGGATTTTGAAAGAAAATATGCAAGCGTAGTTACAAGGAGTTCATAACTCCTGCCCGCCTAGAAATGGCAAGACTCAGCCTCCCACATCCTCGGGGTGGGTATTCAGTGTTTCCTTCGACCCGTGATACATTATGACCTTCTTTCCCTTTTATACAAAGATAAGTACTCTTACCTCAATCTACGCCTGTATATATCATGCTTCCTTTCTTTGGCAGGTAAGCTGGATCTTACTAAACTCTCTGCGGGAGCTTTGAAGGGAAGGAAGACCTTAAAATCATCGGCTACCGGTGTTTCAACCGTAGCTCGTGATATTGCTTTGCCTCTTGTTCCCGTCGAGAGACGTCCCACGGAGGACGTAGCAAGCACCCTGCCCGTCCTTGATTTGGATTAGAGTCCGACCAGAGATGATGAGGCTCTAGTCCAAGAAACAGGCAAGAAAAGGAAGACAGGGGACAAAGGCCTAAGCATGCCTTCATCAGAAGAGCCTCTCACTCAGTCTGGAATAGCCATATCAGGTTATCGGCAACCCAATTTCACAGCGATCAAATATCGGAAACTTGCTCTTCTCGCGAGGAATTGTCCGACCGAAAGGGATTATCTTCAGGCCCTCGCGGATGAGGATCTGTCTGACCAAGGGCAGAAGGCTGTGGGTTGGGTAAGCTTAAATTGCTCTTTTGCTTCGCTATAAAAAATTCACTTTCTTCGGACTTTCCCCTTTTCACATGTCTTATTGTTTGATTATTAGTACAATCTTAATTGGGAAGAAGTGATAGGACGCTTGAAGGAGTATGGAGATCGTGTATCTCAGCTGCAGAAAGAAGTGAAAATTCTTCGAGTTAAGCTATCTAAGCTAAAAGATGCAGAGATGCAAGAAGGGACCATCAAGAGTTTGTAGGATGCTTTGGAGAAAATCGAGAAGGAGCTTGAGAGGGTGAAGGGGGAGCTAGATCTTTCAAACGTAGAGTCCATGAATTTGAGGGAAAAGAATGCAGAAAGTGCTTCGCGGATTTCAAACTTAGAGAGTCAGCAGCGTGGGTTGGAGGTGGAGTCACAACGTGGGCGTGACCGATGACGGTACAGAACGACTACGTAAATTTTTATAGACGGTTGGGGGATCCATTCTCTACACCTACTTAGCTGATGCGTTCGCGAAAGGTGTCGATGGTGGGGTCATTCAGAGTGTGAACCGGTTCGCCCATCTCGACAGTTCCGGTAAGATGTTTACGCCCAGTTATGAAGCTAGCGATATGGTTCTCGCGGACCCGTCTCTAGGTTTGGCCCCTTCTTCCCCGACACCGTCGCTTGAAATGGGCATGGTTGGTAATCTCGGTGACCAAAATCGTGATCCCGCTACTGGTTCTTAAGAAAAATTTGTGTTGGCTGTTTTTGAACATCGGTTTGTTCCTTTTGCTTGGTGTAATGGTTTTTCGAACAATCTCACCCGCGATATTCAGGTCGACTGTTTTGTCGCGGTTTATGGTTTTTATAAGTATATAATTTCTACTCTTGCTTATTGCTTTTGCTTAAAATTTTTGTTTACTTCGCGATACCCCTACCAATCTCTTGTTGTTGAGCGCTTTATAAAATAACGCGTGAAATAACATAAAATAAATGGGATCGCTAAGTTTTTATTTATGGCTAAAATTTGATCTATGTAGATCAAATTTGTTACAAAACCTTGTTCAGTAATTTTTAGTTTTGCGTGTTATCTCCTATGTCTTCATGGCACATGAGATCATAATAGATATCTCCATTTTGTTCTGGTCTAGGCTCCTATATGGTAACTTGCAAATGAGCGTCTCCTTCATATTCGAATGTAAGGCACGCTCCAATTCTGAGGTTATTGATTCTTACAAAATCTCTCCATCCTTCAGAAAGGGAGTACCAGTTTCCTTCATCTCTTTCTACTAGGATCATGAAGTATTGGTTTGAGGGAGAGCGGAGGAATACATGACCTAGAATTTCTTCTTCAAGCTTTGTAAATATATATGGAAGGGGGAGCCTGACCATATGACTCTGAAGAAGGATCATTCTGATGAACCTAGGGTTGGTGTACGTTATAACACTTGGGATAAATCTAGGAGGAGAAAGATTTTGAGAGAGTGCATCGAAACTTGGCATTATATGAGAATGTTAACCTTTGTAGGCTAAGGGTAGGTGTATTTATATGAATTCATTGTTAGAAAAAGGGAAATGATGTACAGGTGTTTGAATTATTGGCAAGACGCATGTTGATTGAACCTTGTTGCTGAGCTTTTGATCTGATTCTTGCTTGTGGATAAGTTTAAAGTTAGATTGTGTCTTGCGACAATCTTTTTGTAAAGATAAATATAAGGACTATGGTTTATCGCTTGCAATGGTTATCTCAAAATTTTAACCTTTTATAAATAGCGTTCGGTTAGTTTTGAAAACTAGAATTTTTATATTGATGATGTCAAATAGGTCATTGACTGGATCGAGGACCAACTTTCCTTTGCTTGGGAGTTTTATAGTGGACGTTGTTGTGGAGAGTTATCTGCAACGGCTTGTATGTTTTGTGAATTCTTTGTTTTTCTTTGAGGGATTTATGAAATCTGAATTATTGAATTTTGTTCTTCTTTTCTATTTTAGCTTCTTCCATATGGGTATGTGTCTTATGGCCATAATGTTTTGAGGCAAGTGATTTTGTCTTCGCGAGATGACGATACGTTTTGGGTAACAGTAGAAAAACTGAGCACTGATCGTTATTGGTTTACCGAAGGGTGGTCAGAATTTGTGGCCATGAATGAGATTCGAGTTGGTGTGCAGTTGCTTTTTTATTATGATGGGAACTCTCTGTTTGATGTTATCGTGATCGAGCCAGAACCTGATTTGAATGGTGATGTGGCGTTCAATGTTCGTTGTTGAACATAGAGGTGGGATTTGATGTTGTGACTTGTTAAATAAATAAATAAGGTGAGTGAAAAGGTTCTTAGCTCTTGTTGTTTGTAATAATATTGACGATGTTGGTGTAAGCAATAAAGTTAACAAGCTTATATGTTTCTGTTATTTAAAGATCATGATTAATATATAAAGCTTACATCTTATATCTTTCTGTCGTTTGACACGTGTACGGATAGGGATAATATGCAGTGTTGGCAGGTTCTTCATACTGTCTTTGATATATGTGTGGATAGGGATAAGGTTTGCAGGTTTTGTCTGCAATTTTCCACATGTCTATTGTGTAGAAGTTTTGAGGGATTTGCTTTTGGTTTGTCACGTCTTTTCTGTCATGTTTTAATATGTGTGATCTTATCTTGTATACTTGCGTATAAAAAGGTAAGATAGTAGATTTTCTATCTATGTGGGATAAAGAATGGGTTCTTCAAACTTATCTCCGCGTGATTTGTATGGGTCTATCCGTGCTGAGGAGCAACTATGTGCTATGGTATTGTGTTTATAATTTTTGTTCTTTGTTTATTATTTGCGAGACAAAAAATTGAGTTGGGTGATTTCACAATTTTTTGAACTTTTAGGCACTTCCGAAATTCTTTGGGCCTATGTATAATGACGCTGTAAGGGGAGAGTTTCTGCTAACGTCTCCTCCAGGTCGATTGTTTACTGTAAAGGTGTTCAAGGATAGCAATGATCAATTTTGGTTAACTGATGGATGGGCTGATTTTGCAAATGATGGTGGTCTTCGTGCTGGATGTTCCCTTGTAATTTTTAAGTACGAGGGGGGGGGGGTCTTTTAGCACCATAGTGCTTGAACCTAAAGATGACTCCTCTTCTTAAGTTTATTTATTTTATTGGCTTTATATTTTCTTTTGTGATGTTTCGGTTGTTATTTCGATATATGGTTTTTATGTACTTTCTCATTTTGAGATCACAATTTAAACCATTAATGCAATTTTCAACGTTCGATACGGGATGGAGATTGACTTGTAAATATTGATGGTAATCTCCAGTGTACAACGAGCTGAAGAGATTAACCAAAAATAAGTGCAATCTCCAGCGTTCGATACGCGATAGATATTGACTCGTAAGTGTTGATGGTAATCTCCAGCGTACAACGAGCTGAAGAGATTAACCAAAAATAAATGCAATCTCCAGCGTTTAATACGCGAAAGACATTGACTTGTAAATATTGATGGTAATCTCAAGCGTACAACGAGTTGAAGAGATTAACCAAAAATAAATGCAATCTCCAGCGTTCGATACGTGATAGAGATTGACTCGTAAGTGTTGATGGTAATCTCCAGCGTACAACGAGCTGAAGAGATTAACCAAAAATAAATGCAATCTCCAGCGTTCGATACGCGATGGAGATTTATTTGTAAATATTGATGGTAATCTCCAGGCTACAACAAGCTGAAGAGATTAACCAAAAATAAGTGCAAACTCCAGCGTTCGATATGCGATAGAGATTGACTTGTAAATATTGATGGTAATCTCCAGCGTACAACGAGCTGAAGAGATTAACAAAAAATAAATGCAGTCCCCAGCATTCGATACGTGATAGAGATTGACTCGTAAGTGTTGATGGTAATCTCCAGCGTACAACGAGTTGAAGATATTAAACAAAGATAATTGCAATCTTCAGCGTTCGATATGCGATAGAGATTGACTTGTAAATGTTGAAGGTAATCTCCAGCGTACAACGAGCTGAAGAGATTAACCAAAAATAAATGCAATCTCCAGCGTTCGATATGCGATAGAGATTGACTCATAAGTATTGATGGTAATCTCCAGCGTACAACGAGCTGAAGAAATTATCCAAAGATAAATGCAATCTCCAGCGTTCGATATGCGATAGAGATTGACTTGTCAATATTGATAGTAATCTCCAGCGTATAACGAGCTGAAGAGATTAACAAAAATTAAATGCAATCTCCAGTGTTCGATACGCGATAGAGATTGACTCGTAAGTATTGATGGTAATCTCCACCGTACAACGAGCTGAAGAGATTAACAAAAAATAAATGCAATCTCCAACGTTTGATACACGATGGAGATTGACTTGTAAATATTGATGGTAATCTCCAGCGTACAACGAGCTACAGAGATTTAACCAAAAATAAATGCAATCTCCAGATTTCGATACGTGATAGAGATTGACAACCCTTTTTGTTATATCAACAGGGTAATGATCCATCAACCTGCTAGTGCTTTTCATGAGGGATCGACGGGAGAGTGTATGATGGAAGCGGAAGAACTATTGACTCTGCGAGAAACCCTTACAAAGGTGTATGCACAACGAACAGGCCAACCTTTTTGGGTTCTAACCGAAGATGATCAGCCACACTGGGGCTGAGACACGGCCCAGACTCATACGGGAGGCAGCAGTGGGGAATTTTCCGCAATGGGCGAAAGCCTGACGGAGCAATGCCGCGTAAGTGTTGATGGTAATCTCCAGCGTACAACGAGCTGAATAGATTAACCAAAAATAAATGCAATCTCCAGCATTGGATACGCGATGGAGATTGACTTGTAAATATTGATGGTAATCTCCAGCGTACAACGAGCTGAAGAGATTAACCAAAAATAAATGCAATCTCCAGCGTTCGATACGCGATGGAGATTGACTTGTAAATATTGATGGTAATCTCCAGTGCACAACAAGCTGAAGAGTTTTACCAAAAAGCGAATAAAGTTAAAAAACAATTACTTAGATCTGGATAATTTATTTCTTTGAGAACTAGATTTTATAGAGTACCATTTTTAGAAACTGTTACATGGGGAACCATCGAGTGCAGATGTATCTAATTGATCTTCCACATCGTATCCTTTTGAATCACACATACTTACTTCAAAGTGAATGTTCTCTTTATTAACGAAGACTATGGTGGATCTTAAACGAAGATCGTGAGTTTCTACGAAATCTTTCCATCCTTCAGCAACCCACAGAGAGTGGTAGTGGCCTTTAATAAGGCAAACTTTAAAATTCTTCACCGTGCGAGAGGATAGTAGAATTTCATCGGGGACCTGGGATCCGAAATACTCTTGAAAACCGTATGGTAGCATCATGCGGAGCACTTGTTCCTCGAAATCAAGATGGAGGGAAAAAGTGTAAGGGTTTTCTTGAGGATTTGGGTTCGCCATTGTTTGATTTTTTGTTTTTCGTGAATGATGAAATGCAAAATGGGGGTGGGTTTTTATAGAGCAAGGATGGCTTACGCGTGTCTCTATTTTCAACAAGAATCAGATTTTTGAACGTCCTCGATCGTTGTGAGTTTTACCCGTGATCATATGTAACTGCGTCTTCTCTTTACTGCCTGATTTAATAGTGATTTCATTAAATTCTCTCCACGTGTACGGCGTGCAGGTTGTCTCGAGAAAACTCTCTGTTACTGAACGATTTTTTCCTTATCAGTAATAAGTAGGAGTTTGACCTGGTTTAGAGTTATTTAATCTTTCAGTATAAATAAATGGCCATGGATGTATGGGGGATTGGCGTGTCTTTTGCCTGTATTCGTGTTTCCTCTATCTTTTTAGAAAAAAATGTCTTGTTCTCACTCAGGTCCCCGAGATTTCATAAGGTTTATAGATGCTGCTGAGAAATTGCACTTCTTGGTATTGTCATTTCAATACATGGTCTTTTGTTGTATTGTGTCTATGTTTTTCTTCCTCTTTCATGCTTAACCAATTTTCTATGTGTTTATGATAGCCTTTTCCCAACTGCTTTGAGCAAATTAATGGGCAGTTGATATCATATCATGTTTGTTTGACATCCCCTAATGGGAACAGTATGCAAGTGAGGGTTTCAAAGGATGGTAATGGTAAGTCATGGCTAACAGAGGGTTGGAATGCCTTTGTGGTGGAAAGTGGCATTGGCGTAGGTGCTTTATGGACCCTGTTTAGATATGTGGAGGGTCATTGCTTTAATGTTTTAGTGCTGGAAGAGGAAATAGAGGAGGAAGAGGAAGAAGATAAAGATGAGGATGAGGATAAAAAAAAACTGATTTATTATTAGGGTCCTTCACTTTTGTTTCCGAAGAGGTGTTATCATGTGTTTGCCAGTGTGTGTGGCAGAGGTCTTAGGGTGATTTTATTTGTCGCTGGTTAACTTGTATGCCTTGTTTATATTTTATGGTGTTTCGTACTGAATATGTATGCGATCGAATCATTTGTATTCTTCGTTCATGTTTTATGGTTAACTTGTGTGTTAAATTTATTCTCTGTAGAGACTTGTTTGCATATCCCTCCCAAAAGTGCACGTAATTGCTAAATTTATTCTCCGTAGAGGCTTATTTGCATATCCGTTCCAAAACTGCACGCAATTGCTAGATTTATTCTCCGTAGAGGCCTGTTTGCATATCCGTGCCAAAAGTGCACGCGATTACTGAATTTATTCTCCGTAGAGGCTTATTTGCATATCCGTTCCAAAAGTGCACGCGATTGCTAAATTCATTCTCCGTAGAGGCTTATTTGCATATCCGTGCCAAAAGTGCACGTGATTGGTAAATTTATTCTCCGTAGAGGCTTATTTGCATATCCGTGCCAAAAGTGCACGCGATTGCTAAATTTATTCTCCGTAGAGGCTTATTTGCATATCCGTGCCAAAAGTGCACGCGATTGCTAAATTTATTCTCCGTAGAGGCTTATTTGAAATACGTGCCAAAAGTGCACGCCATTGCTAAATTTATTCTCCGTAGAGGCTTATTCGCATATACGTGCCAAAAGTGCACGCGATTGCTAAATTTATTCTCCGTAGAAGCTTATTTGCATATCTGTGCCAAAAGTGCACGCCATTTCTAAATTTATTCTCAGTAGAGGCTCATTTGCATATCCGTGCCAAAAGTGCAAGCGATTGCTAAATTTATTCTCCGTAGAGGCTTATTTGCATATCCGTGCCAAAAGTGCACGCGATTGCTAAATTTATTCTCCGTAGACGCTTATTTGCATATCCGTGCCAAAAGTGCACGCGATTGCTAAATTTATTCTACGTAGAGGCTTATTTGCATATTCGGGCCAAAAGTGCACGCGATTGCTGAATTTATTCTCCGTAAAGGCTTATTTGCATATCCGTGCCAAAAGTGCACGCGATTGCTCAATTTATTCTCCGTAGAGGCTTATTTGCATATCTGTGCCAAAAGTGCACGCGATTGCTAAATTTATTCTACATAGCGACGCATGGTTTTTTCGAAAAAGGGCCTGGATCTTTGATATATATATATTTGATGAAGTGGTGTGCCCATTCTAGGATCCTCGAGACTTCCTATACAGAGAAAATTCTAAGTCATCGGGTTTCCTTATACAAAAAAGATAAATCTTAACCATAGTAAGCTTTGAGGTTCTTAGTGTTCCATGCTTTAGGGAGGATAGCCCCTTATGAGTTCTGAAGCTTGAACGATCATCTTCCTCCTTCCTGGTGAATTATATAAGGCCCTTCCAACTTGGGTTCGAGTTTCCCTCCTTCTGTGGCTTGTCGAAGGACCATGTCCCCTTTTTGCAGTGGGCGTATGAAAATGCTTTTGTTGTAGCCATCGGAGAGTCGACATTGATATTCACTAGCTTTGATACAGCCCGTTTCTCGTCTTTCTTCGCGAAGGTGCAATTCCAACTCTAATCCTTCATCATTGGTATCTTTATTGAAGTCAAACACTTTGGCCGAAGGGATCAGTAACTCAACTGGGATGACCTCGTCTACGCCAAAGGTCATGGCGAAGGGTGTTTCTCCTTTGGGACTTTTTGCTGATGTTTGGTATGCCCATATTACCAGAGGTAAGGTTTCTGCCCATTCACCTTTGGCGAGGCCTAATCTTTTCTTCAATGCGTTCAGGATTTCTCTATTAGTAGTTTCAGCTTGGCCGTTGGACTGGGGGTAAGCCACAGATGAGAAGCGAAGCTCTATGTGGAGCCCATAACAGAAGTCTCAAATAGTCTCACAATCGAATTGAGGTCCATGATCAGTAATGATTGCCCGTGGTACTCCAAAATGACATATCATATTTTTCCAAAGGAACTTTCGCACTTTTTATGTTGTTATCAAAGCCATGGCTTTGGCTTCTACCCACTTGGTGAAGTAATCGACTATTATGAGGATGAATCGTAGTTGTCCAGGAGCCCGCGAAAAAAATGTCAGAGGATGTCTATTCCCCATATTGCAAAAGGGTACGGGGCAGATATGCATTTGAGGGGGTGGGGTGGTTGATTTTTGAGGTCAAAATATCGTTGACAAGGATCACATATCATGATGTAGAGCTGGGTCTCAGCCCTGAGGCCAGGCCAATAATATCCTAGTCGTGTAATATTTTTGGCAATAATAGCTCTCCATCCTTGGTGATTTCCGCCGATGCCTGCGTGTAATTCTCTAGCTCCTATCCTGGCTAGGATATCAGCGCGCTCGTTTGGTTCACGAGGTATTGAAGAGATCGAACAGCGGTTAAATTCAGCAGTGAGGGTTTGTACTCGGGTAAGGTATTCCGGGAGCATTCCTAGTTTTGCCTCATACTCTCCCTTGATTTGATGGGCCACTATCTCAGAATAAGTAAATATTTGTACTTGGTGTGCGCCATTGATTAGTGCTTTTTCTATTCCCGCTATCAGTGCCTCGTATTCTGCTTCGTTGTTGGCTGCTTCAAAAAACAACTGGAAAGACAAGTCAGTGACTTCTCCCGTTGGGCTAGATACCGTTACCCCTGCTCCACATCCGTGAGATGATACGAACCCATCTGTGTGGATTACCCAATCCTCTCCTTTGCGATCTTGTGTTTCTGAGAATGTATCCTCCACTACGAAGTCAGCTAATGCTTGAGCTAAACGGGATTTCCGTGGTTTGAAATGAATATCAAACTCAGATAGCTCCACAGCCCATTTCACCAATCTACCAGAGAGTGATAGTGAATGAAGGATTTGATGGAGGGGAAGATCGGAGAGGATTTCAATAGTGTGAGCTTGAAAGTAAGGCCTCAATCGTCTCGCCATAAAGACTACAGACAAAGCCATTTTCTCAATAGGGGTGTATCTGGATTCAGTCGGTTATAGCACTCTACTCGCAAAATAAATAGGGAATTTGGATTCCCTTGTCAGAACGGCACTAATGGTGGTTGAGCCAACTGCGAGGTAGAGTTGTAATGTTTCATGTTCTCGGGGATAATGAAGGGTTGGGAGAGTCGCGAGATATTCTTTCATATCTTTGAAGGCTTTGTCCAATGCTGAACTAAATTCTACTGGGCCTTTTTTCTTCAGTTGGTCAAAGAAAGGCAATGAATGATCTGCCAATCGCGAGCAAAAATGGCTCAAATAGTTGATTGACCCATTGAGTTTCTGGATGTCTTACAAGGTTTTAGGAGGAGTCATGTCGAGTATGGTTTATACTTTTGATGGGTTTACATCTATTCCCCGGTGATTGATCATGAAACCCAAGAATTTCCCAGAATCAACGCTGAATACACACATCTCCGGGTTCAGGCACACGCGATTGGACCTAAGAGCATCGATGGTTTCTTGTAATTCGGAAGGGTGTTGCTCTTTGGTCAGACTCTTGACCACAATGTCATCAACATAAACTGCAATGTTCCTCCCTATCTGGTGCTTGAAAACTCTTTCAATCATTCGTTGAAAAGTAGCGCCCGCATTTTTTAATCCAAAGGGAATTACTTTGTAGCAAAAGGTTCCCTGATTGGTGATGAAGGTCGTGCTCTTCTCATTGCATGGATGCATCTTGATCTAATTGTACCCTGAGTAGGCGTCAAGGAAACTCAAAGTGGCGTGACCCGCTGTGGAATCTACTAACTCATCAATAGAAGGGAGCGAATAACTATCCTTGGGACATGCCTTGTTTAAATCTTTGAAGTCGACGCACATTCTCCACTTTCCACTGCTCTTTTTGACCAGGACCACATTAGATACCCATGTTGGATCATTTATTTCGCGAACGAATCCTGCTTGGTGAAAGGGAAAAACACCACCTTTTCTTCGACGAGCTTATGGGCGATCTTCTCTAGCTGAACTTCTAACTCAGCTTCGGTGGGGTAAGAAGTAGCCTCTAAATCATAGTTTTCGATAACTTCTGAATTTAAAGATCCTGGGGCCGATCCATTAATAGCAAGTACTCTGTGTTGATTTTTCTTAAAGGATGCGAGGTAGCAAACCCTACTCTCTGATTGTTCCCCGCGCACTTCTCCAACCTTTCCATCCGCACATCAAAATTTGATGCCAAAATGGTAGATGGAATAAGGTATTTGAAATTTGAAAAGGCTCACACGGCCCATGATAGCGTTGTAAATGGATGGCAGACGAACCACCATGAACACTATCATATGAGACCTCCTTCCCGGAGGAGTTCCCAAGGTCAACGCGAGTTCAATCGTCCCAGCTACTTCAACTTCATCTCCTAAAAAAGAGATAAGTTTCCCAGAGTAACATCGTAGAACACTTTCTACAATCCCCAATTGTTTGAATGCGTTCCAGTATAGGACAACCACTGAAGAGCATTTGTCGACTAAAACGTGTTTTACTGTCTTGGTGCCCAGTTGAACATGAATAACCACGGGGTCTGAGTGGGGCATCCTGAGATCGCGGGCATCAGAAAAATAGAAATTCAAAACAGCGTGTTTTGTGGAGGCCTGCTTAACACTGGATTCTAACGGGGGCTGTCAGGATTCTCTTTCATAATTTTTCCTTTCCTGATTGCTTTTTTCTGATGCAGATGGTCCTCCCGCGATTGTATTGATGCACCCGTTAGGAAGAGTTGGATTTTGATCGTTGCGATGAGAATGTACATATTTGTTCGATGATGACCTTGCTTTTGGAACGCGGGGAATATCCCTTGGTGGGGGCCTATAACTGTCGCCCCTATTCCCATTTCTCCCTCCACGTCCTCGCGGATAGCCGCCTCTTCCCTTTCCCCGCTGACCATATGGTGGGCGGTATTGTTGGGGAGGAAGGACGGGTCAGTTTTGGTTTTGATTCACAGGTGGGGCACATATTTACAGAGGCACTATTTGTTATGTGGGAGGAGGAGGAGGGATACCATCAACGGGAGGTCGTATCATAGATGGATGTGCCATCTGCAAATTGCTTGGGGCAGAGGTAGGTAGGTTTGGGTTGGTCAATTGATTGTATTGTACTTCTTGGTGTTGATGTTGAGGAGGGATAATGGGAATTTGCCAGCGAGGGTTATAGTGTTGTTGGGCATCCCGACCTCCTTTGTTATGGAATTTATTGTTGGGCTTGTGGAAATAGGAAGGCTTATTCTCATTGGCCTTTGAACTTGATCCTACAGCCTCCAAGGCGTGAATATGCAAGGTGACCAAGTCGCGCAACTTATCATAATTGCAGGGTTCCTTTTTGAATAAATAGGTCTTGAAATCGCTTTCGGCCAGGTTGCCCATCAGGATGGTGCTAGCCGATTCTTGATCGAATTTTGGGATCTGCACGACCATGGCGGTGAATCTGCTGAAGAAACTGCCCAGTGATTCAGATGCTTCTTGTTTGATGGAGTTTAAATCAAGCATGGTACGCTTCCGCGTGCAAGTGCTGCCAAAATGAGCGACGAAAATGCTTGACAGTTGGGTGAAGTTGATTATTGATGATCGAGGTAGATTGGTGAACCAGGTCAACGCGACTCCAATCAAGGTGGAGGGAAAACATCGACAAAACATGGCGTCGTTGTAGTTATTCATGCCCATGGCTGTGGTGAATTGATTCATGTGATCATTTAGATCAGAGTTCCCGGTATAATTCGCGATGGACATGTCTCTCCATCTTTTGGGTACCGGTGTTTCACGTATGGCTTTGCAAAAAGCGGACGGAAAAGGGGGTTCATCTTTAGGATTCGGACCAGGGGCTCCTGACGAATTGGATCTTGAAGAAATATCCGCTGCGGAGTCCTCGCAGGCTTTCTTACCGATGTTCTCTTTATAATGATCGCAATATGCACCTTGAGTATTATCAAATAGGCCCGGAAATAAGTTGATCGGGGTGCGAACATGGGTCGATTGTTGATAGTACCCGTAGGGGTCATATTGAGGAGGGATCATGTTCGCGGGTTGTCCATAGAAGGGGTTCGGAGGACAGCCACCGCAAAGTAAGTATATGGGGGGTAACCCCCCACCCCCAGGTCCCGTGCTGTCCGAAAGGAGGAACCGCGGCGTTGTTCCAAAGTGGTTGGGGAGGAAGACCCTCGCCTTCTGGGACGCGATTCTTTTCGTTAGAGGGATTATTTAGATTCAGCTCGTTGTTCCATCCCTCATCATGGTGTTGTTCTCCGAATTCTTCTCCAAAGAGAGTGAAGTTCTTTTCTTCGCTACCTGCAGTATTGAAAAAGTAATCTTTAAAATTTAATGAAAACCAATTTTTGGAGGGAAAAAACAAACTTTTAAGCAAAGAAAGAAGGACAAAATTCATGAAAGCGAAAAGAAAAAATTCTTCGGGGAACCCCTCGTCGTTAATGGTTCCCACAGACGGCGTCAATGAAGCGGTTCTAGAATTTCACCTATACTTATTACCTCAAGGTGACGACAAAAGTCCTTTAATTCCTGCAGTATTATATGATAATACTTGGTTTCGCGATCAAATGGTTCTTTTTATTGTTTAGCGTGATCTTACAAGCGTCCGAGTTTCGCGATCAAGTATATTTACTGTTCAATCGTCGTCTTTAGAGGAAGTTTGCTTTGATGTGTCTTTCCTAGAAAAGCTTCTTGTCCGATTTAAGGATCTAAAGAGCTCATACCTAAGGGTTTTACGTAAAAGGAAGTTGCAAAGCTCCTTTTCATATCTCTTCTTTCGGATCCACATTCTCGTGGGCATTAGGAGATATTTATAGTAGTATCCAAGCGAGCAGCTGGCTGGTGACCTCGTGGTTCATGTAAGGGACACGTGTAGCTCATGCCCTCATGCCAGCAGTCTAGGGTAGCTACACGTGACGATGTTAGAGGAGAGGTGCTTCACCAGCGAGCTGCTTCCCCTTTTGAGGGAGTTTAGTCGGTCTTGAAGCTTCCATTCGCGATCTCAATCCTGAGGGGTGATATTCTCATTTAGACCCAAGCCTTTGTTTATGTAAATTGAGAAAACTCTGGTCCCAGTGATATAACCTTTAGTGCATATATGACTTTCGTGTGTATATGATTTTCGCGTGGGGTAGCCCATTTATGACGTTATACCACTATTAATAAAAGGGGTTATTTTTCATGGCATCCTCAGGTGGCTGCTAGGAAGCATGTGGTGCTTCCTTCTCCCACCTTTGGCCACTCTAAATTTAATATTCTCATGTCTTTTGGGAAGAATGCTAATTTTTCATCTAATTCAACCCTCTCTGAGTCTTTTGGCAAATCTGCTTATGCCTCGGCTACAACCTGTGTTGTTGTGCTAGAAGGGGCTCCTATCTCGCCTCCTATTTTGGCTGCTGACTTGCCTCCCCTTCATGATGAACAACCCACAAAAGATGAGTTCCTTCTACCCAAAGCGGAATTGCAACACGACCCATTTTTTTTGGCTGCTGACAATGAGGAAAACTTGGAGTTTGATGAGGATGAGTTCATAGATGAGATCCTAGCTGAAGATAGCCTTGCTGATCTTGGTTTCACTCGGACAGATTATGATGCTATGCTTGTGGATGTCCCACCTTCGGTAGAGTTTATTCTGCCTGACATGAGTCAGCCTGAGTGCCTTACTGCTTCCATTCAGAAGCGGTTTATCACCCCTAACGCCTCTTCATCAGTGGCGTGTGACTTTGAGCAGCTTGAGATGAGTGCAACCTCCAAGTCTGAGTCCGAGAAGTACAAAATGAAGATCAAGAATGGAGATTCGACTTCCTCCACTTTGACTCTGATGGGGGGCAACATCAAGAAAGGGAAGCATGTATAGTACCTTGATGGATAGGCTGCTGGTGGAGCTCTATGATGGTTGGTGGCTCATCATTGCCATGAAAATAATGAAACCATCAGCAAGTAATTCTATCTTCCTTTTGGGTATTTTAGGTGAATATGGTTTTATTATAATCATGTCTAAACTAGTTGTTGCTCTTTTCAGTTGCAAGTTTAGCTTGCTCCCTTGTATGATAACTATTATACGGCTATGGCTTTGTTGGAATTGTGTGTCTCAGTATATTGGGTTTAGGAAGGTAACCCAAGGTTGTAAGTGTTATACATAAAATCTGCATCCATCCTTCCCCGCCCACTGATCTTCCTGCATAGATTAGAAGGAGAAGAAGAGGCGGGGCTCGCTGCCCCGGAGGAGCCTCCGACGCTCAAGTCAGAGTTTATCGGCCATAAGAAGCCCCCCTAAACCCTAGCAATCACCCTTATATATAATTAGAATTAGGGTTTGATGAGGGTTCACCTTGTAACTGACGATTATGCCCCTGGATCTCTTATGAAATTACTTTTGCTCTATCAATTGCCCCTCGGGTTTCCTTATCACGATCAAGTGATGAGGGAAGACGAAAAATTCAATCCTCTTCGCTTTCTTTGATTGACGACAACCACTAATGCTTTCCCTTTTGCCTTAATTGTATCATGCACGCTTAGCATTCTCAACCAATAAACACAGTGTAATACCACTACCGCATTGTTAACTAACCAACTGAATGTTACTGCTTAAAATGATTAGATGAATTTTTGGTCAACTTTTATTTATGAGTGACGATTCCATTGGTTAAGTTTTGAACATTTCAACTTAAATAACATTCTTATTGCATGAACTTGTCTTTTGTTAGCCTTAAATGGGGTTATTATGACTTAAAATTGGCTTTAATTGGTCATAAGTGACGATTATTTGGCCATAAGTGGCAATCTTTTGGCCTTAAGTGGCGTACTCGTGGCCTGAAATTTGCGTTCTTTTGGCCTTAAGTGGCGTACTTGTGGCCTGAAATTGGCGTTCTTTTGGCCTTAAGTGGCGTACTCGTGGCCTGAAATTGGCTTTCTTTTGGCCTTAAGTGGCGTACTCGTGGCCTGAAATTGGTGTTCTTTTGGCTTAAGTGGCGATAGATTTGACATGACTGGCGATTCATTGGCCATAAGTGGCGTTTCATTGGCCATAACTAGCAATTCATTTAGGTGGACCTACACTTGTAGAGTCGATAGGTACAAGGGGTATACCCTCGGCTTAGCCTGGCTGTCATGCATAGCATTACATCCTTTGTCATTGTAGATCGATGACGATTTGTTGTTGTGCTCCAGACGTGACGATAAATGCGGTTTCATGCTTCGATTGACTGAAGCCTATGCATGGTTCGATACATTGAATCTTGTTGTTGTAGTTTCATTTAATCTTTACCCAAGAATTGCTTTTGCATCCTTGACGTATGCGGCTCTTGGTGCCCCAAATTATCTCGGTTGCCTCAGTGCGTTTCGTGGCAGGGAATAGTGCCCCAGCGCCAGTCACTCGTAGGAGTGAGTCTTGTAGTGGTGGCATTTGTAATGTCTACCCTTGTGCTTTGTTTGAGAGAAAATGCAGTCCTTGGTGCTGAGACCTATTCAACACCATACTAGGAGCAACATAGCACAACACGATTGCAAGGCACATATGCGCTATCCAAATGATTAATAAGAGCACTTAGGTCACTTAACTAAGTATTTATATAAGTCAACAATGAGCACTTTGAAGAAATAGAATGCCATGAGAATTAAGATCTATGATCACAAAGAAAAATTGCACATCCACTATATTCTAACACGGACAAATGATGTCTTAAATTTTAGTTAAATAAAGACCTCCCACACCTCAAACGATGGATTGTGGTAAATGAGTCAAACAACCAAGTTTCAGTGGGTATCTAATTCATTTTAGAGAGGAATTAATTGATTGAATCACCCTTCACAACAAGCCAACAGTAAAGTGAAGTTTGGACTAAGTTTGCTACCTCAGGGAGAGAAATCGAAATCAATTTACCTAAGTAGACTCCAAGCAAGATAAGATCTTGCTAGCAAAAATATACATCAGTTTTCACCTTCTGCAACTAACGTGGTGATGGTTGCAAGTGCTCGTTGCCGCAACATTTGTGGCCTCACGAAAGACAGCGTTTTTAATGGTGGTGCAGCAGAGGGCAGGCTGGCAATGGCAGGGGAAGGGGGAGCTTGCGCAACGCTAGGTTAGCAAAAATGTCAAGAGGCGTCGACCCGATCTTCATTCAGCACCCAAATTGGAGTCTATTAACCCCTTCTTTCTTGTGGTTTGGTGCAATTATCTGTCGACAAACAAACCACAAATACGAAGAGTTGTATAATTGAACAACAATGGACTGAAATTGAAAAGGGGAAAGGCTTATCCATTTGTGATTCTAATGCTCGCGATGACTGGTGGCAAAGTAACCGCAACGGCTCTCCCCTTCCTCGATCTCCTGGGCTTGCAACCATCGACCCGCCTCAACTATCTTTTCCCTGTCCGGCTCCGACCCGAAAGGCAGCGAAGAATCACCAAAGGGATGCTAAGGCGGCGACGGCGCTTGCGTCTGTCATGACAGGGGATTGGCGGCCCGTCAAAGTGCTTGCGAGTGTTGATGTAGACGAGGGGTCTCGGAGATGCAAGCGTCAATCACCACAGACCATGGATCGGGGAAGCGGGCGGAATTTTGGTGATCGGTTGATTCGCCATATGAAATCCAACCTACTGCCTTCGATCGAAACTCTCCTCGTCCAATGATTGATTTCACACCATAAACTGTCTAATTTTTCGATTGGGAGTTTCAACCATCTTCCTTTTTGATCGAAATCCCCACGGACGGCGCCAAATGTTATACATAAAATCTGCATCCATCCTTCCCCGCCCACCGATCTTCCTGCATATATTAGAAGGGTAATAAGAGGCGGGGCTCGCTCCCCCAGAGGAGCCTCCGATGCTCATGTCAGAGTTTGTCGGCTATAAGAAGCCCCCCTAAACCCTAGCAATCACCCTTATATATAATTAGAATTAGGGATTGACGGCCCGGGGTGGCCTAGTGTTAAGGAGTAAAAGGGGTGGGAAGGAGGTCCCGGGTTCGATCCCTGCCTCCGCCCATTTTCTTGGGATTTCCATCCACGGCTGGGTTACGTGCTCAGGGTTTACCGCCAAAGGTGGGTTCCTCGTCATTAAAAGAATTAGGGATTGACGAGGGTACACCTTCTAACTGACGATTATGCTCCGAAATCTAAATTACTTTTGCTCTATCAGTAAGCATCCATTTGCCTCTCTTTTGGTTTGGTTATGGTTATGTCGGTTAATTGATATGCATTTGGATAATTATGTAATGCTTATGTTATATATTCCAGCCTATGATGGGTTCTTCAAGTGTTTGTTATTGCTTTACTTTAGTATTAATTGTGGTAGCCTGATGACTTGGTGTTTATCCCTTGTTTTTGCTCTCGTTACTACTCTTCAAACAAGTTGGAGTACTAATGGGATAGGGTATGTGTTTATTAATTCTTTCATGAAAATCTTCACTTATGTGTATTATGGTATTTCAATTTTAATTAACTTCTATGATGATAACCACCACCGACAGCAACTAACTAAGTACCTTTGAAGTCGAACTTCTTGTTTATTAAGGAATTCGGATTACTTGTTGATTGTTTCTAGCAATTGTTAGAGTGTCCTTTGCCTGAAAATCAAAGGTAGAAAAGGCCCATATTCTAATTGACCAATGCTTCTTAATCGTATCATAACTAAACTAATGATTTCGTCATTTAAGATTGTCAATCAAAGGCTAAATGATATTCATTTACTTTTGAAGGAATATATGTTCTTTAATTGATGTTTAAAATATTAATGATATAATAAGATTAAAATGGAGATTTATAATATAAATAATTTAGGTAATTAGAGTGCTTTGATAAAAGCCAACTATAGTTTATAGATCGCGGAAACTATATACATCGCAAATCTCCACATTAATAACGACGTGCATGCACGTAAAAAGCAACGTGAATGCACATAAAAAAACGTGCAAGTTGGATGGGGACACAACACATATACGTGCAGGCACGTCTTGGTTACCGTGCATACACCTCATTAAGAACATGCACCTGTGCACGTAGAAAATGACGTGCAAAACGTGCACGTCCAAAACGACGTGCAATGTGCACGTCCAAAACGACGTGCATGCCCTTCTTTAAAAAAGCCAAAAAAATGTGGCCCTTCGCCTCCCATTCCACTTCGACGGCGAGCTTCCGAGAGAGAAAGAGAGCGATTCCCAGAGAGAGCTTCCGAGAGAGAGAGAGATAGAGAGAGAGAGAGATGGAGAGAGAGACGACGGAGAGTGCCATCGACATCGTGATGGAGACGGAGATGGTGGTCCCGACGGCGGATCTTGAAGCTGTGTGGGGCAGCGAGGTCGGGGCGGCCGTGGTGGCGGTGGGTGGAGGTGTGGACCAGGAGGGGCAGCAGGGGGGCCTTGCGCCAGCGATGGAGGAGGTGGTGGTGTAGGAGGTGGTGGCGCCGGCGGTGGTGGCGGCGACTGTTGAGGTGGTGGAGGAGCAGCACGAGGCGGTGGCGACACGGGCACTATTACCGCCGCGGAAGCGGCGTATGGAGGTTTCGCCTGTTCCGACCCCACCGGTATTTGAGTTATTTAAATATTTTATTTTATGTAGTTTTTAATTTATATTGTTTTTATTTGAGTTATTATGTAGTTTTTATTCTATTTTATATAGTTTTATAATAAAGTTTTTATTTGATAATGTAGTTTTATAATATAGTTTTTTTAATAATATAGTTTTTATTTATTAATATAGTTTATATTTGATAATATAGTTTTATAATATAGTTTATATTTGATCATATAGTTTTATAATATAGTTCTTAGTTGATAATTTAGTTTCATAATATAGTGTTTATTTAATAATATAGTTTTATTATATGTTTATAGTTTGTAGTATATAGTTGATAGATGTTATATTTTTTTAGTTTATAGTTTTTATGTTATTATATGTTTATAGTTTTATGAGTATATAGTTTTTAGTTGTTATGTTATTAAAAGACTTTAAAACACAATCAAAGACCTTAAAAACATATTAAAAGACATTAAAAGCATTAAAAGACTTTAAAAGGCTTTAAAAGACATTAGAAGAATTTAAAAGAATTGAAAAGACATTAAAAGACATTAAAAACATAATAAAAGACTGAAGGCATTAAAAGACTTTAAAAGGCATTAGAAGATATTAAAAAACTTTAAAAGACTTTAAAAGACATTAGAATACATTAAAAGACATTAAAAGACATTACAAGCATATTAAAAGACAAAAAACATTACAAGCATAATCGACTCATACATTAGATTAGCATAAGTCATACAAGAAGTAACATAATCTTAATTATTTCCCAATAACAGGCGACGAGACACTTGAGGACTGACGGTATCCTTCGGGTTGTTCGGGGGGGAGACCGGGCAGCTGCGAGTCAGCATAGGATAGAGAGTGGGGGTGATGATATTCTTGAGGGAGGGGGTGAGGGGGAGACGGTACCTATTATTAGGGAGGAGACGTCGACCCATACAGTAGATGAGCTGCTGCTATCTGCAGAGGGCGCCCAACCGATCTCGGAGAGCCCCCGGTACGACGAGGACGACAGCTTCTGGTAGGGTCTGCCTGATTTTCGTTCATCTGGTGATCCGTTGTTTGGGCAGCAGTTGCGGATGCCATCTCAGGATGTCCTCGGGGAGTTCATCACTGATTTCCGTGCGGATAGACAGGCGGAGCAGGTGCCTCCCGCCATCCATGAGGCTTCTACTTCCGTCGTCCTTGAGGATTCGACTTTTGCCATCCATCACACTTCTACTTCCGCCATCTATGAGGCTTCGACCTCCGGCACACCGGCGCCGATATCGTTGGGTTCTGCGGATGACACGATCCCCGACGTGACAGAGGAGAGGCAGGAGGGGCAACATGAGGAGAGGCTGGAGGGGCAGAAGGAGGAGAGGTCGGAGGGGCAGCAGGAGGGGCAGCAAGAGGAGAGGCAGGAGGGGCAACAGGAGCATAGGCAGGAGGGGCAGCAGGAGGTACGTGGTGCGGGTGATGCACCCATCCCTACGCAGCCTGTTGGACCGGCTGCGCAGGAGGCAGACCATTTGCCTCAGGGCACTCTGCTTGTCTCTTACAGGCACCACCGAGCGTATAGGGTTTGGAGGGATGGGACTGTGGATCTTCCGCTGCTGAAGATCCACCATCGGGCGAGTCATCTGGAGGCTTTTGACCCGTATGTGTACGAGGGCCCGATAAACTGGTGGCAGGAGCTCATTCCCACTGGCATCCCGCAGCTGCGGTCTCTGCATTGGGAGGGTGTGGACGCGCAGCTGGTCACGGCATTCGTGGAGCACTGGCATCCGGAGACCAGCTTCTTCCATTTCCCATGGGGAGAGATGACCATCACGCTGCACGATGTAGCCTGCTTGCTAGGGCTGCAGATTGACTGACAGGCTTGCTTTTCAGCCTTAGCCGATGTGGAGCTGATCCCCACGATCGCCGAGTACTACCAGCTGCCTGCCGAGACGCTGAGGGCGTACAGACGAGCTGGAGGCTACCCCGTTGGGCTGCTTACGGATCGATGGATCGAGCGACACGATCGGATGGACGGGGGATATGTGGGAGGTGGGCTGCCATGAGATGACCCTGACCGACAGCGAGATTTGGCCCTGACGTACCTATCCATCGCTCTCGCCGCGACTTTGTTCGTTGACAAGTCGCAGAGACGGGTCGGATTCCGGATACTCGGTCTCATTTGGGACGTCCCCCGAGCAGCCGACATCGCATGGGGAGCAGGTGCCCTTGCCTGTCTGTATAGGGGCCTAGGTGAGGCTACCCGAGAAGAGGCAAAGGGTTTAGATGGATGCACGTCTTTACTGTAGGTACGAGTCCATAATTTTCGTTTTATAGGTTATTATTCTTTTTGTATCAATCTTACTAAATAGTTTTTTTGTGTCAAGGCTTGGATCTGGGCATACTTCCCGCGTTTCCGCGGGGCTCTGTCCAGCGATCCGGTTAGGACTGCGGATCGACGATGGTACGCCCAGTTTGAGCCTCCGAAGGCTCCTACCCGCATGGACGATGAGGGCAAGCTCGAGCGGGTTCGGCATATGCGGGAGGAGGTCGACCGCCTTACCGTCGATGATGTAAGTCAGCGATACTATACATATATTTAATATTTTTTGTAGATATGACTTACATTTGAATATTTTATTTGTAGGTTTGTTGGATGCCATTTGGGCGTGATTTGGACTTCGACGGCGAGTACCGGACGTCCACCTACCGCGACACGATCTCATTCTGCGGTGAGGAGGAGCCATATCTGCCCGATCGGTGTCTGCGGCAGTTTGGTCGAGTCCAGGGGGTCTCGCAGCCCGTCATCCCGCCGAGGCAAGTCACCCGCGACGTCAGCTTGAGGACGAGGTACGTCGCCACGTTTGCCACCCAGCCCAACAGGTGGCATAGCTAGGACGACGATCGCTTCAACCCGCTCGGTGAGCACCGACGGACTAGCGAGGATTGTCAGGCCGGTGTCACTGCTGACTACATGGCGTGGTACGCATCTCAGAGTCGGTCGTATGTGTTGACCACCACGCCACGCCATCCGGACCCTCCAGCGCCCGTCCACCCGATCACTATGGATCCATGGGTGGACCTGCCTTATCATGCGGTTGTCCCTCCTGATCGAGAGGAGCGGATTCATGAGATCCATGGCACTCTACGGGCCTTGTCACAGGATCCTCGGTTCCACGAGCTGTGCGACGAGGTGATGGACATTTTAGGTGATGATGTACGATCCACTCGATCACCATGACTTAGTTTGTATATATTATTTTCACTGTTACGGTTTTTGTATTTATGGATTCACTGTTCTGTTCGGATCTTGTATAACTATATTATAATTATTATAATCTGTCATGCAGCTATCAATCGATCTTATTTGAATATTCAATTCTCAGGATTTCATCGAACAAAATTCTTACGAATTCATAGAACGAGTATATTAGGGTTGGAGTTTGTTGGGATAGGGTTTGGAGGGTTTAGGGTTTGGAGGGTTAGGGTTTAGGGTTAGTAGGGTTCAGGGGGTTCGCACGTCATTGACCACGTGCACTTTTGCACGTCGTTGACCACGTCAGCTCTTGCACGTCGTTGCCCACATGCACTGTGAGCGTAGTTTTGACGCAAAACTGCCTATTTGATGCGGAGACCCAGATAGCTAGAACCCACATCCTCCAAAACAATTTCGACATATATAGTTCGATAAGCGTTAGTTTGTGTCGCTATGGCCAGTCCATAAGAAGATCATCGTCTCCAAGTTTGCCCGACCGATCAGGTACAAATACGTCCCGCATAGTTCACTATACCTTATCTTGAACGTTCTGTTTGATATGGTTACTCTTGTGATTATTATAGATACCAGATTTTACAGATGAGTTCTCGGACCCAAGGGTTTGGAATGACCGTAACGAAATGGTTACGCATTTCAAGGACTTGGGACTGAAACACTGCATGATTGTAGTAATTAAGTGGTCATGGACGGGGGCGTCAAACCGTACATGCGGGGTTCTCTTTGCTTGCGAACAATACGGGGAGTACCGACCACGCGGTAGAAAGCTCCGTAGCACGCAATCGAAGATAAACAGTTGTCCCTTCTCTCTACACGGGCACGAAGGCTCACCGGGTTAGTGGGTTATGACTATAACCCAAGGTGTTCATAATTACCAGCTTCCCACGATGTTGAAGGGTCACGCGTATGCCGGACGGATGACAGATGGAGAGAAGAAGATGGCTAGATGGAGGAAGGACATTGGTACTCCTCCAAAAGCCACTGGATACGGATTAAGGTAGTTGGATGGCAACAGCGTCACGTCATCGCTTTCCCTTACCAACACGCTCAACAAGATGGCCGCCGAAGAAAGGGGCAGTCGGACGATGACCCAAAATACTCTGAATCGTCTACGGGAAAGAGGTTACTACTACGAGTTCAGACGACATCCAGATAACAACGACGTCTTGAGCGACCTCTTTCTAGCGCACCCCGATGGTATACGGCTACTCCGAAGGTTCCATTATGTCATCATAATGGACTGCACGTACAAAAAAAGTGCGTAAGTCAATCAACTATGCTTACATTATTACATATTTAGTCAAATTATAAATTGCGCTCGTAACAGATTTACCCTTGCAAATATGGGATTCCATTGTGTGAGGTGGTTGGTTTCACACCCTCAGGCCATAATTACTACATCGCCTATGCTTTCATGTCGCACGAGAATGAAGACACATATGCTTGGGTGTTGCGTCAGCTTCAGATATTGCTTGGGACTGTTCAGCCTCAAGCTATTATGACTTATCGGGAGCTAGGTCTGTTGGCAGCGCTAAATGTTGTATTCCCCAACGTGCAACATCTCCTTTGCTGGTTACATGTGATGACAAAATGCGAGGAAGCTGTACTGAAAATCACAAATAATTCAAGCCACGCAGGCATTTTCAAGGGCAACTGTTGGGGGTTGTTCCAATCAAAGACGGAGGAATCATTCCAGCAATGTCGTCAGGCGCTACACGAGAGATGGCACCCATTCCCAGGTGTGATGGCGTATTTAGAGGCAGTTTGACTTCCTTACAAAAGGAACCTTGTCCGATGCTACACGGATAATGTTCTACATTTCGACACACGTACAACAAACAGGTACACCATCGTTCTTATCTCCCATTACAAATACTATATGTCATTAAACATTTAGTGGTATGAATTTCAATGTTTACGTGAAATTGTGTACAAAATGGAGGGTCAACACAAGGTTCTAAAGGAGGCACTTCACTCATCGACTGGGGACTTTTGCATCGTGGTAGATGCAATCCATAAAGTCAATGATTGCCAACTACATAAGCTGCAAACTGCTTTAGAGATCGACCGCTTCAAATGGCCAACGAGGTCGCATAAAGTCAACCTTTTTTATGATGTAAAGACTTTAATCTCCAAAAAGTGCTTCGACTATTTGTACAAGATGTGGGAGGATGTCGTAAACCAAAACATTCCTCCGGAATGCACGGACCGACATTGGAGGGTTTGTTACGGGATTGCTTGTGTCCATGAGATTCAGGCGTACGTCAGTTCCAGGACTCCGATACCCGCTGAGGACATCCACCCATTCTGGATGGATTTGTCATGGACTGACATTGACGATACTCCACTCCCGTATGAACTGTCATCTTCATACACGGCTTCCAACAACATATGCGACGATGACCTCCACTCACCCTCATCTTCAAGCGTCCGATCAAAAGGGAGGCCTCGGGGGTCGAGGAATGCATGTAGAACCAACCTGTTGCGTTACGAGGAGTTCAGGGTAAATTTTGTGAGAGAAGAAGCACGTGCTGCTCGACATGCTGCTCGACACCGTCCACAAGCTACCACAGCTCGACGTGGATGTGATGATGTGTTCGGAGGGTTTAACCGGGGTCGAAACAACGTTGATCCCTTCATGCTCGGACATATTCAGGGTGTCAGAGACACTATTGGAGATGGTCATTGTGGCTACCGTGCTTTGGCGTCATTAACATCACCAATCGGCGAGTCTGCTTTCCCAGAACTTAAAGCGTTATTATGCAATCACTTGGAGGATCACGCCGATCTCTACGTCGGTTGTTATATGGGAGGGTACACTTTCCAGCAGTTCGTCGACAATCACAGATGGGCATGACCTGTGCATGGTGATAGGAGACGTTGGATAGAGCTACTCATCATGGGTTTAGTATTTGCAACGATATATCAGATTCCTCTCGTCGTCCTAGCTTGGCATCATCCGTTCACATATCTCCCTATGTCCTCGCTGACACCTGGTAACAACCCTCAATCAGTAACCCTTGGTTTAGCCTGCATCGGAAACCAAGACCATTTTGCCGCGGTACGACTTCAAACGTCTTATATATCCTATTATTACTTTTCATCTATATTTTAATACTCTAACTCTAATTTTCCGTTCTCATAGGTCTGGTTACGTCCTAACGCTCCTCTTCCGCCGCCTGCACCAGAATGGGTTGAACATCATCTACCGAGCGTCGAAGGATGGGATGCTCCTTTTTAAGCTAAGTTTGACAGATTCCGAGCCTTACGTGTCAATGTCGGTTGCCCTTTACACTTTGTCTAGAGTTTATTTCACGAGTCTATTACAATTATCGATGTAAACCTTTTTTTCCGTGTCTTGTAATATTATTCGCATATTATTCGAATGAACACCTTTCCTAAAATTATTGAATTTTATTCTATTAACATCTCCCTAAACCCTAAACATCACCATAAACCTTAAAACCTAACATCTTGGCCATAAACATCTATACCCTAAACCCTAAACCCTAACCCTAAAACCTAAACCCTAAACCCTAACCCAACCTTAAACCCAATCTGACAAGTTGCACATTTGCACGTCGTTGACTACGTGCACATTTGCACGTTGTTGACTACGTGCAAATTTGCACGTCATTAGTCACATACAACCTTGTACGTCCAAAGCAACGTGCAGGCCGACGTGCACTTAGATGCCACCCACCACATTTACACGTTAATAACGACGTTCATGCACGTTAATTACGACGTGCGAATCCTTAACTACCATTTGCGGTGTATCTAACAACAGCCTTTATGGATCAAATTGGATTTAATCTATTGTTATTTTATTCGGGTCCTATAAGGTCACACACAAAAGAGTATTAGGAATTGGATAATTGATGAATGATAATAATAAGTTATTATTGTTAATATAATATCTTTATAGAAAAATATTATGGATAGACGATAAAAGGTAAATAGGTAACTTATTAATTTGTGCACTATATAAAGAGATTTATTGGGAATAAGTCTAAACCTAGTTTTTGAGCACTGTGCATCTTTTTTCTTCTCCCACCAAAAGCCACTAGCATCCCTAAAGTGTTAGTGTGAGTTGTAATTCTTCGATCGTTCGTTCTAGCAAATGGAGACAAGGAGATCCAATTCCGTGCTCGTGTGGACCAAGTAGAGGAGTCGCGTTTGAGGCTCTATTCTCCAAAGGTGATTTCAAATCAAGGTTCCGCACAAGAAAGGTATGACTTTTCCTTCCTATATTGTTCATATCAATTCATACTTGAGATCCCGAATTAGATGTTAAAAAATAGTTTTCTACAATTCCACTACGCATCTAATTTTCCTACACCTTTGACACACATAAACTAGCAGTACTATGGGATTTACAAATCATATTTATGTATAATTATGCACCTTTGCCAATATGTGCTAAAATCATTTTTCACTAAATCAAGCAACGACAATATTATTAAAATAAACCACTTCAGAAGTCGTATTATGACTGGGTAAATTCTCCATCGTTTGGAATTCTAACATTTTTGAAACTCGGCTCACACACCTTCAAGAGTAAAAGATTTTTGTATGGAGTTGGGTATCTTCGCCACCATATATTTTATCAAGAAACGTAATGAAATTGGATTATGGAATTCATGAGGAATTGGAAAGAAAATATTCTGGGCAGATCTAAATGTTATGCGGATAAATTAGAGCTGGCAATTCGGGTTATCCGGTCAGATTCGAGTCAATCACATTCGGCTTTGGTCACTGATGAGTCGGGTCAACTCGGTCAAAATTTTTATGTCGGGCTTGGTCGGGTCGGGTAGGGTCGGATTCGGTCAAAATGAAATTCAGATTGGTCGGGTTTCGGTCAGAATCAGGTTGGACCTATTCGGGTTTTCGGTCAGAATCGGGTCGGTCTCGTTCGGGTTTCGGATCGACTCATTGGCTCATAAGCTGAAGCTCATTCTATTCATCATTAACTTCATTGAAATTTGGCAATATATTGTTATCAAAAACATACTTGATTCCCTATCTAAAACATAATTCACGTTATTTGTATGATTCTTATTTGTGTCTTTTAAAAAGTAGTTTTCAAATGAAATTCACTATATATCATAAGCTGAAGCTCATTATATTCATCATTAATTTCATTGAAATTTGGTAATATATTGTTATCAAAATCATATTTGATTCCCTATCTAAAAGATAATTCACGTTATTTGTATGATTGTTAATTGTGTCTTTTAAAAAGTAGTTTTCAAATGAAATTTCACTATGTATATGATTCAAGTTATAATATCCTCATTGTACTCATCTTTTATTAGTGAGAAATGAGAATTTTGATTTCAAGTCGATCATTCATATCATTAAATGAGTGAACGAGTATTGATATACATCAATCTACATGAATATACTATGAGTTGATGACTTTTGGAGTTTTGAATAATCTAGTAAACCGACTCCTTTGTGAGTTAATCTTAAATACTGATAAAGTAAATAACTAAACAAGATTACTTTAATCCTCGTATATAAATTCATCTCCGATTATTCGATGAATTAGAATATTCGATGGATTCGAATATTCGATGGATTCGAATATTCGATGGATTCGAATATTCGATGCATTTAAAGTATTTCCTTCATCTCTCATCAAATTTTGGAAAATAAGGTAATATAAAATTACGAATACAACTTATAAAACTATCATATATTCATAATTCATAATTTCATATATTCATATTCTCGTAATCTTATTTTTTTAAAACCATATTCAATTATTTATGTTTGATTATTAACTATTTAAGTAGATGATATCAAATTCGTTATAGACAAATTATTATCTTTCATTTCTAAATAAAGTTATGATTTCATATTTTATTCATTTCAATTAATTAGATCGATCATTTTGTTATTGATAATTTTACTTATGTGATAATATAAAATTCTAAATACAAGTATTTAAATTAAGTATACAACTTATAAAACTATCATTTATTCATATTCTGTAATCTTTTTTTTTTAACTATATTCAATTATTTATGTTAGATTATTAAACTATCATATATTCATATTCCGTAATCTTGTCAATCCTGTCATGTTGATCTGCTTCTTGTTTTCGTTCACCATCGTGATGCCGAGTAGTTAAAACTTGAAGTGATATTGTGTAACTTGTGTTTACTTATTGAGTTACTCCTATGGACTTTGGCTTATTTTGTTTTGTTATTTAATTGTCTTTAAATTTACTATAAAGTTATGTTAAATTTAACTTTGATGAATGGAATGCACTTATGCACTAATTGTTTTAAGTTTTAACTTTGATCGATGAAATTTTTGTTTTGTTTAGAAATAGCATTACCTATCAGTAGTTTGGTAATGGATTAATGTAATTTTTTTTGTTTTGTAGTATAAATGTATAATAGATATATATTCGAGGATATTCGAGTCGGGTTGGGAGTCGGGTTTGTTGGAAGTCGGGTCGGGTTGGGAGTCGGGTCGGATCTAGTTTGAGTCGGATCTGGATTAAGTCGGGTTTATTTGTAATCGGGTCATTTCGGGTTTCGGGTCAACATCGGTCGGGCCAGGTTCGGGTTCAGGTTATGCATAACGCTACATTTTCGGGTTCAGTCGAGTTTCGGTTCGAGTTATTCTAGGATAAATGATCATATCAAAATTATGGTTGTCACTGAAACAAAGACAGATGTTATCCCCACGAAGAGAGTTTGGTGGGGGAGCGGTTTCACTAGTGCAGTCTGGTCTCTTAGTGATGGAAGGGCTGGAGGTCTTGGAGTTACGTGGAATGATAATAGTTTTCTTAACGAATCAATTACAATTAAAATTCATCTCCCTCGTATTATTGGGTTAGAATACTCATGTTCTGAAAATAATTTCAAATGTTTGATATTTATTGTGTATGGTCCCCCACAGACCAACAATTTTTAGGCACTTTTCCTAACCTTATTACCTTTAATAGGGCTTTCTCATCATCTGATCATTGCCCTGTTACGATTGACTTAAATTCTACAACAACATTCAGACCTCCTCCATTTAAATGGAAAATATCTAGTTCCATAGATCAGACTTTAGAAAAATTATCAAGCAATCGTGGCGATCATCATGCTCTAGCTCCGCAATGTATAACGTCATTTTTAAAACTAAATTGCTTGAACGCAAAGCCAAACTTTGGCATAAAAACACTTTTGGCAATATATTTTGACAACTATTGGACATAGAAAATGATCTTATAAGGATACAAACTGAGGAGCCTGAGAATAAGCTAACGAGTTCGTTTAATAAAGAAAAACGACTCATTTAGAAAAAAATAAGAAAAACTGCTTTTATTCCAACTAGAGTGTTGGAGTCAACGGGCCAAGTCTAAACATATAAAGCTATCCGACTCTAACACGACCTATTTTCATTGAGTGGCGTCGGGCAGAAGAAATAGGAAAATTATTCGAAATATTACAACGACAACAGGTATCCTCATTATGGAAGATGATAACGTGCGAACAGAGATCAATAATGACTTCATAAATCACTTCTCAAAAGAAGGAATCAATGTGAACCTAATGACAAATTATCTCCAAGAAATCACATCCTCTATTTCAGAAGAAGAAAATCTAAGGCTTATTGCTCAATTAACTAATGGTGAAGTTAAAAAGTTTGTATTTAATTTTGGACAAAACAAATTCCTTGGACCGGATGGTATGTCGGCTGAATTCTATACAAAGTATTGAGATATTGTAGGCCATGATGTCACCCGAGCAGTTAAAGCTTTTTTCCATTCCGATAAAATTTTAAAGCAAATTAATCACACCTTTATCTCGCGCATCAAATCAATCACACCTTTATCTCGCACATGCCAAAGTGCAACGACCCATCTAAAATGAGGGACTATAGGCCTATTAGTTTATGCTCAACCATTTACAAAATTATCTCGAAAATCTTAACGGACCGACTAAAATCTATCATGGGAACATTGATCTACCCGCTGCAAGGCGCTTTTGTATCATACAGAGCCATTCAATATAATATTCTTATTTCCCATGAAATTTTCCACTCCTTTAAGACTAGGAAAGGAGTGAATGGGTGGCTTGCGATTAAATTAGATATGGAAAACGCTTATAACTGGGTTGATTGGACCTTTATTAAATTAGTCCTTCAAAAGTTTCGATTCCATGAAAAATTTATTGCCCTCAACATGGAATGTGTAACCGCTATTTCATTTTCTGTTCTTGTTAACAACGGCCCTACAGAAGTTTTCGCCCCTTCTAGGGGCCTTAGACAAGAGGATCATCTATCCCCATTTTTGTTTCTCCTATGAGCAGAAGTACTAGCTAGGAAACTAGCTCATGAATCATTGACAACTGAAAACGGAATTGATTTCCCCTTTGGCAGAAATGGACCCAGAATTTCTTTTTTGGCATTTGCGGACGATATTATTATTTTTTCTAAAGGGAATAGTTCTACATGTGAAAAGGTTAAAAATATTGTTGATGGGTATTTCCATGTTTAAGGACAAAAAGTTAATTACCATAAATCTACTTTTCAAGGCACCTCTGGGATTCCTAGATCACGTATTTCGGATATTAAGGGGTGTCTTAATATCTCTAAACAAGTCAAACTTGAAAAATATTTGGGATGCCCAATTACTAATGGCAAAGTAAATAAAACCACATTTGAAGACATAATTTCCAACATTATGGACCAATTATCTAAATGGAGGGCCAACGCATTATCCCAGCAACTGAGGTCTACATTAATTAATTCAAATCTTGCATCAAAACCCCTTACTATATGTAAAGCTTCATGCTACTTCCTAAAATTAACCAAAATCTAGACCAAATAAACAGGTCCTTCTGGAATACAGACCTTCAGTACAAACCACTCATTAGATGGGATTGGGTTTGTAAACCTAAATGGGCGAGTGGTTTGGGATTAAGGAAATCAAAACATATGAATGAGGCCCTTCAGCTAAAACTTCTATGAAAAATTCTAGAGGAACCCTATAACATCTGGGTAAGAATTATTCAACATAAATACCTAAAAACAAGCCATTTGTTGTGCTACGATGCAAGGGGCTCTGCATCGTGGCAATGGACGCAGTTGAGAAAATTAATTCCAACTTTTAAAGACGGATTGGTCTGGTCGGTGCGGAATGGTAAAACGATTAAGTTATAGAAAGACAAGTGGGGACCCACGACGAACTTACTACAACATTGTACTGACCCTGACAACATTGATGATAAACGTTATTGGTGGCTGACAATGCCAAACTCTGCTCAAAATATGTAAATAATGGAACCTGACAATGCCAAACTCTGCTCAAAGTTCTCCCAAGAGACATTGCTTTAAGCATTGTCAATATTACTCTTCCTACCTCTCCTTTTGATGATAAACGTTATTGGTGACTCTATAAAAAAAGAAGGTTTACCACATCTAGTGCCTATAAACTTGTCACAAACTCCAACCATAAAATAACTGACGACAATAACTAGATTTGGAAACAAGACATCCCACCAAAAGTGAAAAACTTCTAATGGAAGATTAGTCATAATGGGCTCCATGCTGCATCCCGATTATCCAAAAGAGGAGGGGATATTCCCCATTACTCTTCAATTTTCAATCATCATGAAGAGGATATCTTCCATCTCTTTTGCAAGTGTAAATACAATATGTTCTACAGTAATCTGGAAAGGAAAGTTAAGTTGCTAATCCAGGAATCTATTAACAAATCTAGAGACATAAAGCTAATTCTGTCAATCCTA
Organism: Persicaria maculosa; assembly: GCA_963922045.1. NCBI lineage: Eukaryota > Viridiplantae > Streptophyta > Magnoliopsida > Caryophyllales > Polygonaceae > Persicaria > Persicaria maculosa. The sequence goes on from OY998265.1 coordinate 15,423,307, forward strand.
TACAATAACCTATCGAAAAAGGAGATACGAAAGTTGGCGTTAGCTGGACAATTTTGTTGCTTCGTAATCAACTTATCTTTAGGTAGGATAAACTCCCGTCTGTAGATGGATACAAAAAGATGATGGACCATAATTTAAATAATTGGATGAAAGTTGAAAGACATCAGTTAGAATGTCATAACGGTGAAATAGTTCAGCCAAATAATATTGGTACTAAATGTCGCCATGAAAAATGCCCTCCGAGAAATCGAAAATGGAAAAAACAACCTCTAGGGTGGTTTAAGATGAATTTTGATGGTTCCTCCTCCATGCACCAAGACAGCTCAATAGGATTTATTATTCGTGATTGGATTGGTTCCCCATTCACGGTAGGGTAAGGTACAATAGGACGACAAACTCCTCTTGTTTCAAAGGCTCTTGCTCTTCGACTAGGCGTTCTTAAAGCCCGTGAATTGAAGATTGATAAACTTATCATTGAAGGGGATTCCCTTATTATCATTAATTACCTGAAAAATGGTATGAGATGTCCGTTGGAGATTGAAATTCTCATGTCTGACATCAGTCTTATAATTAAAGGGTTCAAGGAAGTATTGTTTTCCCATATACTTCGTGATGGTAACTGCGTGGCCGATAAGGTTACACACCTAGTTCGCTCTACCTGTAACCCTGTCCTATTAAATGATCAAGGTCTGCTTGACCTCATCTGCAAGGATGCTTTCGAATAGTATCGGTGGATGCATTTGAATTTTTACCTAATAAAAAAAATCTTAAAAGGGTGGTTTTTACCACTGTTCCTCAAGTTGTTTTGCAATTGAAGGAAATTGAAAAGCCACAATCAAAAGCACAACCATGGCTATATTGTGGAAATGCCAACCTCTTCAATCACAATTAAAGAGCAATAAATTCTATAGATCAGATTTTTTGTTGACGTTATTAAGAAGAAACATTTTGATTTTGGAATTGGACAATTTGAATAAGGGTATTCCTTGAGTGGAATTAAGAAACGAAAGAGCTTTCAATGAATTTTAGAAGATAACTAGTGGGCATGCCCGTGCTACGCACGAGACTTATTTTAAATATATATTTATAATTAATATATTATCATTGTAATTTTATACTAATAGTTTTTGTCTCTAAAAGTTTTAGTATATTTATTTATTTTTGAAATTCGACAGATATATTAACTAGACTCTATTTTTTTTTTCTTACTCACTTCTACATGCAATTCAACCATATAAGCAAAAAATTAATAATTGCTTTAGAAATGCATTTTTTTAGGTTTAAAACAAATAAAAAACAATATAGTATAAACTTGAAAAATGTTATACCTATAGAGGACATGTTTTAAATATATATTTTTAATTAATATATTATCATTTTAATTTTATTACTAATAATTCTTATCTCTAAAAGTTTTAATATGTTTATTTATCTCTGAAATTCGACAAATATTAACTTGACTCTATTTATCTACTTACTCACTTCTACATGCAATTCAACTATATAAGCAACCAACAAAATGATAATTGTTTTAGAAAAGAAATGTGTTTAGGTTTAAAACAAATACAAAAATATAGTATAAACTTGAAAAATGTTGCTGTTATAGAGGATTTATTTTAAACATATATTTTTAATTGATATATTATCATTGTAATTTTTTTACTAATGATTTTTATCTCTAAAATTTTTAATATTTTTATTTATTTTTGAAATTCGATAAATATATTAACTTGGCTCTATATTTATCTTCTTACTTATTTTTACATGCAATTCAACTATATAGGCAAAAAAAAAATGATAATTGCTCTAGAAATGCTTGTGTTTAGTTTTAAAACAAATAAAAAAACAATATACTATAAACTTGAAAAATGTTGTAATTATAGAGATTTAATCCCTTTACATGTTGGATTGGAACTATACCTATAACCAATAAGCTACAATAAAATTTTGTTTTCATAAGCTAATATTAAATATATATATATATATATATATACATATATTAGATTTATTTGTAAGTATTTAATAGGTGCAATTAATGGGCTTTCACCCATATTTATATATATAGTACTCCCTCCGATCCAAAATACATGTCGTTTGACTTTTTTACACGTATTTTAAGAAGCTAAAAACTATATAAAATGTCAACTTTTTTTAAATTATTTTTTTACAACTTAATATTTGTTGGAAATAAGTATTAAATGGTAAAAAAATAATAATAAAAAAGTTAATATATTATATAGTTTTTATCTCCTTAAAATATGTGTTGAAAAGTCAAACGACGTGTATTTTGGATCGGAGGTAGTATAGATTATTAGAATGAAACCGAAATATTCGCTTCCCAAGACCGAAGTTGAATATTCAACAGTAATTAGACAAATTCATCAACTCAAGCTGTCTAATAATTCCTTGATTGTTTCTTACAACTAATTAACGCAAGGGCATTCTAAAACTAAACCGAAGAAAAAGAGACCTTCTTTGGGATAGAGTGAAGAAGATCTAACAAAGCCCGGCGAGGAGAAATAAGGATATAGCGGAGCAAGTCGTTTGGGAAAGATAGGTTGTACAAGCTTTTAATTTACATCATCTGATTTAAATTCAATGGTATGGATTTAACCTTCTCACTTCTCACCTTTTTTTTTTTTTTTTGAAACACCGGAATTGTTGTAGATATCGACCCCCTAGCAGAGTGGCAAAGATGTGTAACCTTATCAGCCACTCTATTGTCAATCCGGGGAACATGAAAGAAGGAAACTTCTTTCATAGCCGATAGTAAAGTTTTAACATCTGACAGAATGAGCTCAATTTCCCAAGGGCATTTAGCGCGGTTGTTTAAATGATTTATGATTATGTTGGAGTCACCCTCAATATGAAGTTTGTCGATTCGGAGTCGGTTAGCGTGTTGGACTCCTAATTTTAAGGCTAGCGCATCAACTTGATGGCATATTGTTTCCAAAGTTTTTGGTAACATATGATTATTGGTCGACCTTTCCAGTCCCGAATAATAGCCCCCGCTGAGCTGTCCGAATTTTCCAAGGTAGACCCATCGAAATTTAATTTTAGAGTTCCAGTTGGGGGTTTTCGCCATTGTGTTTTCCGGTTTATATGTTTCTGTTTTGGTCGTGTAGGATTATGCAGGCTAAGGGGTGGGTCCACATCAAATCCACTCTCCATCCGAAATGTTTTATTCCAATTGTGCATGTGAGTGTTAATCAAGTGTATAGTAGCGTCCCTACCAGGGACGGGAATTTGTCTGAATATGTGTTGGTTTGGAATGTACGAAGTTGTCCACCAAACAAAGGCAAGCTCCATCTTGGCCGTGGGAGTAAGATTATTCGCAAGGAAGGCTAAAACAGGTTTAATGTCCCGAGATTGGTTTGTAATGTTGGAAATGGTTGATTCAATTGGAGGAGGAAACTTTTGAAGCGAGCGTACGTAAGGACATTCAACCAAAAGATGAGTCTCATCTTCAACTTTCCCATTACAGAGAGCACAGGTGGAAGGTATAGACACCCCTCGGGAGGCTAACCTAGAGGCAGTGGGGAGGCCGTCCTGGCAGATTTTCCATAAGAAATTTTTTATCATAGGTGGAACATTAATATTCCAAATCCAGGCGTTGGCGTCAACGTTAGAGGACGATCGTGATTTGATTAGCTTGTAGGGACTAGAAGTCATAAACCAACCGGTCTTATTAGGCCACCAATATAACCGATCCTCAAACGAGGATATTGGCAGTTGAATGTCCGTTATTTCTGTATCTATGTTGGAGGGAAGCACTTTGTTGAGTTTCTTCATCCACCATCTCCCTCCTAAAATATAATCACTAACCGTCTCCTCGACATTGCCACCTAGGGGGCAGTTGTCCCTAGATCGCAAGGAGGAAGTTGTAATCCAGTTATCTGTCCAAAATTTGATAGATTTCCCATTCCCAACTGACCATATGAGGCCAGATTTAAATTTATCAATGAGGGTAACCATTTGAGCCCATTGCTAGGATGAGTCGCCATGTTTCTTGTACTCAAGGATGTTAGAAGATCGAAGGTATAGTTAATTAGTTTAACCCAAATATTATCTGGTTCAGCCAAAATCTTCCAAAGTAATTTCATTTGGAGCCTCATTCATTTCTTTTGATTTTCTAAGTCCTAGTCCTCCACATTTTTTTGGTCTACAAATCCTATCCCAACTGATGAGAGGTCATGTTGAAGATCTTTATTCCAGAAAAACATTCTATTAATTTGATCAAGCTCTTTGTGAATTGAACTGGGTAACATAAAGCTTTGCATTGTGTATAGTGGTTTAGCTGATAGATTTGTATTAATAAGGGTTGCCCGCCCTTGTTGTGATAAAGCATTTGCACGCCATTTGCTTAGTTGTTCTTTAGATTGACAAATGATATCTTCAAATGTTTGTTTGTTAACTTTTCCATTAATGATAGGACAACCGAGATATTTTTCCAATGATTTTTCGTTTGTAATATTTAGGAAGCTACGAAGCTCAGTAATCCTGGAGCTTGAAATTCCTTTTGTTGCTTGGAAGCACGACTTATGATAGTTCACCTTTTGACCTAAAACTTTACAGTATGAATCAATAATTGTTCTGACTCTGTGGGCAGCATCCAAGCTTCCTTTTGAGAAAATGATAATGTCATCTGCAAAGCATAAGAAAGGGACACGGGGACCGTTCCTACCGAAAGAGAAACCAATAGGGTTACTGTCCATAATTGCTTATGTTGAGAGTTTCCGTGCTAAAATTTTGGCCCCTAGGATAAATAGGAACGGAGATAGGGGATCTCCTTGCCTAAGCCCACAAGAGGGAGAAAACATGTCCGTGGGACCGTTGTTCACAAGAACTGAGAAAGACACGGTTGTAACACATTCCATGACCCAAGAAATGAAGTTGTGAAACCCAAAATTTTCCAGAATCCTTTTCGTAAAACCCCAGTCAACTCTATCACACACTTTTTCCATATCAAGTTTTATCGCAAGCCGCCCCTCACATTCCTTGCGGGATCTAAAGGAATGGAATATTTCGTGTGCTACCAATACATTATCTTGAATGGCCCTATCAGTGACAAATGCCCCCTGTAACGGGTGGATTAGTCTGACAATGACAGTTTTGATTCTTTCTGTCAAGATTTTAGAGATAATCTTATACAACGTTGAACAGAGACTAATTGGCCGGTAATGACTAGTATTGGTCGGGTTATCTCGCTTAGGAAGAAGAGAGATAAATGTATGGTTTATTTGTTTCAGAAGTTTTCCAGAGTGGAAGAAACCTTTAACAGCTCTAATGATGGATATGCCAACAATGTCCCAATATTTCTTATAGAATTCGGCTGTAAAACCATCTGGGCCTGGTGATTTGTTGTTGCCAAGGCTGAAAACGGCAGCCTTGATTTCATTATTAGACGGGTGTCGAATAAGGTAATTATTTTCATTAGGGGTAATTGAGGGATGAATTAGATTTAGCATTTCCTGTAAGAGTCTATCGTCGATTACTTCCCTTTTGAATCTTTTTTCAAAATCACTCTTGATTTCATTTCTGATATTTTCCTCTTCTATTATCACAATGCCTTCAGCAGAAGTTATATTGCGAATTTGTTTCCTATGTCTTCGACCAGAAGCAACCCGATGGAAATATGTTGTGTTTGAATCAGAAAGTTTGAGATGCTTCGTCTTGGCTCTTTGATTCCAGAAAGTTTTTTGGAAAAGAAGTTTTTCCTTTTTTTTGTAATGAGGCGCTTTTCTCTATTGTTGGTTGGCCTGTTGTTATCTCCAGATACGGAGGATTGACTATTGAGAGGTTCGGTTTCCACCTCATTTAATCGGTGAAAAAAATTTCTGAAGGTTCGCTTATTCCATTCCTTAACTTTTTTCTTCAAAATTTTATGTTTGAACATTAGTTGATAACATAGTCGAGCCCAGACAATTTGCTCGCCAAGATTGTTTAACTATGTTTCGGAAATCCTTCCGTTGAAGCCAAGTATTCTCAAACTTGAATGGAGGAGCTGTGAAGACCGATCCACTCTCAAGAGTTATTGATATGGGGCAGTGGTCAGATGATGAGAAGGCCCCATTGTAAGTGATTAGGTTAGGGAATTTCTGAATGATCTGGTGATGAACAAGCACCGGTCAAGTTTCTCGCGAATGGTGTTTTCGTCATCTGGGTTCTTTCGCCAAGTGAATGGGTTTCTGAAAGTAGGTAGATCCAGCAGAGTGCAGTCATTTTTAAATTGTAGCAGTATAATGAATCGAGCGGAACGAAGGTTAGCACCACCCAACTTGCCGTCACTGCATAGAATTTCGTTCAAGTCACCTAAAACAATACAAGGAATGGTCGAATCACTCACAATGGAAGTTAACGTTTCCCAGAACGAATCCTTATCTTGAGGGCCCGGAGGCCCGTATACAAACAACAGTAGGATAAAAAATCTATCATTAATATTTTCGTATCGCAGTCCTATGATTCGGGGTAAGTGAATTTCTACCGTAATGATTTCGTTTGTAAATTGGTAGGACTTCCAAAGGATACCGAGACCACCCGATCGCTCGGAAGCAGGTGACCAGATAGCCTCGTCAAAGCCAACCGTTTTCCAAATTTTGTCTTCAGGAACAAATTCAGATTTTGTTTCTGCTATAGCCATTACTTGAATATGTTCATTTTTGCACTTACTATCGATTTCTGTCCAAAATGTTTTTTTCCTAATGCCTCTGCAATTCCAGTATGTGATTTTCATATATAACTGTCGGGGGTATGGGACCAAGATTTAAGGGGCCTCACAGCAAGAAGAAAGTGTAACAATAAATTCTGTTGGAAATAAGTTTTACAAGGGAGCATGATTTCCGAAATCCAATTGGTGATACTTTGTGATTTAGTAGGCCCAAAAATTAGCCTCGAAGACTTACACATAACTTTAATAAACTCCACTGAGATATTCAACAAAGTAAATACATAACCTGATCAAGCAATTTTACACCAGGAATTACATAAGGTATAGACTTGAATAATAGGTTTAGGTATACAGATAGAAGCAACCATTAGCATATTGCACCTACAAGCGGGTTTGTTCCAAAATTTGTTGCAAAGTGTGTTCTTAAATATGAGATTTCATAGATAGAGTATCCAGCGAGGAAGCTTAACCATCAACAACTTCCAGACAGCCTTTCCACCCTAATAAATTTATCCTCTGAGCCACAAGAAGGGGCAAGGGACTGATGTTTTCGTTCCACTTTAATCGAAGGAGGGACACAAAAGCAAGAAATCAAGTTTAACTTAATTAAATCAACAATTGATTTATATAATGATTTGTGTAGATTAGTCTAATAGGTAAATGTTGAATTGGCATTGTGAAACTTATAGATTACAAGGGTGTCCTTAAAACAAAAGGAGCACAAAGGCAGCATACTGAAAACAAGGATACATTGATTAATACAAAAGCAACAAAACCCACGATGCACATATATAGTTACAAGTGGAACCTGATGAACCAATCTGAGATATACATTGCTGAACCAGACATAATTACAACAGCCGCTCCACCAGGTATAAACTTTGAGAGAAGACAGGCCAACACAGAGAACCATCTCCGTGACCAAGCAACCCTTCCCGCAGAGTTTCCACCATACCAAAATCACAAAGACACAAGTAAGGTGAGTGTGAGGATACCTATATGACTTTGGAAACAAAGAGAGCCAAATAATCTTGATAGAAATATAAGTAAAATCAGTTGTTTTGAAATTTTTTCCTATTCCCTTCAGCGGGGGCAATGTAATCCAATCATGAGAATCAAGATTGCAAAACCCGGGGGAGGAAGGACGAAGGCCATAAACACATAGCTGCTCAAACCCGTAAGTCTTGACAAAAGATCCACGAGGAGCAACAATAGGTGCAAGGGGCGATTCAGCCAGACTAATGAGACCAGAATTATTCAAAACTCCATAGAGGATTTTAACAGATGGCAAACCAAGGCTATTAAACATATGTCCGACATCAAGGCTATTCAAAACTCCATAGAGGATTTTTCTGAAATTCCTCGCCCTCTTATCCTTAGTTTTCTGCCATGGAGGCTAGTATTTGCCTCGCCAACCATCAGGCCACCAAACCGAAGTCGGCCCCTGACGAGGGAGGAAGAAGCGAGAGAAGAGGCAGTCGATGTAACAACACCAGAAAGACTGATCGGGACCCAAAATAGAGTCTGATTTTATGGGATTGTCCATTACAAGACCGAATTCGAAAGGGATTAACCGATTAGAGTCACTGAGAGAGCGAAACTGAGCGGATTACCACCAAGATTAGGGTTCATGAAGGATGAGGATGAAGAGAGAAAGGGGGTTCTCTGGCTCCCAGGGGTCCCCTATATATAATGTAATACTGTATATATATATATATATATATATATAGGTGCGCTCTAGTGAAAACCAAAATTGCGGTAAAAACCTGTGAGGACCGGCTTTTTAGCTCGGTTCACTAACTTTATAGCCCGATTCTGAATAGAACCGATCTATAAAGTCACAAATTTTACCCCGGTTCTGAATAACACCGAGCTATAAAGTAACTAATGTAATTTTAAAATATGATTTTTCAGCACGGTTTTTAGGTTTAACCGATATATAAAGTCATGTGCTAAAAACTCTAGTTCTAAAATAACACATGACTTTATATCTTGATTAAGCCTAAAAACCGTGCTGAAAACTCATGTTTTAAAATTACATAATGACTTTATAGCTCGGTTTTATTCAGAACCGGGCTAAATTATGGAACTTTATAGATCGGTTATATTCTGAATCGGGCTATAAGGCTAGTGAACCGAGCTAAAAAGCCGATCCTCATAGGTTAATACCGCAATTTTTGTTTTCACTGGAGCGCACCCCTATATATATGTGTATGTGTGTGTATGTATGTATGTAAATTAATAATTATACATACGAAAAGTTGAATATAAGGTGAGAAGTGAAGGAATTGTGTCCTTTAATTTAATGTGAAATGACTAAACATGGAATAGGACAATTGATAGAAATATTCAATCCAATTATTGTAGGAGTTTTAATGCTTTGCTAGAAGCCAACTACAATTAATGAGATTAAACGGTTAAGTCCATGACTATTATAAACGGGTCCTATAAGGTCACACACTTTGAGTTGACGGGTTGAATTAACGAAATTGATGATTGATTAGTAATATATATGTTATATATTATTAATAATAAATATTATTTATTTAAGAAATAAATAATAAATGTTATTTATTTGAGAAATAACATTACATAAGTTGGTTATGGGTATACGGAACCTTTTGGCCTTACCGAATTAAAACACTCATAATTAATTTGGATTAATGAAGAAGTTAAAAATGGGAAAAGGCATTTGCTAATTAAGTGGAAAAGTTGCACACTAAAAAAACTCTCCCCCGGAAGCCAAAGAACGCGCGTCTCACGTGCCCCCCCCCCTCTCTCTTCATCCTCATCCTTCCTGATCCCTAATCTCGGTGTTAATCCGCTCCGTTTCGCCTTCTTGGTGTGTTTAATCGGCTAATCTCTTTCGGATCGGTCTCGTAATGGCCCATCCCATAAATTCGGACTCTCTTTTGGGTTCCGATCAGTCGCTATTGCGTTTGTTCTTCGACCGCCTCTACTCTTGCTTCTTCTTCCCTCGTCAGTGGCTGGCCTAGGTTTGGTGGCCTTGTGGTTGGCGAGGCAAGTGTTGGTCATCAAAGTGGAAAACTAAGGACATGAGGGCGATGAATTTTAGAAAAAGAAAGAAGCCGCTCTCCGAGGGCGTGGTGGGCGGTGCGTTGAGTCTCCGTTTGGTTGTTGTTGTATTAGGCTCCTAGGTCTTCTTTTCTCGGCTTGGTGGTGGTGTGCGGGTGGCTGGGCTTCTTTCCGGCTTCTCTGGTGTGTGGCTTCGGTGGGGATTGCCTCCCACAACTCCACTTATGTGGCCTTATCACCGATGTTCATGTCAACTTGTTCTATTTCTTATTTGCCGATATCTAAGTGCATTTTAATGTCCGCCTTTTGGTGGTTGGAAAATCAGATGCTAGAGGCTTATGTCTCTCCACCCTTTATCCCCCGATTCTCAGGCCTTGGAAATACTAGGGTTCTTAAGGCTATTATGGCTCCTCTTCCCAGTCTAAACGATGATTTGGCGTTTATTAGTTTTGGCCATGTTAGACTGATCTTGGCTTCAGATATATTATTACTAAGCTACGTCTCGTTCGGTTGTTTCTTGGTTAGAATTCAATCATACTGGGATGATTTTCCTTATGGTGCAAATCAGGGATCTTTGAGGTTTGGTTTCATGATGATTATTGCTCTTTTACTCCTCAACTATTGGTGCAAAAAAAACCGGTGCTAGAGGTCTCCTCTTCACTACGTACCCCCCGATTTTCGGGCCATGAACGAACTATGGATCTTAGGGCTTTTATTGCTCCTTTCTCCTCAACTGATGAAGAATTGTCTTTATTAAATCCTGTTACTGAAATTAGGTGTCTTGCTTTGGCTGTCCTAATGGTTTGCTCTAGTTGTTGTTGTCTCTTAGCTAGAACACATCCCTATTAGGTTCATATCCCTTATGATGCTCATCAGGGATCTATAATGTTGAGATTCATGCTTTTCATGCTTAGTAATTCCAGGGTGGTAGGACTCTCGTCTGATTATGATGTTAGACAGATGATCAGTAGCTTTGTGAAGCCAATTGGTAGAATCCTTTATGGAGTATTGAATAATTTTGGTCTAATTAGTCTGGCTGAATCGCCCTTTGCACCTACTGTTGCTCCTCGTGCCTCTTTTGATAAGATTCATGGGTTTGAGCAACTAGGTGTGTATGGCATTCGTCCTTCCACCCCCGGGTTTTGCAATCTTGATTCTCATGAATGGATTACATTGCCCCTGTTGAAGGGAATGGGAAAAAATTTCAAAACAATTGACTTTGCTTATACTTTTATCAAGATTATTTATTTCTTTTTGTTTGCCAAGTCATATTGGTATTCTCACACTAACCTTACTTGTTTCTTTGTGAACTCGGTGTGGTGGAAACTCTACAGGAAGTGTAGCTTGTTCACTGAGAAGGTTTCCTATGTTGTCAAGTCTTTTCTCTATGCTTATACCTACTGGAGTGGTTGGTGTAATTATGCCTATTTCAGCATTGTATATCTCCGATCGGATGATAAGGTTCCGCTTCTAACTATGAATCTGTACTGTTGTCTTAGCTGCCCATGTATTCAATGTATACATGATTTTAGATTGCTGTTTTTGAGCTCCAAAAAATGTTTGTCAGACATGTTGGTGCTGAAGCTTATTTCTATATCTGGTATTTTGTTTATCGGTTATGTCCATTTCTTGCGGTATTGGGTTGACTTGGGCTTGCAATTGGTGCCTTTATCCTATGTCTACTGGTGGTCTTGCCCCCTTGAATTTTCCTCTTTGATTAGGAGCGATAAAATACAAAGTGAAGTTAATCATTTTTTGGAAAAACATCTCACAAGTAAACTATATTCACAAACTGAATTAAATGTACAATTGCTTTTCGATATAAGGACCCTCAAATCTTGTCCTTATATCATCGATGGTTACAAATGAAGATATGTTATTGGAATTGTAGAGGCATAAGGAAAAAAACATTTTGGACATAAATTAATACTTTGTGTAAAAATGAACGTATTCAAATGATGGCACTAGCGGAAACTAAATCGGAATCTATTCTTGGAGACAAATTTTGGAAATATGATGGCTTCAATGAGGTTATTTGGTCACCTGCTACTGTGCGTTCGGGTGGACTTGGTATAATATGGAAATCTCACCAATTATCTAATGAAACTATCTCGGTTGAAATTCACTTACCTCGAATTATCGGACTTCGTTACGAAAATGTTAACGACAGGTTCACGACTCTCCTCCTATTTGTATATGCCCCTCCTATCCCTCATGAGAAAGATTCATTATGGGAAACACTAACTTCTATTGTGAATGATTCAATTATCCTATGCATTATGTTAGGTGATCTAAATGAAATTTTATGTTGTGAGGACAAGTTAGGAGGCGCAATCTCACATCCCTCTAGCTTCACTAGACTACTAAAATTCAAAAATGGTTGTTCTCTTTTAGATCTTCCTACTTTCGGAAATCCATTCTGTTGGAGGAAAAACCTTGAGGATGATTTCAACATCTGTAAAAAACATGATCGGGTGCTTGTTCAATCGTCAAATTATAGAAAAATTTCCTAGCCTAATTACTAACAATGGGGCCTTCTCATCATCTGATCACTGCCCTATTTCAATAACACTCGAGAGCAATTCTATTTTCAAAGCTCCACCTTTCAAGTTTGAGAACGTTTGGCTTCAACGGAAGGATTTCCGTAACATAATTAAACAATCTTGGAGAGCTACATGCCCTCGCTCTACTATGTATCAACTTATTTTTAAACAAAAAATTCTTAAGAATAAAGAAAAGGATTGGAATAAGTCCACTTTGGGAAATATATTTCAATAAATAGTATACAGAGAACCAACAATAAAGAAAAATGCCTCATTAGAAAGAAGGAGAAGGTTCTCCTTTTCCAATAAAATTTCTGGAATCAGAGAGCAAAAACTAAGCATCTCAAGCTTTTTGATTCGAACACATCGTATTTCCATTGGATGGCTTCCGAACGAAGACATAGGAAACAAATACGCAACATAACGACTTCTAAAGGTACATTAGTAGTGGGAGAGGAAAATGTCATAAACGAAATTAAGAACGATTTCGAAAAAAGATTAAAAAAAAAGAGGAAGAAATGCTGAATCTAATCCATCCCTCAATAACTACTAAGGAAAATGCGTTCCTTATTCGACATCCTTCTAATAAGGAAATAAAATCTGCAGTGTTTAGTGTGGGAAAAAATAAATCCCCAAGTCCTGATGGAATTACACCCGAATTCTATACGAAATATTGGGATATTGTTGGTACGTCGGTTATTAGAGCCGTTAAGGCCTTTTTCTACTCCGGAAAAATTCTTAAACAAATAAACCACTCGTTATTTCACTTCTTCCAAAACGATATAACCCTACTACTATTAGTCACTACTTTCAATTAGTTTATGTTCAACACTAGAGGACTTCGACAACGGCCCTACGGACATGTTCCTCCCCTCTAGAGGACTTCGACAAGGGGATCCTCTATCTCCTTTCTTGTTTATTTTTGGTGCCGAAATCCTAGCACGGAAACACTCATCGGCAACAAATTTGGATAATAGCCCTATTGGTTTTTCTTTTTGAAGGAACAACCCTCGTGTTCTGTTTCTTTCCTTTGCTGATGACATCATCATTTTCACAAAGGATAGTATAGATGCCGGATAAAAAGTGATTAAGAACAATAATTGATATATATTATAAAGTTTCAGGGCAAAAAGTTAATTATCATAAATCAAGTTTCCAAGCTACAAAAGGCATTTCGAATGTTAGGATTTTAGAGCTACGTAATTGCTTAAATATTACAAATGGAAAATCTATGGAAAAATAACTGGGTTGTCCGATTATCAATGGCAGAGTAAACATACATATATTCAAAGATATTATCTACAAATCTAAAGAACAGTTAAGCCAATGGCATGCAAACGCTCAATCACAAAAAAGACGTGCAATCCTAATCAACACAAATTTATCAGCTAAGAGCTTGATTAGATTAACCGTATGTTCTTCTGGAATAAAGATCTTCAACACCAGCCGCTTATTAGCTGGGATAGTGTTTGCAGACCAAAACAGTGTGGGGGCTTAGGGCTCAGGTAGTCAAAAGAGATGAATGAAGCCCTCTAAATGAAACTGCTATGGAAAATTTTAGTTGAGCCAGATAATGTCTGGGTCACTCTGATTAAATATAAGTACTTACACTTTGCCAATATTTTTTACTACAAAAAAAGTCGGGATTCCTCTTGGCAATGGGCCAAGTTGATAACTCTCATCGATAAATTTAAATCGGGGCTGATTTAGTTAGTTAAAAATTGGAAATCTATCAAATTTTGGACAGATAATTAGATAACATCCTTAGCTCTTCAGCCTAGAGATGATTGCCCCCAAATTCGTAACATGAAGGAAATTGTCAGTGAATACATTATGGGGGGGAGGGGGGTAGATGGTGGATGGAGAAGCTAAACAATGTGCTGCCTAGTAATATAGTCAAAGAAATATTGGACATTCCTCTTCCTTTGTCCACTTTTGAGGATCAAATTTATTGGTGGCTGGATAGAGAGGGCTAGTTCACCACTTCAAATGCGTATAAATTAATCACAGCACAAGAATCCCTAAACTTAGACAAAAACGCGTGAATTTGGAAAGTGGACATTTCGCCTAAGGTTATAAATTTCTTGTCGAAGGTTTTCCAGGATGGTCTACCAACTACCTCAAGGCTTTCCTCTCATGGTGCCACTTTACCTTCCACATGTAGTCTATGCAATGGTGCGGCAGAAGATGAGGTTCGCCTCTTACTGGAATGTCCTTTTGTGCTCTCTCTCTATCAATTTCCTCCTCGTATAAACTCAACTATTTCCAGCATGGTAATTTAATCTCGTGATATGAATGTCCTTCTTTCATGTGCCCCGATTGGGAAATAGAGTGACTGATAAGGTTGCACACCTTTACAACTCTGCCTGGGGTCTCGATATTCACAGCGATTTTGGTCTATCAAACCTCATATGTAATGATGCTTCCGGGTAGAGCTCGTTCGCCCGAATTCTTTCCTAATAAAAAAAAGTGGAAAAGCGTCTTTTATTTGGCAATTACTTTTCTTGCAAATGGATGAACATAGGACAAAGGGCCTTGGCTCTTTTGACTGGTAGTGTTCAATTGCAAAAGAATTAACAAGCTAATTTTCAAAAGGTGGTACGGAGCAATAGTAGCAAAGGTGAGAGAAATATCAAAAGTGTTAATCTTTCACATATACACGCATCAACAGCAATAAAATCAAGGGGTTGATTTGGGGTCGCTATTTGTAATCATCATTCGAAGAAATTCGATTGCTCATCTTTCGATCTTCGTCCTAGCAGTCGAAGGCAAAGAAGATCTAGACACCGGGCTCGTGTGGACTAAATATAGAAGTCACATTTGAGGCTTTTGTTCTCTTCCGATTCCATCCCGATTTGATCCAGTCCACGCATCAACAAGTATCTCCTATAAACAATGATTGATCTATCGTTTATGCATGAAGATCCTTATATTAGATGTTCATAATAGTTCTGTATTTCCGCTTAAGCATCTAATTTTTCTTCAATTGGTATCAGAGAATCTTGCATAAATTGATAAGATCAATAGATTAATTGTTAATGTTTTATGTAGATCTTGATTTAATTGGTGGTAAATATGATATGGATTATTTTGCAAGATTGAAATTGAGATTTTGATTGATTCAATTTTGTAAGTTGTGTGATATGATAATAGGAAATTAGGGACCATAAAATTGAATTGGATTTGATCTGATTTGAATGGGTTTACGTTGCTAAGTCGCATGCCATATTGAATTGGATTTGAGTCTAGGCTGAGCTAAGTATGACTCGGCATGGGCCGACTCGAGTACGACTCGACATGTTTAGGTCTAAGAGGCTATATTTTCCAATCATACAATTTTCCAATACATGCAATTTAATGATTTATAGTTAAATTAAGATATTGTCATGCATGATATTATGTTATGATATAAATTGTTTGTATAAGGGGACTAGTATGAGCCATAAATACGATCTCCGCATCGTTATGTTTTTTTTACGCGAGCTGCGTATTGTTATATATTTTTGTAATTTATTTTTTATAATTAGATTATTAGAAAATATTGTCTAACAAAAAGTAAAAAGACATAAGAATTTCAAGGATGGCGATCCATGAAGGATGCAAGGGTGGAGACCCATGAAGATTATGTCTTTAAAATCTTGCATCGTAGGGGTCATACTAAGATCACAATTATTGCGTTTTTTTAACGCTTTCTTTTACATTTTTATATTTTTTTTATTTATGACATTTTTTCAATTATAATTAAAAGAAAAATAAAAGACTTAAGTTCCCAAGGTAAATTGGGGCAATGCCATTTCATATCAAAACCCATTAAGTTCTAGATTTTTGGTTAGATGGGCTTCACAAAAGTGAGAGTGTCTTTCCATAATCTTGGGCTAATGAGGGTGAATCTATACAGGGGTTCATAAACCTTGATATGGTTGTACCCAACGAGAGACTAAAAGGCAACGTTTTGGATCTTAAGGCATGGGGATAATTTTATATTGGATGTGGATCATTAACCAGGAATTATAAGAAGTTATAATTAGTAATTGTTACTTACCTTGAACACACAAGACTCAAGGCGGTGCAAAAGTACGTTCGGTCTTGTCGGTAATGGGATCTTGGAATCATTTTATTCACAAGGAACGATAACAACTTGAATAAAATGCGCATTTACTTAATTTTAAAAGCGTTTAATTTTAATTAATTTGCATTTCAAACATATACTAATTTGCATATCATTTCTTTTTTTTATATATATAGGCATTGTGTGAAACAATAATTTGAAATTCACCCTACACCTAATAGTTGAGAGCAAGCCCAACAACTTCTCTAAAATAGAGAAAATGAGAGATTTTAGAGAAAAAAACCTTTTTTTTCTCCCCAACAGCTTCTCTAAACTCATCTCTAAAATAGAGAAATGGATGGAGAGAGTGAAAAAATCTCTAAATTTGTAGGAAGAGAAGTTGATCTCTATAATTTAATGTTCACTTGTCCCTAGATAGAATTTAATGACATAACCCCACATTTTCACCCATAATATAGAAAAAAATATAATTTCATACTTACTAGTAATAAAAATATAATAGTTTTTAAACGTTAAAAAAAATTGATATGATTTGATATAATATATAAATTAATTATGTTAAATCAAATTAGATAGATAAACCAAACATCATAATTCTATGTGAACTTTTATAAATAAAATAGGATAATTAATTTCATCCAATTTTATGCTATAAAGTTCACATTAAAAAATTAGTCTATAAAATGTTCACTTCAAAAAATATTCACTTGAACTCATAACTGATATTGGAATGATTTTATTTTTATAAATTATAAATTAAGCCTTATTATTTAATTAATTTTATTAATTAATCATATATGATCAATCGTCAATCTAATTTATAATAAAAAATATATTAACCAATTGAAAATAATAAGATTAAATTTGAATAATATTTTATCCAATTTCATGATAACTTTTATAGTAACAATCTAAATTTAATATTAATACCATTTAAAAATAAATATCAAATTTATCCTTAGAGTTTGTTTACAAAAATATCATGTGAGAATATAGTAATAATTAATATATTGTGCAAGAGGATGGGTAACATATACAAGTTCACTATATGAGGCTAAATATTAGAATTAAGTTTAAATGAAGTTTTTAGAAATGTAGAATTAAACATCTTTAATAAATGCATTTATTTATCATAGTTTGTAATAAATGTAAAAATCTGTAAAATAGAGAAACTGTTGGAGTTGGAGTGCATTTTTTTAGAGATTTTGATATTTTAATCTCTATTTTAGAGATTTTTTACAAAATCTGTTGGGCTTGCTTTGAGAAGAACAAATTGAATGGAACAAACTTTCTCGATTGGGATAGGAATCTGAGAATTGTTCTCGGGTCCGAAGTGCATGAGAACATCCTAAACACCCTTATCCCTACTATCACCGACAACTCATCAGATGAGAAGAAGGTGAGAGTAATGGAGTTAAAGAGTGACTCTTTGCTTGTCACTTGTTTGATGCTAGCAGACATGGAACATGACCTTCAAAAGAGGTTTGAACACCAGGATGCCTACACTATCATCTCCTACCTGAAAGTGTTGTTTTAGGAACATGCAAATATTAAATGATATGCAACTCACAAGGCTATACTGGATAGCAAGCTTGTGAAGGAAAAGTCAGTAGGTCCCCATGTGTTTAACATGGGGACCTACTCGCGCTTCATAATCCTAGACATCAACATCATCATGGAAAATAACTAAACTTGAATTGAAATTGCAAACGTTGAAAGAGTACAACCGAACAAAGTAAAATCCACTCTCGCTCTCCTCTACTCCCCTCGGCCTTCTCTCTCTCTGTACCTAAAACTCTCTGCGATTGTGATTGAATGCTTGTAATTGAATAATGGATGAATAAAAACTCAGCCCTAATGACTCTAATTATAGACTTCAAACCTCGCTATCCAAGGATAAGAAAATCTATCTTTATTCCTAAGATAAAACTAAATAAAGTAAATAAATAAAATCACGTTAGGTAAATATGAATTCACCCTAAAGGATATAATGTCTGTTAGGAAAGAATAAAAGATCTCGACTTGATGTAGATGTAAACTCCTTCAGATAAGATTTTATCAAAAGCTGTCGGATCTGTCTGCATCGTCACTCGATATCGACTAGCTTCAGTCGATATCGATCACTTCTCTTCTATCTCGAGCCAGTTCTACTCGACCTTGGATTTGCACTCGAACTCTATCTTTTACTCGATTTGGGGCACTCGATATCGACCAGCTTATGTAGATATCGACCAGTCTGTGTCGAGTTGCATTGTTCTTCTCCTGGCTTGATTTTTGGTGATAAGTTCCACTCGATCTCGAGTCACTTGGTTGATTTCGACTCCTCAGTAGACTTCGAGTAATTTTCCAGCTTTTCGTCTCTTCTTCAAATTGCTCCAATTTTGCCTCGATTTCTGCGAAATAACACAAGAACTCGTGTAGACCTCTATAATTGGCAAATAAACATGAACTACACAAATCTTATGCTTTCCCCACTTATATGTAGGAAAATATAGACAAAATGGAAGTAAGAGTACATGAAAAATATGGCAATTTGAGCGCACATCAAACACCCCATACTTAAGTTTGCTTGTCCCCAAGCAATACTTTTAGCGGTCATTCAGGGGAAGAAACTAAACCCTCAACATCATAGATTCATTGTTATATGTCCCTACAATCAATTGCCATCCTTGAAAAGGTACTAAGGTTAACAATTCCATACTCACAAAAGGAGGGTTATGCATAAAACACAATTTCACCCAACATAGCATTAATAATCAAGAACACTTTTGCAAGCTTATGGAAGAGTAGATTGGTAAAAGGATAAAGGTGGCCAAAATTTTGGCCATGTGGTGTTAAATCCTGGGAAATAGACTTTCTTTCCAAACTTTCATTCCACATTCCTTCCTCATAATATTTCTCACCTTTCACTCTTCCCTCAATGCTTTGACCTCTCTAACCTTAGCACTGCCTTCTCGCGAGTCGCAAACATGGGTGTCATGAATGGCCCCAGATACTTAGTACTTCGGACTCATCACCTTGTGTCCCATCTCGCCGAAATAACATCTCAACGAGCAGGGTCGATCTACCTTTATCTCATGAGGTGATCGGATTTTTTTCTCACTCATTAAATTTTCCATAATTCAAAATTTATTTCATTACTGACAACAACTTCAATAATAATATGCACAAACTCCATATAACAACTCCAAAGATGACATCCATTCTCAACATAGTCCCCGGATAGGGTATAAGGTATAAAAAATGGGCAATATGTAATGTATTGTGGAGCAATAATAATGATGTAAGGCTCTTATATGGCTTGTGTAATGCAAATTATGCATAAGTAAGGCTAGGATATGAAATTGAGCACATGTATGGAAAATATAAAGTCCTTCATCGTCTTATCATGCATATGTCAAAAGCAACTTCAAATTTTACCTCTCTTCAATGGGTTTCTCTAAAAAAATTGCACTTCGTTGTGACTTCCCTTTACTAGGCAATTTCATGTTACATCTCTAATGAAACTACTTTTGCATCGTCGAGTTCAATAAAAGCTTCCATGACACTTATTCAATTTTTCAAATGGGGGTGATATTTTCTTTATGATGCATAAAGATAAATAAACATATCTAAAGTATCTATATAAAAAATATGCATAAACATGAAAAAGAAATATAAAAAAATGTGTAAAATATGCAAGTAAGCCTTTCCCCCACCCGATACTTGAACATTATAGTGTCCTCAATGTATAAGAACTTGGGTTAAGAAAGAAACTTACTAAAGATTAGCGAAAATCAGCTGTTGAAGACGTCTGCAGGGGCAGTCGATATCTGGTGATCCAGTTGATATCGACTAGTTTCACTCGATTCCCGGTGATTCTAAGCTTCATGGTGATCCTCTGTCGATCACAAGCTCTCTAAATTGACTTTGTTAGTCGATATCGAGTACTTTACTCGATTTTGAGTCATCTTTTGCGCTTCTTCTCCTGAAATTCATTAGAAAATAAAACTAAAACAATAAAACCAAAACTTAAAGTCTTAAAACAAACCAGAAATATCCAAACCCTAAAAACTATTGGTCTTGTTACAAGGTCTAGACTTTATAGTCGCGAGGTCGACTTCTTCTTTCATGCTCCTAAGGCGGCATCTAAAGAGCCCATGTAGCCTGGGCCTCAAATAGCACTCCGTGTTTTTCTCGCATCTGCATCCCGCCTAGATGGATCTTGTTCACTGTAAAGGGACCCATCCTCTTTGTTTTGAATCTGCTTGGAAACCAATGTCCTTTGATTTGGAGACATACACATTATCTCCTACTTCGTAGTTCCTCGGATCATCACTGGATACCCTGCACAAGCGGACATACCATGGCAAACCTCTCCCAAATAGAGATAAATCCTTTATTGAAATTGAGAAAGAGGAATCCATACCTTGGCTTACCTTTTCGAAGCTTTCCTTTTCTGTCTGTGAGTCCAGTCAATATCGACTACTGTCACTCGATATCGACTTGTCTTCTACTCCTGGTGGTTCTGTCGATGTGGAGGAATTTAGCTCGATCTACTCTACTCGATTTTAACTAGGGTTACTCGATATCGAGTGAATTTTCTCTCCTTCATCTTCTGGTTCAGTCGATGTCGGCTCTGAAGTTTTGTCGATTTCGAGTGCTGCACTCGATTTCGAGTTGTCTGCTCCGACATCGACCCCACAATTAAAACCTGGCATAGAATCTTTAACCTTGTTGGTCGATATCGACTTACTTGGGTCGATTTCGAGTGTTCTTTTAGTGCCTTCGTTCAAGATTGCCACGATTTCCTCCACTTGGGCTTTTATAGCCCTCTTCTCTAACTCTTCAAGGGTCATATTTCTTACCTTAGCTTCCCCGCATGCGATGTAGACTACTTTGATTGATTTTACCTCCATAGGCCCTTCATTCTTCTTCACCATCTTGTTGAAGGCGTACTCTATTACTTCATCGCTGATGGTGAATGAGAGCAATCCTTTCCTTACGCTTTTATTTGCATCAACGGTGTCTAAGAAGGGCATTCCTAAAATAATTGGACAAGTAGGGTCCTCTGCCATATCAACAACTAGAAAATCAGCAGGTACAAAGAACTTACCTACTAGCACTGGCACATCATCCACCATGCTTGTTGGAATGACCATCGTGTTGTTTGCCATAAAGAGTTTAGCATCCACATGCTTTAGGGCACCAATCTTTACCTTCAACCATATTGTTAGTGGCATAACGCTAACACTAGCCCCTAAATCACATAATTCATTGAATCGGTGTTGACCTAAGCCTATAGTGATATAAAACCTACCTAGGTCTGCCCTCTTTTCTGGTAGCTCCAACTTGGTGCATTCCTCTGCGATCTCAGGAATTGATCGCTTCTTAACTAGTATGTCTTTAAGGAACCTTATATAAGATGGCATCTCATGAAGAGCTTCAGTGAATGGAATTGTTACATTGAGCCCTTGAAGCATCTTCATGAAGTGTTGAAATATCTTTTCCGCCGGGTCCTTTACAGTTTTCTTAGGGAATGGAAACACCTTCTTCTTCACTGTGGCTGGAGTTGAGTCAATATCGAGTAGGGTCTGGTCGATGTCGACTGGAGGAGTTGATTTCTGGTGATGCTCACCTTCTGTATCGACATCGAGTAAAGGGGACTCAATGTCGACTGCATCTTGGTTGATATCGGCTGGAGTAGTGGATATTGAGTCATCTCCTGGGGCTTTCTCCTCTGCTTTTTGCTCGGGCGTTCGCAATTGATGCCCACTCTTTAGATTCATAGCCGCTATTTGACCAGCAGTTTTGCTCTTAACATTGGGCACAATAGATGCTAACAGCGATCCTGACGGTTTGGGAATTTGTTCAGCCAATTGACCCATTTGGGTCTCTATGTTCTTCTTCCAAACGTCAATCTCCCCGAGCCTAGAGTTGATGACCTAAAGCTGAGTATTGACTGAGTTATTGGCTTGTTTTAACTCAGCATGGTTCCTCCGCATCTCATCTAGGATGATCTACAGGTCATCCTTCCTTGGTTCCCGCTCAGGGTGCCCTGGTGCTCTATAAGGTGGGGGATACCTCTGTTGATGCTGAGGTTGATAGAGCCTTTGATCCCCCCAATATTGCTGATTGCCCCCTCCATGGGGGCCTCTCATCCACTTAGCTTCCTCATGCGTTTCTGCAAAATTGACTTGATCAAGATGTGGGCAGGCATTGTTATTGTCCCTAGTAGAACCACATTCCTGGCAAGTTTGGTTATTGGAGAGGAATCTAACTTGCTTTTACAGGCGGCGTGTCTGATCATTGTTGAATTGTTGTCGCACATCAGGATCGATCTCCTTTGGAGGCTCATAAAGTGGCATAGATGGGCAGGCTTTGAGTCATAGGCCGCAGTAGTCCCATATGTGTTGACGAAGTTGACAAGCCTCTCAATTGTGTCCCAGGCCTCCGTAGGTGTAAGCTCAATGTACCGATAGGAGGTGTAAGAGTTGATTCTCTCCTTATTCGACACATCAAGGGAGTTGTAGAAGATCTCCTGGATGACATAAGGTAGTTGCCCATGAGTAGGGCATGATCGCAATAAGTCCTTGAAGCGCTCTCATGCTTGCACCAATGTCTCGCCAGGCTTTTGTTTAAAAGTCGTGATCCTTTGTCGCAACGTCACCGTTTTTATGGAGGAAATAATTTGTTTAGGAACGCATCCTTCACCTCTTCCTATGTCCTCAGCGAGCATGGAGCCAAGCTTTCAAGCCTTTGCAAAGCCTTCCCTACAAGAGACCATCGAAAGGATTTCAGTCTAACATATTCCAAATTAGCGCAATCGGTGATAGTCTCACATAAATCCATAAAAGTAGAAATATGTTGCAAGGGGCATTCATTAGATCTTCCTTCAAAAGAATTGTGTTTAATTTCAGAAAGGAAGGTAATTTTAATTTCATAATTAGAGGGAGGAATGACAATCGCAGATTCAGGCACGTGGAGTGGAGGGTGCATGTATTGCATCGCCGTCTGCGGATATTGATTGAGCCTCTCTTGGGCTTGTTTGCATGCATCCTCCTCTCTATTAGCGCGAGCTCTCTCTGCAGCTGTAGTTCCCCTGTCATTGGCGATGGTGACATTGTGGTCCTCGATCTCCTTCCTCAATCTCTCAATGATTTGAGCATGTGTCTCGTTCTCCGCCATGTTTCGGATTGCTCTGTTTTGAAGGTGGAGGAAACGTTCGGACTCGTCTAGACTTTCCAAGATATGTTCACGATCAGAGCGTCGCATAAACCTACAAAATCAGCACTTAAAACAACGTGCGTAAAAGCTTAGGGCGCGAATGATTGCCTCCTCGGCAATGGCGCAAAAATTTATTAAAAAGGGAAACTAGTTGAATAGATATCAATAAAATATAAACTGAAACCGATATCCAAGCCTTCTCAAATAAAATTACAAGAATCCCTCCTGATATAGTAGTAGGGTATTCAGGATCGAATCCACGAGGAGGTATGTCAGCGGTTCCTAAGCCTGCAATCACGTTCGATTTCGACTCTAGAAGATCACTCGACAGCGAGTAGATCAGTCGATATCGACTACAGTTCCAGTCGATTTCCAGCAAATTCCTGCAAAAGACAAAAGCAACAGTCGACGTCAAGTAGAGCACCCGATATCGGGTCAGCCACTCGATATCGACCTTTGCAGTCGATTTCGAGTCTTCGCAGAAACTATATATGTAACCAAATTTTGTCGGAAAAGTGTCCGAAGAAATAAATAATGATGAGGGAAAGATGAACAGAATAAAAACTCAGACTTTTATAAGATTCAATAAACTAAAAAACCTCTAAGATCGAGGATTCATGCCAAAACGATAACCATATAAGCCTTATGCCAAATTCATGAAAGATTATGCTTTTTCGTCGAATAACTTTCGTTACTAACAATTAGATGATTTAGAAGCTCTCGCATAAACCCTAAGTGTTACTATCCAATTTTATAATTAATCCAAATTCACAATATGATTGACTTTCGCTTCAATGATTCAAATAAGGATCGCCTACTACTTTCCTAGAAGAATCATGCATATAGGATAGTAGACGGAATCGCATAAAAATCATAACTTTGATGCATAGACTTACATGGCTATCGTCGGGCTCACCCCGACCCTAGAAGTAAGGGAACTACTCACGCTTCATAATCCTAGACATCAAAATCATCATGGAAAATAACTAACCTTGAATTGATGTTGCAATCGTCGAAAGAGTACAACCGAACAAAGAAAAATCCGCTCTCGCTCTCCTCTACTCCACTCGGCCTTGTCTCTCTCTCTCTCTATACCTAAAACTCTCTGCGATCGTGGTAGATGCAATCCATAGAGTCAATGATTGCCAACTGCATGAGCTGCAAACTGCTTTAGAGATCGACCGCTTCAAATGGCCAACGAGGTCGCATAAAGTCAACCTTTTTTATGAGGTAAAGACTTTAATCTCCAAAAAGTGCTTTGACTATTTTTACAGGTTGTGGGAGGATGTCGTAAACCAAAACATTGCTCCGGAATGCACAAACTGACATTGGAGGGTTTGTTACGGGATTCCTTGTGTCCATACGATTCAGGCGTACGTCAGTTCCGGGACTCCGATACCCGCTGAGGACATCCACCCGTTCTAGATGGATTTGTCATGGACTGACATCGACGACACTCCACTCCCGTATGAACTGTCATCTTCATACACGGCTTCCAACAACATATGCGACGATGACCTCCATCAACCCTCATCTTCAAGCATCCGATCGAAAGGGAGGCCTCGGTGGTCGAGGAATGCCTGTAGAACCAACCTGTTGCGTTACGAGGAGTTCAGGGAAAATTTTGTGAGAGAAGAAGCACGTGCTGCTCGACATGCTGCTCGACACCGTCCACAAGCTACCACAGCTCGACGTGGACGTGATGATGTGTTCGGAGGGTTTAACTGGGGTCGAAACAACGTTGATCCCTTCATGCTCGGACATATTCAGGGTGTCAGAGACACTATTGGAGATGGTCATTGTGGCTACCGTGCTTTGGCGTCATTGACATCACCAATCGGCGAGTCTGCTTTCCCAGAACTTAAAGCGTTATTATGTAATCACTTGGAGGATCACACTGATCTCTACGCCGGTTGTTATAAGGGAGGGTACACTTTCCAGCAGTTCGTCGACAATCAGAGATGGGCATGACCTGTGCATGGTGATAGGAGACGTTGGATAGAGCTACCCATCATGGGTTTAGTATTTGCAATGGTATATCAGATTCCTCTCGTCGTCCTAGCTTGGCATCATCCATTCACATGTCTCCCTATGTCCTCGCCGACACCTGGTAACAACCCTCAATCAGCAATCCTTGGTTTAGCCTGCATCGGAAACCAAGACCATTTTGCCGCGGTACGACTTCAAACGTCTTATATATCCTATTATTACTTTTCATCTATATTTTAATACTCTAACTCAATTTTTCGTTCTCATAGGTCTGGTTGCGTCCTAACGCTCCTACTCCGCCGCCTGCACTAGAATGGGTTGAACATCATCTACCGAGCGTCGAAGGATGGGATGCTCCTTTTCAAGCTTAGTTTTACAGATTCTGAGCCTTCCGTGTCGATGTCGGTCGCCCTTTACACTTTGTGTAGAGTTTATTCCACGAGTCTATTACAATTATCGATGTAAACCTTTTTTTCTGTGTCTTGTAATATTATCCGCATATTATTCGAATGAACACCTTTCCTAAAATTATTGAATTTTATTCTATTAACATCTCCCTAAACCCTAAACATTACCATAAACCTTAAACCCTAACACCTTGGCCATAAACATCTATACCCTAAACCCTAACCCAACCCTAAACCCAATCGGACAAGTTGCACATTTGCACGTCGTTGACTACGTGCACATTTGCACGTCGTTGACTACGTGCACATTTGCACGTCGTTGACTACGTGCAAATTTGCACGTCATTAGTCACGTACAGCCTTGCACGTCCAAAGATAAATAGGTAACTTATTAATATCTTTATAGAAAAATATTATGGATAGAAGATAAAAGATAAATAGGTAACTTATTAATTTGTGCACTATATAAAGAGATTTATTGGGAATAAGTCTGAACCTAGTTTTTGAGCACTGTGCATCTTTTTTCTTCTCCCACCAAAAGCCACTAGCATCCCCAAAGTGTTAGTATGAGTTGCAATTCTTCGATCGTTCGTTCTAGCAAATGGAGACAAGGAGATCCAATTCCGTGCTCGTGTGGACCAAGTAGAGGAGTCGCGTTTGAGGCTCTATTCTCCAAAGGTGATTTCGAATCAAGGTTCCGCACAAGAAAGGTACGACTTTTCCTTCCTATATTGTTCATATCAATTCATACTTGAGATCCCGAATTAGATGTTAAAAAATAGTTTTCTACAATTCCACTACGCATCTAATTTTCTTACACCTTTGACACATAAACTGGCAGTACTATGGGATTTACAAATCATATTTATGTATAATTATGCACCTTTGCCAATATGTGCTAAAATCATTTTTCACTAAATCAAGCAACGACAATATTATTAAAATAAACCACTTCAGAAGTCGTATTATGACTGGGTCAATTTTCCATCATTTGGAATTCTAACATTTTTGAAACTCGGCTCACACACCTTCAAGAGTAAAAGATTTTTGTATGGAGTTGGCTATCTTCGCCACCATATATTTTATCAAGAAACGTAATGAAATTCGATTCTGGAATTCATGAGGAATTGGAAAGAAAATATTCTGGGCAGATGTAAATGCTATGCGGATAAATTAGAGCTGGCAATTCGGGTTATCTGGTCGGATTTGAGTCAATCACATTCGTGTTTGGTCACTGATGAGTCGGGTCAATTCGGTCAAAATTTCTATGTCGGGGTTGGTCGGGTCGGGTCGGGTCGGATTCGGTCAAAATGAAATTCAGATTGGTCGGGTTTCGATCAGAATCAGGTTAGACCTATTCGGGTTTTCGGTCAGAATCGGTCGGTCTCGTTCGGGTTTCGGATCGATACTCGAGTCGGTCTCATTCAGGTTTCAAGTGGAAGCGGGTCTACGTTTGTTTTAAATTGTTAATTATTTGGGTTGAATTTGTTGAATCATGTTCGTTCGGGACTATCGGGTAATCAATTTTATTAAATTGAATAAGTAATTCATGTTATTTATGTATTTCAAAAAGTATTTTTAGTAAGATTAAATATGATTCAGTATATAATCTACTCATTCGCTCATAAGCTGAAGCTCATTCTATTCATCATTAACTTCATTGAAATTTGGCAATATATTGTTATCAAAAATTTACTTGATTCCCTATCTAAAAGATAATTCACGTTATTTGTATGATTGTTATATGTGTCTTTTAAAAAGTAGTTTTCAAACGAAATTCACTATGTATCATAAGCTGAAGCTCATTCTATTCATCATTAATTTCATTGAAATTTGGTAATATATTGTTATCAAAATCGTATTTGATTCCCTATCTAAAAGATAATTCACGTTATTTGTATGATTGTTATTTGTGTCTTTTAAAAAGTAGTTTTCAAACGAAATTTCACTATGTATATGATTCAAGTTATAATATCCTCATTGTACTCATCTTTTATTAGTGATAAATGAGAATTTTGATTTCAAGTGGATCATTCATATCATTAAAAGAGTGAACGAGTATTGATTTACATCAATCTACATGAATATACTATGAGTTGATGACTTTTGGAGTTTTGAGTAATCTAGTAAACCGACTCCTTTGTGAGTTAATCTTAAATACTGAAAAAGTAAATAACTAAACAAGATTACTTTAATCCTCGTATATAAATTCATCTCCGATTATTCGATGGATTAGAATATTCGATGGATTTGAATATTCGATGCATTTAAAGTATTCCCTTCATCCCTCATCAAATTTTAGAAAATAAGGTAATATCAAGTTACGAATACAACTTATAAAACTATCATATATTCATAATTCATAATTTCATATATTCATATTCTCGTAATCTTATTTTTTTTAAAACCATATTCAATTATTTATGTTTGATTATTAACTATTTAAGTAGATGATATCAAATTCGTTATAGAAAAATTATTATCTTTCATTTCTAAATAAAGTTATGATTTCATATTTTATTCATTTCAAGTGATTAGATCGATCATTTTGTTTTTGATAATTTTACTTATGTGATAATATAAAATTCTAAATACAAGTATTAAAATTAAGTATACAACTTATAAAACTATCATATATTCATATTCTGCAATCTTTTTTTTAACTATATTCAATTATTTATGTTAGATTATTAAACTATCATATATTCATATTTCGTAATCTTGTCAATCTTGTCATGTTGATCTGCTTCTTGTTTTCGTTCACCATTGTGATGCCGAGTAGTTAAAACTTGAAGTGATATTGTGTAACTTGTGTTTACTTATTGAGTTACTCCTATGGACTTTGGCTTATTTTGTTTTGTTATTTAACTGTCTTTAATTGTTTTAAGTTTTAACTTTGATCGATGAAATTTTTGTTTTGTTTAGAAATAGCATTACCTATCAGTAGTTTGGTAATGGATTACTGTAATTTTTTTTGTTTTGTAGTATAAATGTATAATAGATATATATTCGAGGATATTCGAGTCGGGTTGGTTGGAAGTCGGGTCGGGTTGGGAGTCGGGTCGGATCTAGTTTGAGTCGGGTCTGGATTAAGTCGGGTTTTTCTGTATTCGGGTCATTTCGGGTTTCGGGTCAACATCGGTCGGGTCCGGTTTCGGGTTCAGTTTATGCATAACGCTAAATTTTCGGGTTCATTCGGGTTTCGGTTCGAGTTATTCTAGGATAAATGATCATGTCAAAATTATGGTCGTCATTGAAACAAAGACAGATGTTATCCCCATGAAGAGAGTTTGGTGGGGGAGCGGTTTCACTAGTGCAGTCTGGTCTCTTAGTGATGGAAGGGCTGAAGGTCTTAGAGTTATGTGGAATGATAATAGTTTTCTTAACGAATCAATTACAGTTAAAATTCATCTCCCTCGTATTATTGGGTTAGAATACTCATGTTCTGAAAATAATTTCAAATGTTTGATATTTATTGTGTATGTTCCCCCACAGACCAACAATTTTTAGGGACTTTTCCTGACCTTGTTACCTTTAATGGGGCTTTCTCATCATATGATCATTGCCCTGTTACGATTGACTTATATTCTACAATAACGTTCAGACCTCAACCATTTAAAATGGAAAATATCTAGTTCCATAGATCAGACTTCAGAAACATTGTCAAGCAATCGTGGCGATCATCATGATCTAGCTCCGCAATGTATAATGTCATTTTTAAAACTAAATTGCTTGAACGCAAAGCCAAACTTTGGAATAATGATCTTATAAGGATACAAACTGAGGAGCCTGACAACCAGCTAACGAGTTCGTTTAATAAAGAAAAACGACTCATTTAGAAAAAAAAGAAAAGAAAAAACTGCTTTTATTCCAACGAGAGTATTGGAGTCAACGGGCCAAGTCTAAACATATAAAGCTATCCGACTCTAACACGACCTATTTTCATAGAGTGGCGTCGGGCAGAAGAAATAGGAAAATTATTCGAAATATTACAACGATAGCAGGTATCCACATTATGGAAGACGATAACGCGCGAACAGAGATCAAGAATGACTTCATAAATCGCTTCTCAAAAGAAGGAATCAATGTGAACCTAATGAGAAATTATCTCCAAGAAATCACATCCTCTATTTCAGAAGGAGAAAATCTAAGGCTTATTGCTCAACTAACTAATGGTGAAGTTAAAAAGGTTGTATTTCATTTTGGACAAAACAAATTCCCTGGACCGGATGGTATGTCGGCTGAATTCTATACAAAGTATTGAGATATTGTACGCCATGATGTCACCCGAGCAGTTAAAGCTTTTTTCCATTCCGGTAAAATTTTAAAGCAAAATAATCACACCTTTATCTCGCACATCAAATCAATCACGCCTTTATCTCGCGCATGCCAAAGTGCAACGACCCATCTAAAATGACGGACTATAGGCCTATTAGTTTATGCTCAACCATTTACAAAATGATCTCAAAAATCTTAACGGACTGACTAAAATCTATCATGGGAACATTGATCTACCCGCTGCAAGGCGCTTTTGTATCATACAGAGCCATTCAAGATAATATTCATATTTCCCATGAAATTTTCCACTCCTTTAATACTAGGAAAGGAGTGGATGGGTGACTTGCGATTAAATTAGATATGGAAAACGCTTATAACCGGGTTGATTGGACCTTTATTAAATTAGTCCTTCAAAAGTTTCGATTCCATGAAAAATTTATTGCCCTCAACATGGAATGTGTAACCACTATTTCATTTTTTGTTCTTGTCAACAACGGCCCTACAGAAGTTTTCGCCCCTTCTAGGGGCCTTAGACAAGAGGATCCTCTATCCCCATTTTTGTTTCTCTTATGAGCAGAAATACTAGCTAGGAAACTAGCTCATGAATCATTGACATCTGAAAACGGAATTGATTTCCCCTTTGGCAGAAATGGACCCAGAATTTCTTTTTTGGCATTTGCAGACGATATTATTATTTTTCTAAAGGGAATAGTTCTACATGTGAAAAGGTTAAAAATATTGTTGATGGGTATTTCCAGGTTTAAGGACAAAAAGTTAATTACCATAAATCTACTTTTCAAGGCACCTCTGGGATTCCTAGATCACGTATTTCGGATATTGAGGGGTGTCTTAATATCTCTAAACAAGTCAAACTTGAAAAATAATTGGGATGCCCAATTACTAATGGCAAAGTAAATAAAACCACATTTGAAGACATAATTTCCAACATTATGGACCAATTATCTAAATGGAGGGCCAACGTATTATCCCAGCAACGGAGGTCTATATTAATTAATTCAAATCTTGCATCAAAACCCCTTACTATATGTAAAGCTTCATGCTACTTCCTAAAATTCACCAAAATCTAGACCAAATAAACAGGTCCTTCTTCTGGAATAAAGACCTTCAGTACAAACCACTCATTAGATGGGATCGGGTTTGTAAACCTAAATGGGCGAGTGGTTTGGGATTAAGGAAATCAAAACATATGAATGAGGCCCTTTAGCTAAAACTTCTATGAAAAATTCTAGAGGAACCCTATAACATATGGGTAAGAATTATTCAACATAAATACCTAAAAATAAGCCATATGTTGTGCTACGATGCAAGGGGCTCTGCGTCGTGGCAATGGACGCAGTTGAGAAAATTAATTCCAACTTTTAAAGACGGATTGGTGTGGTCGGTGGTGAATGGTAAAAGGATTAAGTTATAGAAAGACAAGTGGGGACCCACGACGAACTTACTACAACATTGTACTGACCCTGATAACATTGATGATAAACGTTATTGGTGGCTGATAATGCCAAACTCTGCTCAAAATATGTAAATAATGGAACCTGATAATGCCAAACTCTGCTCAAAATATGTAAATAATGGAACCTGACAATGCCAAACTCTGCTCAAAGTTCTCCCAAGAGACATTGCTTTAAGCATTGTCAATATTACTCTTCCTACCTCTCCTATTGATGATAAACGTTATTGGTGGCTCTATAAAAAAAGAAGGTTTACCACATCTAGTGCCTATAAACTTGTCACAAACTCCACCCGTAAAATAACTGACGACAATAACTAGATTCGGAAACAAAACATCCCACCAAAAGTGAAAAACTTCTAATGGAAGATTAGTCATAATGGGCTCCATGCTGCGTCCCGATTATCCAAAAGAGGAGGGGTTATTCCCCATTACTCTTCAATTTTCAATCATCATGAAGAGGATATCTTCCATCTCTTTTGCGAGTGTAAATACAATCTGTTCTACAATAATCTAGAAAGGAAACTTAAGTTGCTTATCCAGGAATCTATTAACAAATCTAGAGACATAAAGCCAATTCTGTCAATCCTATACAATAACCTATTGAAAAAGGAGATACGAAAGTTGGCGTTAGCTGGTGGACAATTTTGTTGCTTTGTAATCAACTTACCTTTAGGTAGGATAAACTCCCGTCTTTAGATGGATAAAAAAAGATGATGGACCATAATTTAAATAATTGGATGAAAGCTGAAATACATCAGTTAGAATGTCATAACGGTGAAATAGTTCAGCCAAATAATATTGGTACTAAATGTCGCTATGAAAAATGCCCTCCGAGAAATCGAAAATGGAAAAAACCACCTATAGGGTGGTTTAAGATGAATTTTGATTATTCCTCCTCCATGCACCAAGACAGCTCAATGGGATTTATTATTCGTGATTGGATTGGTTCCCCATTAACGGTAGGGTAAGGTACAATAGGACGACAAACTCCTCTTGTTTCAAAGGCTCTTGCTCTTCGACTAGGCGTTCTTAAAGCCCGTGAATTGAAGATTGATAAACTTATCATTGAAGGGGATTCCCTTATTATCATTAATTACCTGAAAAATGGTATGAGATGTCCGTTGGAGATTGAAATTCTCATGTCTGACATCAGTCTTATAATTAAAGGGTTCAAGGAAGTATTGTTTTCCCATATACTTCGTGATGGTAACTGCGTGGCCGATAAGGTTACACACCTAGTTCGCTCTACCTGTAACCCTGTCCTATTAAATGATCAAGGTCTGCTTGACCTCATCTGCAAGGATGCTTTCGAATAGTATCGGTGGATGCATTTGAATTTTTACCTAATAAAAAAAATCTTAAAAGGGTGGTTTTTACCACTGTTCCTCAAGTTGTTTTGCAATTGAAGGAAATTGAAAAGCCACAATCAAAAGCACAACCATGGCTATATTGTGGAAATGCCAACCTCTTCAATCACAATTAAAGAGCAATAAATTCTATAGATCAGATTTTTTGTTGACGTTATTAAGAAGAAACATTTTGATTTTGGAATTGGACAATTTGAATAAGGGTATTCCTTGAGTGGAATTAAGAAACGAAAGAGCTTTCAATGAATTTTAGAAGATAACTAGTGGGCATGCCCGTGCTACGCACGAGACTTATTTTAAATATATATTTATAATTAATATATTATCATTGTAATTTTATATTAATAGTTTTTGTCTCTAAAAGTTTTAATATGTTTATTTATTTTTGAAATTCGACAGATATATTAACTTGACTCTATTTTTTTTTCTTACTCACTTCTACATGCAATTCAACTATATAAGCAAAAAATTAATAATTGCTTTAGAAATGCATTTGTTTAGGTTTAAAACAAATAAAAAACAATATAGTATAAACTTGAAAAATGTTATACATATAGAGGACATGTTTTAAATATATATTTTTAATTAATATATTATCATTTTAATTTTATTACTAATAATTCTTATCTCTAAAAGTTTTAATATGTTTATTTATCTTTGAAATTCGACAAATATTAACTTGACTCTATTTATCTTCTTACTCACTTCTACATGCAATTCAACTATATAAGCAACCAACAAAATGATAATTGTTTTAGAAAAGAAATGTGTTTAGGTTTAAAACAAATACAAAAATATAGTATAAACTTGAAAAATGTTGTTGTTATAGAGGATTTATTTTGAACATATATTTTTAATTGATATATTATCATTGTAATTTTATTACTAATAATTTTTATCTCTAAAATTTTTAATATTTATATTTATTTTTGAAATTCGATAAATATATTAACTTGGCTCTATATCGATCTTCTTACTTATTTTTACATGCAATTCAACTATATAGGCAAAAAAAATGATAATTGCTCTAGAAATGCTTGTGCTTAGGTTTTAAACAAATAAAAAAACAATATACTATAAACATGAAAAATGTTGTAATTATAGAGATTTGATCCCTTGACATGTTGGATTGGAACTATACCTATAACCAATAAGCTACAATAAATTTTTGTTTTCATAAGCTAATATTAAATATATATATATATATATATATATATATACATATATTAGATTTATTTGTAAGTATTTAATAGGTGCAATTAATGGGCTTTCACCCATATTTATATATATAGTACTCCCTCCGATCCAAAATACATGTCGTTTGACTTTTTTACACGTATTTTAAGAAGCTAAAAACTATATAAAATGTCAACTTTTTGAAATTATTGTTTTACAACTTAATATTTGTTGGAAATAAGTATTAAATTGTAAAAAAAATAATAAAAAAGTTAATATATTATATAGTTTTTATCTCCTTAAAATATGTGTTGAAAAGTCAAACGACGTGTATTTTGGATCGGAGATAGTATAGATTATTAGAATGAAACCGAAATATTCGCTTCCCAAGACCGAAGTTGAATATTCAACAGTAATTAGACAAATTCATCAACTCAAGCTGTCTAATAATTCCTTGATTGTTTCTTATAACTAATTAACGCAAGGGTATTCTAAAACTAAACCGAAGAAAAAGTGACCTTCTTTGGGAAAGAGTGAAGAAGATCTAACAAAGCCCGGCGAAGAGAAATAAGGATATAGCGGAGCAAGTCGTTTGGGAAAGATAGGTTGTACAGGCTTTTAATTTACATCATCTGATTTAAATTCAATGGTATGGATTTAACCTTCTCACTTCTCACCTTTTTTATTTAAAGAATTCGGGTGAGCAAGCTCTACCCGACAACATCCTTATGGATGAGGTCTGAAAGACCGAAATTGTTGTAGATATCGACCCCTAGCAAAGTGGCAAAGGTGTGCAACCTTATCAGCCACTCTATTGCCAATCCGGGGAACATGAAAGAAGGAAACTTCTTTCATAGCCGATAGTAAAGTTTTAACATCTGACAGAATGAGCTCAATTTCCCAAGGGCATTTAGCGCAATTGTTTAAATGATTTATGATTATGTTGGAGTCGCCCTCAATATGAAGTTTGTCGATTTGGAGTCGGTTAGCGTGTTGGACTCCTAATTTTAAGGCTAGCGCTTCAGCTTTGATGGCACATTGTTTCCAAAGTTTTTGGTAACATATAATTATTGGTCGACCTTTCCAGTCCCGAATGATAGCCCCCGCTGAGCTGTCCGAATTTTCCAAGGTAGACCCATCGAAATTTAATTTTAGAGTTCCAGTTGGGGGTTTTCGCCATTGTGTTTTCCGGTTTATATGTTTCTGTTTTGGTCGTGTAGGATTATGCAGGCTAAGGGGTGGGTCCACATCAAATTCACTCTCCATCCGAAATGTTTTATTCCAATTGTGCATGTGAGTGTTAATCAAGTGTATAGTAGCGTCCCTACCAGGGACGGGAATTTGTCTGAATATGTGTTGGTTTGGAATGTACGAAGTTGTCCACCAAAAAAAGGCAAGCTCCATCTTGGCCGTGGGAGTAAGATTATTCGCAAGGAAGGCTAAAACAGGTTTAATGTCCCGAGATTGGTTTGTAATGTTGGAAATGGTTGATTCAATTGGAGGAGGAAACTTTTGAAGCGAGCGTACGTAAGGACATTCAACCAAAAGATGAGTCTCATCTTCAACTTTCCCATCACAGAGAGCACAGGTGGAAGGTATACACACCCCTCGGGAGGCTAACCTAGAGGCAGTGGGGAGGCCGTCCTGGCAGATTTTCCATAAGAAATTTTTTATCATAGGCGGAACATTAATATTCCAAATCCAGGCATTGGCATCAACGTTACATGACGATCGTGATTTGATTAGCTTGTAGGCACTAGAAGTCATAAACCAACCAGTCTTATTAGGCCACCAATATAACCGATCATCGAAGGAGGATATTGGCAGTTGAATGTCCGTTATTTCTGTGACTATGTTGGTGGGAAGCACTTTGTTGAGTTTCTCCATCCACCATCTCCCTCCTAAAATATAATCACTTACCGTCTCCTCGACATTGCCACCTAGGGGGCAGTTGTCCCTAGATCGCAAGGAGAAAGTTGTAATCCAGTTATCTGTCCAAAATTTGATAGATTTCCTATTCCCAACTGACCATATGAGGCCAGATTTAAATTTATCAATGAGGGTAACCATTTTATCCCATTGCTAGGATGAGTCGCCATGTTTCTTGTACTCAAGGATGTTAGAAGATCAAAGGTACTTATAGTTATTTAGTTTAACCCAAATATTATCTGGTTCAGCCAAAATCTTCCAAAGTAATTTCATTTGGAGCCTCATTCATTTCTTTTGATTTTCTAAGTCCTAGTCCTCCACATTTTTTGGTCTACAAATCCTATCCCAACTGATGAGAGGTCGATGTTGAAGATCTTTGTTCCAGAAAAACATTCTATTAATTTGATCAAGCTCTTTGTGAATTGAACTGGGTAACATAAAGCTTTGCATTATATATAGTGGTTTAGCCGATAGATTTGTATTAATAAGGGTTGCCCGCCCTTGTTGTGATAAAGCATTTGCACGCCATTTGCTTAGTTGTTCTTTAGATTGACAAATGATATCTTCAAATGTTTGTTTGTTAACTTTTCCATTAATGATAGGACAACCGAGATATTTTTCCAATGATTTTTCATTTGTAATATTTAGGATGCTATGAAGCTCAGTAATCCTGGAGCCTGAAATTCCTTTTGTTGCTTGGAAGCACGACTTATGATAGTTCACCTTTTGTCCTGAAACTTTACAGTATGAATCAATAATTGTTCTGACTCTGTGGGCAGCATCCAAGCTTCCTTTTGAGAAAATGATAATGTCATCTACAAAGGATAAGAAAGGGACACGGGGACCGTTCCTACCGAAAGGGCTACTGTCCATAATTGCTTCTGTTGACAGTTTCCGTGCTAAAATTTCGGCCCCTAGGATAAACAGGAACGGGGATAGGGGATCTCCTTGCCTAAGCCCACGAGAGGGAGAAAACATGTCCGTGGGACCGTTGTTCACAAGAACTGAGAAGGACACGGTTGTAACACATTCCATGACCCAAGAAATGAAGTTGTGAAACCCAAAATTTTCCAGAATCCTTTTCGTAAAACCCCAGTCAACTCTGTGATGAACTTTTTCCATATCAAGTTTTATCGCAAGCCGCCCCTCATATTCCTTGCGGGATCTGAAGGAATGGAATATTTCGTGTGCTACCAATACATTATCTTGAATGGCCCTATCAGTGACAAATGCCCCCTGTAATGGGTGGATTAGTCCGACAATGACAGTTTTGATTCTTTCTGTCAAGATTTTAGAGATAATCTTATACAACGTTGAACAGAGACTAATTGGCCGGTAATGACTAGTATTGGTCGGGTTATCTCGCTTAGGAAGAAGAGCGATGAATGTATGGTTTATTTGTTTCAGAAGTTTTCCAGAGTGGAAGAAACCTTTAACAGCTCTAATGATGGATATGCCAACAATGTCCCAATATTTCTTATAGAATTCGGCTGTAAAACCATCCAGGCCTGGGGATTTGTTGTTGCCAAGGCTGAAAACGGCAGCCTTGATTTCATTATTAGACGGGTGTCGAATAAGGTAATTTTTTTCGTTAGGGGTAATTGAGGGATGGATTAGATTTGGCATTTCCTGTAAGAGTCTATCGTCGATTGCTTCCCTTTTGAATCTTTTTTCTAAATCACTCTTGATTTCATTTCTGATATTTTCCTCTCCTATTATCAAAATGCCTTCAGCAGAAGTTATATTGCGAATTTGTTTCCTATGTCTTCGACCAGAAGCAACCCGATGGAAATATGTTGTGTTTGAATCAGAAAGTTTGAGATGCTTCATCTTGGCTCTTTGATTCCAGAAAGTTTTTTGGAAAAGAAGAAGTTTTTCCTTTTTGTAATGAGGCGCTTTTCTCTATTGTTGGTTGGCCTGTTGTTATCTCCAGATACGGAGGATTGAATATTGAGAGGTTCCGTTTCCACCTCATTTAATTGGTGAAAAAAATTACTGAAGGTTCGCTTATTCCATTCCTTAGCTTTTTTCTTCAAAATTTTATGTTTGAACATTAGTTGATAACATAGTCGAGCCCAGACAATTTGCTCGCCAAGATTGTTTAACTATGTTTCGGAAATTCTTCCGTTGAAGCCAAGTATTCTCAAACTTG
This sequence comes from Persicaria maculosa, assembly GCA_963922045.1. Lineage (NCBI taxonomy): Eukaryota > Viridiplantae > Streptophyta > Magnoliopsida > Caryophyllales > Polygonaceae > Persicaria > Persicaria maculosa. The sequence goes on from OY998265.1 coordinate 15,461,600, forward strand.
AATGGAGGAGCTTTGAAGACCGATCTACTCTCAAGAGTTATTGATAAGAGCTTTGAAGTCCCATTGTAAGTGCTTAGGTTAGGGAATTTCTGAATGATCTGGTGATGAACAAGCACCCGGTCAAGTTTCTCGCGAATGGTGTTTTCGTCATCTGGGTTCTTTCGCCAAGTGAATGGGTTTTCGAAAGTAGGTAGATCCAGCAGAGCGCAGTCGTTTTTAAATTGTAGCAGTCTAATGAATCGAGCGTAACGAAGGTTAGCACCACCCAACTTGCCTTCACTGCATAGAATTTCGTTCAAGTCACCTAAAACAATACAAGGAATGGTCGAATCACTCACAATGGAAGTTAACGTTTCCCAGAACGAATCCTTATTCTGAGGGCCCGGAGGCCCGTATACAAACAACAGTAGGATCATTAATCTATCATTAATATTTTCGTATCGCAATCCTATGATTCGGGGTAAGTGAATTTCTACTGTAATGATTTCATTTGTTAATTGGTAGGACTTCCAAATGATACCGAGACCACCCGATCGCTCGGAAGCAGGTGACCAGATAGCCTCGTCAAAGCCAGCCGTTTTCCAAATTTTATCTTCAGGAACAGATTCAGATTTTGTTTCGGCTATAGCCATTACTTGAATATGTTCATTTTTATCATTTACTATCGATTTCCGTCCAAAATGTTTTTTTCCTAATGCCTCTGCAATTCCAGTTTCATATATAACCGTCGGGGGTGTGGGGCCAAGATTTAAGGGGCCTCACACCAAGAAGAAAGTGTAACAATAAATTTTGTGGGAAATAAGTTTTACAAGGGAGCATGATTTCCGAAATCCAATTGGTGATACTTTGTGATTTAGTAGGCCCAAAAATTAGCAAGCAATTTTACAAAGTAAATACATAACCTGAGCAAGCAATTTTACACCAGGAATTACATAAGGTATAGACTTGAATCATAGGTTTAGGTAGAACTTTAATAAACTCCACTGAGATATTCAACAAAGTAAATACATAACTGAGCAAGCAATTTTACACCAGGAATTACATAAGGTATAGACTTGAATAATAGGCTTAGGTATACAGATAGAAGCAACCATTAGCATAATGCACCTACAAGCGGGTTTGTTCCAAAATTTGTTGCAAAGTGTGTTCTTAAATATGAGATTTCATAGATAGAGTATCCAGCGAGGAAGCTTAACCATCAGCAACTTCCAGACAGCCTTTCCACCCCTAATAAATTTATCCTCTGAGCCACAAGAAGGGGCAAGGGACTGATGTTTTCATTCCACATTAATCGAAGGAGGGACACAAAAGCAAGAAATCAAGTTTAACTTAAATAAATCAACAATTTATTTATATAATGATTTGTGTAGATGAGTCTAATAGGTAAATGTTGAATTGGCATTGTGAAACTTATAGATTACAAGGGTGTCCTTAAAACAAAAGGAGCACAAAGGCAGCATACTGAAAACAAGGATACATTGATTAATACAAAAGCAGCAAAACCCACGATGCACATACATAGTTACAAGTGGAACCTGATGAACCAATCTGAGATATACATTGCTGAACCAGACATAATTACAACAGTCGCTCCACCAGGTATAAGCTTTGTGAGAAGACAGGCCAACACAGAGAACCATCTCCGTGACCAAGCAACCCTTCCTACAAAGTTTCCACAATACCAAAATCACAAAGACACTAGTAAGGTGAGTGTGAGGATACCTATATGACTTTGAAAACAAAGAGAGCCAAATAATCTTGATAGAAATATAAGTAAAATCAATTGTTTTGAATTTTTTTCCTATTCCCTTCAGCGGGGGCAATGTAATCCAATCATGAGAATCAAGATTGCAAAACTCGGGGGAGGAAGGACGAAGGCCATAAACACATAGCTGCTCAAACCCGTAAGTCTTCACAAAAGATCCACGAGGAGCAACAATAGGTGCAAGGGGCAATTCAGCCAAACTAATGAGACTGGAATTATTCAAAACTCCATAGAGGATTTTAACAGATGGCAAACCAAAGCTATTAAACATCTGTCCGATCTCATAATCAAACCAGAGACCCTCCACACGGGAATTACAAAACATGAAAATCATGAATCTAAACATTATAGACCCCTGATAAGCATCATAAGGGAAATGAATCTGATAGAGGTGTGTTCAAGTTAAGAAGCACCAAAAATTAGAGCAAAACATTAGGGTAGCCGAAACAGAGCACATATTTTGCATAGCAGGCTTTAATATGAATAAATTCTTTATCAAAACTGGGGAAAGGAGCAATAAGATCCCCAAGAACCACAGTTCGTTCAAGGCCCGACAATCGAGGGGTACGTAGTGAAGATGGGACCTCTATCACCGGGTTTTTTAGGAACCAACAGATGGTGAGTAAAAGAGCAATAAACATCAAGAAACCAAACCTCACAGATCCCTGATTTGCACCATAATGAAAATAATCACAAAATGACATAGTTTTAACCAAGCAATAACCGCAAGAGACGAATCTTAGTAAAAATGAATCCAAAGCCAAGATCAAACTAGCATGGCCAAATCTAAAACACCAAATCATCGTTAAGACTGGGAAGAGGAGCCATAACAGCCCCAAGTACCACAGTATTTCCAAGGCCCGAAAATCGGGGGGTAAAGGGTGGAGAGACATAAGCCTCTAACACTTGATTTTTCAGCCACCAACAGGCGGACATTGAATTGCAATTAGAGAACGATAGGTAAGGGATAGAATAGATAGACCTGAGCATCAGAGATACGGCCACAAAAGTGGGTTTGTGGGAGGCTACCCCACCAGGACTGCACCAGATGAGCCGGGAAGAAACCCAGCCACCCACACACCTACTCTACGTAGAGAAAAGAAGAACCCGGAGCCCACATCCTCAAAAGCCGATCGGGGACACCAATCACCACCGACCACGCCCCCGGAGAGCCACTTCTTTCTTTTTCTGAAATTCCTCGCCCTCTTATCCTTAGTTTTCTGCCATGGAGGCCAGTATTTGCCTCGCCAACCATCAGGCCACCAAACCGAAGTCGGCCCCTGACGAGGGAGGAAGAAGCGAGAGAAGAGGCGGTCGATGAAACAACACCAGAAAGACTGATCGGGACCCAGAATAGAGTCCGATTTTGTGGGATTGGCCATTACAAGACCAAATTCGAAAGGGATTAACCGATTAGAGTCACCAAGAGAGTGAAACTGAGCGGATTACCACCAAGATTAGGGTTCATGAAGGATGAGGATGAAGAGAGAAAGGGGGTTCTCTGGCTCCCAAGGGTCCCCTATTTATAATGTAATACTATATATATATATATATATATGGGTGCGCTCCAGTAAAAACTAAAATTGCGGTAAAAATCTATGAGGACAGGCTTTTTAGCTCAGTTCACTAACTTTATAGCCCGGTTCTGAATAGAACCGATCTATAAAGTCACATATTTTCGCCCGGTTTTGAATAACACCGAGCTATAAAGTCATTATGTAATTTTACAACATGAGTTTTCAGCACGGTTTTTAGGCTTAACCAAGATATAAAGTCATGTGTTATTTTAAAACTGGAGTTTTTGGCACGGTTTTTAGGTTGAACTCAGTTGTAAAGTCACTGTGTAATTGAGGTTTTTAGCATTGGTTTCTAATAAGCCAAGCTATAAAGTAGTCCTCACGGTTTTTACCACAATTTGAGGTTCTCGCCGGAGTCAATCTGTATATATATATATATATATATATATATATATATATATATATATATATATATATATATATATATATATATATATATATATATATATACAGATTGACTCCGGCGAGAACCTCAAATTGTGGTAAAAACCGTGAGGACTACTTTATAGCTTGGCTTATTAGAAACCAATGCTAAAAACCTCAATTACACGGTGACTTTACAACGCAGTTCAACCTAAAAACCGTGCTAAAAACTCCAATTTTAAAATAACACATGACTTTATATCTTGGTTAAGCCTAAAAACCGTGCTGAAAAATCATATTTTAAAATTACATAATGACTTTATAGCTCGTTGTTATTCAGAACCGGGCTAAAATATGTGACTTTATAGATCGGTTCTCCGGGCTATAAAGTTAGTGAACCGAGCTAAAAAGCCGGTCCTCACAGGTTTTTACCGCAATTTTTGTTTTCACTGGAGCGCACCCCTATATATATGTGTATGTGTGTGTATGTATGTAAATTAATAATTATACATACGAAAAGTTGAATATAAGGTGAGAAGTGAAGGAATTGTGTCCTTTAATTTAATGTGAAATGACTAAACATGGAATAGGACAATTGATAGAGATATTCAATCCAATTATTGTATGAGTTGTAATGCTTTGCTAGAAGCAAACTACAATTAATGAGATTAAACGGTTAAGTCCATGACTATTATAAACAGGTCCTATAAGGTCACACACTTTGAGTTGGCGGGTTGAATTAACGGAATTGATGATTGATTAGTAATATATATGTCATATATTATTAATAATAAATATTATTTATTTAAGAAATAAATAATAAATGTTATTTATTTGACAAATAACATTACATAAGTTGGTTATGGGTATACGGATCCTTTTGGCCTTACCGAATTAAAACACTCCTAATTAATTTGGATTAAAGAAGAAGTTACAAATGGCAAAAGGCATTTGCTAATTAAGTGGAAAAGTTGCACACTAAAAAACTCTCCCCCGGAAGCCAAAGAACGCGCGTCTCACGTCCCCCCCCCCCCCTCTCTCTTCATCCTCATCCTTCCTGATCCCTAATCTCGGTGTTAATCCACTCCGTTTCGCCTTCTTGGTGTGTTTAATCGGCTAATCTCTTTCGGATCGGTCTCGTAATGGCCCATCCCATAAATTCGGACTCTCTTTTGGGTTCCGATCAGTCGCTATGGCGTTTGTTCTTCGACCGCCTCTACTCTTGCTTCTTCTTCCCTCGTCAGTGGCTGGCCTAGGTTTGGTGGCCTTGTGGTTGGCGAGGCAAGTGTTGGTCATCAAAGTGGAAAACTAAGGACATGAGGGCGATGAATTTTAGAAAAAGAAAGAAGCCGCTCTCCGAGGGCGTGGTGGGCGGTGCGTTGAGTCTCCGTTTGGTTGTTGTTGTATTGGGCTCCTAGGTCTTCTTTTCTCGGCTTGGTGGTGGTGTGCGGGTGGCTGGGCTTCTTTCCGGCTTCTCTGGTGTGTGGCTTCGGTGGGGATTGCCTCCCACAACTCCACTTATGTGGCCTTATCACCGATGTTCATGTCAACTTGTTCTATTTCTTATTTGCCGATATCTAAGTGCATTTTAATGTCCGCCTTTTGGTGGTTGGAAAATCAGATGCTAGAGGCTTATGTCTCTCCACCCTTTATCCCCCGATTCTCAGGCCTTGGAAATACTAGGGTTCTTAAGGCTATTATGGCTCCTTTTCCCAGTCTAAACGATGATTTGGCGTTTATTAGTTTTGGCCATGTTAGACTGATCTTGGCTTCAGATATATTATTACTAAGCTACGTCTCGTTCGGTTGTTTCTTGGTTAGAATTCAATCATACTGGGATGATTTTCCTTATGGTGCAAATCAGGGATCTTTGAGGTTTGGTTTCATGATGATTATTGCTCTTTTACTCCTCAACTATTGGTGCAAAAAAACCGGTGCTAGAGGTCTCCTCTTCACTACGTACGCCCCGATTTTCGGGCCATGAACGAACTATGGATCTTAGGGCTTTTATTGCTCCTTTCTCCTCAACTGATGAAGAATTGTCTTTATTAAATCCTGTTACTGAAATTAGGTGTCTTGCTTTGGCTGTCCTAATGGTTTGCTCTAGTTGTTGTTGTCTCTTAGCTAGAACACATCCCTATCAGGTTCATATCCCTTATGATGCTCATCAGGGATCTATAATGTTGAGATTCATGCTTTTCATGTTTAGTAATTCCAGGGTGGTAGGACTCTCGTCTGATTATGATGTTAGACAGATGATCAGTAGCTTTGTTAAGCCAATTGGTAGAATCCTTTATGGAGTATTGAATAATTTTGGTCTAATTAGTCTGGCTGAATCGCCCTTTGCACCTACTGTTGCTCCTCGTGCCTCTTTTGATAAGATTCATGGGTTTGAGCAACTAGGTGTGTATGGCATTCGTCCTTCCACCCCCGGGTTTTGCAATCTTGATTCTCATGAATGGATTACATTGCCCCTGTTGAAGGGAATGGGAAAAAATTTCAAAACAATTGACTTTGCTTATACTTTTATCAAGATTATTTGTTTCTTTTTGTTTGCCAAGTCATATTGGTATTCTCACACTAACCTTACTTGTTTCTTTGTGAACTCGGTGTGGTGGAAACTCTACAGGAAGTGTAGCTTGTTCACTGAGAAGGTTTCCTATGTTGTCAAGTCTTTTCTCTATGCTTATACCTACTGGAGTGGTTGGTGTAATTATGCCTATTTCAGCATTGTATATCTCCGATCGGATGATAAGGTTCCGCTTCTAACTATGAATCTGTACTGTTGTCTTAGTTGCCCATGTATTCAATGTATACATGATTTCAGATTGCTGTTTTTGAGCTCCAAAAAATGTTTGTCAGACATGTTGGTGCTGAAGCTTATTTCTATATCTGGTATTTTGTTTATCGGTTATGTCCATTTCTTGCGGTATTGGGTTGACTTGGGCTTGCAATTGGTGCCTTTGTCCTATGTCTACTGGTGGTCTTGCCCCCTTGAATTTTCCTCTTTGATTAGGAGCGATAAAATACAAAGTGAAGTTAATCATTTTTTGGAAAAACATCTCACAAGTAAACTATATTCACAAACTGAATTAAATGTACAATTGCTTTTCGATATAAGGACCCTCAAATCTTGTCCTTATATCATCGATGGTTACAAATGAAGATATGTTATTGGAATTGTAGAGGCATAAGGAAAAAAACATTTTGGACATAAATTAATACTTTGTGTAAAAATGAACGTATTCAAATGATGGCACTAGCGGAAACAAAATCGGAATCTATTCTTGGAGACAAATTTTGGAAATATGATGGCTTCAATGAGGTTATTTGGTCACCTGCTACTGTGCGTTCGGGTGGACTTGGTATAATATGGAAATCTCACCAATTATCTAATGAAACTATCTCGGTTGAAATTCACTTACCTCGAATTATCGGACTTCGTTACGAAAATGTTAACGACAGGTTCACGACTCTCCTCCTATTTGTATATGCCCCTCCTATCCCTCATGAGAAAGATTCATTATGGGAAACACTAACTTCTATTGTGAATGATTCAATTATCCTATGCATTATGTTAGGTGATCTAAATGAAATTTTATGTTGTGAGGACAAGTTAGGAGGCGCAATCTCACATCCCTCTAGGTTCACTAGACTACTAAAATTCAAAAATGGTTGTTCTCTTTTAGATCTTCCTACTTTCGGAAATCCATTCTGTTGGAGGAAAAACCTTGAGGATGATTTCAACATCTGTAAAAAACATGATCGGGTGCTTGTTCAATCGTCAAATTATAGAAAAACTTCCTAGCCTAATTACTAACAATGGGGCCTTCTCATCATCTGATCACTGCCCTATTTCAATAACACTCGAGAGCAATTCTATTTTCAAAGCTCCACCTTTCAAGTTTGAGAACGTTTGGCTTCAACGGAAGGATTTCCGTAACATAATTAAACAATCTTGGAGAGCTACATGCCCTCGCTCTACTATGTATCAACTTATTTTTAAACAAAAAATTCTTAAGAATAAAGAAAAGGATTGGAATAAGTCCACTTTGGGAAATATATTTCAATAAATAGTATACAGAGAACCAACAATAAAGAAAAATGCCTCATTAGAAAGAAGGAGAAGGTTCTCCTTTTCCAATAAAATTTCTGGAATCAGAGAGCAAAAACTAAGCATCTCAAGCTTTTTGATTCGAACACATCGTATTTCCATTGGATGGCTTCCGAACGAAGACATAGGAAACAAATACGCAACATAACGACTTCTAAAGGTACATTAGTAGTGGGAGAGGAAAATGTCATAAACGAAATTAAGAACGATTTCGAAAAAAGATTAAAAAAAAAGAGTCTATCGATGATAGACTTATAAACGAAATGCTGAATCTAATCCATCCCTCAATAACTACTAAGGAAAATGCGTTCCTTATTCGACATCCTTCTAATAAGGAAATAAAATCTGCAGTGTTTAGTGTGGGAAAAAATAAATCCCCAAGTCCTGATGGAATTACACCCGAATTCTATACGAAATATTGGGATATTGTTGGTACGTCGGTTATTAGAGCCGTTAAGGCCTTTTTCTACTCCGGAAAAATTCTTAAACAAATAAACCACTCGTTATTTCACTTCTTCCAAAACGATATAACCCTACTACTATTAGTCACTACTTTCAATTAGTTTATGTTCAACACTAGAGGACTTCGACAACGGCCCTACGGACATGTTCCTCCCCTCTAGAGGACTTCGACAAGGGGATCCTCTATCTCCTTTCTTGTTTATTTTTGGTGCCGAAATCCTAGCACGGAAACTCTCATCGGCAACAAATTTGGATAATAGCCCTATTGGTTTTTCTTTTTGAAGGAACGACCCTCGTGTTCTGTTTCTTTCCTTTGCTGATGACATCATCATTTTCACAAAGGATAGTATAGATGCCGGATAAAAAGTGATTAAGAACAATAATTGATATATATTATAAAGTTTCAGGGCAAAAAGTTAATTATCATAAATCAAGTTTCCAAGCTACAAAAGGCATTTCGAATGTTAGGATTTTAGAGCTACGTAATTGCTTAAATATTACAAATGGAAAATCTATGGAAAAATAACTGGGTTGTCCGATTATCAATGGCAGAGTAAACATACATATATTCAAAGATATTATCTACAAATCTAAAGAACAGTTAAGCCAATGGCATGCAAACGCTCAATCACAAAAAAGACGTGCAATCCTAATCAACACAAATTTATCAGCTAAGAGCTTGATTAGATTAACCGTATGTTCTTCTGGAATAAAGATCTTCAACACCAGCCGCTTATTAGCTGGGATAGTGTTTGCAGACCAAAACAGTGTGGGGGCTTAGGGCTCAGGTAGTCAAAAGAGATGAATGAAGCCCTCTAAATGAAACTGCTATGGAAAATTTTAGTTGAGCCAGATAATGTCTGGGTCACTCTGATTAAATATAAGTACTTACACTTTGCCAATATTTTTTACTACAAAAAAAGTCGGGATTCCTCTTGGCAATGGGCCAAGTTGATAACTCTCATCGATAAATTTAAATCGGGGCTGATTTAGTTAGTTAAAAATTGGAAATCTATCAAATTTTGGACAGATAATTAGATAACATCCTTAGCTCTTCAGCCTAGAGATGATTGCCCCCAAATTCGTAACATGAAGGAAATTGTCAGTGAATACATTATGGGGGGGAGGGGGGTAGATGGTGGATGGAGAAGCTAAACAATGTGCTGCCTAGTAATATAGTCAAAGAAATATTGGACATTCCTCTTCCTTTGTCCACTTTTGAGGATCAAATTTATTGGTGGCTGGATAGAGAGGGCTACTTCACCACTTCAAATGCGTATAAATTAATCACAGCACAAGAATCCCTAAACTTAGACAAAAACGCGTGAATTTGGAAAGTGGACATTTCGCCTAAGGTTATAAATTTCTTGTCGAATGTTTTCCAGGATGGTCTACCAACTACCTCAAGGCTTTCCTCTCATGGTGCCACTTTACCTTCCACATGTAGTCTATGCAATGGTGCGGCAGAAGATGAGGTTCGCCTCTTACTGGAATGTCCTTTTGTGCTCTCTCTCTATCAATTTCCTCCTCGTATAAACTCAACTATTTCCAGCATGGTAATTTAATCTCGTGATATGAATGTCCTTCTTTCATGTGCCCCGATTGGGAAATAGAGTGACTGATAAGGTTGCACACCTTTACAACTCTGCCTGGGGTCTCGATATTCACAGCGATTTTGGTCTATCAAACCTCATATGTAATGATGCTTCCGGGCAGAGCTCGTTCGCCCGAATTCTTTCCTAATAAAAAAAAGTGGAAAGCGTCTTTTATTTGGCAATTACTTTTCTTGCAAATGGATGAACATAGGACAAAGGGCCTTGGCTCTTTTGACTGGTAGTGTTCAATTGCAAAAGAATTAACAAGCTAATTTTCAAAAGGTGGTACGGAGCAATAGTAGCAAAGGTGAGAGAAATATCAAAAGTGTTAATCTTTCACATATACACGCATCAACAGCAATAAAATCAAGGGGTTGATTTGGGGTCGCTATTTGTAATCATCATTCGAAGAAATTCGATTGCTCGTCTTTCGATCTTCGTCCTAGCAGTCGAAGGCAAAGAAGATCTAGACACCGGGCTCGTGTGGACTAAATATAGAAGTCACATTTGAGGCTTTTGTTCTCTTCCGATTCCATCCCGATTTGATCCAGTTCACGCATCAACAAGTATCTCCTATAAACAATGATTGATCTATCGTTTATGCATGAAGATCCTTATATTAGATGTTCATAATAGTTATGTATTTCCGCTTAAGCATCTAATTTTCCTTCAATTGGTATCAGAGAATCTTGCATAAATTGATAAGATCAATAGATTAATTGTTAATGTTTTATGTAGATCTTAATTTAATTGGTGGTAAATATGATATGGATTATTTTGCAAGATTGAAATTGAGATTTTGATTGATTCAATTTTGTAAGTTGTGTGATATGATAATAGGAAATTAGGGACCATAAAATTGAATTGGATTTGATCTGATTTGAATGGGTTTACATTGCTAAGTCGCATGCTATATTGAATTGGATTTGAGTCTAGGCTGAGCTAAGTATGACTCGGCATGGGCCGACTCGAGTACGACTTGACATGTTTCGGTCTAAGATATTGTCATGCATGATATTATATTATGATATAAATTGTTTGTATAAGGGACTAGTATGGGCCATAAATACGTTATGCGCATCGTTATGTTTTTTTTACGCGAGCTGCGTATTGTTATATATTTTTGTAATTTATTTTTTATAATTAGATTATTAGAAAATATTGTCTAAAAAAAAGTAAAAAGACATAAGTATTTCACGGATGGCGATCCATGAATGATGCAAGGGTGGAGACCCATGAAGATTAGGTCTTTAAAATCTTGCATCGTAGGGGCCATACTAAGATAACAATTATTGCGTTTTTTTAACGCTTTATTTTACATTTTATATTGTTTTTTATTTATGACATTTTTTCACATGTAATTAAAAGAAAAATAAAAGACTTAAGTTCCAAAGGTAAATTGGGCAATGCCATTTTATATCAAAACCCATTAAGTTCTGGATTTTTGGATAGATGGGCTTCACAAAAGTGAGAGTGTCTTTCCATAATCTTGGGCTAATGAGGGTGAATCTATACAGGGGTTCATAAACCTTGATATGGTTGTACCCAACGAGAGACTAAAAGGCAACGTTTTGGATCTTAAGGCATGGGGATTATTTTATATTGGATGTGGATCATTAACTAAGAATTATAAGAAGTTATAATTAGTAATTGTTACTTACCTTGAACACACAATACTCAAGGCAGTGCAAAAGTACGTTGGGTCTTGTCGGTAATGGGATCTTGGAATCATTTTATTCACAACGAACGATAACAACTTGAATAAAATGCACATTTACTTAATTTTAAAAGCGTTTAATTTTAATTAATTTGCATTTCAAACATATACTAATTTGCATATCATTTCTTTTTACATATATATAGGCATTGTGTCAAACAATAATTTGAAATTCACCCTACGCTTAATAGTTGAGAAGAACAAATTGAATGGAACAAACTTTCTCGATTGGAAAAGGAATCTGAGAATTGTTCTCGGGTCCGAAGTGCATAAGGACGTCCTAAACACCCCTATCCCTACTATCACCGACAACTCATCAGATGAGAAGAAGGTGAGAGTAATGGAGTTAAAGATTGACTCTTTGCTTGTCACTTGTTTGATGCTAGCAGACATGGAACCCGACCTTCAAAAGAGGTTTGAACACCAGGATGCCTACACTATCATCTCCAACCTGAAAGTGTTGTTTTAGGAACAGGTAAGTATTAAATGATATGAAACTCACAAGTCTATACTGGATAGCAAGCTTTTGAAGGAAAAGTCAGTAGGTCCTCATGTGTTTAACATGGGGACCTACTCGCGATTCATAATCCTAGACATCAACATCATCATGGAAAATAACTAAACTTGAATTGAAATTGCAAACGTCGAAAGAGTACAACCGAACAAAGTAAAATCCACTCTTGCTCTCCTCTACTCCACTCGGCCTTCTCTCTCTCTCTCTCTATACCTAAAACTCTCTGCGATTGTGATTGAATGCTTGTAATTGAAGAATGGATGAATAAAAACTCAGCCCTAATGACTCTAATTATAGACTTCAAACCTCGCTATCCAAGGATAAGAAAATCTATCTTTATTCCTAAGATAAAACTAAATAAAGTAAATAAATAAAATCACTTTAGGTAAATATGAATTCACCCTAAAGGATATAATGTCTGATAGGAAAGAATAAAAGATCTCGACTTGATGTAGATGTAAACTCCTTCAGATAAGCTTTTATCAAAAGCTGTAGGATCTGTCTACATTGTCACTCGATATCGACTAGCTTCAGTCGATATCGACCACTTCTCTTCTATCTCGAGCCAGTTCTACTCGACCTTGGATTTGCACTCGAACTCTATCTTTTACTCGATTTGGGGCACTAGATATCGACCAGCTTATGTAGATATCGACCAGTCTGTGTCGAGTTGCATTGTTCTTCTCCTGGCTTGATTTTTTGGTGATAAGTTCCACTCCATGTCGAGTCACTTGGTTGATTTCGACTCCTCAGTAGACTTCGAGTAATTTTCCAGCTTTTCGTCTCTTCTTCAAATTGCTCCAATTTTGCCAAGATTTCTGCGAAATAACACAAGAACTCGTGTAGACCTCTATAATTGGCAAATAAACATGAACTACACAAATCGTATGCTTTCCCAACTGATATGTATGAAAATATAGACAAAATGGAAGTAAAAGTATATGAAAAATATGGCAATTTGAGCGCACATCAAACACCCCATACTTATGTTTGCTTGTCCCCAAGCAATACTTGTAGCGGTCATTCAGGGGAAGAAACTAAACCCTCAACATCATAGATTCATTGTTATATGTCCCTACAATCAATTGCCATCCTCGAAAACGTACTAATGTTAACAATTCCATACTCACAAAAGGAGGGTTATGCATAAAACACAATTTCACCCAACATAGCATTAATATCAAGAAGACTTTTGCAAGCTTATGGAAGAGTAGATTGGTAAAAGGCTAAAGGTGGTCTAATTTTTTGCCATGTGGTGTTAAATCCTGGGAAATAGACTTTCTTTCCAAACTTTCATTCCACATTCCTTCCTCATAATATTTCTCACCTTTCACTCTTCGCTCAATGCTTTTACCTCTCTAACCTTAGCACTGCCTTCTCGCGAGTCGCAAACATGGGTGTCATGAATGGCCCCAGATACTTAGTACTTCGGACTCCTCACCTTGTGTCCCATCTCGCCGAACCAACATCTCAACGAGCAGGGTCGATCTACCTTTATCTCATGAGGTGATCGGATTTTTTTCTCACTCATTAAATTTTCCATAATTCAAAATTTCTTTCATTCCTGACAACAACTTCCATAATAATATGCACAAACTCCATATAACAACTCCAAATATGACATCCATTCTCAACATAGTCCCCGGATAGGGTAGAAGGTATAAAAAATGGGCAATATGTAATTTATTGTGGAGCAATAATAATGATGTAAGGCTCATATATGGCTTGTGTAATGCAAATTATGCATAAGTAAGGCTAGGATATGAAATTGAGCACATGTATGGAAAATATAAAGTCCTTCATCATCTTATCATGCATATGTCAAAAGCAACTTCAAATTTTACCTCTCTTTCATGGGTTTCTCTAAAAAAAATTGCACTTCGTTGTGACTTCCCTTTACTAGGCAATTTCATGTTATATCTCTAATGAAACTACTTTTGCATCGTCGAGTTCAATAAAAGCTTCCATGACACTTATTCAATTTTTCAAATGTGGGTGATATTTTTTTTATGATGCATAAAGATAAATAAACATATCTAAAGTATCTATATAAAAAAATATGCATAAACATGAAAACGAAATATGAAAAAAAAAATGTGTAAAATATGCAAGTAAGCCTTTCCCCCACCCCATACTTAAACATTATACTGTCCTCAATGTATAAGAACTAGGGTTAAGAAAGAAACTTAGTAAAGATTAGCGAAAATCAGCTGTTGAAGACGTCTGCAGGGGTAGTGGATATCTGGTGATCCAGTTGATATCAACTAGTTTCACTCGATTCCCGGTGATTCTAAGCTTCAGGGTGATCCTCTGTCGATCACAAGCTCTCTAAATCGACTTTTTTAGTCGATATCGAGTACTTTACTCGATTTTGAGTCATCTTTTGCGCTTCTTCTCCTGAAATTCATTAGAAAATAAAACTAAAACAACAAAACCAAAATTTAAAGTCTTAAAACAAACCAGAAATATCCAAACCCTAAAAACTATCGGTCTTGTTACAAGCTCTAGACTTTATAGTTGCTAGGTCGACTTCTTCTTTCATGCTCCTAAGGCGGCATCTATAGAGCCCATGTAGCATGGGCATCAAATAGCACTCCGTGTTTTTCTCGCATTTGCATCCCGCCTGGATGGATCTTGTTCACTGTAAAGGGACCCATCCCTTTTGTTTTGAATCTGCTTGGAAACCAATGATCCTTTGATTTGGAGACATACACATTATCTCCTACTTCGTAGTTGCTCGGATCATCACTGGATACCCTGCACAAGCGGACATACCATGGCAAACCTCTCCCAAATAGAGATAAATCCTTTATTGAAATTGAGAAAGAGGAATCCATACCTTGGCTTACCTTTTCGAAGCTTTCCTTTTCTGTTTGTGAGTCTAGTCAATATCGACTACTGTCACTCGATATCGACTTGTCTTCTGCTCCTGGTGGTTTTGTCGATGTGGAGGAATTTAGCTCGATCTACTCTACTCGATTTTAACTAGGGTTACACGATATTGAATGAATTTTCTCTTCTTCATCTTCTGGTTCAGTCGATGTCGGCTATGAATTTTTGTCGATTTCGAGTTGTCTGCTCCGACATCGACCCCACACTTAAACCTAGCATAGAATCTTTAACATTGTTGGTCGATATCGACTTACCTGGGTCGATTTCGAGTGTTCTTTTAGTGCCTTCGTTCAAGATTGCCACGATTTCCTCCACTTGGGCTTCTATAGCCCTCTTCTCTAACTCTTCAGGGGTCATATTTCTTACCTTAGCTTCCCCGCATGCGATGTAGACTCCTTTGATTGATTTTACCTCCATAGGTCATTCATTCTTCTTCACCATCTTGTTGAAGGCATACTCTATTACTTCATCGCTGATGGTGAATGAGAGCAATCCTGTCCTTACGCTTTTATTTGCATCAACGGTGTCTAAGAAGGGCATTCCTAAAATAATTGGACAAGTAGGGTCCCTGCCATATCAACAACTAGAAAATCAGCAGGTACAAAGAACTTACCTACTTGCACTAGCACATCATCCATCATGCTTGTTGGAATGACCACCGTGTTGTTTGCCATAAAGAGTTTAGCATCCACAGGCTTTAGGGCACCAATCTTTACCTTCAACCATATTGTTAGTGGCATAACGCTAACACTAGCCCCTGAATCACATAATTCATTGAATCGGTGTTGACCTAAGCCTATAGTGATATAAAACCTATATGGGTCTGCCCTCTTTTCTGGTAGCTCCAACTTGGTGCATTCCTCTGCGATCTCAGGAATTGATCGCTTCTTAACTAGTATGTCTTTAAGGAACCTTACATAAGATGGCATCTCATGAAGAGCTTCAGTGAATGGAATTGTTACATTGAGCCCTTGAAGCATCTTCACGAAGTGTTGAAATATCTTTTCCGCCGGGTCCTTTAAATTTTTCTTAGGGAATGGAAACACCTTCTTCCAAACATCAATCTCCCCGAGCCTAGAGTTGATGCCCTAAAGCTGAGTATGGACTGAGTTATTGGCTTGTTTAAACTGAGCATGGTTCCTCCGTATCTCATCTAGGATGATTTGCAGGTCATCCTTCCTTGGTTCCCGCTCAGGGTGCCCTAGTGCTCTATAAGGTGGGGGATCCCTCTGTTGATGCTGAGGTTGATAGAACCTTTGATCCCCCCAATATGTGGGCAGGCATTGGTGTTGTCCCTAGTAGAACCACATTCCTGGGGGGTTTGGTTATTGGAGAGGAATCTAACTTGCTTTTGCAGGCGGCGTGTCTGATCATTGTTGAATTGTTGCCGCACATCAGGATCGATCTCCTTTGGAGGCTCATAAAGTGGCATAGATAGGGCAGGCTCATAAAGTGGCTTTGAGTCCCATATGTGTTGACGAAGTTGACAAGCCTCTCAATTGTGTCCCAGGCCTCCGTAGGTGTAAGCTCAATGTACCGATAGGAGGTGTAAGAGTTGATTCTCTCTTTATTCGGCACATCAAGGGAGTTGTAGAAGATCTCCTGGATGACATAAGGTAGTTGCCCATGAGTAGGGCATGATCGCAATAAGTCCTTGAAGCGCTCTCATGCTTGCACCAATGTCTCGCCAAGCTTTTGTTTAAAAGTCGTGATCCTTTGTCGCAACGTCACCGTTTTTATGGAGGAAATAATTTGTTTAGGAATGCATCCTTCACCTCTTCCCATGTCCTCAGCGAGCATGGAGCCAAGCTTTCAAGCCTTTGCAAAGCCTTCCCTACAAGAGACCATCGAAAGGATTTCAGTCTAACATAGCGCAATCGGCGATAGTCTCACATAAATCCATAAAAGTAGAAATATGTTGCAAGGGGCATTCATTAGATCTTCCTTCAAAAGAATTGTGTTTAATTTCAGAAAAGAAGTTAATTTTAATTTCATAATTAGAGGGAGGAATGAGAATCGCAGATTCAGGCACGTGGAGTGGAGGGTGCATGTATTGCATCGCCGTCTGCGGATATTGATTGAGCCTCTCTTAGGCTTGTCTGTGTGCATCCTCCTCTCTATTAGCGCGAGCTCTCTCTGCAGCTGCAGTTCCCCTTTCATTGGCGATGGTGACATTGTGGTCCTCAATCTCCTTCCTCAATCTCTCAATGATTTGAGCATGTGTCTCATTCTCCGCCATGATTCGGATTGCTCTGTTTTGAAGGTGGAGGAAACGTTCGGACTCGTATAGACTTTCTAAGATATGTTCATGATCAGAGTGTCGCATAAACCTACAAAATCAGCACTTAAAACATTGTGCGTAAAAGCTTAGGGCGCGAATGATTGCCTCCTCGGCAACGGCGCCAAAATTTATTAAAAAGGGAAACTAGTTGAATAAATATCAATAAAATATAAAATGAAATCGATCTCCAAGCCTTCTCAAATAAAATTACAAGAATCCCTCCTGATGTAGTAGTAGGGTATTCAGGATCGAATCCACAAGGAGGTATGTCAGCGGTTCCTAAGCCTGCAATCACGTTCGATTTCGACTCCAGAAGATCACTCGATAGCGAGTAGATCAGTCGATATCGACTACAGTTCCAGTCGATTTCCAGCAAATTCCTGCAAAAGACAAAAGCAACAGTCGACGTCAAGTAGAGCACTCGATATCGGGTCAGCCACTCAATATCGACCTCTGCAGTCGATTTCGAGTCTTCGCAGAAACTGTATATGTAACCAAATTTTGTCGGAAAAGTTTCCGAAGAAATAAAGAATGATGCGGGAAAGATGAACAGAATAAAAACTCGGACTTTTATAAGATTCAATAAACTAAAGAACCTCTAAGATCGAGGATTCATGCCACAACGATAACCATATAAGCCTTATGCCAAATTCATGAAAGATTATGCTTTTTCGTCGAATAACTTTCATTACTAACAATTAGATGATTTAGAGGCTCTCGCATAAACCCTAAGTGTTACTATCCAATTTTATAATTAATCCAAATTCACAATATGATTGACTTTCACTTCAATGATGCAAATAAGGATCGCCTACTACTTTCGTAGAAGAATCATGCATATAGGATAGTAGACGGAATCGCATAAAAATCATACCTTTGATGCGTAGACTTACATGGCTATCGTCGGGCTCACCCCGACCCTAGAAGTAAGGGAACTACTTGCGCTTCATAATCCTAGACATCAAAATCATCATGGAAAATAACTAAACTAGAATTGATGTTGCAAACGTCGAAAGAGTACAACCGAACAAAGCAAAATCCGCTCTCGCTCTCCTCTACTCCCCTCGGCCTTGGCTCTCTCTCTATACCTAAAACTCTCTGCGATTGTGATTGAATGCTTGTAATTGAATGATGGATGAATAAAAACTCAGCCCTAATGGCTCTAATTAAGGACTTCAAACCTCGCTATCCAAGGATAAGAAAATCTATCTTTATTCCTAAGATAAAACTAAATAAAGTAAATAAATAAATTCACTTTAGGTAAATATGAATTCACCCTAAAGGATATAAAGTCTGATAGGAAAGGATAAAAGATCTCGACTTGATGTAGACGTAAACTCCTTCGGATAAGATTTTATAAAAAACTGTCGGATCTATCTGCAACGTCACTCGATATCGACTAGCTTCAGTCGATATCGACCACTACTCTTCTATCTTGAGCCAGTTCGACTCGACCTTGTATTTACACTCGAACTCTATCTTTTACTCGATTTGGGGCACTCGATATCCACAAGCTTAAGTCGATATCGACCAGTCTATGTCGAGTTACATTGTTCTTCTCCTGGCTCGATTTTTGGTGATAAGTTCCACTCGATATCGAGTCACTTGGTCGATTTCAACTCCTCAGTAGACTTCGAGTAATTTTCCAGCTTTTTTTCTCTTCTACAAATTGCTCCAATATTTTCTCGATTTCTGCGAAATAACACAAGAACTCATGTATACCTCTATAATTGGCAAATAAACATGAACTACACAAATCTTATGCTTTCCTAACCGATATGTATGAAAATATAGACAAAATGGAAGTAAAAGTATATGAAAAAATATGGCAATTTGAGCGCACATCAAGTAACAAAATAAAAAACGAGATGGCATAGACGATGTCGAGGACGAGTTGATGATTTTGGAAGGCCTAGGGCCCCGAAGCATCCAAGAACCAAAATAAAAGGATCAACAAACAGTTGTAGAAACTGTTTCAACTCCAGTTGTTGAACTAGTTGAACCCACTCGTAGATCAGTTAGGTCAAGGGTACAACAAAGACATTGTGATGGTTTCATTTTAAATGTAAACCTTGATGTTCTTTTGTTAGAACCTGATGAGCCTAATACCTATAAGCAAGCAACAATGGGTCAAGACTCCAAGAAATGGCTTAAGGCCATGAGATCCAAAATGCATTCTATGTTTGAAAATCAAGTGTGGGACTTGATAGATTTGCTAGATGGGGTAAAACCCATGGGGAGCAAATGGGTTTCAAACTCACGACTGATAATGATGGAAAGGTATCTGTATACAAGGCCAGATTAGTTGCCAAATGCTTTAAACAGATTCATGGTATAGACTATGATGAGACCTTTTCACCAGTTGTCATGACAAGTTCCATTAGGATAATCCTTTCTATTGCCGCTTATTATGATGATGAGATTTGGCAAATAGATGTCAAAACCGCCTTTCTAAATGGATTCTTCGAAGAGGATGTGTACATGACACAACTAGAGGGTTTTGAAGATCCAACTGATATTAGGAAGGTATGCAAGCTGTGGGATAGCAACACAGTAGTCTACTCCAGGAACACTACAGTTGAACGATGTGTTTGAAAGAAGAAATAGGACCCTGTTAGACATGGTTCAATCTAAGATCAGTTTTGTTGACCTTTTGGTATCCTTCTAGGAATATGTCCTCACAACTTCCGTACTTACACTAAATAGGGCTCCGTCTAGAGCTATAGACAAAACTCCATATGAGATATGGATTGGAAAGGTTCCAAAATGTTCATTTATGAAGATATGAGGATGTGAAGCTTATGTAAAGCGTTTATAAACTGATAAGCTTGCCCCTAAATTAAATAAATGCTATTTTATAGGTTATCAAGAAGGTAGTTTTGGATACTACTTCTACAATCCCACTCAGCAAAAGGTGTTAGTTGCAAGGGATAGTGTCTTTTTGGAAAGAGAGTTTATTTCCAATAAGTCAAGTGTGAGAAATATTCATCTTGAACCAGTTCATGATGAAGGATAACAAACTCAATAACGAGATGGCATAGATGATGTCGAGGACGAGTTGTTGGTTTTGGAAGGCTTAGGGCCCCAAATCATCCAAGAACCGTAATAAGAGCATCAACAAACAGTTGTGGAAACTGTTCCAACTCCATTTGTTGAACTAGTTGAACCCACTCGTAGATCAGATAGGTCAAGGGTACAACCA
Organism: Persicaria maculosa; assembly: GCA_963922045.1. Taxonomy (NCBI): domain Eukaryota; kingdom Viridiplantae; phylum Streptophyta; class Magnoliopsida; order Caryophyllales; family Polygonaceae; genus Persicaria; species Persicaria maculosa. Next base: position 15,482,082 of record OY998265.1, read on the forward strand.
AGACGTTGTGATGATTTCATTTTGAATGTAAACCTTGATTTTCTTTTGTTAGAACTTGATGAGCCTAATACCTATAAGCAAGCAACAACGGGTCAAGACTCCAAGAAATGGCTTGAGGCCATGAGATCCGAAATGCATTCGATGTTTGAAAATCAAGTGTGGGACTTGATAGATTTGCTTGATGAGGTAAAACCCATAGGGAGCAAATGGGTTTCAAACTCAAGAGTGATAAGGATGGAAAGGTATCTGTATACAAGGCAAAATTAGTTGCCAAATGTATTAAATAGATTCACGGTATAGACTATGATGAGACCTTTTCACTAGTTGTCATGACAAGATCCATTAGGATAATCTTTTCTATTCCCGCTTATTATGATGATGAGATTTGGAAAATGGATATCAAAACCGCCTTTCTGAATGAACTCTTGGAAGAGGATGTGTACATGACACAACCAAAGGGTTTTGAAGATCCAAGTGATGTTAAGAAGGTATGCAAGCATAAGAGATCTATATATTGACTTAAGCAAGCATCCAAGAGTTGGAACTTTCAATTTGATGAAAAGATCAAAGCGTTTGATTTCATCAAATGTAAAGAGGACCCTTGTGTATACAAGAAGTTTAGTGGGAGTAAAGTGGTCTTTCTAGTCTTGTATATGGATGAAATACTACTCATTGGGAATGACATTCCGATGCTAGAGTCTGTTAAGGAATGGTTGAAGAAATGTTTTTCAATGAAGGACTTGGGAGAGGAGGAGCATATACTTGGAATCAAGATCTATAGTACATCCAAAAGAACTTGAGAAGAACCAAGGATGATTTCTTAGTATATGGGGGTGATGACAAGTTGATTGTACAAGGCTATAATGATGTGAGCTTTCAAAACTGACTGAGATGGCTTTGAGTCTCAATCGGGATATGTTTTCATCCTTTACGAAGGAGCTATGACCCAGTAGATCTCTCAATCCATTGATGAAGCTTATGCCTAAGCCCAAGCGTGATGATCACCTATGGATAAGGGTCTCAAACACATTGGAGAATGGATTTGAGATTGCTTTCTATTACATTTTATGTTGAGAGTGTTAGACACTAAGTTTATGTTTGACTGGATGATTTTATGATATATGATATTTCATCTTTATTATATATTGTTTTGAACAATGATAAATAAAATGTTCAAATAATTCGTAGTTCGCAAATGGGATTATCTTAAGTGTTTTGGTGAATGAAACCCCATTAAGTGAAATGCAGTTATGAATTATTGAAAGTCCATAGTCTGAAGTCATCAACTGGGACATATATGATTTTTATTAATGACTACAATGTAAGTTGACTGATAGTGCCAGGTTTCATGGGCTATAGGAACATGGAGATGTCTATTCAATTACATATGTATGTATGGATGATACATATAGGATAGACCCACCTTAAGACTCTACAAAAAGGATTGCAAAGTTTTAAGTTAAACCATGATTAGTAGATTCCTCAGACATGAGTATGTTATGGTCTTTCTTGATGATTGGTATTTCTTTGACACGACTAAATGTTTTCCATAAAAGGAAGTTAGAAAGGTCGTTGTTGGGATTGTCAAAAGTTGAGTGGGAGCCATAGTCATACAAGATTGGAGAAGTCCTCATTTTTCATGCATATCGTGATGCATCGAAAAGGAATGGTGTCTAGGCCACTTGAAGAGCGAGAACTGAAAATGCATGGCCATGCTCGAATGGATCATTAGTAATCATTCGTTTAATTGACAGTTCAAACTCGGAGTTCAAGAAACATATTTGATAAAAAAAAAGATCTGAATGTCACCATATCATCAAATAAGACACTACCTAAGAGACAAAGGTATCTTATATTGCACACTTGTTTAAGGACAAGTGGGAGATTGAAAGAATTGTGTCCTTTAATTTATCGTGCAATGACTAAACATGGAATAGGACAATTGATAGAGATATTTAATCCGATTATTTTAGGAGTTGTAATGCTTTGCTGGAAACTAAATATGATTAATGGGGTTAAACGGTTTAAGTCCATGGCTATTATAAACGGGTCTTATAAGGTCACACACTTTGAGTTGACGGGCTCGATTAATGGAATTGATGATTGATTAGTAATGTATATGTTATATATTATTAATAATAAATATTATTTGTTTAAGAAATAAATGATAGAGAAGGGTAGTCTTTTTTTTTTAAAAAAAAAAGGGGTTTTGCATAGATAGACACTTTTTTGTGACTTTGCACAAATGTCATGGGTTTTGTCATAATTGAAAAGGTAGATTAGAGGGCTATTTATGCAAAATAAAAATGTGACTTGGAGGCCCGGTTGAAGGTTAAAAGTGAGCAGGAGAGAGGTGGTTTTGGTGGGGAATTTTTGGCACCAAAAAATGGTTGACAAGACAACCATAATTAGAAGGGATAAAGGTGATGTGATAGGGGTGTTCCCTCCATTTTGTTTGCTATAAAAAGAGAGGCGGGGAGAAGACAATCAGTTTTGAGTCCCCTGGACAAAAGAGCTAGAGAAGAAGGCCACCATTGAAGACAATTTGTCGGCCTGAATTTCCAGTTGCAGAGCACTTGTCACCCTTAATCTGTGTCCGTGTTAGTGATCAGAATCAATCATGTCACATTGGTTTATGAGAAACTCTAATTCTCAGTTGTAATGGGTAGGCGTTTCCCTTAGTTCTCCTCATATTTTGCGAAAAATCTCAGATACCCATGAACCATAGTTCTCATTCTCTTTTCATTTTCAGGTGGAAACTCCAAGGTCTACGTCACTCTCATCTTTGATGGTTGTTGGTTATTTAACGGATGCGGATGGGTGTTTGGGGGTGAGATCGCACACAAGAATGTCATGATTGAAGAGGGCATCGACTTCACCTCTTGGAAAAAAAATAATTAGGCTCAAGGTCTGCGATGAAGAGTGGACGTTGTCTTACGTGCCAAAGTCAAAAGAATGGGATCATCCGATCACGATAGCTAATGATGCCGACCTTGGGGCGTTTATGTTTCTAAACATGAAGCGTGGGGAACATCCATGTCCCATGGAGATATATATGTTGGTCCATTCCATAAGGAGAGCGTTGAGGTAAAGGAATCTGCAGGGGAAGAAAACATGAGTGGGCTATGTACCTCCCAAAAAGTGGACGACATGGATGAGTTTCTGACACGAGGAAGAAAGCTTGCAGACGACATGGATATGATAGACATTACTGACATGGGGATTAACAGGGGTGACACGCATATATGTTCAGGTGACAAAGCTAAGGGTCTGGATGTGATCCCATTGGGTGAGGTGAGCGAGGCCATAGGGAAGAGCAAGGAGCTGGGTGTGATAGACATTACTGACACGGGGATTAATAGGTGTGACACGCATATATGTTCAGGTGACAAGGGTATGGGTCTGGATGTGATCCAAAATGTGTGAGGTGAGCGAGGCCATAGGGAAGAGCAAGGAGCTGGGTGTGATAGACATTACTGACACGGGGATTAACAGGGGTGAAACGCATATATGTTCAGGTGACAAGGGTATGGGTGTTGATGTGATCCAAATGGGTGAGGTGAACGAGGCCATAGAGAAGAGCAAAGAGCTGGGTGTGATAGGCATTACTGAGACGGGGATTAACAGGGGTGACACGCATATATGTTTAGGTGAGAAGGGTAAGGGTGTGAATGTGATCCAATTGGATGAGGTGAGCGAGGCCATAGGGAAGAGCAAGGAGCTGGGTGTGATAGACATTACTGACACGGGGATTAACAGGGGTGACACGCATATATGTTCAGGTGACAAGGGTATGGGTCTGGATGTGATCCAAATAGGTGGCACGGATAGCTCATCAAGTGACACGGTAAGTGGTCAAGGTGACAAGGTTCAGGGGTTGGAAGTGATATCCATAAGCAGTCAGGAGGAGGATGAGGATGCAAATGTCGGAGTGAAGGTCGATGGAGGGGTAAGAAGTTGAGGATGAGGTAATGGGGGAACTTGAATATTGGGTTCCGAGGTCGAGCATATCCCCAACTACGATGGAGAACATTGAAGCTATGGTAGAGAGAGTAACGCCTTGCAGCCAGGACCCACGGTGCAACATCATTGAATTTTCAGAGGGGCAGTTACTCGCATCGAAGGCTGAAGTGCAGACTCGGCTTAGGTGGAATGCGGTGGAGAAGCGCTTCGATTTTGTTGCGAAGAGGTCGACGAAATCATTGCATGTCCTTGGATGTGTGGACAGCAAGTGCACGTGGATGTGTAGGGCCTCGACTTACCGATGCACCACTATGTGGGTCATTTGAAAGTATATCGCAGAGCATACATGTGACATCAATGTGAAGCACAACCACAACCGACATGCTACGTCGAATATAAACCACCATGTTAGAAAACTAAATTCTCCCTGTCACCATGAATTCATAACTTATTTATTGACATGTCACACAAAAACAAGCTTACCTTATCATCCTTTTGTTCCCCCTGATCCCCTTCATTCTCATCGACAACGTCGTCTTCAGGTCCATCTTTCCCAACATCACCCTCCTTCTCTACATCAATGTCAACTGAAGTGCTACCAACACGCAGTCCGTTGACGACCTCCTCCAACACTTTCAGCTGCAGGGATTAGGTTTTTAAAAACAAACAAATTGAATTCAATCCAACAGACTGACAACAAATTGAATTCATATCACATTAATTCAATATCAACTTTTACGTGTCACGTTGACAATACTACGTGTCAGCAGTCCAATTACACATTTCACCTCAATTATCCAAACTATACAGAAAACAAAGATATTAGAATGAATTACATACCTTCCCATACATTTTCTCCATCCAACTTGACATGGTTGCGAGCAGCTCCCCATCATTGCATCTACTGTCTTCACCATGTGGTCCCCCCCGGTGTCCTTATCATCGGGTCCTCTCCGCGTAGTTGGGACTGCCTTGGAGGAGCTTCCAGATGGGGCATGAAAATGGCGCACCAAGGGTGCCACAATGCCATAGAATAGGGGGTCGGCCACCTCTTGCCGGTAAAAGCATCCATCCATCAACCCAGCTCAGCCTCATCCGGTATTAGTAGTGGGTTCTCCTCAACCTTAATGCCATCCTCGTCCTCCGGGTCCATGCGTTTGACTATAGTGTCATAAGAGAGGTTGTCGTCTTTCGCGGTCCACCTGAAACAAAGATGCAACGCCTTATAGGACACCTTCGATGCAAACTGGACCCCAAAGTCTGGTATGGATTCATACAACCAAATCTACAACGTATCCGCACTTGAATTACAAACTTATGCATCATATGAAGTACAACTGATGTGATTAAGGCTCTTCCGATGCATGATTAGTGTTTCAGTCATAAAATGGGCTATATTAGTTCGATGAAGGTATGTGAAAATTTGTTGGAAAGCTAATTCAAAGGGAAACATCTTTCATGAAGACTAGAATACCGAAATAATGCAACAATAGATCCGAAATTTGCAATAATCCAGCAGTCTAAAATCTGGACAGTTTTCCCGATTCATTGAATGAAGTCGGAATAGATGAAGATGGGCTGAACGGTATTCATTCAATGGAACTTGATGGTTTTTGACACTTTATGATGATATACAACCCTACATTTTCCACCAAGGGGCTAGCCAACTTTCTCCATCAATGCCGAGAAACTTTTCATCTTTTCCGTCTTTAATTTGTTGTTTTAATTGTTGCTTGTTTTATGGCTATAAAATGCATAAACCTTTGTCATGAGAAATAAGATTTGAGTTGATAATTTTTGGAAAAAGTGTGTGTTTTGTTGATTTGGTGAGATGCCATTTTGACACCCCATTCCAGAGTGAGAGGCCGAGGAATGGTCCGTTTGTTTAACTCTTTCCGGTGAGATGCTTGTTAGAGTTTTTCAAACAAAGGCTTGATTACTCGGGAGTGAGATGTCGACGAGTGATACAGCGAGTTTGGTAAATATATGGGTGAGATGCTCATATATTTAGCGATCCATATCTTTTTTTTATCTTTCCATAAATGTAGAAAAAAATCCAAATAAAAGAGTCGCATGTGTCAAATTTTGTTCTCGAGATCGGTTGAAGCTTTGAAACTTGTTGGATCGATCCTTTGGTTCGTATCATTTTTGGTTCATATCAACAACTGAGCTTTACTAAATTTATTATCAATGTTGAGTAATATGAGTGTGGTTGAGAAGGTTACCTGGAAGGCAAGCGGATAACCCATCAGCCCGTAACCGTTGCGGTCGACATCCGGTGTCAAGTTAGTCAGCCGGCACTTTATGGCACCGTTCAGCGACACGTGTTTGGTCTCATAAACAATCCTCCCTTATATGAATGCCAAGAAGCAATCGACCTTCTCCACTAGCCTAACAATCTCAGCCACCCTTGGTCGACCACACCGCAACCCAGTGACTAGGGCAAACTCCTTCAGCGAGAACCATCGCGGCTGCCCCTGTATCATGTACCACGTCTCCACTTCTTCTCAGTCTCAACCTAATGGTGTAGTGCATAATGCACTAGTTGTGATGAGAATTTGATGCGGTTCGACAACTGGACAACCCCGTTGAGCTGGTTGTCCAGGAGCTTGTCCTTGTCATAGGGGTCGAGGTAGTTGTCGAATAATGTGCGCTTATTTCACCATGTTTCATGCTAACATCTATTTCGTTTTTATGCATATTTTATACTTTCGGGTTGGAAAAGTAGTGAATTTATGTATTATGAGTTTATTTGCAAGATATAGAGGTCTACACAAGTTTTGGTTTAATTTCCCAGAAAACGGAGCATTTTAGAGAAGAAACAAGGCACTGAAGAAGAGCTCGATCTAGAGCAAGGCACTCGATCTCGACACATAAACTCGACATCAACCAAAACACCCGAGGTCGACTGAAGGAAAAGAGCCAGATCGAGACCAAGGAAATGTAGACCACAATCCACCAAGTCGACTCGACATAAGGCACTCGATATCGACATGTGCACTCGACATCGACTGGAGCAATAGACGCGTAAGAGACACGGATTAGGCCAGATCTTTTGAAGATTTACTTAGCCTCGAAGATATATATCATCTACCAAGATCATCTATCCTTAGGGGTATATTCCAAGCATGTTATGGAATATTGCCTATTTTAATATTTTATTTTAGGGTATAATTTAGTTAAGATAGAATTTACCTTTACCAATCGTAGTAGGATTAGGACTCCAATCCTTGGCTAGCAAGGATTGTGAGGCTACAAATAAAGCCCTAGGGGGCTGGCTTTATTCATTCAATCACCATTCATTCATCCAACGATCATTTGATCAACTAAAGAGAAGAAGAAGGAGAAAGGCGAGTAGGAGAGAGATAGAGAGAAGCGGTGGTTGTACGTTTAAAGTTTCCTTTTCAAGTTTTAATGCAAAGTTCTTTTCTTTATTCAATGATGTTTTCCCCGATGAAGAATGAGTAGTCATCCTACTTCTAGGGTCGGGGTGAGCCGGGCAATAGCCATGTAAGTATGCTTGAGTCTTTTATTTGATTATGCGATTTCATCTTCTACCCCGCGCTCAATCCTTCATGAGAATTTAGGATCATTCCTTATTTACCTTATATGAAGCGAAAGTGGATTATACATGTGAATTTGGATAGTAATTAGGTTTTGCCTGCGAAAGTTGACTAAACCCTAATTATGAAAAGGAAATAAACAATTAGGTTTTTTTATGCGAAAGCCTCTATATTCCTAATTGGTGATGATAAAAGGTTTATGTGATTAAAGTAATAATGCATGCATGGTTATTGTCGAGGTGAATCCCTAACTTATGAGCTTTTAGTTTATTAAACACACAAACAACAAAAATCTGTTGCTTTTTATTATTTTATGTTTTTATTTTCAGTTCTGTTTACTGTCTGTGATTCCACTTGAGATGCACATCACAACTTGATATCGAGTTCACTACATCAAGGGAACCCAAGTCCACGGTCTTCTGAGTCGACTGGAATGCACTGATCTACTCGACATCGACCTACCTAGTCAATATCGAGTGCCTCTATTCTCCTTTGCAAGTTTCACAGATCGATACAAGACACTAGGAATCGATAACCCCTGTCGATATCGACATCTCAACTCGATATCGAGGCTACTGGTCGACACTGCGTAGAAACTCCAAAGACTATTCAAGAAAACACTAACTTGTTTGTGAGGGGGAGGGATCGCTAATAAAATATCAAATATAAAATATCGAACTAAACCGACTCCCTTGTCCAAGCAAATAAAATACAAGAATCCCTCCCGATGTAGTGGCAGGGTAATTTAGGATCGAATCCACGAGGAGGTATGTCAGTGCTTCCTAAGCTTGCAATCACGATCAAATTTGGACTCTAGAAGACCACTCGATATCGAGTAGACTGGTTGATATCGACTACAGTTCTAGTCAATTTCCAGCAAATTCCTGTAAAACACAAAAGCACAGTCGACGTCGATTTGTCCACTCGATATCGATGTCAGCACTCGATATCGACCTCTACAGTCGAAATCGAGTCTTCAAAAGAAACAGAAAAGTAACCAATTTGCGTCGGAAAAGATGTCCGAAGAATGTAGAATGATGATGGAAGGGTGGACAGAATGAAAACACAGATTTTGTATACTTTAATAAACTAAAAAGCTTTCAAGATCGGGGATTCATGCCATAACGATAACCATATAAGTATTATGCAAAATTCATGAAAGATGATGCCTTTCCGTCAAATAACTTTCGTTATTGACAATTAGATGATTAGAGGCTCTCGCATAAAATGTAAGCGTTACTATCCAATTTCATGACTAATCCAAATTCACAATATGATTGACTTTTGCTTCAATAATGCAAAATAAGGAATTTCCTCAACTCTCGCAAAGGATCATGCATAGGATAGAAGACGGAATTGCATAAAAATCATACCTTTGATGCACAAACTTACATAGCTATAATCGGGCTCACCCCGACCCTAGAAGTAGAGGAACTACTCGCGCCTCATCATCATTGACATCATCATCATGGAAAAGAAACTACTTCGAATTAAACTTGCAAAAGAAAGAGCACAACCGAACAAAGCCAATCCTCTGCACTCGCTTCCTCTTCACCTCACTCGGCTCTCTCTCTATAACTACTCTCTGCAATAAAACTAAATATGTGTGTATTGGGTCGACAAAACTCAGCTCTAATGGCCTCTAATTATAGATCTCAAACCTCGCTATCCAAGGATAAGAAAATCTATCTTTATTCCTAAGATAAAACTTAAATAAGTAAATAACTAAAACTCCTTAGGTAAATATCAAATTCACCATAAAGGATAACAAGTCTGGTGTTAAAGGATAGAAGATCTTGACTTTAGGATAGATGCATTGCCTTCGGATAGATTCTATAAAAAAAAACAGCGTCGGATCTGTCTCCAGTAGCAGTCGGATCTGTCTGCAGCAGCAGTCGATATCGACCAGCACACATCAATATCGACCTCATCTTCTTCTATCTTGAGCAGTTCTAATCGACCTCGGATTAGCACTCGAACTCTATCTTTTCACTTGATTCAGGGCACTCGATATTGACCACTTCATGTCGATATCGACCTCTCTCTGTCGACATGCTCTGATCTTCCTCTGCTTGATTTCTGGTACTCTGTTTCCACTCGATGTCGATTCTTTAGGTCGATTTCAACTCCTCAATAGACTTTGAGTTCTTTTTCAGCTCTTCTTCTCTTGTCCAGATTGCTCCATTTTTGTCTCGTATTTTTGCGAAATCCATAAAAACTCGTGTAGACCTCTATATTTGACAAATAAGAATGAACTACACTAATCTTATGATTTCCCAACCAATATGCATGCAAGTATCGACAAAATGGACATAAAAGTATATGGAAAATATGGCAACTTGCACGCACATCATAACTCGCCTCCTCGAAGTTCGATCCTGATCCCCTACTGCTATATCGGGAGGGAGTCTTGAATTTATTTGCGAAGGAAGGAATTGGTTTAATTTTTTATCTTTTATTTATTTAATCAATTCCCCTCCATAACAAATTTTGGCGCTGTTGTCGGGGAGAACATTGAAGCCTTGGAGCCGGTGGATATGAGCTTTATATGGTCGATAACAACTTCGTGAAGCCCACAAGCATCATTGATGACGTCCCTGTAAAGGTGAGTAAGTTCTTTATACCCACAAATTTTATTGTGCTTGATATGGCGGAGGATCTTACATGCTCCATCATCCTAGGGAGGTCGTTCCTAGCCATGGCCGACGCCAATATCATCATGAGGAAGGGACTATTGTCATTCATCATTGGCAATGAAGTCATCGAATTCTCCTCTAACCCTACCATGAAGGAGGTGAATCAAATGGAAGTCAAGGCCATGCATGCAATAAGGAGAGTAATCCCTTGTGATGAGCCTACGGAAAGGACCTTGACCCATGAAGAGCTAGAGGAGAGGGCCATGAAGGCCTAAATGGAGGAGATTTTGGCTAGTTGGCAACAAACCGACGAAGAGAAGAAGCCTAAAAAAGCACTCGATGTCAATACTCACCAGTCAATGTCAAGAACATTGGAGCCAGATTGAGTGCCAGAAGCTAAGTATGGGGTCGACGAAGCACTCGAGATTGACCAGGGTTAGTCTATATTGACTGGACCCACTCGAGATCGACTCCCCCTAATCGACTGCCCTCCATCGACTGCACCACCAAAGACAAACCCACTCGATGTCGACCCTTGTACTCGTTGTCTAGTAGTCCCTCAAAGTATAAAAGACTCGAAGGTAAGTCCAGGTGAAGATCCTCATCCTTTAGAGCATAATTCTAATATCCCAGTGAAGAGAATATCTTTGTTTGTATGCCTTATTAACATGATAGGTAAGACGATAAGAGAATACAAGGTAGGAGACAAGGTGCTTATGGAGCAATGCAATGTTATAGGATGCAAAAGGAAGGATGGAACGAAAAGAGGATTGATGACCATCAATAAAGTCTATCCGGGAAGGTTGGAGCTTAGAAACAAGAAAGGGACAGTTTTCAAAATAGATCTTGAAAGCCCTGAAGAGGACGTGCGAGCCATATGGTCCCTATATGTGCCACCTTGTATAGAAGCGCGGAAGAGGTCGGCCTAGCGACTATAAAAATCTAGAGCATGTACATAGACTTTTATTTTTTAAATAGTTTTTAGGGTTTTGAATTTTCATTTTTGGTTTCGAAACTTTAAACTTTAGTTTTTTGGATTCTCGTGAGAAAACTTACAATTCCAGGTACGAAGGATCTGCAAAAGCACTCGATGTCGACCAAACTAGTCGATATCGACCAAGGGAAATCGACCAGAGCCAATTGTGATCAAGCCGAGATCACCCTGAGTTGAAACAAAAGACCGATGTCGACAGACATAGTCGATATCGACACACCTACTTGATCTCGACCTCCCCTGCAGACGTACCTATTTCGAGCCGTTGCAACGTTTTCTAGTAAGTTCTCTTTGATTCCACTTCTAATTTTATTTTTACAGTGGGGACACTGTAAGATTTAAGTATGGGGTAGGGTAAAAGCAATCTTACATCTTTCGCTCAAATTGCAAATTGTTAGTTTAGTGCATATTGTTTAAGTGTTGTTTTTGCATACATGGTTAGTTCTTACATATTAAGCATCATATATACATTTTCTCACATGAGCATAAAGTTAATAATTCATAGAGATTTTTGAGAAAAAGTACCCCCATAAAAAATTGAAAAGTGTCATGGAAGTAGTTACAAGACTTAACGATGCAAAAGTAGATCCATTAGAGATATATCAATTAAATTGCCTAGTAAAGGGAAGTCTCAATGAAGTGAAATTTTTAATAGAATACCATGAAAGGAGAAAATTTTGAAGTTGCTTTTGACATGTGCATGATAAGAGGATGGAGGACTTTATTTTCCATTCAAGCTTCACTATTTACCTTAACCATTACCCATGCTTATTAGCCTTTACATCATATCCTATGTCATATGTGCTTAATGTCATATTTGCTCCACAAGTTCTTAAATTTCCCATTTTTAGACCCTTTTACCCATCCGGGAGATTATGTTATATAATGAATGTCATATTATGGAGTTGTTATATGGTTGATATGTTGTGAAGTTATTATGAAGTTGATGGCATGAATTTATATATGGAAAATTTAATGAGTGAAAGAAAATTCGGTCACCTAGGAGTTAGGTGAATCGACCCTGCTTGCGGAGGATAAAATTCACGCGAGATGGGACACAAGGTGAGGAGTCCAAAGCGCTAAGTATCTGGGGTCATTCATGACACCCATGTTTGTGACTCGCGAGAAGGCAGCGTTAAGGTTAGAGAGGTAAAAGCAATATAAGTGAAAAAAGTAAAGCATTATGAGGAAAGGAATGTGGAAATAACAAAGGAGAAAGGGCATTAAAGAAAGAAAGTTTGAGAATTTCTCCCCGAATTAAGCACCACATTCCCAAATATAGCCCACCACTATACCTTTTACCCATTCTTTACCATTGCGTATAAAAGTCCTCTTGATTATTAATGCTATGTTACAAATTGTTTTTGCATAACCCTCCTTTTGTGAGAGATGTTTCTTTTCATTTACAGGCATGGATTTGAAGGCATTAGTACCTTTGCGAGGATGGTAATTGATTGTGGGGTTATATGAGAATGGATCTACGATGTTGAGAGTTTTAATTCTTCCCCTGAATGACCATTAAGAGTATTGCTTGAGGAAAAGCAAGCTTAAGTATGGGGTGTTTGATGTGCGCTTATTTCACCATGTTTCATGCTTATATCTATTCCGCTTTTATGCACATTTTATACTTTCGGGTTGGGAAAGTAGTGAATTTGTGTAGTTTGAGTTCATTTGCAAGATATAGAGGTCTACACAAGTTTTGGTTTAATTTCGCAGAAAACAGAGCATTTTAGAGAAGAAACAAGACACTCAAGAAGAGCTCGATCTCAAGCAAGGCACTCGATCTCGACACATGAACTCGAAATCGACAAAAACACCCGAGGTCGATGGAAGAAAAAGAGCCAGATTGATACCAAAGAAATCTCGACCACAATCCACCAAGTCGACTCGACATAAAGCACTCGATATCGACATGTCCACTCGACATCGACTGTAGCAACAGACGCGTAAGAGACGCGGATTGGGCTGGATCTTTGGAAGATTTACTTAGCCACGAAGATATCTATCATCTACCAAGATTACCTATTTTATTATTTATTTTAGGATATAATTTAGTTTAGATAGAATTTACCTTTACCAATCGTAGTAGGATTAGGACTCCAATCCTTGGCTAGCAGGGGTTGTGAGGCTATAAATAAAGCCTTAGGGGGATGGCTTTATTCATTCAATCACTATTCAATCATCCAACGATCATTCGATCAACCAAAGAGAATAAGAAGGAGAAAGGTGATGTGCACGCGAATTGCCATATTTTCCATCTACTTTTATGTCCATTTTGTCAATATTTTCATGCATATTGGTTGGGAAAATGTAAGATTAGTGTAGTTTATGTTTATTTGCCAATTATAGAGGTCTACATGAGTTTTTATGTTATTTCGCAGAAATCGAGACAAAAATGGAGCAATTTGGAGAAGAGAAAAAAAGCTGAAAAAGAACTCGAAATCTACTGAAGAGTCGAAATCGACCATGAGACTCGACATCGAGTGAAAATCTGACACCAGAAATCGAGCTAGAGGAAGAACAAAGTATGTCGACATAAGTGGTCGATATCGAGTGCCCCAAATCGTGTGAATTGATAGAGTTTGAGTGCTAATCTGAGGTCGAGTAAAGCTGGCTCGAGATAGAAGAGATGAGGTCGATATCGACATGAGTTGGTCGATATCGAGTGCTGCTGCAGACAGATCTGACGCTGTTTTTGATAGAGTTCTATCTGAAAGAATTTACTTCTATTATAAGTTGAGATCTTTTATCTTTTATCATCAGACTTCATATCCTTTATGGTGAATTGATATTTACCTAAAGTGATTTTAGTTATTTACTTTACTTAGTTTTATCTTAGGAATAAAGATAGATTTTCTTATCCTTGGATAGCGAGGTTTGAGATCTATAATTAGAGGCCATTAGGGCTGAGTTTCGATCATCCAAGAAGCATTCAATTACACACACATTCAATTTCAATTACAGTAGAGAGAGAGAGAGAGGCCGTGTGAAGGGAGAAGAAGCGAGAGAGGAAGTTTTCTTTGTTCGGTTGTACTCTTTCGTTGCAATTTCAATTCAAAGTTTATTTTCCACAATGATGATGATGTCAATGATGATGATGTGTGGGTAGTTCCCTTACTTCTAGGGTCGGGGTGAGCCCAACGATAGCCATGTATGTTTGTGCATCAAAGGTATGATTTTTATGCAATTCCGTCTTCTATCTTATATGCATGATCCTTTGTGAGAGTTGAGGAAATTCCTTATTTGCATTATTGAAGCGAAATCCAATCATATTGTGAATTTGGATTAATTATGAAATTGGATAGTAACTCTTAGGGTTTATGCGAGAGCCTCTAAATCACCTAATTGTTGGTAACGAAAGTTATTTGACGGAAAGGCATCATCTTTCATAAATTTGGCATAAGTCTTATATGGTTATCGTTGTGGCATGAATCCCCGATCTTGGAGGTTCTTTAGTTTATTGATGTTTATATAATCTAAGTTTTTATTATGTCCATCCTTCCATCATCATTCTTAATTTCTTCGGACACTTTTCCGACAAAATTTGGTTACTTTACAATTTCTGTTGAAGACTCAAAATCGACTGCAGAGGTCGATATCGAGTGGCAGACCCGATATCCAGTGAACAAATCGACGTCGACTGTCTGTTTTGTCTTCTATATGAATTTGCTGGAAATCGACTAGAACTGTAGTCAATATCGACTAATCTACTCGATATCGAGTGATCTTCTGGAGTCGAAATCGAGCGTGATTGCAGGCTTAGGAACCGATTACATACCTCCTCGTGGATTCGATCCTGAATACCCTACTACTACATCAGGAGGGATTCTTGTATTTTATTTGCTTGGACATGAAGTTGGTTTGGTTTCATATTTTATTTGATATTTATATTCGATCCAGCATCCCTCCCCCTAGACGATTATTCGAGCCTTAATCTTTTTTCACGTTTTTTTCTAGTGCTGACTTTGCAGGTTTATGCGACGCTCTGATCGCGAACCTATCTTGGAAAGTCTAGACGAGCCCTAACGTTTCATCCACCTTCAAAACAGAGCTATTTGATCATGGCGGAGAACAAGACACGGGCTCAAATCATAGAGCGATTGAGAAAGGAGATTGAGGACCACAATGCTACAATCACCAATGAAAGGGTCGTTGCTGCCGCAGAAAGAGCTTGCGCTGATAGAGAGGAGGATACGCGCAGACAATCCCAGGAGAAGCTCAATCAATATCCGCAGACGGCGGTGCAATACGTGCACCCGCCACACCACGTTCCTAAATCTGCGGTTCTCATTCCTCCCTCTAACTATGAAATAAAAATTAACTTCCTTTCTGAAATGAAATGCAACACTTTTGAAGGAAGATCTAATGAATGCCCCTTGCAATATATTTCTAATTTTATGGATTTATGTGAGACTATTGCTGATGGTGCAAACTTGGAATATGTTAGACTGAAATCCATTCGATGGTCTCTTGCAGGGAAGGCTTTACAATGGCTAGAAAGCTTGGCTCCATGCTCGTTGAGGACATGGGCAGAGGTGAAGGATGCATTCCTAAACAAGTTCTTTCCTCCATAAAAAACAGCGATGCTGCGGCAAAGGATCACGGCCTTCAAATAAAAGCATGTTGAGACATTGGCACATGCGTGGAAGAGCTTTAAGGATTTATTGACATCATGCCCTACGCATGGGCATATTACTTTATGTCATCCAGAAGATCTTCTACAACTCCATTGATGCGCCGAATAAGGAGAGAATCAACTCTTACACCTCCTATCAGTACATTGAGCTTACACCAACGGAGGCCTGGGACACAATTGAGAGGCTAGTCAACTTTGACAACACTTATGGGACTGTTGCGGCCTATGACTCAAGGTCTGCCCCATCTATGCCACTTTATGAGCCTCCAAAGGAGATTGATCTTGATGTGCGAAAACAATTCCACAACAATCAAACACGCCGCCTACAAAAGCAAGTTAGGTTCCTCTCAAACAACCAAGCTTGTCATGAGAGTAGCTCAACAAGGCATAACACCAATGCCTGCCCACATCTTGAGCAAGTCAGCATGGCGGAGCAACATGAGGAAGCTAAGTGGACGAGAGGCCCCTATGGAGGGGGCAATCAGCAGTATTGGGGAGATCAAAGGTTCTATCAACCTCAATATCAACAAAGGGATCCCCCACCTTATAGAGCACCAGGGCACCCTGAGCGCGAACCAAAGAAGGTTGACCTGCAGATCATTCTTGATGAGATGCAGAGGAACCACACTGAGTTTAAACAAGCCAATAACTACGTCCATACTCAGCTGCAAGGCATCAATTCTAGGCTCGGGAAGATCGACGTTTGGAAGCGAAACATGGAGACCCAAATGGGTCAATTGGTAGAATAAATTCCCAAACCGTCAGGATCGCTGCCGGGATCTACTTTGCCCAATCTAAAGGGCAAAACTACTGGACATATAGCGGATGTAAATCTAAAGAGTGGGCGTCGATTGCGAACGCCTGAGCAAGGAGGAGAAGGCCCGAGAAGAGACATCGATATTAACTACTCTAGTCGATATCGACCAAGGTGAAGTCGATGTCGAGTCCCTTTTACTCGATGTCGATACAGAAGCTGAGCTACACCAGAAATCAACTCTAGTCGATATCAACCAGACTTTACTCGATGTCGACTCAACTCCAGCCGTGGTGAAGAAGAAGGTGCTGCCATTCCCTAAGAAAGTTGTTAAGGACCAGGCGGAAAAGAAGTTCTAGCACTTTGTGAAGATGGTTCAAGGGCTCAAAGTTACAATTCCATTCACCGAAGCACTTCATGAGATGTCATCTTATGTGAGGTTCCTTAAAGACATACTAGATAAGAAGCGATCAATTGCTGAGATCGCAGAGGAGTGCAACAGGTTGGAGCTACCGGAGAAGAGAGCGGAACCAGGTAAGTTTTCTATCGCTATAGGCTTAGGTCAATATCGCTTTAATGCTTTATGTGATTTAGGTGCTAGTGTTAGCATGATGCCACTAACCATATGGTCCAAGATAAAGATAGGTGCCCTAGAGCCTGTAGATGCAAAACTTTTCATGGCCAACAATACGGTGGTTATTCCAACAGGGATGGTGGATGATGTGCCAGTGCAAGTAGGTAAGTTCTTTATCCCTGCTGATTTTCTAGTTGTTGATATGGCAGAGGAACCTGCTTGTTCCATTTTTTTAGGAAGGCCATTCTTAGCAACCGTGGATGCAAACATAAGTGTAAGGAAAGGATTGCTCTCATTCACCATTAGTGATGAAGTGATAGAGTACGCTTTCAACAAAACGGTGAGGAAGAATGAAGGGCCTATGGAGGTAAAGTCAGTCAAAGGTGTGTACATCACATGTGGGGAAGCAAAGGTAAGGAATATAAACCCTGAGGAGCTTGAGAAGAGGGCCATAGAAGCCCAAGTAGAGGAAATCGTGGCAATCTTTAACAAAGGAGCCTAAAAGCCATTCAAAATCGACACAGGTAAGTCGATATCGACTAACATTATTCAAGATTTTGTGCCAGGTTTTAAGTATGGGGTCGACGTAGGAGAGAAGAGCTCGAAATAGAGTATAGTGGTCGAAATCGACCAGAAATCTAAGCCGACGTCGACTGGAGCAGAAGCTGAAGGAGGAAAAAGAAACTCGATATCGAGTCCACCAGGTCAAAATCAACCAGAACAAATCTAGCAGAAATCCTCCACATCAACACAACCTCTAGGAGCAGAACAGAGGTCGATATCGAGTGATACTGCTCGATATCGACTAGCCTCAGAGACAAAGAAGGTAAGCCAAAGTACGAATTCCTCTTTCTCTATTTCAATTAAAGATATATCTCTTTTTGGAAGAGGTTTGCCTTGGTATGTGAGCTTGTGCAGGGTATCCAATGATGGTCCGAGTGACAGGACAAAATCGTTAGATTCCTATCAAAAGAATATCCAAACTAACCAACTAGTATAGTTAGTAAGTCCGAAGTGGATCCACAGGGAACTATCGTGACTCTATGTGCTCTAATCACTAACAAGAGTAACCAAGGGGGGTTTGTATGAAAACAAAAATGAAACGACATGCACAATGTAACTAATGGTGAGATTTGTTGACAATGATGATTGAAATGTTTCACCTACGATACTCGATTTTGGTTCATCTCCTTGATCCTAGTTCTTCATTCTAGTTGTATCTTTCCTACCATCTATTCTTATCTTGATTTAAATAGGTTATTAATCCTATGAGTTCTAATAACCCCTTATTCCTAGGCAATCTTAACACGGATTAATGTTTAATCCTAGGAATAGCACTAAGTCTCAAGATATATGAAGC
The DNA here is from genome assembly GCA_963922045.1 of Persicaria maculosa. NCBI lineage: Eukaryota > Viridiplantae > Streptophyta > Magnoliopsida > Caryophyllales > Polygonaceae > Persicaria > Persicaria maculosa. Next base: position 15,500,562 of record OY998265.1, read on the forward strand.
TTATAAGCAATATTAATTCCCTAAAGAACTAACATTTAACCTATAGTCAATCTCTTATACAATCAAGCTTTTCTACGAGATCTACTCAATTGTACTTGCCACTTTGGATTAAGCTTCACAAACGTATGAATCGAAACCGTAGCGATGATGCAATTCTAACGAGGTCGCGAATCAAGATAGATTCAACATCCACAAACAATGAAAGCACAAAGAGATTGAAATAGATGATGGAATTAAACTAGAAATTCAAACTCACAATTTGACAGAACCAAGTCTTGATCGTAAGCAAAACACAATGAGTTTAGTTGCTCATTCTCCTAAACGTCATTCTTTAATTCTTCAAAAGTCAAAAAGATAACATAACATAACCTAATTTCAGTCTTTAAAACCTAGGATTACCGTCAAAGAAACTTAGAAAACCGTCGTCCAAAAGACAGGGCCCAAATAGGTGAAGAAGAAAAATAGAACTGAATCGGCCCAGTAAGGCCGCGGGCGCCGCCTATACAGTAGGTTTCTTCTTGTTCGCAGCGGGCACTGCTTCCTTGGCCACGGGCGCAGCTTGTCTGTTTCCTTGTTCTTTTTAGGCTGCGGGTGCCGCCTCTCTGCTTGAACGTCTCTTCCTTCTTCCTTATGCATTCCACCTTGGCTTTTCTAGGTTGTTCTTACTTCCATATGGTCCATCCAACTCTCATCAATGATCCCTTACATCCTTTGAGTTTAGAATCTGCAATTACGCAATAATCTTGTGTAGATTCCGCTCTTAAGCACCAAATGAGCAAACAAGTAAACTAACCCATTAACATGAAATATCTACATCTAAATGACCCTAAAACTACTCTATAATGCCTATCTAAATATGCATTATCACCGAGCAACTATGAAGTAGGAGATAAGGTGTGTGTCTCTAAATCAAAAGATCATTGGTTCCCGAGTAGATTCAAAACAAAGAGGATTGGTCCCTTCACTGTAAACCAAATCCATCCACGTGGGATGCAGCTGAGAGATAAGAATGGAGTATTATTTGAGGCCCAGGCTACATGGGCTCTACAGATGCCGCCTTAGGAGCATGAAAAGGAGAAGTCGGCCTAGCGACTATAAAGTCTGGAGCTTGTAACAAGACAATTAGTTTTAAGTTTTGAACACTTTTGGTTTGCTTTGAGACTTTATATTATTGTTTTGCTTTTGGTTTTATTTTTTAACGAGTTTCAGGAAAGAAGGAGCGCAAAAGAGAGATCGAAATCGAGTAAAATGCTCGATATCGACCAAAAGGGTCCATTTAGAAGAGTAGTGGTCGACCTGAGATCACCCTGAAGCTTCAATTCATCAGGAATTGAGTGAAACTTGTCGATATCGACTGGTCCACCCGATATCGACTGCCCCTGCAAACGTCTTCAACTCCTGATTTTCGCGAATTTTTAGTAAGTTTCTTTCTTAACCCTAGTTCTTATACAATGAGGACACTGTAATCTTTAAGTATGGGTTGGGGGAAAAGCTTACTTGCATATTTTTAGCATTTTTTAGCATGTTTAAAATTTTTCATAGTTTTTGCATATATCTTTTACATGTTTATGCATATTTTTCTTATATATTTATTTTAGCATTGTTTATTTATCTTTAAGCATTTATGAATTCGAAAAAAAAAAGAAAAAATCACCCTCATCAAAAATTTTGAAAATAAAGAAAAAGAGTCATAGAAGCTTTTATTGAACTCGACGATGCAAAAGTAGATTCATTAGAGATATAAATGAAATTTCCTAGTTAAGGGAAGTCACAATGAAGTGCAATTTTTTAGAGAAAACCATGGAAGAGAGGTAAAATTTGAAGTTGCTTTTGACATATGCATGATAACATGATGGAGGACTTTAAACTTTCCATACATGTGCTCAATTTCATATCCTAGCCTTACCTATGCATATTTGCAAATTACACAAGCCATATATGAGCCTTACATTATTATTGCTCCAGATACATTACATATTGCCCATTTTTTATACCTTATACCCTATCCGGGGACAATGTTGAGAATGGATGTCATGTTTGGAGTTGTTATATAGAGTTTGTGCATTATTCTTCAAGTTTTTTGCAGGAATGAAAGAAATATTTGAATTATGGAAAATTTAATGAGTGAGAAAAAATATGATCACCTCAGGAGATAAAGGTAGATCGACCCTACTCGTTGAGATGTTAGTTCAGCGAGATGGGACAAAAGGTGAGGAGTCCGAAGTACTAAGTATCCGGGGCCATTCATGACACCCATTTTTGTGACTTGCGGGAAAAGGGTGCTAAGGTTAGAGAGGTAAAAGCATTATAGTGGAAAAAGCATTGACCGAAGAGCGAAAGGTGAGAAATATTAAGAAGAAGGAATGTGGAATGAAAGATTGGAAAGAAAGTTTATTTCCCCGGATTTAACACCACATGGAAAAAAATTAGCCCACCTTTAGACTTTTACCAATCTACTTCTCATAAGCTTGTAAAAGTCCTCTTGATTGTCAATGCTATGTTGCACAAAATTGTTTTTTTGCATATAACCCTCCTTTTATGAGTATGATGTTGCTTTTATTCACAGGCATGGATATGGTTGACATTAGTACCTTTTCGAGGATGGCAATTGATTGTGGGGACATATAACAATGAATCTATGATGTTGAGGATTTACTTTCTTCCCCTGAATGACCATTAAAAGTATTGCTTGGGGACAAGCAAGCTTAAGTATGGGGTGTTTGATGTGCGCATAAATTGTCATATTTTCCATATACATTTATGTCCATTTTGTTGATATTTGCATGCATTATGGTTGGGAAAGCATAAGATTAGTGTAGTTTATGCTTATTTGGCAAATATAGAGGTCTACACGAGTTTTTATGTTATTTCACAGAAATCGAGACAAAAATGGAGCAATTTGGACAAGAGCAAAAGAGCTGAAAAAGAACTCGAAGTCTACTAAGGAGTCGAAATCGACCTATAGGCTTGACATCGAGTGAAAACAGAGCACGAGAAATCGAGCAGAGTCATAACAAAGCATGTCGACAGAGAGAGGTCGATATCAAGGGCCCTAAATCAAGTAGAAAGATATATTCTGAGTGCTAATCTGAGGTCGAGTAGAATTGCTTGAGATAGAGAAAGAGGAGGTCGATATCGACATGTGATGGTCGATATAGACTGCTGCTGCAGACAGATCCGACGCTGTTTTTGATAGAATTCTATCCGAAGAGCTTACATCTATCCTAAAGTCGAGATCTTCTATCCATTACTACCAGACTTGGTATCCTTTATGATGAATTTGATATTTACCTAAAGCGATTTAGTTATTTACTTTATTTTAGTTTTATCTTAGGAATAAAGATAGACTTTCTTATCCTTGGATAGCGAGGTTTGAGATCTATAATTAGAGGCCATTAGGGCTGAGTTTAATCATCCAAGCATTCAATTACATCAAGAAAAACATTTCAATATAGTAGAGAGAGAGAGAGAGAGAGAGAGAGAGAGAGAGCCGAGTAGGGTGAAGAGGAAGCGAGAGCGGATGATTGGCTTTGTTCGGTTGTACTCTTTCTTTTGCAAGTTCAATTAAAGTAGTTTCTTTTCAATAATGATGAGTTCCAAGATGGTGAGGTGCGAGTAGTTCACCTACTTCTAGGGTCGGGGTGAGCCCGACGATAGCTATGTAAGTTTGTGCATCAAAGGTATAATTTTTATGTGATTCCGTCTTCTATCCTATATGAATGATCCTTTGCGAGAGTTAAGGATATTCCTTGTTTGCATTATTGATGTGAAAGCCAATCATATTGTGAATTTGGATTAGTCATGAAATTGGATAGTAACTCTTAGGTTTTATGCGAGAGCCTCTAATCACCTAATTGTTTTTAACGAAAGTTATTTGACGGAAAGGCGTCATCTTTCATGAATTTGGCATAAGTCTTATATGGTTATCGTTGTGGCATGAATCCCCGATCTTGGAAGCTTTTAGTTTATTGAAGTATACAAAATCTGTGTTTTTATTTTTTCCACCTTTCCATCATCATTCTTATGTTCTTCGGACTCTTTTCCAACAAAATTTGCTACGTTTACAGTTTCTGTTGAAGACTCGAATTCGACTGCAGAGGTCGATATCAAGTTGCTGACATCGATATCGTGTGCACAACTTGACGTCGACTGTGCTTCTGTCTTTTGCATGAATTTGCTAGTAATCGACTGAAACTGTAGTCGATATCGACCAGTTTACTTGATATCGAGTGGTCTTCTCGAGTCAAAATTTGATCATGATTACAAGCTTAGGAAGCACTAACACCCCTCCTCGTGGATTCGATCCTGAATTACCCTACCACTACATCGGGAGGGATTCTTGTATTTTATTTCCTTGGACAAGGGAGTTGGTTTAGTTTGATATTTTATTTAGCGATCCCTCCCCCTACAAACAGCTAACGTTGGGCTCACCCTGATCCTAGAAGATTCGGGAAACTACTCGCTCTTCATTGCATGAAACACCATTGATGGAAAAGGGAAAACTTGCATTAAATTGAAACCTTACAATCCAACGTCGGCTCTCGCAAACGTCAAACCCTAAAGCTTCTCTCTAACTCAATTACTATTGATTGTATCTTACTTGCTTGAATGAATAAAAACCAGCCCTCTAGGGCTTTATTTATAGCCTACCAATCCTTGCTAGCCAAGGAAAGTAGATCATATCTTCTATCTAAACTCTATCCAAACAAGTAGGATAGATCTTTTATTTAAGGTAAATATTTTAGAAAATAACTAAAACCTTTAGGGTAAAAGAGAATAACCCAAGGTATACTCTATCTAAATAGAAAGATAATCAGTGGCTTAGATGATATGATTCCATATCCACGTCTCGAAAAGCACGTCCAACCCGTGTCGAAATCCAGTCGATATCGACCACTCTGTTTGGGCTCGACGGGTTCTACTTCACTCGATTTCTGGGGCATAATCGATGTCGACACCCTCACTCGATATCGAGTGCTCTTTAGTGGTGGTCTTTGTGGTCTATCTCGACACTCAGAGTCCATGTCGAGGTCTTTAGTCGATAATGACCAGTCCTGTTGATATCGACCTCTTTTCAGCTTCTTTTCGGTTCTTTATTTTGACTCCGATTCTGCTCCAATTCCTACATATTTAGACCAAAACTTGTGCAGACACTATTTCTTGCACGTTAGCTCATTCTACACAAATTTGCATTATTTTCAACCTTTTCTTTGAAAATTGAATGGAATATGAAGTCAAAAGATTCAATAAAAAGGGTACTAAATATGTACATCAACATACATACATACATACATACATACATACATACATACATACATACATACATACATACATACATACATACATACATACATACATACATACATACATACATACATACATACATACATACATACATACATACATACATACATACATACATACATACATACATACATACATACATACATACATACATACATACATACATACATACATACATACATACATACATACATACATACATACATACATACATACATACATACATACATACATACATACATACATACATACATACATACATACATACATACATACATACATACATACATAGGGGATATATCACCTAAGAAGTGGGAGCATGGATGATAAATGAGAAGAATAAATATTGACCATTAGATTAGATCTAATGGTTGTTACACATGTTTTAAGTGGGTCACGTGACCACTGCAAAAACAAAAATCAGACTCTACCTACTTCAAACCCTGATTGATTCACACCCTGCTCAAATCCACGTCTCCCATTGTTTTCTTTTTTTTTTAATTAAAAATATAATCTATTTGGTTGAATCAAAATTGCCATTGAGAATATCATTACTAGAGAGAATCATCATGTGGTCTTTATGGGTTGTAATGAGGCTTGGTAAGAACATTAAGGTGGGGAGTACTTTGTCCATGTGGTGCTTGCAAATCCGAGAACTAGAATATACTACACCTCTATAATCACCACAGTCTCTAACCATCAAACTCAAGGCTCAAACAACTCATCCAAAGACCATTTCCATCAACCACAATATCCACCAATTCACAACTAAACCGATGAAGTAGTTCATTTATTTCACAAAATGTAAAGATATATATATATACTTCTCTTTTTTTATCTTTTCTTCTTTTTTTTTCTTTTCTTTTTTCTGATTTTTTTTTTCTTTTTTTTCTTTGAAATAGATAATACACATACTTTAGAACCAACAACAACTCAAAGGCTCAAGGTGAAAACTCCAGCATTACATATCATTCCCCTCTCAAAGCTCACTCAACATCACTCAATCCAATCTCCAACCAACTTTACTCCTAGTTCCCGGATGGGTTAGGCTATCATTAGTTAGGGATGATTTTTGTGGAGCTACAAAGAATAGGCTAATAGGCTCAAAGAGCTTCAAGCAATGGAACAATGTAAGGTAGATATGGAGAATATAAGGCTAATAGAAACATGCCTCAATCATATGAAACCACCAATAACGATCATAAAAGTGCGACCAGGCATAGATGAACAAAATCAATTCTAAGAGGTAGAAGCATTGGAGAGTATTCACACATGAACAAAAGCAAAAGGACATCAATGAAGTGTAGTCCCAATAAGGCCAAAAATCAACTCACAAGGGTAAATTTTTGTTAGATTTCAGACATGCCTAGGAACTTAGATCATACATGCTCAATTATGTTCACCTAGCTATGTTTCACATAAAAATCGTAAATGGGATAAGGCTAATGCAATTCAAACATGTCATGTGACTTGTATGATCATTCCTTTGAACATACTTATAGGACTAATTAGGCTAGATGGTTGTTTGATAAATGACATATTCTATGCAAATGCAATGCATGCCTTTTTTTTTCTTTTTCATTCTTTTTCTTTTTTTTTTGTTTTTTTTTTGTTTTTTTTTCTGCAGCTTTATAGGTTTTCTGGATCTGACAGGGCCGCGGGTGCGGCCTCCTCCTGAGTGCTGCCCAAACAGCCCCGGGTGCTGTTTTTTCAGATTATCCCCTTCTTCATCCCTTTTTGCTCGTCCCCTGAAAGGTTAGTACACTATGACGGAAAGCAAAATCCTAAGAATCTAAGACGATCTAGTACTTTAGAAACAAAATAAACTCGAAAGACTAGGAACGAAAAGAAAAGAATGAAATCTACTTACCTCGGGTTGCCTCCCGAGAAGCGCCTTTGTTTCTCGTCGTTGGCTCGACGTAATAGCTCCTTACTGATCCTCGTCAGCTGTCTCTTGTAGAGCCATCTCTTCTTCTATTCCTGCTGAGAATCCATAAAAGTAAACTTTAAGCCTATGACCATTTACCTTGAACACATTACCGCTTTTCTCATCTTTGATGTCCACCGCTCCATGTGGGAAGATATGGATGATGGTGTACAGGCCTGCCCAACGAGAGTGGAGTTTTCCAGGGAAAAGTGTCAGGCGGAATTGATACAGAAGTACCTTATCCCCCACCTTGAAATCTTTCCTCAATATGTGCTTGTCGTGCCAAGCTTTGGTCTTATCCTTGTAGTTGGCGGCGTTGTCATAAGCATCCCATCTCAATTCCTCCAACTCCTGAAATTGGAGTTTTCGAAACTCGCCAACCTCATTGATCTTCATGTTGCACTCCATCACCGCCTAATATGCCTTGTGTTGAAGCTCGACTGGAAGATGACACGCTTTTCCATATACTAATCGATAGGGAGACATACCTATTGGTGTTTTGTATGTCGTTCGATAAGCCCATAATGCATCATCCAATCGCAAACTCCAGTCCTTACGATTCGGGGCAACCGTCTTCTCTAAGATGGTTTTAATCTCACGATTTGACACCTCGCCTTGCCCATTGGTTTGGGGGTGATGTGCGCGCAAATTGCCATATTTTCTATGCACATATGAATCCATTTTATCTTCTTTTGCATGCATATTAATGGGAAAACATGGGATTAGTGTAGTTTATGCTTAATTGTCAAATATATGGGTTTGCAAGAGTTTCCATGTGATTTTGCAGAAAACAGGATAAAAATGGACGAATTTGGAAGAGCGGAAAAAGAACTCGAAGTCTTCTGAAGAGGTCGAAATCGACTGGGGACCTCGACATCGAGTACATCAGAGACATAGGAATCGAGCAGGAAATGAAACAGAGCATGTCGACATAGAAGAGGTCGATATCGACGTCTGGGGGTCGATATCGATGCTGCCAGATCGACCAAATTGATAGAAGTCGAGTGCTAGTTCGAGTAGGAGAAGGAGAAGCTCGAGATAAGATTTTGAAGGGGTCGATATCGATGTCTAGGGTCGATATCGACCATGCCAGGAGAGGAATCCGACTCCGATTTTGATAGAATTCTATCCAATGCTTGCAACGTCTATCCAAAGGGTCGAGATTTCTTATCATCCATACCAGATCTATCAGGAGGAGGCTGAGTTACCATGAAGTTTTAGCTTTTACTTTTATTTTCAGTTTATCTTAGAGAATAAAGATAAGGTTTCGAGTCCTTATCGACATCTATAAATAGAGGCCAATAGGGCTGAGTGTAGGATTCAATGAACAAGACAATTCAGTTCCAATAGAGAGTAGAGACGAGTAGAGAGAGAGGAGGCCGAGTGGAGTTGTAAAGCGAGAGCGGAGTGGCTTGTTCGGTTGTACTTTCTTTCGAAGATTTTAATTCAAAGTAGCTTTCTTTCAACAATAATGATGATGATGTGCATGATGAGGAGCGAGTAGTCAACCCACTTCTAGGGTCGGGGTGAGCCCGACGATAGCAATGTGAGGTAAGTGCATCAAAGGTATGACTTTTATGCGATTCCGTCTTCTACCTCATGCATGATCCTTTGCAAAAGTTAGGGAGATTCATTATTTACATTATTAAAGCGAAAGCCACTCATATTGTGAACTTGAATTGCTCATGAATTAGATAGTAACTCTTAGGAACTATGCGAGAGCCTCTAATCACCTAAGTGTTGATAACGAAAGTTATTCGATGGAAAGACAGTAATTTTCATAGCTTTAGCATGAAACTTGCATTGTTATCGTTGTGGCATGAAACCCCGACTTTGGAAGCCTTTTAATTAATTGAATCCTTCATAAAAGTCTTAAGTTTTGTTTCTGATCATCTTCCTTCTCCATTCTATTTTTCTTCGGACTCTTTTCCGACATATTGGTTACGAAAACAGTTTCTGTGACAAGCATCGAAATCGACCATAAGGGTCGATATCGAGGTCTAATATCGATATCGAGGTCTCTGCTCGATGTCACTTTGCTGTTTTTGTCTTCTGCAGGAACTGCGCTAGGAAATCGACCAGAACTGAGGTCGATATCGACCAGTATACTCGATATCGAGTGTCTGCTGAGGTCGAAAGCTTTGATCGTGAGAACAACAAGGGAAGCACTGACATACCTCCTCGTGGATTCGATCCTGAATTACCCTACTACTACAAGGGAGGGGATTCTTGTATTATTTGTTTGAGGACAGGGAGATAGTTTAGTTGTGCTTTGTTTAAGTTTTAAATAATTGAATCTCCTACTATACACCTCCCCCCCCCCCCCCGTAGCGAACAAATTGGCGCCGTTGCCGGGGAGGCAATCAATCGCCACCTAAGTTAATCACGATCTTTTTCTGAGCTTATTCTGCAGGTTTATGCGACATTCTGATCACGAACCTATCCTGGAACCAATCAACGAGCCTGAACGTTTCTACCATCTTTGCAACAAAGCAATTCGCATCATGGCTGACAACAAGAGGCAGGCTGAGATCATAGAGCGGTTGAGGAAGGAGATCGAGGATCACAATGCTACAATCGCTACTGAAAGGGCCGCCGCTGTTGCTGAGCGAGCCCGTGCTGATAGGGAGGAGGATGCGCACAGACAAGCCCAAGAGTGGCTAAATCAGTATCCACAGACGGCGATGCAGTACATGCATCCGCCGCTTCATGTTCCTGAATCTGCCATTATAATTCCTCACTCCAACTATGAATTGAAAATTAACTTCCTATCTGAGATTAAAAGAAATACTTTTGAAGGAAGACATAATGAATGCCCCCTGCAACACATCTCTACTTTTATGGACTTATGTGAAACAGTTGCTGATGGAGTAAACTTAGAGTATGTGCGACTAAAATCTTTTTGATGGTCTTTGGCAGGGAATGCATTACAATGGCTTGAAAGTTTGGCTCCACAATCGCTAAGGACATGGGCGGAGGTGAAAGATGCATTCTTGAACAAATTCTTCCCACCTTCTAAAACGGCGATGCTGCGACAAAGGATCACGGCTTTCAAACAAAAGCCAGGTGAAACCCTAGCACAGGCGTGTGAGCGCTTTAAGGACTTGCTTAGATCATGCCCGACGCATGGAAAACTTCCATATGCCATCCAAGAGATCTTTTATAATGCCCTTGATGCTCCGAATAAGGAGAGAATCAATTCATATACCTCCTATCGGTACATTGAGCTTACACCAACGGAGGCATGGGAGACCATTGAGAGGCTTGTGAACTTTGACAACACCTATGGGGCTGCTGCGGCCTATGATAAAAGGCCTGCCCCATCTATGCCACTATATGAGCCTCCAAGGGAGATAGATCCTGAGGTGCGGCAACAATTCCATAACGATCAAACATGCCGCCTTCAAAAGCAAGTAAGGTTCCTGAGCAACAATCGACCTTGTCAAGAGTGTGGCTCAATAAGGCATAACACTAGTGCCTGCCCACATACTGAGCAAGTATCCATGGCGGAACAACATGAGGAGGTCAAATGGACGAGAGGCCCCTATGGAGGGGGCAATCAACAAAATTGGGGTGATCAAAAGTTCTATCAACAAATGGATCCCCCAACATATAGGGCACCAGGGCACCCTGAGCGGGAGACTAAGAAAGCTGACCTGCAAATCATCCTTGATGAGATGCGGAGGAACCACGCTGAGTTCAAACAAGCCAATAACTCCGTCCATACTCAGCTGCAGGGCATAAATTCTAGACTTGGGAAGATCGACGTTTGGAAGCGCAACATGGAGACTCAAATGAGTCAATTGGCGGAAGCAATGCCCAAAGCGTCAGGATCACTCCCTGGATCCACTGTGCCCAACCAAAAGGGCAAAACCACTGGTCACATTGCGGCAGTAAACCTAAGGAGTGGGGGTCAATTACACATGCCCGAGCAAAAAGCGGAGGAGAAGGAGCCAGAACGGACGTCGATATCGACCCCCCTTGTCGATATCAACCAAGGTGACGTCGATGTCGATCCTCCTGTCGATGTCGACCCTAATTCTGCGTCACCACAGAAATTGACTCCTCTAGTCGATATCGACCCTACTGATGTCGATATCGATATCAATGCAGCCGCGGGAAGGAAAAAGGTGTTGCCATTCCCAACTAGAAAGGTGATTAAGGACCCAGCGAAAAAGAAGTTCCAACGGTTCGTGAAGATGCTCCAAGGACTTAATGTCTCTATACCATTCACTGAGGCACTTCACGAGATGCCATCCTATGTAAGGTTCCTTAAGGACATCTTGGGAAAGAAGCGATCGCTCTCTGAGATCGCAGAGGAGTGCAACAGGTTGGAGCTACCACTAAAGCGGGCGGACACAAGTAAGTTTTCTATCGCTATAGGTCTAGGTCAATTCAAATTTAATGCTTTAGTTGACTTGGGCGCTAGCGTTAGCATGATGCCACTAACCATATGGCACAAGGTAAAGATAGGTCCTCTGGAGCCCGTGGATGCAAGATTATACATGGCTAACAATACGGTGGTAATTCCAACTGCGATAGTGACGGATGTGCCAGTACAAGTAGGTAAATTCTTTGTCCCTGCTGATTTTCTAGTTGTTGATATAGCGGAGGAACCTGCTTGTCCAATTATTTTAGGTAGGCCATTCCTAGCAACCGTCGATGCCAACATCAGCGTAAAGAAAGGATTACTCTCATTCACAATTAGTGATGAAGTGATAGTGTATGCCTTCAACAAGACGGTGAAAAATCAAGGGCCAATGGAGATAAAAGCCATCAACGAAGCCCAAATAGAGGAAGTTGAGGAAATCTTGAACGAAGGAGCTCAACAGAACATCGAAATCGACCCAGGTAAGTCGATATCGACCACTAATGTTCAAGATTCTGTGACAGGTCATAAGTATGGGGTCGACGGAGGAAAAGAGTAAACATCGAAATTGGGGTCAAGGGTCGATATCGACCACACCCTATCGAAATCGACCACCATCAGCGCTGAGCAGGGAGGGAAGGAGACCTCGATATCGACCTCTGAGGGTCGAAATCGACCTGATCATATCGAGTCAAAACTCTCCAAATCGACTGATCCTCCAGGAATACAACAGGGGTCGATATCGACCTCTGAACATCGACATCGGCCTGAGCCACAGACTGAGAAGAAGGTAAGTCAAGGTATGGATTCCTCTTGTTCAATTACAATTAAGGACTTATCATTATTTGGAAGAGGTGTGCCTTGGCATGTGCGCTTATGTAGGGTATCCAATGATGATTCGAGCCAATATGAGATAGGAGACAAGGTCTATGTTGCCAAGTCTGAGGACCATTGGTTCCCTACAAGATTCAAGGATAAGAACTTAGGACCATTCACGGTGAATCAAATCAATCCTGGCGGAATGCAGCTGCGGGATAAGAAAGGAGTGATATTTGAGGCCCAAGCCACATGGGCTCTGCAGATGCCGCCTTGAGAAGCGCGAAGGAAGAAGTCGGCCTAGCGACTTAAAAATCTAGAGCTTGTAACAAAGACTTAGTTTTGATTTTAGACAGTTTTTTGGTTTTAGACACTTTATTGTTTTGCATATTTGGTTTTGTGTTTTGTTTTCAAATTGCAGGAAAGAGAAAAGCACACAGAAAGGCATCGAAATCGATGTCCGACATCGAAATCGACCTGAAGATCGACCTAGATAGGGTTTGTGATCGAGGCCAAATCACCCTGAAGCCTGAGCAGAAATCGAGAGAGACATCGATATCGATATCAAGGGTCGATATCGACCCTGCCTGTTGTCTTCTTCGACTCCTGAAATTTGTGACGGTTTAGTAAGTTTTCTTCTTAACCCTACTTCTAATACAGTGAGGACACTGTAAATTTTAAGTATGGGGTGGGGGAAAGGCTTACTTACATATTCATACTTAGTTTAGAGTTACATATTTATTTTAATGTAAAGAAAAAAAAAGAGAAATATGACCCCTACAAAAATTTTTTGAAATTTAGAATGAGTCATGGAAGTATAAAAAAGAGCTCTATGATGCAAAATTAGATTCATTAGAGATATAACATGAGATTGCCTAGTTAAGGGAAATCCCAATGAAGTGCAAAAAGAGAAAAAAATAAAGGAGATGAAAATTTGAAGTTGCTTTTGACATGTGCATGATAAGGTGATGGAGGACTTTTTATGAAATTTCCATACTTATACAAATTCATATCCTAGCCTTACCTATGCATCATTGCAAAAGTTACAAAGCCATATATGAGCCTTATCATTATCATTATTGCTCCACATATATACATATTGCCCATTTTTATACCTTATACCTTATCCGGGGACAAGTTTGAGAATGGATGTCATCTTTGGAGTTATATGGAGTTGTGCATTATATAAAGTTGTTGGCAGGAATGAAAGAATTATGAAATATGGAAAATTAAATGAGCAAGAAAAAAAATCCGATCACCTCAGGAGATAAAGGTGGGTCGACCCTGCTTGCGTTGAGATAATAGTTCTGCAGGATGGGTGACGTGGGGAGAATTGAATCGAAATATATAATAAAATATAAACCAATACAACTCTTAGCCTCTTCAAATAAATTCAAGACTCCCCGCTATAGTAGTAGGGAATCAGGTTCGATCCACGAGGAAGCGAGTCAGCGAGATCCTAGTAGCGTTGAAGACACGTCCTTTATGTTCGACCAGAAGCCTCGATCTCGATGTCAGACCTCGATGTCGACCTTGGCTGTCGATGTTCTCTGCAACAGAAAACCTGCAGAAACAAAAACTGTAGTCGATATCGACTGGTGGGGGTCGATATCGAGGTTAGTTCACGAAATCGACTGGCTCAGAAGTCTGTCAGTCGATACAGAGGGTCGATTTCGACACAAGGGGGTCGATATCGATGCTTGCAGAAGTTTCCCAAGAGTCTCGAGATCAACTCAGAAAACCGTCGATCTATCAGTTTTGGTCGATATCGACCTCTACTGTCGATATCGATGTCTTCCTGCAGTGAGTTAGTGGTTTTGTCGGCAAAGAAAAGGCCGAAGAATTAAGGATGGGAAGGAAGCAATGATCAGAAATAAGCAAGGGTGTTGGGTTTTTCGATGACTCAACGAACGGCGGGCAAATTTTAATGTAAACTTAATAAAGGAAAAGTCTTCCAAAGCCAAGGATTACTGCGACGACAACCATGATAGAAGAAGTAAGAAACAACTAAAGATGCATGCTTTTATCATAAAGGAAAAGGCTTTCACCTAAAGCGACCAATAGGAAAAGAGATTTTTCAATTACTTAACCTAATTGGTGTCTACCTTCGTCATAATTGAGTTTATAATCTTTCGAATAGAAACCCTAATTACTACCCAAGTTTTACAACATGATTTCCTTAAATTCGCATTTAAAGATGAAGAACAAGGTAGAGGGAGATAAAAGATACATTCTTTAACGACGTACTTACCTTACCATCATGGCTATCGTCGGGCTCACCCCGACCCTAGAAGAAAGGGGAACTACTCACTCATGTTGATTGTAGACATGTCTTGAATTGAAATAACTTGCATAAATGGAAAATTTCGAATCTTTACAATCTCAACGCCAACTATCGCAAGCGCTTGAAACTTTAAAGCTCAAAAACTCTAACTATCTATTGTCTATTGTCCTTGTCTTCGATGATTCTATGATTGGATGATCTAACAAATCAGCCCCTAAGGCTTTATTTATAGGCTACTAATCCTCGCTATCCGAGGATTGTAACTCCTATCTAAACTATTAACTCTATCCGAACAATTTAGGATAGGTCTTTTATTTTGATAACACTTAAAGGAAAAGATAATAAACAACTGCTAATATCTAAAAGAACGAGATAACTCATGGCTTTGATGATAGACTTCACAATCCGAGCCTCAAAATCGGATTTATCTTCTGTCGAGGTAGGGTCGATATCGACACCAGAGGTCGATATCGATGCTTGTGTTTCTGCTCGACTTGTCCAACTCCAGTCGATGTCTATGACGATGGTCGATATCGATGCATGTGTGTCGATATCGAGGCTTCTAGTCTGGTTTGTGTGGCTTATCTCGACACTCAGAAGTCGTGTCAATATTCAGGGTCGATATCGACGTCTCCAGTCGATATCGACCTCTTCTCAGCTTCACTTGGCTTGTTCGTTTTGACTCCGATTTCATCGAATTCCTGCATAGTTAGCTCAAAACTCGTGCAGACTCTATTTCTTACACTTTAGCTCATTCTTACACAAGATCATATGCTTTTGAAACTTTTATTTGGAAATCGAATGAAATTGAAGTCAAAAGATGCAATAAACAAAGGTACAATTATGTACATTAAAACACCCCATACTTAGACTTGCTTGTCCTCAAGCAATAACCAAGCAATAACCAACACCTACAACACACCCTTCAAGTCTTCGCCTTTGTCAAAAGCAACATCATAAGCGGTAGCAAAGCAAAGCAAGTGAATTTAACGTCATAGCACATATTTTGGTGATCCATAGGCATATGCAATTTTGATCCAACCTCACAGGGATAATGTGTTTGCACTCAACTCTCATGTGTTTAGGCTATGAAGATCAACTCTCAACTCAATTCCATATACAATCTCATAAACATTGCAATTTATAATAATCCACTTCGCAACCAATTATGAAAATGCAATAAGAATCATCAGGAGGACTTTTGCTCAATGGAAGACTTCAAAGAAGACTCCATTCGGCGGGGTTGTAATGGGGCTTGGTATGAAATAAAAGGTATGGAATTATTTGGCTATGTGGTGCTTTTATAATTCGGGAATCAAGACTCCTAAATCTCAACACTTGCAATACCCAAACCATAACTCTTCATAATATGCTCTATAGATGCATTCCATCAACCCTTCTTCTAAGTTCTAATATACCTCTCAAAAATCTAACATTTGTATGAATAAAAGACTTAAGGATTTTGGCTCATGCACTATATATAGATATCTTTATTTTTTTTTCGGATTTTTTTTCCAAAGTAATAAGTAAATATGTGCATTCATAGGTTGAGCCATAAACCCTTTTACAAAATATGACAAAATGTAAATATGCGCCATCCTATAATTTCCTTGCTCAAAACTGGACATTATGCTCTTTTCTTTCCACAAGGCATTAGTCCAACCAATCTAAGTCTTAATTCCCAAATGGGGGTCAGGCTCAATTCGGCTAGGGATAATTTTGGGGAGTTTGCAATTCAGGCTCAGGCTAATGTTCTAGCTTCAAGCAGGGATAATGCAGGGTAGGTAAAGAGAGGATAAAAATGGCTTAAAAGATGCCTCCATCATTTAATTCTCGTAAACATAATCATATATATGCATTGGTTTTGAATAACTATCACAACATTTAGAGATGCATAGGAAGAGTAAATTCACTCAAGAAAGCGGAGGGATTTTTGATGTTCTCCCTATAGGTCAAAATTCTCACAAGGACAATTTTTGTTGGGTTTGCTTTTTAGCCTAGGATCATATGTGCTCAATTTCATCACAAGTTCACAATCTACATAAAAATTTTAAAGACTTAGGCTAAACCATTCAAATATGCCATAGGATTTACATGATCAAGTCAGCTATTGAGTTTTCATCATAGGACATCTAAGTAGGGTAATGAAAAATAAACTTAAAAATAAACATGCATTTTTTTGTATTTTGACATTTTTTTTTGATTTTCTGACATTTTATAGACTCAACAAAAACAAACTAAAAGGTTAAGAACTTAAACTTTAAAATGCATAAATGTTTAAATATGATGCAATGCATACAAGTAGAAAGTAAATAAAATACAAGCCAAGTTTGCCAAGTTTTAAACCCTACCACAACCAGATGAAGCAGTTTATAATGTCCAAGTTCAATCCCCACCCCATACTTAAAGATTACAGTGTCCTCACTGTTAGAAAAATAAAGTAGAGGGAAGGAATCACTCACGCTCACTTACGCTACATATATATCACTGCTCAAGGGCCAGCCCTGTGTAGGAGCTGTCCCTGAGTAGTCTGTCGGGGCGGCCTGCGGGAATGTGGAAGGTCCAGCCTGCTGATCGAAGGAAAAGCCCATATATGAGCCCAAACCCTCGAGGAACCTCCCATAGCGTCGCTGCTCCTCGCGCATCTCAGTGACGGAGAGCTCCAGCCTAGTAAAGCGGGCAGACATGTCTTCCTGCCAATCAGTGGTGTAGGCGGGCTGGAAATGAGGAGGAGGTGGAGGTACATAGCTATGGTGGCTATGGTGACTATGGCGGCTGTGGTGGGACCCTTGCGGGCCCTCTCATCCCCCAACCGCATCATCCCTGGCGTCATCATCGTCGTTGCCATCCATGCCCCCCTGGTAGGCTGGGGGCTGCTCAGCTCCGTCGGAATGGGGGTCAACGTCCCAGGACATAGCATCCACCTTTGGCTCATGGTTGTAGAGCGGGGGTCTCCTTCGTAGGGTGGGGTCAGCGGACGGATCTATATCCGTATGATATGGCTGCCCAGTCCAAGACTGGTACCAATCAGGGATATACAACAGATCCATGAAATCGTGTCGCAGGCGCATCCTCGTCTAGGGGTGTCTCCATCCCTGTGCTCCTGTCGCGATGACTCCGCCCTGGCGCAACACCGCAGCGTCTAGGTACGTGAGCTGGTAGGCCGTGTGGAGGTATGGTAGAGGGTCATCCTCGAAGAGCATCCTCCGTAGAGTCTCCGTCTCACGGTGTGTCAGGCGACGGAGCTCAGGCCTGGCCCAAAGGGTACTCGCCAGGACCCTCAGGATGACCCTAAAAAGTGGACTCACAACCCTAGAGGTGAAAGAGTCAGTAGGAGCAGGATAGGGTATACCTGATATGTAACTCCAGATGATATTGGGGTCCTGGACCCTGAAAGCAGTCGGAGTATGGATGAACCCAAAAATATCGCTCATCTCCTCAAGCGAAAGTCTGTGTCGCCTGTTGCCGAGCTGGAAGATGACTCGACGGCTGGTCGAAGTGCGCTCGGGAACCTCTAATGTAGCCATAAACTCCCCAGTCAAAACGGGGTAGTGCGCCTCCAGTGGCTCAATCAGCCTGTGTAGAGAGACGTTCTCAAACGCCTCCTGAACGCCTGGGTGAAAGCCTAGCTAGATCATGTCAGGGAGATGGTACCATCGTGCCCTGGTGGCTCGGGGAATCAAATCCTTAGCAAGGGAGCGCTGCTGATCATCCTCAATGTGGAGCGCGTCCTGAGGGATGTTCTTGGCTCTAACCATCGTCTGCAAAAGAAACCAATACCAAAGATAATTCTCCTTTATATTAAAATGGGGAGAAACCCATACTTAGGTTCCATATTATGCGAGAAATTATGTAAAGGTAAATGTCTAAGTGAAAGAAAGTACCTAAGGATGGCAATTTATCTAAACATAATTTCTTAAAGTTTTAATACTAAGGAACCTGATGACCTATAGAAGTTTGGTCTATATATAAAAAAAATCAGATTTTAAATATAAAAAAATCAGAATATAAACCCCCATAAAAAATCAGATTTACAAAAACAGCCCATATATATATAATTCAGATTCATAGCCCAAACTTATAGAAAATTCCGATTATTGCCCCACATAAATTATAAAAGTTAGATCTCTCCCCATTATATTTAAAATCAGATTTCATGCCCATATATATACACAAATCAGATTCATAGACCCACATAAATAAAAAAGTAATTTCATGCCCCACATACATACCAATGCTCTTTCCCGCGCAATCTACGTTCAAACCCTAAACACCCAATATGAAATTTCTTCCCAATCAACTAACTAAATATGAAAATCCAGAAATAAAAAAGATAGAGGAAGGGTGAGAAATCATACCAGAAGAGTGTTGGAATTGGGGGAGAAAGAGGCAAGCAACCGCAAAATTCAAGCAAGAAAACCGACTGTCGACAGGAGACGTCGATGTCGATGCCCAGGGGTCGAAATCGACTGGATCTGGTGTGCTGTCGAGGCTGCCGGTGGCGCTGTGGGATCTCCGGTGGTGTGGGGTGGCCGGATCTGGTGGTTCTTGGCCGTAAGTGGGTAGATCTTGGGCGAGGAGGCTTGAAAACGAGGGAGAGAGAGAGCTCGGTCAAGAAGAGGACGAGAGGATGGGGATCTGCTGCACAGGGTGAGGAAGGGGGGACGGGGATTTGTTGACAGTGGGAGGGGTTTGCAGTGGGGATGGTGTTTACAGTGGTGGTTGGTTGTGAAGAGGGTGACCGGAGATTTGAGAGATGAAGAAGAAGAGAGGCGGCTAGGGTATCGAAAGTGGATGGGGGTGTCGAAGTCGGGGGGGTAATAAAGGGATGAAACCCAAAAAGTAAAACTGAAATAAATTAAATTCTGACCTAGCACCTACCTCCATCTGTAGTCGATATCGACCTTAGAGGTCGATATCGACCCCTCATCTGCATCCGTGTAATTCTTCCTGTTGCTCCCTTCTGTCGTCTTATCGATATCGACCATATAGGTCGATATCGACCTCTCTTCTGGGCTGGATTTCCTTGTTGACTTTAGATAGAATAGCCACGAATGATCTAAAAAATACAATAGACGAAAAAAAACTAAAAGAAAAAGAAAAGGAAAAGAACGGGTTGCCTCCCGGAAGCGCTTGAGTTTAAGTCGCTAGCTCGACATATTTCCCTTTTTGCGCTAGTTCAACGCCAAGGTGGCGCGAATCTCTTCTTCCGGGTCCTCCTTGTCATAATATTTCTTTATTCGGTGGTCATTTACCTTAAAGGTTGATCCATCATCGCAAAATAATTCCACCGCTCCATGGGGGAACATTTTATGAACCTTGAAAGGTCCGCTCCATCTTGTCCTTAGTTTCCCTGGACATAAGCAAAGCCTAGAATTAAAAACAAGGACTTTGTCACCTACCTCATATGTTTTTGGCACCAACTTCCTATCATGCCATTTCTTAGTGCGCTCCTTGTAGATTTCGGCATTCTCATATGCCTTTAGGCGCAACTCCTCCAAGGCTTGTAAGTCAATGAACCTCCTCTTTCCCGCTTCGTCGAAATCCATGTTAAGCTCCTTAAGAGCCCACATTGCTTTATGCTCAAGTTCAACGGGCAAGTGACATGACTTACCATATACCAAGTTATAGGGAGTTGTGCGAAGTGGTGTCTTATAGGCCGTTCGGTAGGCCCAGAGCGCATCATCCAGTTTGGACGACCAATCTTTCCTTGAGCGGGAGACCGTCTTCTCCAAGATGGCTTTGATTTGGCGATTGGAGACTTCTACTTGACCACTAGTTTGAGGGTGATAGGGTGTTGCCACCCTATGGTTTACTCCATACTTAGCTAAAAGAGCTTCAAAGCCTCTCTCAATGAAATGCGAGCCACCATCTGAAATAAGGACTCTAGGAACACCAAAGCGAGGAAAGATGTTAGTTTTCATAAACTTAGAGACTACTTTCGCGTCGTTGGTCCTAGTTGCCACAGCCTCCACCCATTTAGAGACATAGTCCACCGCCACTAGAATGTATTTGTAGGGGCCTGAAGCAGGGAATGGTCCCATGAAGTCAATGCCCCATACATCAAAGAGTTCTACCTCTAGAATGCCTGTGAGTGGTGTCTCATTCCTCCATGTGATATTACCTGCATGTTGACACTCATCACAAGAGGTTACATAGTTTTGCACATCCTTGAAAAGGTTAGGCCAATAAAAACCACATTGAAGAATTTTCGCCGCGGTCTTGAATCCTTTAGCATGGCCTCCTGTAGGGAGAGAATGACAATGGTGAATCACGCTCTCTACCTCATCCTCCGGGATACAACGTCGAAAGATATGGTCTTTCCCCTGTTTGAATAACTAAGGTTCATCCCAATAGTATTGTTTGACGTCGTGCAAAAACTTCTTCCTTTGTTGCGAAGTTAAGCCTGAAGGAATCTCGCCTCCTACAATATAGTTAGCAAAATCCGCATACCAAGGTACCTTCGCCCTTCTTACAGCAAATAAATCATGGATAGGACTGGAAGGAGGTGTAAAGAAGAAATCCTCACCGAAGCTTACCTTTTCGTCACCTTCGGAGGGTTTTGAAGGTGGTCGATATCGACCTGCTGGGGTCGATATCGACCGAACGGCATCGACAGGCTCAGTCGACATGGGCTTCTCGATATGGGTCCTCGATGTCGACGTCTGGAGGTCGATTTCGACCTCTGCAGTGGACAACCTGTGATCAAAACTGGTCGACATCGATGCAAGTATTACCTTTGGGGCAGTCGATATCGACCTTTGGGGGTCGATATCGAGTGGTTCTTCTGCCCATCTTACCTCTTGTCTCATTAAGTGCTCGTCAGGGCGGGAGTCATTGATTGGTATGTTGTCATGTGACTCTTCCAGAAGCCCTATGGGTAGTCGTGAAAGATGATCGGCTACGGAGTTCTCCGTTCCTTTCTTATCTTTAAGCTCAACGTCGAACTCTTGTAGTAAGAGCACCCATCGTAGGAGCCTAGGTTTAGCATCCTTCTTCGCCATTAAGTACCTAAGAGCTTCATGGTCAGTATGAATAATAACCTTAGAGCCCACTAGGTATGAGCAGAACTTCTCAAAAGCAAAGACCACTGCCAAGAACTCCTTTTCCGTCGTGGTGTACATTGTTTGAACGGCATCAAGAGTCTTGCTTGCATAGTAGATGGCGTGAAGCTTTTTGTCTCTCCTTTGTCCTAGGACAGCACCTACGGCATAATCGCTTGCGTCACACATGATCTCAAAAGGTTGCGACCAATCGGGTGATTGAATGATTGGGGCGGATATGAGGACCTCCTTCAACCTGTTGAAAGCTTCAAGACAATCACTAGAAAATGCAAACTTAACATCCTTCATTAGTAGGTTAGTTAAAGGTTTGGCAATTTTAGAAAAATCTTGAATAAACCTCCTATAGAAACCTGTGTGACCAAGGAAGCTTCTTATGTCTTTAATTGATGAAGGTGGTGGTAATTTTTCAATGAGTTCTATTTTTGCCCTGTCCACCTCAATTCCCCGTTTAGAGACTTTGTGGCCTAGCACAATCCCTTCCCTTACCATAAAGTGGCACTTTTCCCAATTGAGAACCAAGTTTGTCTCTTCACATCGTGCAAGTACCCTGCGAAGGTTAGCAAGACAAACATCGAAAGTAGTGCCATAAACAGAGAAGTCATCCATAAATACCTCCACGATGTCCTCAATCATGTCGGAGAAGATGACCATCATACATCTTTGAAAGGTAGCAGGGGCATTGCAGAGCCCAAATGGCATTCTCCTATATGCAAAAGTCCCATAGGGACAAGTGAAGGTGGTCTTCTCCTGATCGTCAGGATGAATAGGGACCTGCCAAAAGCCAGAATATCCGTCTAGGTAACAAAAATAATCATGTTCGGCGAGTCTCTCTAATACCTGGTCAATGAATGGAAGGGGAAAGTGATCCTTTCTAGTGGCATTGTTGAGTTTCCTGTAATCAATACACATTCGCCAACTAGTTGTGATTCACTTTGGCACAAGCTCGCCCTTCTCATTCTCCTCAACGGTCATTCCACCCTTTTTAGGCACCACATGGACTGGGCTCACCCATTCGCTGTCGGAGATGGCATAGATGATCCCTGCATCCAGCATGCGCAGGATCTCCTTCTTCACTACCTCTCTCATGTTGGGGTTGAGCTTCCGTTGGTGTTCTATAGATGTCTTATGATCATCCTCAAGGAGGATTCTATGCATACAAGTAGCGGGTGAAATACCTTTTATGTCCTCAAGAGAATATCCAATAGCCTTACGATGAGCACGAAGTACTTCCATAAGCTTGTCTACTTCCTGTGTGGTTAGTGAAGCATTGATAATTACAGGGAAAGTAGAATTTGGACCAAGAAACTCATACCTAAGTGTGTCGGGTAAAGGCTTAAGCACCGGAGAAGGGCCTTGTGGGATAAGGATTGGCTCTACCTCCTTCGTCTTCATAATCTCACCAAGGTAATCCGTCTTAATTCTCTTGATAGAAGTTCCCAAATCAGTTATAGGAGTTGGCGTGGACCAAACATAGAGTGATGCCAACTTTGATTGGGACTCTTCAAAATTTTCCTGCAGAAAAGAAGTCGAGGGCGAGTAGGAATAGTCAATATCGACTGAGAGTTCAGCACATACCTCGGCTTCGGAGCTGTTTGATGTCAAGTGGTAAGGGTCGATTTCGACCTCTGATGTCGATATCGGCTGGTCGATTTCGACCTCTTCTGTCGACATGAGCTGGTCGATTTCGCCTGTAAGAGAAGAAGGGAGAACTTGACTTACTGAGTGTGTTGATGTCGACTGAGGGCACTCAATATCGAGTGAATTGGTTGATGTCGACCTCTCCTCGTCGATATCGACCTCTTCTTCGAGCTCCATAGATAGAGCGTCGTCGAATATTTCCTCATCACTCGTGCATGTGGCCAGGAACTCCTCAATGTCCTCGTTGGTAAGCTCCTCTGCAGCTAGGGCTAGGGCCTCTTCAGGAGTTAGGGCTCTTTCCGTCGGTTCTTTGCAATCCATGATGCTAGTGTAGACCGACTTGATTTCCATACCATTAACTTCCTTCATTGTGGGGTTGAAGGAGAATTCAATGACTTCGTTCCCTATAGTAAAGGTTAGTAATCCTCTACGTACATTAATATTGGCATCCGTAGTAGCTAAGAAAGACCTACCAAGGATGATAGGTACAATAGGATCTTCGGGCATGTCCAATACCATGAAATCAGTAGGCACAAAGAATTTACCTACCTTTACAGGGACGTCATCAACTATACCTGTGGGTCTGACGAATGAATTATCAGCCATATAAAGTTTCATATCCACAGGTTCAAGTGCTCCGATGTTCACCTTTTGCCAAATAGATAGAGGCATGAGACTTACACTTGCCCCTAGGTCACATAGGGCTTTGTAGCGATGTTGGCCAAGTCCCACGGTGATTGCAAATTTTCCTGGATCGCTCCTCTTCTCAGGGAAATCCATCTTTGAGCATTCCTCTGCGATCTCTGCCATGGACCGCTTCTTGCTAAGGATGTCTTTTAGGAATCGAACATAGGCGGGCATCTCGCTTAGGGCTTCTGTAAGAGGGATAGTAATGTTAAGTCCTTGGAGAATCTTTACAAAGCGCCTAAACTTACTTTGAGTGGGGTCCTTCAATGCTTTGGAAGGGAAGGGTAGCGTCTTCTTTGGCGGAGAAGCCAAAACGGTGGTCGGAGGAGCCTGCTGAACCTCGATGTCGACAGGGGGTTGGTCGATATCGACCGGCAGGGTCGATTTCGACCTATGTTGTTCTCTCTCAGGTTTTGCAGTGTCATCGACGTCGAACAGGGGGTCGACAGGGGTGTCGATATCGACCTCAGGGTCGACATCGACTGGTTTGTCGATGTTGACAGGCTCTGTTACTTCTTCCTCCGTCGCCTTTTGTGGCTTATGAACTTTGGTGCCACTCCTTAGTTGCATGGTTGCAATGTGTCCTGACCCGGATTGCCCCTTAGGATTGGTAGTTGGTTGCCCAGGGAATGTTTCGGACGGTCTAGGGATTTGTGCCGCCAATTGACCCAGTTGGGTCTCTACGTTCTTCTTCCAAATATCCATCTCTCCAATCCTTGTGGTAAGGTGATTTATTTGAGAGTGGATAGCATGGTTGGATTGATCATTCTTAGCTTGGTTCCGCCTTATCTCGTCCAATACAAGTTGAAGATCATCCTTCTTTTGGTCTCTCTCAGGGTGCCCAGGAGCTCTATAGAGTGGGGGGTCCCTAGGGTTAACCTGGTTCCTTTGTGGTTGTTGGAACCTTTGGTCTCCCCAATATTGGCGATTGGGACCCCTCATGAAGTTGGCTTCCTCATGAGTCTCCACTAGTTGAACTTGCTCAGCATGGGGGCATTCAATGGTAGTATGTCGTTGTGATCCACATTCGATGCAATCCTAGTTTACCGATAGGAATCTTACTTGTTTCTGGAGCTTTCTAAGTTGATCCCTATGAAATTGTTCTTTTACATCCGGATCGATCACCTTAGAGGGTTCGTACAATGGCATAGATGGGGCAGGCCTCGACAATGATGGTGCGTCGGAAGCCTCAGAAGTCCCATATGTATTGTCAAATTCCACCAACCTTTCAATGGTTTCCCAAGCCTCTTGAGGAGCGAGTTCAAGGTAGCCATAGGCGGTGTATGTGTTGATCCTCTCCTTGGTGGCAGCGTCAAGAGCATTGTATATGATCTCCTGAATGACGTACGGTGGTTGGCCATGCGTCGGGCATGATCGTAGGAGGTCCTTAAACCTCTCTCAAACAGTTGCCAGAGCCTCACCAGGCTTTTGTTTGAAAGCCGTGATTTTCTGTCGGATCAACGCCGTCTTAGAAGGAGGAAAGAACTTGTTGAGAAATGTGTCTTTGACTTCATTCCAGGTGCGGAGCGATCTTGGGGCTAAGCTTTCCAACCACTGCAATGCTTTTCCTGTAAGAGACCAGCGAAATGCCTTTAGTTGGACATACTCAAGACTTTGTCCGTCAGCAATTGTATCACAGAGGTCTAAGAAGGTTGATATATGTGCCATAGGGCATTCGTTAGGTTTCCCTTCATATTGATGCCTTCTTATTTCAGTTAAAAAGTTTGGCTTAATTTCAAAATTAGAAGTAGGGATTAGAATAGCCGATTTAGGCACTGTGAGCGATGGGTGCATGTATTGCTTAGCATTCTGGGGGAGGGCGTTGATTTGAATCTCATATCGTCTCCTGGCTTCCTCCTCCCTGTCAGCACGCTCCCTTAGTGCCGCTTCTCTGGTAGCGAAATCCTCTACTTGCTTCCTTAAGCGTTCAATTTGTTGTGCCTGGGTCTCGTTGTCCGCCATGATTCTTTGGACTCGAGATCTTAGGTGGAGAAAGCATTCTGGTTCGTCTAGTCCTTCAAATTCAGGTTGGTCACCAGTACGTCGCATACACCTATAAAATAACACTAAAAAGAACCGTGAAAATAAACTACTAGGGCACGATTGATAGCTTCCCCGGCAACGGCGCCAAAATTTGACGTGGGGAGAATTGAATCGAAATATATAATAAAATATAAACCAATACAACTCTTAGCCTCTTCAAATAAATTCAAGACTCCCCGCTATAGTAGTAGGGAATCAGGTTCGATCCACGAGGAAGCGAGTCAGCGGGATCCTAGTAGCGTTGAAGACACGTCCTTTATGTTCGACCAAAAGCCTCGATCTCGATGTCAGACCTCGATGTCGACCTTGGCTGTCGATGTTCTCTGCAACAGAAAACCTGCAGAAACAAAAACTGTAGTCGATATCGACTGGTGGGGGTCGATATCGAGGTTAGTTCACGAAATCGACTGGCTCAGAAGTCTGCCAATCGATACAGAGGGTCGATTTTGACACAAGGGGGTCGATATTGATGCTTGCAGAAGTTTCCCAAGAGTCTCGAGATCGACTCAGAAAACCATCGATCTATCAGTTTTGGTCGATATCGACCTCTGCTGTCGATATCGATGTCTTCCTGCAGTGAGTTAGTGGTTTTGTCGGCAAAGAAAAGGCCGAAGAATTAAGGATGGGAAGGAAGCAATGATCAGAAATAAGCAAGGGTGTTGGGTTTTTCGATGACTCAACGAACGGCGGGCAAATTTTAATGTAAACTTAATAAAGGAAAAGTCTTCCAAAGCCAAGGATTACCGCGACGACAACCATGATAGAAGAAGTAAGAATCAACTAAAGATGCATGCTTTTATCATAAAGGAAAAGGCTTTCACCTAAACAGACCAATAGGAAAAGAGATTTTTCAATTACTTAACCTAATTGGTGTCTACCTTCGTCATAATTGAGTTTATAATCTTTTGAATAGAAACCCTAATTACTACCCAAGTTTTACAACATGAGTTCCTTAAATTCGCATTTAAAGATGAAGAACAAGGTAGAGGGAGATAAAAGATACATTCTTTAACGACGTACTTACCTTACCATCATGGCTATCGTCGAGCTCACCCCGACCCTAGAAGAAAGGGGAACTACTCGCTCATGTTGATTGTAGACATGTCTTGAATTGAAATAACTTGCATAAATGGAAAATTTCGAATCTTTACAATCTCAACGCCAACTATCGTAAGCGCTTGAAACTTTAAAGCTCAAAAACTCTAACTATCTATTGTCTATTGTCCTTGTCTTCGATGATTCTATGATTGGATGATCTAACAAATCAGCCCCTAAGGCTTTATTTATAGGCTACTAATCCTCGCTATCCGAGGATTGTAACTCCTATCTAAACTATTAACTCTATCCGAACAATTTAGGATAGGTCTTTTATTTTGATAACACTTAAAGGAAAAGATAATAAACAACTGCTAATATCTAAAAGAACGAGATAACTCATGGCTTTGATGATAGACTTCACAATCCGAGCCTCAAAATCGGATTTATCTTCTGTCGAGGTAGGGTCGATATCGACACCAGAGGTCGATATCGATGCTTGTGTTTCTGCTCGACTTGTCCAACTCCAGTCGATGTCTATGACGATGGTCGATATCGATGCATGTGTGTCGATATCGAGGCTTCTAGTCTGGTTTGTGTGGCTTATCTCGACACTCAGAAGTCGTGTCGAAATTCAGGGTCAATATCGACGTCTCCAGTCGATATCGACCTCTTCTTAGCTTCACTTGGCTTGTTCGTTTTGACTCCGATTTCATCGAATTCCTGTATAGTTAGCTCAAAACTCGTGCAGACTCTATTTCTTACACTTTAGCTCATTCTTACACAAGATCATATCCTTTTGAAACTTTTATTTGGAAATCGAATGAAATATGAAGTCAAAAGATGCAATAAACAAAGGTACAATTATGTACATCAATGGGACACAAGGTGAGGAGTCCGAAGTACTAAGTATCCGGGGACATTCATGACACCCATGTTTGCGACTCGCGAGAAGGCAGTGCTAAGGTTAGAGAGGTAAAAGCATTATATTGAAAAAAAGCATTGAGCGATGAGTGAAAGGTGAGACATTATGAAGAAGGAATGTGGAATGTTTTGGAAAGAAAGTATGTTTCCCCAGATTTAACACCACATGGCCAAATATTAGCCCACCTTTAGCCTTTTACCAATCCACTTCTCACATGCTTGCAAAAAGTCCTCTTGATTATTAATGCTATGTCGCTAAAATTGTTTTTGCTTATTACCTCCTTTATGAGTATGAAATTGCTTTTATGCACAGGCATGGACTTGGTTGACATAAGTACCTTATCGAGGATGGTAATTGATTGTAGGGACATATGAAAAATGAATCTATGATGTTGAGAGTTTACTTTCTTCCCCTGAATGACCATTAAAAGTATTGCTTGGGGACAAGCAAGCTTAAGTATGGGGTGTTTGATGTGCGCGCAAATTGCCATATTTTCTATGCACATATGAATCCATTTTATCTTCTTTTGCATGCATATTAATGGGAAAGCATGGGATTAGTGTAGTTTATGCTTAATTGTCAAATATATGGGTTTGCACGAGTTTCCATGTGATTTTGCAGAAAACAGGATAAAAATGGACGAATTCGGAAGAGCGCAAAAAGAACTTGAAGTCTTCTGAAGAGGTCGAAATCGACTGGGGACCTTGACATCGAGTACATCATAGACATAGGAATTGAGCAGGAAATGAAACAGAGCATGTCAACACAGAAGAGGTCGATATCGACGTCTGGGGGTCGATATCGATGCTGCCAAATCGACCAAATTGATAGAAGTCGAGTGCTAGTTCGAGTAGGAGAAGGAGAAGCTCGAGATAAGATTTTGAAGGGGTCGATATCGATGTCTAGGGTCGATATCGACCATGCCAGCAGAGGAATCCGACTCCGATTTTGATAGAATTCTATCCAATGCTTGCAACGTCTATCCAAAGGGTCGAGATTTCTTATCATCCATACCAGATCTATCAGGAGGAGGCTGAGTTACCATGAAGTTTTAGCTTTTACTTTTATTTTTAGTTTATCTTAGAGAATAAAGATAAGGTTTCGAGTCCTTATCGACATCTATAAATAGAGGCCAATAGGGCTGAGTGTAGGATTCAATGAACAAGACAATTCAGTTCCAATAGAGAGTAGAGACGAGTAGAGAGAGAGAGGAGGCCGAGTGGAGTTGTAAAGCGAGAGCGGAGTGGCTTGTTCGGTTGTACTTTCTTTCGAAGATTTTAATTCAAAGTAGCTTTCTTTCAACAATAATGATGATGATGTGCATGATGAGGAGCGAGTAGTCAACCCACTTCTAGGGTCGGGGTGAGCCCGACGATAGCAATGTGAGGTAAGTGCATCAAAGGTATGACTTTTATGCGATTCCGTCTTCTACCCCATGCATGATCCTTTGCGAAAGTTAGGGAGATTCATTATTTACATTATTAAAGCGAAAGCCACTCATATTGTGAACTTGAATTGCTCATGAATTGGATAGTAACTCTTAGGAACTATGCGAGAGCCTCTAATCACCTAAGTGTTGATAATGAAAGTTATTTGACGGAAAGACATTAAATTTCATAGCTTTAGCATGAAACTTGCATTGTTATCGTTGTGGCATGAAACCCCGACTTTGGAAGCCTTTTAATTAATTGAATCCTTCATAAAAGTGTTAAGTTTTGTTTCTGTTCATCTTCCTTCTCCATTCTATTTTTCTTCGGACTCTTTTCCGACAAATTGGTTACGAAAACAGTTTCTGTGACAAGCATCGAAATCGACCATAAGGGTCGATATCGAGGTCTAATATCGATATCGAGGTCTCTGCTCGACGTTGACTTTGCTATTTTTGTCTTCTGCAGGAACTGCGCTACGAAATCGACCAGAACTGAGGTCGATATCGACCAGTATACTCGATATCGAGTGTCTGCTGAGGTCAAAAGCTTTGATCGTGAGCACAACAAGGGAAACGTTGATATACCTCCTCGTGGATTCAATCCTGAATTACCCTACTACTACAAGGGAGGGGATTCTTGTATTATTTGTTTGAGGACAGGGAGATAGTTTAGTTGTGCTTTGTTTAAGTTTTAAATATTTGAATCTCCTACTATACACCTCCCCCCCGTAGCGAACAGGGGGTGATAAGCGGTGGACACCTTTTGCGTTACATGATACTTCTTGAGTAATGCACTCACCGTCTTATTGCAAAAGTGTGTCCCTCTGTCGCTGATCAATGCTCTTGGAACACCGAATCTAGAAAAGAGATCCTTCAAGAACCCTGCAACAACTCATGAATCATCAGTTTTGGTGGCTTTTGCCTCCACCCATTTAGAGACATAATCCACCGCAAGTAATCTATAAAGATTCCCAAAGGAGCTAGGGAAAGGCCACATGAAATCAATGCCCCACACATCAAATATTTCACAAAACATCAATCACATTTGGGGCATTTCATTCCTACCTGACAAGTTCCCCACTCGTTGGCATCGATCACAAGATTTACAATAAGCATGAGCATCACGAAAGATATTAGGCCAAAAGAATCCTGAATCGAGCACTTTCCTAGCGGTTTTCCGGGGCCCGAAATGACCACAACAAGCATGTGAATGACAAAACTCAAGGACAGAAAGTACCTCATCATCGGGAAGGCATCGACGAATTACCTGATCTGCACAATGTTTCCATAGAAAGGGGTCATCCCAGACATAGTACCGAGCATCATGACGGATCTTGTCCTTCTTGGCCTTCGGAAAGTTTGGCGGAAACACTCTTGTAACAATGAAATTCACAATATCCGCATACCATGGGTTAGGAGTGTGTACAGCCATCAATGACACCCTCGGAGAGTCAAAAAGGTCAGCCGCGGGGTTGGCAGCGGGTGCTGCCACCATGGCTGCGGGTGCTGCCTTTACAGTAGCTTCCCCCTGTAGGCCGCAGGCGTCGCCTGAGGGGCCGCGGGCGTGGCTTTCTGCTGAGTCCGAGATTTCCATTAAGCTTTCGTCATGGAATTGGCCAAGGATGAGTGGGTGTTCTCCCACCCCATTCACATGTAATATTCGGCTTAAATGGTCGGCCACGAGGTTCTCTGCACCCTTTTTGTCTTTGATCTCCACATCGAACTCACTCAAGAGCAATACCCACCGAATCAACCTTGGCTTGGCTTCTTTCTTCGTCAAAAGATAACGAAGTGCTGCATGGTCAGTGTAAATAATTACCTTAGCACCAAGTAGGTAGGGTCTGAACTTCTCCAATGCAAACACCACGGCAAGGAGTTCTTTCTCCGTGGTTGTTGTTCGCAGGAGGGGCGGGGAGTGTATGTAATAGGAGAATAAAATAAAGCACAACTAGACTATCTCCCTGTCCCTAACAAATAATACAAAAATCCCCTTCCCTTTTAGTAGTAGGGTAATTCAGGATCGAATCCACGATGAGGTATGTCAGCGCTTCCTTTGTTGTACTCACGATCAAGGCTTTCGACCTTAGCAGACACTCGATATCGAGTATACAGGTCGATATCGACCTCAGTTCTGGTCGATTTCCTAGCGCAGTTCCTGCAGAAGACAAAACAGCAAGTCGACGTCGAGCAGAGACCTCGATATCGATGTTAGACCTCGATATCGACCCTTATGGTCGATTTCGATGCTTGTCACAGAAACTGTTTTTGTAACCAATTTGTCATAAAAGGATCCGAAGAAAATAGAATGGAGAAGGAAGATGAACAGAAACAAAACTAAGACTTTTATGAAGAATTTAATTAATTAAAAGGCTTCCAAAGTCGGGGTTTCATGCCACAACGATAACAATGCAAGTTTCA
Organism: Persicaria maculosa; assembly: GCA_963922045.1. Lineage (NCBI taxonomy): Eukaryota > Viridiplantae > Streptophyta > Magnoliopsida > Caryophyllales > Polygonaceae > Persicaria > Persicaria maculosa. Next base: position 15,532,501 of record OY998265.1, read on the forward strand.
TGCTAAAGATATGAACTTTTAATGTCCTTCCGTCAAATAACTTTCGTTATCAACACTTAGGTGATTAGAGGCTCTCGCATAATTCCTAAGAGTTACTATCCAATTCGTGAGCAAGTCAAGTTCGCAATATGAGTGGTTGTCGCTTCAATAATGCAAATAATGAATCTCCCTAACTTTCGCAAAGGATCATGCATGGGGTAGAAGACGGAATCACATAAAAGTCATACCTTTGATGCACTTACCTCACATTGCTATCATCGGGCTCACCCCAACCCTAGAAGTGGGTTGACTACTCGCTCCTCATCATGCACATCATCATCATTGTTATTGAAAGAAAGCTACTTTGAATTAAAACTCCGAAAGAAAGTACAACCGAACAAGCCACTCCGCTCTCGCTTTACAACTCCACTCGGCCTCCTCTCTCTCTACTCTCTATTGCAACTGAAATTCTCTGCGAAAATTGGATATCTAAACTCAGCCCTATTGGCCTCTATTTATAGATGTCGATAATGACTCGAAACCTTATCTTTATTCTCTAAGATAAATTAAAACAAAGTAAAAGCTAAAACTCAATGGTGAAATCAGCCTCCTCATGATAGATCTGGTGTTGATGATAGGAAATCTCGACCTTTGGATAGATATTGCAAGCATTGGATATAATTCTATCAAAATTGGAGTCGAATTCCTCTGCTGGCATGGTCGATATCGACCCTTGGACATCGATATCGACCCCTCCAAAATCTTATCTCGAGCTTCTCCTTCTCCTACTCGAACTGGCACTCGACTTCTATCAATTTGGTCGATCTGGTAGCATCGATATCGACCCCCAGACGTTGATATCGACCTCTTCTGTGTCGATATGCTCTGTTTTTTTTTCTGCTCGATTCCTATGTCTCTGGTGTACTCGATGTCGAGGTCTTCATTCGATTTCGACTTCTTCAAAAGACTTCGAGTTCTTTTTCCGCTCTTCCGAATTCATCCATTTTCATCTGTTTTCTGCGAAATCACATGGAAACTCGTGCAAACCCATATATTTGACATTTTAAGCATAAACTATACTATTCCCATGTTTTCCCATTAATGTGCATGCAAAAGACAATAAAATGGATTCATATGTGCATAGAAAATATGGCAATTTGCGCGCACATCAAACACCCCATACTTAAGCTTGCTTGTCCCCAAGCAATACTTTTAATGGTCATTCATGGGAAGAAAGTAAACCCTCAACATCATAGATTCATTTTTCATATGTCCCCACAATCAATTTCCATCCTCGAGTGATGTACGCATTTTTAGTCATATTTTGCATCATATTTTCATCTCATTTAAGTCATTTTATTTACTTTTGTGTTGGGAAAGTGTGTCGTTTGTGTTAGTTTTCATATTATTTAAGATATGGAGTCTACACAAGCTTTGGTGGTGTTTTTGTAGGTTTTGAAGCTGATTTGAAGGAGTTTGGACACAATTTAGAGCGTAATGAAAAATCATGAAGGCAATGGAGATGCCAAGCAAAAGCAAAAAGTGGTGCAGCTGGAGAAAAGCCTTATTTTCGCCATCCATCACTTCGATTCAAGCTCTGGAACCTTCATGAGAGTTGTAGTCCTTGAAAAGAGATTTCCAACGCATATTTATATACGTCAATCGGATAAACGAGGACTCGGGAAATTGCATTTGAAGTCAGAGTCGAAAAGCTGGAGAAAAACAGAAGTTAATGCATTCAAACAGACCCTCGGCGCCGACACCTCAGACCTCGGCGCCGAGGTATCTGCGAACAGGAGAAGATTTTACGGGCTGATTTTATTACTTAATGGGCTTTTTAATTAGGATTTTCATATGAATTTCTTTTAGGATCTTTTAGTTAGATAGACTTGGGATATTTTATCCTTCCTTAGACAGATTTTATTATTTTCCTAAGATAAAATCTCTTTTCCTTAGAGATTAAGTCTTAAGTTTTATCTTTTAAATAAAGCCAATTAGAGGCTAAGAAAGACAGGTTACAGCAGCTGAGTTTACAGCAGAAAAAAAGGGCACGTTTGAAGTTTAGGGTTGAAGAATATTGAAGGAGACTTTGAGGTTTGGTTTTATGCAATTTAAGATTATGAATTCTTCCATTATTTTTGTGTTTTTCTTTGCAATGAGCGAGTAGTTCTCTTCTCTTCTAGGGCTAGGGTAAACCCAACAATAAGCATGTGTATGAATGAATGAATCTATACTTATGTGATGTTTTTATCCACTTCTACCTATGTACTTCACCCTTGATGATAATCTAGGGAATTCATTGTTACAATTGAATTGACCAAAGGAGATTGTTAACTTTGATAGTAATTAGGGATTTTTGATGAAAGTTAAAAAGACCTAATTAAGAAAGTGAATTGATTTGTTTGATTGAGATAAAAGCATATTTCTCATAGGATTCATTGAATTATACATGTGTTTATTGTTGTGGTAAGGCCCTAATCTTGGAAGTCCTTTCTCATATATTGCATTCGTGTTAGTTACTTGTTACTTGAGACGAAATTAGTGTGTTTTGCCCTGTTTTACAGCCGCTACTTGTGTCTTTATTTCCCCTATTTTCGACCATTAAAACAACTAGGATAGAACCGCTGACATACTCCCTTGGATCGACCTTGATTTCCACTATACTATAGAGGGATTCGAGCATAAATTTATTTGATTAGAGTGAGCATAGGCATCGATCTCCCATCACACACGTCAAATTGGCGCCGTTGCCGGGGAGTAATCAATCGCGCCTAATCTAGTTGTTTTAGGGTTTGGGAATAGCCCATCCCCCTTTTGCTTTTAATTGTCGTATCTTTGTTTTTGTTTTTGGTTTCAGTTTATGCCATCGGGGCGACGTCGGCTTGATTTCGATTTTGCTATTGATCCCGAACCGGAACGCTCCTTCCATCACAGACTAAGAGAAGCCAGGACAATGGGAGACAACACAGGAAACAATGTTGACGTTGCTGCGCAGATGGCTGACCTCCGTCGTCAGATGGAGCAATTTTGGCTCACTGCAGAAGAGAAAGGGAGGCTGCAGCAAGAGAAAGGGAAGCGACTGCTCGTCTGCAACAGCAGTTAGATGCTATCCCAAGGAATGCAAAACAGTATATGCACCCAGAACTGAGGGTGCCTGAGTCTGCAATTGTCCTCCCTGAGATTGAGCGCCACTTTGAAATCACATCTCACTTTATCTCTTTAATTAAAAGATCTCAATTTGAGGGCAAAGCTAATGAATGCCCTATGCTTCATATCAAGAATTTCATTGATTTATGCGATACTATTGCTGCTGATAATATATCGTTAGAATATGTTCAATTGAAGGCTTTTAAATGGTCTCTTGCAGGAAAGGCCCTGAATTGGTTGGAGAGTCTACCGCCTAGGTCTATCACTACATGGAAGGCTTTGTATGACTTGTTCATGACAAAATTCTTTCCACCGGCAAAGACAACGGAGCTTAGGAAAAAGATTACCTCTTTTCACCAATTGCCCGGAGAGACATTTCTAGAGACTTGGGAAAGATTCAAGGAGTTGCAGAGACAATGCCCAACCCATGGGCAACCCGAGTATGTACTCCAAGAAATCTTCTTCCAAGGCATCAATACAGAGACCAAGACTCGATTGAACCTACACACTGATTGTGGGTTCCTTGAGATGACTCCGACTGAGGCATGGGCTCTTTTAGACAAGCTCACGGAGTACGATGCTATGTATGGCACTCAGGAGGCTAGACCGTCAGGTAAGAAACTTTATGAGCCTCCTAATGAAATTGACCCTGATGTGCGTAGGCAATTCCATGATGATGAGACCCGACGCCTCAAGAAACAAGTAAGCTTTCTTTCTAGAAACCAACCTTGTTTAGAATGTGGTTCTCAATCTCATAATACTATAGATTGCAATAATATTAGCCAGGTACAAAGGGCGGAGCACTATGAAGAGGTAAGTTATATGAAAGGCCCTTATAGGCCTCCCAATTACACTAATAATTATGCAGGGAACCCGAATAATAACTATGCAGGGAGGAACAACCATTACCCTAATTGGGGTAACTATGGACAAGGCCAAGGGAGCCAACCTCCCCAAGATCAAAGGAGTCCCCCATATAGGCCCCCTGGCTATGAGGAACCACCATCATGGGTACAAGAGCTTAAGGAAGGATTCAATGAGCTTCGTTCCGATGTAAACTCTCAAATTAAAGGTGTTCAAGCCCAACTAGGAGATATGGAAACATGGAAGAAGGGAGTGGAGTCTCAATTGGGGCACCTAGCGGCTCAAATCCCTAGACCTCAAGGGAAATTCCCGGGCCGTCCCGATGAGAACCCTAAAGGGCAAATAGCCGCAATTCACCTAAGAAGTGGGAAGAAAGTGCATGGACGCGAAAGCACGTCAAATGAGGAGGAAAACGGCGAAAACAGTGTCCATACCGAGGCCGTACCGACCCCCCCTAGGGTCGGTACCGACCCCCCTACAGGTATGACTTCTTTTCCTTCTTTTTCTCCCGAGCCCAGTAGCTGTACCGAGGGCCGTACCGACCCCCCTAGGGTCGGTACCGACCCCCAGTCTTCGACAGGTGACGTCCACCCCTCCAACAGTAGCTGTACCGAGGGCAGTACCGACCCCCCTAGGGTCGGTACCGACCCCCAGTCTTCAACAGGTGACGTTCCTCTTCCCATCAGTGATCATACCGAGGCTGTACCGATGCCACCAGGGTCGGTACCGACCCCCCCTTCAGCAGTGACGGATTCTTCTGCAGGGCCTCTCTCAGCCCCGAATCCGACGATAATGCTTCCATACCCTTCAAAAAAGGTAAAGGACACGGCGGAAGGTAAGTTTCAAAGGTTTGTGAAGATGCTTCAAAGCTTAAATATAACTATTCCTTTCACTGACGCTTTGAGTGAGATGCCCGCTTACACTAAGTTTTTGAAGGACATCTTAGCCAAGAAGAGATCCATGTCTGAGCTTTCTGACGAGGTCCGTTCAGTAAAGTTCCCTGAGAAACTTGGAGATCCAGGTAAGTTTGCTATTACTATTGGTTTAGGATCTTACCGTTTCAAAGCTTTATGTGACTTAGGTGCAAGTGTAAGCCTCCTCCCCCTTTCTATATGGTCGAAGACGAGCTTAGGAGCCCTAGAGCCCGTCAACATGAGAGTGTCCATGGCCAATGGCGCAGTAGTATCACCAACTGGGGTGATTGATGATGTTCCTGTCCGTGTAGGTAAGTTTTTCGTCCCTACTGATTTTATTGTTATGGATATGCCAGAGGATCCAGCGGTGCCCATCATTCTTGGACGACCATTCTTAGCGACCGCTGGAGCAATAATTGATGTTAGGAAGGGACTCCTAACTTTTGAGATAGGGGACGACCTCGTTGAGTTTCACTTCAATCCAACAATGAAGGAAACAACGGACATGGAAGAGGTAAGCTATTTTGATTGTCTTGAGTCTGCAGGCCCAATCTCAGGTCTTCTGGCGGACCAAGAAGAAGTTTATTCTTTAGAGGCTCTGGAGGTGATACTAAAGACGGAAGAGGATGAGCCAACACTTGCTCCAATTGAGCCCTCCCCAGAGCTTAAGCCACTTCCGGAAGGTTTGAGGTATGTTTTCTTAGGTCCCAATTCTACTTTGCCTGTGATCATTAATGCTAAATTAAATGAGGAGGAAGTAGAAAAGTTACTTAACGTGCTGAGAACTTATAGGAAGGCTATTGGTTATTCTTTGGATGATATCATTGGAATCTCACCTTCTTTGTGCATGCATAGAATATTCATGGAGGATGATCATAAGCCAACCAGAGAACGTCAGCGCAGGCTTAACCCCATTATGCAGGAAGTAGTCAAATCTGAAATTTTGAAAATGTTAGATGCTGGAATTATTTATGCTATTTCCGATAGTAAATGGGTAAGCCCAGTACATGTTGTCCCTAAGAAAGGGGGGATGACTGTAATTGAAAATGAGAAAGGTGAGTTAGTACCTACTAGGACCACTACTAAATGGCGCATGTGCATTGATTATAGGAAGTTGAATAGCGCTACTAGGAAAGATCATTTTCCTCTTCCTTTTATTGATCAAGTTCTTGAGCGTCTAGCACAACACAATTATTTTTGCTATTTGGATGGCTATAGTGGCTTTTGGCAGATTCCCATTCATCCGGATGATCAAGAGAAGACAACCTTTACTTGTCCATATGGGACTTTTGCCTATAAGAGGATGCCATTCGGGCTTTGTAATGCCCCTGCCACTTTCCAACGATGCATGATGGCAATCTTCTCCGATATGATCGAGGATATTGTTGAGGTATTCATGGATGATTTTTCCGTATATTGTACTACTTTTGATACTTGTCTAGCTAACTTGGCCAGGGTACTCAAGAGATGCGAAGAGACGAGTCTTGTGCTTAATTGGGAGAAGTGCCACTTTATGGTGCAAGAAGGAATCGTGCTAGGACACTTGGTGTCCAAGAGAGGTATAGAGGTGGATAAAGCCAAGATCGAGCTTATTGAGAAGCTACCTCCTCCAACGTCGGTAAAAGATGTCCGTAGCTTTTTAGGACATGCTGGATTTTATCGTCGTTTTATTCAAGATTTCTCCAAAATTGCTAAACCACTCACTAATCTATTGATGAAAGAAGTTGCTTTTGAGTTCTCTTTGGAGTGTCTTGATGCTTTTAATAGGTTGAGGGAAGCTTTGGTCACGGCACCAATCATGCAATCACCCGATTGGTCACTTCCATTCGAGGTCATGTGTGACGCAAGTGATTATGCCGTGGGAGCGGTTCTTGGACAGCGGAAGGAAAAAAGATTGCACGCCATCTACTATGCGAGCAAAACTTTGGATGATGTCCAAACAAGGTACACAACCACGGAGAAAGAGTTTCTAGCCGTGGTATTTGCCTTCGAGAAGTTCCGCTCTTACCTAGTTGGCTCGAAAGTTATTGTCTACACCGACCATGCCGCATTGAGGTATTTAATGAACAAGAAGGACGCCAAACCACGACTTCTACGATGGATGCTCCTTCTTCAAGAGTTTGACTGCGAGCTAAGAGACAAGAAAGGAGCCGAGAACCTTGTGGCCGACCACCTCTCTAGGTTGCCACCCAAGCACATCGAAGGCTCGGAAGATATGGTGACAATTGATGACTCACGGGCTGATGAAAGACTCCTGCATATTGATGTGAGTAAGGTATGTACAGGTACCTCGGCGCCGACACCTCAGACCTCGGCGCCGACCCTTTGCGCAGAAACTTTAATTGCTACAGGTACCTCGGCGCCGACACCTCAGACCTCGGCGCCGACCCTTCGCGCAGAAACTTTAATTGCTACAGGAACCTCGGCGCCGACACCTCAGACCTCGGCGCCGACCCTTTCCGCAGAACATAAAGTTGAGTTGCTTGGAACATCGGATAAGGTAAGTTTAGGTGAGGAACTCTTCTTTACTCCTTCTTCTAGCCTTGTTCGTGATATTTTTCTTATTAAGAAGGCTAGTACACCTTGGTTTGCGGATTATGCTAACTACATTGTAGGAGGTGAGATTCCGCCGGATTTGACTTCACAAGGTAAGAAGAAATTCCTACATGATGTCAAGAGGTATTATTGGGATGATCCTTACTTATTTAAACAAGGGAGTGATCATATTTTTCGTCGTTGCATCCCGGAGGAAGAGGTAGAAAGTATTATTCGCCATTGTCATACTCTCCCTACCGGGGGTCATGCTAAAGGTTTTAGGACCACTGCGAAGATACTTCAAAGTGGATTTTATTGGCCTAACATGTTTCGAGATGTACAGGAGTTTGTGACATCATGTGATGAATGCCAGAGGGCCGGGAACATAACATGGAGGAACGAGAATCCGCTCACGGGGATCCTAGAGGTCGAATTGTTCGACGTTTGGGGAATAGATTTTATGGGCCCTTTTCCATCCTCAGGCCCTTATAAATACATCCTTGTAGCGGTCGATTATGTCTCCAAATGGGTGGAAGCCATTGCTACACGAACCAATGATGCAAGAGTTGTGGCTAAGTTCTTTAAAACTAATATTTTCCCTCGTTTTGGTGTTCCTAGGGTCTTAATTAGTGATGGAGGCTCGCATTTTATAGAGAGAAGCTTTGAGGCACTTTTGACCAAGTATGGGGTACATCACCGGATAGCCACACCCTACCATCCCCAAACTAGCGGTCAAGTTGAGGTATCTAATAGGCAAATCAAGGCTATCTTGGAGAAGACCGTGTCAAGATCACGGAAGGATTGGTCATCCAAGCTTGATGACGCGCTATGGGCTTATAGGACGGCATATAAGACGCCTCTCCGCACCACTCCCTACAACCTCGTGTATGGTAAGTCATGTCATCTACCCGTCGAGTTAGAACACAAGGCTATGTGGGCTCTCAAAGAGCTTAATATGAATCTCGATGAGGCCGGAAAGAAGAGGTTTATTGACCTACAAGCACTTGAGGAGTTGAGGCTTAAGGCGTACGAAAATGCCGAAATCTACAAGGAAAGGACCAAGAAATGGCATGATCGGAAGCTAGTGCCCAAGACCTATGAGGTAGGTGATAAGGTATTGCTTTTTAACTCTAGACTCCGACTTTTTCCAGGGAAGTTGCGTTCAAGATGGAGTGGACCATTCGTGGTTCAAAAGATTTTCCCTCACGGAGCGGTAGAGCTCTTAGATGACAATGGGGCTACCTTTAAAGTCAATGGGCACCGATTGAAGAAGTACTATGAGCATGCCACGTTTGACGAGGATATCCGTGCCTCCTGGGCACTCATCCTCTCCGATTGAGATCAAGGGAAGTATGTCGAGCTATAGACTTTAAATATAGCGCTTCCGGGAGGCAACCCGCTTTCTTGCTTTCTTTTCTTACTTTTTGCTTTTGATTTTTAGTTAGGAGTTAGATAGCCCAAGACCTACTGTTTTTGTTGAGAGAATAGGTCCCAAATATCAACCATGGTACTCAGGATCGAGAAGAAACGGGCTACGAAGGAAGTAGACGTGCTGTGCAGATTTTTGAACTCATCCAAATTGCTCCATTTTTGCATCATTGTCCATGTGAGTTTCTTTTTCCCTTTCCCTTGTTTTATTTTATTCAGTGGGGACACTGTCTATTTTTAAGTATGGGGTGAGGGATTCAGAAACTTATTTGATGTGTTTTGGATTATGTTTATGTTTATGTGTTGCATTTTAATTTATTTGGATTATGTTTAGCATATTTGGATTATGTTATGCATTCATGTTTAAAATATATGCATTTGAGTCTTTTGTCATGTCTTTAGTCTTGCTTTTAGTGTCACAAAAAAATACAAAAAAAAACATAAAAAATAAAAAAAATGTCGAAAAAGAAAAAATGCATGTTTATTTTCATTTTGTCTTATGTTTTAGTGAGTTTATAACCTAACTTAGATGTCCAATGATGAAATCTAATAATTGAGCTTGATCATGTAATATCCTAAGGCATAGTTCGGATGGTTTAGCCTAAGTCGCACAAAGTGTTTTTATGTCAAGTTTGACTTGCAAATGAAATTGAGCATATATGACTTTAGGATTTAGGTGATTGGAATCCAACATGTCCTAGTGAGTTACTTGGCCTATTGGGAATTGTACTTTATATATTTTTCCTTTCTTTTTGATGTGTGTATTACTCTCCTTATACATTACCTCTTGATATTGCGGTGTATATCTAAGTCTTGAAACCAATATGAGATAGCTAGTCATTGCATAATTTGATCAAATGATAGAGGCACTCTTTATTAGCCACTTTTTATCCTCTTTTACCTACCTTATATATGTTTCCTTTGCTTGTAACCACTTTGAGCCTTATAGCCTATTCTTGTAACTCCACAAAATCTATCCTAGCTAATGATTAGCCTTACCTCCTTATCCGGGAATTAGGACTTAGTGATTGGTAGAGATTGATGTTTGAGGAGTAGAGACCTATGATTGGTTTAAGTGTGGGACACATTTTTGGGTGGGCATTTTATTTTCTCACCACTTGATCTATTGTAAAAGGTATTTTTGGCTCTTATATTTAAATAAATGCACATGAGATTATGAAAAAGAAAAGAGAGTTCGAAAAAAAAAAAGAAAGAAAAAAAAAAGAAAAAAAAAGGAATAAATAAGAAATTGTGCATGAGCCAAATTTATCTTTATTTATTTTATGTGAGATATATTGGATATTTTGGGGTTATTGAAGAGTTGTGCCATATTAGATGAGTTTGGAAGTGTTATTATATGATGGAATTGTTTGGATGAGTTGAGTTGGAAATTTAGGAGTCTTTGGTTCCCGGATTTCTAGCGCCACATAGCCTAAATGATTCCTACCTTTATGTTCTTACCAAGCCAAGTTACAACCCGGCCGAATGATTCCTTCTTTGAAGGCCATTGAGCCAAAGTCCTCTTGATGGTTAATGCATGTTTTGACATCTCGGTGAATCGATTGATGATATTAATTGCAATTTCTATGTAGCTTAATGTCATAAAGGATTGAGTTGAGAGATGTACTTCAAGCCTAAACACATTTGAAAGGGAGTGAAAACACATTATTCCCCTTGAGTGGTTGGATTCTAGTTGCTTTGCCTAAGGTTATCTAAATATATGTGATGATGGTTCAATGCTTGTTCTTATTTGCACTATGCTAAATTGATGTTGCTTTTGACTAAGGCGAAGACTTGAAGGCATGTGAAGGGTTTTGGTCATAGTTTGGTTATTGCTTGAGGACAAGCAAGTCTAAGTATGGGGTGTTTTGATGTACGCATTTTTAGTCATATTTTGCATCATATTTTCATCTCATTTAAGTCATTTTATTTACTTTTGTGTTGGGAAAGTGTGTCGTTTGTGTTAGTTTTCATATTATTTAAGATATGGAGTCTACACAAGCTTTGGTGGTGTTTTTGTAGGTTTTGAAGCTGATTTGAAGGAGTTTGGACACAATTTAGAGCGTAATGAAAAATCATGAAGGCAATGGAGATGCCAAGCAAAAGCAAAAAGTGGTGCAGCTGGAGAAAAGCCTTATTTTCGCCATCCATCACTTCGATTCAAGCTCTGGAACCTTCATGATAGTTGTAGTCCTTGAAAAGAGCTTTCCAACGCATATTTATATGCGTCAATCGGAAAAACGAGGACTCGGGAAATTGCATTTGAAGTCAGAGTCGAAAAGCTGGAGAAAAACAGAAGTTACTGCATTCAAACAGACCCTCGGCGCCGAGGTATCTGCGAACAGGAGAAGATTTTACGGGCTGATTTTATTACTTAATGGGCTTTTTAATTAGGATTTTCATATGAATTTCTTTTAGGATCTTTTAGTTAGATAGACTTGGGATATTTTATCCTTCCTTAGACAGATTTTATTATTTTCCTAAGATAAAATCTCTTTTCCTTAGAGATTAAGTCTTAAGTTTTATCTTTTAAATAAAGCCAATTAGAGGCTAAGAAAGACAGGTTACAGCAGCTGAGTTTACAGCAGAAAAAAAGGGCACGTTTGAAGTTTAGGGTTGAAGAATATTGAAGGAGACTTTGAGGTTTGGTTTTATGCAATTTAAGATTATGAATTCTTCCATTGTTTTTGTGTTTTTCTTTGCAATGAGCGAGTAGTTCTCTTCTCTTCTAGGGCTAGGGTAAACCCAACAATAAGCATGTGTATGAATGAATGAATCTATACTTATGTGATGTTTTTATCCACTTCTACCTATGTACTTCACCCTTGATGATAATCTAGGGAATTCACACTACTAAAATTGTGTTCATAGACATCGGATCTTTTATATTGGTCAGAAAAACGCATGATGTTAAAAATAGTTATAACATCAGTTTAAAAATTATTGATGTTATTGAAATTAGAAACATCGATTTAACTTTTTGGATGATGTTAAAATTTTGTTTTAAAAAAAATATAAAAGCGCACTGAATACGGTTAGTTAAAATTTTAAGCGGCAAAATAACTCAGCTACCAATCACTTAACGAAAAACAGAGGCATTCAGATTTTTTTGGAAAAAAGATCCAAAGCTCAACACTTGGTTAAAATTTTACTAAAGTAAAAGCGGTAAAAGGAAGCGCTAATTTGAATTTTGAATTTTTTCCCCTAAAAAAACATATGTGAACACTTAACCAAATACCCCCACCCAACTCTAATTCTCCTTTCACATTCAGATCCACCGACATCTCTCTCTCTCTCAACATTCTATGGCGATAGCCGATTGAAGAACCCTAACCTGTCCGTCTTTGTCCGTCTGTATCTGATACCCCCTTCGTCGGTCGTGTCTACCTTTTCTTCCCGTCGACCTTTCTGATTTCCGAAGAATTTGGGGTTCATTGCAGGCGATCAAGGTTGGAGGTGGGTGTGATTTGGGAAGGAGCGAGATGGAGGAGAGGATGATGGTGAGGAAGGAGGAGTCAAGGAAGAGGGAGGTGGCGGAGGAGCGACAGAGGAGATTGAACGGAGATGGTGCGGGGGTCGAGGCGGGTGTTGAGGATGGCGCCGGACATGGGGTCAACGAATTAGATCTCGAGCATGGCGGAGAGGTTGGGGAGGAAGACAACATCACGAGGCTGGATGCCGAGGAGGTGGCGGAGGGAGGAGACTAGGCGGAGGCGCTTCGCTGCTGCTCTCCTTCTCCAGACGCTGCTAGGTACTTCACTTCTTCTCTCTTTCTCTTGTTCCCCTTCTCCTCAATTCAGATCTAGGGTTTTCATTTTGATTAATTATTTTTCGATCTAGGGTTTATTGTTCGCTCTTCGCTGCTCCAGATGCCATCTCTCTTCTCCACAGGCAAGGTACTTCTTCTTCTCGCTTTCTCTTCTTTCCCTTCTCCTCAATCAGATCTAGGGTTTTCATTTTGGTTAATTATTTTTCGATTTAGGGTTTATGATTTCGATCTTGAGTTTTCGTTTTAGGTTGTGTTATTAAGATGCATCTGATGTGTTCAATTTCGATCTTGATTTTTCATCTTGCTCTTGAGGCTGCATTCAATTACCGAAAGGTGTTTAAGTTTTTGTGTTTTACATACTGAATTCAATTTTGATCTTGAAGGTTTCCATTTTGGATGGGATGGTTGCTTGTCTAGACAGAGATGCTCCCCATTATAAGAATTATGTGGTTTTGTTGTTTGAAGTATTATAAGCTTTCATGTTAAAAAAAAAAGAGGGGAAAAATGCTATCTTAGGCTTTCATGGAGCCGCCAGATTACTCATTTCCTCTTTGAGTTGACTATTGTAATTTTTCCTTTGTAAGAGTAAGCAGTTGGTGATGATTTTATTCCCAATTATCATGTATATGCTTAATTTTGTTTCGTTGTCAAAATTTGCTTCAACTTCTGATTCTTGTTATGCTGAAATTGCAACTAAATGTATTATCAGACACTTTTCCTGGTCATAAGGCGTTGCGTACTGATGAGTCCGATAAAGGAAGCAGAGCACTGGATCAAAAACTGAACACCACACAGAAGGTATGACTCTCTCTCTCTCTCTCTCTCTCTCTCTCTCTCTTTCTCTTAGTTCTCTATTATCAGCAAGATATTTCAACTTTTTCAGTGCTTCAATAAACCCTCTTTTGTGCAGAACTATGCTTAATTTGTTGTATGAGCAAGAAAATCAATTCGTTAAATAACTTAAATTCTTTTGTTTCAATTTGTCCAGTAGCTGTAATTTTATGATTCAGGAATCCAAAAACTTCCTTGAAAAGCCCAACCAAACATTCCATGTTTATTGGCTTAAAATAGGGGACCATTTTCCCTTGTTATTGGACATGTTTGCTAATATGGTTTGCATGGCGAATTGATCACAATCATTGTGTTGAAATAGACGATAGTGTATTCATTTTCTGTTTTCTTTATCTTACCTTCTGTATGTATATCTGTAATGAAGATTTGGGTTCCTTCAAATCCTAAAGGTGCAGAGAGACTACCACTGGGCATTGTTGCACTTGAATCGGACCTTTATCTCCGAAGACTATGGGGTAAACCTAATGGGGTATAAAACAAGCTTTATAGAAATTTAAAACTATGCAAGTTATTCACTTATCCTTAACACCAACTGTGCACCGCTGTAGTGATGAATTTTGATCAGGCACTGAATTTTACATGCTATGCATCAATTACTATTTTCTCCTCGCTTTGCAGGTAGTTATTGACCTTGTTCTTGCAGGACCTCACGAGTGCAAAATTTGACTTCAATGACTTCCTTAAGCAGGCCCATACTGTTGCACGAATGGGCTCTATGTCCCATGTTCTTGGTATGATTCCATGCATGGGAAAGGTATTGAAATTGTATTCTTTATCTAGCTGCCAATTTAAATTAATATCTGTCAGCTGGGCAGTAACACTCTACTTGATTGAATTTTCCTCAACACAAGACACGAGGCTGATTCTAAATTATGTTTTCTCTTTAATTCCACTACTTGATTCAATTTTAGTTTTTTTGTCTTATCCTATAGGTGATTGATTATAGGACTCGACAATATAGACTTTTTCCTTTGCTAGCTTCTGCCTATGCATTCAAATTGGTTGGTGAGTGGTTGAAATGGATTTACACAAATGTTACCCAAAGATTGTAGGCAAATGATTTTAGGTTAGATAATTTTATTATGTTCGACGCAGATCATTTTGTGAGGTTATCATTATTGTTTATCTCTTTCGCCCGTTAGTAAATTCATAATATATTTCACAATTATCTCGCCTTCAGTCGTGTATTCTCTTTCTTCAAATAACTTGTTTTACCGGGAATAATGTAGTTTCTCGAATTTGGGAGTATGCAGCCAGTTTCCTTTTTTTTTTTAATTTTGTCCATCTCCTCGAATTTTGTTTCTACTTTGTTCTTATGCAGGAGTTTGAACTTGATCTTCAAGTATAAATCAATGTTGGTATTGACTTAAGAAAGTGATTCAATTGTTTGATGTTTTATCCCATCTTGCTTCTTTTGACATTATTTCCTCTATCCTGTATACTTGTGCTCGGTCTATTATTTCTATCTATAAGCCGATCGGTATGTTGTGAATGGTAAGGACCTGGATGAATTAATATATTTAAATGGCCAATTGAAGTTTCTTTGAGTTCTTTTATATCATGAGATAAAGTCTGCAACTGTCACTTTTTTTGATGACTTTGCTAGATAGAGTGCTGGTATAGAAACAAGACATGGAAGAGGAGACAAAGGCACCTTACACGAGTTCTGCATTTCTAATTACATTCTTGATGGTGATTTTGAGCCTGAGAATATCTCTATATGTGTTGCAATATTATGTAAATGTTATATGTATGTATTAGGGCATTATGAGAACATCATTATATGAGCACTGTATTTGAATCTATTTTCGGTATTCCATCATGTATTTGACTATTTTGGATAATGCATCATGGATTTGATCATATTATGATTATTTGAGAACTAGCCGATTAATGAATACAAACATAAAATGAGATGTCATTTAATAGAATAAAAAGCGATTTAAAAATGTATTGAAACACAACAGAACAACTAATAAAACTGATGTCTTTTAGGAAAATATAAATTGTTAATACAAAAAAAATGTTGTTGTAATCTTTTTAGACATCATTTCTTTCCAATATACTGATTTAAATATATACATATAACATTGTCTTTATAAATATTGAATGTTGTATACTATTTTTTAAACAAAATAACAAGACAAAATATGAAGGGAAAATTAATAAACAATAAATGAATCACATATAACCGATGTAAATAAGTTATTACAACATTGTTTTTGGAAAAAAATATCGATGTTGATGTGAAATTTTGTATTGCTCTACATATCTTCAAATAGCATGAAATGCAAAATAATAAGGATTTAACATTAGATGAATCAATCAAAATGTAATTATATTCATGCATTTAAGTCGATATTGCAAAGAGAAACGATGTTATAAATCATTATAGACATCAGGTATAAACCGATGTGGTAAAGTTGGGATTTTTAACGCCACCCACTAACACGTCGAATTTTTTTTTGATTAACATCGGTTTATACCCGATGTCTATGAACGTTATTCTAGTAGTGTCATTGTTACAATTGAATTGACCAAAGGAGATTGTTAACTTTGATAGTAATTAGGGATTTTTGATGAAAGTTAAAAAGACCTAATTAAGAAAGTGAATTGATTTGTTTGATTGAGATAAAAGCATATTTCTCATAGGATTCATTGAATTATACATGTGTTTATTGTTGTGGTAAGGCCCTAATCTTGGAAGTCCTTTCTCATATATTGCATTCGTGTTAGTTACTTGTTACTTGAGACGAAATTAGTGTGTTTTGCCCTGTTTTACAGCCGCTACTTGTGTCTTTATTTCCCCTATTTTCGACCATTAAAACAACTAGGATAGAACCGCTGACATACTCCCTTGGATCGACCTTGATTTCCACTATACTATAGAGGGATTCGAGCATAAATTTATTTGATTAGAGTGAGCATAGGCATCGATCTCCCATCACGCACGTCATCGAGAAGGTACTTATGTCAACCAAGTCCATGCCTGTGCATAAAAGCAATTTCATACTCATAAAGGAGGTAATATGCAAAAAACAATTTTAGCAACATAGCATTAATAATCAAGAGGACTTTTTTCAAGCTTGTGAGAAGTGGATTGGTAAAAGGCTAAAGGTGGGCTAATATTTGGCCATGTGGTGTTAAATCCGGGGAAACATTCTTTCTTTCCAAAATATTCCACATTCCTTCTTCATAATGTCTCACCTTTCACTCATCATTCAATGCTTTTTTCAATATAATGCTTTTACCTCTCTAACCTTAGCACTGCCGTCTCGCGAGTCGCAAACATGGGTGTCATGAATGGCCCCGGATACTTAGTACTTTGGACTCCTCACCTTTGTGTCCCATCTCGCCAAACTATTATCTCAGCGAGCAGGGTCGACCCACCTTTATCTCCTGAGGTGATCGGATTTTTTCTCGCTCATTTAATTTTTCCATATTGTATCATTCCTGCCAACAACTTTATAAATGCACAACTCCATATAACTCCAAAGATGACATCCATTCAAAAAACTTTGTCCCTGGATAGGGTATAAGGTAAAAAATGGGCAATATGTGTATATGTGGAGCAATAATGATCATGATAAGTCTCATATATGGCTTTGTGAATATGCATAGGTAAGGCTAGGATATGAACTTTGCTTGTATGGAATTTTTATAAAAAGTCCTCCATCATCTTATCATGCACATGTCAAAAGCAACTTCAAATTTTCATCTCCTTTATGGTTTTCTCTAAAAATTTGCACTTCATTGGGACTTCCCTTAACTAGGCAATCTCATGTTATATCTCTAATGAATCTAATTTTGCATCATAGAGCTCTTTTTTATACTTCCATGACTCTTTCTTTTCCAAAATTTTTGATGGGGGTCATTTTTCTCATTCATTTTTTATTTTTATTTTTTTTATGCATTAAAATAAATAAGCAACTCTAAACTAAGTATGAATATGCAAGTAAGCCTTTCCCCCACCCCATACTTAAAATTTACAGTGTCCTCACTGTATTAGAACTAGGGTTAAGAAGAAAACTTACTAAACCGTCACAAATTTCAGGAGTAGAAGAAGACAACAGGGAATGTCGATATCGACCCTTTACATCGATATCGATGTCTCTCTTGATTTCTGCTCAGGCTTCAGGGTGATTCGGCCTCGATCACAAACCCTATCCATGTCGACCTTAAGGTCGATTTCGATGTCTGACATCGATTTCGATGCCTTTCTATGTGCTTTTCTCTCTCCTGCAATTTGAAAACTAAACAAAAAATATGCAAAACAATAAAGTGTCTAAAACCCAAAACAAAAGCTGTCTAAAACCAAAACTAAGTCTTTGTTACAAGCTCTAGATTTTTAAGTCGCTAGGCCGACTTCTTCCTTTGCGCTTCTCAAGGTGGCATCTGCAGAGCCCATGTGGCTTGGACCTCAAATATCACTCCTTTCTTGTCCCGCAGCTGCATTCCGCCGGGATTGATTTGATTCACCGTGAATGTACCTAAGTTCTTATCCTTCAATCTTGTAGGGAACCAATGGTCCTTAGACTTGGCAACATAGACCTTGTCTCCTATCTCATATTTCTTGAATCATTATCAGATACCCTACATAAGCGCACATGCCAAGGCACACCTCTTCCAAATAATGATAAGTCCTTAATTGTAATTGAACAAGAGGAATCCGTACCTTGACTTACCTTCTTCTCAGTCTGTGGCTCAGGTCGATGTCGATGTTCGGAGGTCGATATCGACCCCTGTTGTACACCTGGAGGATCAGTCGATTTGGAGAGTTTTGACTCGATATGATCAGGTCGATTTCGACCCTCAGAGGTCGATATCGAGGTCTCCTTTCCTCCCTCGACCCCATACTTATGACCTGTCACAGAATCTTGAACATTAGTGGTCGATATCGACTTACCTGGGTCGATTTCGATGTTCTGTTGAGCTCCTTCATTCAAGATTGCTTCAACTTCCTCTACTTGGGCTTCATTGATGGCTTTTATCTCCATTGGCCCTTGACTTTGCACCGTCTTGTTGAAGGAATACTCTATTACTTCATCACTAATTGTGAGTGAGAGCAATCCTTTCTTCACGCTAATGTTGGCATCGACGGTTGCTAGGAATGGCCTACCTAAAATAATTGGACAAGTAGGGTCCTCCGCTATGTCAACAACTAGGAAATCAGCAGGGACGAAGAATTTACCTACTTGTACTGGCACATCCGTCACTATCCCAGTTGGAATCACTACCGTATTGTTAGCCATGTACAATCTTGCATCCACGGGCTCCAGAGGACCTATCTTTACCTTGCGCCAAATGGTTAGTGGCATCATGCTAACGCTAGCGCCCAAGTCAACTAAAGCATTAAATTTGAATTGACCTAGACCTATAGCGATAGAAAACTTACCTGGGTCCACCCGCTTTTGTGGTAGCTCCAACCTGTTGCATTCCTCTGCGATCTCAGAGAGCGATCGTTTCTTACCCAAGATGTCTTTAAGGAACCTTACATAAGATGGCATCTCGTGAAGTGCCTTTGTGAATGGTATAGAGACATTAAGCCCTTGGAGCATCTTCACGAACTGTTGGAACTTCTTTTCTGCTGGGTCCTTAGTCGCCTTTCTAGTTGGGAATGGCAACACCTTCTTCCTTCCCGCGGCTGCAGTGAGGTCGATATCGACATCAGTAGGGTCGATATCGACTGGAGGAGTCGATTTTTGTGATGACGCAGAATTAGGGTCGACATCGACAGGAGGGTCGACATCGATGTCACCTTGGTCGATATCGACAGGGGGGTCGATATCGACGTCTGTTCTGGCTCCTTCTCCTCCGCTTTTTGCTCGGGCGTTTGTAATTGACACCCACTCCTTAGGTTTACTGCCGTAATATGACCTGTGGTTTTGCCCTTTTGGTTGGGCACAGTGGATCCAGGGAGTGATCCGGACGCTTTGGGCATTGCTTCCGCCAATTGACTCATTTGAGTCTCCATGTTGCGCTTCCAAACGTCGATCTCCCCAAGTCTATAATTGATGCCCTGCAGCTGAGTATGGACGGAGTTATTGGCTTGTTTGAACTCAGCGTGGTTCCTCCGCATCTCATCAAGGATGATTTGCAGGTCATCTTTCTTAGTCTCCCGCTCAGGGTGCCCTGGTGCCCTATATGTTGGGGGATCCCTTTGATAGAACCTTTGATTACCCCAATTTTGTTGATTGCCCCCTCCATAGGGGCCTCTTGTCCATTTGACCTCCTCATGTTGTTCCGCCATGGATACTTGCTCAGTATGTGGACAGGCACTGGTGTTATGCCTTATTGAACCACACTCCTGACAAGGTTGATTGTTGCTCAGGAACCTTACTTGCTTTTGAAGGCGGCGTGTTTGATCGTTATGGAATTGTTGCCGTACTTTAGGATCTATCTCCCTTGGAGGCTCATATAGTGGCATAGATGGGGCAGGCCTTGTATCATAGGCCGCAGCATCCCCATAGGTGTTGTCAAAGTTCACAAGCCTCTCAATGGTCTCCCATGCCTCCGTTGGTGTAAGCTCAATGTACCGATAGGAGGTATATGAATTTATCCTCTCCTTATTCGGCGCATCAAGGGCGTTATAAAAGATCTCTTGGATGACATATGGAAGTTGCCCATGCGTCGGGCATGATCTCAGCAAGTCCTTAAAGCGCTCCCACGCCTGTGCTAGGGTTTCACCTGGCTTTTGTTTGAAAGCCGTGATCCTTTGTCGTAGCATCGCCGTTTTAGAAAGTGGGAAGAATTTGTTCAAGAATGCATCTTTCACCTCCGCCCATGTCCTTAGCGATTGTGGAGCCAAACTTTCAAGCCATTGTAATGCCTTTCCTGCCAAAGACCATCGAAAGGATTTTAGTCGCACATACTCTAAGTTTACTCCATCAGCAACTGTTTCACATAAGTCCATAAAAGTAGAGATGTGTTGCAGGGGGCATTCATTATGTCTTCCTTCAAAAGTATTTCTTTTAATCTCAGATAGGAAGTTAATTTTCAATTCATAGTTGGAGTGAGGAATTATAATGGCAGATTCAGGAACATGAAGCGGCGGATGCATGTATTGCATCGCCGTCTGTGGATACTGATTTAGCCGCTCTTGGGCTTGTTTGCGCGCATCCTCCTCCCTATCAGCACGGGCTCACTCAGCATCAGCGGCCCTTTCAGCAGCGATTGTAGCATTGTGGTCCTCGATCTCCTTTCTCAACCGCTCTATGATCTCAGCCTGCGTCTCGTTGTCAGCCATGATGCGAATTGCTTTGTTACGAAGATGGTAGAAACGTTCAGGCTCGTCAATTGGTTCCAGGATAGGTCTGCGATCAGAACGTCGCATAAACCTGCAGAATAAGCTTAGAAAAAGATCGTGATTAACTTAGGTGGTGATTGATTGCCTCCCCGGCAACGGCGCCAATTTGTTCGCAGGAGGGGCGGGGAGTGTATGTAATAGTAGAATAAAATAAAGCACAACTAGACTATCTCCCTGTCCCTAACAAATAATACAAGAATCCCCTTCCCTTGTAGTAGTAGGGTAATTCAGGATCGAATCCACGAGGAGGTATGTCAGCGCTTCCTTTGTTGTACTTACGATTAAGGCTTTCGACCTCACCAGACACTCGATATCGAGTATACAGGTCGATATCGACCTCAGTTCTGGTCGATTTCCTAGCGCAGTTCCTACAGAAGACAAAACAGCAAGTCGACGTCGAGCAGAGACCTCGATATCGATGTTAGACCTCGATATCGACCCTTATGGTCGATTTCGATGCTTGTCACATAAACTGTTTTTGTAACCAATTTGTCGGAAAAGGATCCGAAGAAAATAGAATGGAGAAGGAAGATGAACAGAATTCGTAAGCAATTCCTAAGAGTTACTATCCAATTCCTAAGAGTTACTATCCAATTCGTAAGCAATTCAAGTTCGCAATATGAGTGGCTTTCGCTTCAATAATGCAAATAATGAATCTCCCTAACTTTCGCAAAGGATCATGCATGGGGTAGAAGACGGAATCGCATAAAAGTCATACCTTTGATGCACTTACCTCACATTGCTATCGTCGGGCTCACCCCGACCCTAGAAGTGGGTTGACTACTCGCTCCTCATCATGCACATCATCATCATTGTTATTGAAAGAAAGCTACTTTGAATTAAAACTCCGAAAGAAAGTACAACCGAACAAGCCACTCCGCTCTCGCTTTACAACTCCACTCGGCCTCCACTCTCTCTCTCTCTACTCTCTATTGCAACTGAAATTCTCTGCGAAAATTGGATATCTAAACTCAGCCCTATTGGCCTCTATTTATAGATGTCGATAAGGACTCGAAACCTTATCTTTATTCTCTAAGATAAATTAAAACAAAGTAAAAGCTAAAACTCAATGGTGAAATCAGCCTCCTCATGATAGATCTGGTGTTGATGATAGGAAATCTCGACCTTTGGATAGACATTACAAGCATTGGATATAATTCTATCAAAATTGGAGTCGAATTCCTCTGCTGGCATGGTCGATATCGACCCTTGGACATCGATATCGACCCCTCCAAAATCTTATCTCGAGCTTCTCCTTCTCCTACTCGAACTGGCACTCGACTTCTATCAATTTGGTCGATCTGGTAGCATCGATATCGACCCCCAGACGTCGATATCGACCTCTTCTGTGTCGATATGCTCTGTTTCCTTTTCTGATCGATTCCTATGTCTCTGATGTACTCGATGTCGAGGTCTTCAGTCGATTTCGACTTCTTCAGAAGACTTTGAGTTCTTTTTCCGCTCTTCCGAATTCATCCATTTTCATCTGTTTTCTGCGAAATCACATGGAAACTCATGCAAACCCATATATTTGACATTTTAAGCATAAACTACACTATTCCCATGTTTTCCCATTAATGTGCATGCAAAAGACAATAAAATGGATTCATATGTGCATAGAAAATATGGCAATTTGCGCGCACATCAGTTGTGTAGTTCCGCTGAGCTTCATTCAACATCATGGATGCATAGTAAATCACATGTGAAGCTCGTTCAACCTTCTGCCCAAGCATGGCTCCCAATGCATAGTCACTTGCATCGCACATCAACTCAAAAGGTTTGGACCAATCCGGAGCTTGGATGATAGGTGCACTTGTAAGCCTAGCTCTCAACTCATTGAATGCCTCTTTGCATTGGTGATTGAAATTGAATGATGCCTCCTTCTTTAGAAGTTCACATAATGGTGCGGTGATCTTCGAAAAGTCCTTGATGAACCTGCGATAAAAGCCTGCATGACCAAGGAAAGAGGGAATTTATCGCACATTAGTAGGATAAGGCAATGATTGAATGATATCAATCTTTGCCTTATCAACTTCAATTCCCTTTAGGGAGACAATGTGGCCTAGAACGATTCCCTGCTCAACCATGAAGTGACATTTTTCAGAATTGAGGACTAGATTGGTCTCTGCACATCTCTTAAGCACTAGTGTCAAATGGTGCAAGCAAGACTCAAAGTCATTTCCATGAACCGTGAAATCATCCATGAAAACCTCTATAAAATGTTCAATGTACGCAGAAAATATGCTTAACATACACCTTTGGAAAGTATCGGGTGCGTTACACAATCCAAATGGCATTCTGCGGTATGCAAATGTGCCAAAAGGACATGTAAATGTCGTTTTGTCTTGGTCCTCTGGTGCAATGGCAATCTGGAAATACCCTGAGTATCCATCTAAGAAACAATAAAAAGAGCGATCGGCAAGGCGCTCAAGCATTTGATTAATGAAAGGAAGGGGGAAGCGATCCTTACGAGTCACCGCATTCAACTTGCGGTAATCAATACATACTCTCCAGCCTGTTTGGACTCGTGTAGGTACTAGTTCGCCCTCCTTGTTCTCAACCACTATGACGCCTCCTTTCTTAGGCACCACCTGTGTTGGACTCACCCAATTGCTATCCGAAATAGGGTAGATCATTCCGGCTTGAAGGAGTTTCAGCACCTCCTTCTTTACCACCTCCATCATCGGTGGGTTGAGCCTCCTTTATGGTTGTCGTGATGGCTTGGCTCCATCCTCCAGCAGAATTCGGTGCATACACATGGCTGGACTAATCCCTTTGATGTCCGCAATTGTCCATCCCAGGGTTGTCTTGTTCTCCTTCAGCACCGTAACTAGCCTCTCCTCTTGATCTTGGTTGAGCTTGTTCCATATGATGACAGGCAATGTATCACCATCCCCCTAGAATGCGTACTTGAGGTGATCCGGCAAAGGCTTGAGCTCAACTTCAGGGGCCTGCACAATAGAAGGAGCTTTTCCTTCGGGAGAGTTAGTTCAAAAGGACCGCCATTATAGGGAGAAGTAAAAGAGGATTGAGCCATTAGCTCCATTAAAGTTTCCTGCAGGTTATTAAGAATATCATAATCAATAGAAAGCTCATCCAGAGGAGCCTCTAAAACCACCTGCAGATCATCATCATTACTAAGCTCAAACATATCTTCAACACATGGCTCTATAACATCAAGAAACCACAAGGAATGATCATCTGAAGGAAACTTCATGGCATCAAAAATATTATACTCTACCTTCACACCATCAAATTCCATAGTAAGAGAGCCAACATGAACATCAATTTTCGTTCTGGCGGTCTTTAAGAACGGCCTACCCAGGAGGATATGTGCATCAGGAGAGCCGTGTTCCATGTCCAAAATGAAAAAATCAGCAGGAAAGATCAAAGAGTCAACCATTACAAGAACATCCTCAACAAAGCCTCTAGGATATATGTGAGAGCGATCCGCTAATTGAATCACTACTCTTGTTTCATGCAAAGTACCAAGTCCTAGAGTCTTATAAAGCGAGTAAGGTATGACATTGATAGATGCTCCTAAGTCTAACATAGCTCTTTCAAACTTAGTCTCACCTATTGTACAAGGAATGGTAAACATACCTGGATCGCTACACTTCTCGGGCAAACTTTTTCGGAACATAGCGGATACATGCTCACTCACCTGTTCTTTTTGCTTCCCCTTCAACTTTTGGTTCCTCTTTATCGTGCATAGTTCCTTCAAAAACTTAGCGTATCGAGGAATACTTTTAATGATTTTGAGAAGGGGGATGTTTACCTCACATTTGCTAAATACCTCGAAGATCTCCTTATCGCTCTCTGGCCTCCTAACGTCTTTCAAAGCATTAGGGAATGGTGGAATAGGTTGATAGGGGTTGAGAAGTGAAGTTTTGGATGAACATTCACCCCTGGATAGGTGGCCGCGGGCGCTGCCTTCAGGGCCGCGGGGTGCTGCCTTTACAGTACCCCCACCCAGACTGGCCGCGGACGCCACCCCATATGCCGCGGGCGCGGCTTCTGTGTGACGGTCCTCCATCTCGTACTTTTCCTCCTCCTCAACTTGGGAATCCACATCCTTCTTGTTTTCATCCTCTTTTCCACCATGAGAAGTGTCAAACAGTTCCTTGCCACTCCTAAGGGTGATGGCGCTGACGTTCTCCTTTGGGTTAACCACCGTCTGCGACGGTAGCTTCCTCGAGTCTCGAACTTGAAGTTCACCCACCGTTTGAGCCAATTGACTCACTTGCTTCTCCGTGGCTTTCAGCGCTTGTGCCAGTTGAGTATTCTGTTCTAGGATAGCCTTGAGCATATCCTCTATGGATGAACCTCCTTGTTGAGGACCCCTCTGTCTATTGTCAAACTGTTGTCTGTATTGGGGTCCTCCCTGCTGATTGAAGGGCGGTTGCTGCTGCTGATTGTTTCTCATGCCATAGCCTTGTTGGTAACCTGCATTATAGTTATTTGAATTGAAATTGTTAGCAAAATTACCATACATTTGCCCTCGTGGAAAAAAATCTCCTACTGCATTCAACTCCATTTCTTGCTCCTGCAGCATGGGACAAGCATCCATGGGATGATTCAGATCAGAACAGAGCCCACACGCCTTGAGTTGTTGTGGGGTTCCTTTAAGCATCATCCGTCTCATCATCTCCTTCATTTCTGCCATATCGCTCTACAGAGTGGAGTTGGAGTCAATCGCTAGCACTCCACGCGCATGTCCGCTTTTGCTGAATTGCTTGGATCCCTCAGAAAGCTCTGAAAACACCTCCCAGGCAGCATTGGGTATTTTGTTCAAAATGTTACCTCCACAGGCGGAGTTGACTGTCTTGCGCTCCTCGTCAAGCAACCCATTAAACAAGAAGAGCATCAAATCCTTCTTTGAGAAACCATGCTAAGGGCAGCTAGAGCAAAGTTTTTTAAAGCGCTCAAAGTATTCATAGAGGGTTTCCGTAGCCTGCTGGTCGATGCTGCTGATAGCCTTTTTCAGGCTATTTAACTTCGTCGCAGGAAAATACTTCTCCAGGAAGAGACGCTTCAAATCAGTCCATGTGGTTGCACAACCTGGGGGCAAATAGTAGAACCACTCATTAGCGTCATCCTTCAGCGAAAATGGGAATGCCCTCAATTTGATTTGCTCCTCCGTGACGTTGCCTGGTTTCATTCCGACCACGAGAGTATGGAACTCAGACAAGTGCTTGTGGGGATTCTCACCACTCAACCCATGGAATTTGGGTAAGAGATGGACCACCCCAGATTTCAGCTCGAAGTTCACACCGTCCCCAAGCTCAGGGAACTCCACCGCCAATGGTTGTTGAGCCAAATCATGTGTTGTGAGCTCCTTCAGTGTTCGGTTATCCTCGTTAGCCATCTCTATCCTTTCTCCTTCTCCTTGATCGAAAGATAACTCGCGAAGGTGATCACGAGCTTCTCGCGTTAAACTAGACAGAGTCCTCTCGATCTCTGAATCCAAAGACAATAAAGATGAATTAGTAGAACGAGTGTGGACCATATACGTGGTCCACACCTAAGTTAGCAATCAAACACACAAAGTAAACAACTAATAGCTCCCCGACAATGGCGCCAAATTTTGACAGGACAAAATCGTTAGATTCCTATCAAAAGAATATCCAAACTAACCAACTAGTATAGTTAGAAAGTCCGGAGTCGATCCACATGGATATGTGCTCTAATCACTAACAAGAGTAACCAAGGGGGGTTGGTATGAAAACAAAAATGAAATGACATGCACAATGTAACTAATGGTGAGATTTGTTGACAATGATGATTAAAATGTTTCACCTACGATAATCGACTTTGGTTCATCTCCTTGATCCTAGTTCTTCATTCTAGTTGTATCTTTCCTACCGTCTATTCTTATCTTGATTTAAATAGGTTATTAATCCTATGAGTTCTAATAACCCCTTATTCCTAGGCAATCTTAACACGGATTAAGGTTTAATCCTAGGAATAGCACTAAGTCTCAAGATATATGAAGCTTATAAGCAATATTAATTCCCTAAAGAACTAACATTTAACATATAGTCAATCTCTTATACAATCAAGCTTTTCTACGAGATCTACTCAATTGTACTTGCCACTTTGGATTAAGCTTCACAAACGTATTAATCAAAACCCTAGCGATGATGCAATTCTAACGACGTCGCGAATCAAGATAGAATCAACATCCACAAACAATGAAAGCACAAAGAGATTGAAATAGATGATGGAATTAAACTAGAAATTCAAACTCACAATTTGACAGAACCAAGTCTTGATCGTAAGCAAAACACAATAAGTTTAGTTGCTTATTCTCCTAAACGTCATTCTTCAATTCTTCAAAAGTCAAAAAGATAACATAACATAACCTAATTTCAGTCTTTAAAACCTAGGATTACCGTCAAAGAAACTTAGAAAACCGTCGTCCAAAAGACAGGGCCCAAATAGGTGAAGAAGAAAAATAGATCTGAATCGGCCCAGTAAGGCCGCGGGCAGGCCGCGGGCGCCGTCTATACAGTAGGTTTCTTCTTGTTGGCAGCGGGCACTGCTTCCTTGGCCGCGGGCGTGGATTGTCTGTTTCCTTGTTCTTTTTAGGCCGCGGGTGCTGCCTCTCTGCTTGAACGTCTCTTCCTTCTTCCTTATGCATTCCACCTTGGCTTTTCTAGCTTGTTCTTACTTCCATATGGTCAGTCCAACTCTCATCAATGATCCTTACATCCTTTGAGTCTAGAATCTGTAATTACGCAATAATCTTGTGTAGATTTCGCTCTTAAGCACCAAATGAGCAAACAAGTAAACTAACCCATTAACATGCAATATCTACATCTAAATGACCCTAAAACTACTCTATAATGCCTATCTAAATATGCATTATCACCGAGCAACTATGAAGTAGGAGATAAGGTGTATATCTCTAAATCAAAAGATCATTGGTTCCCGAGTAGATTCAAAACAAAGAGGATGGGTCCCTTCACTGTAAACCAAATCCATCCAGGTGGGATGCATCTGATAGATAAGAATGAAGTATTATTTGAGGCCCAGGCTACATGGGCTCTGCAGATGCCGCCTTAGGAGCATGAAAAGGAGAAGTCGGCCTAGCGACTATAAAGTCTAGAGCTTGTAACAAGACAATTAGTTTTAAGTTTTGAAAACTTTTGGTTTACTTTGAGACTTTATATTTTTGTTTTGCTTTTTGGTTTTATTTTTTAATGAGTTTCAGGAAAGAAGGAGCGCAAAAGAGAGATCGAAATTGAGTAAAATGCTCGATATCGACCAAAAGGGTCGATTTAGAGGAGTTGTGGTCGACCTGAGATCACCCTAAAGCTTCAATTCACCAGGAATTGAGTGAAACTTCTCGATATCGACTGGTACACCCGATATCGACTGCCCCTGCAAACGTCTTCAACTCCTGATTTTCGCGAATTTTTAGTAAATTTCTTTCTTAACCCTAGTTCTTATACAATGAGGACACTGTAATCTTTAAGTATGGGGTAGGGGAAAAGCTTACTTGCATATTTTTAGCATTTTTTAGCATGTTTAAAATTTTTCATAGTTTTTGCATATTTCTTTTACATGTTTATGCATATTTTTCTTATATAGTTATTTTAGCATTGTTTATTTATCTTTAAGCATTTATGCATTCGAAAAAAAAAATCACCCCCATCAAAAATTTTGAAAATAAAGAAAAAGAATCATGGAAGCTTTTATTGAACTCGACGATGCAAAAGTAGATTCATTAGAGATATAACATGAAATTGCCTAGTTAAGGGAAGTCACAATGAAGTGCAATTTTTTAGAGAAAACCATGGAAGAGAGGTAAAATTTGAAGTTGCTTTTGACATATGCATGATAACATGATGGAGGACTTTAAACTTTCCATACATGTACTCAATTTCATATCCTAGCCTTACCTATGCATATTTGCAAATTACACAAGCCATATATGAGCCTTACATTATTATTGCTCCACATACATTACATATTGCCCATTTTTTATACCTTATACCCTATCCGGGGACAATGTTGAGAATGGATGTCATCTTTGGAGTTGTTATATGGAGTTTGTGCATTATTCTTCAAGTTTTTGGAAGGAATGAAAGAAATTTTTGAATTATGGAAAATTTAATGAGTGAGAAAAAATCCGATCACCTCAGGAGATAAAGGTAGGTCAACCCTGCTCGTTGAGATGTTAGTTCAGCGAGATGGGACACAAGGTGAGGAGTCCGAAGTAGTAAGTATCCGGGGCCATTCATGACACCCATTTTTGCGACTTGCGGGAAGACAGTGCTAAGGTTAGAGAGGTAAAAGCATTATAGTGGAAAAAGCATTGAGCGAAGAGCGAAAGGTGAGAAATATTAAGAAGAAGGAATGTGGAATAAAAGTTTGGAAAGAAAGTTTATTTCCCCAGATTTAACACCACATGGAAAAAAATAAGCCCACCTTTAGCCTTTTACCAATCTACTTCTCATAAGCTTGCAAAAGTCCTCTTGATTGTCAATGCTATGTTGCACAAAATTGTTTTTTGCATATAACCCTCCTTTTATGAGTATGATGTTGCTTTTCTTCACAGGCATGGATATTGTTGACATTAGTACCTTTTCGAGGATGGCAATTGATTGTGGGGACATATAACAATGAATCTATGATGTTGAGGATTTACTTTCTTCCCCTGAATGACCATTAAAAGTATTGCTTGGGGACAAGCAAGCTTAAGTATGGGGTGTTTGATGTGCGCGTAAATTTCCATATTTTCCATATACATTTATGTCCATTTTATCGATATTTGCATGCATAATGGTTGGGAAATCATAAGATTAGTGTAGTTTATGCTTATTTGTCAAATATAGAGGTCTACACGAGTTTTATGTTATTCGCAGAAATCGAGACAAAAATGGAGAAATTTGGACAAGAGAAAAAGAGCTAAAAAAGAACTCGAAGTCTACTGAGGAGTCGAAATCGACCTATAGGCTCGACATCGAGTGAAAACAGAGCACGAGAAATTGAGCAGAGGCAGAACAAAGCATGTCGACAGAGAGAGGTCGATATCGAGTGCCCTAAATCAAGTGGAAAGATAGATTCCCAGTGTTAATCTGAGGTCGAGTAGAATTGCTCGAGGTAGACAAAGATGAGGTCGATATCGACATGTGCTGGTCGATATAGATTGTTGCTGCAGACAGATCCGATGCTGTTTTTGATAGAATTCTATCCGA